>OY101441.1:13841495-16241495 GCA_956483585.1 Gymnocheta viridis | reverse complement strand
TTATTTTATTAAAACAAATTTGCCGCAAGTAGTAAAACTGGAACACGAACAGAAACATCGTACAGTGGTTTAATAATTTGGTATTTTTGAAACTTATTTTCTGTACACACCTGCAATTGTAAAAAAAACATATGCCTTCGCCAGGGGTTAAACAGCTGCATATCTGTATGACAAGAACACGCTCTTCTACTGCAACACTCAGAGAATAAATTGCTTATTTATTTACCAGTAACTAGTTATATTACTATTGTAAAGCAATGCAAATGGTATGCTGTTTGTATAAATAGAAGTTGTTTCCAAGTTTTTGCTGGGTAATTGTGAAAATTTGTGCTTTTTAATAATCCTTATTGTAGGCAAATTTACTACTTTGATAAGTTTAGAATATCAATCATTTTAATATATTTGCTAACACGTATTTGTTTCTATTTTATATATTATTTTAAAAAACTTTCGAATATAATAATTCTTGCCAAACTAAAAAGATTTTGAGACCACTGTCGCAAATAACATAAACGTGCAAGAGTTTCAATATTGAAGCTTTTGTGTACAGCTCTCCCAGACAAAACGAAACAATTTTATTCTTTTGAGTGCTTCAGGCAACACATGACATGTAACTCTTTAAACATAATTATTGCTACAAATTGATTTTGTTCTAAAACTTTTGCAGAGCATTCTAAACATTCTACTGAAATATTTAGCACAACAGGATGGCAAAATAATTGTACAGTGGCGCACTTTAGCTAACTGCTTTTTGAAAAGTTTATAGAAATGTTTCTATAAAAGTTATAAATGAAAGTGAAGGGTACCACCTTTATAAATATTAAATATGACACAAAATTTTATTTGCTATTTGCTTTTAATAAAACTGAGTTAAACTGAGTGAGTAAAACTCCTGATGCCATTTTAATTTCATTACAATAATTTTTCTATTTTGAGCAAAAAAAATTGATCGTTTATGATATGCTGGTTATGAAATTATCTGCTTATGTATTTACTTCGACATAAATAATATAAAATATTTTATTTTTTTTACATGTTGAGTTCCAATAAGACGTTTTGTTTTCAATAGATCGGAAATTTAACAGTTTTCATGATTGAAACTGTGACTTTTTGGTAAATGACAAGTCAAAACTACGACATTAATAAAAATGGAACGTGATACGTTTCAATCACATATTGAAATTATTTAAAGTTTACCAAAAAAAAAGTTAGTTAAATTTGTTAAATAGTCAAGACTGATCACTGTTTTACTTTTTTACTTGATACTTGATAGTTAAGAAAAAATTAATATGAAGGCGAATAAGGCTTCTTTATTAAGTTTTTTTACTGCTCATTGTTATTTCTCTGAAATTCTGATGTTTGGCCCATAACTTGGTGATTTTCGATAGTATTGACAGTGGTGAGCACAATTTTATCGGTTTTTCTTTAATATGATTTCTTACTCTGACAGATATCTGCCCTCTCTTTCCCTGGCAATCTATGTTACTAATAAATATTAATCTCATTCACTAACCACACCGCTGAGTATGTTGTCAAAATTATAATTTTTCTTTTGAGCTGAAAACAATATGTCTATATTGTCCAACCTACATTCTCACAAAATTTAATGTGCGTATTTGCTAAGTCATGGATCACAAAAGTAGCACGTTCAAGTACGTGCGAATATCTTGGCCTAACTTTGTCAACAATCCAATGTGCAGCCATAAAAAAGTAAACTATACAGATACATTTACATTGAGGTATATTGTGGAATAATTTATAATTGCTTTCACTACTGTTCCAATTGTTTTCTTACTCATCACCTTGCAACATGACAGTGCCCGTATAAAACTTTTGTTAATTTAACAATCAAATGCTTCCAGAAAGTTGCTGTATTGGCTGTACTCGTGCATAACATTCCCCGAAAGTAACACTTACTTTCACGTTCACAATATGACTAGTCAAGATATCTATCTGTTTGCACTTGTATTTCAAACATGATTATAATAGTGGCAGTTTTCAGTTGTTTAATGCGTACAATGAAATGGATATTATCAATTGTTTGTATGGAACGTGTGCTTTGAATAATTTTACGAATATGTATTTGTAATTCTCTCATCTCACAATCATGTTTAAGATAATGATTTTCTTGAATGAATTTATTTATCAACTGTTCGTTTGGTTTTAACCCACATACATCATACGCCATGGTGTACACTGCACAGCCAAAGGCTTGTACTAAAATTGTTAAATTGTAAGGGGTCACATAGTTAGGAATCATATTGCAAACACATTGTCATATTGAGTTGAGTGTCATTACAAAATTTAGCATACTAATTTTCGCAAGTATTAATTTAATATGAAAGTTGTATACTAAAGTGGTATTTTCTCTTATTTATTATATATTTTGATTGTTTTCTGTTAGGCTTTGCTGTAAATATTTATCTGATTAATAATTAATGCATAAAATTTTCTTCAGCTGTAACTACCTTGACTCCTTGGCAATGATTTCATAGTTATCGTCAGTCGCTACTTTGAAGGATGCCAAATTACAATGCTGCACAACAGTCAGTCTGAGCAGTGTGCGAGTAAACTTCTAATGAAATCACAAATAACCTCCCAGGTTTCAGCTACTTTAAGCAGTAAAGAACCGCATTGCTTGTAGAAGTGTTTTGGAATTGGTTGGATGAGATAATAAATGTTCGAATTATACATTCTTAACAAAAAAAATAATATCTTAATAAAAATAATAAATGGTAAAATTGTTGAGAATACTAAAAATTCTTAAGCCCGGGAAAATTCGCGAATAATTGTAAAATTTACAACAAGACCTAGAAAATAAAATTGATAGTTATTAATTATTGTTAAAACTTGCTAAAATTGGAAAAATATGAATCTAACGTTATTTTGTAATTGTTATAATGAAATTTGGTAAAACAAATGCTAGCAAGATTTATCTTAACAAAAGATTGTCTTCGACTGTTTTATAAATTTCTTGGTATTTCAAAATTAGACAATCTGCATTTTTCATTAAAAAATCATTGGCGAAAACACATATCTTTTTGTATTTTTTTGTATATTGTAGTAAGTCCGATGGGGATCACGTTTCGCCGACAGTAAAAAATTTTAGTAGGAATACGTTTCGGTGAGTTATTATATGGAAATATCAATCACTTTTATTTTCCAATTATTATAAAATTTTGGCTTGTGGTAAGGCGCTCTTGCATTCTCTTGATTTAAAAGTTTCTCAATGTATATAAAATCACTGTCATCAGCATATAATGCTGCTTCCTGATGTCAGTGCAGCTCAACATCAGTCGTATACAATGAGTGAATTAAAGGTGATAATACTGAAACTTGTAGCAACCCCGCTAGGATTGTTCCTTCTGTTGAGAATTCCCAGTCAACACACACAACAAAAGTACGGTTCCTTAGAAAAATTTTTATATTTTTTTGTAAATACAATGGGGAATCTAATGAATTGAGGTTGTACAGGGCGCCCGCCGGGAATGTATACTTTTTTTTTTTATCTTGGACCAGCACTCAGGGGATGACCCCTACACATGCAATGCATTGTGCTGGAACTAGTGGAAAGGGATAGTGGATAGATATGAATGGAGGTGAAGCTTCATTCGTTTTTTACAACTCTGCTTTTTTTTCTGCACGTTTATTCGTAGAGCAGTGTTGCAGCGCCTCTGGTGGCGAGGAGGACATTACGAGTTTTGAAGCTGTGTTTAGTTTAGTAGCCACTCTTTTTTTTTTTTTATTAATTTTATTTTACTTCGCCGTTGATTGTGCTACTCAGTACCAACGAAGGAGGGCGCTCTGATGTTACATTGGAATTAGTATCAGCTGAAGTTGCTACTGTTCAGTGACCAGTGGACCTTGCCTTCGCCACTGAAACCTTCCGCCAACAACTGACACAAAGGCACACCAATGCACATCAGAGAAATGCGTGGTGTTTTTATTTCATGACTCTTTCTGACACTGGGTTTGAACCCAGGTCCTTCGGTTTGTAGTCAACGTGCTTACTACCTGATCCAACGCCACCATTTTAATAATTATCAGTCTTAACCGTGCATATTTAGCAGTCATGAAGAAGAGATGTGGCAAATTTGTTATAAAAAAATATTTGAAAAACCAACATGGTTAGAACATTTTATCAAAATTAATCATCGATTACTGTGACGATGAGAAAGTTATGTGAAATTTTTGGAAGAAACAGCGTGCCAACAAAATGCACTATTTATCGTGTAGTGAATGATTTTGAAAAAAGAGGGTCTGTAGGTGATTGGCCCAAGCATGGATCCCAACGTATTGCAAGATCGGCTGAAAACATTACTGCTGCTCAAGAAAGTATTCAAGACAATCCATCAACCTCAATTCGACACCGTGCTCAGGAGCTGGGTCTTCAAAGAACAACTTTGGCCCCAAGTTTGCACAGGGATTTGCATTTGTTTCCATTTAAGATTCAGTTGACATAAGAGCTTCTTTCACAATAACATTTACGCAGCCGTCCATATGCCAATAGGATGTTTTAGCTCGCCCATGACAACCCCGAATTTCATAAAAAATCATAATGAGGGACGAGGCACATTTTCATTTGAATGGATATGTGAATAAACAGAATAATCGGTTCTGGGCAATCGAAAATCCTCAAATTATTCATCAGTCACCTTAACATAAATTAAAAATTACAGTCTGGTGTGCAATTTGGTCAGGAGGAATCATTATTGGACCTTACTTCTTTAAAAATAAAAACGGCGTAACGGTAACTGTGAATGGGGAGCGATATCGTGATATGATTGAAAACTTTTTAACGCCAGAACTACATATTTTGGACTTGATTAATATGTGGTATCAACAAGACGGTGCCACATCGCATACAGCCAGGATTACAATGGAATTACTGCGAGACCTCTTTCCACAACCAGTTATTTCAAGAAATGGTGATGTTGACTGGCCTTCACGGTCGCCTGATTTGATTGCTCCGAACTTCTTTTTGTAGGGATATCTGAAAAGCAAGATTTATAAAAACAAATCAGAAACGCTTGAGTAACTCAAACAAAATATTCGTGATGAAATTAATGAAATACCGCGTGAAATGTGTGAGAATGTAATGAAAAATGTGCTCAAAAGGGCTTGCAATTGTGAGGCTAACAGAGTCGGACATTTATCTGATATTGTATACCATACATAATTGACGACATTAAACAAAATATTTGTCAATATAAGATCCATTCTCTTTCATTTAATCAAAAATTATAAACAAAGTAGTATACCATCCCGGCGGACACCCTGTATAACATCCAGTTGTGTCAGATGGTTACAAAAGCTTTTGCTATATCGAGAAACCAATGACAGTACTCTTGCGATTTCTTTTGTTATCTTCGATATATTTCACAACATCCAAAAATTTACAACTAAAATACAGAAAGGGGACTTCTGTAATAAAATTTTCTTAATTATGACTTACGATTGATTATTATAATTAATAATAGTAGCCACTAAGGCTACGATTACGATTAGTTAAGTTTTAATCTAATTTTAACCAATAATCAGTTTAAAATTTTAAGAATCTGTTTTCAATGTAAACGACTTTAATTCTAATAAAAGAAAAAGAAAACATTTTTGCGTGCCAAAATCATGACTTTTTTATGTACATAAATACTTTTTTTTAAGTGATTTCCGCTGATATTCCCGGTTCGGGGCAGGCAAAAATACAACTCACATAAAAATTCTTATTCTTTCAAAAATTTTATTACTTCTTCTTAACTTTAAACCAAATCCCAAGAAAATACCCTTTGTATTATTATTATTATTATTATTTTGAGAACAAAATACAAACAGCAGTCCTATTTTAATTAAATATTTTTCAATTATTGTTAAAAACTAATTTTCCCAAGTGCTTATAATTTTAATTAGTCAGTTTGTCGCTTCATTGCTTCTAATATTGCCGTAACAGCAAACTACAAGTAACTACAACAACGAAATATTTATGAAAGAAAAAAAAATCAAATTATTATTTATATTCGTTTGTTTGTTCGTTGTTTAAAATTATAACTCAGTTCTTGAAAAATCAGTTGAATTATAAATACCAGGACTAGAAGAGGAAATAAAAAATTAAATGAAAATTAAACCTTCTGGTTGTTGATTTTGTTTGAATTGTGCAATAAAAATATAATCCGCTCCTAAGGCCATTTACTGCTGCAGGCAATTTTAAGCAAAAACTATAAGAAAAATACAAAACAAAAATATATATTTATTTTTCTTATTTTCTTCGTTCATACATTTGTTTGTTTGTCTGTTTGTTGACTGCGAAAATTGATTTGTGTGAAATTGTGTGATTTTTCAATAGAAATAGAGAGTATACACGCCCACTCACATGCAACTTGTAGTGTTTAATTGATGTACAAGAGCTGATTTATTAGTTCAAATGTATGGCTGAATGAATGAATGATTGTGTGGTTTTTTTTATAAAAGTGTAAGTGAGAGCATTTCAATAACTGAGTTCATGATAATGATGAATGTGCAATAAACTTTTGTTTGTTCCTTTTAATAATGAAAATTGAAATATTGATTTTATTAAGAGGAAAAAAATCTTTGAATTTATTCTCATAGATTTAATTATTTTAGGTAGTTTTTCAAACTAAATTTTCTCAATTCCAAGTTGCTGATTAAAACCTGTGTTTGATACTTTTAGAACACAAGGCAACCTTATTAAGTCCATGTCGCTACGCTTTTCATCAGCGTATATGTTTTTTAACACTTTCCGTGCCCCGCCTCTGATTATGGTAAACCATAACATAATAAAATATCTATTATAATTTGACTATTACCCATTAATCCAACCATAATAAAATATATGCTGCTCCAAAGTACGTTTTTCATTGCGTGCAGTCTTTGCAGTAAAATTGAAGCCGCAAAAATAGGCGACTCAAGTTTAAAACTAAAACGTATTTTTATGTCTATTTCTATCATCATAATATTTTGTACTACGAATTTTCGATTTCTAAGAACAAAAAAATATTCTAATTTTATTGAACCTTCTAAGGCAGTATAACATTTATGCCATAACTTTAATGCGCCAAAAATTAAGAGTTCCTTTTTGCACTATTTAAATGACTAACTGAGTTTTCGGTGGAAAAAATGAACAATGAATAAAAGGCTGAAAAAAGAAGAGAAAAAAAACTTAACCGCACTAAATGCTTTTGGCATCATGATTTATGTAATTTGTGATTATCTCACAGTTTTGGACACTTGCGGTTTTCTGTTCTGTTGTTATTTTGCAATTTTTGTTGTTTACTGCTCCTTTCTTTTGTTTCTTATTTTTTCTTTTTTTTTTCTTTTTGTACATGTATTTTCCCATTACTCCTGATGTTTTGCCTAAAACTTTGCTCTATATTACAATAACAAATTTGCGTAATAAACCACAAAAAGGTTGGTTGCATTTGTTAGACGATGGCCTATTGTGGCCAGATACACTGCATTTGTTTCAATTTACCAGCAAAAAAATAACAACAATAGTATAAGTGTCACTTTGGAAAGTCTACATAAAAGCAAAACACAAATTAGAACCAAGTAATGGATCAAAAAAGGAAGTAACAGAATTGCAATGTACTTCTTAAAAAAAAAAGAAAGTTAATTCAATTTTCTCTTCTTTAGCAATCAAGTTTTATGTCAACAACTTGAACAAAGTAGGTAAAGTGATTTTATACAAAATTTGTTCTTGTTGATTTCTAATTGTTGCAAACAATTGGCCAAACAAAAAATACACAATACTATACAAAAGCTGTAATAAAGACCCTGAATTTTAATTTACTATGCTTTAGAGTTCTATTAAGCATTTAAGATTTAAGTTCCGAAAGGTCAAAGCAATCAATTCAAGAAGAGATTTTCACATGTGTGTACAATTTAATTCTCTTTGCTATTTCTAAGATATTCCTTTGTCTATAAATATATGTGTGCAACTATATATTTTTATATGATTTCTTGTAACCCTAACAATGTATATAATGCGACGATCTTTTAACTTTAGGTCAGATAAGTTTGATACTTATTTATTTTTAAAATCAGACTCGTAAATACTGGTCCTCATTTTTTAATAGTAGCCTCTTAGATGGTTAATATCTAAAGTCTACACCGATCGATGATTATCCGACTTATTACCGATAAATTGTCCTATTAACAATTAAATCGGTTAGCTTGGATTGATTAACCGATTAAACTTAATCTCGTATTAAAATTACGGACGTGCGGCTACTCAATTTTTCAAAAATTCTTATCATTGCAAAAGTCATTTATAAATGTCTATTTTTGTTGGTTCATTCATTGGATTAAAAAACAGTAGTACAAGAGCCATTGCTTCTGAGCATCCTTGACAGGACACATGAATTCTGTACGTGTTTTAACAAAACGAGAATTGTGACAATCAGACGCAAATGAATACAAAACTAATAGAAATATGGAAAGGCCAACATTATTAAAAAACAAATATTCTAATTCAAGTAATTACTTTGATAATAGGCCTGAAAAGTTTTATGTAAATAAAATTACTTTTTTATTTAATTTTTCCCGATGTTACATAAATTGTTTGTCTACTTCTACAGGGGATCGTCTATTTAACAAATAAATATAATTGGGAAACTCAAATCGTATTCATAAAATTATATGTTTTGAAATAATAAAATGAAAAATATGACGAGGAAAAATTTACCTCACACTCTTTTAAATTTATACTGTTTGAATATGACAAAACAATACACATACTTAAAAAAGTCTTGTTATTTTATTACTTTTTTGTTTAAAGCACAACAACAATTTTTTTAAACTATTGTAAAATATTAAGATATTTTGACAATATGACATAATAGGACACCGTTTAATCCCCCAAATGCTTTTAAAATTGACAATATTTGTAAAACAAAAATTACTTGCATACAATTTTTAAGTCATAACATTATATACACACAAAATAAATTATATTAAATGGGTTAAAATATTCGTACACGAGATAAATTAAGTTTAAACGTATCTTAGTCTAATATCACAAATAATATAACAATATTAACGTAACAGAACCCTGTAGCTGGTATTGATGTTTGCTCTTTATTCTTTTAAATTCATCGTCTGGTTTATTTTCTAATGGATTCGTAAGCTTTCGATTGTGTATCTCTTCCTTGCAGTATTCTCTTTGTTTAGTATTTTTACTATTTTATCCGGTTTCTTTTTCCTTGAAATGAGATGGAAATTGATGCCATAAAAATTTTCTTATTTTTCCTAATTTCATTTTTAAAACTCCTTGCCAAATGTAAAATTTCATGTAATTTTTGCACCATCATAACATTAAAATACTTTGATATTACATGCCACTCTAAAGCTTTTGCTTCACAAATTTTCCAAATTCCATGAAACTTTTATCCGTTTTTCCTTAGAGTCATGAATTAAATTGGATTAACTTGTAAAGTTAGAGCGGAAAGCAACAAAAACAACAACTACCTTAACATAATTTAATGGTACCCACTAATATCAGCCAGGTTATCATCACGGTAATTTGAGGCCATAAATTAAACCAATGATTTTGAGTTGATTTTCAAATGGTCGCCTGCTTTAAACAGTTCTTTATGCACAACTGATTTTATTTCTTTAGAAAGCAATTTTATACTCACACTCATTAAGTTTGTATGAAATCCTAGAGAAAGATAGCGCTTGTGTATGATGGTATCCTTTTCTCCTTTTTAAGTTTAGTCCGGCACTGACTGCCATAAATATCTTCAGGTAGTTATTTTTAAATAATGATAACAAATATGTTTCAATTGGCTTAAGGGAAAAATACTTTTCTGTTAAAATGCTAATGCTGCACATGAGAGAATTTCGTGATATGATAATTAATTAACCACAATTTTCCTTTTATATTGCCTGTGAAGGTGACTTGGCATATATACTACTTTTATGTAATAATTATAATAAAATAGTCATTTAAAAATGACTTTTGCTACAACCTCACTAAATAAAACTGCCAGCATTAAAAATATTAATCAAATTTGTATGGCAGAAAACAGGAGTACCTAAAGTTAAGTTGAGCCCTGAAACGAATAATATTTAGTTTATGGGCTCAACTCGCTGTTAACACCCTGTTTTTTATTAAGTAATTTTTTATAAATAACTGGAAGATTGTAACTAAACGTTAACAATATTAAGGTTAAAAAGCACCAAAAAGAAAAAAGCACCAAAAATCCTGGGTGTATAATAAAGTGACAAAAAAAAACTTTTTCTTTTTTCTAAGTGTAGACTTCTGATTTATATTGCTCGAAACAAAAAAGGAAAAGTAAAAAAAAGAAATAACTGATAATAGTAAGTGTAATGGAACGTCCCTTTTTATTTGCAGCTTAATTTTTAAAGGAATGTTTGAATCACTTAAAAAGAAAAATGCTTTTGCATTTTAAATATACATTCATAAAAAAAATAATTGTATAGAGAAATTCTTAAATAATTTACAATCAGTTACTGCAAAAATATGCTGATTGTATATTTTTATTTGTATTTTTAGAAACTTCATTTCATTAATTTCAGAATTTTGCTTTTCCCTTTTCCCGACAAGTCGAAAAGCCCGCGAAATTCCAAACCCTTTTTGTATGTATTTTATTGTTAACAGTAAATGTGTATGGGCTAACAAGCAGTAACATGTATAAAACGTTTCTCTATGTACTTACATACATACAGATATATTTGTGGGTTCTTGCAATGTCCTGAAGTGAAAATTAATGGTTACAAATTTTTATGGCAGCATTTGTCACTGATTTAATGGTGATTTATACTCTGGATACATGACGGCAACAATAACAACCACAATAACAACCACCAGGAAAATGTCAAACAGGGCTACACACATACAGACATACAAATTTCTTGGTGTTTATTAGTCATATTAAAAAACAAAATACAATAAATGAAAAAAATTTTATATGGTTTGTTTAATACAAAAAAAAATATATTAAAAGTTTTGATTAAAATTATTCTGCTAGAGCTACTGATTCGTACAAAACTAAATCAAATTTTGTGAATTTTTGAAATGTTATCTCATTTGTTTTTGAAACATGTCAGTTTTCGTTTACGTCGTCATTACTTTTTATGTTAATTTCACAATTTTAGCCTTCTGACTTCTACAACAGAAAAAGCAACGAAAACTTTTGCAACAAGAATATAACAATAAGAATATTAAAAAAAAAAACTTTAAGAAGTACAAAACAGTCACTGCAGCCAAAACTAAGTGGAGCGACTCAATGCATATTTACTCAAGTGCAATGTTAATGCAACTAAATAGCGTTCACTAAGCCAAAGTGCAACATGAGCTGGTGTCATTACTTCTTAAGTACCATTGAGCCTGCTTAACACAATTGTTTTTCATGATTTGCACTACACGTGTAAATGATTCTATGCACACAATCATATATGCATATCGTTCATGTAATGGAATATAGTCATAACTTAGAAAAAAAGAAAAAGTTGATACTACTGACATACAAGTTTTCTTAATAACGACATTTTGTATGTAAACAATTTCAGAATTATCTCTCAATTTATATTAGAGCTATGACTACCATCCGGCGAAGACTAGCCAGCCCTAAACATGCTAATATTTCAAGAACGTTAATAGCATTTTGCAAAGTTTAACTTTGTATAGATATGACTATTTTACAATGAAGGATAGTTATGGAAGCACATGCAAACAAACCCACGTCGCACAAAGGGACATTTAGCAGGAAGGCGACCAAAATTCTTACAAAAAATTTTCTCAAAAGATTTAATTATTTTTTTGATCATAAAATTTTAATAGTTGACAACCTCGAAAAACTAAAATGTAAATTTCTATTGTACCATTTTTCCCGAAAACAGAATCTTACAAGTGAAACGAAATATTTCCTTAATAAAATTAAATTCAATATTGTGTAGAAAATTTTTAAATTTCAAATACAAATAACTTCGCTGTTTTGAAAAAACTTTTGGTGTAATTTTGTGTGTTCTTAGCTCTACAGTAACATCGTTTCGGAAATTTAAGATCTTCAGATTTCAAAAAGGGTGTAAGATATGCCCTGAACTCAATATTAAGTAGAACGCATTTTACATTCTTCGTAAAATGTGTTAAAGTTACTGAAATTATGTGTTCCCTCCTTTCAGTTTGATCCCATTATTTTATTTACCTCTTGGAACTAAACGATCTTCTTCTTTCAAATTCTCATATTTTATATTTAATATATGGCTTGAAGCTAAAGACAATTGGAAAATAAAAAAACTAAGTTTGCCTGGGGAAGGCGAAGCCATCGCGAGGTCAATTTATCAAGCCTTTCCCCTTTTAAAATAAATCATTATTTGGGTGTTCCAACTATATGACCCAATTTTCACAATGTTCGTCTCTTCAGGAATATTTTCAACCCACGTTAATATGGACCTTATTGAATTCAATAAAGAAGCTGTTCAGTAAGCTCATTTGAATGAAAATTTGACTAAAGTAATCTAAACAATTAGTTATATTAAAAAAATTAATATTTTCAATAAAAATTTGGATAATAATTATTTTCTGAGAAACTTAATTTTTTGAAATTATTGTATTATCCCTTACGAGCAAGGGTGCCAAACGTGATGATTTTACGTCATTATGGCTATTTTTAAATCGAATTTCACAAAATTACGATTTTCGATTTTTGTTTAGTATCCCTTATACATTGACGATTTTTTGACTTCACTACTTTTTACTCAACAACCTTTACATGTGGCAAAATGTCAACATCGAAATAAAAATATATTTATATTGAAATGAATTTTTTGGCTTGAGTTCAAATCTGTGTTTATCCATTTCTTCTTAATTTTTAAGAAATTGTTTTTTTTATAAATTTATTATTTTGTATTAAGAGAGTACTATTTGGAACAATTTATTATTCATCAGACTAGCAGAACGGATCAGTACTGATTTTAAGGCCGCTACACCATCTGCTCAGCGTTCTTTGTTCGATTTTACCACTTTTCACGGTGTATACTAGTGATTAGAAATATCAACTATTTAACCGTATTATTTAACAAATCAGAAGGCGAAAAGTGCAATTCAATCATTTTAAAAGCTAAATCAATTTCGGTTACTACGAAATTCCATATCTGAGGATTAATTATTCCATATATCCCATACTCTTCCACTTTTTCCAGAGCCATTGGCTGCGGAGATCAAGCTATTTTCCATTTTTCTTTACTGTGTTTTTGGCTTTGGTTTAACTTTCGTAGTATTCAACCACCTGTGACAATACAAGCCTGGTTTATGACGGCTGTCTTCGATTTTAATAATTAATGGTTATGCGTAATTTGTTGAACTGTTTAGGTTTATACTGATATGAATATTGAACTAAAATATAAAACATATCAAATAAAAAAATAACGTTTAATTTTTAATTTTCAAAAGAAAGATTGTTTTATTTATATAAAATACTATTGGTTGTTGTGTAAAACTGAAAATTTTGGTGTGACGATTTTTGAGGATTTTTTTTAATGTTGACGATTTTGTCGATTTTACTTCCAAAATTTGACGAATTTTCGGAAAATATTACTGGCAGCCTTTCTTAAGAGACAAAATTTTGTTTTTTATTAAGGTAGAGTTACTTTGGGTATGTTTTTTACGTCTGCGTATCACCTTTGTGACTCATATGTAAATCTGCGTAAGATTTATCATGTTAGCTCACAAACATTCATGTACAAATACGTCTGACATTGACCATGTTCATTTGATTCCTAAATGGCCTGTTGCCGCCACACAATATTATTTCATGCGCCACAGAAGCACTGATGACTCCGGCAGTTTTAATTTTTTTTTTTTTTAAAATTCGAATATGTTAAGTTTGCACTAAATACAGGTAGATGATTTAAATAATTCTGATTAAATAGACAAAGCTAGTTAAAAACATAAGCATATATTGATTGCTCTTGTGAAATATTACCTTCAGCCATTAATTCCACTGTTCCACTGGGCATAGATTTTTGGGAATACTTTAATAATAATAAACAGCTGATTTCAGAAGGTTTGTCAGATCAAAATAGCAAATTTTCTAATTTAAATTTTGTTAGATGATTTTGCACATTAGTTTCACAAAAGCAACGATTTAAAGTTAACACACGATTTAGAGGTATTTCACAGTGTTAAATTTGACAAGGGAGACGTAAAAAACATGTCGTCTATGGGTACCTTTAATAAATTTTCGCACTGGTATATTTATACTACGAAATTAAACGAAAAGAAAATAGTTTTTTTTAAATCAATATATTTCGAACATATCCAGTAGGACAGCCGTATAAACTTTCGATGAATCTCACATATTTTAGCAAGTAAAACCCATAGCTAAAAAATTACAGTAAATTCCATATAAATTTTAATAGACATATTGTCTATTGTGTCTAAAAATGAACTAACTAAAAAGGACTTGCGAAAATATTTTGCTTTAACAAGAGCAACTGCTACCTTATTGAATATTAGCTGTTATAGAATGTAATATAAAATGATCATACACAAAAATTGCAGCTGATAAATTTCTTGAATATCAATAAATCACTTTCAAATCCAAATTGCTGTACTCTGATATTCCTCGTATTTATAAATTAAAACATTTAATTTAAGCCCAGAATGTCTTTTGTACAACAAACTAAAAAACAACATTAAAAAATTTAAAATTCAAATTGGAAATTAAAAGTTATCGACATTTGATTGCCTTCGCGCAAAATGTCCCACTGTGCATCAGTATGTAAATGAAACACCAGACATATGAATACATTCACAGATATGCAGATTCTTTGAGTACGATTATCCACTCAAGCGGAAATGAAAGTTTTACTTGTTTACAAGACAAGAAAACGAAGAATCTAAAGGGTCGCGGGAATATGTTGCACATGCAAATACACACTTCATAAAAAAAAATAAAAGCCAACATTTACAGTTTTAATTTTACTTCTTTAACTTTATCGTCGTTTCATTGTTAAAATGAAAATACACTGATAAAATCACAATTCAAATTAGACATGCTGACACGACTCAGAAGATATAAGCGATCCAGTGCTTTTTTTAGTTGCCCAGTTCGTTCTTATGTGAAATAAACTCTATTACTTTCAAGGTTATAATATACAAATCGAATGTTCTATTTTTATTTGGCCCTATCCAAACACAACGCTCTGTAACAGTAATATGTCCTTTTCATATAAAGTGTTAAAATCAGAACCGGAGGCTACAAGTGGGAAAGCGTTCAGAGCTCTTTAAAAAGGAATTTGATTAGAAATTAAAAAGAATTGTAAAAATTTCTCCATGTATTTGGGCGTAGCACTGAGAATAGCATTCACAGTCATTGAATTTTTCACATTCCACTGTCAAAAATGTACTTTTGAATCTCAACAAAAACAATTCCCATCTACAATAATGAATGCATTGAAGAATACCACATGGTCATACTCATACCCATGGCATGTGAATTAACATGCAGTCATTTAAAAAAAGAGGTGGCTGCCAGAAAAAGTTCAAGCAGCAATTTACAAGAACTTTTTAGTAAATTAGGTGCGTGCAACGAAAGAAATTAAAGTTGGCCGGCTGTGTAAATAGAGCCAAAAAGTTTTCTTGTAGTGTGTGTGAATTTGTGTAAATGAATCTTAACTTCAAGTGGATTAAAAAAAAACGTTTAAATAATTTCTAATGTGAAAAACGAAAATTTTATTTAAAGTTTTGTTTAATTTTGTTCTTGTCCTTATTCAAGAAACAGGAAACGGAAGCCACACTTCTTTGGCAACAGCCTACTGCATTCCAGCTTCACTGAGAGAAAGAGAGAGAGAGAGAGAGACAGAGAAATTCAAATGGCATATAAAACTTTTGCAATAAGAAAATACCACCAGCAAAAAGTAAAAAGGAAATAATAGTAATATTTACTTTTTTAAACTTGAAAAATTATTGTATGCCGTTCAAACACTAGTTTAAATAAATTTTGCGAAATGATAAAATTTTCTTGCAATAGATAATTTAAAAAAAGAAAAATAAAAGAAATTCGTCAATCCAAAGTTTCTAAAAGACAAACAATTGAGAAAATTTTTAAAGAAAATTTAAATATCATATCGCCGACAGAAGAGAAGTTAAATTAAGTTTTGGGATGCCCGTAGACTACTGGATAGTAAACTAGACTGTTACGGCCTTATTCACAAACGATTAATAAAGTTATTGTAGGTTTCATGTTGGATTTTTATATGGGAAACCCGGTTTTAATGTGCACATTAACTTTATTAATCGTTTGTGAATAAGGCCATTAGTATGGGGGATGCATGTTTGATTCTTGCCAAGACCCTAGGTGTTTCTTTAAACAACCTAGAAAGGGCTCACAGATTGTGTTTATCTTTACATAAAAAATTTAAAAAATTTGGAAATCTTAAAAGATCCTAATTAATTGTTAAGTGTGACTTATACCGACAAATATCCATAACATAAAGTTCATGTTGGGTAGTTTCCCAGAGTGTTTAATCTTATTTTATTTGTGTGATCACACAAGCTTTACAAAAATCAAATAATTATATTACTTTTTATTTCATCGCACGTTTCGATCTTGATTGTTTTTAACATTTTTAGTAAAAATTACAATCACAATTGCATTTAGAGGCGTTTTATACATTTTGAAAATATTCGAAAATTTCAAAACTTTTTAAATTTTTCTTTGGTAAAACTAAAAACGATTATCTTTAATAGGGGTAAGGTTCCGTGATGATCTGCTATAGCAAAAGTGAAATGAGCATAGGAACTAGTATTTTTAAATAATATTTTGAACAATTAGTGCATATAAAATGCATCTCGAACACTAATTAAAGAAATTTAAATTTATTGAAACAATTATGTTGGTCGGTTCCCAAGAATAATATAAGCAGACATATTAACGAACCTCTGTCAGTTTTTTCAATCAACCAAAACGAAAATGTTTAGCAAAGGTTGAGTTTGATAATATAGCACCGCCCAACACTTTTGAAAACACTTTCGGCATGCAGTTTTAAATTTTAATTTATGGAAAATGCAACACTTTTGTTATTAACCTTGAAATGTATACCCAAGTGATTTCTAAAAAAAAACATTCAAATTAATTTAATTAAATATTAAAATAATGCAATTTATAGTTAAATCAAATGTATCCAATTATACCCAATAATATATCTTAAAACAACTTCAGCACTTATGTGGCACAATATTCCTGACAAGACATTTTAAATAGTTTGCTTTGTTTTTGCTTTAACCCCTTAGAGAAGCATAAACAATCAGACAACAAATATAAAATCCACTATTTTCTTCATGGCAGCTGGTTTGTTTTCTGCAATATTATTGACAAACCAGTGAAATAAACTGATTGATGTACTTTCAAGATGGCTGACAATATATACGGCCACAATTATATTGTGCAGCAAAGCACACTTCATGCCACAGCAGCACAAGGCAATAATATGTACTACCAACGAGGCAGCAGTGGGAAATTCATCTACCACTATATGACGAGATAAACAAATATAAATCTCTGATAAAACAAAAAGCGCTGAATAGCAGAAGTAAAATTGTAAGAAAAAAAATGCATCCTTTAAAAGTGAGACGAAAAACAAATGTTTGTTTTTTTAAATCAGTGATGCAAGTTGTTCAATCAGTGAGTTTGTCGTGAAGTAAGACAAAATTATTCTTGTTTTCTTTTTTGGCATTTGAAAAACTGCATTAGAAAGAAAGATAAATAGACTTACAAGCACTGGCAACTTTCATAGTAAAATAAAAGAAAATGGAAAGAAAGAGTATTACGGCTGTAAAACTATAAATCGTTCCTCAGTTGTATGCTAAGCACGTTGCATTTATTAGTTTTGAGCGGTGCCAATGTCTTTGAATAAAAGTGGTTTAAGCTGTTGCCTAAAGCATTATTTGAACGACTACTCTATTAACTGATGGTGGACTAGTTGGTTTTTCACTAACAAATAACTAAGCGGGGAAAAAGTTAGTTGTAACACTTCGGCCTATTACAAATGAGGGAAACAATAGTTTTCATATACAACAAAAGCAACAATTATGGTTTGGGATTTCCCAGATTTTCTTGCTTCCCGAGGAAATTAACTAGATAAATTAAATTCCCAGGAAACATGCAATTTCTAAATTAAGTTATTTTACTTACTGAAAAACTCAATGTTTTAATCAAACAAATTAATTTTAAATAAACATGAAGGTTCGTATTCGAAATATATAATCTTTTTTTGAAATTCATTTTAAGGCAAATTTTTCAAACAAAAATTTTCTCCAACAATGGATTGAAATTATTGAAATGCATTAAAATTTTGTGGAAATTTCGCGATCACCGTTTGTAAAACTGAAGATATTTCCAACATCGTAAAGTACCGGCGAGCAATTATGAAATTAGTAAACAAAACTAAACTGATAAGACGTCTGCTGAATTCTGAAGTGTTGGGGAAATCCCAAATGAGGCCAGATGAGATTGGTCACCGAGATCTTGCGATTTAACATCTATAGAGTTTCTTCTTGGCTGATAAGTGCAAGATAGGGTCTACGTCAATGGCCCACAATCGACTCAAGACCCCAAAAATTAAATTTGTGTGTCACCGAGCCGCAAATGTGCGAAAATGTAATAAAAAATTTCGAGACCAGAATATTAACCTGCAAGCGTAGCCGCGGTGGTAATTTGTCGCATATTGTTTTCCATTATTAATGGCATACCATTCTCCTTGCATTAAATGAGCATCCGATGATTTTGGTTTAAAGAACCCGGTTTTTTATTCATATCGAAAATAAACCTTTAATTGGTAGGCAAGTACATATAAAATTAATGAATATACTCGAACATAAGTTGCATAGATGCGCTGTCTATTCTCCTAAAATTCCATCCAATTCTGCAAGCAGGAGACGAGTTATAATGACACTTGGTTATAAAAATAATGGTATATTAACTAAAGAACACTACAAGGTGTCCTTTTACAGGTTGTAACTCATACAAAAAAGACGGATTTTAATGAGCTTATATTTTTTTACCAAAATATTAGATTGATTGCATCAATCAATTGATTCAATAATGCCCGATAATACTTTCCTGTGATTGTGGATCCTTTTTCAAGATAATCGATGAGCAATATTCCGCGTGCACCCCAAAATACAGCGGCCATAGCCTTGCCAGCCGATTTCACTGTCTTCGCCTTCTTCGGAGCACTTCCACCAGCTTCCACCCATTGTTTCGTTTGATTTTTGGCTTCAGGTGTGTAGTTTCATCAACAACTATTAATCGACGCCAAAAATTAACAGGATTACGCTTCATCATCTCCAAACACCGCTGTGAAGGTCTGTCGAACTCGTTTTTGTTCAACATAGAGCAAACGCGGCACCCATCTTGCCGATAGCTTTTTCATATGCAAATGTTCATGCAAAATGTTGAACACACGTTCATATGATATGTTTACCATTTCAACAATCTCACGTAACTTGACTCGGCGATCATTCATAAAGATATCGAGGATTTTCTTGATATTTTCTTCAGTAACCACCTCTTTTGGCCTTCCTGATGATGGTATTGTTGCAGTGCTTGATCGGCCGCGTTTAAATTCAGCAAACCAATATTTTACCATGTAATCTGACAGAGCAGACTCACTGTAATGTTCATCGAGCTTTTCTTTTGTTTCTTTCGCCTTTTTCCCTTTCAAATAATAGTGTTTAATTACTGCACGATATCCACTTTTTCCCATTTTTCAAGAAACAAAACAATTGCTTACTTCAAACGACTACAACAAATAAGCTAATCGATGAATTTGGGTGAAATTTTAAAAGCTGACGTTTGACAGATCGAAATTTTTAAAATTGCTAGGTAGCTTCAATATCAATCCGCCTCGTACATACATTCACTCATTTGAAGAGAAAAAATCTTATTACTCATATAAATTCATACTCTTAAACACTCTCATTGCTTTGCTTATGTTTTTACGTGAACTAATACTTATATAAGTGAATGTACGTGTGTAGTTTTAACATTTGTATTGGTGTCAAGCTTATGATCCTTTTGTTCATTTAATACTAAACCGATTTAAATAATATATAGTTGCGTCACTTAAGCCCAAAACTGTCTACCATTTGGTAAAGGAATGAAGAAATTCGGTTGGCAAACAAAGGAGAAAAAGAGATCACACCAAAATAAGCTAGAATGAAGATACATTCCAAAGAGATCCAAATGTCTATATGTATTTTTTAATATATTTTTTTTATATTTCATTGAGACAGTCAACTCTTGAAATTGGCTTTCTTTTTAAAGTGAACTCTCTTGTGACAACGAGCTGTCAAGTCGTCGTAACTGAACTCCTAAGCTTGGTAGGGCTACGACTCTATTGTGGACACAATTGAACACATCTTCTCGATTGGCAATTCATAAGATGAAGTTGTTTTGCATAACATAATATTTCCTCATTCCCTTTTCGTTATGGATACCTATTACATTTAAACTTAGCTTTAAGAATTTCTTTTTTGGCTTTCAGGTTATTATGATTCGACTATGTTAGTATTTTCGGCTCCTCTTCCATTCAGTTTCTCATTCTATTTCAATAACTAAAAGTGTTGCGAAAATTGTTACCGCTATTATTCCTACATAATTGCTCTTATAAATGTTTTTGTTCGCACTGAAATATTTTCTATGTGTGTATTTTTGCATGTCGATATTTATGTGTGCTCTAGTAGCTTTTACCAACCAACTTGTTTTCATTTTGTGCAACTACATAAAATAGAAAAAAATTTAGCAACAACTGGCTAATAAGTTATTATCACTACGAAAGCACTCCTGCGGCATTAGCGCAAGACTATGGATGTGTGTAGTAACACTAAATATTTTAGCAATAAGCAACAGCAACAATTTCCATACAACATAATTGTTGTTAAACTAATTTCCCTTTCCTTCTGTAAACGTAAAAACAATAGCAGTCAACCGTGATAATTGTGGAATGTCGTAATGGAGGCGAATTCATTTACAATCATGACGTATTTTATTTTTCCAAAGCAACATATTCTAAAATCACTAAAAAAAATAGAGAAGTTAAAATTATTTTATGCATCAACGTCAACAGTAAATTAAATATAGCAGCGCTGAAATTTTATTGTAAATAGAATTAAATCAAACAACTAATTATAGGAAATTAAAGGATGATTAGATATTGAGTTATAACTGGGAATCGAAATATGGCATGAGTTAGCAAACAATTGCATATGAATGTTCAAAAATGTGTTGCTTTGCAATGAGGTCAATATAAACATAAATTAGCAATTATAATATGCGTTGACAAGCAATGCATATGCACGTTAAGCTCTCTGGAACTATAAAAAATTGTGGCAATCAGATTGAAGCTGAAATTATTTTAGGCACAGTAAATGAGTACTTACTTGTTTTTTAGCAGCAAATATTTATAATTAATATTGAAATAATTTAAATTTCAAGTGACTTCATATAAAACTATAAATTTTAGAAACAAGAAGGTGTTTTACAAAATGGGGACATAAAAAACCTGCTTGATTATTTGATAATATTTAACATCAATGGCTAAAATTATCCCTTTAATATTTGCCTTCGGAAGTTTTCTTAAGAAACTTTTATTTCGGTTTTTTTTATTTTACCACCCTCAGAATGATTTAAGTTAAGTTTCAAACCTGTTCTGCAACAAAGCTTTTTTCGTTAAAAAGTTTTTCAAACAACCACTTTTTAGAAGGGGTTGTAAATTTTTGTTTTATTTTAGTGGTAGTCACCAGCCTAAAAGCTATTTCTTATTAAGGACATTCACCCCGATTCTTGTAGAAATAAACTTATCAAAGTGTCCTTGTAAAATTGTTTATAGATTATCGTGTAGAGGACGCTAGATGTCACCAAAATTAAAGCAGTCTTAGGAACTTGTGCAAAGCCTTTAAAGCTTTCAGTTTTCAGTTCATAAAAGCAAAGGATTCTAAACTTTTCAAGTTTTTATGAAACGTACAAAGGAACTTTTCAATATTTAAATTTTTCTATACAAAAATTTTGAATTGGTTAATGAACATTTCATATTTTTCAAAAAGATTTCAGATAAAAAATATTTATTTTATACGATGGAAAAACTTTCAAAATTTATTACGTGCTACATGTGCATATGCTGCAGCTAGAAAAAGGTTTTAATATTTATTTAATAAAAAAATCAACTGAATAATTTTTATGCACAAATCGATTATTAGTTATTGTTATATAAAAATAAAGAACAGAATAAACTAAAATGTACCATATATGTATCACTAATTTATTCAACAGTATTATAATGACTAGTACTTTTCCCTCGAAATGGAAATATGCAAAAATAGTGCAATTACTGAAAACTGCTTCAAAAATTTAGGCCTGTAGCTATACTGTGGTACCTGTCTAAAGTCCTGGAAAAAATACTTCACTTTCAAATATCATCATATATCAGTGATATAATAATTTGCTATCAGATAGGCAATCAGGTTTCGTACAAATCATAGCTGTGTTTCTGCACTACTAGATGTACTCTTATCTGAAAATATACGGCGGGAACTTTGTGAAGGTAAATTAAATTTCTTAGTCCTTTTTGATCATTTAAAAGCCTTTGACACGGTTGATCACAGCAAGCTTTCCATGACGCTTAGGTACTTTTTTACTTTTCCGAAACTTTAACACTGCTTTAATTTTCTTACCTTTCATATCGTTCGCAATTTGTTCATTCTAACAATACCCAATCTTCCTCATTAAGTTTATTTAAAAATGTACCGCAAGGTTCAATTCTTTGATCACTTCTTTTTACAATTTATGTAAACGATTTGCCAAAACATCTTGTACACTGCAAAATTCATATGTACTCAGATGATATGCAGTTATATATAAGCAGTCCAGTGCAATCTGTCACTGAAAACATTCTGAGACTCAGCGATGAATTGGATCGAATCTATTGTTGGGCTCCGGCAAATGGACTTTGTTTAAACCCTCGTAGGTTCAAGTGCATAATAATTCGTAAGAGAACACTTGATTCTAATATCGGTCTTGATATTTTAATAAACGGAGAAAAAATCAATTCTGTAATTGCTGCCAAAAACCTTGGGCTGCTTCTCAATAATAGCGTTACTTGGACAAATCATGTTAATACACTCGTAGGTCAAACTTATATAAAGCTAAGGTGTCTTTGGTCGACACAATACTATACTCCTTTAAATATTAGACAAATGATTGCAAAATCTTATCTTTTGCCTGGTTAAATGTATGATTGTGAAATTTTCACAAATTGCGACAATTTTTTAATATAATTTTTAACCTCGACGTTGTTTGTTTTGTTTTTCTTTCAGATATCGTCGGTAATATTGATACAAAGTTTTTAAAAGAAATATTAAATTAATTTATTTATATTGCTATTTTCTATATCATATAATATATTATAGCAAAAATAAATTAAAATTTCTTCCTGAATAAAGCAAAACTATAATGAATATGTACATTAGCGTCGCCGTTAGTTGTATGGAGATTAAACCAAACTACAAATATTTAATATACAATATATCTTCGATATTATATTATTTAACTTTATTTAACATGTCAGTTAGTTTAAGTCAAAATTTGCCAAAAATAGAGGTAACACTTTCCAAAATTTAAATAATCTTTAGAGTTTATTTTCAAGCTGTCATTATTCTAAGATGGAGTATGTAAAACTCCCAAAGTTCTGGTAGTACAGTAATCTTTCTAGCAGATTCCCATATACGTGGTATGAGTTAAAATTAGTGTTTATTTATAGAACTGAATAAAATGCTCTTGTATTAGTTGTATCGGGTGTTTTTTTAGAGGTATAGAACTTCGAATTGAAATAAAACACAAGAAAATCGTTTTAATGTCCATCAATTTGGCTTTATTGGAAGGATAATTTTATGCCATTAATGTTTAAATATGATTTCGGGCATGTGGCCGCCGCGGCTGGCTCGAATAAAGCCAATTCTACAGGTCCAATTTTCAACCACTTTTTCGAGCATATGGGGCCGTATGTTGGCAATAACGCCACGAATGTTGGCTTCCAAGTCCCCTAACGTTTCTGGTTTGTTGGCGTAGAGCGACTTCACATATCCCCAAAGAAAATAATCCAATGGCGTCAAATGACACGATCTTGGTGGCCAATTGACAGGTCCATTCCGCAAAATTATGCGTTCATCGAATGTTTCCTTCAATAAATCGATTGTGACGTGCGCTGTGTGGCATGTAGCGCCGTCTTGTTGGAACCACAACTCATCCACATTCATGCCATCCAATTCGGGAACAAAATAGTCGGTTATCATGGCTCTATACCGGTCTCCATTAACGGTAACTCTTCAACGGGTCCTCTTCAACACTTTGCTCTACAGCGGCAATTGTTTCTTCGGTGCGCACTGTTCGACGTCTCTGCGGATGCGTATTATCACATAGAGTAAACGTAGTGCGAAAACGATCCATGGTTAACCGAATTAATTGCTCTGATGGACGATTATGTCGACCATAAAATGGACGGAGCTTGCGGTAAACTTCGCGAAGTGAACCATTATTTTCGAAATAAATTTGCACGATTTGCAAGCGTTGTTCTTTTGTCAACCTGTTCATGATGAAATGGCAAACCAAACTAAATATTAATCACTTGACAGCTGACAAAATGACCTCAATAAAAAACACCCTTTATATTTTGCACCCTTTATATTATTTAATATTAAATTAAAACAAAAAAAAAGTTTTCCAATACTTATAAATAGCATAAAATTCTATAACCATTAATGATGTGCTGGCATCCACTAGCTTATTGTCAAATCCACTAACACATTTACTAACAAACAATTTAATTTTTTTTTGCAAAACACGTAGATTACGAAAAATAATTAATTATAAATTTATGTCACAACATTCAGGAAAAAATATAATTACTTTTCCAAAACAGGAGTATACGTAAACTAGGAAACAAAAACCTACAATTAGTTGTAAATTTTCACACTTATGCAGACAAACAAACATAGCGTCCGTATATGTACTATAACAAAAACCAAACATGCTGTAAGTACGAACAGTGCAACTGACATGCCAAAGTAATTAACGTCCCATTACTGGTTAGATTATCCATAAATAATTGGTGTTTACATAAAAACTTCTTGAGGAATGAAAGCAGAAACAGGAAGAAAGTTACAAAAAATATTTCGTCTCCATATTTCGACTCATTGAAATAAATTACAGTGGCCATTTCTTCTGCGATAGTTTCTAATTACATTGTGCTTTTGGTCAGTAATGTAGCTTGTATGTAATCATCAGAGCCGGTAGGAGTGTCTTGTTAATAGTTTTTATTTATTTTTGTTCAGCCTCTCATTACAGGATACAGAAATCAACACTTATATTTTTGGTTATCCTTTTAGATTTAAGAAATTTTACTAATTGCTGGAGGGCAAATGCCACAACAAATGTTGTTTGCATTTTTTTGGTGTGTTCTACAAGATACTTAAAATTGCTTAAAAAAAGAATGTTAGTTTCTACAAATTGATATGGGACTTGTTAAAACAATTTTCTTAAAATTAATATTTTTATTTTATATACATATAAATAAAGAAAAATTATCCTTGAAAAGCCTCTCCATATTATAACTAATAATATGAACATACATTTCTAAATTTGTTTTCATTTACATAGAAAGCACAAATCATTTATTATCAACAAAACTTGACTGGAGCTCATCTGTCATAGGATGTTTTCTTATAAGCCAATGGATGACGGTCAATATCAATTTTGCAAATTTAACCCTTTCCAACCTTTAAAAAAACTAAAAAAAATATTAGATAAGTTTATACCACAGTGCCGAATTATTATATACGCTACATGAATGAATCTCCTTGTAGCCTTTTTTAAGCATGAAGGAGTGTTGATTTGGCTTATATGAAGAACCAGTACAGAAAGTATATTTTATTAGAATCGGTGTATTTTGTTGAGAGCTGTAAGCAAGTAATACATAATGTACACTTACCCGGCAATCACTTTTGTAGAGAATTAACAAAGTATTTCAATTAATTTTAAACATACGAGTAGCAAATTACAGATTTACTAGCAAGTAAAACTATTAATAAATAAAGAAAATAGCTGATAATTGCAAAGTATCGTAATTAAAATTATCTACGAACTTCGTTCATTCACACACATAAGTATGGGCTTGGGAAACGGGAATTATTAAGTCTTCTCAAAAGAATTCCGGAGAATGAACGCACTCATGTTTCGTTAAAAAAAGGAAATTATTAAAAGAATACATTACTTAAATATATGAAGCTTATTTTTTTTATTATTATTAACTAAATATTATGGCAGCAAAATAGATTTTGATTCCATTTTTATTTCACACAATACAAAATTGTATTCGATTGTACTAGAACAGTTGTAAATTTCTTTGAGAAAAGATTAAATTTGCTGGCAGCGGAAAATGCAAGAGGAATTTTATAGAGATCGTTTAATTCACGTTATCACAAGAAGGTGTAATATTTTTATATAATTGTGCCTCATTTTTAATCGTTTCTTAATGTTAATTACACAATTAAAATAATAATTGTAAAAAATGTAGTGGAACCTTTAAGCATTAAAAATGCCGAATCTTCATTGCAACTGACAGCTACGAGTGTCTTTCACTACTGTAAGCTCGATTCAAGATCCTGTAGACTTTGCGCCGTCATTACTTAAATTTGCTAACATCCTACTGACGTCATTATGAAAAACATTGTATCGGGAAAGTGTAAAGTAAACTATTATTTTATAGTTGGAAATATAAAAACAAAATGACAAGAGATTTGTTAAACGCTTTGGCGATCTTAAAATTAAATTTTTATTCAAATGATATTTTACTTTTCGATAAATCAATACTTCGTTTGAATGAATCAACTTAAAAAACGTAAAAGTTTTACTTTTTTTAATTTTTATTTAATTAAAAAAATAAATTGTTCTCTAGTTTTCAGTAGATAAGTTAATGAAGCAAAATCAATTAAAAATATCCGGAAATCCAAAATCCTTTGATAAGAAATCAAATAAAATAACACCGAATAGTTTGTCCGTATCCAATTAAAAGAAATTTCTTTATAAAATAACTCCCAATACCTTAGAAGTTATTTAACACTTCGGACTCATTTCGTTATGAAATAAGTCTCAAATGAAATATTTCATAAATCAAGTCATTTACTTGTGTGTCTGTTATTTAAATTTTATTAATGATTTTTAAATTAGCAAAATATAGTAATGGGCAATTATTTTATTTTTCTGTGGGATTAAATTTATTTCTTTGAAAGTTACTGCCATTTTTTCTTAAAAGTGCATTTTATAGAATTCTATTTTATTTTATTTTATTTTATTTTATGTTAAAGACATGAATTCTTATTAAAATTTCAGCTAGTGACCTGGTTTTGCATTTTTAGCTTTTCGGAGCCATCAACGAGGCTTGAAAATTTTATTCGTAGCGTCATTTCCAAAACTATTTTGGTTAACGTTAGAATTGCCCCTCCGAGCTAAACCAAATTGGCTTCAACTCAAACTTTCAAGCAAGAAATCTTTAATTGCAGAAAATTTTTAATAATACCAGAATGCTCTGCTGAGTCTCTATAAATAAATAGATTTCTATAATTGGATATGGATATTCGTGTTTTTAATTGGGTCTTATTTTATTGGAGGTTTTTTAAATTTTTCAAATTACTTCATAAGGAGTTATTTTATTTACTTTGAGCTTTTCTCATAGGGAGTTGTTCCTTTTTTTACTTTTCTCCGGTTGGGCGTTATTTAATTTTTGTTGGCAGTTCTTTCATTGGGTCTTATTTTATTGGAATTGATTTTATTTCTTAGTTATTTCAAGGCACCGGTTACATATGTATTTAATAAGGATCATCATCCTTAAAGCTATTGTAGTTTTGTTTTATGAATTTTATTCAAAAACATTATTGTTTGTTCACTTTTAAACACTGAACTTAAATATTTTCATTATAAGTCAGCTATTTTTTCCAGACTTTGAGTAGATTATTAAGTAGTTGTTATTTTTCATGTTTGCGCTCTCTCAGAACTACGCCACTTATTAATCGATTAAAATTTTTTCTTATTGCAAGATTTTCTTTTCAAATTTGATATCGAATCATTCATGCATACAATTTTTCATATTTTATTTCATTTTCCAAGCACTTGTAAAGACTTGGCGAAGTCAGCCAGTTATTACTTTATAACGCACAGCCTACAGGACATTTTGAAGTATTACAAATGTTATCACAAATCAAATATACCGTTGGAAATAAATAAAGAAATATATAAAACAATAAATTATTTTGATATGGAAAATTTCATAAAATTTATGACCAAAAAACATCTATCAATGGCTTATGAGGGACGACACCAATCGTGAATATATCAATGAATCTTAAGAAAGAAAAATTGGTTTCCTATTTTTATTCCTTACACTTCTTTTTGGTTTTAAATGTTTTTTTTTTCTTTTTATAACCCATAAGAGGCAAATGTCATTTTGTGGTCATTTGAATGAATAAACGAAATTAAATGTCCTGTTAAGAGAAAGCGAGAGAGAATTAAACAAAGAACTGCACATACATACATATATAAAAACAGACTGAATGGACAAATAAATAAATGAATGTCCGACCAGAAAATATAACGTAAGAAATAATAGAAATAGTATAAAAACGAAAGTCAGATGGGAATTGCTGTCATTTCGTATACACATTAATAAGTCACAAATTTTCTAGCTATTGAAACTTCGATGTAAAGGACAACTGTGGAATAACCTATTGTCCGACCAACCTGCAACAATGTTTGTTATTAGACCCATATGTAATAAAGACACACACGGGGGTATAAGCAAGCATACACAGTGTGTATTGATGAGGGTTTGATAGCATGTGCATGCTTTAATATATACATACATATGTATGTATGTATGTACTACATACTTTAATTTTTAAATAGTTTTATTATTTTGTATAGATTTTACCATAAATAGAACTAGAAATGTTTTATAGTTTTATTCCAATTACATATTAGTAAAGTTGATTTTATAAAATATGAAACTGCAGGACGCAGAGGACAACGTTTAAGTTATTTTTATTTTGAGTCGCAGTTTTCATTAAAATGAAATCATTAAAAGCCTCATAATTTTTTTCTTTAATTGAATAAGAAATTTCTCTGCGACCACTTTCTGCGAATCCCTTGTGCCAGAGATCTATAAATTATTATATGATTTGTATGATTCTCTTAATGAAAGTCAATAGATTGAGTGGCAGGCGCGGGCCCCAATTAAACTTTTGGAGGATAATATTTTAAAATATCCATACAAATTCAAAGATTTAAAAGAATGAAATGTGAGGTATTTTATATGTTTTTGGAGGGAAGAAATCACTGAATTGATACTGGGGGCTGGGAAAGCACAGGTAACAACATTTGTGCACAAAAGTTCAGAGTCTTCAGGCTTGACGCACAGCAATAATGCATAAAACAAGTTAATTCAGACTAAAATGACCAGAGAGGAAATCTGCTTGGCAAACTCCTAATATAAATAAATTTCCTCTCCAAAGACTAATGACTTTTTTCTATAAATACTATGGCCCATTTGGCTAAAGGTAAATCTTTGTGTTGGATCCAACGACGCCAGCGCCAGCCCAACCGTATACTTCTGAACTATGCAGGATCAGCACCGTCTTTTCACGTAGTTCCTGTCTGTTTTTTCTTGCATCAAAATCTAACAAAACTATTTGAGACCATATTTGAGACCATATGCAAGAGATCTTGAATCGAATTGTGAAATGCAGGGAAACCCACTAGGAAGTGTAGTTTTAATATGTAAAAAAACTAGTATGTTTAAGCAAAATCATTACATATTTTTTAATTGTAGATAGGAAGAAGGTATGCTAATAACAATGGAAAACAACAAAAGTTAAATTGCCACAACAAATACGTTTGCAGGATCATATTCTTTTCATAAAATTTTCCATCGGCAATTCGCACATTTCCGGCGGTATGTCCTCAATAACTTCACAAATTCTATTTTTGAGGTCTTGAGTCAACTCTGACTTATTGCCATAGACCTTGCCTTTCACATAGACCGTGGAAATAATCTAAAACTGTTAAGTCAGAAGATTTTCATGACCAATTGTGGTCGCCTCTTCGAAAAATCACACGGTCAGGACACTTTTAAAGCAAAACTTACTTGTATGGCATGTAGCACGGTTTTGTTAATAATAAACCTCGTCCACATCAAGAGCATCCACCTTCGGTCAAACAAAATTATTAATTAATTCACCGTAACAGTTGCTCCGGTCGTAGTTTGACCCCGCCAGAACGATATCTGCTCCAAAGAGTCACTGCAAATTGTGGTGGCGTAATTTTCACCATTTTTGTAGTGAATTTTAATATGTTGTTGGGACGTATATCGTTCCATTTTTATTCACAGGGCAGATTTTTTTTAGTCAACTAGTCGTCGTGAAGCTATCTGCACGTATATCACAAATCAATAAAAATGAGATAAGACCGCTTCTCCCAAAAACTAAAGACTTGACGATCTAAGACTGACGTGTGTGAATCGGGTCTAAGATCTTGAAATTATGCTCTGGAAGTAGTGCAAATACCAATAATGAAACTTTAGACTCGATTTTCCAAAGAAACAATTTTCCGCTATACATGAAGATAACTTCGGGACGATGAACTGTCAAGTAATTACAGGTTGAGTCATGATAACTGTTAAACACTGGAACACTCAGTTTGAAATAAAAAAGAAATTATTATGAAAATTATTATATGCTGGAACGAAAAACTTCTAAATGTTTATGCACTTACTAAAGAACCACGCACACTCTGTGCTAATTATTATGATCCACCACCAACAGACATGTAGCTCCAAAATATTCACAGTCATTTATTTTACAATAAGCCCCACTGCCTATTGTCACAACAATTTTCTTTGATATTCTGTAATCTTTATTAAATATTATCAAACATTTTTAACTATTTTTATAATCTATTTGTTAAAAATATAAACATATTTTAATTAATCGTGGTCCAAATATGTTAATTCTGATACACAAACTTAATTCTTATTTGGCCTCAACCCCAGTTAGCTAAAATCTTTTAATATTTTTCTGAGGCGACCCCCCTTCAACAACAATAAATTGACATGCGACAACACACACACACACACGATGTACTTTTATTTCCACTCTCAAACAAACAATTACAAAGTGATGAGTTTTATCAGTGAATAATGGCAAATCATTTAGAAGTTGACACTTTGTAAGTGCTCGCCAGAAATTAGGGATGTTAATTGTGATCTCAGTGGTTGTATGAAATTTTCATTGATAAATAAAAACATTGTGTGGCGATGATATTTGCAGCACTTCTTACACATGTGTCAACAATTCAATACAAATGGCAGCAAGAAAGTTTAGGCTGCTAATGAGCAACATTAATAAAAGTAATATTTTAACTCACATATAGTACATACACATCTAAATAAAGGAAAGAGGAAACGAATCCCTAAGGAATTTATTCAACAATTAGTTTATTAAATTCGATAAATGCTATGGAAAACCCTTAAATTAAGCAACTTCTCTTGCTAAAGACAAACACAAACACATACCTGCCAACCTTTAAGAAAAATTATGCTAAAGATTTAACTATCAAGCCAGCAACAAATCATAAACAAAGTATAGAATGTGCGAAGACCAGCAGGCAACTCCTCAGGTTATATATTCCGCAGTAAAAAGTAACCTCTTGTAGTCATACTTCCGGTGTCCTTTTCCATTTTTCAACCTCATAATTGTTGTAGATTAATTTATGAGTTCGTATGTAATTAAATTTTAATTTTTTTATAGAGTAGTCTGCGAATAAAATGGAAGCATATCCAAACGAAACGTGAAAGATGTAGAGAGTTTTGAAAAAAAACTGTTTAACTAATCATGTGTGTGTTTTATGATTTTTACAAAAGTTTATTTATTTCCTCAACAGACAAAGGTTTATATACAAAGTTTTTTTTACGTTTTAAAAAAACGTTCTTTTATTCATAAATACAAAGTATGCCATGACAAACTGGTGGTTAAACCAGCAGCAATTATTCAAAATTAAATTTCATAATTAATTTAGAAAGATGTGCATGAAGACAGACAGACAGACAACATGGCGAATTCATACCAATTGAACTCGAAAGCACAGCTGTCTCATTGTGTTGTACTATCGTTCTCTATCAAAATATGCTGTTTGGTACATTTTTCTAGTTTTAAGTTTATTTTCTCATCCAAGAATAATATTTCCCAAGACTAATTCTATTGCAATTATATGCATTGGTCTTAACAGACAGCTAAATTTCGGGTAAAAAATAAGAGTGTCCAAAAATGTTACGATTTCTTTTGAAACGCCATAAATATATGAACAAATTTACACTAATTATTAAGTTTCAGCATTTTTCAAATTGCAGAGGAGGCGTTGTGACAAAGTAAAAACCAAAGTTTATATATAAATCTCAAATCTAATGAATGAATTTTCCTGCAAGAAATTTGTCTGAAAACTATTTGTAGATAATGACCTGGGGCCTTAGAATAGTATTTGTGAGGATGATGCACGATAATACGTACGGTCATATAAAAAGTGAAATAAGTTAGAGAAACCTATCCAATAGCTGTAAATTTCGGTACACAGTCTAAAGTAAAAAATAAATTTATAAAGTAATTAATTTAAATTAATTTTCAATTATAAAAAAAATAATGCAAACTTGAAAAATATCGGAGCAACTTAATCCCGTAAAAATAAAAGATTTTACCTTCGTTTCTGCAGTTTTTACTGCCAAATAATCAACCCCAAGATCCCTAAAAATAAAAGACTTTTCAAGAAACCTGTTTGCCTGTTTAAATTTTTTCATTAAATGAATACATACTTGCATGTGTAGAAGAGCAGATCTCAAACAGAATAAATCAAATAAAGCAAGCAAAGAAAAAAAAAACAGCATTTGAAAACGACGGACAATATTAAATGTAACCGAAAATCCGTATTAATATGTCCTTAGTTTTTTTAATTAATGTTAGAAGCAGTTAAAAATAAAATTGCTTACAATTTTAAATGTTTATTCTTTTGAAAATGACTGAACGGATTACGTTTTAAAGAACGTACAGTCCGTTACTGTAATAATATTGTGAGTGTACGAATATTTCTGTATTCTTAACTCAAAAATCACGTTTATTGAGATAAGACTACGTGGCAATAAAGGAGCTATATAGTTTTCGGAAGTAATAATGCTATTATTGAGAATCACTTAATATTAACGTTAGGCCCATAAGTTTTTGTTTGTAAATAAAAATATAATAATTCCAAACTTTTTTTCAAGACAAGTAACACTCAGGCAATGAATGTGCGTACCAAAATGTACGTGTGTTATCTTGTTTGGGAAAGGGATGGTAAGAGATGACAGATAATGAAGATCGAAAGCTTAATTGTTTTACAACTCAGATATTGCGCGTTATGTTAGTTTTTAGATCAGTTTTGCAGCGCCTCTGCTGTCAAGTAGGCGTATTCAATTTGTTTAAGCTGTGTGGCAATTTTTTCATTAATTATTTTATTTCGCCGGTGATTTTCGGTACAATACCGACAGAAAAGGGCGCTGTGATGATCACTAGCATTTACTTAAAACAATAGAAGAAATATCGTAGGTATCTGCAAAAGTAATAATTAATAATGAATTACAATTTTTTTAAAGTAAAAGTAAAAGTAGTGAACAAAATCAAAATGAGAGTAGTAAATTGGAATTGACTTTTAATTTTATTTTACTTAGTTTTCCTATTGAAGCTATAACAGGAATATAAAAATAATTTGTTACGACATAAAAAACATAAAGTTTTAAAAATTCAAACTCTTATTACTATTTTTAAATTCCAGTTAATGCTGTAAATAACTAAAACTGGTTTGCTTGTCCTATTTGAAAATAAATCAAATATCACATTACCAGTACTTAACTTGATTTATTGTGGCTTCATTAAACATTCCTAAAATTGTTTGTTAGTAAATACTATTATTATGCCAAACATTAAATTGTACATTTGACCATTAAAATAGATACTCTTTTGGTTTTCTTCTAAAAGACAATTGCTTAGAAATAAAATGCGGGTAAAGAAATGAAATAAGTGTGTAGTATGAAAATTTAATATGCTTAGAAAACGTTTACTCAAAAGCAATTAAATCATACTTGTACTAACGAAGGGCCAGTCGGTCGGTCGGTATGTCGTCCAGCCACGAATACCAAATGTATTTTGCATGTTCAAAAGAACTCGACAACAACACACTGGCTTTTAATGCTACAGTCTATATGCGGTTACCATATCAACAGCCCTCATCAACAGCATCCTTTTCATTTCAATGCTTTTGAGAGCATTTTCAAGTTACTGAGTGATGGAGGAATAATAGTTGTAACAGTGCTCATAGGTCGTCATATTGTATATTGTTTGTTTTGTTGCCACAAATATTTGTATAGTTACCTTTAATGTGGTGGGACATATTTTAGTAGTGTCCTCGGGAGGCATGAAAAAGAGGAGGAATTTTATTGAAAATTTACAAATTGTTTTAAAAGGATAAGAAATGTAAACATTGATTTTTTACTAGCGAACAGTAAAAATATAAAACATAGATAGTCTAAGGAAATGCTCTAAGTTTTATATTTTCATATGTGAGTTTTTCTTGTTTGATTTTGAAAACATTTCCTGTAATGTTTACACACGAGCACAATCCTGGATCAAAATTCAAAAAGGACACATCATTCTCTGTTGCCAATGGCTTATTTACATATGAACTTAGCAGAGTTTTCCAATCGATTGTAATCGCAGCCATACCCTAAAAATTTATGGAATAGATTTTCTTCAAACATTTTTTTCTGAGCTTATTGGTAACATAAAGAAATATAATTGCGCCGTATACAAATATTATATTATACACATATTAAGCAGGAATAGACAGTTCACAGATATTCTCAGAGGTTTAGGTTATTTAGTAAAGATGCGAATATAATCATCATCATATAACGTTACAGTTCAATGGGCGCATTGAACGCTCTATCGGGTGTTTACACAACATCTGAACTGGTAAAGGAATGCCGGATATCCCGAGCGAGATGGCGTCACATTCCAACCTCGAGCTAATCTGGGTACCAGGGCATGCTAACGTGCCTGACAACATAATTGCGAACAAGCTAGCCAGGGAGGGCTCTCGTTTGCAAGAACGGGACACTGACCGGCTAGTTGGAACCCCACTAAAAAGCTGCAAAATCCTCATTCAACAGAAACTTATAGGGATATCACAGGCTAGATGGTTCAATGAATCCACATGTGCTCTCTCCAGATTAACCTGGCCCCAATATGATCGAGCAAAATCAACCATCATACTGGGGATCCCTCGACATCAGCTACGTATACTTGTGGCTGTCTTAACAAGCACTGCTTCATAGGTGCCCACGCAAACAGACTAAATCTCCCTTTCAACGACTTCTGTAGAAGTTGTCATAATGAGGAGGAGGAAGAAACTGTAAAACACCTCCTCTGTCTATGTCCAGCTCTGTCTCATCACAGAGCCATGTATCTAATTAACTCAACTTTACCCGAACTCGCAGACCTTACGGAATGCAATCTGAAGGGAATAAACAAATTTATTCGAAAAACCGGTTGGTTCAATACTGACCACAATATTGGATAGCCAATACTTTTTACTTTTTTCGCTGTCCATATCGGGCATCACAAAGGGACCTATTTTTCTGGACCCAAGTGAGCCGGTTGCTTGCAATCGGCAGCCTGTGCAACCTAACCTAACCTAACCTAACGTTACAACTCGGCGTGAGCTTCAGGTGGTTCGATAAATATTTTTCATTCTTCTCGACGTACAGCTTTCTGTTGCCAGTTTCGAATACTCATTATTCTTACATTGTCTTTAATACAGTCCTTAAATTTAGTTTGCAGGCAGCGCCCTTTTCGTCTACTATTTCTGATATCATAATCTAATAACGATTTTTTTTAAATCAGAAAGCAGAATAAACACATTGACAGGTTGTTTTCTCTAGAGCAAGAAATTTTACACAACTTCGTCTGGGTGGAGAATCATTTACAAGCTTCACAAGTTTCATAGTTTTATTTAATGAAAAATTGTAGATTACAACTGTTGTAAATTGAACAAATGTTTTGAACATGAGTCCGTAAGAGTATTTACATACAAATCCGAAAACATACTTAGACTTACGAAAATTTTTAATTTTTATATAAACATTTGCTTAGAAACAAGTTCATATGGAAAATACTTATAACACTCGTAAATACAAGATACAACCCATTCAATAGCTTGTGAATTGGGCAAAAAAACTAAAAAATTTTAGATATCTAAATGACACTGGATTTGATTTTGCACATCACGAACCATTCTAAATAGTTATACTTACTAAATTGTAAGTAGTACTTCAAATTATTTCTTAGATGATTTGGTAAGTGAATTTTTACTGGGTACAGTATAAGTAGTAGAAAGAGCCGACGCATTGCTTGATAAGAAACTTACAAGCGAACAGACAAAAATGGAACACAATAAAAAAGGAAGTTAATGCTTAAATAATATAAAATAAGTATTATTAATAGTGGTGTAATAATCTGAGGATTCTCTTCTAAGTTGGAGAACAAATTAGTTGGATGAATGAGGGCCAACCTTAAAGGCAAGTCCCAATTATAGTCATTAGGTGTGATGGGAATAAAAGACAAAAAGAAAGGGAGAATTAGTCCTTTTGTTCCCTTATTTACTACGGGAATTAAAAGCTTACCGTTTGTAGGGTGTTTTTCTAAAGGTAGGATAGGTAGGAGGTAGGTATTGCTAGGTTTCTTCACGATTGGTAATTTAATTTCTTTATTGTTCAATTGGTGGATTGCTATTTATTGCAGGTAAGTGTACAATCGTTGGGTACTTATGTATAATAAGTTTGTACAAGTTAGAAATAAGTCTGTAGATTCAACTGTATTTTTAGAATTTGATGCTGTTTGAAATCAATTTACAAGTTTAAGATTTTATGCTACTTGGTTGAATGTAAAAATGTAAGTAAGTATAAATTCTACGACGAAACGGTGAAAAAGAAAAATGGTTTCTTACCGCGCATACTTCGGTGTTAGCAATTTTCTTTTAATTTTACGATATAAATCCATAGATGGATATTTTAATTCAATTTCTATAAAAATTTAAAACTTAAAATCTAAATATTTTGTGTGTGTCCAAATGTATTTGGACAGTAGAGTTTCTATAGCTTTAAACATAAAAAATTTGGGTTTCTGTAGTCGAGAATAACATTTAAAACTGATACATGGACTGTATAGATAATATTTATTAAATAGTTGTGCCAAAAAAATAATTGCAAAAATTAATAAAAATTAACATCGGTGTTAACACAAGAAAGCAATTATTAGACATCCTGTCACTAGTACATTTCATGATTTAGTGTTAAATTTAATTTCCGGTTGAAGGAATACAAGGCTAAAGTCCGCTAAGAACAACTAAAAATGTAAGTTTTAAACATGTTATTGCGAATATTCTATTTTAAACAATTAGATTTCGACATATATTTCGCTGAAACACCTGAAATTAAATTATATGTTGAGCTTTTTTGGTCACAAATAGCTTAAGTTTTGCAAGAAAAGTCAAATCATAAGATCTCTTTTCTCATCTTTGATCTTTTTAGATGTGACACTTTGCAGGCAAAAAAAAATTGTTTATAATGACAAGAAATTATTTTTCATCAATTTCGACGTTTTAAAAACAGAAAAGATTTCCGCAAGCCATGTCGGAAATTCGCCAACCGTCTTAACCAAATTTACCATTTTGAGAAATCAATTTATCTTATCCCTTTCAGATCTGACGCTAAGCTACTAAGAATTTTTTCATAATTTTTGGAATGTATGGTCTCTATATCGTACGAAAATAGAATCCATATTTATGTTTTATCCCTTTCACGGATTTTTAGGACAAATACACTTAATGCATCCCGGTAAAATTTTGAGCTTAAACGGGTTTTATTGCATCAAATGACTTCAATTGGTTTGAAAAAATATTGAAATTTATAATTATTAAATTAAAATACGATCAGTTCAGTATTTGTTAACACGATTAGTACTTTTGTAATTGATAACAGAACTTACTTCTGCGGCTCATTTTGACAAAAATGAAATGTCACGCAAGAATTTCTCAAAAATTTAAGTAAAGGTAAAACGAACAGCGAAACAATGTGAAAAACAAATATAAGGAACAATCAGAGCAATCGAAGCATGCCGCTCTAATTGACATTGATCAAATATAATCGCAAATATTAAGACCGAAACCCACCCGCATCTCGGTCTGGAAGAGTTATATAATTTTGCAGAGGCGTTTTGGTATTCATAAATATTGTGGGTAGTTTGATAGAACTACTGTTAATCAGGCAATCTACTCTTGCTCTGCGTTTTTTTTTTTCAAATAAGAAACTATAAAAATTTTATTTTTTAAATATTTATTTACTAATTATTTTTATTTAATTTTATTTTTATTTTTTGTTTTATATTGTATTATTTCGTTTAATATTATTTTTGGTTTTATTTTAAATTATTCGTTCATATATAACATTTAGTTAATTGGAAATATATTAGCAATACGGTTTTTCTTTCCAGAGTCATCTATAGACTCCAACATTATTTACACGATCTGTTAATAAAATACGGCTAATTATTGATAATATTGCACTTAAACTTAAATTTAAAAATTTATTTTTTTATGTTTACCAGTTTTGGAAATTTTAGTTTTATAAAACAAATCAATATTTGATCATTATTTTTAGGTTTCTTAATTAAATTAATCGTATAGTGGCTGCTATTTTCAGAGACTTTTTTTCTATCCCTTTAATTTAAAATATTTGAAAAGCATATTTTTTATTTCTTAATTTGTTTTCATTTTAGTTAACAGCTTTTCTTAATATTTAGATTTAATATGATCGTACACTTAAAAACTAATGAATACTAAAAAAAAATCACATCTTGTTTTAAATATTCGTATTTTTTAGTTGCTAAGTTTTAATTATTATTTTTAAAATACTTAATTTACAAGGAGTTTACGTTTATTTAATTTTATTTACAATCCGCCTCATTCATAATAAAATTTGTTAGTTTCTTAAAGTTTATCAAACAAGTTTTGTTTAGATATTTTTAATTTTCAATTCAAAATGCAATATTTCAAATATTTATAATGAATAAGGCTGAATAATGTTTCTTAATTTATAGAGTTTTTCATAATTGCAATAATTAATTTTTTTTCATTTAATACTAGTAATACTTCATAAGTTTTTGTTTTAAAAATTTTCTAATATTTTTCTATATACATTTAAACATTGTTTTTTTTATAATATTCCCAGGACTTAAAGTTCCTTTCATTTTTCTATTTACATATGATTTCACTAAATAAAGACATACATCATGTTGAACTATTTAAAATTTACACAAAATTTTAAATAATTTTTTGATTTATATAAGACGTTTATGTGTGGATGAAGAAGCAATTGTTGACTTGAATATCACGAAATCGAAGTCATTAAACGAGTATAAGAAATTTTAAAGCTGACGGTTATTATCAAAACCTTCTAATAAATCTATTCAAACTTTAATATATTTTCTAATAATCAGGTGCTAAATTATAACCATATTCACTCATTAGATCTCGAAATGAAAAAATATGTTTGGAAACGAACCTAACATTTTTGTTTAATAAATATTGATTGCACTAGTCTGCAAAATTACATTTTTTTTATTTAAATTTATTTATTATACGATTTGCGTGACTGTTTTGCGACTAAATTGGCAATTTTCCCCGTTTTATTGAACTAAATTAACCACTTTTATAAAAAAAAAACTTAACTATTTTGGTTAAAGAATGTTGTCTTGTGGAACTGCCATGAAGACCATGGTTCAGAGCTTTAGACTCTCAAGATTACAGAATCAGGAGCCTTACCTATTTAGTGATGCAAAATATCTAGGTATTATCAAATATATAAATAGAGGGTTTAGAAAGGTCGCGCTCGCATGGTTGTTTGGTGGCAAAATAAATGGGCATAATCCCTGAGATGTTAAAATGGATGTACACAACAATATGTGATAGACTGACATTACCGGGCACAAGGATCTGCTTTTATGGAGATTACAGGTTGTTAACTACCCCTTCTGAGGATCTGAATGCTAAAGTTCATTCCGATGAACCTACATGTAATGGCTATAGCCTCAGGCTTCTGTGTGGAGGATATTATAAACATATAACCATGCTTGGATGATGAATCGGCTACACCCGATCCGTCGTTTTCACACATCAACATCCTTGGCAATGTACGATTGCAATGCCTGCCCTGTATTTACAGTATTTAGAAAAATAGTGCACAGAAAGATATTAGTATAGTTTTTCTTGTTTGTTCTAATTGTCAGATTAGCTCATTCGCCAACTAACAAATTTAATTTTTACATATAAATTCATGGAACACGAATAGCAATCCTCATGAATGGAAATCTGTACCGATTTGTTTTTTTAATATTGCTTTCCATAAATAAAACAGTCTTTATAAAATTTAAATTGATAAGATTCATTCGGATTTCACAAAAATCATAACAAACTGTGCTGTCGCTTTTCATCCGCAAAGAAAATGTCAAGTAATTTAAATTTTTCCACATAAACGTCTGCATTTAAAAATCTATATTGGCGTTGGCATCACCGTATAATCCTGATGCATACTCGACTTAACCGAATCGTACAGGGGGCGCGAACCATCATCCGGTAAAGCATAAACATCCGGTGGCACACAGAGTGATTGCAACTTGGAAATATACGAATCGAATGGTTCATGATGGGAATAACTAGCAGGATGATGGACAGTATAGGGATGATGGGACGAAGAACTGTGTGATGGCGGTGGTGGAGGAGGTGGTGGAGGATGCATTCCATTTGTATGCACAGATGACAAAGGATGCATAGAACTACCGTACATGGGTACAGCTGAACTGGCGGCTATTGAGGTGGTAGGCAAAGGCCCTGGAGGTATGAGCGATGGATGTGTAGTGTAGGCAGTGAGCTGATTTGAGACAGTTGATACTGAAGAAATAGGTGACAGGCCATTGTCGACAGAGCTCACAGGATTATGACTATTTGGTGGTATGCGAACATGTTCTAGTAGTGTTATGACATTGTTGCGTAGGCTTTCATAATAATTATTAATATTTGAAGGCGCTGAGCTGGCTATTGAAGAATCATAATTTGAGCTGCTGCCTCCGGTTGAGGCACCTAAGTGGCTGTTGATGCTGGTGAAAGAGTTTGTGACTCCGTTGTTGGTGCTATTGAGGTTGGCGTTGCTTCCGCTGACACTGTTGCTATCGAGGCTGTTGTTGGTGGTGTCGTGGTTGTTGTTGCTATTGGTTTGGTTTGTTGTGACTGGCAGCGTACCGTCTGTGGTTGTGCTGGAGGTGACGGCAGCAAGAGCTGCTGTTCCTCCAGCACTGCTAGTCACCGAAGCGAGAGAACGCTGTTGATGAGCACTCAGCGGAGAAGTCTCCTGAAAGAAAACAATAATGAAATTGAAATGAAAATTTTCATTTGGTGTATTTCAAACAAAATAAAGAAAAACAAAATTTCTAAAAATTTCAAAATTATATTTATTTAAATGAAAGAACTAATCTTAATTTAATTTAAGTAAAAAAAGAAACTAGCGTAAAATCTGTTTTGCCGAATAGCTGTAAAACATGGAAGATAACAGACAACATCGAAATAACACTTCGAACTTTATTAATTTGGTCATGTTTTTCCTGAGACAGATCAACCGTTACACTAATTATCAGATGTAACCAAAAATAAATAGCAGCCGAGCCATGCCGCAGAATATAGGCATGAGTAAGACATACACCTTGGAAAGATGCAGAAGATATCGCTCGAATAATTATTGAATGAAACCCAAATGCAAGTCGTACCAGAGGGTGCTAGAGCTAACATTGCGCAGATCCATTGGCGTAACCGCAAATAAAACGTGTGGAACAGAACAGGCAAAGTTATTCATTAATAATTTTTGAGTTGCTAGAAGAGCCACTATATATATACTTTACTAAATTGCTAACTAGTTTAAATTAAAAGAAACAAAGATAATTATGTTTATTTTAATGCGGTTTTCCTAATTAAAATTTACTTGCTAAAGCTTTAAACCTGTCTGAGCTCTTCGAAAATTATTTTCGGGAAGCTAAAACCCAGCAAAAACTTGCTAATTACTTCCATTGAGACCAACATATTTTGCAATACAAACTACATACCGCCTGTATTATTTTGCAGCAGTAAAAGGAGTGATTTTTAGTAATTAATAGGGTGATCGACTCAGTTTTTCATCCGGTTTTTAAAACCGGATTTTCTATAATACGGTTGTCGGTTTTTTGAAAATGTTGATTTTTCGAATGTCGAATAGTCCGGTTTTTTTACAATTTATATATTTTTCAAATAAAATTACTTTTTACTATATTAAAACTGAGACTAACGTTTTCTGTTGATTATCAGTGTTTTTTTTTAAATGTGTTTTTTTGACTATGGCAAAATAATCTTATGATGTGTTAGCAGGGGCGAATTAAATTGGCCTTGTTGCGTGCAATGGATATAAAACTGCATATTAGAAAATCGTTATTTAGTTTTGTTGACATTTTGCTTCATATTTTATATAGAGTAATACCACTGACAGACAAATGGTTTACATATCATGGCACACATTCTGCGGGTTTTTATTCTATATAAAAGGAAAGTCAACCAGGTGGTACCGTTTCTACAACAATACAAAATTTGTTGTAGAAAATATCTGGGCGCACTGTCGGCACAGATGAATCTTGAAGAAAAGGTCAAGCGCAATATAAAACTAAATACGATATTTGATAGTCTCAAATAAAGTATGATATGAACATATCATCAACAATTTCCATTGACTCAGGCTAGTCAGCTGATGTTGTGTTGTTTACTACCTTGTTAATGTGGCTTTAGCTGCTCAATTGACTGGGTTGCCACAATTCTTATAAAACACAGCAAAGAGCTGTGTTAAATGAGATACCACATTTATACTACGTACATTTTCATAATATACAAACCATCTTTATACCATTTTGTTCGATGGTTTAATTGTAGTTTAGCTTGACACACATATAGTATACCGTACTATTGTAGTATACATATCCTATGTCAGTCTGGGCTATTAGACATCCATTGCAGACCAAAAGGGAATAAATGATAGTCGCCTAAAAGGTTTGATTGCTTTAATACTACATCTCAGAACTGGAAACTTCACAAAAGCGAGAATTTTATTTACTACTCTAAATGAACGAATTCCTTCGCCGAGTAAGGACGTAGCTACACTTTTTTTTCAATTTAAAGGAGAAGCTAAACACGTTATAAAAGAGTATTCCTTGCAATTCTTCAATTTTTTTTATGATGTAGAAATTTATTTACTTTTGAACAAGAGTAACTCAACACTTTTTTTACAAGACTATTTACAACACTATTTTTACATGCATTTGTATTTACTCCCGTTTAAATATCTGTAACAAAAGTTTTTGTTTTTGATCTTAGGAGACTAAAGTTTTCCGTGAATATGTAGTTTGACGAACCATAGTCAATCAAAAATGATATGAAGCTAATTTTTATGCTTAACCTCTATTTTTTTATATTATTTGATAGTATTTACTTTAATTAATTAATATTTATACGTAATTATTGAACTGTTTAAGGTGTATATTGAAATGCAATTTTTTGGCTTGATTTCAAATCTGACTTTACCCATTTCTTCTTAATTTAAGGAATAATTTTGGTATAAATCATTAAGAGAGTACTTTTTTATTTGAAACAATTTATTCATCAGACTAGCAGAACGGATCAGTACTGATTTCTAGGTCGCTACACCATCTCATCAGCGTTCTTTGTTCGATTTTGCCACTTTTTACGGTGGATAATAGTGATTAGAAATATCAACTATTTAACCGTATTATTTAATGAATTAGAATACGAAAAGTGCAACTTATTCATTTCTTACAATATAAATCAATTTCGGTTAGTACGAAATTACATCTCTGATGATAATTATCATTGAGATCAAGCAGTTTTTCATTTTTGTTTACCTTATTTTTGTCTTGTAGTTGACTTTCTTAATATTCAACCACTTGTGATAATGTAAACATGGAGTTCATTACAGATGCCTTCATTTTTTAATAATTAATATTTATAAGTAATTGTTAAACTGTTTTAAGGTATATATTGAAATGAAAATTTTTGGCTTGAGTTCAAATCTGAGTTTACGCATTTCTTCTTAATTTAAGGGAGTATTTTTGGAAAAATTCATTATTTTATTACATTAATTATTAGCTCTTTTTTTAATAAAGCAAATAGTTATCAAAACTTTTCTTAAGAAAAAAAACCTGTTGACCGGCTTTTCCTGAATTTTAAAAATCATAACCGGGTTTTTCAAAATTTCAAATATTCGAACTATTCGAAAACCCTTTTCTGGAAAATGTCGAATAATCGATCACCCAAGTAAATAAAAAGAAATTTTTTGTAAGCACCGCATGCATTTGCATATCAAATACTGCGAAGAAATGTGTTTTTTTTTCTGATGTGTTTCTCAAAACAATATTTCAGTGCATAATAAGACCGTAGTGCAATAGACCAGTAAGCAAAATATTTGGCATCAAACACAGCAATATTTTCTAAAGCTCGAGTTCAATATTCATACAAGGAATTTAATTTTTATTGTAATTTGTGTATTTAATGTCTTCAAAAATTAGGGTCATTATTATAACTTGCCTTTAGTTAAAAGTAGGATTTTGTGTGCCTAATAAATAGCTATGCATTATTTCAACCTCCATCTTTTATTGTTATTAATAATAATAATAATATTTAGTAGAAAAAAAATAATAAATGAAGATTTTGTAATGTAAAGCCATTTATCGGTCCATCGAAATCCTGCCTTTAACTGACGGCACAAGTTGTAATAATGGCCGTTAAAATTTCAAAGTAAAAGTAGGGAAAAGTATGTAAATACTTTATGCGTTTATTAACATTTTTTACTGGGTCCTTTTCAAATAATTTGAACTAAAGCAGAAATATTTTATTAGCGAGAACTTGCAACTTATTTTGCGTAAACCATTTTTGTAGAGTAGCAAGTATGAAGCCTTCGTCTGGTCTTAACCCTCTTCGGCATCGATCCCGATGACTGTTTTTAATATTTGTTTCTCACATTGTTCCGCTGTTCGTTGCACCGTTACTTGAATTTTTGGGAAAGCCTTGCGCCACTTTTAATTTTTGTCCAAATGAGGCGCGGAGTAAGTTATGTTATCAATTACAAAAGTACTAATCGTTAACAAATAGTGAAGTAGGCATATTTTAACTTCAAAATTATAAATTTTAATGTTTTATCAAACCAATTGAAATCATTTGATGCAATAAAATAGCGTTTTGGCAAAAAAATTTTGCCGAGATGCATCAATTGTGCATGTCCTGAAAATCCTTGAAGGATATAAAAATGATGAAACATAAAGATTTATTATATTTTCATACGATATAGACATCATATATTAAAATTTATGAAAAAATTTCCTGTAGTTTCGCGTCTGGACTGAAAGGGTTAAGGGTTTTCTCCTCTGCGCTAGTCGAATATTGGCTTCGCTGATTAAAAATTGTTTTTATGAATGAAGTTAATTTAATCGCAACTGGATAGATGTTATCTTAACTAATACAAGTCAATTTAATTATTTTACAATTTTTAGTGAGTGCTGAAAGCGGAGCTTAAGCGTATGCAGCTACAAACATATTTTTTTATTAAAATTATAGTCCTTGCAAAAATTATGATTTAATCTTTGAAAACTATAGTCTTCCATTCTCTTTTGCAAAACCCCGCTTTCTTGCTGGGAATTTTACAAAAATATGTTGAAAACAAAACAAAATTAAAGATGAGCTAATCGTGATAAATAATTATGGTTTTAAAAATGGATATCTTACAATGTTGGATAAAATATTTTTTTTTGTGAATCAATTATCAATTTGCAAGGTCAGGCGTTTGAGAATCAATTTGTTTTTCATTTCATTTTCATTTGTGTAAGTTCAAACTTTTTTGAGAATGAAAAATTTTGCCACAAAGTGACATGTAATTAATTTTATTTAATATAAAGATTTCTTTTATTACAAGTACACTTTCATTTGGTTTTGCAAACTCAAACTTTCATCATAAAGCGTTACATTAAATTGCATTGTATTGTAATTCAGTTTTGCTTAATATTCAAACGAGAAAAGTAAATATTATAAAAATAAATATAAATATAAGACGTGCAATAAAGTCAAGACCGTTTTAAGTGCACTTGAGTTCAATAGAAAAATAAAAAGAAATTTTTCTAATAAGCAACAAATACTATACACACACACTCTTAACACACACTTAACTAACTTGTAGTGTAACTCAAAATATTGAATATCTGATTATATAAAGCAGAACAAATGCATATATAAATATATATCTACATTTGCGTGTTTATATTCAAAAAAAAAAGAAAAATTTTCAGTAAAAATATGACAACAACCAAATAATATGTTGTACATAACACAAAACGATACATAAATTGTACAAAAAGTAATGGAATAATTTTTGTGACGCCCTTTTTCATTGTTAAATCAACAAAAAAAAATATAAGAAAAAAGGAGAAAAAATACGTTGGGGCTATTTTGAAATGCTCTCCACCACCTCTGTTTCAGTGTAGTAAAATAAAGTATGAGAAATAAGGGTGGCAGGCAGTATGTGTTGTATCGAGGGATGTTGTGTTTATTTCTGTTATTTTCATTGGTATTTGTATTTTACAACACACAGCAGGAGCCTCCTAAAAATACATGCACACACACTCAAATATTTATGTAGTTTTCTGAGACACACATGCACACAGAGCTCCCAACATAAATATAGAATATGCCTCCTCCCTGGGGAGGCCGAAAGGTTAAAATCATACAGATAAAATGAACCTGAGTGATTTCAAAGGAAGTAAATAAACGAAGAAAAAAATACTCGTAAAAAGAGAGAGAATTAATTCTATATGTTTGCAAAGTGTGAGGTGTGATAGGTGTGTGTATGCGAATGGGAGTATGTAGAGAGGTTCTTTATTGTTTCAAAATACAAATGTTGTTGTTGATTGAATTTTTTGTAACGGACTCTCGCATACACCCACACAGCTGCATAGAGCCTCTTCAAGTAGCTCCTCAAAAGGTGTGGTGTGTATTGGGAGAACAATGTAAACAAGATTTAACATGTTTGTATAAATGTTACAACAAACATTAATTCATTCCAATGCATTTTGCGCATGGACATTTTTTATTTGTATATGTTTAGATGTGTATGTGTGTGTGTATGAGCTTTCTACCTTTAGGGAATTTTTGTTGCTTTTATTTGTATGTGTGTGTGTATGTGTTTAGGGGTTGTTGGCTGGAAGCTTTTTCGTAGAAAAAAAATAAGAATAACTGCATAACAAATGCATTGTGTAACTGAAAATTTTCATTGGCAGACTTTTTCTTGTTGTGTGCTTATTTTTTTCGTCATGTTTCAACTTTTAGGTGGGTTTTAATAACATCTGCACATACATAAAGAATCCAAAGTATAAACGCCATTTTGAAAATATATAGCAATTTATTTTATCTTTTGTTGCCGTTTCTTTTTTCAGTTACACATCAAGAATGCAATTTTTTGTAAACAATGAAATATTATGTGTAATTTATTAAATTGCAACATAAATAGAAGTATATGAGTTTTAGAAATATTTAAAATAATGTGTTTGTACGCAATTAAAATTATTTTTCATGGAAATTTCTGAAATAATTTTGTAGCTAAGGAAATTTTTCGAATATTATTTTGGCATGTATAAATATCTCACATATGTATGTACATATGAACTTGATAACGTTTAAAAATTCAATTTTGAGAAAACCTAGTCTCAAGTATCCACCACCAAAAGTGGCAAAATTGAGCAAAAAAAAACCATAAAAAATTGTTCTGATAACACTAAAGAAGAACGATGGATTGGGGAGCCCCCGTTGGCTGGTGGATAGTGTACTAGACTATTAGTCTGGAGGTCGTAGGTTCTATTCCTGCCCAGAACGTGTGTGTTTCTGCACGCCGTCACACGAACTCTTTGGTTTCTCACTTTTAAGGCGGCTGGCTGTCAGTTGTATGGAAGTACGAAGTATTTAAATGAATACTATAATAATACGAAATACCTTAATTATACTCAAGGTATGAATATGTATTAGGATCTCAGCATATTTAATGGTGTGTCGTATACATCTGATGAACTGATCAAGTCCCTTTATAAAATTATATTTGAATATAGAGAGGAATGCACTCCTAAGTAAATATCACGGATTAAATCTCAAACTTGCTTTGCTTTGCCACTACTATTGATGCTGTACACTTTTTTTAGTAAAAACACTGAGCAGTATCTGAGCTTGCGTACAATTAGTGTCGTCTTGAAATATATTCAGTTCAATATCAGTTTAAACCATCTCATTCTAAGGCAAAATACTGTGTCATTGTGTTCTTTATTAACATCAGTATTAAACTATTTAATGAGACACATATCGCTTTCAGTTGGTTGTTATTTATAGCAAATAATCGAGAAGAAAAACTTTAGCTGAATCACAGTTGGCTCGACAAAGTTCTACTTTGATAAAAATTGGAAAAAGCGGTAGTTTCCGGCCTTAAAACTAAGTTGCCAAAGGAATAAATCCGCAACTATTTAAGCGGAGAGCAACAACAAAGATTTTTGTGTCGCAGTTATGTTTTTGGGGATGTAACTCATTTTTAAGTTTGGGGACTTAACTCATGTCAAAAGCTTATCAAGACCCCAAAAGTATTTTGACGGAATCAGCTAATTTTTTGGGTTTTTGGTCGTTATTTTCAAACAACTTCGTTATTGGGGACTTGTTTAAGATATTAGGCCATTCCATTGGGGATTTTATGAATGCAGTTTCCAAACTTAGGGGTCTTAGTTCTAACCGCTGTGATATTCTCGAGATATGACAAAAAAACTTCTTTAAGAAGCTGCCATTTTCTAAAATATGTTGATATCGAACTCATTGTGGGGTTTTTCTAGAAGTTTGTTTAATCTGAACATTGGTTAGCTCAATATTGGAATCTTCTTGGGTACACCACAAAGAAGACAAATAAACAAATCATTATAAGAATGAAATTGCACCTAAATTATTTCTAATCCTTCCAATTACCCAACAACATCATCATACCGAGATTTGTATAGTATTTAACAGCAGCTCTTGAATCTCCTGTGATTGCTTTTCACTTAAAATATGCCAATTTTGCCATTAAGACAGAACTTGCAAATGCCATAAATTTCTCTAAGCTTATTGTATTTATTATTTATCGAAGACCAATTATTTTAATACGACTGAATTATTTGTACACACTATAAATTTTTAATTTTAAAAGGCACCGAAACCTGTGTTTGTCGCATCATAAAACCACAACGTTTCATCAGATTTACCTTAATAAAATATTAAAAAACACAGTTCGTACTTAGTCTATCAAAAACTAAGAAGTAACACATAATAAATTACCTGCACAAAAAACCAAAAATTAAAATTTTTAAATTCAATTAAAAAAGCTGTTGTTTATTCTAACAGACTAATAAAAGGCTTAAAGTAAATTTTAACTTACTGTTTCTGAAAAAATATATTTTACTTATAAATATAAACATTATTCATGTGAAAATTAAACTCTACAACATGTTATAGTATTTTGACTATTAAATAAAACGTAAAAGTCAACGACATTTATGCATAGAAAATAAAAGTCGCACGAAAAGAATCTGGCAAAAAAAATGTTACTTTTCTATAAAAATTAATTGATAAACTTTGATAAAAACATGGAAAACTAGAGGGGTGACTTTTATGTTTGAACTTTTTTTTTTGGTTTTTGTTTAAAACCAAGTTAATAATAATTTAAATAACACAAAGTTGTATGTTGTTGTAGACTAGCTGTTGCGGCACGGCAGAGAAAAGGAAGAAGGAAGTGTTTTTTGTTTGAGAAATTAGAACTTTATGTTTGGGTTTTGTTAGAGTTTAGCAAGTGAGTTTGGCACACTAAAAGAAAAATTTACAAACAAAAAAAAAACTTTACGGCGGCGCGTTAAAATAAAGTTTGTTTTATTGTTAGAAAACTCCAACTTTTTTTAAACTGTATTTCATTTATTATGGCTGTGAAATTCATGAATGTTTTAATGCTCTTTTTTTTTGTTTGCCTCAAAACCAAATCAAGACTTTTGAGACGTCCTTGAAAACTAATTTAAAAAGAAAGTTTTAGTCTAAATTTTTCTTTTAATTTTTATTTCATCCCCTTGTTGCTTAAACTTTTTCTTAACCAACTTTTTTGGTTATTTTGTTCGTTCGCTTTTTCTTTGGTAAGTTTGTTAGGGAAAATCATTAAAACCGGAAATGGAATAAAATTATACAACAAAGGAAACATAAGACTGTAAGAAAAATGAAAATATGACAAAAGCTTAACTACAACTCATAACAAATAAAACTCAAGATTATTACTAAGCTTTGTAAGTTTTCGGGTTTTTAAATTTTTGTTTGCCTCAACGAACCTGAGCCTACGTACCCTATCGCTGGTGTTCAATTGTGTTTCCATGGCATTTATATCCGATTTCAAACGCATCATTTGAGACTCTACCCGGGCATTTTCACGCTGCAATTCTGTAATTTCTGCTTCCAAACTATTTATATCTTCTCCGGTCTCGTGGCGCGTTACAGAATTTATATCCCCATTGATAGCCGTGACAGAAGAAGCCGAAGAGGCCGATTGCAAACTGTCGGGTAAAACACCAGTGGTGGTGGAAATACTGGAAGAAGAAGAAGCACCAATTAAGGGATTATTTAGAGCTGAAGAGGAGCCCATGCTATTCATCATCATTTCCATGCCTAAAAAAAAGAAAAGAAAACATATTAATTTTTCTTCAATACTCATAATTTTAATTAAAATTTCGTGAGCGTGTGCTAAGAAATTTTGTATTTGAAATAAAATCAAGTGTCAAGAAACTGAATTAACCAAATGCTAAATAATAGGAACAAATGTTTTGAAGGTATTCGTATTCTTACCTTTGACAACACAAATTTTTAAAACCTTTAGGCACTTTAAGGCTTTTTTAACCATGTCTTTGTTTAAGTTTCTTAAACATTTATTTTCTTTAGTTAAATGCAGGTTTTGATGTACATTATGAAAACATCGTAGTGTATTTCTTTAGATGGAAATTATTTACAAAAATGTTTTGATATTTTTCTTTTTGTTTTTTCGTATTAATTGTTTTAGATTTTGATTTTTTACAGAAGATATTCAGCGCCGATACAAAATGTCGCATAATCTAAAACCGAAAAACAACGCATCATGAAATGAAAAGAAAATAAGAATTGAAAATTAATAAATTAATTAAATTGCTTTTTGATGGTTTAGAAAAAAGTTTGTTAAGAAAATATTAATTAAATAGGTTTTTAAGTTTTTGTTAAGTATTCAAAAAACTGTGTTAGTAACAAAATTTGAGTTATAAGTAAACAAAAAATAATAATTTAAGCAAAGTTAATCGAAAAATTTGTTAGCACACGCACACAACTTAAAATAATACTATTTTTATTTGTACTTTCTACAACTACAACTTAGAAAATTTGGTGAAATAATAAATTCTTTCAACGACTACTTGGAATATTGCAAGTGCAGATTTAGCTTACCTGTATAGCCTTTGGGATACACCATAGTGACTTCATCGAATTTAGGTTTTTTAATAGCCTGGGAAGCGGAACCACAGCCTGAAAGAGAAAATGTGCAGTGCAAATGTTTAGGTTCTTAAGACAACGTGTAAATATATAAACAAAAAGTAATAGAAAAATTACACTTAAACTTGTATGCACTTGAGCATAACAAGAGCTTGTCTGTATCATACTATCGTCATGTCTGAACATATTAGCTTTACATGTTCCAATATATTATTCTGTTTAGTTCATGCAATGGCTTCGATTTGGTAGTTAAATGATTTCAATATATCCATACGGGGCGACCAAATTAAAATTCTTTTGGAGAAGTTTTTTTAAAATTATTTTTTCGACAAACTGGAAGTTTCTTTTTAATTCTATTTTATTTTATCACTGAAAATTATTTTCTGTCCGACATGTTGCCCATCTGTCAGTATCACACATTCGGAGACCAAAATGAGTTGCTTGAGCATCGTTGGGAAACATGGCGAACTTATTATCGAACATCGAATTTGCCCGAAAAGTTATCGAAAAATCGTACTTCATCCATCATGACGAAGTCAATTGGCCTCCTCGGAGCTGCGACTTGGCTCTAATAGATCGATGCTATTATTGAAAATACAGAAGTGATCTGCACCCGTTATACTTATATCGTCCACGCCATTCGTGAAATAGCACCAGAAACCGACAAAAAGGTTTTCGAAAATTGTACTGAGAAGACAAGATACTGCGAAGCCAGCTGCGGCAGTCACGTGATTGAAATCGTTTTGCATAAATAATGGGAATATTTGCTATAACTTGTCTATATCAACGTAATGTTTGTTTCATTGTAGTTATTTTTAAAAAATACTTTTTCATTTGGACCTCCTTATTTTTTATATAATTTGTGTCTTACGATTAAACTACTGCTCCTTCTTTACGATCACTTTAGTCATATTTTTCCTTTGCAAGTACGATATTCTTTTTAACACGGCTCATATTTGCTAATCGTACTTAAGAAAACCCCTAAGTGCCAAATCGTACATACATTAGATTGGGTAACTATTATTTTCGACCTTGCCAGGATACTCCCCAGCATTTTATAATCTATATGATTAAGTGCACCAGGCAGAACAGCTTCTTTAATATTTAATTTTATTTTTGTGTATTTAAGTATATCGTAACACAATTACAGGATCTTTCATTTTATATGCAGATATTAATATTATTTTTTCAATGAGAATTTCACAGCTAACAAAATCTAAAACTTGCTTGCCAGCAGAACTGACCAACATATTTATTTGTGTTCTAAATAACTTAAAAAATTAACAAGTAAAAATTGAATTTGAAAGCTGTATGCTTATAGTTTGAAGTCAATTAAAATATTTATATTAAATTAAATGTTGTATTTGTAATAATTGCAATTAATTGAGCTTAAGTTTGTTACTCACCATCAAACTTCATCGCTGTTGCTGCTGCTACAGCTGCTTTATGCTGCTCAACTGTGCCGCCGGCTTCTAAAACACGCATTTTATTACGATTGGCAATGGGGCAACCAGACGCACTACGGTGTGAAAAAAAATAGAGAGAAAAAATTTAAAAGTTATAAAAAAATAAAAAAAAGTATTGGAGAAAAAATTAACTTGATGTTTAATAATTACTCGGCAAAATCTTAGTAATAAATACGGCCTATTAGGATGAAGCGAAAGTTATTTCCATAATTTTATTTTTACATGCTCAAAAGAAAATTAAAATTTTAGGCGAACTTATTTTTTGAACATAAGAGTTATGTCGAATACGCTCTATATTGATTTCATTGTAACCCAGCAAAATATAACGAAAGGCTCTCTACAGGCATACAATTTTTAAAACAGTCTTGATTTTTTGCTGGTCAGAAATACAGAAATACAGAAATCCTTCTATTCGTATACCGTTGAGCTCTTTTTATCACTTTCGTCCTGTGACAATTTCAAGTTAAATTGATTGATATTTTTAGATATCAGAAACTTAACTACTTAAAGTTGAATACGTAGAAAAGTTTACTAAAAATTATTGTGCTTATTTATTGGCAAATATAATAAAGCAAGCTTTTTAAAAATCCTTAGAAAATAAGTTAATTTTTTTCAAATTCGAAGATACAATTTTGTTTAGCAAATATGAAAAAAATATCATCATCACACAACATTTTTATTTATCGAATCAACAGTTTTTGTTTTCGTTCATTAAAATTTATATAGATTATAATAAAAAATCCTTTATCTTCGAGAGCTTTAATTTGTTTCATTTCCGTAAACTCTAATATGTTTGACTTATCATGCCAAAAATTTTCTTTTAATGTAAAAATATATACTCTGCAAAAACCTTGATGTCAAAGTTATGCGTTAAAATTTTAACAAAGATCTGAAATTTATATTTTGCCCCTCCTCTACTTTGGCATAATATGTCATTACTTTTAGCATGTCATTGTAAGCAAGTACTTACCTATATGGCTTATGACTAACGACTTAAGCATATCAATACATTGAATACATTGAGTAAACAAAAAGCTATAATTATAAAATGTCTGTTGTCAGAATCAAACTCGAGCTTTTGAAAATAAGTTACGTATTTATTTATTGGTAATTAGTTGTATAACTACTACAAAGTGATGCCGACGGTATATGGTCTATGCGGAATTGTTTGTTGTTCTTAATAGAACTCATTGCCAAGTATTTGTTGGGTATCAATATATATGTTCAATATTTAAAAGATAGAAATTTCGCTCCACCCAACTACATCTTATAAAATTAATAAGATTTATTCATTGTGACACTTTTGACTGAGCATCTATTAGGAAACATTTTCTTACCTTCTATGTGATAAAAATTTGCCAGTGGAATGTCCAGAGCCATCACACCCTGGTATGGGACATCTAAAAGATTGATAGTTATAAAAAAAGCTATTTTATCTTTGATTGCAATACTGTAAAAAATGATCTGTTAAACACATCGGAATTTTCTAAACTGATGCAAAATATCCCTCCTCTCAGAATTAACCATAATTTTTATAACTTTATAGGCATATTTGTTTTAAAACAATAACTTCATTTACTATCCCGATTATTTGTCAAAATAAATTTAAGTTTCTACAAATTGTTTCAAATAAATCACCATGTGCTAATATCCACCCGCTGTAAAAATTTCGTGTTGCTTTATTTAATTCAATGTCAAATTTTTATTCAATTCGAGCTAATAGATACAGTATGGTTAACCAACTGCTACATTTTTTTATTTTCTTTAAGAAATGGTTTTATAAAATAAAAAGTATGCAAAAGTATAAAACTCTTCTATGACTCGTACTCACCTTAAAGGCTCTGAATCTTGACCATCTCTGGGCTTACTTTTAGGTTTATTGGCACGTGGGCAACCTGACAGACTACGGTGCGATGAATAGTTACCGGTAACATGGCCCGAACCATCACAACCCGGTGTAGGACATTTCAATTCTTGTGAATGAGGTTGCATATGATTGCGATCGGTGCGTGGGCAACCAGTTAAGCTAAATAAAGTTTAAGTAGAAAAAGAGAAAAACAAAAGAAAATTCCAACAAAAAATAATAATATGCAATTATTTTTACTATTCAACAAAGTTGCACGATAATGTGATTTTTCATCTAACTAACCCTTAAATCAATCACTACTTAAAGGGTTTTAAATTTAAATTGAAAAACTTTCATAAGCTATAAAACAATTTGTGTGTGCAAGCAAGTGTCTATTCATTATTTCAATGAATGCTTCAATGAGTTCTAACAGAAATAACTATGATATTCAAATATCATATTAAGCCTGAGCTGAATCTAAGTGGAGAAGAACAAATGAAAATTGTATGTATTTTAAAAGTTCAAACTTTAAAGTTTAAGTATATTCTTTAACTTTGCCTGCAATAGACCGAATGCTACAATACAAATAAAGAACAATTTCTTATAGTTTTAACATACAAATTAGATTTTACAGCTGTAAAGTTATTTAAATATATGACAATGTCATCTAATGTGTGCATGTGTAAGTGAGAGAGAGAAAGGTCTGCTTTTTATAGAGTTTAGATTAACCTTTATTCTCAAAGGAATATAAATTTTATGACCGTCCTGTTTCGGCAAAGAGTCACACATCTTAATAAATATTAAAATATAAATAAGCACAACTACAAACACCTCTTACATGAAAAAGGACATAATTGCATTACACACACTTACACATACACAATCATGTGGTCACTGCTTTTTTTTTTTTGCTACACACAGACATGATGATAAGTGTTATTGTTGCATATTTTAGTATACTCCTACTAACACATGCATACATACGCTCTCTATACATAAGGAGTTTTTAGGACACTTTAAATTTTGTGCTGGCAGTTCTAGTTTTGCATCAAACTCGCTATCATTCATTATCATTATAATGATATATAATTTTGTTTCATATGTTCTTCTTAATTTTATGGTTTAATAAAGTTTCGTTTCGTCTACCTCAACAGTACTTTATGGGAAACTCAAACATAACTGAAATTTATAATATTAAGCAGGACAAGCAAATATGTATCGTATGTCCTGGTATGTCTGCATTTATGTGTACATATGTATTCAAAGAATATATTTTATATACTATTTGTTGGGAAACTTGCCATTCAACTAACCTATCCTTTGTCTTGTCATGTTGTGGTATGTGTTGTGGTGGTGGCATAGAGTAACATGATGCTGGACTGGTAGAATAGCCACCTGAAACTGGGGTCGGATATCCGCCGGGACCAACAGCAGTGGCATAAGGATTACTACATTGATATGCCGCAGCTGCACCATAGCCATGATAACCAGCTGGGGGATAATCAGACTGTACAACCATGCCATAGCCAGGATGTGGAGAATAGCCTGAAATATATAGTTTTTTAAAAGAAATAAAAGAAGTAAAATATATGAAAGTAGTACGATATAATTATGAGAAATTTGTGAGAAAATTATGTTTCCTACATATTAAATTTTTAAATTTTGAATACAAATAAAAGGTTTTTAAGGATTAAAAAGCAATAATTTAGGCTATCAATCAAATAATTAATCAATATATAAACTAATCAGTCAAACAATAAAGCATTCTATAAACCGATCAAATAATTGATCAATATATCTATCAGTAAATTAACCAATCAAAAAAATTAATCAATGAAGTAAACAATCGATCATTCGATTAAACTAACAATGTTTCAAATAATCAATCAATAAGTGTATCAACCAAATAATCAATCAAACATTCAATCAATTAGACATTCTATCAAACAATCAATGAATTAGGCAAACAATCAAGAAACCAGTTAATGAACCAAACAAATAAATAATCAGAAAGTCAACCGATTAAAGATTCAATCAAAAACTCAATTAATAAAACAATAAATCAATCAAACAAACAAACATTCATCAATAAAGCTGTCAAGCAGAAAATCAATCATTGGAGAAATCAATAAATAAATAAAGCAATCAATCAATCGAACATTATATAAGTCAGTCAATCTAAAAATAATTCTATTAATTAACATGTTCCTCAATTAAGTATGAAATTTAAGTCTTGGCGCAACACAAATATATGACATCTATGAATGTATGTACTCGTATGTATTAATCAAGGATTAAAGGATATACAACAAGAGTGAATACACTTATCGTTTGCATATACTTATCGCTACTTACCACTGGGATCTCTATAGCTATCGATGTAATGCGAGCCACCACTGTCTGGGGTTGATTCACGACTGTACGGCCGGGGACCACCTAAATGACCAACGAGACCAAAGCCTAAAGGACGAGGAGGACCACTAAAATCAACAGGTTCCAATGGGGGAGATCTAGCCGTACCATTTGCTGCCGATGTGGGCAGTCCGGGACCAAATCCTTGGGGATGAGCACCAATCACTACGCCATCGGGATGTGCACCATACTGGGGACTGGTGATAATACTATGTGGCAGTCTAGTCACTGTTAGATCCAAAGTTTGACCCTGGGGACTTGGCACTTGGGGGCTGGCTACATTGGGACTGGCACCCGGCTGTGGACTACCGGCTCCGATCCTTTGATTGTATTGATTGTGAGAAGCTGGTGAGTTAAAACCTTGCGGACTGGACGAGGTGACCGATGTTGAGCCGGACAGATCAACAACAGGCGCGGTAGAGGGCGAGGGCGATCCACTTTGTTTTGGCTGCTGTTGTTGTTGTTGTTGTTGCTGCGACGTTTGTTGGCTCGACGCTTGAGAAGGTTGTTGACCGTGTTGCTGCTGTTGCTGCTGCTGCTGCTGATGTTGTTGATTTTGATATGCTGCTGCAGCAGCCGCTGCTTGCGCTGCAGCCATCTTTACTGACAAATTAATGGCCGAAAATCCCGGCGGTAGCGGTCCCATGCTGGGATCATAATGATACATAGGTCTAGGATATATCGGGCCGCCATTGGCCATTTCGTCGTGTTCTACTTTAGCCATTAACAATTGTTGATCTTGTAAATATTTCTGTTGTTGCGCTTGTAAATCGTCTGCTGACTGCGTTAGGTAAGGATACATATTCGATGGTCTTGTCCCGTTGCAATTGGGATCGTAACGTTCAAAGGCTGTAGTCAAACCACTGGCTGCTGTTGACGAATCAACATAAGAAGACGAGACACTGGATGAAATTGAAGTAGGTGGATTAGGGTCATAGCTTCGTGTATTAGGAGAGATATTGCCTGAATTGCCATTTGTAGACGACAACATATCACTGGTTCCATAGGCCGACGTTGTTTTGCTAATTGATTCACTACCATTTGCTACATGATGGCCATAACGTTGCATATGCTCGTATTGATGTTGCTGATGTTGTTGCTGTTGCTGCTGGTCTGCTTGTACATTGTTTTGCTGTGAATGATGGTCATTGTGATAACTTTCATTGCCATCAGGTCCAGCGGATGTTGTATTGCCTGCAGACATCATGAGACCGGAAGAACCCTCAATGAATGGTCCGCGTTGCTGATGCAGAGTTTGTTGTTGGCCATTGTGTGGACTTTGTTGATCATTTATGCCATGTGTTTGCATTCCTACAAAACGGCTCATATCGTTATGCGTAGACTGCTGTTGTTGGAGAGTTCCGGCTGTGGAGTTGGCGGCAGACTGACTTTGATTATTGTTCACCGAACCTGCCGTTGAGGAATTTCCACGACCCGCAGCATTTGTCTCATTTGCCAAGTATGAATGCATTGGACTTTTATTGTACTCTGATTTAATGTTTGCAACTGGACTAAATTCCGACTTAATAATGGGCATATTGTTGTTGCTGCTATTGTTTTGCGAAGGACTAGTATTCAACTTGGCGCTATTGTTGTTGTTAATACAATTGCTATTGTTGTTGTTGTTTAAATATTGATTAGAGGCGAGCTTATACTTATCCATATGATGCAAGTTTTTTGTTTCAACTGGAGCTAAAATTAATGTACAAAAGAAACAAAAGGACAAAAGTTTAATCAATATTTCCTTAAGCGGAATATTTATTCTATTATGAAGAAAAATATTAAGGTTGTGCAGTTAACTGAAGGCAAAATTAAACTGATAGTCAAAAACTTTGGATTTGTTTAGCTTTTTTTAATGAACCTCCCTTAGAATTATTAAGATTTGAAGAATATTTTATCATACAAATATTTGGCTACATTTTAAAATGAAAATCAAGAACAAACCTTTTTGCAATTTGAACTCAATACGACTATTATCATCCTCTGCACTAAACTGATGCTTCAATTGTTTCTTAAACGTCGCCCCTTTTCCGGCTTTAGGGCAACCAGACAAACTTCGATGAACACTGCGATGGGGCTGAACATGGCCACGACCATTACAACCCGGTGTGGGACATTTTATAATTTGCTCATGTAAAGCCAATACTGTGAGTGTAGAAGAGCCAAAATAAACAAGAGCATAAAAATTGCAAAATGTTGCAATAATTTAAAATTAATTAATCAATTACAACTGCAGGCTCATAAAAAAGACAATTGGAAAGAAATATTTTGTTACACAAAAACAAACTGAGATGTTGGAAAAATGTCTGGCTGTAATAATTAGTTGGAGAAATATTTGCTATTGAGAATTCTTTGTTAGTTCTTATTTTACACACAAACACAAAGGGGTTGAAATTTTTTGTTTAAATATTAAAGTCATTATAGTTTTGAAAAGATTTCATAGACATGTTTAACATGCATTAAAATTCATTTATATATACACACACACATACATAGAAGACACTAATACTTATACAAAGTCAAAAACAGTGAGAGTTAGAGAGAATAAGAGTTGGAAAGTTTTTGAAAATTTTCTACAAACATGCTTCTATTTAAAATTGTTCTTAAGAAGATTTTTGACTTACATTCCGTAGTGACTTTGTCACGTTTGGGACAACCTGATATACTGCAAAAAAAATTGAATTTTTAAAGAACAATAATTGATTGATCCTCTGGCTGTAAATTAAGAATAGTGTTAGTACCTTCTATGATGTGAATATAGTCCAGTAATATGGCCCTGACCATTACATTTTGGAGTGGGACATTTATTACCATCTAAAATAAAGGTTATAATTAAGAATGGAAAAGAGCAAACGTTATACAAATTTGATATCATTTGAACGTAGACTAGATAAGCAATGAGTTAGAAAGTTTAAATTAACTTTTGAGTCATTGCGGTCTCAAAAAATTAGAAGAAGAGATCTTCATTCTACCTCTAACAGAGACGTTTTGTTTTGTGGTGCTTAGATGCCTACAACCGCTTGATGAAGGTGTCATTGGAATAATTAAAGATGCAATTTGGAATGAATTTCCGTCATCCCACGTCAAATTTGGTTGATAAACAGACCGGTTTCGGCTATGTGCCATCTTCAGTGTTCTCTCAGTAACTTAATTAAAGATGGTCTAAATTAATTTTTGTGAAAGAAACCTGTTGTTTCTTCACTAACTTATAGAGAAGATAAGTTGGCATTATTTTAGCAAACACTGGCCACTACATCAAACATTTCAAATCTCACAAAGAAAAAGCTAATTTAATTTTAACAAAATCAATTACTCAAACAGCAAAATGGTTTATTTATATTTCGAACGTTCTTTAACTTAAATATTGCTAAAATAAAAGATCCTTTAATTTTTGTATTCTTAAAGGACGAACTAACAATATTGAAGTTTCACTGCTAACCAAAAGAAACAGATATCATTAAGATTTGCACTACCTTGGGCCCTCGTCTGACGATGATTTGATTACTATCAAATCAGTACATAGAAGAACATCCCTACACACATACCCCTGGTTACGGGGTCGCGCCACACTGGAACTCGTACTGCCGTACTGTAGCAATGCATAGTCACGACGCAGTATGGTATAGTTTTTCAGAGAACAGCCCCCAACGATTCTAATCATTACGAAATCACAGTAACTACACGCACTTCCGATGGTGACCTCAGCATCACACAGCCATGGAATCGTGTTGTGTTAGTTTTTTAGATCAGTGTTGCAGCATCCCTGATATCAAGTATTAAATGTCTTTTAAGCTGTGTAGCCATGTTTTATCAATTATTTTACTTCGCCGGCGATTTCGCTGCAATACCGACGAAGGAGGGCGCTGTGAAGTCCGCTAGCACACACACACAAGTATCAATTGCTGTCGGTACTCTTTAGTGACCAGTGCCATACCATAATTCACAGCATGATAAAAAAGGAAACATCATTCTGTTTACCATTCATAAGATTTCAACGTTTCAGAAATGGATGTACCCGGGTGGTAGAAGTATCTTTTTAAATTATATGTTATTTATACTTTGATAGATTTCTTCTTTTCGAAATATTGACGATAAGTCAGTATAAGGTCATTGGAAACCAAATTGAGTCGTTTCACGATTCCACAACGCAGTACAAAGCATTAATAGTTCCCATCTTTGTATGTTACCGTTTACCGAGCAAAATGTAACTGATGTGGCGGAAATCGGCATATTCAATTCAATAACGTCTACTCGCCATCGCTCTCAACAATTCGGCATTGCACGTTTATTTTTCTGCTTATTTGCTTACTATCCTTTGACTTATCAGTTGAAAGCTTGTCAGATTGGTTTCCAAAAGATATCGAAATTTACTAAAAATTATAATTTCTGACAAGGCGTACTCTAATCTCAGTGCCTATGTCAACAAACATCATCATCTGGTGATTCGAAAATCAGCTAAATCCATCCAATCCATCCCAGGAGTTGGACAATATGGTATGGATTTTTTAGTGGGAACATCATTCTAGCTGTGGACTTTTTATGGCGTTAAATGGAAGATATCTTATTTCGTGTAATCAGCTGACTTAACAACGTTAAGTAACCGCCTCGAAACAACAATTGACCCCTTAAGGCTTTTTCTTGTGAAGTGCGGCCGAAGACCGATACTATGCGAATAACCCAGAAATCATCTACACTTCTTAAGCAAATATCGATCAAGCGATTCTTGAGAGAGAACTAGAAACCGTCAACAAAGACTGGGAAAATTAAACTTACTGGATAAATTACTACGAATGAAAACGTGTTCAATACTTAAGAGAATATTTGTTATTTCTACTCAAGCTATACACAAATAAATTAAAAAAACCGATAAATCGACGAAATCGACGAAACGTTGGGTGAAATTGTAGTTAAACTGTTTTAATTACCTTAAACTATTGGCTTTACTAGCTTGTTAGAGGAAGTCTACACTAATTAAAATAAATTAAGTTTAGTTTATTTAATTTTTAAAAAGACTTCTATATTTGGAGCAACCGGTACTTGAAACGACGTAAAAAATCACAAAAAAATGCAATCCTGGGGACGTTACAAATTAGAACTACATAAATATTTTATAATTAATTAAAAATAAATAAGTCTAGCACCAATTTTGTTAATACTAATTTCTATTGGTGTAGCCAGTTGCCTTTTATGTATCAGAAAAGAGTCGATTGGTAAGTGATTGTTGTATGAATGAGAATCTTTCTAAGGAATTGCTGCAAATGAAAAATAATTTATTTTTTTTACTGATTCTAAACATCTACTAATCATACTTAAATATTTTCAAACACACTGATTGTTTATGCTCTCATAACTTCAGAAAGAGGTTCAGTGGCAAATATTTTCCAACAATATTGAAAGGAATTGTTTGGTTTGAGTTCAAATCAGAATTTACCCATTTTTTTTAATTTTAGATTTTTTTTCTATAAATTCATTATTTTGTATTTGTATTTTTGTATAATATTTGGAACAATTTATTATTCATCAGACTAGCAGAACGAATCAGTATACTGATTTTGAGGTCGCTACACCATCTCCTCAGCGTTGTTTGTTCGATTTTACCACTCTCAGAAATATTAATATTAACTATTTAACCGTAGTGTTTAACGAATTAGAATACGAAAGTACAACTTATTCATTTTTACACGTTAAATCGATGTCGGTGAATACGAAACCCCATTAATAATAATTTTCCAATAATTAATATTATGAACGATTCCTTTCAATATACACTAAATATAAGTTTGATTTATATTCTTCCCTGTCTTGAATGCGCAAAACCTTTATTATTCTGAGTTGTCGAATATCATTTTAGAAAAATCATTCCAAAATTTTCTGGTCAAGTCCCACCCAGCTGGGCATTAGGAATGAAATGTAATTGATTGCAATTGATTGGACTGGTTACAATTTAAATAGTTATGGATTATTGATTGAGTACACAAATGATTTAGTCGCAGAAAAATAACTTTATGTTATCTAAAAATAAATGCACTTTTTATGAGTCCTTTCGCAGAAAAGAAACCGAACTCTGAAGCAGCTGATGACAATATTTTAATATGAGCTTCACAAGGCTACAACGCTGCCAACAAATTTGTATCCTTTTTAATGAGTAGAATTTCCCGATTCTTAAGAATAAATATCATTGAAATATTTTTACTTTCGAAAGCTGAAAAAATTGCTCATTGTAGAGAAATATTAAAGATTGAAAAGGATAATTTTAGAAGCTTTGCATTTGTTTTATAAAGATAGGCTTTATAAGCAATTCAATATATTTAAAATAAAATAAGTGCATTTAGCAGAAACAGCATCCTGCTGAAAATGTTTTCCCATTTTTATTTCGTTTCCCGACTAAATCACTGAATTTTAGCTAAGCTTTCATATATTCGTCATGTCTTCTGAGCGTGTAGCGGAACATTTCGTTTTTTTCCTTCCTTCTATTAAATAAACTATTTTAATATTTTAACAAACATACTCTACAAAAAGTCATCCTTCTAAAAATGATTGACATTATATGAAATTATGTTGTGATTAATGTCTTGATATTGTACGCATAAGTTATAATGAACAAACGCAATTATTCAAGTCAACCTAAAAAATAAATATTTTACCTCAAGAGTGTTTGATTTGCAAAGGCTGCTTTAGAAAAAGCAAAAACATTTTTCACATTAAAATTATTAATTTTTTTTTTGTTTTGTTACCTTAACCCTTGAAAAAATGAATACAACAGCAACGCTTTCTTTCTTTAATGAATATAATATGAGTATATAAATTTTTGGTTTTAATTAAATTCAATTTAGAGAGATAAGTTTTTCTAACATGTGACAAGCATATACTCCAGCACAAGCAATGCCTTTTGCTACTTGCAGCAACTACACATAACAACCTTTCCCATTTAGAAAAAACTCTTAGTTGAGAGCAAGACTTTAAATTGTTTTCTAAAAATATTTCATAAAAAACCCTTTCACCCTCATACACATTAAACATTATTAGAATTTTATAATAAGGATGCGGCAATATTAGATACAGTTTTTTTTATTAAAGTAGCTGTTGTTGTCATGAAAGCAAAAGAAAAACAGCAGACTGTTTTTTTGTCCTAAAACACCAACATTTTAAAAGTATATGAGTGTGTATGTGTTGTCATTTGTGAGTGTGTGTGGGTAGATTGTTTTCATGTGTCATGTAGGAGAGTAAATAATTCAAAAACTGTTTTCCATCAAATTTTAATTAATTATTTAGTAAGAACATAGAGCATTTTTCAGTATTGAAAAAAAAACTTTCCGGATAATGTGCTTGTCTTAGAAAAGAAAGAAAACGAAATGTATAAACAATGAAGCTTTCTACTTTCGTCTTGATGTATTTTTAATTAATTAGAAAATACTTGATGTTGAAAAACACTTATTTTTATTTTAAGCTAGAAAAGAGTGATATTTACGTATCCAAGAAAAATTTACGAAATATTCGAACGACACTTACAAATGAAGTTTTAGAAAATTTCATTTATATGCGAATATTATTCATAAATGATATTTTTAAAATTTATTATTTATTTTTCACATTCATAAATAAAAGCCAAAATACTTTCTCAAATATTTATGAAACGAACCAGCAAAATAAACGAACATATATAAAATAACACATGATTGAGCGATCAGAGACCTTCGCTGTCTATGAATTCGTTAAGATAAGAACGTGATAAATTTTGATGTTTTTCATGTACGAGATTCCTAACTTTTTCATTGTTTATAATCATTAATGAACATGTCTGAAAAGAAAAACATCAAAATCTAAACTAAACATTCACATACATTAGTGAGCGGTAAACGATCATCTCGGTCTCTGAAAATCTATTTGGGAGGATTATGTGCATATAAAAGTCTATAAATCAACTTTTAACTATACACATTTTTTCTCATTTACACCTTTGCCTGAAAAATTGCTCTTCTAAAAACAGTTCTTCCCCACTTCTCTGCCACCGGCGTTCTATAGATCGTTTTTATAAAACGATCGGAAATATAGAAGCAGCTTCCTTAAGCTCTTGAAAGCTTGTGCACAGTTTCGAATTAAACTATAAATATTATGTGCTACGATATGAGTAGATACGTCTCATATATCCCGAAACTAAAATATGCAGTTTTGTAATTTAAGGGCTTTTAAGATCACGATATATAAAAATGAAAATAAAAGATTATTTATTTTCCATTTTCATTCTACGTTTCGTTGGAAATTCTTAACTTCTTTAGGGATGTTTTTTATTGAAAAATTAATATTAATTTTTATTGATTGTAATAGTTACTTTTGCTTTTGTTTTGCACATTATGAAAATAAAATACAAAATGAAATAAAACGTCAAATAGAAAAAAAATTTTATAATTATTATTACAGAAAACTAAAATAAAAGTACGCAATGTTTACAACTTCATATTTTTTTCAAATTTTTTAAAATTTTTTTCGGGAATGACTTTTTAAAATTTACAACTTGATATTTACTGTTGGCTATTAAGCGGAGGAAGGATACCGTAAAAAACCTGCTCAATTTCAATATAACTAAAAGATATTTAAAACTATATAAGAAATAGAAATTTTGTCATGTAGAAAAATGGCGCAGGAAAATATCACTCATATGCTCACATATCACGTAAGATGTACGAGTATGCGTGTTGCTGCTGAACAAATTATTTCCTTGAAATTTTTATTAAAAAACTATTAAAATCCATTGTAATCCACAAATTTTACTTATCTATTTGAAATAACAAAATTCTATTAGTATCTTTTTTTATATTGTGAGCACAAAATTTCCGTAAAAATCCTTCTTACTGCGTAGACGCGTATGTGTTGAATTATTTTTTAAAAGTTCCACCTAGAGCATTGTGCTATTGATTCTTCACGTTATAAACTAGCTTGTGAAATTTAATTTTATTTAAGAAAGTATCTCAATATTTAAGCCGTGCTGAAAGTTGGGTTTCAGATTGTTTAATTATATTCCTAAAAAACAGTTGAAATTTTGCTTCCGTCAATCGTAACCAGTTTCACTGTCTAAAAATGTTTCAAGATTATCCAAAATATAAAAAAAAACACTTTTATATCTTAAAAACATTCGAAACTCAAATGTGCTTACTTTAGTTTAAGAATTCCGAAACTGTTGCTAGTCTACTCATGTCTTTTAATTACTTAAAGCCATTAAAAATTTGTTATGGATATCCACGGACGTCTGTTGGCATCACATAACTAATTTCTATTACTTTTTATATAAAGAAATCACATCATAATTTCACTTGAAACTTTAACAGCCACAAATTAAAAAAAATTTAATAACTAATTATTGAAGACTGTAAGCCACGCTGTAACTTCTGTAGACCAGATACGAATATTTCTACTACAAAAAAAATTTAGTACAGCAAAATTTTTATTTAATTTAGATAACATCGCACTTATCGGTAAAAATCCTTTTGGAAAAAGACCAACAATGGCATATAAAACTAAGTTACACAAAGGAGTAACGCAATATTTAGGATATTTTTATATAAAAGTCATCTCAAGTTTGTTAATCAATTAGCAAATTATATAAATATATAATTATATAATTTCTAAAAGAGAAACCCAATTTCTTCATTTGAATTTATTTTGTTCTTCTTAATTGCAGCATTCGATTTTACTAATTTCATTCCATAAGTCCTATTTTAATAAAATTTACGAAGGCTAAATCAAACATTTTTTATAGATTAAAAAACATAAAGAAATTGAAAAAAGCTGACGTCAGATAATATTTTTGTTTGGATTTTGAACAATAAGAATAATAGCGCGGTTTAATAATTTATTGTCTTCGTTTATTATTTCTATTATAGGTCCTATTTTAGTTAAACTGCACATTATTACACGAATTTTTTCTTGTGTTACCCACGAAGCGCAACTAATTCACTGTGACAATACGGGATTAAACTACTGTTTTTATTAAATGAAAGTTCATAATGCTCATAGAACATTGTTACCATCATAATAAAACCATCTAATGAGGTAATAACACATTTCTCCATTTAACTTAATAAAATGAAATAAAAATAAAAACACATCTTTTGTGTTTAAAACTACGATCGATCTGAACACCTTCAACCGGTGCCCTGTTTAGACATTTATTTCTATAACTTTAAAGCCTAATAGGCAAATTAGCTTTAAGCTAAAAAAAGCTAATTTTAATGAGTTATTAGTGTTTGTTATTTGTTTAATATGAACGAACTATTCAAACTATTCAAAAAGTCATACAAATATCTTGCTTTGACAAAAATGAAAGGATAATTCTTTAAGCACGCATGCATACACTCATACGACTCAATACAACAACAACAACAAAAATATTTATTTGCATTGTTGTTATTGTTTGTAGCATTATTGTTCTAATGCTGTTATAATGACAAAATAAATATGCGTTAGTGCTTGAAGGAATAAACGTGTGCCGCTGCTCGTGCTTCTCTACATGCTTGTGTTATATTCCTTGTCATTTTTTTGCTGAAGGAAAAATAATCGTTCCTCCAGCACTTTCTTTGATTTTCAATGACTGTATTAGAAAGTGTAGATTTTTTGACATAAAATAATTTCTTTGGGTGTATCACACGTAAATCTTTATGTCTGTACTGCAGCAGTTTAATATTATTTAATTTTTGTGGGGCTGGTTATGAATAAATGTAAAGTACGGAAATTAGTGTGACAAAATTGTTATTGTAAGTGGAATAGACAGAATGTTAAGCAAACTTCTTGCCTAAATCATTATTATTGCCAGACACAAGTACTAACAAACATTTGGAAACTTAAGGCAAAACAAGTATTTAAAAGCTTCATTGTACACACATGCTAGTCTGGCTGAGCGTGTGGCATGTTAAGTTGGTTCGCCTTAGCTGTGCTTGCTGGTTTGGTGGGGGTGAGAAACTTTAACTAGTTTTTGGGAAAAATATTAAAAGCCTATTTGCTTTATATTTTTATCCTTAAGTATTTAAGAATCATGTCTTTTTACTTTTAATCGACGTTAGTGTTTAGTTTTCCTTCATATTCTTGATTGTTGTTCTTTTTGCTACTTTCTACAGACAATAATAATGACTACAATAGACAAAAAAGTCTTTTAAGTGCTGGCAAAATGTGCAAATAATAACAAATACTTATAATTACAATGCGTGTGTAAATAGGTTTAACATCACCACCATTGAATATTACATCGTCGTTCTATTACGGTCTGAAGAGTGATGATGTTACAGGTGTTGTTGAGGTTAAAAGAATATATGACTTCCTATTGTTTAGAGATTTCAATAGAAAGAAATTTGCTTTCTGGAATTTTAATTATATTTAAAGGGTCGTTACACAGTTTGTTAGAGGCAGATTTTGAATTTTTAAAGTTTTCTTAAATGTTGTATTTTTTTTAGAAGAAGAATTCATATTTTTTATAATTTTAGATCTATAAAGAATTTTACAAAATATATTGTTGTTTAAATAAAAAACTTATGATATTTAAGTTGTAAATCTTTTATTTCACAGTTTTATGTTTCTTTTTAACTAAAATATGTTTGATATTGAATTGAAAAAAAGATCACTAAGAAATATTTTTTTTATTATAAAAAAATCCACAGAAAATGTCCGTATGATCAGGAATCAAAGAAATGTGAATAGGAACGTTGTCATTAATTTTGCTATCTATTTAAAAAGATCTAACCTTGCATGTGCTATAAAATGGTAAAAAGTCATTGCCCTGTCACAAATCGCCTTAAAAAATCATGCTGAACGAAAATACCTTAAAGAAAATAATTATTTGAAGTCATGTTCAAGCAACCAATTTTTCACTACTTCCAAAGAATCAATAAATGTATTTTTTCAATATCTTAAGAAGTCCATATTAACAACATCCAGACAATTTATTAAAAAGTTCTGGTATAAAAAACTACTTCGTGCTGGTCACAACGACTTGCAAACTTCACATGACTCATTCTGTATTATTAAAAGCAACATGCCTCTTGTTTTTGCACTTCGCAAAGTGACTCATAAAATACTGTGATCGTCGCCGCGGTTTGCTAACATTGCGAACATTGCTGGAGAATTTATACAAATTTACGCATTATCTTAGCTGAGCTAGTCAAAGCATTATCTTTGTTCTAGTCAATACCTTGAATAATAAAAATAAGAAAACAGTATACAAATGTCATCAAAATACCTCTGCCTATCCTATAAACCTTTCGAAAAATTCGATTCATTGTAAACTCAATGCAACAAGAAGTCAAGCACAAGTTTACGCCAATTGGGGGTTTCGTATAAAAAATTCACAAAATTTTAAGAAAATAAAAAAAAACAAATAAATTTGAAATAAACAAGGAAATAAAAAATATTTCTAAAAGAAAATATTATTTAAATTAAAACCACTTACCACGATTTAAGCTGCCCGGCGAATAAGTAGGCTGAGGTACTAAATTAGAGGTCGTGGACACTTGAGACTCCGTCGACGATAAGCTGATCGATACTGACGTTTCACGATTAATATCTTGCATAACGGAGGCAGCACGACTACCCACACCAGCTGGCTGTAAGGTCGTATAGTGCTTGTCATCCTCATGGACTTTATGGCTGGAACTATCGTTTTCAGACTTCAAAGCAATTTTATCGTCATAAGGAGTACGTGTTTGCAAAAGATTAGCGCTGGCTGGCGATTGTGTGTTTTGTGTTGTGACTGCAGAAGGCAAAGCAGTAGCTGTGTTGGCAAGTGTGGAAATGGGTAGTGACGGCGGTAAAGGATAACTTAAGTAACCTGTAGTCGATTCTACTGCACCATAAGTGGATGGGTAGTGCGACGAGGAGTAGCCAATAACGCCATTACGCTTCACTTCCAAAGGAGGCTTAAAGGCCGATGCCTGTATAAAAGCACTTTTCTTGCGTTCCTCATAGCCCGGCGGCGTCTCCTCTTGTATATTCAAACGAGCCTGATCATTTTCCTTTTGTCTGTGAAAACGCAAAAGATCAAGTGAACTATAAGTGTTCGTTTCTTCATTTGTTAGTTTCGAAAAGTTTTCATACTTTTGTTTTTCCTCAAAGAGATTTTGGAAAGGTGGTGGATTTTCATCTTGTTCGGTTAAACGATAAGGATTATTTCGAGCTTCAGGCCAAGAACCCGATAAGCTTTTCAAAGCTGCCTGTGTCTCTCTAATTAAAGTTTCATCATCCTGATCCTCACTGGAAGTTTTGTTGAAATCTATGTTGGAGTTTATAGAACGTTTTTTCTGCGGCAAGGATAATTTGTCTTCCTGTTTTATGCTGTTACTTATGGTAATATTATTATTGTTGTTATTGTTAGCTTCATCATCACGTGAGCAACGTTTTTTACGTTTAACAGCTGTTTCATATTCTGTGTCAACCTTGTTGTTGTTGTTATTTTCAACAATTGTCGCCGTTTCCTTGGTTAAGGGTCGTTTTAGTAATGCCATTTTTCTGTTAAACTGTTTGTTATTTATTCGATGAGGGTGGGGACAGATTTTGTTTATATGAATGATGAGGGAAGTGTTTTACTGATGACTTTCTATTTGGGTCTTTGTTTTTATTTTGTCTTTTTTTTGTTTGTTTTTGGGATTAATTTCTAATTTTTTTGATGTGTGCATGTGTGCATTAGGATTGAATGATTTAGAGCAAAGGAGTAAAAGAAAAAATATAATTTTTATATACATTGAAAAATATTTGGTTTTTAAAATTATAAACAGTAATTAGTAATTAGTAAAAGTTTGTTAAAAGAAAATAAAAATGTTATTGCATTTAAATTTAAATTGCAAAATAAATCCAATAAAAGTAAAAGCCACTATAGAATCAAACTATTTGGATGAATATAAACCGAAGGCTGTCGCTTGATCTACAAATTTTTATTTGAACTACCTGAACTGTAGTCTAATCACATTCTCACGACGATTAATTATCCCTGAGTTATATTCTTTTTCACTATTTATTGCAAAATAAATTTGTCTGAATATATCCAAATCACAAATTAACAATAATAGTTTTTGTTCTAACAAATACCAATTTATTCCATAAATTTACTTTAGTCAGCCTGAGACCAAGTGTTCTTTTGTCAACACTATTTTCTCCAGCGACAACTACACTAGTGAAACTGTCGACAGCTATCCTTCTACGCACGAGTAGAAATTATGTACAGATCTAGTGACACTGTCAATGAATGTATCAATATCTTGCTCTCTTTTGATTATAAGCTCTAAGATATTAACAATAGATTGGTTATTTATAGATGAGTAAGGTTCTACTTTAAACTCTGTAATTTTCGATTTTCTTTAATAAAAAATCGTCTTTATACAAAAAATGTAAGTATGTTGCCCAAATCTCTGCAATAAAAACAAATCAACTGAAAAGCACTAGTTATGTAGACTAGAGCTACTAAAATGTACTAGTAAATCATTGGTTCAAATGCCTCGTTGTGATCCTAAAAGTACTACCTCGTCAGTAGTAGTGATAAGGTCTACTGGTGGAGTTCGAATGACAAGCCTGTGTTAAATGTCAATAGTAGAAAGCATTGGCTGGGGTGTAGCTGGTCAGTAGTCCTGATGACAGTGCCACTAGTACGACGCTATAGTTTTACTATGTACATTCCCTACAGGGATGTAGTTAGGTAGGTTTTAGTCAAAGCGATAAATAGCTTTGCGTTATAAAACCTACATTTATTATTTTTTCGTCCGTTAAATACAATTATTATTAATAATAATAACAATAAATAGCAGGTTATTCAAACTCCAACAATCGGAGAGTTACAATCAACTTAGAATATTTTTCTATATCGATGGCAACATTTATTTAGGGAATTATTTGGAAATAAAGCGAAGGAATTCTTGAATTAAAAACTGAAAATTACTTTGGAAGCAGCTGAGACGAATCTATTTATTTTTATTTAGTAAGATGACATTTAGACGTTAGATTTTTGACATGTTTATGCAGTCTTGAGTTTTAGTTTGTTGGCTCAAGAGGGTAGAGAAGCAAACGGGATAGGAAAAAATTTGTATTCTTTATATTTGTTTTAAAATTTTTTTCATTCTTAATTCAAAGTCAAATAAGAATTGCTTTTTATTTTGTGTTAATATTGTGCAAACTAAACAAATAATATTTATTTGCAGGTTGGTTATTTACAGGTAATCTAAAAAAGAAATTATATACTCTGTCAAAATATTCATTAAAATTTTTCAATTTATCTTTTCACGTCTGCCGAACGTGTGCTAATTATTCAATGTTGGGAGTTGCGGATCAGTTGAAAATACGCAACCAATATGTTTTTGTAAAGTTAGTCCTTATCATTGTTTCAGTGTGCAGGCAGTTTGTCGCTCCATATAAAATCTTGAACTTGCACTCTTTTAGGCTTTAAGGTACCAACCAGGCAGATATTAGTGAGAAGTAGAAAAATCGTAGCTAATAATCAAGAGGACCCGGAAATGTCGATTGGGCGAGGATCAGCTATGTTTCACATCACCAGATAGTCAATCTGACCGATTTTGCGAATGGATTTCATACGTATGAGATTGTGTTGACACAAGAATTAAAGCCAGATGATAATAAAATTTGCCGCAATGCTGCCAATAATTCGTATTTGGACAAAAATCATCTTCCAGCGCAGCCTTACATGATAAACAGAAAATTAAACCTGAAATTATTTGTTCAATGAAAGCAGAAGGCATAGTTTTTTTAAGTATATAATTAAGTGGATCTTAGATCTGAAGAATTTTTTTAAGCGACTTTTTTCGGTATACGAAATTTTCCGGGTTAAGGGTTTTCTCCTTAAACTATGTTTATGCTTTTGTAATTCCTCAAATTGTTCTAAAAGCGAAAAGGTTTGATTTAAGGTACGAGTTCTGATTATTTGGCATAAACTCATCAAAAACACTTTAATAATTATGTTGGTCATTTCGTTATTTCAGGATGATTGATAATATAAAATTCTGTTGTATAAACTAGATTATATACAGCAAAAAACAACTTGAAATAATTGAACGAATATGTAATATATTAGTTAATTGCATATCTCAAATAATTTTAGATTTTTGTCTCAAGCTCGGTGGATCACTTCGCGAAGAGGTATTCAAGAACCTAAAAAAGAAACCACATGTTGAATAATCCCTTTTCCATAGAATAAATTAAAATAGTTGTTTTGGTTTATCTAATTCCACATGCTTTTTCACTCTAAAACTCGCTGAGCATGTAAAAATGTGTTGGCCACTTTTCCGCACAATATACTTCAATATGAGTACTAAGCAATTCTTGTCAAACACATCTTAAGGTCTGGATATGAATTCTCAATGATGAATTTGTTACTTCGGCTAAGACATCCTAATTGGTTTTTCTTTAAAAATTTTCAAAAGCGCGAACTAATTTCTGTTCCCATCTAAAATCAAATTTCATCAACACTTTGTTGTTTTGAGTTGTTAAGTTTTTTTCAAGAAAAAAAAATTTTTTTAAACAATATCAGGCAATCAAAAAATATAGAAAAAATTACAAACAAACTAATTAATTTAATAAGAAAAGAAATGAAAAACTTGTTAAAGAAATTTGTTTTAATAGTATTTAGTAAAAATATTCTTGTTGCATTGAATTTTTCGTTAGTTTTATTAGTTTTTTCATACGAAAAATGTTAACAGCTTAAACTGTTAAATAAAAATAAAAAACTGAAAAAAATATTGTTAATAAATAAATGTATTAATTACCTATTTAGTATTTTTAGTTATTTCGTTCAAAATACTTTGAAATTTTGTCATTGTTTTCTAAAAATGTTGTTCATTACTTTGTTTGCATACGAAAGCAAAAGTTTTAAAATTCGCGTCTGAAAACTTTTTTTATTTTCGCAAAACTTTTATTAAAAGTTTTTATTTTGTTTTGTTTCCATAACTTTCTTAGACTTTTTCAATAAAGTTTTAGTTGCTGTTATTAGTGGGTTAAAAATTTATTTATTAACTCGGCGGTTGATTTTAAACTTGAAATTTTATTTTAACTTTTTTAACTTCATTTTTACAAACTTTGACTTTATTTTAAACACTAGAGTTATTTAATCCCTTTTTTTGGTTTAATATTTTTTTTATTTTGTTTTTTTTTTGTTTTGTTTTGTTTTTGTAAAAACTTTAGTTTTAAAACTTTATTGTAGACTTGCTGTTTAACAGAGAAAACTTTTTATGTTGTCTTATTTCGGTAGAAAATTTATCCGAAATTCTTTAACTTTATATTTAGCGTTGCATTGGCCAAGTTCGAGGATTGTTTGTAACTGACTGTGGAAAAGTAGTGCATCTGTTGGCCAGGCTAAAACAACCCAGTCTCAAATGAAATCATTTTTCGCAACAAAAAAAAAATACTTTTGAATAATTTTCAATATTTTCTTGGCTTTATGTTTATTGCATTTCAAATGTTTAATGCGTTTTTTTATATAGCTTTGGTTATTGCATTTGATGTTGCTTTATGGCCGAAAGAGCAAAAATTTTAATACATAAAAAACTATTTATGATCTGGGATTTTTTTTATTTCCACAGTACATGAGAGTGTGTGAAAATATTCGAGGAAATGTGTATAAAGCGCGCGGCGTCTCTACCTGTTCTAAGTTCACAACTTACTGGCATCAATGTATACGAGCAGAGTTTTCCAAAGTTGTCGAACTTTTTTGTTTTCTATTAAACACACACACACACACACACAATCACACATTTTAACAAACACACACAAACACACATACTTTGGTACACATGTATTGACTTGAATTTTTAAATGTTACGCGTTATGGTGTCCTGCTCGTCTCTGCCACACAATTTTAACGTTATTGTTGAACATAAAACGTTAAACTAAACAGGAGTAAACGAAAACAGTAACATCCATGCTCCAGACATTTTGAACCTTAAAAGACGTTAGCAGCAGCATTGAAATATTGATAGGAATGGGTGCAAAAATGTGGCTCCATTTTCGGAGTATACAACACCCACATAGTGCAGGAAAAATAGCACACACAAGGGATTTTCGTATAACAGTTTGAGCAGCTGCTCTTAACTACAAACGGCGCATGCGCTTTGTCATTGCTTTCAATTTACTTACAAATTGTGCTAATTTTCGGACTGAATAACATTAAATTCCATCAGAGCACGTGTTTGTTTTCATTTCTCCTTCTTTAACTTAGTGATAGTTTTGTTACCACCTACACCACTTTTCCCCCTTTTACCGAAGCTCTTGTAAAGATATTAATATTTTTTTTAAGGATTTGCCACAAACCTTGTTTCACAATTAAGAATTCCTTGAAAAATCCTGGCGATTTTTAGAGCTTACTTTTGTTGCTTTGTTTAAATTACATATTCTTTTAACAGCAAATAGGTTTTTTAGCTGCTGCTGGTGTTTTTGCATTTTCAAAATTTAAGCACTCTTTTCTTTTGTCTTTTTGCTTAAGTTTTGGTTGTATAGTAGAATTCATAAAATAATAACGATGATCATTATCATCGCCAGCTTTGTTTGCCACGTCTAGTTGTTGTTACTTTTTTAGCGCTTAAAACATTAGCATTTGTAATTTCTTTGTGTCAACAAGCAGCCAAATTGTGTTCGTTCATCATCACGCCAAATTCTCTAAAATAAAAAAAAAAATTTATAAAAAAAATCCTTTTAATGCTATAGTGGTTTTAATTGTAGCCATTAATCAAACAAAAGTAGAGATAAATGCAATCCGTCGGTTGTTTAATCTAATCACTATTAAACGTTTTATATTGTATGAATGTGTCAAATTACTTTTCCTTCTCCGATAAACTCTTAATTGCAACATTTAAACATTTAAACTGCATAAATAGATTGTGATGTGTGTTTCATCCTTGCAGCCGAGCTAAATCCATCAGTGTATCCTGGCGATAATAAGTAAAATATTGTGAATTTGAAAAACTGTATCCAAATTGTTAAAAAGTGATTAGAATTTAAATAAAAAAAATATTTTATATGAATAGTGAGTGAGTCTTTTAATTACTAAAAAATTATTATTGTTTATAAGAGTCCTTATGAAAGCAGGGTCCAAAAGTTGAGCCACAATTTATTCTTTCAATCAAACTCACTGCCTAAAAAGCTGTCTGTTATATTAATGAAAAAATTAAAAATTAATTTATATAAATTAGCTTTAACAATAATAATAATTAAGAATATATACGGATAGCTTCGCAGACTAGTGAATGGTGTGATAGAACATTAGTTTGGATGGTCAGCGGTTGCATTACCGCCAAGACCCATACTATTTTTGCAGACAAGCGAAAAAAAGCTGTATCAGCTCGTATATGTATATGAAGAATTTTATCGCTTAGTGTCAATTTGCTTAGAAAAGTCTTACAACGACAGCAATTTTGCAGAAAGTTTTCATAAATAAAATCAAAATAAATAGATTCGAAAAGATATTGAATCTACGGATGATAACTGCGTATATCGTAAGAAATATTTAGTGATACTAAAAAGAATTTATTGTAGGATCTAGAGTATCATAAAAAATACAAAAAACTTCCTTAGGAAATCGATGTACACGCAATAAAACTACTTATGGCGCTCCTTCGTCCTTACAGTGTCCATATATAAAAATGAGTTTCTAATTATGTACTATTTAAAAATTAAATTATTCAAAATAATAGTTTAATGCAGTTTTACCTTCTTATTTCTTAATTAAACCTTCTTTTAAGTTTCATACACTACAATATAATTTGAAATGCTCACGAGGGCAGGCCAAACTGTTCCCAGGGAAATACTTTCATATCCTTTTTATATTTGGTAATTTGAAGGAGCTCTTTTTAATAAAAGCTCTAACAGACATATAACTAACAGATGCTTTTTCTTCTCCGCTTGTTGAATTCCATCTCGTTTTTCAAAATCGAATCGAATTTCGGCTCCAGTGTGCTTTGTGATTTTCATAAATCAAAAATATTGTTCGAAAACTCGTGTGCTAAATAAAATATTTCTTGAGCAGTCAATACTTCTTCTTTGTTTTATGCACGAATATGAATACTATTATTAATTGAACACCAATCAATCGAAATTTTCATATTTCATACGCATCTGAAGTCCAATTAAATAGTTTGAGAATGAGAGGTTCTCACTTTTCGTTTTATATTCATGTTAATTGTACAACAAATATTGGCAAAGTAAATATTTTGCAATCTCAAATAATCGACATAGTCAAGCACATTCAATTGAAATCAATTAATCTTTTTCAGCTTAACAACTCCAAATGGATGTTCATCCTTCGAAAATATATTTTTATTTATTTTTATTTATTTGATTTATAAATTGTGATAAGAAAAATTTTTGTATAAAGTTTGACTGCAGATGAACTCTAGTTCTGCGTAAAGAGTATTTAAGATATGTTAATTGCGATTCCACGGTTAAAAACCTTGTTCATACATTTATACATTCCAATGTTTTGATCCGAAAATTATAGCTAAAAGCAGTAATTAAGCTCCGTATTATAAAAAGAAACAATAAAAATGTTTGATTATTCTGAGATGGGATACGATATTTATGCCTCAAAATCGATGTAATCCCATGTGTTCACAAAATTTCTTCGAAAATGCTTTTGAAGATGAGCTACACTACGCCCATGATCAGTAACTTGTGAGTTTTCGAATTGAGAATAAATTTTGATATTATTCAATTCGTTCATAGTTCGCCAGGGTGATTAATAAAATATTGTAGTGAATATAAGCAAACAAAAATTTTAGTTTCTTGCTACAGGCCGAGGAATATTTTTTCGATCACATGTTCTCACAAAGCGTTTCACCAAAGCTCAAAGTATAACTTGTACGCCAGAAATATGTCAAAACTTAAAATGTGTTCAAGGCTGATATGGAGTTCTTACGGAAATTTACGATTGACGTTTCTAGACGTAAAATAATCAGGTAGAGATGTGTAGAGAAGCATACAAATTTATTTATATTTGTAAAATATAACAAGCAAATCCATTTTAAATTTATTACAAGGCTCAAGAAAACGAAATGTCCGAAATTCCGTAACTCAACAACTGTCTGTACATTATTATTTGTTTCAGTTTACGAAGAAAGTCCCACTGAGTGTTTGAATAGTCTATAAATATTAAATATTCTGAGTACTTTTTTTTTAATTCTGTAGTGTACCTCTATAAGTGTACACACACTGAATACCCTAACGAATGACGATAACAATGCAATTGATCTAATCGATGACCACACAAAAATTGAGTGACATAATTTAAACGTTGCATTAGTTTTGAGTGTGGAATATTTGTTTACATTAAAAATCATTGTGATTCGTCACTTACAAAATTGTAACAAAAACCTTTTTGTTTTGCATGTCACTGAATGATTGTAATAAGCTAGTGTAGGTAAGAGAAGTTAAGAAAGTATTTTTAAGATGGTATATAAACGGCTGAAATTATTCAATAAACCAGACTTTTAATCTACAAGCTAAATCGGCAACATCTGCCTTAGTTTTATTTTGAAAGTTCTCCTTTTGCCCTTGCAATTCTGCACAGAACGGCAAAAGCGATAGCGTAGCCAGTGGCAAACTCTGCCGGCTACAAAACCACTAAACCTTTTACACAATTTTTATATACAAAAGTCCTTTGACTCAACGGTTCTGCTTTCTTTACACGAAACCTCCAAATGGCGATCCTGCCAACCAAACACACTTTAAACCTCCACAATTCGTACAAGCGCGGTGTAGCATATTTATATAGTTTCGAAAATCAAATCATTAGCTATTCTGTCTGCTGAAAAATTTCTTTAAAATAATCTCAAATGCTGTTTCCTTTGATGAGTAAGATTTCCAGATAGGCTTTTTGAGATAATGTACGAAATTGATTTGTAGATTCGAAGAGATGTTAATAAACACAATTGAAATTAGATAGCAAAACAAAAAGGTTGTGTCATTAATATTATTAATAAAATACAGAGAAAAGTAATTGTCTGATCGGTCATTAGATGGTGACCGAGACAGGACAATTACTTTTCTCTATATTTTATCACTAACATTAAAGATACAACCTTCTCAGTTTACTGTATAAATTTAATTGTCTGTATTAACCAAATGAATGAATTTAATAAAATGAATTTTCGTATGTTCCCATCCTTAATGGGTTAATTTCGTACTATTGAGAAATTTTGAGCTTTGGCTTATTTGTTGTATTCGACTGAGTTTGAAGTTTTGGTATTTTAAAACTTATAGCCAACTATACCGCCATCTAAAAGAAGACCCACCAAGCAAGTGTTCATAAAAAAGTTCCTTAAGCATGATGATTTCAAGATTCAATATACCAATTCACTACAACATATTGTGAAAATAGAGGAATCTTTAACTCCCACAAAAATTAATATCATTTATAAACCTTCAAAACGGCGAAGCACAGATATTGTGTTTTGTGCCTTCTACCAGAATCAATCGTTATTAGATCTTTGTTATACAAATTTGACATTCTTAAGCAATTGCTTTAGTTTTCTTATTAAAATATTTTAATTTAATAGTTATTCCTAATTTTTAATGATTCTTAAAAAAAATCCCATCCTTTAAAATAAACTGATAAGTCGTTGTATTAAAAATAAATTAAAATATTTTTAATTTACCCATGTTTGTGACATACTACTACTCACACAAACTCACACTGGAACTCATTTGCTGATGGTAAAATAATTACAATAATTAAAATACTGAAACAGAAACAAAAATAAATAAATAAATTCAAACGCTAAGATGGAAAGGTTGACACATGAGATAAGAATACACACTCGCTACTTAAATCAAACTTTATGTGGTTACATGGAAAGTTTGTTTTGTCATAAAAGTAAATATCGCCACAAAAAAAAAACAAATTTTTACCTTAAAAACCCAATTTTTAAGAATGAAATGTCCTAAGGATATATACAGGAGTTTTACAAATGTTATTTTTTTACAAAAAACAAATGCATATGAACATATGAAAAACAAAAGCTACACATCAATACTCGTATAACAATCTTTTCTTTTTGATTTTCTTTAAATTAAGAAAAATTTCTAGAACTATATAAAATAAAAAGAACTTTGAAATCAACTCCCCACTTCCGGATAACAACAACCACTTCACTGATGTTTAATGCCGCTAATGGAGTTAGTAAAAATAAAAATACTGTCAAGCGTACAAATGAATTGGATTTTTCGTTCTTTGGTTTTATGTATAAACGAAATCATTCAATATGATAAATAAAATAAAGGAATGTATGGAATTTAAAATGCACTACAATTCTATTTTGAAAAATCGGAAAAATACCCTGCAAAATTTTAACTGAATAGGAAAGTTTTGGTTATTGAAAAACTAACGCTGTTGTGTAGAATAAATGTAGAATAAAAAGAAATCAATATTACAGTTAGTTCTGCCTCTTTCTTTCAATATTTGCTGTTTAGACTTTCTTTCCCATGACAAAGATATGAAAGCGTGCAAGCAACAGTGTTATACTCATAACAATTTATTTGCTATTTTAATTTTAAGAACAATTTTCAGAGAAACAAGATATATTTATTAAAAGCGTAAGTATGTTTTAACGAAATTTTGCATGAGTAAATTAAGATGTGGTATTTATGAGTGATCAACAACCCTACGGGAAATGTTGTACCAATTGTCCTGAACGTATCTCTCCTATGACTGGTGAAAATAGAATTGGTAAAAAAATCTTGTGAGTCGTGACTGGTGAAAAGGGGACGTTTCACAAAACTAGAACAAAAGTGCCTACAAAATTCCCACAAGCAAAAAAAATTTACGCATTTTTTTCTATTTTCTGTTATTATTTATGGTGATAGATTACATTAATTAAGGATATTATAATCTGATTAAAATAATAATACATTTTGTTGATTTCGACAAGACAAATTTTTAAAAAATCATATTAATCTAAACCGAAGTTATAGCCACTGAAAAGCTAATAGGATACATATAGGATACTCTCTGCTCTAGGATAGTTATATTACCGATTTTTAAGAAACATAACAGGTACTAAGGATATTATCACAGGACATGTACGTAAAGGTTAGGCCTAGAACCTGTCACCTAGTATCTTAATTATGTCAATTGACCCCCTCCAATGACAACGCCATGCAAAAGTTACCAGTAGCTCTCATATAAAGATCCGGAACTCGAACCGGTTGCTAGTCCCTAGGAACCAGACACGTGACGTATCCTGTGACAGGTTCTTCTCCCTCTAGGGAAATTATAAAAGTCGTAGCAAAAACAAAATATAAGATACAAAATTTGCTCCTTTTCCAAATGCGCTGATTTGAAGATACTAAATAATATGTTTCGTATTGAAAAGAAGAGAATGATTCACAGTAATGAACGGTTTGATTTTTTTGTTGCTTATCTTTTTGATTTTATTTAATACAACAGACATGATTTTAGAACACTCTTTAGAATCTTTTGCCAAAGAGAGAGCTGTTAATTGGGATACCGCGAACGAAAGTCAAACCTCTAGAAGTGGGTTGCAAACAAAGAGGAACAAAATAGCCAACGACTATCACATACAAACCCGCATCTGAGGAAGCAGTAGCTTTGTTGGGATTATAAGATCATGTTCCACAACAGTCCAGTGAAGGTTGCAAACAGATGAGTAGCTTAAAAACCGACAAATTGCAGTACGTTTATTTTTAATTATACACAAAAATATTTCAAATGTATAATTTTAAAAAAACTTTTGTTTGTTGAGGGTTTTTATGTAGTCTATACATGAATTTTATTGATGCTAATACCAAATCATCAGTAGACCTTAAACCATATTTTGAAATGTTTCAAATTCTTATCTTATACAAAAACTTTTAAAAACTCAATGAGAATTACTAAAATTACAACAGTATAAGCATAGTAGGCTTTGAAATATATTCAAAAAATTCCAACAAACAAATTATATTCGATATGAATCTATTTTATATTCTTTACAATCCTTATGACAATGAAAGTATTTAGTAAGGCAAAACGGAAAATAAAATCTTAATTAGGTAATTATTAAATTTATTAATCGTGATTGCTCCGATATCTTTTTTCAAAGATTTTCAAAAACTTTTGTTTAATGAGGGTTTTTTTGTAGTCTATGTACATGCATTTCATTGATGCTAAAGCCAAACAGTTCGCATGTGGAATAAACTTCCTGCAGAGGTCTTTCCTGTTACTTTCAGTGTGGGAAAGTTCAAATCGAACGTCCACAAACACTACTCCCTTTATCCTCCTTCCCATAACCCAATTTTCCTAGTTCCGGCACAATGCATTGCATATGTAGGGGTCATCCCCTGAGTGCTGGTCCAAGTTAAAAAAAAAATCATCAAAATATGGTTTAAGATCTAAAAGAAAATAAAAAAGATTCATATCGAATATTATAGTTAGTTACTATAGTTTTCAATATTGTCAATATAACAAGGATCAATTGCTTACATTTTCACAATAACAAATTTAAAAACTTAAGAATTAGCATTTACAGCAATTGGATAAACTTACTCAAAAGAAATTTTCAAATTACTATTTATACAAAAAAGTACAAACATTTAATCAGTCTGACTACTACCATCTTCTACCGAAAGGGTACTTGGAAAAAAATAATGAAAAACAGCATTTTTGCATAAAGGAAAATAAATGGAAAACCCATTAAATCAGTTGACGCGAACATGCTTCATATTCCTTTATTGCTCCGCGAAAATTACTTCCCAGCACATAAAACATGCTACAAGAAATGATTGACGGCACATAATTAAATTAATTGAGTAATCCTTTGGCATCAACACAAAACATAAAGCATTCTATTTGTTCCAAATTCACAAGAACAAGTACTTACCAGACTTACTGTGAGTACTTACTCTACAAAGACTTCAAATACCAAGATGAATGAGTTAAATTTGTGTTAAGGCGAATAAGGATTTACATATAATTTTTTTTTTTTGGAAAATATAAAAAATAAAAAATAAGAAAGGGCTTAGAAATCTTAAGTTACTACTCGCATTTTCTTAAAAACAAAATAATGTCGCATTTAAGACGACTACAACGGCAGCAGTAAATTTTTCAATAAACTGAAATAATGGTGGCGATGATGATTTTATTTTTTATACTCTGGTAGGGGTTGTCTATGATGGTTTGGCAGACTGTCATTTGTATGGGAACACGGATGTCAGGAAGGGTGGCTTGGAATGCAAAGTAAAGGTTATGTGGTTGTTTGTTGTGGTTTTTTCCATTGAAGATGTGATGTGCGTGGCTGGCAGCATGTCTGTCCTTTAGCCTGTTTCGCAGCCCTGTTCCTGCATTATACACTTCTATCAACCACAAATAACGACAATTTCAGCATTTAAAATATGTCTCTTGTAAAAATCTTTGTTAAACATTTGAGTAGAAGACTCTTAGGTGCTGCTGGCTGGCTGCTTCTGGTGCTTTATAGTGGGTACTTGTTGTTATTACCAAACCAAAGATATCAAAATACGACAATAACAGCAACAATTAAATAACGTCTTTTGTTTTATATGTTCTTGTTTATGTTGGGTGCAGTTGTGTGTATCTGTGTGTGTGTTTGTGCGGCGAAAATTAAAATTAGTAAAAAATATTTGTATTGTATTGCCATTCAATTAAAGAGTTTAACCATAATGAACAAAACAAAGTTTAATCAACAAACCCTTATATTTATATTGTGTTTGTAGCTCCTGCCAGTTTACGTCCTTTGGATTTTTCTTTAACGTGACTTTAAAGAGAGATTGTAAACTTTTGATTTATTTTAGGTTTTAAATGCATACAAGAGAACAAGAATATTATTATATTTTTATTTATTTTTTGCTTTTGATTAAGTTTGCATTTGAAGAAAATATAATAAGCTAAAATCTAATTCTCCGATTTTGTGATCAACAATATTAATATTAGCGGTAAACGTAGAACTAATAACTGTAACGTCAGAGGAAATGCGGTAAAAATATCGTGTAAAAATTAAATGCTAAAGTAGTTCTTGTAAAACTCTTATCAATAAACATAAGAAAAGGTATAAGAATTTCAAAAGTTTTTTAAATTCTTTGAAAAAAGATATCGAGACAACTTCGATTAATAAATTTTAAAAAAATCTTGAACTAAAGTTTAAAAAATAGCATTCCAATGATTATTGACAATAGTTTTAGTCTTGTCACTGTATTGTCCTGCAATTTATTTAAACTCTAATACACGCTATAATCTTCAAGTTTTTATTTTAATATAAATATTTAAATGTCCATCCATCTCACCAAAATATTATTTTCGATGGAAGTTGTTATTCTTTGACATTCATTGTGTGAACCATCCAACGCAAGATATGACTGGCTATTAGTATCTCCGTTATTTTATTATTAGTAATGCTATTAGCTACAGCAATAGCAAAAATCTATGCAATAGCATAGGATTAGCCAAAGATATAGCATTAGTATTGACAGTTGCTTTAAGCTTCTGTAAATCTAACGATTAATATCTAATTTAAATTCGAATAAAATTTTCTAAGTGTCGAAAATAAAAAAAAAAGTATCAATAAGTCATATTGTAGTAGAAATTGTTTTTAAATCAACCAATTTTCATTACATACGAAAATATTTTTAGGCATAACAAAAATCATTTTCAATAATATTGAAACAAAAGCGAATGAAATAATCACAGTATTTGCAAAATAGTTTATATTGACCATTTTATTGGAGGCTAGTATTGGAAAAAATTTAAGTATACGCAACAGCATTACCATAAGCATAATAAATAGCAATTGAAAAATAGATAGAAAGTATAAGAAAATGCATTAGCAGTAGTAGCATTTAAAAAGTAAAAAATAAAATAGCAACATCATTATGGCATTAGCAAAATCATTTTAATTAAGAATTTTCTTGACGAGGCTATTAGCAGTAGCATTTAAAAATATATTAGTATACGCAGCATTAGCAATTTAGCAAAAAAAGGGTACTAAAAGAAATTGTGACCCGGCCTATGAAAAGGTGGCTTATGACTCAAAAAAGAAATTGCGAGAAACAGCTGTTAAAGACAAACAATGGATTTAGTCAGTTTCTTAGTAGTTTTTCTTTTGCATTATGAACAGTCATGCCCAAAAGGCAACCAAAAAAGGCAAAAGAGAATAAATGAGATAAAATCGTGTGTGTATATAAAGAACGATGTCTTTTTCAATGCAAAGCACAAACCAGGATGCTTCACCAGCCACCAAAGTGGCATCGAAGGAACCAAAGGCTTCATCGTCAAAACCTAAACCGAAGTAGTCCGAAGCTTCATCTTCAAATCAAGATCCAAAAAAGAAAGAATTGAAGAAACCTGCGACTTCAAATGCAATAAAAAAATCAAGAAAACGTAAGGCCTCATCTCCAGAAGGAGATTCGAAAAAACGAGCAACTTGTAAGGTTTCAACAAGGATAGCGAAGAAGAGAACTACTTAATACTGCTAAATAAATATTTTTTGTGCAAAACAGCTTTTGTTTTGTTAAAATCGTTTTTGCAGCGTTCAATCCTGTTTTTATATTTTTCAATTCCATTTATTATCTTGATTCTGGATTTTCAATAAAATTCTGTTTTTCTTTCATTTGTGCTCTTCTTTCTCTAAATTTTTAGTACACTTCTAAGCAAGCATGACTTTCTAGTTTTCACCACGTGAAAGAACGTCTCAAAAACTATCAAAACCAAAAAAAAGTGTTAAAATTTTTTTTGAGTCATAAGCCATCTTTTCATAGGCCGGGTCACAATTAGTAAATGCAATTGCATTTTTAAAATCATTACAAAACATTAACCACAGTGTTAGCATAACGCATTAGCAGTAGTACAGCAATAATATGACAATAGCATGGCAATAGCACAGCAAAAGCATCAAAAATTACTAGCAAAAGTATTTGCATTACTATCAGCAAGAACATCAATGGTAGCATTAGCAATAGTAATGGTATTTCCAAAGTCATTGGCAATTATCATTGTTAACATCAACAACAAAAAATTATAAATTTTTCCCTAAAATATATTTTAAAGTTGTTAGTATTTTTATTTTCTTTAGATTCATATCGAATGTAATTTGTTTGTTGGGGTTTTTGAGTAAGTTTCAAAGCCTACCATTCTTATACCTTTGTAATTTGTGAACTTCTCATTGATTTTTTTAAGTTTTTGTATAAGATAAGAGGTTTGAAACGTTTCAAAAATGTGGTTTAAGGTCTACTGATGATTTGCTATTAGCACCAATGAAATCCATGTATATAGATAGCTAAAAACCCTCAACAACCAAAAGCTTTTCAAAGTTTTTAGTATTTGTTATAGGTATCTTTTGTATAAGAAATCTTAAATAAACTAAGACACACGATCTTGTTTTTTACTTCGAACAAAAAAAGAGCATTTTAACCTTTAAAGTAGATAATCCTTTAAAATCCTGTTAAGTACAAAAGAAAACTAACTTTAAATCTTAGTAATTAAATTCGCTCATCAGTGATAGTGCGCGTGTATTTTAAATTGAAAATATAAAATTGGAAAATAAAATATAAAGCATTTACTCGTTTTGCAAAAATCAAACCGAATGTCCCACCACCGTCGAGGCTGTTTTAAAATCTGTGAGTTGAAAAAATTTTAAATATACAGCCATTATAACACTATTTTTGTTTTCTTTAGCAACATCAGACATGAGAAATGTAGCTGCATCCTTAAGTAAGCTTTGGCAGGATGAATGCTTAAGAGATACAAAGAGAGAATGTTTAAGATACCAAAAATCCTTTCACACTGCTGCACATAATCTGTGCCATCAACAACCGCAAAAACAAAATCCTTTTAGTTATGTACTTTTTCTTCTCAGGATTGTTGTGTTTTTTTCCATCATTTGCCAAATGTTAAATAAAATTCTTGTCATTGGTATGAAGGAGTATGTATGATGCAGTTCTTATTTCTTGGGCTTTTCTTATACCAAGATAAAATATTTTAACAAGACCTCTTTAGAATAAGTAAAAGATAATTTGAAAGAAAAAAGGAAAAGGATAACATTACTTAAATGTAAAAAAGAAAACAACAATCTGAAAAGAGAAAAAAATCCACAGAAAGAAATCACAGCTGGAGTCTGTGCCAATGCCGTAAGATGATGTTGAAATTTCTTTAAGAAAACTATTTCGCTCTGTGATACATTTTGTATATCATTTGCTGCCATTTTAATTTGTTTTTTTTTCTTGCAATTTAAATGAAGTTAATGTATTATTTTTAGGTCTGTATTGGTAAATCATTAGTTAAAGTAACCCAACATACTCGTTTTTAATTTAAATTATTATTATAGGTTCTGGATGAAAGCGGATAATCAGGACTATTTAATACAAAAATTTTAAAACATCCCTCTGAGCAAAAAAGTTGTCGATAGAAACAAACAGACAAACAAACTTTTCATTATCCTGTGAAGTTTTCAACAAAAATCTTTAACAAAAATATACATTGAAGACTTGACTATTGACTGGCACTTGCCGTAATTTCATCATCATAACTCCGTAATACATAAATGTATATAAATTCAGATTTTGTCCATAATTTATTATAAAAATAATGATTTTCCCACACGTTTTAACTTTTTTTTATGTTACCAATAAAGCTTGTGAGAATAAGTTTCAGTATGTGCTCTTCAAAATTGAAAACTTTTTTAAAAATATATTTTTTTAAACATCATACACATGCATCCTTGGCGCTAATCTTAAAGTGCAGCCTTGTCCTTCTATACCTTTCCTTTTATTTCTATCTCTGGCAACATTTTTTAGTCTTGTACATTTATGCAGTTTTTTTTCTAAAAAAATGTAACATTCTATTCCTATTACTTTTTATTAAAATAATTGCAATTCAAAGTTTTCTTAAGACAAAAATGTAAGTGATGATACAAAAATTTATAATCAAGTCAATATTTAAAAAAAATCATTATATCGCAAATTTTCGATAAAAAGGACTGTTGCACTTTTTTATAAAAAAAGGAATTAGCGTTTTCAAATCAGCATTGGCACCATCTATTCATCGGGATTTTGGTCGTCTAACTGCTTCCTGCCTTCTGGTTTGCAAAAAAAAACAGATTGTCTTGCTGGAGTATTTTGTATCCATACGTGCTACATGGCCAGCCCATCTAATTCTTCGTGGCCTTATTAATGCTAAAAGGGATGATTCATTTAGTGCTGCCTGATGTTCATCATTCGTTCTTATCCTGTATACACGTTTTGTTATTTTTACTGGTCCCAGGATCTGTCTTAGGAATTTTCTCTTAGTGATATCAACAGACGCGAACGCGTCCACGTTTCACGGCCATATTTATTGATTACCATTGTAAAGCACAAACACTTAGTGACAAAAGAAAAAAAGAATTAAATGAAATGAACGCAAAAGAATTAAATGAAATGAAATGAAATACGAGCATTGAACAATGAACTAATAAAGAAGTAAGTAAATAAATAAAAGCACTGAACTATTTTAAAATTTGGCAAGCAAATTAAAACCGAATTTTTAAGTATTTAAAAAAAATTGTATAAATAGTAAAGGAGATGGCAAATAAAATCAGAATCAATCTAGTAAACAAAGAATGCTTTTTACTCTCATACAAAGTCTCCTAGTAATTCATCAGTAGAAACCTACTAAATAGCTCAGAGCACACTTGAGCTAAAGAAAAATAAATAAAGTGCTATAGGGATAACACTGAACACCCTACACCATTTCTTACACCGTTTTGTATAAATTGATTTTAATCTGAGCTGAAATGCTTTAAGTTTCCAAATATATAGAAGGCTCTGGATGCATCTTCCATGATCCCCCTAATATCAGCGGTATTTTAAAAAATGTTTAATATTTCACATGACAATATAGTAAAAGTTTTTGGAATTATATTAGAGTCATGCTATTTTATTTAGATACGCGTGTAAAAAATTCACAAGATTACTGAATGTCTTTTTTTTTTTCCACTTTTATATTGAATAAAAAATTATTAAACAATTTAATTTTGTCGTTAGAAGTCCTTTACAAAGGAAATCGGTATCAAGAAACTGAAAAAGTTTTTAAGCTTTATATACCAACTATTTTTAAGTTTATAGCACCCGGTTCTACAGCATATTGCGCTGTCGAATAATGCATCAAAAAATTTCCTTTTTCCCGGGCTTTTTGTTTGCTGGGCTTTATTTTTCTGCTTATGTTGTATTTTATATTCACGGATTTCCTAGAGTTCTTCTTTTTTGTCTTGCCTTGTAGTCGCAGGCTGGTGCTTAAATGACTGACTCTATGAATGCATTTCTACTGATTTCCGTCTGTTCTTGTAATGAGTTGATTATGTTTGTCTTTGAATTTCCGTTCATATTTTTCCTTTTTCCCGCATTTATGTTTGGTGTTTTTATTTTGTCTCTGCAAATCTGTATTTATATTTTGAAAATAAATGAAATACTTTTTTTGTATAAAATAGCTTTGTGACTTTACAAATATATAAAAAGAGATTTACTTTTCTGTTTAAATATTCTGTTGACACTCGCTCACGTTTGATGTATCTTTACTGTTAATACTTGAAGAAAGTCGGATTTCATTCATAAAGATTTTCTAAGAGTCTTTTGCGGCGGTCAGACAAGGCAAATATTAACTATGAGTAATTTATACTCTCTGCGGTTTGAAGCAATTACTTCAGCAAGTTAGGCTAGTTTCGTTGTTAATTAATAGGTAATTTTCTAACTCTAATCAAGGACTTAATTATAAATAGCATTCACTCTAATTGGTTGACCCAAAACAGAGTTTCTAGACCGCAGATAACTATATCAATCTAAAACTTTTTGAACCACCCACTTTACTTTACATCTTTTCGGAGAGATCTAATTTTCAAGTACCAGTTACTTAAAGCTTTACTTTTCTTTGGTAACATTCTAAACGCTAGCGATTTCCAAACATTTAAGAAGACCACACGCCAGCAGGAGAAATATTAATTAATTCATATTTGCCAAGAATGTTTTCTTAACTTACTTATTTCACAAAGTTGCTCCGTCTGACTGTTTTTTTAGAATTTTCATTCAATTCCCCTTTTGAAGTAATTATGGCGTCGTTGTGTTTTGTTGATTAACACTTTCTTTATGGCAGACAAATTATCAAAAAATATTAAAGAAGTCGCTGAAATCCTGCAAAAAATTTTTATGAATGTAAAAATTTTAAGATGTCAAATTAATTACAAAGAAAAATTTTTAATGTTTTATATACGCAAAAAATAAGTGTAAATATACTTATTTCATTGAAGATCTCAAACTAAAGTTATTTCGATGTCTGATTTGGTACACAAGTTTGAGTCGGTAATTACAGATATTCTGTATTTGTGAAGCACTACAAAAGCAGACTTTGTGCAGCAGAATGGAATACAGATTCCATTTCCGAATAAATTTGTAAATATTGCATATTTTACTTACCGAATGTACAATGTATTGAAGTCTTTGCATCAATATTTATCAAACTTGTAAGTTTTTTCACTTCCTTGATTTCCTTGATTGTGATTGGTTCTATTATTTTTCAATAATTATCTATTGTATTAACTATTAGAAAAAAACACCAATATTGAAATAAAAGGAAGATGAACTTTTGAAAAACAAATTAAACAAATCTCACTCTAATTCAGTAACATTAAACATTATTAATAGTTGTAATTCAAAGTGATTATTATTTGTCTTGATTACATATCAAAGACAATACGAGACAATATTCCAACGAAACATTGGAAAAATTAGCATCAATTGATTTTAACTTACACGGCAGAACAGCAACAACGTTGTTTTTCGGGAGCCGCTGCACTCCCATTATCAGTGTTCATGTGTTTTTTAATGTATCCGCCACATTTATGTGGCTCAGTTGAATGTGATTTCAAATTTTTATTTATACAAATTATGACGAAGAGTTTTTTATGCTTTTCAAAGAACAATATCAAAAGAAATGAATTTTTTACAATTTATGTAATACTTGTATTATAGTGTGAAATGGCCTTTAGCACGTAATAAAATAGTTGTGCCAGTGAATCAAGCAATTAATATCAAACACAATAATAACTTAAAAAGAAAGAGCTAATTCTCCAAACAGACATATTATTTTTATTGTGTTTTTTTATTCAAGGACTTAAAAGTATTGACTTTCCTATTTGAAAGGTAAAGTAGTAAATACTTGCCTCCAAGTTAAAGTAAGGAGTTAAAATCACAACAGATGTTGTAAAAAACATGCACATCATATGTTTGATGGCATCTTCAAACGTGACTTAGCCGTAAAAATTTTTGATGGGTATACATTTTATTTTAGTTGTCATTGAACATATTTTTGCGGTGCTTGAGGTTCGAGTACAATCAGACTTCACTAGAGAAGCTAAATGGTTTTTTATGGTAAGAACGAAAATGGAAATTTGACTACACACCGCAACACACCTTAACAGTATTCAAGTCATCGACTTGGACGGATTTTATACAAACATCAACAATATTTAAAACGGTATTGACTGAAGAGGTAATACGCAACCTACAGAAATCACATACATCTCTTATTTCATTAGTGATTTTTAGTTTTAAAGGAATCTTCCTCTACTTATTTTTTCTCTTCCATTTTTCATATTGTCACATTAAATTGTTTGGGGTAACTTAAATAAAAATCTATAAAAAAGCTACAAAATCTATTTGTTTTCAATAAAAATATTACAAATTATTTTCGATAAAAACCCGGTAAGCTGGCACCAAAAAAACCGATTAATTTTTTGAGACCAAAAACCCATAAACCTTGTCTCTGTTCAGGTTTTGTTAAATACTCTATGCAAGTGACAGCAACAACAGTGGGATTTAATTTTTTATCACACGCTGTCCTCAGTCTTATTATTAGCTTTAAGAAATTTATGTGCTGTTCATAGAATCCAAGCAATCGACTTGAGTAGAAAATATGTATGGAGACCACTCGAATAACTGAGTGGTTTTCATACAAATTGTTCAATCAATTCGATTGCTTGGATTCTATGAACAGCACATTAGAACACATGTTGTTCATTAATGTTAGCTAATTGATATAATAATAATTTTAAAAGCGGGATTTAACTTTTTAATTATTAATTCAAAATAATCAAGTTTCAACAAACATTAAATTTTACTTTTGGTCCCATTTCATTTGTCTTCTATTAAATAGAAAATTTAAATCTTAACAATAATACAGAAATATAAATGAGCTTGTAAAAAATAATATAATAAAGAATATCTACTAAATACACAAATAAAAACATTTGAATGAAGCAAATTTATAAAAAATAAAAAATAAAATAAAAAAGAAACCAACAACGTTGTAACTTCTGTCATTTGCATGTTCAACTTTAACAATCGCGTGTCAATTTCATTTCTGCTGGAGTGACGAAAAAAAGTGACTGAACAGAAAAAAGACATAAAATGAGAGATACGAATTAAACATTTTGCAAAGTTCTAGTAGAATTTAAAGTGACCTTACCGAGTTGGTTGTGTTATTGTTTATAGTAAAAAATTAACAGATCTTTTAAAGTTTTAGGTCTCAAAACACAGTCAAAATAAACAACTTTAAATACTTTTTTAAAGATGCCATTAAAATTTCAATTAAAAACTGTCCGTTTAAATTGTTACAAGGTTCTGTACAACTTCAGTATATGCCACTTATTTCATAAGTAGCGGTTAAAAATAATTGTATAAATAAAAAAATTGTTTGCTTTCTTTTTTGTCACTGGTTCCCACAATATAATTGCGTTATAAAAAATAAACTGTTTTTTAGATCATTTTTTTACATTCACGATTATTTATTTTTTTAACAGTTGTTAATTTTGTTCAACACTCACTAAAGTATGCATGACTTCGATGTCCTTTTTGTGTAAGAGTGTTTGTTACAGAGTATTTATGTATTTTTTTTAATATACTAGTATTAGTGTCTTGGACAGTCAGTCAACAGGCAACATTTGACGGCTAACGCGTGACATTGTTTGATTGTTATTTAATTGAATTTAATTACTTTTAGTTGTTTAATATTTTGTCCATGTGTTTGTTGCTTACGAAGTTATATGACATTTATAAAATTCTCACGATAATATATATACATAAATATATATAACAGGACAACTTGTAAACGAGAGTGGTAGCATAATAAACAAGTCTTAGGAGAAACTTAGAACCATTTTGGAGACAAGCCAGTAAAACCCTGGCGAAAAATAATGCTGAAATTACTAAAGTCTTAATAATGCAATGAGTTAAAATTATTATTTATACTTTTATTAGGGCGACCTTTAAAACAAATCAAAACTGCAAAAACTAATTTGAACCAATTTTTAATCAATTGCAAAAACCGCTTTTTGGTGGCTGAAAACCAACGATTTGATTTATTTGCCCTTTTTACTTTTTTCAGGATAACTAATTCAAATTCAGCAATTTACTAGATTATTATTATCATGCATAGACCAGATCTGGTTCACTGACGGCGCCAAACAGGAAGCTGGAGATACTGGAGCAGGCATATATGACCCAAATTTCTAAAGGGCCATTTCCCCGGAAAATACCATACGATTTTCCAGGCGGAAGTCTATGACATTTTCATTTGTGCTAGAGAATGCCTGTGGAGAAAATGTAAGGGTATCTCTATGTACTTGATGTCAGATAACCAGACAGCGCTCAAGGCCATAATCTCTTAAGAGATCAGGTCGGGCATGGTCATGGAGTGTGCAACATCTCTAAATGAAGTTAGCGCTCAAAATAAACTGACGTTATGGTGGGTACCTGGCCATGAGGGCCATGCTGGAAACGAACGGGCTGACTGTCTAGGTAGGTCAACGTAGGTTTATAGGACTAGAACCTTTCTTTGGCATTTCAAAAGGATATGTCAAGGAACAGAATAATTCTTGGGCTCAGATGGAATTTTATCGCCACTGGGAAGCTCTTCAAGGTCTTAGATAAGCAAAACGTTTCATTACGTTATCCCAAAACAATTCCCAAAAATTACTGCTAATGGACAGAAATGACCTTAGACTACTAACGAGGTGGTTTACCGGGTATTGCGGTCTCATATGCTACCAGTTAGTCATTGGTAATTCTGAGACTAAAAAATGCAGACTCTGCGAAACGCAAAAAGAAACGCCGTAGCACATTCTCTGTGACTGTCCGGCGGTTGCGGCATGCAGAATGAAGTTCCTTGGAGGCATCTTTATGGCTCCAAGTGAAATATACAATAATCCCACCGTGTAGGGTAATAGGTTTCATTCGTAGCCTTTATCTACTTTAGTGAGCACTCGGGCTGCACAAACGATCCTTTGGGTCACGCTGCTTATAGCCTTTACATAATAAATATTATCATCCATATAACACTCTCCAACAGTGCACATTACACTTGAAACGGAAGATGTGTAACTGAAACTATGGAATAAAAGTGAGTTTGGTTTTTTTCCGAATAGTTTGGTGTTTTGGTTGTAGTTTCTTTATTAAAAAGCATTTTGAAGTTTTTCGAATCATCTAAGGAATTCAGTGTGATCCTTTTTGCGATACCTGTGTTAGATATCGAAAACAAGACACTACATATTCGAAATTTTTTTAGTCAAATAAAAAAAACACAAAATACAGTACGACGAGAAGTTAATTTTTCAATAAAAATTTACGTTATTAAAAATAAATAATTTAAACTTGCAATGATGATCCTTTCTTAGCTGCCTTTTTGGGCAATTTTACTTAAAAAGCGAATGGCTTCTTTCTTGCTCTAGGTCGTTTCAAAAACTCGAGGCACCTTCAAATACTTGGCAATCGACATAAAATTTGATAAGCACAAAGATCAAGAATTTAAATATATTTTTTTCGCCTCTTACAACCGAGGGCCACTCACTCATACGTATAATAATAATGACACAGTGCAACAAGAAAAACCAGCCTCAACAACTCCAATGGGAAATTAAAGAAGAACATTAAGTAAACAGAACTGCCAAAGAATTTTGAAAATTTAGATCGAATTTAATTTTTTGTGGCCTCTTGAAGTTCGACCATTTTTTACCATTTTTTGCACTATGAGTGAAAATTAAAAAAACGTATATATAAAAATATTTAATGGAATGTAATTGTGCGTACTTTTTGTTGCATTGAATCCAATGTAAAAAATATATTTTTTCCTTTATTTCAACAAATGGTGGTCGGTATAGGCGTGTTCAAATATAAAGAAACTATTAATTTTGGATTAAAATGTACTACATGGCATTCATTACTTTTTTCAGAAAAATTTAAAACTATTCTGTGTCAAATGTATTTAAAATTCTATTGAATAGTATAATTTATTTTCAGAATGTGATTTGAAAAAAAAGGTTTTTACGATTTTTTTGTTTTATTAAAAAAATGTTACAATAACAAACTCAGTGTTGCCATTTTTTTCACTGGAACGAATATAAATATTTTAAACTATATGTTTCGAAGTCTTTTTGATTGGATTCAATGCAACAATAAGTACGTATATTTACATTCTATTAAATATTTTTTTATATTTATACGTCTTTTTTTACTCATAGTGCAAAAAATGGTCAAAATTGGCTCAACTTCAAGAGGCCAGAAAAATCAAATTCGAGCTAAATTTTCAAAACCTTTTGGCAGCTTTGTTAAGTTAATGATGAACTTTCATTTCCCATTGGAGTTGTTGAGGCTGGCGGTGATGACCCGAAAATTGTTGCACAGTGTAATAAGCTGATAATATGATTTTTAACGTTTAACATAATTTTATAGCTTGCGCTCGTAGTGGAGACTTAAAATATGGTGCAAGTTTTTTTTTTAATCGTAAATGTTGTGGAGTACTTAACATAAATCTTTTTATTTAATTTGAAACCTGCACGCAAAAATCCCATACAAATAAATTGAAAAGCAATTACATACTCTGCTACACATTTAACTGCATTCAATGCGTGAGCTCGTTCGTATTGAAATTATTAAGTATGTGTTTTTATTTATTATCGAACAAGTGCAAGTACGAGTATTAGAGAGCTTAAGAAGCACTTGTAATCTAAACTACAGATATTTTATTTCTTTCGTTGCCCATACTAAAGCTCATACATTTCTTAGAATTGCTGCGTAATACAAAACATTTACTCAGCACCACAATCAATTTACAAATCTAAAACACACACATTTACTTATTAAAATGCGTGGAAGGAATATTTTATACTAGTGTACAATCATCCTTAATGTAGTTTCTTGTCTTTGCTTTACATGAAACGCTTAATTGCTTTCAATTAAAAATTTATACACTTCACGCATTGTATGGAAATCGACAATCTATAAAAAGTAATTTCTATTATACGAGTAAGGAGTTGTTGGAATGAAATAAAAATCCTTGTGTATCTCACGCACTATTATAAACTTAACTGTTCGTTTTAAGTTGTATAATTCCTTTCGTTTCATACCTGCTTAGAAGTAAAAGTACATATTAGTTCAAATGATTTGTCTAATCTTGTGCACATGGAGTTCGTTAAATGTTTTTCTCTTTTCCTGTCGATTCTTTATAAGCAATTGCTGGTGTTAATTGCGAAATATTTACACAACAAGTCTTTCGTTATCAGTAAATCTTAATGTTGTGAACTATTTGCTTTAGTCAGTATGCAATAGAATACACTTTAAACAGTTTTGTTTATAGTCAATAAACAATTTAGATGGATATTGAAGATACATGCATACGTAAGTGCAAAACAAAGTGAATTGATAATAAATATCTAATGTTAATTGTATTAGTTTTAAAAGAGGTGTTTTTTTTTTAATTTTAAATAGAACGTATGAATGATTTAAAAATATATATCCCTGCGATGATCGATTTAAAAGCTGTTGTGTACTCTGTACTCTGAAAATAAAAGCACCGAAAACCCGAATAAATTTACAAATATTCCGATTAATTCGAGTAATTCTTAAACGTTAGAAAATTTTGGAAAAACCTTAATGAAATAACTTCATAATCACTTGTGTGAATACTTTAAAAATACCAACCTCGATGAATTAATTAGTCGAATAAATGAAAAGTCGGCCACCAAATGCCATGCGCGTTTTACTATGAGTCCTTCTTTGACAATGAAAACTTTTTGAAGGCACCTTGGAACGGAGTCCACCAAAGACTGCAGAAACTCTATTAAAATCTGACTCCAAGTATTTGTGACTTTTGTGATCATTTGATCATTTGTGATCATTCATGTTAAATTCATGTATAAACATAGCTTAATGTATGACCAGGCATTTTCTATTGCACTAAGATCTGGACTTAGAGACATAGGCTAATCCAGAGTTGTAATCGTCTTGTTTTTATGACATGGATCTTTATCCTATTGGAAAATTAATGCTTCTCCGATTAATCTATCTACGGAAGAAAAGGCACGTTTATTTAATATTCTTAAATGTTGATGTCTTGCAATCGTCAACAGAAACAAAGTTACCTATTTTATTAAACTAGTGGATCCAGCGATCGACTTAATCGAATGCATTCTAGAAATTAATATTAAACATTTACTGAAATACATGCGATAAAATACAAAAACAAAAAAACATTATAAATAAAGACTCTGTCTCATTTCTATGCAAAACCAAGATGGACAAACACACATGCACACTTGCCAAATAGTTGACGAAAAAAACGTGACCAACAGACAAGCTATATGTGCATTTTCGTTAATTTTTAATTATGCGCTCGCATTTATTTAAAATAAAAATAGTATTTTGACTTCATTTTGTGATATAAAAACCTAGTCAAGTCACACCAACCCAAAGCAGAAGTAGTGGTTACGTTTTTTGGGCAAATGTTTCCAAAGTGTGACCGTAGCTTCAGTTTATTTTTCAAGTTGAAGCTGATACATACATATGCAATAATTGTGCATGTATTAGTAGCAACTTTAATTGCTTATAGCTCCCTAAACATCGAACCGATTTTAATAAGATTAAGATTGTGCAAATCTATGTAAAACCCTGTTTTGGGAAAAGGAATCTATAAAAGCGTGTTTGCCAATTAATAATATAGATAGATAATACAAGGCCCCAGGATATAACACTTCCACCTCTTGGCTTATTTTCTGGCATACAAATTATGCCTTTTATAAATTTTTACAAAAGAATGGGTTCGAAAAGAAAAGACAACGATAATTCGTTGTAAAAAGATTGCACGTAAACATTTAGCGAAAACCCAATATTGCCGTATATTAAAATAAATACGCTCACTATTATAATATTCTTCAAAAATACACTTGATCTCTAAACATACTTCTTAGGCCCGTTGTGATTGAGAGGAGACCTAGAAAGTACCTCACTACATGTTTAAAATAAATCCATTGTGTATACAAATGGAATAAATATATAAATAAACATTATCCTTATACAAGTCCTTTTGAATTATATTTTGCTTTTATTACTTTACTGTTCCACAAAAACATCACCCTCTCTCTGTATTTCTTTTCTTCGTGATGCATTAAACATGAACGCAATTCCTCTTACAGTTCACCATGTCTTTTTTTCAAGTAAATTTTTAGAAATATTGATGGCTGGTTGTCAACAAAATGATATGCGGATACAATTGTCAAAAATGCAAAGTAACAGGAAAACGAAATGTCAAAACAACAAGAAAAAATTTGAAAAAAAGATGTTATTGAATCCGTTGTTGGTGGATGGGGTTGGGGGCGGTATTTAAAGTAAATTATACCATTGTGACCACAAAGCAATGTTTGGCAAGGATGTACGTACGTACGTTCTCTTCAATCCTGGAATATGACACTAAGACTTATAACAAGCATTATAGAAATGTAAATTTTCAATTTAAATGCAAATATCAATTTGTCAATTTTATAATTTTCGTTTGTTTTTTTTTACTGCTCTGCCAATACAAGTCATCTTGTTTTGACTCAATAAGGCGTCTGAAAAAGGTGTAGTATTGTTCAAAGTAAAAGCTGCAAGTTATTATAAGGAATTGTTTTTTTTTTGCTCGAAGTCCTAAAGGAATGTTATTATTTTATTTTATTATTATTTTGTTTCTTTATGGATACTTCGCCAAATAATGTTCATATTTAATATTTAAAGTGTGCACTTGTTTCGTTGAACTATTTCGTTTTTGGCTTTATGCTTTTTATAGGCTGCCATATAATTCCCACGTGACCGCTGCAGAAGACATGGCTGGAATTGGTAGTAGTGTTTAGAAAAAATGTGTTGTACGGTGATTTTGTTTTTTGCTCTAAAACAAAATCATTATTTTATAATGTTTTCAATGGGAGTTTTTTCTCAGATTTTTTTATGCATTTTTTTCATTTTCATTTGTTTGTTTTGCATTTTTTTCTGTTTGGTTGCTTAATTAAGAATTCACATCATTTTTTATTTGGGTTAGAAAATTATGCAAAAGATCAAACCGCTAAGAGACTACAACCGTCTAAGTGGGCATATTGTTTGATTTCTGTGGAAGTTAGTAGGGTGGCGGATGTTCGAGCTACCAAAAACATAAGGCAATGACAATCTTAATAGAGAAGTCCTTTGAATATAATGTTATTTTTATTTTCTTTAAAGTTTTTTTATAATTAATTAAATTTAAGGACTACTATTTCTCGCGCTTATTCAATAACCAACTTGACGTGTCGTTGGGTACGTGGTATTTCGTTATGTTCATAGCTCCAGCAAGACACATTCACTAATGCCGCAGGAATACAAGCCAGATTTTCTATAAAGCGGTATTGACGCTATTATTTATTTAATTATAGTCTTATAATTATAGCACACGATAAGCATAATTAACAAAACACATGTAATACAATTAAATAATAATAATAATAATAAAAATATTTATAAAATATAAATAATTATATAAAATGTTAATTATAAATATAATAACATTTTCTTTTCTAGAAAAATGTGCAGCATTTTTTGTTTTTTTTTTTTTAATTTGCAACTTGATTTTTTGAAATAGTGAAATTATTAAAAATTATTGTATCATCATTTACAAGCCAAAATTTCTGTCTTCAGAAAACTTTGAATTGCTTTATTATAAAAAGTAAAAGAAATGCTCCACTTTTTTCAGAAAAGAAAACGGCATCAATATAAATATAAAAATATTAATATATAAAAATAAAAATATAACTATAAAAAATATATTTAAAAAAAATATTGAAATGAAGAAGATACATTCCACCCATGAACGGTCCTCAGAGTCTCATTTTATTGAGCAGCAACGACTAAGTTTGAGTATACCACAAAAGCTTAATATTATATGTATAAACATATTTCTCGGCACATAAATGTCAGATGTATTTAAGAGAAATATTTATATTCTAAACTTAAAATTAAAATCTTAATGCACGTTCCATCATCTAAGTCTAACATAAATAAAATTAGTTTAATTGAATGATTCTCCATAATTGTACGGCCCTAATATTCCTTTGAATAAAAGCTTCTGTTTACTATTCGCATTGAGTTAATATTACCATTTTACGATTATTAGGGATTTCTTCATAAATTTTATGACTTTTTTTAAAGTAATTTTTAAGTATTCGTCTTACATTCTTAACATTAAAAATCTTTTACTTATTTTCCTTCACCAAAGGGTTGCTCTTTCTTAACATATTCACCAAGATTTTATATTTTACCATTTAAACATACAATTTTTACACCTTTTGATGTTGTTTAATATACATTTTTTTCAGCTCACACTTTTCACTCATTTCCTTTAAAATAAATATTACGATATGGGCCAGTTGCGTATACCGGCGCTTTACTTCAAATTTAGTTTTATTTTTATTTATTTTTCTATGAAAATTATTATTTTTTTTTAAATAAGAAAGCTTGAAGGCTTGTTAGTAATTTTATTCCTTATTTTAGCCTTTTTAATTTTGTTGTCGTTGTGTTGTTGCTGTTGTTCAGCTGTATTAACACACAAAGTAATAAAAATGCAATTATGTTCTCTTTGGTACTTCTTCAATTTTATACACTTCATTAGTGAGTTGTTGGTTACAGTGCAAAAACTGAATTAAAATAAAGGAAAAAATTCTGAAAAAAATCTACAACAGCAACAAAAAGGCACTTTATACTCTAGATGAGGAAAAAAAAGAGTTAAAGAGTTTTCTTTTTTTTATGGTTATTAAATGTGGCAGTAGCCACAGCAACCATTTAGCAAAGTGGTTACACTCTTCAAAGGATATATGAATGAATGAATGATGAAAGATATAAAATGTTTTAATTCTTTGTTTTTTTCATAAGCAATTCAATTTTTTGAGATGCTTTAAAATAGTCTATTTAAAATACTTAGATGTATAGTTTTTGTAAAAAATAGAAAGTTTCCTTTTGTGTCTAGTAAATGCATGGCAAATGTTAAATTAAATTATATAAATTAAACTTTCAGTAAAACATTTTGTTAAGCTCGAAGAGTTTGATATTTTATAGATTAAATATAAAAACTGCAAAATCCAACCAAGGTTTACAAGTATAGAGTTCAAAATTAGAATGTATAAAACAGTGCAACACGAAAAAACAACCATATACGGACACCACTACGTGATAAAAGACCAAAATAAAAATACCCGTGTCTCCCAGTATTGCCCAAAGTCATGCACTTTTTATGGGCCCCCAAAGATTTGGGGCCTCGGTGTCATTTTTGAAAATACTGATCATTTACTCAGGCTCATATCTTGTACATTTGTATGTTCTAAAAAGTTGTTTATTAAAATCTTAGGTACATTTTTGTAGTTGATTGTCTTCTACCTGTGGACCTGAACAGGGAAAAAGGTAAAATAATCGATTTTATTCAACTTTTTTACGATTTTCATCTTGAAGATGAAGATTTTTTGATTTTATATGTTAACAATCTTTGTTCTTTATGACAAGATCTACTTTGCCACAGAGTGTAAATCAAAATTCCGAGAGAGTAAGGTGGTGGCTCTAGATATTTCCAAGGCGTTTGATAGAGTTTGGCATGGTGCACTTCTGTCAAAACTTATTGCTTTTGGTGTCGGTGATGTCTTCTCTCGATTTATATCAAGCTTTCTCAGAGATCGCACTATACGAGTTGTTATAGAAGGGATCTCATCAAACGAGTTCAAGATTAATTCAGGGGTACCGCAAGGATCCGTTCTTTCTCCCACACTTTTTCTTATTTTCTTAAACGACCTTCTACTTCAAACTTCCAATCCTATCTACTCTTTTGCAGATGACAGCAGCATGTGCCATTCATATTCATTCAATAACAAGCCTGCCGGAGATCGCGGCAATGAGGCAAAATATGAATGATTCGATAAATAATGATCTTTTAGCAATCCATGAATGGGGACGTGCGAATAGGGTCGAATTTAATGCTCGCAAGACCCAGTGTTGTATGCTTACACACAAATGTACGTACAATCATGCTGCTTCATCTGTAATAATGGGTGGTGTAGATATTGAGGAATCAGAAACTCTTCATGTTCTTGGCATGAAAATTAAATGTGATGTTCGATGGACTGATCATATTTTTCAGGTTTCAAAAGAAGCATTCAAGTGCCTCGGCTTTCTAAGACGGTGTAAGAGATACTTCACTCCATCTGATCTCCTTAATGTTTACACCACCTATATCCGACCGAAAATGGAATACAACTCTTATGTATGGGCCGGTGCTTCAAGTCTATTTTGAAGATACTCGACCGGGTACAGGAGAGGGCGAAGAAGCTCATCGGTGACAGTAGGGTAGCCAACTCTATTGACTCACTGGAGCATCGACGCAATGTGGGATGTATTTCACTGTTTTATCGTTACTACAATGGAATGTGCTCTAATGAAATCAGGGAACTTGTTCCCGAAACCCGCTCATTTGTACGAACAACACGTTCTTCGTTAAGAGCGCATCCATTTGTGGTTGATATGCCAGTGGATCGCACTACGCATTACAGAGAAAATTCGTTCTTTAGCCGAACAGTTCGCATGTGGAATAAACTTCCTGCAGAGGTCTTTCCTGTTACTTTCAGTGTGGGAAACTTCAAATCGAACGTCCACAAACACTACTCCCTTTATCCTCCTTCCCATAACCAATTTTCCTAGTTCCGGCACAATGCATTGCATATGTAGGGGTCATCCCCTGAGTGCTGGTCCAAGTTAAAAAAAAAAAAATTCCGAACGATTTGCAGGATATGAGCCTGAAAAGCTGATTAGTATTTTGCAAGAATTACACCGAAGCCCTAAATCTTTGGAGGTCATAAAACAAGTGCATGACTTTGGGCAAAACTGGGAGACACGGGCCTTTTATTTTTGGTGTTTTAACACGTAGTGGTGCCCGTATATAGTTATTTTTCCAAGACTTAAAAAATTACAAACAGTGTATTCTACTTGAGAATCTATAAAATGGATTTGACAAAAATGTTTCTGCAAAACGAAAATATTACGACAATGATATTTCAATGAATACGAAACGCGACGCAACTTTTAGAGCAATTGAAACTAAAAGATTTTCCAACAATCAGTTGTCGAGTACAATATCCTTGGAACGACTTCTCAAAGGTTTTTAATAAATTTTGCAGTAATCATCGTTGTTCTGCGGAGAAGCGTCGGATTGGATATGATGTTTTTTCAGGTTAGCAGCTTCAAATTTATTTAAGAATATAAAATATTGAAGATAAGAAATATAATTTTCGAAAAACTTTAAATCTCTTATGCTGAATAAATTCGCTATCACGTGAAATCTAAATAACATTAATATCTTTAGAATGCCAAAGAGTTTGTTGTAATTGGTTTAGCTGTTCCAAAATTAAAAAAGATTTATACACGCATTCAACCACACACATACACAGTCACATACATGTGTATGAATATACAGCAATACGAAAATAAACGTTAAAATACTCAGAACAGACTACTAACTCTTCAAAATGTCATGATCCGATGAAAAATCAATGAGTGGTTTCCAATTTTTTAATAGCAGTTGAAAAAATTATGGTTTAAAGAACATTTTTGTATGTATTAATGAAAATTTGTTTTATAATATTTTATTAAAATCAAACAAATTTTTGTTTAGTCACCAATAAAATTAACAAGATTGTTCCAAAATAAATATCATTTTCGAATCCTCCAATTTAGAGAATTCAATATACGGAATTTCAATTGACTAGCACATGAGCACCTTCCTAGGTGCCCACTCAAATAAGTTAAATCTCCGTTTCACAAACTTCTGCAAAAGCTGTCAAAATGATACGGAGAAGGAGGAAGAAACTGTCAAGCACCTCCTCTATCAATGTCCAGCTCTGTCCTATCACAGAGCCATGTATCTAGGTAACTCGATTTTACCCGAACTCACAGACCTTGCGGAATGCAATCTGAAAAGAATAATTCTTAAAGCGGATTGCTGCAGCACCGACCATAGCATAGGATAGCTAGAACTTTTTTTTACACTCCACATCAGGCATCACAAAGGCACCTACTTCCTGGAACCAAATTGCTTGCAATCGGCGGCCTGTGCAGCCTAACCTAACTTAACCTTGTCTTGCACGCGGGCGAATGCAGAGAATTTGTTCTATATTTATGAAGTGCGGTGCACATTTTTAGATTGGCTCAAGCAAGAAAAAAATACAAAGGTGTAAGTTATTCTGTGAAAAATTTAAAAAAGAACTCTACACTTTAAATATTTCTTTTATACAAGATTCCTTTCTGTTCAAGTATTATCACAACAGAATATCTAATCAAACAAAACTTCACTTTTTTAATAAAGCTTTTATGATAAAATTTTGTTCATCAGACTCTGGCTCCTTAAAAGTAATCTTTTGTGCACGGTACGTATGAGTAACATTATTTTTCTTTATGTGAAAAGTTTATATTTTCAAAAACCTATATGTTTCTGCACTAATTATAACAAAACTTAGAGTCAATTTGTAAAATAACTACGCACATTTTAAACTTAATTAATTATAAGAATTATTTTATTTTAGCACTATTAATAAAAAAAATTGTACACAAGCTCTGATTAATAAGATAAAATTCAATTTTTAACGTTGCACAATGAACTCCGACAAATGTGCAACATTTAAGCAATTAATTTTCAGGATATATGGGGGGTATAGTTACAAAAGCAGCAATCTCTACTGTTCCCATTATTGGGTCGCCAAATTATTAAATTAATAAACTTACCTTATATCTTCCTCCGGATATATTCTACCTGAAGCCTAATATTTAGTAAAAATATATATTTGTGTATTATTAAATAATAAACTTTTTTGTAATTTAGTTTTAAAAATTATCGAAATGGAGATTGCAGCCTTTGCAATCCCTTATATGGTAGTAATGCTTATCCTGGCTCCGATTTTTTTAAAGCTTTTATTTTTTCAATTAATTCAATTTAAAATTGTTTGCTTAATTTTATAATTCCAGAATAGTTTGTCTAATTTTGTTCACTCATTATATGATAACGAATTACTGTACAATTTCTAAAAATACCGTGTGTACCCAGTAAAAATTATCACCTAATAAATTTATCAAATGTAGAACTTTGGCATCGCCAAAATTTCTATTTTGTGATTCCTATTCACCAAAATGTAAGAAAATTTTTTTTTTACGATTTATAATTGAAAATATATTTACCAAGGACCCATAACATCAGATCGTTTCTTCTTATATAAATGTAAGGGGAAAGAGCTTATTCATCGTAATTTAATTAAATATCTATAAAGAGCTGAAAAAGTATTATAAACACAAAATGTATGCATTCCTATTTTAACACTTTCACTTGAAATGAAATTTATATGTCGTCGGTGACAGGTTGACAACTCTTAACTCACAAAAAATCGAACCGGGTTTTTGAAGTCAAAAAACTGTGTTTGTGCTTCTGCATATTAGTACGTTTCATTTATATTTTTAAAAAATTTCCTTCCCTACTTCTCCTAATAATTTTGGTTTTTTTATTTACTAAACCGTGTTGTAGGTTTAGTAATTAAGTAACATCGTTTTTTTGTCTCCTGAAAAGTACAAAAAACATATTAAGAGTTGTCAACCTGTGCCCGCCGATGTGTAGAAATAATATGAAAATTCTGAAAGAATTCTTAATTCTTACTTTAAATTTGAATGACTAGGAAAATGCGTTGCTTTTCTTTCTGTTTTTCTTATAAAACATCGGGTGTTAAATACACTTCAAATACAATTTTTTTATATATGGGCAAGTCCTGCGTGACGAACGCTACATTTGTACGCGTTTTCACATTCAAATTTTTTGGTCTTTCAAAAGAGGTACCTTCAATTTGTGCATGGTGTTTAGTCGGATATAAATGTACTTTCGAATGGTATAAAACGCAAGTTTTGTAGCAAGTATTTGTTGAAAAATAAATGATCACAACGTTTTCTGACGCACGCTAAAAAACCGAAGTAACTTTGAAAGTTAAAGTGTGGGTTGCAGTCAAAAAATGTTGTCGTTTTTTATCAAAAGACGAGAACCCTTTGTGACGCAAGTTACATTTTTTCTATTCCATTTTCTATTCTGAAGTTTTATACCAAACTTCAATATTTCCAAAAAAGTAAGTACAAATTTTTTACTAAATTTAAGTGAATTAGATGTATGAAAATAAGACTTTCGATAGAGCCATCTTCATGAACACTGAAGTAATGATATGAATACCTAAAAATTGTTCATTTCTGGTATGAAATTAGATTATCTGAGGTAGGATAGGATTTGGTAATATTTTAGGCAGTAATTATCATCGAAATACATCTATTTTATTTATACAATTATATTATTTTCCTTAAAAAATAAAGAACAAATAAGTTGGATCCATTTCAAAAAAGTTTGATTGGTGGACTGTTTCTGGGATTTGCCCATATACACGGGACAATTAAAATAAATAAATCCTTCTTAGTTATTTCTGACTTTTTTTTCTGTTATTTTGTGTAGGGAGATACCAAAATTTTAATAATTATTAAAATTGTACACAAATACAAACATGACATGATACAATGCTGAAGAAGAAAAGTGTGCAAAAAAATTTCAAAACTTTTTTAACTGAAGGTTTGATCAAAATAAAGCGAACTTAACTCTAAAAGTCTCTTGTAAAATTATAGAATGTGCAAATATCTAAGAAATTAACGCTTAACTTTGTCATTCTTTATGTAATGTGAAATTTTCGAAATTCTTTCTCAAAAAAATGTCTTTTTCAAGCTACATTGTCGAAAATGTAATTTTACTAGTATGATATTATTTATAATAAATATTTTTCACGGAACTATAATTCACGATACCGAAAAAACTCTTTTACTCATTAATTTAAAAAAGGTTTCTAATGAAAATCCGCTTGATTTTTTTTAACAATATATAATATATAATGATATAGAGTTGATATCATTTCCCTTAAAAAAAACACACGATTATAATGTGGAATCAATATTTTGTATAACAAAATCTTACTAAATCTTTTACTTTATGCTTTTTTTTTGTTTAATATTTATTGCTTTTCGATGTCATTTTGTACTTTTTAACAGTCGTCCCTGCCATTTTAAATTTGCCCTGATTATTATATTTCTACGTATGCATGGGTTTCAATTATGAATATTAAAAAAAATAAAGAAAAGTCTACTCAATAACAACTGAAATAAAAAAAATTAAGGAATTGTCTACCCAGCAAATTTGTTCACATGAAACGAAAAATATCGCCAACTTATTCGAACTAATAAAGAGCTAAAAAGTAAAAGATATTAAGTTTTTTTAGAAATAAAAAGAAAAAAAACTAAATAGACGAAGAAAATGAATACAAAGTTTTTAATTTTTTTTTCTAACATCGCCTTATAGAATATTTTGTGTTTGTTAAGAAAGTCGGCAAACTTTGGAAAAATTTCACTACAAAAACAACAGGAAAACAAATTCTCGCGTTGAGAATATTTTTAGTTTTTTTTTAAGTTCTATTTATTATTTAGAAACCTGGCAGCAATATTGGAGAAAGTGAATCAGAGTAGTGCAGAACTAAATTCAACTTAAAGTTTTACCACAAAAAATTACAGAAAATAGTCTATAATATTAGAAAATTTCCAAAAAAAGGAAAAACAAACTAAACTTATGTCGTTGGTGTTATCAGTGTCATGTGTTTTTGTATAAATAATATACTCAAAGTTTTTTTCAATATATATTTGTTGTTTTACTACAAATTTTAATTGCTTGTTGTATAGAACACATCTAATCAGGCTTAAAGTAATTGATACATTTAATTCGGGAAACCTGAAGTCAAAAGTTTAATTTCACAATCATTATTTGCGTTTAATTATTATACCTTTATGGAGTAATTAATAGAGTATCCATATGTTTAAGTTATAACTTTGTTTGAATAAGCGAGCCACATTTTTTAATTATTTGAGTAACTCAGGAATGGAATCAAAAATTTATGTAATAAACAGGGAAAGGGAAAGTTGCATATTTTTATGCTTTTTGCATGAAAAATATGCATTTCACAAAAATTAATTTTTTTTGATGTGACTTGCATAAATTTGCTTATTACGCAGGTTGCAACTATTTTTAACAAAAATTGCTTCCGGTAGCTGATGCAGCTCCATATATGCACTCCTCAATGCGATCATTAAAAATTCTTTGCCTAAAATTGTTGGATGTTACATGTCTGACTCATGGGTTGAAAGGAATTGCAGATTTTGTTCTCTTACATTTTACAATCTTAACTCATTTTTTGCAAATTGCAAAGCCGTTTTTCTTAACGTAGAACTACTATCATACACAAATATTTAATATGTAGTATTTTTCCATATAAACTTATTGTCATAATTTATTTCCAGGTGCCCTCTCGTATCAATTAAATACATTCTATGTGCCCAAATATGATCAATCCCCCAAAGCCCTGTTCCACTAGATGGGGATCTTGGTTAAAGGCTGCTATTATTGTGTCAACTTTATAGAGAGTAAGAGCGTTTAAATGAGCTTTCTGATGATGAGGCAGAGTCGATATGTGAGGCAAAGACTTTATTTCAGAATTCATTGGTAAAACCAGATTAAGCACACATTAAAGATAATTTTGAATGTATTTGCAACAGTAAAATCAAATTGGAAATTAAAAACTTCCTTTACATGAAATTTATCCGTCATATAAGACGTAAAAGAAAATCTTCAAAATATTAAGAATAAAATATTCATTGGAAAGCTTAAGAAGGGAAAGCTTTGATCAAAATGTAAAATCCACTGATGTTGAACGTATATTTTTTAATATATTTGACCGTTTTATGAGACAATTAAAGATACTTTCAATTTGAAAACTTGAAAAGACATATTGTTATACCTTGTAATAAACATTTGTTTAAATAAAACTGATTAAAAATTATTAGTCTGTGATTTTTCGGTGGCATATTTTGGTGCACATTAAAACTTACTCTGGTAATAAGTGAATTTTTAAGAGCTTTCGGATTTGATTTAAACAAAACAAATAAAATTTATGAAAATGTATTAAATCTTGATATAAATCGATATAACGGTCTATATAATTCAATGTTTAAAAATCGTTTAATCCAAATGTTGACCGCGGCTACGCCTCAAATTGTTTATAGGCTGGTACAATTTTGGCATACACTCCAACATATCGGACGGTATCCCACAAATAAATTCTTCAATATTGGCTTCGAGGTCGTCAGCAGTTGTGGGTTTGTCCCTATAGACTGAGTCTTAACAAGGCTCCAAAAAATATTGTCTAAAGGCGTTAAATCGCATGAGCAATTAATCGGCGCTAAACGTGAAATAAAACTCACCTCTCAGTTGTGCCATTGTAACGCGTACTGTGTGACATGTGGCACCGTTTTGTTGAAACCGCATGTCAGCCAAGTCCATCTTCTCCTTTTCGGACAAAAAAAATGTGTAATCATCGCATCATCGGCGCCGATTTGATAATTCACGGTCATCAACAACACTAGAGGATACAGCTGCGAAATTTTCCTCTGTCTGCACTCTACGTATGCGTGTTGGTGGTTTAATGTGAACGAATGGCCGCCTCAGAAGGTCGCCCAAACTGATTATAATATGGAAAAAGTGCACGATGCCATTTCTTAAACGAGCATGAATTTTGATAATAAAATTCAATAATATGCAAGTGTTGATCTTTTGTAAAATTGTACACCAAATTAAACATGTTACACGAAAATAGGCAGCCTCTTTTGGGCAAAAAAAATGTTGTTAACATATAATATATAAAAATGTTACATATTTCAAAAAAGTCTCTTATAAATTATCAGAATTTATATATTTGCCATTTAAATGAACAAAATATTATAGAAATTCGATCGACGCGAGTCAAATTAAACCACGTTGAGAAACCGCAACTTTGATTCTTAACGCTATTAAATTTTAAAAAGTTTTGATTATATTTAATACTAAATATAGAAATGATGGTTTATAAACTTATAAAAGCACATTCTATTAGATGTTTTAAAGATTGGACAGACTTTTATTTAGCAATGAGTAACATAACAAATCATTCGTAAAAACCGACTGAAAAACAGCCACAAATGTGTGTGCAACCTTTTATAAAAATCGGATAAGTAAAAGTATTTGAAAATAAAATTTATTTTTCTTGGGCGTGGCTTTTCCCACTTTTCCAATCATAATGTTGTATTGCCATTTAAACTAATATTAGGTTTAGTTTAAGTTGTTGAAAAAGATAATATATGCACTTTTTAAAGGCGTGGCAAACATTACAACGTTAGTAATATGGAACTAATAATAAATAAGAATTTATTATCTTCTTTTTGTAAGTCTTTTAAAAACACTTTTCAATTAGTTTTTGGGTTATAAAATTTATTTACTATTTTGAAGAAATATTTGTTTTCATTGAGGATCACCATATGATGTTTTGGGATTTTAAAAGCTCAAATTTTAACACTTTCATACGAAGTTAAGAATATTTTTGTATTATTTGTTTTTATACCTTTTTTATTTCTTCTAATTAAACGGCTACAAAATATTCAAATAAACTTTAAAATTGAAGATATTTTTGAATGTAGGATACCTCGCATCATACATATACGAGTATATGAAAAAATATATAACAAATAATGAAATAAAGAAAACCCTTTTCTACACGCTTCGACAATATTTGATTTTCAACGCAAATCAATGTAACTCTGCTGTTATATTCATTTGGACAACACATTTGATTCAAATTTATTACTGCTATTGAACAATGTTTCTTATAAATTCATTTGTGTATGGAAAATTGCTACAGGAAAGTGTCCTTGCCTCAGGCCAAAGAAAAATTAAGTATCGGGTATTTACTTTACATGACATGGGGTTCAAATACACATGTTCCAACAAACAAACAAACAAATATGAATACTTTACTTGCCCAATATGTAAATTTATGAATATGTTATGAATTTTATTGTATTTTGTAACAATTCTATGAATAAAATAAATTTTTTATCATATTTTTCTATATTCATACATACGTATGAGTGTAATTGTTTGCTTGTTTGCCAGCATGTCTTAAATATTGAAAACTTTTCAATGAAGTGATTGATTTTATTTGTTTAAGAAAAATACCAAATAAATTTTTTAAAGAAATTTCTTTTTTTTTTTTTTGTACCCAACCACCCTCATCACCACCAATCATGTGGTGCCACATTCGGTATGAATGTTTTTTCATTGTGGCCAGTAATTTTTTTATGCGTCATTCATGATGGTCATTCATGTGTGAACCACCAAAATAAATTATAGATTTTTTTCTGAGTTTTCAAAAAAATATTTGTAAATAACTTTGTTTGAATTGAAAAACTATAAAATAAATTTAAAATTCAAGGCAGGGTTTGCAAGAGAAAGTAAAAGTTATAAAATTTTTAAGCAATTGGATCAGGAAATTTTTTTTGATATCCAGAAGAGTCACTTTAAAAAATTATTTAATATAATGAAAAAACAAATCATCGCAGTGGGTCAAGCGCGGACTAAACACGCAGACTTAATGCAAAAATTTATTCTGTTAGAATAGTGCTTTGCATCTAAAATATACATTTTAAATAAAATATTCAAACTATAATATTTAAACTGGGAATTCTTGATAATTCAATTATACAAACATTCTAATTAATCAAAACTTGATTTTTAAAATTTATTAATCGATAACTTTTTTTCAAAGAATTTCAAAACTTGATCAATAAAAATCCGACTAATCAGCTATTGGATTTAAATTCATGATTAACTAATTAAGTCTGATTTGGATTGTTCAAATTCATGTTTAATCTGAAATTTAAATAACTTTATTTAGAATAAATTAATTATTTAAGTTTTCATGTTTTCCTATTAGAGGCTTACATTTTTCTATTCGATTTATAAAATTTTTTCATTTTTTTATTTGTATTTTTATTTATAAATTTTAATTCTTGAAAATATTTTTGTTTTCTTTATTTTAATAAAATAAAATTTTACAAATTTGATTACTCAGCATTATGGTTAATTGAAAATCTTGTTTAGTTAATCAATTTATTATTCAGTATGTTACGGCCCCTTGCTCCTTAAGAACAACAAGAATTATTATATGTTGATTAATTAAAAATTACGATTAAGCGCAGATTGCTTGTTAAAACCTTTAAGAGAAACTTGACTTCTGGTAATAAATGTAGATTATTTAATTTATGAAAGCTCCTATAAGCTAAATGAAAAATTGTATATTGTCCTGTTTGTTCTATAAACAGCCTTCTTATATATTGATTAGATCTGTTAAATGTATCTATGTAGATACATGCACAATTTGCTTTTAATGCCTGTAAGCAGGGCTTTGGGAAGAGGAACGGTACTTTTTGCACAAGAGGTGAATGACAGTGATCAGACCCAATACCACCGAAGAAGTGTTAGCTGGGCCTATGGGACTATATATGTTATTTAAATTGATGAGCTCAACTTCTCAGGCTTGATGCTTACAACAAGTAGATATCAGTATTGTCGGCCGTTACATTCACATAGCAGCGTAACAGTAATGTGCCCTTTTCCAATATGTTGAGACCTGCTACGGATATTGAATTAAATGTTCCACATTTCTGTAACATTGCTGAAGAAAATTTTACATATTGTAGGTTGTATTTAAATGTATTCAAAACATGAGCTTAATATGTGCCTGGTTGGACTAAATTCTGAAAAGCAAGAGTACTCCCATCATCAATTTCTGTAAAGCCTTTTCAATGAGAGATAAACGACGTTGCAAAAAGTATTAAGAACATCATACCAGAGGCCACGCATTAATACTTAGGTGGGAAGGCTTCCCGAAAACCGAAGGAAATACCTAAATATGAATTAAATTAATTAAATTTTTTAACACAATACAATATGTGAAATAAACAAGCTGGAAAGGCAAATGCCATATCATAAATGAAAGTAGCTCAGATCTTAAAACTAAAAAAATATGTACCGGACAGTCTACCAAAATTTTTAACAATTGATTTTTGTTAATCAAACTAGATATATTATATATCGACGGTTCCACACTAAAGCATGCTAATTATTTGACTCACTTTTGAGATAAACGCCATCGAAGTTTATTGATGATACCTCGAGAATGGTATGATATAGAACCTTGCGACTTTTTATATTCATATCATAAATGCAATATAATTTTTTTAAGTTTATTTGAAAAAAAGTTACTTGAATACTTTAGCATGTACATAAATCTATCACCTAGGCCTCTAAGTGGACTCATCTTTTTTTTGGTGATCCTTTCTTACTGATATTGGTCATGTTTTAGTTTGAAAAAAATTTTATATTAATTTTTTTTACTGCTTAGAACGAAAATTGTTTTAAAATATGTACTTAAATGAATAAAACAAATACTGATAATTTTTTTATATTCTATTTCTTTATTGATTTTGATAGTATAGATATAATCTGATTACTATCAAACTTTTACAGCATCTAAGATAACAAACGATGAAATCGGAAATACTATTCCAAGAAAAAAATGCTATATCGAATTAGGCTATATGGTTATGGTTTTTGTCTGCAGAGTCTCAATTTTGAGAACTCCAGGTTTCAATGCAAGATTAGAGAACGTTAAAAAAATAAGCGCCGTAAGCACTGAGATTGTATTTATAGTTACAGACTCCAGCATGCCAACAAGTTATAACTACATAGCTCGGATTACCATTACCAACGATGCCATTTTAGAAAACAACTGTTGGCTGCATATTTGAGTTTGTGGATTATATAATGTAATGCATTTTCTTCACCGTAACAACATTCTTTGTTTAATCTTTTACGACTTTCATTGAAAACTAAACAACACTTGTATAACAACAGATTATATTTTCGATAAATTCTCTGAAATTTATCCAGTAATCCATACAGCACATAAAGCTACCTGTTCTTTGCACAAAAACTTCTAACAACAAAATATATTTTGCCTAAGGAAGAAGTATTAAACTCCTTTAATAACTGCTAACTCTGACTTTTAAATACAATTGTTATATATTTGTAAAATAATTTGCAAGCAAAATCCTTTAGACATACTCGTACAAGCAAAAATGTGTTCTATTGTTGACATGTGGACATTGGGTCGGTCACATGCGTAAATTATATTTCCTGACACGAAGTCGCAAACAAACAACAAGAAATTCAACATACACGCTTTTATAATACACACACGCACACACTGACACGTTCGCATAAGTACGTGTAAGTAGTAAGTTGATACAATTGACTTAAGTAAGTAGTTGGTTGTTTTGTTAACAAGAAATATAAATTGTCACGCATGTTGGCAATAAAATAAACATGACAATAAACGGTGTATATGTATGTACACATACTTGCACATTTAAATAACATAAAATTTGCATAAAATTCAATTTAAAATTGTTTTTATTTTTATTTTATTTATTTATTTTTATTTTTTTGTTACTTATAAGAATTGTCAATAAAAGAAATATTTTCAAATAAATAATTTAGGAAGAGTCATCAAAAAAAATCTTCAATGGATATCGAGTGGTTGTTGCTAATAAATACACATAAAATATCGATGTATGGCAGTAATAAAAAAGCGAGTGTAATTATTGTTAATAAGATTTGTTTTTACAAAAATGATCAGATATTTTTATGACATTATTAATACAAAACACAATAATTCTCTTCAAGAAAACATGAAATAAATCGAAAAACTTTTATTTTAAAATAAAATATTTATATGTAATTTCTTTGATAATATTAAATTTCTTTAAAATCGTGTACGCCCGGGCAAAAGGGAATAAGTCAACTTTGTAGACTCCAATTTTTTAAATACCAAATAATTAGGAAATCAGTAGAAAACATTTAATAACCAGTTTATAAATGGGGTAGTACGATATCAGCAAATTTTATGCAATCACGCATTGAAATAGGAAGTGAAATTAAACTTTTTGGAAGTGAAAACAAATTTTACTTTTTGATTTCACAAAACTTCGTGCTTTCTGATATATAATGAGATGAATATGATTATGTTGGCCTGAGTTCAATACTTGAGCTTAGAAATTAATTTTTGATATTGAGACGTTTTAATTATCAAATTAGCAGAACAGATCCATATTGAGTTCACTACACCATCTTATAATTGTTTTTTGTTCAAGTTCACCATTTATTACGGTTATTTTAATAGATAAAAATGTATTATTCACAGTATCGAATGCTCTTAAAAGTTCATCTCACCATTTAGGAGCTCTCGTATTATATTATGTGACACTTCGCCTTAACCTGTTGCAAAAGGGTGTTGGGTTCGAATTCCTTACTGTCGATCACCAAGTTACTATCGTCGAGGTAAGCACTCACTTGTAAGCATAATAATTTTTAAAATGCCCAATCATAAACATTCCGAGCACAATCATAAATATTCGTAAGGAATCTTTTCATGAAGAAAAGTCTTTTCTCAAGAAAAAATTTCTCTAATTAACTCGAACTCCTTTCTGTTTTATAAGGGATTCTTTTTAGGGAAAACCCAAATTATAAATATAAATCTATTACAAATTGTTTCAACAAATTTAGCGAATTCACAAAGTGGTCTAAGTGATTAGTAATAAAGTACTATTAGAGGACAAACAGCAGTCTTGTGAACATTGACAGAAAAAATATAGACAAAAACTTATTTTACAAATTATTACTAACTAAATTTTACATCCAGGCACTGAACACATTCAGCTCAATTATTAATATTCGCAAGGAATATTTTTTAATGAGGAAAAGGTTTTTTCTAGAGAAAAATATTTCTCCAACTCCCTTCTGCTTTGTGAAGGAATTTTTTTAGGGAAAACCCAAACTTAAATATATGTAGAATAAATACTTTTTAGCTTTTTATTTTTTTCTTCCTTTTACAAGATTGATAAAAACGGACCAAAATGTAAAATGAGGGAATTTTTATTCATAATAGGAGAGAAGGAAAAAGGGAAAATTTTAATGAGGAATTTCTGTTTATAATTGGGCTGAGTATATAAAAATTGGCTCTAAATAACAGTAATGCATTTCTGAAAATATAGATGTATAAAATGAATATATTATTCCCATTAAGCAACCAGAAGGCTGCTAAAAATAATTTTATCTCATAACTAGTTAAATCCTGACTTGTATTCAAAGTGTAATTGTTTAAACTATATATTTCTGAATTCAAAGCAATATTGCATACGGCTGTAGGGTGCAAAGAAACAGAACTATAAAAATCTACCTTTAATACACGTTGCATGTCATCACGTTATAAAAAAAATAAAAATAATTAATTATAAAAAAGCACACAAGGAAACTGCTGATACCAGCAAAATGCTTTCTCTTGACATATTTCTTACATAGAAAAAGTCCTGGCGATTTTGTTATTTCACCGAAACCAAAAGTCAAGCCAATGCTTTGTTGAGCAGTTACATTGCAAAAGACTTTCTAAGAACGCCAGTATGTTTTCTAGTTTCAAGTAACTTGTGCAAATTCCCCAAAGATTTTTTTTGGTTTTCATTTTATGTCGTCAATAAATCTTGAACCCTTTTTGCCAATTGCCTCTACTGCAATTGGATATGTTTTGTGCAAGTATGTATGTTTCGAACCAAAGTAGTATGTGTGTATGTATGTGCAAATACTTGTTATTCTAAGCAGTGTAAATGTCAAACCATTCTAAATGTTTGCGAATATGTTAAAAGGAATAAGTCACAAACAAGTCTTTTGTCTTCTTTTCTATGCCATTGCAATTGCTTAGTTCCGCTGTTTGTTAAAACGGAAGCGGAAACGAAATGCCGTCAGAGTTTTATAATCGATTAATTCGATTTAGATTGGAAATTATTGCCTTGAAAACACGTTCAAATTTCTTTTTACATATTTCTTTTGAAATTTTAGTGTTGAATTCTTTCATTTTTGTGAGCATATAACACGCCATTGTTTATTGATATTTTATTACATGTGACTTCTAATTTCTATGTCAATTCACGTGTCTAGTATCGACAAAAAAAAAAAAGAAATTGTTTTCTTTGGTAAAATAGCAAAGGGTTACTCACATGTACAGAAAGTTTATAATTTTAGAAATTAGCATGACTAGACATTAGGACTATCAAGACACCTGCCTCCACTTACTGTCTTAGTAAAGTTCTATAATTATGGGTGCTTTTAATAAAATAGTTAATGTTCACTGTTCATCACTTTAACTTTTGCTGCTAATGTTATTATTATGAAGCAAAATTGTTAGCTGATTGTGTAGTTTTGCGGCTTATTAAAACAATTTTGCTAATATCTTTTTATTGTTTATTCATACAAACTTTTCAATAGTAACAAAAAAGGTTATTTAGCCAACTTTAAGTACCTAAAACTTTTGAATTTCCAAAAAATTCAAAGAATATCGTAGCGAATTTAGGATCTAATTTTATCTCTTCATTAAGCAATCCAAACCAAACCAAACCAGAGTTTTCATCTGGTTTCCTTTTCTGTCTCTAGAAAAATTACTTTAAATTTCAGAGTTCAAACGACGAAATATTTGTGAATTTAATGTGATTATTTTTGGAACAATTTTGCTGTTAGTGGTTTTTTAATCCAAAGTCATTATTATTTTAGCTAAAGTTCGTAACATTTTTAGTCAGAAAGAATTGGACATGAGACAATATTCCAAAGGAACAAGGGAAAATTTCAACACTAATTAATTTCAACTTAGGCGGCAGAACAGAAACAACGTTGTTTTTCAAATTTAATTTAAGACGAGAACCGAGTTATTAAAAACGAGACCTTGTTAATTTTTAAGCGGTAGCACAAATCCGCTTACAAAATTCATGCTGTTATCAAGGAAAGATCCTATTTGAAAAGCATTTTAGGTCATAATAAAGGGAACTTATTGAGAATTAATATTGAAAAAAAGAATAAAATACGAATTTTTATTTGGGTTTCATTTCAAAAAAAGCACGCAATTATGTAGGATCTTCCAGTAAGAGGTTCAATTCTGATATTTAATAAAAACTAGTGTTTCAAAGTGAAATCATCGTATGTTTATTTAATTTTAAAGAGGAGGAGGTTATGCCAGTAATAATGGAGTGCCATATTTGTGAAATGGCTGTCACGTCTACGATTGTAGGAGGACCATATTGATTTCTTGAAAATTGCCATCGCAATTTTGCACATTTGTTCTCAATAACTTCACAAATTTTATCGGTGAGTTCTTAAAACGATGGTGGGCCACTAGCGAACATTGTGTTTGACTATTAGTCTGGTGGCTGCAGGTTCGATTTCTGCCAAGACCCTGGGTGTTTCTGTAGACGAGCCAAAAAGGCTTAAGCAGTTTGTGTTTGGTTTATAATGCAATACAAAACTCAAAGAAGAGTACTTAACTATACGTCTTCATTGGCCAACAACTTGGTATGAACATTAGGGTGGGCCAATTTGTAAGAACAACATTTTTTCGATATTGTGCCATCGATTTATCGAAAGCTTTTGCGAAGAGACATATCAATAAAACCATTTCCGAGGCGTTCAAATTTCAATTCAAATTTCAAATTTTCATTAATAAATAATTCAAATTCATAAAAAATAATTCCATAATAATGAAAAATAATTCAAAATAATGATAATTCAAAAATAAATTTCACTTTGGAAAGATAGTATTTAAAAAAAATTAATTTTTTTTATTACTTACTAAAAAAACCTTTGAGAAAAAGAAAAAAAAATTTAAATTTAAGGTAGTCGAAATTCTTTTTCCTCATGCCAAGAGATATCGAAAAGTCGATGGCACAATATCGATTGCTAAATCGACCCGCCCTAATTACATCATGTCGAACATCGCATATAGCTTCTGCAGACCGTTCATGTCTATGTTTCATCCATGCTCTGACATCAAATGTAATTTTTAAAGGAAAGTATATCATCAAAAGACAGCGCAAAAAAGACACTTTATCGTAATTGCACAACCTGAAAATTATAAGAGCAGACAGAAAATTAACATCGTATCTTCTCCCCACATAAAAGAACATGAACCAATTTGTTCCTATTATTCTGCTAGCGCCATGTTCCTTTGCGAACAGAAATATGACTCGTGAAGACATGGTGTAAGCTTTAATAAAAACATTTTCTTAACTTCCCTGTTGGCTAAACGATGAGGTGCAGTGTATGGAAGTCGACAAACTTAGGTTTTAAGAAATTTTCAAGACATGTAAGTTTTATGAATATCGACCGATGTTAATGCAAAAATTTTGAATTTACCCGCTTATTTCCTATGTTTCAAATTCAATTCGAATGATTTGTAGTATTGAATTGATGATCGTTTTAAAAATCATATCTGACCCTCCAAATTTTAAAAATAGTGGTGACAAGATCGACCGACCAATAGAAGATATCAACAACTTTAATTTTCGTACGTATGAAAACATCAATGATGCTTGATTGCATATATTTTTGGCACAGCTCATGTTTAATCCAATAAGGTGACTGGCTCCACTTTTTTATATTTTACTGTCTAACACTTGTGGGCTAGCAGACGGCAGGTGTGCACAATATATTCACTCGCTGTTAGCTCACGGCATTTGTCTGTGTCATACCGACTGTATGTTACCGACTGGTAACATTCGTTGGTTGGCCAATGACTAAGCTTTTCTCGTCGCACAATTTGTTCTGTTGTGCTTTCTAATTAGTGGATAGATGTAGAGAGGGTAGAGGGTACTTTTCATATCTAGAATTTTTCGTCTTTGCCCTTGAAAAAGAAAGTGAGTTTCGGCTTACGTTAGCCTGCGAACCGGCAAATACCTTTAATCTCAAAACTATAAGCATACTGGTTACTACTTTGTCTCTAACTTTCAAAGTGAGGGGCAGTTCAATTCGTGTCCTCTAATTCGTAAATTTCGGTAGATCTTAGCTAGGGTACAGTGTTAGCAGCACCTGGAACATATCTCTTGTTCAAAGCTGTAGAACTGATTGCCATTCAGAATCGTAATTTTGGAATAGTCCTTAGGGAATGCTTTTCGCGGCCTCAGCTGGTAATCCGTACATGACATTCCTTAAAGGGATTCAAAAGTTCATGATCATCAGGATCCTCTTTGAGAAACCTAAGCCACTTACTTTTGGGCTTGCGGAGTCTTGAAATGGGGTTTGCTGGCGAAATTCATTCTTATCCTCCACATGAAGGTAAAATGATACGGTAGGGTATTAGTGTAGTTTCCTTCAGGAATGCATTTGGTGGCTGTTGGTTGAAAATAACTGGAAGTATTTGGTGTTTGATGACTGCGCGGTTGGACTTCAGGCAACCCCAGATGACACTATGTGCTGTTGCTATATTGGGCAGTCGGCACAGGATGGCCAGGGACTGCGGTAGACCAGTTCAATTATTGACTTCCTTATCGTTACTACTTATTGAGTAGTCTCATAACTGACAGGTTATTCTTTTGGCACAATACGGCTGTCTTTTCATGATGTAAGAGATTTGATAGCTCGAACACTTTCGCACAGTATTAGTGAATCGTAGATCCATGTACAAGAATTGCAACCTGTTTAAACTTGTATTTCTCGGTTCACAAGGCTGCCGGTAGTGAATACAGAACTTCCCACGGTGTTAAAGGCACGTTGGCATTGAGTCGAAACTTTATTAGCAGCTCATTCGCTTTTGAGTATAAATACATATTTAAACTCACTTATATTTGCTAATTTATTGCTTTCAACAATATTTTCCTGAAAGATATTAGCATTAAATTAATATTTAAGAATTTGCATTCAAAATTATTAGAGCGTTAAAATGAGAAAATTAAAAAAAAAATCAAGAAACAGATTTTTTGATTAGATTGCACATTTTAATTAAATGTTTATAAGAATATTTGTTTGCCTCGGTACGAGTATGTGTACAGCAGTGTGGAGACAGTAGTAATACGATACTCGTATTAATATTGAAAATGCACTTAAATCTTATTATACTCCAGGTAACCTGAAGCAAAAGAGAAAATAATATATAATAAACAAAACTAAAAAATTAAATATAATCAAGTATTTTGTAGTTTGTTTATCTTATTAAAACACATTTGCTACACCAACTTCCAACATAAGCAAAAAAAAACACAACTTAGCACTGCTCTTCACAGCACAGGTGGAATGACATTTATCCCCACTTATACTTTGACTACTTCTTCTAGTTTTATGCACACGAATGCATATTTTTCAAACGCTTATTTATTAATTAAATTCCTTTTTTTCTCTTCTTATTTTTTCCACAACCAAAAAAAAAACAACAATAAATAACAAAGCTCATATATTTAGAAAAGCAAACCAAGCACAAATTGCAAGCATAAATATACACACATTGATGGATTTCGAAAGGTATCCTTTAAAAAAAATATATATTGAAATATATATTGAAAAAAGGACGAGTATTATATTATGGCATGTGTATGTATGTGACTGTGTCGAGTATTAAGAGGTCTCTTTTCTATATAAGTAGAGCATAGAGCGTAAGAAATTTATTACGAAAAAAGAATTATACTACAAAAAAAAAAATGATTAAAAACAAAGCATACAATGTATTCGTATATACTTATTACAAATACAGGCGCACATACTTGTGCAAACAGTATATAACAGTATGTATATATTTGTTAATATTTGACTGGAATATGCAGTTTTTGTTCGTGTCCTTTAAAATCTACTTTTGCTGCTGCCCATTGGAATTGTAGGCGTTCTTTCTCTTCATTTTGCTAAGATACACCTATATTGTGGTGCCTTTAAGGTTGTATTTTTTCAAGTTGCTTTCTTTAATGAAAAGGGAAGTCCTTATTATACTGAGGAATTTATGAAGAGTTGGACATGCGCTTTGGTTAATTTTCGGAGATTCTTTTTCGTATTCTGCTTGTTTTTTTGAAAATAAAACAACTAATTTCGGAAAGATTGTGCTTTAGTCTCTGTTGGTATGCAAACATTTCGTGTTGTGTTTTGTTAGAAGGAAAATAATTTAACTGAAATAGAAACTTAGAGCTGCCTTAATTCTAAGAAAAAAATTATTGTTTTGTACTTAAACTAAATAGTTACTTCATTTTGCTTGCCATTTTATTTTGTTTTACTCTGGAATTGAAAATTTCGTTTGTTCTGTTTGAATTTTTTAATTAGTTGGATTATGCTCTAAAGATTTTTACTTGCCAATTAATTAATTAATATATTTAAGTTTTTCTTATTATCGCTAAATATATAACATATTTTTATAAAATTTGGGTTTGATAAAATTTCCATTAGGAGCAGCGAAACACATGACTATAGACTGGCTTACCCACAACAAAACACAATGAATTAAAAAAATTTTTAAAATTGTGAGAGTCAAAAGCGTTAAATGTTGTTTAAAAAAATTGCTTACAAAAAGCATTTTTCATAAGTTATAAAAGTCAAAAGCTTGTTATTTGATATTGTTCATGAAATATACTGAAGGAACGACCAAAGTAGTTTATCTTTAAAAAAAAAATTCGTTACTTACTTGTACACTGAAAAAAAATATTAGTATCACGTATTAAATTCCTAAGGATTTTATCAAATCAACTAAAAACTATTAACCTATTAAGGCAGAGTGATTAGTTGAAACTCTTGTTAAATCTGGTTGGTATTGTTTTATATTTCACCCGAGAGCGATATAGAATAAAATAGGAACAATTAAAAATCGAATTAATTTTTGAATTCATTCATTCGAGATATTTCTTTTTCGTTCAGGTTTACTAAAACTAAATTTTTATTTAATATTAATTAACATTTTGCTGGCATCTGTCCGAATTTTATGGGCTACTTGTGGCAGCTCATGAAACAACATCAAATATAGAAATTTGAACTTAAATGTGAATTGCTTAGAAGAAAATATGTAAAATAAAACACAGCAATGTTCTTCAATTCATGAACGAGTCACTCTACTGGCAACGAGTGAGCTAAACATAATATTAATTTAAGAACGTCGGCGATTGCATTGATTTTGTAATGCAATTGATTTAGGAAGTCTGGTTTGTATTGCAATCCGATTTAAGACTTTTATAGATTCTTTGATGCATACAAAGAAAATATGGGTGGCATGAAATAACTCCCAAATAAATAAAGTTCCAAAAAAATAATTCTGAATGGAACTATGAACCAAAATTAAGTAAAGTTCCACCGGAGAAAGCTAAATAACACCAAAAGTCTGAAATTAAATAATTTTGCATTTTCTTTGATAATAAAAAATAAAAATTAAAATTGTATTTTTTTATAATGCTCACAGCGTATTTTATTTGGAACAGCAACTTTATATACGGTAGAATATTTTTATCAGACACATGCACTTTATCTGATTGTTTCGAGTATTTAGGTATCCGCTGCTGCGGCTAATTATCTTGATCACAGCAGCTTCGATTGACTTTCTTGACCACAGCGGCTTACAATCTTTCCGCCAAAAACTTAATAGTTATATATTATAAAAAGTCACTAAAATTAGCATTTTAAATGGAATATGCAAAACAAAAAAATTTAAACGGAAAATGCACCACAATATCTTATTGAACGCGTATAAATTCAGACTTCCAAAAACAGCAACAACTGCATTCACTTTTATACAAAGGACAACATCTTTATAATGTCCTTCCAGTTGATATTAAATCTGAAAGAAATACCAGTGTTTTAAAAGAAAAATTATATATATTGTAGAAAAATAATAATAGTTCTCAGAGCGTTTTATAAACATTTATCTAATAGAATATGTAAAGAATTTATAGTAAAGTATTATAAATACTACAAAATTAACTTAATAATAAACAAAAAGTATTAGCAATATAAGAACCGAGAATCTGTCTAAAGTACTGGGATAATACTGAAAAATTCCATAATTATTATGAGAAAACTTATCGTTCCAGCTAGATTTCCAGAGTTTTTAGATTTTTCTTACCAATTGCATTAATGATGGCTAGATGTCAGCGTCAATGCATTATTTTTATAAAATTTTGAATACACTAAATTTGAGCATAGCGAATGATAATCCTCTTATGCCTTTCCATACGAAGAGTCAGGTCCTCAAATGAATTTTTAATAAACTTTTTGTTTAAATGTGGCCACCTTTGAAGTCTTATTCTTAGTTCCCATTTCTGCGAGATATTCGGAAAAAGAAAATGATAAAATTTATAAAATGATAAAAATGACAGATTTATTTGTGTTCTTCAAAAATATTTTGTGATTTTTGACCTTAATTTAGATAATCAAGCAAAGAACAAGAACAAGTTATTACGATTATAAAATTTTATTTAATTGCTTTTTTTTCAGGCAAAGAAATTAATATTATGTAGATCACTTAATAACACATTCCTAATAATAAGAAATTATTTATGCGTGTAAAATTAGTATTAATAATTTAATTTTAGTACATTTCCTTTGGTGGCTGGAAATTATCATAGAGAAATTGTTATATAATTACCAAACACATGGAGTTGCAATAAGACGTTACATTTTTAATAACCCACTATTTTAACAATTGTCATAACTCAATATAAAACGAATTGCCTGATGGATGATAAGTAAAATTTGCGCCATCAATACAAATAGAATTATGTACTCTTCAACAATGCATTGAAATTAATAAAATTCACTACAAAAATTGTGAAAATTACGCGATCGCTGTTGGGACAAACTAGTGATGTAAAGAATCAAACTCGTGCATGTCGCTCAAGAACAACTGAGAATATTGGTTTTGCAGCCCTTAGAGCTGAGCAAAACTTAGGTTTGTCTATTTACGTCGATCTTTTCAATTGGGAAACCAACAAGCAACATTACACCGCATTTTTCGTAAGACTTAATGTGTCCGATGTTCATGTTCAAGAAAAACGGCGCCACGTATCGCACAAATAACGATAACATCGCTGTTTTGTGTGATCACAATTGGCCATCTATATCTTCCGATTTAACACTTTTAGAGTTTTTTCTTTAGGCTACGTGAAAGATGAGGTCTTTGCGAATGGCCTACAACCGATTCAACAATTCATAGATGAAATTCGTGAAGCTATGGAGGACGTACAGCCGTAAATGTGTAAATCGGTGATGGAAAACTTGATGAAAAGAATATGGTTCTGAAAGCGTAGTCGTGGCGGTCTTTGAATTATAATATTTTTCAATACTAATGGCGTACTTTCGCCTTTACGTTTAAATAAACATAATTAAATAAATTCTTATCGATTCTTACAATTTCTTTATTGTTATTAAATAAGTTGCAAAGCTTGCTTCACATATAATTTTTAAAATTCTCATTTGAAAAAGGTTTGAAACTTTTCAAGAATATGGTCTAAAGTAATAAAAATTAGCTACGTCTTGTAATCATATGACCATCGATATGTGGTATATGAAATCAAAACACTGCAATGTCAAATATAGAACAAGAGAAATGTGAAGTATAATAATATATAGACTATTGGCGAATGATCTTAAATCAAGTTAACGGCGTCTTTCAGAAATACGATAAATAACAAAATCCCAATATGCTCTCCTGAAAGTTCCAAAATTTATAATTAAGTGGCTTTAACTAAAATCTGGCCTTATAGAAAATTATTTTTCTTTGTTCACCTGTGCTATACATAAATCAATATTAATTTCTGAAAAAAAAATATTCTTAAATATTTAAACTTGATTATTTCTTTTGTTGAACCTTCATTAACAATATAATGTGTCCCTAAGAGCATTAAAAATTGAAGTAATTTATCTTCCCTTATTGTACAAATGACAGATGTCGCTTTAATTAAAACTCCCAAAACGCCTTTTTGGAATAAAAATCAATGTCAATTTATGGTAAAAAAAAATAAAAGTTAGAGAAACATCAACAAATCAAAGCTAATTAACAGAGCGTAAAGTATGATGGCCAAACATGTAAATACATAAATATTTTTAAGTAGAAAATAGAAAAAAAATACCAAAAATCATCATAAAAAAATATTTGGAAATTTTTTAAGAAAAATACTCATAAAACCCAACAATGTCCTTATTTTCCCAACAAAATGATGAGAAAACAAAAGGAAAACGAGAAGATGAGGGGTGGACAAATGAAATAAAATACATACAGATGAATAATTAGATTCCAACTGTTGAAATGAAAGAGAGCTCAAAGAGTGGTTGGGGAGTATAAAAGTGAAGAAGGTAAATTTGATTTTATTGTTATTTTTTTCAAATCACGGTTGAAATTTTTTTAACGACTTTTTTTCCTCTTTATTTTTCTTTAACAATTTAGTAGACGGCATTTTCTTCTTTTGTTTTTCCTAACATTTTTATTTGATTATTTTTGTAATAAATAAAATACCATAACAAGCTACTTAATGAAATGAAAGTATGTAAATTTTCGTTTTATTAAAGAAATTTTTTTTCATTTGAGATATTAACGAAAAGAAAACAGAATAACAAGAATTTAAATAAAGTTTCTCGCAATGTGCTTTGAGTTTTTTGTTTTTGCTTTTGGTGGTTGGTATAGTCGGGCTTAAATTTGTTGGCTTAAGAAATCAGAAACAATACATCAATTAAGTTGATAATTTTTACATCAATATTACATTCATACAGTACGAGTTCGACCACTCATATGTGTTTGCTACAAGTACAAACATTCTGACTTGTTTCCTTTGTTTTAAATACAAACAGACGCACTTATTGCTGTATTTCGAATTTGTAGTAGTTGCTGTTTTAGTATTTTGTCTTGTTGACTAATGTGATTATCTTGTTATAACATGCTGCTTGTCAAAATGTGTCGATTGTCTTTATCGGATAACAATTGACAGACGCCCAACTTAACCTCTCAAATGAATATCGTAAGAAAAGACAGATAAATATATAAAAAAAATAATATTGAGAAAATTTTTGAATCCAGCATTGTCCATCTATAATAAACTCATACAATTGATTGTTGTTATTGTGGATGTATATTTTTGTTTGACTACATTATTACGATGATATTGCACAGTGCAGCGTATCATTCATTTCCAAGGACTATTTTCTAGTTTATACAATTGTTACTGATTTCTCAAGCAGAAGTGGCTGACTCAAGTCGGTCCTCGAAATCGCGCGAATAAATTAACCTACAATTGAGATGTTCTCACTAAATCAATGGCGATACGAAATAACGCTCAACAGCATAAATAAAAATACGTCTGGGATTAAGACATGAGTTCTAATCGCTAGAGTATATCTTTGCCGTTCCATACTTCGAATGATTGCAAAAATATGAAAATAATTACACCATTGCTGTTACTAATATGTATGGAGTTCAAAGTGTAATAGAAATGATCTTGTAAAAATACAAAATATCGTAGCTTTTCTATGAAATCGAACGACAAAACACAAGAAACTTAAAAACCTAAGATATTTGGCATTTGCAATGTTGCAAAACCATTTCTATTAAACACTAAACTCTGCTATTATTTTCGTTAAAATTTAAGAAATTTAATTTTCTACACAAGTAAAGGTTTTCGAAATCTAAAAGATTTATAGTGGTTTTACGCGACAAATGTTTTTGTTCTTCGGTTATTCCAAAAAAAAACTTAATCAGTTTTTATTCCTCCAAATTTATTTATTTAAAGACTTAATCTTAGGAGTAGCAAAATATGACTGTCTTTATTGCAAATTATAACTTACTTTCGTATTTTGTATGCCATCAGTTTCTAAAATAATTCTTTTACAACTTACAAACAGTGCAACTAATATAAAAGTGATTAAATGGCACTATGAATATCATTATTTCGAAATAATAAGTGACCATTTCAATATTACAGTTTTGCACTTGAAGTTCATTTATCTATTTCTTTTAGAATTTATTAATGTTATCATTATAAGATTTATATGTACCTCGCGCGAAATCGATAAACTTTTGCTAAATTTAAAGATTCTTTTGTATCTGCTTAATGTTACTTTCTAATAAAAAAAATTGTTTAATATTTTTGGTTTCAAATCTTTCAAGGATTTTAATAAAAATTTAAATAAAAAAATAAATTTCCGTAATTTTTGCATATTTTAGAAAATCAATTGACCGAAGGGAAAATTACGGCACTCGATATCGAACTAAATTTCCATACAAATTCAAAAAATTTTATATGGGATTTCGTTCGATATCGAATGCCGTAATTTGCCTCCTGTTTTAAAAACAAAATAATATTTTGTACCTTCATGGTTTCTTTAATGATTATGATAACTTAACAACAACGACCTGTAGAACGTTTAAGAACATGCAGCTCAACTTTTGGGAGCAAATCAGGATGATCTTCATTCCTGTTTTTGTTAGTGCTAAGCTAATTTTGTAGCAAATTTTACAGTCCCTGAAGTACTTAAAATAAAATCATTATCACGATTTTTAACTCTGAAGTATATTTAAGCACCTGCAAGCGAAAAATATACAATAAAAAAACTCCCAATTGAAATATATCAAAGGAAAAAACTAAATGAAATAGAATTATTTTTCCTTATTAATTGAGAGTTATTTTATTGTTTTCTTAATTCATAAAATATCCAAATTTTAAGTTTAAAATTTACATTAGTTATTTAACACTTTTTGTTTAAACCAATAATAAGAAAACTTATTTATAAACGTTTAATAAGACTGCATTAACTATGAAACGTTTTTATTAGTTTTATAATTGAATGTTTCGTGCATACTTTTAAGAACGAAAAAATAAATATTTGGTTCACTATTTTTGTGTGTTAAAAATAGTTTACAGTGGCGCATTAAGGGGCATAAAATTTTTACAGCTTTGAGTTGTCTTTATTTATTATTTTGATTTGTTTGCTTACATTTTGTGGCTGATTGGGGTATTGGTTTCTAACAAAAATGAATTAAAATCATTTAATAAAATTTAATCATAACAATTGTTTTTTTAAATGCAATTTAATAGAACTCCAACACATAATTTAAACAGACCTTTTGAAATTTGTGCATAGATCAGAAACCATATCGATGGCAAATTGTAGCGATTTAAATTATTATTATAAATATTTCTATTTATATTTCTATATAAATTACAATGTTTGCTTTAATATAATCAGCATTTACTACGTTTTCACATTTTTAATAAAACAGAAGGAAAAGTTATTGGCCAAACGCTTTCATAACTAAAAATGTCAGTGTATTAAAGTGGGATGAATGAAAATGAATGCGTGTCTATAACAGTTCGTTCCATATCGCAATTGTGCATTTATGAATAATATATATATTTACCAGATTTTATAAAAAATTATTTATGATTTAGATTGGAAGATGTTTGGAAGTTTTTTCAGTTTATGTATATCATGCGGGCTTATTTTGCTTTTTCGGAACTTTTCGAATTGGGAAAATATTATGTTACCTCCTTTCGCTTAAAAAGACATTTTATACTATTCTGGTGTTCTTATAGCGTTCAGATGAATTTGTTTTTTATCTTGGTACGACCATTCTCTATGCCCGCAGTAAATTATTGTTAAGACTGGCTTTGCTTATTAAAAAGTTTGAGCAAAGCTCGCCAGTGCGAAGTTGCAAGCATTTCCTCTTCTGAGGTCCCAAGGCTTTCGCAAGGATTTGACCTGTTAGGTACAATGAAATCTGGCTTCGCTTACTGAAATTCATGCTGAAAGAATTTTCATCTAAAACTGCCTTGCTTTGGTGGTACCTCAAATGAGGAAGTTTTTACTGCTGCCTGAAGTCAGTCAACTTAATCAAAGGTAAGAAAATCTTAGTAAAGCTGAAAAGCTTAAGAAGACATTTACGAATATACCTCAGAGGATTAAAGTCGTTGCACTCTGTTGAAGGCTGACAATGCAGAAAATCATTAATAAAAGCTACCTTTTAAAGAAGACTTTGGTCCGGCACAATCTCTATAAACTAATAGTTTTCATTGCTACTGGGATTTTTTCAAAAGATATATTTTTATGCTGCCACTTGTATCCTTAAATCAATAAAATTATGATGCGATTAACACTGTGCCATTTTTCATTGAAACAAAAAAACTTTTCACTTGACCATTTTGAAGTTGTGTCCACTAAAAATAACTAGATTTTTTAAGTTCATATCAATTCAATGCCTGTCATAAAACTCTTAAAAATACACAAAGATGGTGATGATGGTGTTGCTTCATTTGTATGACAATAATGATAAAGACGATGATGTTCATAGTATATTTGCCCTTAAGGGAATCTTGTTGAAATCTAAATTTCTTAGTATTTGCAGGGGTTTCCACTAGACAATAAAAGCTCAGATAAGGAATTCTAAAAACAGACATGAAATCACAATTCAATTGATATATTTGCTGTTTTGTGACCAAGAGAAAAAAAATTATAAAAACCATCTATAGAAATGCAGCAAAACGAAGCCAATTGCTTTAACTATGTACAAGATCTACTAGAAAAATGTCTGCCAAAAAATACAAAAAATATATAAAAACATTATAAAAAAGTAGTAACAAGACTCAGCTTGAGGGTGCTCGGCAATAAATTTATGACATTCATTAGAACGTCAGATTAAGAAATCTTAAAGGACAACAGAATAAAAAGATAAACTAAAGAAATAACACAATAAGTATTGAAATTGAAATTTAAGCAGCTGACACCATGTTCATACTTGTGCTTTAATCTCGGCCCCTTATTATTTGCCCCAAAAACTTTATGAGTGGATTTTCATGTTAAAATTGACTTGAGGTCGGTTAAAGTTAAGAAAAAAATAAAATGTTTGCTCAAACTAAAAGAATATGGAATGATTTTCCTTCACAAATTTAAAGATAACGTGAGTGGTACAAAAAATATTAAACCAAATTAAATTGTAATCTAAATACACAAAACAATTTAAAAATTTTTAAAACGAGAATATTGAAAGTCACTTTAGTTTAGTATGGGGAATATTAATACAGCATCTGTGTCTGGTTTTAAATTTAACGTCACAGAGAAAAGTATTCAAACAGTCGGTGTTCTAACTGGCAGCAACAAATATTTGTTATACACATGACTAAAAGTTATTATTCTGTTGAGTTTCAAGTAGGAAATGTTGACCTTTTTATTTCAGCGAGTGTCTCCAGCGGTCGACTCAATCGACCGCATTCTAGAAATCAATAGTAAACACTTACATAAATACATACAAAAACAAAAAACATTCTAAACAGAAAACTTAAAACTCTGTCTCGTTTCTATGCAAAAGCAGATAGGACAAACACACATGCACACTTTCTTTATTTTTCAAGATCAAACTGTTACATGCATGTGTAGTAAGTATGTATGTGTTAGTAGCAAATTTAACCGCTTATAGCTCCCTAAATATCGAACCGATTCCAATAAAATTAAATTAATTGTGCACATCTATGTAAATACCCGTTTAAAAACATTGAAATCTTTCCAAAATCGGTTCAGTATTACGGCCGTAAAAGGGATTTCAAAAAATATGCTTGCCTATTAATAATATAGATTAAGATGCAAAAGTTAACCAAAAAATTTGGGGATAGGACCAAAGCAAACAAATGAAATGGAGGGCTTGAGACTAATAGAAATTACTCAAAAATATATAAAGCGGCGGTTAAATTATTGCATCAACAATTTTGGTTAAAAAAAGAAAAACAATATTTTCTGAATATTAAGATAATAATTCTTACCGCTTTCGTTGTTAACTGTGCTTTTTGTTTACCTCAAAAAACAACAATAAATTTACACCTACCAACAGGAAAAACAAATGTTGTAAAAACAAGCGATTGCTATTCAAATCTAAGACTAACTACAGTACAGAGGCACTACCTTCCCTTATGCTTTATAATTAAGTAAAACATGTTGTACATTATTTACACTAAAAGAAAAAATATAGTTAGAGGAAGGGAGGAAAACACATCCACGCAAACATGTTTATATAAAAGTTATTAGAAACAAGCAAAACAACTGTCATTGCCGCCACTGGGACAAGAATTGTGAGTACGATTTATGCGTTTAATAAGCAAACGACCACCGCAGGACATGCAAAGTGTCCTGAAAATAACATGAATTATACACAACCATACCAAAATACATACACACACACATACATACACATGCTCGCCTTCACTTGCAACCGTTAAATAACGCGACAAGGTCGCTGGCAGCCAGCAACAACATCTTGCAGCATTTAGAAATACGCGTAGACAAAGAAACCGTCAACGACTAAATCTTTTCGCCATTGAATTGAATTCTTGTTTACTTTTCTCATAAGCCAGTGCAGCTGGAAGTATATGAAGCAGTGCTTCCTTCTTTCATTTGACACAAGTTTACAACAAACGTCGAGTCATCGTTAGCAGATGTGTCTTTTGGTTGCCTTTTTTATATTTTATTTATAATATTTAAGCAGTTCTTCATTTTTATTGTGGTCGCCAAAGCCACATTTGGGGACACATATTTACAAATTCAAAACTTTAAGATCTAAAATGCCTGCCCCTGCTAGCATTTGTTTAAATTTTATTTTATATTTTAAATCTCTTTATTGCCATTGTGTTGCTTTGTTTTGCTTTGCTATTCTATTCATTTAGAAGTGTTATTGTGAACGTTTAATGTAAGATTATCTCGCGTCTTTTGTTAAAGTGGCAGCTAATCAAGCTAAACAAACGAAAAACGATTTTCTAAAAAAGAACTTTTAAATGTTTCATATCAAAATGACTACATGAAGTGTTTCAATTTTACTGCTTGGCTTTCTTTGTTTGTTGTCGGTTTGATGCAAATAATATTTCTTAAAACCTGATTTTTTTAAATTTAAGGATATTTTTCATTAACAGGCACATTCAAGTTTCTTAACAAAATATTGTCTTTAACGTATTCTTTTCATTTTACTTATCGTGTACAATTCCAAACATCTTAAGATAGACTCAGCAAGATATTCTGTTTCAAAATGGAGGAATTGTTTTTATAGAACAATCTTTGAAATTTCTTCCATTTTGCGCAACGATGAATTTTTTTTTGATGCTGCAAAGCGTATTGAGCACCACAAAATAAAATTAACTGCAATACACTGGTTGTATTTAAACTTTGGCTTAGTCTTTAGCATCCGTAATGTAAACGTAATCATTATTTACTAATAAATAATCAAAACTTATTTGTTTTCTAACAATAACATATTTAACAGAATAAAATAAAATAATTTCTTCACAAAAGTATCCTCAACTACAACTTAATGTTGTAGCTAAAAGTGACACAAGTATAAGAAAACATAACAAAACCCATCTTAAATGTTTTGGTTGTAAAGTCATATAATGGCCTTAAATAGAAGCTAAATAAAACATTTACCAAATCCCAATGCATACGGTTACACAATCAAATGTTCTGTGCACAGCGTCATCAAAGCGAAGTACAGTGGGGTGGATGGCATGAAAACGTATTCATATTTAAAAAAATTTATATTTATACATAATTGTTGAACTGTTTAAGGTTTATATTGAAATTAATTTTTGGCTTGAATTCAAATCTAAGTTTACTCATTTCTTCTTAATTTTTAAGAAATTGTTTTTGGATAAATTCATTGTTTTATTATTCATCAGACTAGCAGAACGGATCAGTACCTATTTCGAGGTCGCTATCATCAACGTTCTTTGTTAAATTTTACCAATTTTGGCGGTGGATACCAGTGATTAGAAATATCAACTATTTAACCGTATTATTTAACGAATTATAATACGAAAAGAGCAACTATTTCAACATTCGAGGACATTCATTCATTGAATCTCCCTTTTAATGACTTCTGTAGAAGCTGTCTAAATGAGGAAGAGGAAGAAACCGTCAAGCATCTCCTCTATTAATGCCCAGCTCTGTCTTATCTTAGAGCCAATTATCTAGGTAACTCGTTTTTACCCGAACTCGCAGACCTTACGGAATGCAATCCAAAAAGAATAAGCCAGTGCAAAAAACGGGTTGATTCAGCATCGACCAAAACTGCTTACAACTTGCTGCCTGTTGTTTATAACTTAAAAGGTTTCGTCATTGGATTTCAATCAGAGTAATTTTGTCTCTTTTGCAATCACGTTGGTACATTGGATTAATTTTAGAATATTTTTCAAGAAGCTTTTATGGCTGCAGTAGACAATAAAAATTTTGTCTTCTTGAGCCTAATTTTCAAGTATAAAAGGCTAAAAAAAGCAACGAAGCTAAAAAGTAAAGTTCGAGGCTAAAGACAAGAAAAATGGCTAAAACGCTAAGCAGGCATCACTGTTATTAGTCATCCTGAGAAAACAACACAAAGGAGTAGCCAAATAATAAAAATAATTTTGGATGTTTTTTTCATAAGCTAAGAAACCCAAATCAAATTTTTAAAGCTATTTTTGGAAGTTTTAAGAACTTCCAAGCGGGTTGGCCGGTCCAGACTTCGGAAACTAAAGATTTTGCTGCAGATCATATTATTAACGTCTAATGGCCTTTAGCATATGTATATATGTACATTTCATTTTATATATAACAAAAAAATGTACACCAAAAATTAACTTTCAATTATTTTTCAAATATCTTCGACGTTGAGCGGATTTAAAAAAATTCTTGGAAAGAGTACCACTGTACCCCTTGAACCCTATAACCCCATAAATGAATGAAATGTTTGTAAGTATGAGTATATTACCGTTAAAGCCAATGTTAAATTATAATAAAATGTTACATTTGCCGCCAATTTCGAAAGGTTTTACCTCCCACATACTCCACACATTGAACGCACATGCACACACACACATACATATACAGTCTTGCCAAGTAAAATGAATTCAAACGGAAATTACTTGAAATTGAGACAAACATTGATGGAAAATCATAAAAAAACGTACGTATCAAAGAACACCAAAAGGAAATAAGAAGGTAAAAAGCAGTCTTTATATTAAATAAGAGAGGGAATAAAGGAATTTGAATTTTGGATAAATTTTAGCAAATAATATATGAATAAAACTAAGTATGCCAGGATATGTGTTCCCTTAAAGTTTGTCAATTGTTGTGCTTTCAGTAATAACGATGACGAGGATAATGCTATTGATGTTGATGAAATTACTTTATACTTAAATTGTTGTAGTGGCAGTTAAAAATACAACATCATGTGAAACGATTTGCTTCCGTATCATTTGATTTGAATTGACTTTGACAATAAAATGTCATTTAGTCACAAATCAGACAATTGGCTTATAAAACGACAAACAATGTTTCAGGGAAATGTAGCTGAAGCTTTAATCAATAAACCTGGTCGTAATAGAAACATAAAGTTAAATAAACCGTGATTAAATACAAAAGATGTTTGCAACAATTTCAATTGCTACAGTTTTTTATGATAAAGAAACATTTCTTATGATCACAAATTTGATATGAAAACCTTCATATTAATGCTAATATAGAATGCATATGTTTTTAATTTTATATAGAATTTAAATGAAATAATGCATTTGTATAGAACTATATATTTGCTAGACTCCTTGCAGTTGGAAAATATATTGCTAGAAACATCTTGTGGTCGAAAAAAATGCTGCCCAAAACATTTCTTATGTTTTCACAAGATGAATAGAATACAACTTTAGCCACATTATTTTGCAATTATTTCGCATGAATTTGTTTTATATGGAGTTTTGACAGCTGTTCGCACGAAATGGTGAACAGAGTACCACGCTTAATATAGAACTGATAGTCACAGTAGAGTAAAAAGTTGGATGACCTCACGAAATTCACTTTTATTTACTTCTTCAAAAATGTGAAAGTTGTCTCAATCTACTTTATTTAAATTCTAGGCACTCTTTATATCTTTTCGTTTTTGTGCCCATAAATTTGAATCCACTGATTTTAAGATATTTTCTTTTTCTCTATTTATTCGAATAGTCCTTATTTCCTGTAAATGATCATGAAAATAGAAAGAAATTTTAAAGCAACTACATTTTTGATTAGATCAAGGATATTTATCTTACCTTTCGGAATTTAACATGAAACTGATGCCGATACAAAATTTGTAAACATAAAAGTCAGAGCTGTATACACCAATTATACAAACAATATTGCAAAACTATTGTTGTCACAATATAGTTTGTACATAACAGCAAAATTCCACACGTCCTTATTTTAACTTTCTTTGCTGTCATCGTTCTGGGTTGAATGTTGAAGTCAACATTAAATAGATTTTAAAGCCAAAACCTACTAAAATTTTTAATGCTAATTTCGTGGTTCAATGAATTTTATTGTATTTTGATTTTGACAAATTACACATCATTACCTACATATTTGGCAGTTCAATTACAGCGCCTTTTCGTTAACACCAAAAACACAAAGGACTATGTATACAAGTATTTAGAAATTAAATTTATACGAGTATTGGGAGTTGTTATATTCGTTCTATCAGTTGTTCGTATATGTGAGTGTGATTTTATATTAAATAGTGGGTAACTGAGGTTAATTAATATCCACTTACACCTGTTGGTTTTTCGAAATCAAACTACGTATGTGGGAATCTTAGTTAATATTTCAATGGCATTAGTTTATATGCCACAAATTAACAAACACAATATTGTTTTCATTCCTCCCCTTCTCCTATTTCACTACCGTTTACAAAAACAAAATATTTAAACTCATTAACTCACACTGTCGGCATTAGCTTGGCTCACACTCTCGTACAATCACAAAAGTATTTAATAGAGTGTTAAATGAAAATACTTACGTATTAGTGTAGAAATTTTGCAACATACTTCAACACTTCTAGGCTTTTGAATATGTCAACATATACAACCCCTCGAACATCTGTTGATGCCAGTTATAAACGTGATAATGCTGTCATCAAAAACCAGTGGAGTCGAGCCACTGAAATGCTTAACAATTTTTAGCAACAGGCGTTAATTACAAAATAAACTCAAATTTAATGAGTTCCATTCCTCTGCTGCTTATGGTGTCATACCGCTAGATTCAAATATAAATAAAAATACTGCAAATTTCACAACTAAATAAACATTCATTTACACACTCTCCAGCCAAGGGATTTTTCCCTATTTTTGTGCTTACTGGCAGCTGGATAACAAAGGAAGCACCTTGGACAAATACGAAATGCACATGTCGCTAAAACACACCAATATATATAAACGAAAAAAAATTACATCCATACAGCTGTACTTGCAGTGGTAGTGAGTTGTTGACCATTGTGTCCTGCAGTGATTTACTGCGGTTTAGGTCACCAGCCACCAGTTACCGGCCAAAGAGAAATAATAATAAGCAAACACCAGCTAGTCTTTTATAGAGTTTTGTGGTCGCTGCGGTCAAACGAAAATGACCGTCGAAAAAGCACCACCGACGAAGCGCATAATATCGTTTAATTCTTTTGCAAATACGGGCTTTTAGCAAATACTCATGAAGTTAACATTCGGTAGGTAACATTAAAATTCGTTATGAAACTCCCCCGAGGACGGAAATGCAAACGTATTTGTCTTTTATACAGATATGTGGATGTGTGTGCATAAAGCCAACAAAATACAGTGAAGCCCAAAATAAAATATATCGTACTATACAATTGTAACACTACTATCGCGGTCGATTTGAATCTTGCAACGTAGCATAATATCTTTGTCACAAAGAAGTTGTGTTATCGTTTGATATGCAGTGGACAAAGCTTATTGAGGCAGCTACTTTGGCATTATTTAAACATCCACTAAAATAAATATGAAATTAAAAAAAGCTAAATTTCAATTCTATACTTTGCACGAAGTTGTGAAAAATCATTTATTTATTTATTCAATATGTTCATCATTTCGCCAGGTCTGATTGCATACGAGTACTTTGTTATGTTAGTTAGATTTTCTTTATTTCAGTTGCAGTTTAATTGAATAGATTTGGTGGCGGAATGTCTTTAGAAGACACGATAAATACACATATTAAATAATACCCCGTTTTCTCCACTTTCTACACACAGAAAAATACACAATGTAAAACCAGCGAAAACAAGTTTGATTTTATATTTTTCATTAATGATTTTGCTTCGCAGTCGTTTCGTGTTAAATCAACAATTTTGTTTTTGTTATTCTTTATTTACAATCTATCCAATCAAGGATAATAAGTAAATTTGATATGGTGAAAAATATAACGTATTACAGTCAAACTTCTAAAACTGGAATTTTCTCTAACTCGATCCGATTCGATTGGCAATAGCGTTAAGAGAGAAAATAACATGCAGTTCTCCTTCCGTAACTCGAAGTTCTGCATAATTCGAATGAAATTACATGCATATGAATTCTATAATTCGAAATGATTTGCTTATTTATCAGCTAGTTTGTTGCATACACATTATTGAAGTGCGTTGTTTTAAATTAAACATTTTTTTTTATTCGTGGGTTTCCAACGTAAGTGGAACGGCGAGTGATGACGAGGGTTCGGTGGAAAAGACTTTTCAGTAGCCTTCCAGAAATGATGTATAAAATTGTTATCGAATATTGAAACTACAACGGATGAGCACTTTTTGGCTTTGAATCATTTAGAGCAATTTTTTATTGAAAATAAAAAATCAATAAATTTTCAGTCACTACTTTCAGAAAACATATTCATCATTTAATATACGGCCGTAAATGCAATTGTTTTTTTTTTTTTCAACAAATAAATTCTATAACTCGAAGTTTCCGTAAGTCGAAGAATTTTTTGGGATAATGGTGATTCGAGTTATGGAAGTTCGACTGTATGTTGAATTTCATTGAGAACAACATAAGGCAAAATATAGATAGTTAATGTACATATTTATATATAATGTAAATGATATATATAAATACTACAAAAGTAAAAATTTTATACATACATAATTAATAATTATGTTAAAAAAGTTAAAGCTTGTATTTATATAGACAACATATAAAATAGTTAGTTTATAAACAGCAAATCCAGGATGTGGTGCCTTTTAAGTCTTCTTGTTTCATCTGTGTCATCTAGCAGAGCAATAGCTAACGGGTTCACGTGCTAACTCAGTCTTTCTAGATAGGTTTCACTGTATCTCAGAATTTAATCTTTCACCTTTGGTATGTGTAGATCTTTGTGTATGCTGTTATTTGACACGTACCATGGAGCGTTAACAAATGACCTGAGAGTTTTTAATGGTACCTTTGCAGTATCTCGATGTTGGAATTGCTGACTGTATCCCAAAGCTGAATGCCGGGAGTCCATACTGGTTTTGAAGTTGTTTATAAATAAGAATCTTGTTTTGCTCATTTTGATTTTGGATTATGTAACCAATATAGTTTTTTCGTTTTATTATTTAACTATTGTTTTTTGTTTTAATATGAGTTTTCCATGTCAATTTTTTGTCATTACAGATACCCAGATATTTAACTGATTCTTTTTGTGGTATAACATTATTGTTAAGAAGAACGGTAGGACAATTTCCTCGTCGTAATGAGAACGTTACATGGGATGACTTTTCGCTGTTGACTATAAATTTCCATTTATTCAACCATATTTCTAGTTTATTTAAATGCGTTTGTACTGCATTTGATGCATCAATCTGGCAATTGCAAGATGTTAAAATTGCAGTATCATCTGCGTATATGGTGATTAAAACATCATCATTAACTGGCATGTCCGACGTAAAAATTGTGTATAAAATTGGTCCAAATACACTGCCTTGTGGGACTCCAGACTTTATTTTATCAAGAAGACTTTACGATAACTTGCAAACAACAGCAGCCCATTTCAATATAACATGCGAGTCTAATTGAATAAAAATGTACCCCACATTAAAATAATATGACGAATCTTGTTGAATCAAAATTATTTCAGTTTGAAACAACATGAAATTCATTTAATTTGTAAGTAATTATAATATTAAGTTAATACTATTCAATGATTGATCCACCACGAAATTTTTTTAAAATTAAAGCGATTGTCATATTGAAATAACACTAAATGTTTGTTGGTTAAATAGCCCATAAAAATTTTAATAAAAACGCTTTCTATTATGTATCTACATTTTTAATATTTATTTTATTAACATACATTTGGTTCTAACGCTAAATCATCAGTAGACCTTAAACAATATTTTTTTGAGAACTTTTAAACCTCTTATTTTATAAAAAACTTTTAAAAAACCAATGAGAATTTCTTATAATTTTGTAATTTTTGAAATTCTCATTAAAATACTGGGAACACTGAATAGCAATATTGAAATATTGTCTTTATACTACTCAATGTTGATTTTATTAAATTCAAACTGAGGTGTATAAATTCAACATTGCACAATGTTATTTTAACTACGTTCAACTAACTTACGTTAGTTCAAATTTAAAGTTTTAAACATTGAATCAATATTTTTGCAAAAGATTACATGACATGAAATCAACATTTTTTAATTTTGGTTCTTTATTAATGTTTTTTTCTGTGTGTACAATTGTAGTTATTCTTGTACAATTCCTGCTTACTTTTAAACAATTAGATTGAATTTTATCCTTTTATAAACCATTTGCCATATATATGTAACATACAAGCCAGACTTTGCATTTTTTCTGCTTATTTCCTTCTTGTTATTTCAATAAATTTTTTTACGTTTTTGTCTAGAATTTCTTAGTATACGTACATATATTTCTATGTTTCTTTCATGTGTAAAAAACTAATTTCCTTAATTTTCCTTTATTTTTTTTCGCCCCATAAATGTCTCTTTTGTCTTTTGTTCCTTTGGAATAATGGGCTGAGTGCAAAAGTGTGAGTTGAATTTATGTGTACGAGTGTCTTCTAAGGGAAATGAAAGAAGCTCAGCGAACTGGATTTGTTAAAATTTAAATTATAAAAATTGCTCATTAAAGAAATATCTAGAAAATTATAATTATTTCTTTTTAGATTTACTAGGTGAATCGTCACATTGTGATTATTTTTTCAGGTTAAGAGAGTCTTTAAGCAGAGTTTAAGCGGAGTCTTTAAAGAAAAAAATTTAATGTGGAATGAACTATGACAAAAATTAATTTTAGATATGTAATAAAAAGTGGACGTAGAAATGGGTGTGGTGCATTGGAGAGTACTTTACTCGTTGCCCAGACTACGTACCTTATATGCTCCACATTTCCGCTGAGTTTGTTGCGAAATGGAGTTTTGTAAACCGAACATACAAGCAAACCAGAGATTTGCAAATTATACCAAATTAAAATATTTTGACGAAATTGGGCGTTATGGACGACATAGAAGAATGATTATTCAATTAATCTTGTACTTACTAAATTTTAGAGCGTTGGAGATAAAGGGAATCTATTTATATGGTTAACACTTTTGTATGTAACAAATTAGGGTAAATAGCAATTTTAGATGTAAGGAAAGAATGGGCGTAGAAGTGCGTGTGGTCCATCAAAAAGTATTTTATATGCTTTTCCCCAGGTTATGTGCATTATAAGTTTCAAATATCAGCGAAATCCTTTGAGAAATGTAGTTTTGTATCATAAACATTAGTTGTAAAATATGGAAGTTTGATTTTGCCACGCCCTTCCGCTCATGAAACGATATGAAATATACTTTACAATCTACAAAATACACTTTAAAAATTTAGTTAAAATAAGTAAAGGGGTTTCGGAAGAGTTCAAAACAAACACCGTGACACAAGAATACGATTTTATAAATTCAGAATTAATAAGTTAAAGTCAAATGTCAATCGTATTATTCTACGAAATTAATACTGCTCAATTTTTAAAAACCTAATAAGTTGTATCTAAAGCACTCATGAGCGATTTAAACAATTTTGTGAAATTTGTTAAAGCAAACGCAAAGTCGACATAATATTAATTTCAGTTGATAGTTTCTTAGTAATCTCCATATTCAGAAGTAGACTTGATAAAAAATTTCTAATTATTTTGCACCATTTTTCTGGAAGTCAAGGTGTAACGAATTGTTTCTAATATTTTTTCAGCTTATAATCTTACATGGAATAACAACTTAACTTAACATATTATTTAGTATATTTCAAGTAGAATATATTAGTAACAAAGTGTAGAGCAATGTATTCCTAAATTAGAAGAAATGAGAAGCGATTTTAGCGAATCAAGCTACATTAGGAACGAATTTCTAAAAATGCACTTGTAAGTAAAAAAGTGTTCTCTTACGAAATGGTGATACAAGACTTAAGCAAGCACTTTTTCCTTATTGCTCCAGAATTATGATATGAGGTGGTATTATTACATGCGGTGATTCACGGCCGTGATTCATTATTAAATATTTAGTTGCTAGATCTGTAAAAAAAAATTGTTTGTGCTCAAAATGTATGATAGATAGATTAAAACCAAATATGCACAACAAATTAGTTGAACGGTCTGTCCGATTTGTTACTTTTATAAAAAATTTCAGAATATAATACTTTCTAAGCGATCAGCTCTGAATTTCTGGAGCACTTGATAATTGGACCTTTTTTTTAATGAGGCTGGTAAACAAAGACTGTTACTGGTACTTCATATTCTGACATGATATCAGATTTTTTTCTGCCGAAATTGGATGATTTTTATGTGGGCAAAATGTGCATTCAACAAGACGCTGCTACATGCCATACAGCCTGTGAAACAATTCAATTACTGCTTGAGGCAATTCCAGGTCGTGCATTCTCTCGTTTCGGTGGTCAGAATTGGCCTGCTATATTGTGCGATTTAACACCAGTAGATTTATGTGAAGAACATTTATGCAAAATGCTAATAGAAAATTTCGACAAACGAATACGTATGTGCAATCAAAGCCGTGGAGATCATTTGTTTGATGTGTTATTCCATGAATAACACAATTCTATGCACTTTATAATTCAATAAAGAAATAACAATCAAGAGACTAAAAACTGTATTTTCTATTTAATTAAAATCTTGTCTTAATTTTAACACACCCTTTATAAAAATGTTACGCACAAACATGTGTTTGCAAATATACAATAGTTGTATTATTTTTCTTAAGCCTCTACTAAATTATCCGACAACTTTTCATTTTTAATAATTTTTTCATATTTGTTTCCACTAAATAGAAAATTTAGTGAATTTTTGCGGTTTTTTTGGCACAATTTGTGGGGAAATAGTGCAAACCAGTTGACAACAGTGATAGTATCCTCAAATTAAGGAACTAAAAATGGCTCGAAAAAACAAAATTCCCAGAAGAAAATATGTAACAATTATTTCATAGTGTTGTTTGCAATATAAATTGTTAGATAAATCCTCCTTCTTTAACCAAGCTTCTTTCTATTCTGCTGATAATCTGAAATTGATTAACGTGGCAGAATATTTTCTGCTAAAAGTAATAAAAAAATGAGTTTTCATTAATTATGAAGAGAAAAATTGTATATACATATAACTATGTGCACAAATATGTATGTATGTAAATATATTTATATTAATATATTAAAATATTTCTAACAAAATATTAGTATTGTGGTGGCAGCGGGGAGGGCTTAAATAATAATTTATATTAAAGAAACAATTTTTTTTTATATAATTGAATAAGATTGATTGATTAGTATATTTTGCTAAATGGCATGAATCTTACAAAAAAAAAAAATAAAAAAACCATCGCAAATAATAATTTCGGTTGCCAACTAATTGATGTAAAAATAGTTTTTCTTCTTATCGATTTTCTTAATTTTTTTTTAATTCACATCAACTACAAAATTAATGGCAACTTCGGCACGTTTCATTGCAATTGAATCAACTTGAATGTCAATAACAGTAACATTCAATTAATCGGTGCTAGGAAACTCACATACATTCTTACAGTTTTACACCAAAAAAAAAGAAGAAAAAAACTTAATGAACAAATAATTAAATAATAAAACAAGAGCTATAAGACCAAATAAGACCTTCCAATATTCTTCATCCGGCACCAGCAGCGGGCTCTTGCAAAAATGAAAATTAGCAACACGGGCATTTGTTGGCTAAAAACAAGAATTTCCTCTCCATATTATTACTTCATTAATTATCATTATGAAATGTTTTTATTTTATTTTATTAAATTTCTGATAAATAGATGGGGGTATAAGAAGGAGAGAATATTTGGCACTGGTCTTTAATAGTGGTTGGAAAATTGACATGATTTCTGTGGATGTGGTTGTCAGCTGGGGTGGTGGTGGTGGGGTGTGATGGTTCTTTAGATTTGTTAGTTTATTTAATGAAAATCGAAATACTTAGATACCTCATGGTATTACACCTTTTCCTGGTTCATGCACTACCAACCAACACCACCAATACATTTATATCCAATGAGATTTCCACAGGAATACACATGAAATAAGAGGAAGTAAGAGCATGTTTTTGACAAACTAAATTACAACTGACATGATGTCTGTCTACTGACGCAAAAATGAACGCACTGTTGCCTTCTTATAATTTTGTAATCTAAATAGTTCGAAAGAAGGTGAAATTTATTTTACTTCCATTAAAAACGGAAGAAATAAAATAATTAAAGACACCGTATGAATTGGCAGTAGCTAAGCGATAGCAGAATTCAAAATATTTGTGTTCATGTTCTTGAGTGCAACAAATTTAACAAAATATAAAAGATTTTTAAATTATAAATGGCTTTAAGCAATTTGTTATTGACGTTCTTTAAAGTAATATTTTTGTAAAATTCAAATCATAATCACGACTTACAATCGCCTTCAGAATTCTCAGTCATCATAAGCATTATATTAACCATTTAATATTTTATTCTTTTTAGGCATGACACATGATTGTGTTTCTTTTTCACGTACCCAATTTTTGTTTGTCCTCTAAAACAAAAATATAAAATCTTTAGTGAATAACAAGCTGAACATGTTTGACATTTTCCAATATATTTTTTATTATGCAAAATTTTGTCCACAAACTCTTTTGCCATTGAAATATACATTTCTTGTATAAGATACATACTGTCAATTTTTTTGTTTTAAACACATCCATACATACATATATGCACATATGTGTTTATGTAGGTATGTATGAAAAAGAAAAATATAAATTGTAACAAGAGATAGTGTTGTTCATCTAACAAGTGGAAATATCAGAAAGCAAAAAATGGCATGACATTGAAGCCTTTTTTTTAACGAAAGTTGACAAAAGAATTTTTTGACAATGTCTAGGTTTGTCGGCTACAAAAAAGGCACAACTACAGGATCTATTCATTTCAACATGTGTTTAACGTAAAGGTAGTCAGAGTATGAAGCATTGCACATGTACATTTGTGAACAATATGCTAAAAAGAATTATGAATCAACATGAAGACAAAACATTTTATGTTCTGCTAAAAAGCATAACAATTTATCCCAGAGAACATTTAAAGAAGAATTTTTTTAAATAAACACAAGCCGTGATCCATATCGAAACTGCGACCCCGAGACTAACAGTCTAGTACGCTATTCACTAGTCTACGGGGCTCCCCAAATCGCAATGCAATGCAGAACTTATCAGAATCCTCTAAAAATACTTTTTTCATTAAGCACTTTTCAAAAAAAGATTTTTCTCCAATGCTTTCTTTTTCAAAAGATCATTATGATACAAAATTTATATAGCCAAGAAATATTTTGTTCAAATAAGTTATATTTTTTTACGACTTCTTCAACCTTTTCATGAGAGGCAGTTCTGCAAAATGTTCTTTATGAAAATATTTTTGTATTAACAATTAATGTTGACACGTAATTAGTTTTAACTGTTTCATGTTTGAGTTGAATGAAAGTTTTTTGCTCAAGTTTAAATTTGACTTTACCAATTTATTACTTAATTTTAAGAAATTTTCAATAAATTTTAATCTTTCTTATTAAGAAAGTAATATTGGAACAATTTATTCAACACAGCTACAGAACGGATTATCAGTCATCGGGGTCACTAAATTATTTTTAACAACTTTTTGAAAGGTTTTATTTCCCAAAGAGATTTTTTAAATGACGTATGATACAGATTTTTTAAAAAGTAGTTTCACAAAAAGGACGTTCATTCAAGATAAATTTTTTAATAAGGCATTTTCTGATAACGTCGTAGTTCTTGAGTAGTATCCTTTTTTCTGTTCCATTTTTAACAAGTACTTTTTCGTCAAGTTCTTTTTATAATTTTTTATGCTGTTATTTTATATGAAATACTTCACTTTTTAGACAGTCAAAAAATTCTGATACTTTCTGAAAAGATAAATTCCTGAATTATATTGATTTTATTCAAAGGGACCTTATTTCTCAAGAAATTGATTATTACTTTTTTTTATTAAAATTAAATCCCAATGTGTTTTTTACTTAAAAATAAATCTACTCTTTTCTGAAACTAATTTTTTTACCAAAATGTTCTTTTTACTAAATATATTTTTTTGTGAATGGTTATTGCTTTCCAAATGTTTTGATTTTCAAAAAATGAATTTTGCTAAAAACTATTTATTTTAAACTGCACTTTTGCCAATTATATATTTTCTCAAACAATTTTTAACTTACAATATTTTATTTTTTTACGATTAAATTTTTTTCTATACTAAAAAGTAGTTTTTTAGACAACGAATTTGACAGCTGGCATTTGCTTTGTAATTAGTTTCATTTGCCGTTTTATAGCAATTAAAATAACGGATATAAAATTTTTGGAACCTCAAAAATTATAAAAGATTACTCAATCTATAATAAAAATTAAAATATTTAACTTAATGATCATGTTCATTAGCTACTAAAATCATGTGATTTATACCAATTAGAATATTTTCTTTGTAGATATGTCAAGTCACTTGTGTACCTTGATGAACCAGAGATGATTCAACTTTTGCAATCACAAAATTTGGTGGCTTAAGGGGGAAATACGCCCGCAATTGCTATAAAAATTATATGATAATTTGGTATCATGGCGCATGGCCAAGATCGTATTCAAATATTAATGGACTAAAGTTTTCTTTCCAATAAATCTACTTTAATTGAAATTACAAATATTTTTTGTTTGTTTTTTTTTTAATTTAAAGTGATATTTTTTTAAAAAGGAGTACCTTGTGATATCTTAAAATGTATTACCCTTTAATTTTCCGGCTTTCGCTTTACTCTGCCCTGAGAAATTTAAATATCATATTCAAATTTTTTAGTTCGTTAAATTGGGTCAGTATTTGCCGAGACAATTGATCTTATGAATAACAATGACGGCGTGCGCATATAGAATAGCACTTTGATAATAAAATGCAAATTTGATTTGCAACCAATTTCTTTAAATAAACGGATAAAGAAGGTATTTATAACTGGTATGTAGCTTCTTGGTATCTTCATAACAACTGGTATCAACTGTGAAACAAAAAATAAAACAAAAAGTATGTTTAAATCCTTGGAGGAAAGGGTCACTTTCACTTAAGAAGTATCATACTAGCTGTGGCTGAAAAAAAAAATAAAAAAAAGGTTGTATTAGACGAACGTTGGTGAGGGAGGATGGATGGGTTGAAATGCTTGTACAGAATAATTGCATAACATTTTCAAAGATTAAGGGATTTTTACAACATTTTTTCAACAGCTACAAGTTACTCACCCCTTCAGAAAAGGTATTTCGTACGTTAAAGTTGTTCTTGTACATATTGTAAAACATGTAAAAAAATTTTATTTCAGTTCCATTTAGTCCTTAAAAGGGTTTAAAGACATTTTTTTATATAAAAAAGAGGAAAAGGCAGTAAAACGTTTGTGTTAAATACTTTTATTGAGATGATAAGTCTTTTATTGGCCAGACCTAAATAAACAGCAGCAGAGGCAAATGATGAGCAACAAAAAATAAAAAAAATTAAAAAGACAACAACTAAAAGAAGAAAACAGAAAAATCTCAGTCATTTTATGATGCTAAAGCAACATTTATTTAAAGAAATTGACATGTTGTTGTATGACATCTAAACTCCACAGAACTTTCAAGGATTATTTGCACTAAAAATGTAAACAGAAGACTAAAATGATAAAAAGAAATTATTTTTTGACTACCAGCACTCAAATTGTATTAAATTAATTAAAAGTCCTAAATAAAGTCATTAAAGTAAAGCCAAATTTTTGTTGCTTTTTAACATTTATTTTTATATTTGAAGATTATGGGATTTGTTAAAGTGTCATGTAAATTAAAGCTCTTTTTAGTAAAATAAAGAAACAAACTATGCACTTGATCTTCTTATCAGGTAGAAGTAAGTGTATCTTTTGGTACAGGATTCTTTCTGCAGGTATCTTAGAATTATAGCCCTTTAATTTTCTTTTACTTGTAGATGACCAAAAATCTCCACTTGCAATCTGATATCAAATATCTTTTCACTGTTGCGGAAATATAAATTTAAATATTCAAAATCGGGAGAGAAAACCAACTACTGCAAGTCTCCTACACGCAGCCCAGACACACTCTGGGGGAATAGCGATATCAATGTTTTGTTTCCTGCAGCAATTTATAGTTGTCAAAAATAAGCTTTAAAGCTTTCTAAACGGTAATAAGGTAACAGTGAATAAAGTCGTGTTTATAATTAACGACAACTAACGTTATACTAAACAGAAATATTTTAATATTATAAGCAACAAAATGATATCTGTTGCCGCCACTGCAATTGCCTACATAAAAATGCATATCTGATAGTTATTACATACAATTATTCTATTACATATATATTTTAGTACATACATTTTCAACCATTTTATAACCTAAAATACTTGTAAGAAAAAATAATCTTCCCGCTAATTTTAATATCATCCGAACATTTGAAAGACTCAGACGTAAATTTAAAAAGCAGGTGGTTTGAAACTAAAAAAGTATGTAAAAAATGTAATTAAATATTCAATATAAATCCCTAACAAGTAACCCTTATTTTAAGTAATTAAAACATCAGTTAAAATAAAGATATAAATATACATACGTATATCACCAAGCTTAACCGGTGTTGTTAATCTTGTCAGACCATCGCTAACAATATCAATAATCATATTATTTTGCATATCATCCATTATTGCCCAGCCGGTAATTTCACTTGCCAGCACTTTAAACTGCTCTAAAGCTAATAGTATTTAAAAAAGTGAACTTTTCTTTCAATTACAAATTAATTTATTGTCCTTTACGAAAACCAAATGGAGAATATATATTTTTCTATTCCTGTGCCGGCTGGAAACATAATCGCAAAGCTCTAAAAATGGACATATTTTGAGAATAGTATAAAACTTATATAAAAAATTTAACTGGTTAACAGTCAATTGTTTCGAAGCAATAATTATCATCATTCATATCATTAATAGCAAATATGGTTTTTCAGATCCCTTTTACGGCCGTAATACTGAAAAGATTTATCAGTTTTTAATTAAGTTCTTACACACATGTGCACAATCTTAATTTTATCTAAATCGGTTTAGTATTTTGGGAACTGTACGCGTTTAAAGTTGCTACTAGCACATGCACAATTATTATAACACGTGCTTGTATCAGCTTCAAGTTGAAAAATAAACAAAGTGTGAATGTGTGTTTGCCCAATTTGAGATAGAGTTTTTTCTATATGTACTTTGTGATAAGAGAGAGAGAGAAATCTAAATAGGAGTTTGTCCAGAAGGGATCATGGGGTCAATTATATCTATGTCAATATTTTTGTCAACAATTATGCTATCTTTTTGGTGAAACTGTCAATAAATTGTGTTTTTTGTCTTTTGTTTTTGATAGATAGAGAAAATGTTTGACGGTTAAAAACAAAATCATTAAATTAAAACGAAACATAGTTCCTTTTATGTTATTTAACAATAAGGAAAGTATACCTCAAAGAAGACTGTAAAATATTTTTTACCTTATTTTACTTTCAAATATTATTTGAAATAAATAATTGTACTTGTTTGAACTAAATCAAATTAAAATAAAATAGTATTGGTGGTATCGTCAGTATAATATTAATATTGACATCTCCTGCAGGTGGTGACAGTATCTATAGTGAATCAGTAGAGTTTTACTACGGACATTTCGGACAGTGTGGTGATATTGTCAATAGTAAGTCAGTATAATCTTACTATTGACATTTCCTCCATGTGGTTTCACACGAACTACTTAGTCAGTATTGACGCAGTCTACTGGTAGATTTCGTTGGACAAGTCTGTGTTAGATGTCAATAGTAGATAGCATTAGTTTGGGTATAACTTGTCAGTAGTACTGGTAACATCGCCAATAGATAATTAGTATAATTTCACTATTTCCCTCGCTACATTTCCTACAGGGTATTTACAATGTTTTTTGTAATGTAAGCTAGTTTATCTAAATGCTTCAAATACTCCCACCTTTCCTTGTGATATCTTGACTTACCAATGGGCAGAAATATGTAGCAAATCTTATCCAAAGCACATCATGTGAGATAATTTTAAAAATATAAATAAATATTAATTTAAAGTTTTATGCTGAAATATGTACATTTTTTTAAATAAAATATTGTTACTTTTACCCTTTCAATTAATATTTTGTACAAAAAAATTAATTATTTTTTTAAAAATATTTTTGTGTATTATTACGAAAACACTTAACAAATCTGCTCACTGGCAAGAAAACTTAACAACTCAGATCTCAAAAATCAATTGCTATATTTTCTTCAAACTTAAAATATATCTTAGTTAGACCTAAAAACACTACACACAAAGTTCAATTGAAATGGTTAACGTCTTCGGGTACCGAGCAATAATGGGTTAATAACGTGTAAGCAAGTTTTAAAATTTTTTTTGTTGTCTGCATTTCTGTCCATTCTGCATTTTACTTCTATCATATCGTTTAATTTTTGTGTGTTTTGATTTAAAAAAAAATTAACTTTAACAAGATTTTATAGTTTCTGAAAAAACCCAACAAAAACTTAGCAATTTCTACTGAGAAATTAAATAATTTGTTTGCAGTTGCCAATGAAAAATGAATTCCCAGAATGTATGATTAAAAAATATAATATTATTATTACATACAACAACTAAATGATTAATTTATTACTTAATAATAATATTAATAATAAAAATAATAATATAACTTAGTAAATTTAATATGCTATATAAATAGAATATTATAAATTTTAGTCACGTAATATTGTCATCAAACCAAATTTTGTTGATTTGTAACCAAAATATGATATTTCCAAACAATATTAAAATTCTGTAAGAAAAACCCTTGTTAATACTGCTTTAGAATATTTTTTGGCATAACCATCATGTGAGAACTTCAAACAATCTAATAGTTAAATGCTATAATTCTTCACTTTACAACCTATTGTGTTGTAATTTTTACATATACTTTTTTCTAAACAAATATTTATATGGAAATAATCAACAATATTTATACAACATACAGTTCATACAATAGACTGTGAATTGAATAAATTTTATTACTAAATTAGACAATTTATTTTAGTTATACGTTTTGACATAATCTTATTATTCTTAGATTGTGGTTGTATTTGTGTGCCCTTCACTCTGTCCATCAAAGAAATTTTGTATTATTTAATTAATTATCCTGTATTTTCGATTTATTGTAAATTTTTGCTTACCTTACATAACAATTAGCAGTTTCCTTATTAGATAAAACAGACAAAATAAAAGGACAGAATAGATCTCCCATATAGAAAACAAAACTCTCATGTATTAGAAATAGTGTACTAATCTTACTGAAGTTTAATACATATATAATTTAGTATAATGAAATCTTTAAGTTATCAAATTTACTAAATATTTTCCAAATAGATTGTAAATAAGAGAAAATAATAAAGAAAACGTTTACATAAAAATTATCTTGTAACAACAAAAATCCCAAACTTTAAAGATTCATTTAAATTCTTAAGTTTTAAATAATTATAATATTTCTTCTTTAAATTGAAGATTTTTTTGTGCGTATTTCCTAGACAATTTTATTTCGAATACACAGCGTATACTTCTACTAAAAATAATATATTAAAAAAAGCGTCTTCTAATCCATAACCACTCATTACTTTAATTATATTAATTTATTCCACATGATGAAAACTGAAAATAAAGAATATAAACCACATTTCATACACAATCAACTTGGGGAAAAGTGAAAGAAAACACGTTTAAATGTACGACAACTAAATGATAAAGAAAGACAAGAAAAACCTTCATTTTTGGTTTTAAGACTAAACAAAAAAACCCAAGAAATGAACAATATACAGAAGGGAAATTTGGAAATACACACACACATACAAACACACACATACGTACGTAATACATATACTTTTGATATAACACATAATTAAATTACGTACAAACGAAAGAGTTGAACAAATAAGCTCAGGTATTAACCTCCAACTTCAGCCACTTCTTGCTGCCGTACAGTTGCTGCTGATTCCATTAGACTCCTAAGACACATAATTTCTAGTTGGTGTAAGAGCGTATAGAGCTCAGTATTCATTAATTCGATTTCCATAACAATTTATTCATAAGACAATGTCTGGCACCATTATATTATCTGACAAATATTATCCAGCCAAGAAAGGTTTTGTAGAAAAGTGTTTACTGGATAAAAGGCAGTAAGTAAGCTTCTTCATTTCGTTGTCTGTTGCAAATCCAAAGAGTTAAAAACGTTGTTTTTTTTTTGCTCTTCCTAGTGTTCACATAAAGTATTTTTATGATCTACTAAAGGATGCTTTTGCTTAAAGCTTCTTATTGTTTAGAATTTAATACAAATGCACATACAGCAGCAGTATAAAAATCTACAGCAATCCTTTCTTAAATTTATGTACATTTATGCCCCCAAAAGAAACGTTATGGAAAAAAATTATCTTCAACACCTTCGAACTTTAAAATTAAATGAGTATTAGCTCAAACTTCTTTTATTTTTATGTTAGTGCTTTATTTAACTACAAACGCCAGGGATGTTTAATATTGTGCTTTTGTTGTTTTAGACTTTTCATAAAAATGATCATATAAAAAAATATAGATCATCGGTTGTAAAATTGTTCTGTTTTTTAAACTTTTCTATTGATAAATATCAAGATTTAAAAGCCTTAAAAAATATAGAATAGTCAAAATTATTTTATAATACTGTGCCAAAATAGAAAACAGATGAAAGTAGAGAACAGATTATAAAAATTATATATATGTATAATATTTTAAACAAACAGACAACACTGAGGTATTTTCAAAAATTTTACAATATTTATTCTAGCAGATATTATTCTCACTATCGTTATGAACAACATACTCAATGCACGGACAACATGCTGGAAAACATTATAGTCTTGGCAGGACGTATATGAACTTTTTGATAAATAATATCCAACTAGATTGCAACTTTCAGATGGGAATCCTCCTAGACTAGTGTATAGTGTACTAGACTGTTAGTCTGGGAAACGCAGGTTAGATTCGTGCTTAGACCCTGGCAGACAAGCCATAAAGGTTTTGCAGATTATGTTTGTCTTTAAAAAAAAAAAGATGACCAATCTGATAGAGTAGAGTGATGCTATATTGCTATTGTTCTTAACCTCTCTTATTAGCGATAAGCGTGATCATGAAATGAGTTTCAGGCTATCAACTAAACGTGAACTAAACGTATAAAAAAAGAGAAAATAATTGAATTTATATTTTAGACTCCGTAAGGATAACGTGGATATCCTGCAGCTAAAAAGTAACACTCGATCTTAGACCAAAACAGACAGTCTTCCGCCCACAAAAATCTTGCGTCGACCACATCGGAGTAAAATTATCAAACAGTTGCAAAATGAAATACTAAAATTAAAACTTTCTTGTTAAAATTTTATTAGCTTAAAATTAATTTATATGATCTGAAAATCAATATACCTCAGACAATGTTAAATTTATGGACATATTTAGATTATCTTGTGTACTCACATCTTGAGGGAAGAATACTTTTTATTTTTCCATTGATGTTTGTGTAAATTTCTCGGCAGCCAATGGCGCTGAATAAGCAAGAGAGACTGAAATATATAGAGTAGTTATTCATCATAGATGGGATTTCGTACTAACCGAAATTGATTTGACATGTGAAAATGAATAAGTTTGTACTTTTCGTATCCTAATTTGTTAAATAATACGGTTAAATAGTTGATATTCCTGATCACTAGTATCCACCGTCAAAAGTGGTAAAATTGAACAAAGAACGCTGATGAGATGGTGTAGCGACCTCGAAATCAGTACTGATCCGTTCTGCTAGTATGATGAATAAAAATTGTTCTATATATAGTACTCTCTTAATAAAAAAAATAATAATGAATTTATCCAAAAAATTTTTCTAATAAAAATTAAAAATAAAAAAATTAGAATAAATAAATGGGTAAAATTCGGGTTTGAACTTGAGCCAAAATCAATCGTTTCAATATGTAAATTAAAAACTTTAAACTCGTTTTCTAACGAAAGTATTTTTTTAAGATATGACTACGTTGCAATAAAGGAGCGATATGCTTTACTAACGCACTGAAATTATTCAAATTGACTGCAATCATAAGGCAAAATTTTTGGTGAATGACTTATATTTATGGTTCCATACTTTCGCAAAGAACATATTTAAATGCGTCCTCCTCTATCGGCATCACTAAAGCACTGGCTACTAGGATGTTGGGAAACTGAAGCTTTAGGTGTTTACTTTAAATTGAAGGAAAAATTATTATTGTTAATATTAATATGTTTCCTTCCCTGGCTTGTTTAAAAGGTAAAGAGCACAAGTAAGTACTGGCAGTAAAAACTGTTTGCAAAAACAGGTAGCAAAATGATGATTTACCTTTTGCCTAGTTAGCAAGCAGTTGTGGCATTTCATTTGCATTTTATCTTAACAATTTTAAATTAGTCTACCACTATTTTATTTTTTGTTTTACCCCCTCTTGCTATTTATTTGCCAACACAATATTATTATGCCAAAAAATTGCATTATGTAAAGCTGGTTGATTCCCCACCAAAAAGGAAAAAGAAAAAACAACAGCAAAATCATAGTAATTTATCAAATTTAAGGAGTAGAACCAGTTACTCCTACCTCGATAAGAACAACAACAACAACAACAAAAGTCGGTGTGTTGGTGTCTAAAGAATAAATAAATAAAAACATTAGCCAAATCAGTATGCATTCCAAATTAACCAAAGTCAAAAATCTACATTGAAATATTTACTATTTGCAAAACAGGTTTTTTATGAGTGAACTAAATTGGGTACCAGTCTGTGGCTGTTATTTATATTTTAGTGTTTGCAGGATTTTTCTTTAACACACTAAAACAAATTTTAAGGTTTTTTAAATTGAAAGTTAAAGAAAAAGTAGCACAAGTAGTTCTGACCCACAAATTTTTGCAATACAAAGAGAGAGAGACAGACGAAATAAATAACAAATCCATTTTATCCTGTTAATTTTTCGTTTTTTCGTTTTACAATTTTTGCTTAAATTGTGATATCTATTCTATTTTTCTCTGAGTGTTCATTATTTATGGCCGGGCCAAAATCTATAAACACCGCGAAACACTTTGCCAAATTGTTAGCAAAATAGTGAAAAAAAATAAATAAAAATTGCAAAGTGTTTATCGGGTTTTTTTTTGTTTGTTGTTTTGTTACATGACTGTTTCAAAGAGATTTTTATCACGAAATTATATTTTTGTAGTTGTTTCCAAAAGGTACAGGAATAATAGCGGCAACATTTTTGTTTTATACTGATTTTCCGTAATGTAAGATTTACTTTGAATGTAACGAAAAACTGCAATTAAGCTTATTTCATATATAAATTCATAACTGTTTAAACTTTTCAAATTAAAAATAAATAGCTGCCGGTCAAGGCTACAACGAAATCAAAAGTATTCATACTGTAACAAAATTGCATGTGATCGGATTTCGCAAGCAGCTGATACTTTCTTGTTTGCTTTAAACCAAATTTTTTCACTTAAATGAAGAACCTGATAAATTTATGGTTTTTTTTAATTTTCATATATTCATTTTGTTTATTATTTTTTTTTTTTTTTTTTTTTTTTTTTTTTATAAAGAGAAGTAACACTCAGGCAATTAGTATGCCTACCAACCCGTAGGTGTGTTACCTTCCTTGGGAAAGAGATAGTGAGAGAGGACAGATGGTGAAAGAGAGAAAGCTTAATTTTTACAACTCTGATATTGCGCGCTGTGTTAGTTTTTAGATCAGTGTTGCAGCGCCTCTGATGTCAAGTAGGCGCATTAAATGTGTTTTAAGCTGTTGTAGCCATTTTATTAATTATTTTACTTCGCCGGCGATTTTGCTACAATACCATCATTTTTTTTTTACTCTGCAGCCAAGTTTATCAGTCAATTTTTTTTCATTTAATTAATTAATTAATCGTCAAGAAAAAACCTTAAAACGCTCATCGCACAACATCATTACACTTATTACTTTTATTCACAAATATATTTTATTATTTTATTTTAATTAAAAGCATTAAATTGTGACAGAATATTTGTAAAAAATAAACCAAAAACTATAAAAAAAATAAGATTTTTTTAAAACACAAATGTTTTGTATATTTTTGAAAGGGAGAACAACAATTAATTTCCAATTGATTTTAAAAGTGCCACATAAATGGATAGGTGAAATTGATAGCAATCTTGTTTTCAATTTAAAATGTTTGACTGTGTTAGTAACAATTTGAAAAGAACTGAAAGGCAAAAATTGACGAAAACTGAAACCGCGTTCTAACACATTCTTGACACATTTTTAAAAATAAAATTCAATAAAAATCATTTTTCGTACTTGCTTAACATTTTCCGCACATTCACAAATTGATGAACATATCGATTTTTTTTAACTTAAAATGGAATTGTTCAGTAATAAAATTACAGTGAAGTCGCAAAAATGTGAACACTCGAAAGTGTGAGCGTCTCAGAAACGTGAACACAAATTATTTTTCCATAGAGTATTTAAATACGTGAACAAAATCTGAAAGATCTAAGATGTGAACACTGTTTTTCAATTGGAAAATCCCCGCATTAGAGGTTATTTAAAAAATTTTAATTCGTAAAAGTGAAAAATGTATTTTAAGAGAGAAGATATCTTCTCTAGATATAAGACAGCTAGAAAATAGTGCGGTTCTACTTCTTCAGCCGCTCAATTCTCAAATTTGTTTTATTGCAGGTTTTGGTGTTTTTTGAGAATTTAATTAAAATTTAATTACAGATGGATGTTACTCTCTCCGCGGTCAAAGATTGGAACAGCAATCCTGAAAAATATAGCACAGAATTAGGAAGTATTGAAATTCAGGATGATACTGACGATGATGATGATTTGTTTATATTCCAGCCAGAAGTTACAATTGAATCAAAGGAAGCTGTAGAGGCTTTCCATAAGGCTTTAATATGGGCTGAAAACGAGATGGTAAGCCTAAGTGACATTAAAGTGCTAAGAAACCTTAAAGAAAAAGCTCTTTTAAAGATGGATGGCAAACTAAAAAACTTATAAAAAACTTACTAATTTTTTCCTTTAACCCTAAAGCACACAACTTTAAAAATTACATAACCACACAAGTGAGCCCCACGAGCTCATATATAAAAAATTTGTAGCCAGACGTTGTTCATAGTCAAAATAACATAACAGTTGTATTTTAATATTAATTAGGATTTTATTATGCCTTAATAAAGGAATACTAAAATGCACAAAAGGCAGTTTTTAATAACGAAAAATATATATAAAAATTAAAGAAATTTTGAGACTGTGAGGCTCACTTGTGTGCTTTAGGGTTAATAATATAATAATATCCTTTGATAAACTGATTCTTAAATATCCAACCTAAAAAATTTTCCTATTAGCTTCAGTTTATTTTTTTGTTGATTTTGTTAATTAAATATCAATTTCTTGTTTCCTTTATTTTATTTTCTTTGTCATTTATCGAATGCAAGGTGAACTGAATATAAGGGCATTTTATTTTTTGGCATTAAGAATTAATAAAATAATTATTTTCAAATATTGTTTGGCATTTTTGCTTTAAATTTGGGTACTCGATAACGTGAACAAACTCGAAAATGTGAACTGCTTTTGTAGAAATTATTTCACGTTATCGCTAGTTGACTGTATGTATTAAAATTGCTCAAGATACATCGAGTTGGGTCTAATTGACAACACACGGTTTAATTTTACTCAAAGCGAAATCCACTGAAAAGTGTTAAAATACAAATTTTAAAATGCTCATCGGTATTCTATCAAAAAGTTTTCATAAAAACTTGAAACATCATTCTTTTTAACTTAAATATCTGCTCATTTAAAGGTATAAATGATATTAACATCCCTCATTTTCTCTAAAAACAATTCAATAAAGTGTTTACAAGTAAAATGACCAACCCACATAATTACAATAATAGTGATGACAAAAATCCTTAAAAAAATATATCAAAACGAGTGTTTTAAGTTACTCATTAAAGTATCATGCAACCAGTCAGTCAACCAACCAACATTTCTTTTGTCATTTTTGTCTTAAAGTAGTAAAAGGAAAAGTCATTCTCAAATAAACTCCAGCATGACAGACACAGCAAACGAACTTCTTTAAAAATTTGTTGGCATTATATTGCCAAATGAAAAGTATTTAATGTTTGGTAGTGTTAAATTCTTATAACAAGAAAAAGAAAAAACTTAAAAGACAAAACCAAATAATGAATTGAAAAGATACAAAAGACAAGACAAGCAGTGAACAAGAGAGTGGCGATAATGAAGCTGAAGCCTTTGATATCAGAAACTTCAATAGATTCAATAGAACTATTGAAGTAATTGGATAAACCGGTTCAAGAAGATTCCAAGATGAAAAGGATGAGTATTTTTAAGTGAATTTTTAAGCTAATGTTTTGGCAGGACATCGAAAAAACTTTAGTACAAACAATAAGGAACAAAAAACATAAGCGGGAGAAGGAGAACGACAAGAATTTTAACAAATGACTCTTGCTTTAAGCTGGCGCTTTCAAAGTTGAAAAGAAAAAAATAACAGCCACTTTAATGCCAAAGGGGAAATTAAAGAAAAAACCAACACACCAAAACACATACAATTAAAAATACGTTTCTCTTTGCACACGTACAAAGGACCGCACCAAATAAAGATCCATAGAGAAATCTTTAATATGTAGTCATTTGAGTGTGTGTGCTTGAATTTGGTGCGGGTATGGGTGTGTATGTGTGTCTGTGTGCTTTTTGTGTTTATGTGTTGCTTAAAAGGCCAAATAAACGTTCATTCATGTACGCATACATTTATAAACAATAATAATAATAATACATTGATTACTAACGAACACACCAAAAGTTTACGTATTTATTATGGCACTATTGTATATTTTGCACATAAACACACACACGCCCCCATACTAAACACACATTTCTGCTTTAACTATACGAGTATTTAAGAACCTTTTATAAAACAAAGAACAGATTTTTATATCAAGTTCATTGCAGTATGAAATACTACTAGTGCTGGTTGTTTTATGTTTGTTTACTTGTATGGCCTGTTACCACATCCGGCAGTCCTACTAACCAAGCGTCATTTGGGAACAACAGAAAAAAACCTTCTGTGCTCTTTTGTTTTTCCATTCATTTCTAAAGCTTTTCCAATCAAAGGTGTGAGGAGTTTTCTAATTTTGTACATGTTTCACTTTTTTTGTTTTGGTTATTTCCATTAATTTGGGATAAATTAAAACCTCAACAGCTGTAAATGAAAATAAAAGGGATATATTTATATATATTTTTGAAATGTTGGCAATAATTAAATATACGTTCCGGCGACATACATGCCTACTATATTTACTAAAAAGCTTTAAACTTGGTATATTGAGGAGCAGTACAAGCTGCTTTAACTTTAAAATAGATTAATCGATACACGTTATTGAATAACTACGTGGTCTTATTTCCTTAGGAAACTATTTCAAAGCTATACAAAAGGAAATAGGCGAGCTTATAACATGCAGTTGGCTCAATTCTGGGAGGCATGTAAAGCAGTAATAAACCGATATATGGAAGCAATATTGATTATTAAATTATAGAAGCTTCCAGAAATTCCCTAATGTAAGCAAATATTGTTCAATAGATTATAAATTTTAACATGCTATCTGGTAAGCTTAATGTGAAACTGTAAAGTAAATTATTCAAAGCAATGTTTTAGTCCATTAATTCCCAGTGGAACATAGGGCCTCAACAAAGGCTTTCCGTTCCTTCGTATTTGTCGCCCGTCGTTTCATTTGGCTCCCCGAAATGTTATGGTCGCGTAGTGCGCTTTCGGTTTGGCGGTTCCAGTTATTAGTAGGTCTGCCAGTGGTTCTGGATCTCTAAGGATTATATTCGATGGATTATCTCGTAATATCATCAGATAGCTTTCTCAACGTGTGACATAGCCATTTGAATTTAGGGAAACCTATATCAAAAATATTCTGGGGTTTGAATTGATCAATTCCAAACATCGATGTTGGAGATGGTATTTGTTAGGAAATTCCGAGGATGAGCCTAAGACATTGGTTTTTTAATACGCTTATTATTTTCTCTTTCGCTCACGCAAATCACAAAAATTCACACGAAGCTTAAATTTTGTGGATATTTCTAAGACATAAAATATTTGTAGCTAAAACAACTTAATTTCTACAAGTGTCTTTAAAATTTGATATTTATTGCTTTCGCAAAGGACTATTATAAGGCAAGCACTCAAAAATACTTCATCAACGGTCTTTGAGGAGTAGACGAAAAGAGTTCTATTTTCAATAGGCCGCCCTTCTTCACAGCTGTAGTATATTATTGGCTGGATATCACAAACGCACACTGAATTGCATTACTATTAAGCACTCTCGATGGACGTTTTCAGCTTTTAAAATACGGTGCATGATATCAGAAAATAATTCGCTTACAAGAAAAATTAATTAATAGTATAATGTATCCGCTTCTGCAACTGTCAGACTATACCATGTACTAAATAAAAATTTTATTGGTAAACGAAAAATATCATGGTTGCGAGTTGTGAACACATACTACTTCAAGATAAAGCAGCGTGCAAGCAACGGAGATGAAATATTTACGCAAGGTATCTGGAAAAACAAGAAAAGTCAGAGTTAGAAATGATAATATTAAAGTCCATTCTATACTATGTTGAAGACCACGCAAACAAAATTAATAGATGTAAAGCTAGATGGTTCGTTCACGTGATGAGAATGGAAGATTAAAGAATTCCGAAACTGGCGGCTCAATCCATACCGATAGGAATTTGACCAAGAGGGCGAAGAAGATTAACCTGGGCTCGAATCGATACATCCGCGAACGTAAAACATGTCATGTAAAAATACTCTTTTCGGATTTTTACATACGTGAACGTACTGTATTTAGTAAAAATCGAGATTACAACATCCGTGATCGTATAAACGATCGTAAGAGCCTTACGAACTATCATCAGTTAGCAAAAATGCGTTCAATTGGAAATAAAAGCTTTCTAAATTGTATACAAAATGTTAATTTATTGAAAATATTGCGAGCAAATGAAATTTTCTTAAGATTGTTATGATCCAAGAAATACAAAGCAAAATTATTCACAAGGAATGGATACACTCAAGCAGTCTCAGTACTTTAGGGTCAATTCCTTCTTACAATCATACGACTCATTTGCCTCACATTATATTTTACAAAATGTGCTCAGAACTACTGAAACTCTTCTTGCAATTGAGATTTTTTGGTCAACGTAATCGTTTTACAAATCTGTAAGGAATATTGATGAACAAATAAAAAAAGTAGTGTATGTAGGACACCCGGTTAGAAATATCTTTCTGAGCTGTATGTATTAATATTGTATGTAATTTATCATTTGCAATTTAATTTATCATTTGGATTTTTTCTGTAGAAAATTTTACGTTAATATTTTTTTATAAAACATTTGTTTGTTGAGGGTTAGCTAGTCTATATACATGCATTTTATTGGCGCTAATGCCACATCAACCTTATACCATATTTTTGAAATGTTTCAAACCTCTTATACAAAAACTTTCAAAAACCAATGAGAATTTCAAAAATTACAAAAGTATAAATAAACTTTTGAAACTTATTTAATAATCCCAACAAACAAATTATATTATTCGATATGAATCTACCTTATTTTCTTTAAAACCTTTATACAATTAGACAGCTTTTGGGTGCCAATAAAAGTATTTAATAAGGCAAAACGGAAATTAAAATCTTAATTAAGTATTTTTTTAAATTTATTAATCGAGATTGCCTCGATATTTTCTTGCAAAGATTTTCAAAGACTTTTGTTTTGCAGCTCATACTTTTGTAATATTATTTTTTAATAAATCTACGAAGATCAGTAACACATCCGAATATACATTTTCTATGCGGTATGCAAAAATTAAAATAATTGAAAATATATTAGCCCTATTCACAATCTTGTGCATTTAAGATTGCATATTTTTACAATTGTAAATATTTTCCAGCAATCGGGAACGGTCTTGTCTTTTGGAATACTTTTTTGTAAAACACGAAATCTACACTCATCATTTTTTATTTATTTACATTTACACGTGCACATGCATAACCGAACAGCGAGAGAACATTTCGGTATTCTGGTTTGCAATTAAGTGTTGCATACGTAGAGTGCAAATATATACTACCACTACCTTTAGGTGTTGCTTATTTATACAAGAGTAGCAAGTGTTATTCTTTGCATTTTGTAAGTGTAGAGTAAAAATATGCTACATCACTTTGCAAATGCTACGATGCAAGCCGGGTTGCTAGATTGCCAAAAACAAAGTGCTAAAATGTTCTACGGATCAAAAAAAGTACTAGTTTTTGTAGCATTGCGTTTTAATTATATAGTTAAAAAAAGATTTTACATTTCAGACATCTGTACATTTTTTTATAAAATTTTATCATTTTTATTTGATATTTTACTTATGTATGTAAATATATTTACATACAAAATTAATTTTATTTAATATAAAAAAAGCTCTAATATATTTTAATTCAAGTTAAGAGTATAGAAAATATCAACCATATTATTAGCTAATTCCTCACAGACTAACTCATTTTTGTATATTTCAGATGAACCGATTTTTTACAATATCCTTCTGATAAATCTAAGGCAGGGACATAACTTGTATGCCCAATTTTTACTTCAAAGAGTTATTATTAAAGGCATTTAAATAAAAATCTTTTAAAAACAGTTAAAAATGAGGAATATTTGTTAGTCTTCTGATGTTATAAAAGATTTTAATTTATTTGGGTCTTTCATAACACGTATAAAAGACCTTTATTTTTTCAGCCTTCTCATAATCATTACAGAGGATTTTTATTTTTCTAGGTCTTCTCGTGATCTTATTTTTTATTGGTCATCTATGTGAATACATACTTAGTGTGTGCAAGCTCTAAAAAGCCCTAATTAGATAAAAGCTATGTAAAGACCGAAAAAAATTAAAAAATTGGTAAGAGAAGAACAAAAAATCGTTCATAACAATTATGAGAGGACTAAAATATATTTAGCTTTTTCTAATTATTATTTCAGGACCAAAATTTTTCCAGCTACGAGTATTTATTCTTTGACCAATTTAATATTTAAAAAAATAACAGCAGATATTTTGGGTCCCTGGTCTAAAGTATACCAGCATACGTTGTCTAATTTCACACCCTCTCTTATTCGTATAACCGGAAATAACAATTCTTCGTTTTATTTTTCATACATTGCAAAGATGTAAAAAACCTACGACAAAGTTATAGAAAAGGCAGCATATGTATATATTTGTACATTTTTATACAGTGAGAGAATTTATACTTAACTTGATATTATGTATGTGATTTTTCTAATTAATTCTGCGATCTAAAAAAGTGCTAAAAATTATAAATAATTATAAAACTATGCTAAATATTTAAACTGTTAGTGCTAACTCAGAAAAAAGCTAGATCTAGCACTAAAACTGCTAAAATGTCAAGACTGGATGCAAGACCATTGCACAAGATAATGAATTGGTCGAAGACGTGGACGTATGTGGAATATTTTTCGCTAAAACTAATCATACGTAGAACGTTTGTTTGTTTTTTGTTAGTTTTCTATCTGGATTTTGAGAACTAGAGTTTAAAAGTAGAAATTGTTAAAAAACATTTATATTCTCAAAATTCATTCATTTAATTGATGTGCTTGCAAGTAAACGAATATTATTACAAGGTAATTTATATACAATCCAACGAGAAACTGCCAATATAAGTCATTTTAATATTTCAACTGCACTGTTTTGTTTAGCAAGCCCCCACACACAGAACACATACATTTCATAAATATATAAAACTTTATTGGCCTTGTTTGTTGGCTCTTTTTGGTTAATTTTGCTACTTTTAGATTTTTGTAAAAGCCGACTTAGCTGCTTATTTCTCCAACTCCTGGTAAAACAGCTAGCTTGTCAATGTCAATAATAAATTAATTTTACAAGGTACAAATATTGTTTTTCTTGTTGTAAAAATGCAGCATAAATACACTTAATAATACAATCTAACAGTATTTTTTGTCAGTGTAATAGTTAAAATTTTTAATAAATTAAAATTTATCCTTATAATTAAAATGACTGTATTTAATTTTGTTGCATAAGGAAATCAAAGTATTTGCATTCTGTTGTTTCCTGCCGAAGGAGACAAAACAAAATTATAAAAATTAAAAATGTACAAACAGAAAAAAAATATTGTTGGCGATTATGAGATAGTATCCCGTAGTTACTTCCATTCAATGGTTTCATTTATAATTACATTTTAATTAGATTCATTCGGTTGTAAAGTGTCCTTTTTCTGCTGCTGTTTTTTTTCTCTATTTCTTTATCTTAAGAAATATTTCGCTTTCACACTTGGGCCACACACCAGGATTGTGGACACCATAATCAAGGGTATTGCTTACACGATTTCTTTTTTTAATTTTTCCTTATTTTCTTTTTAATTTATTTTATTAAAGGAAACGAATTAAAAGGAAAATAATGAATTGTTACACTATTCTTGTTTTTAAGATACAACACCAAAATGGTGTTCGTATCGGCGTTAGAAATAACAACAAAAACAGCAACAACAAAATAATAAAAGTGTAAGATTTTTTTAGCGCAGCTGGATGAATTTTTATGCTTTTGCATTTTTAATGACTGTGATTTATTAATGGCGACAAGATGATTAAGAAATAAAAGTATAAAAAAAATTGAGTCTTTAAGGAGGATGATGGGGCTAAAGCAATGGTTTAAACAAACCTCTTTCACACTACAATTTTAAAAGACTTCCGAGCAGTTTAGAAATTGAAAAAATTAGGAATTTAGGAAAAGTTAATTTTTTAGGCAGTTATGTACTTTTGACTCTGCTTCGTGTTAGGCACAGATTCAGAAACTTAACTTCACGAATTTTAAATTAATGACAACATTTTAAGGGATAAAATCAAGAAAGTTCAGGAACAAAAATATCTAAAAAAAAATACACTGAGGGGAAAAATAAGCTAAATTTAAGCAAAACGGGCTTAAAAAAAGCCGAAAACATCAAAAAGTCTGTTAAGCTCGAAAAAGCTAAAACCAAGCCGATATTCCTAATTTTAGAATGGTAATTCTTAAGCTAGTTTTTAAGTTTCTTCATTCTTCTTTTAAGAATAAAAATCATATTTTAAGAATTTTGCATTTTTGAAATAAGCCTCACGTAATCTTATTACAAATCTAACTCAGGATAAATTTAAGAATGATAAATCTTATTTCAAGAATATTTGTTCTTGGTTATATGCTTTTCGGAATTCAAAATTCGAATGTACTTTAAACCCCAGCAAACAAGTCAAAATGCTATTAATAATATTTTCAGTTTATGATGGTTTTATTGACAAAAAAAAAATAAAAACAGATAAAATTCCTAAAAATTAAATATATACATGCATACGAGTATATGTAAATAAATTCATAGTTCTTATTATATACATTGAAGTCTAATAAATGATTTACCAGTATTTATATAATATACATGTGAGGGAGGGAGGGCTTGTAATGTTACATGTACATGTCCGCTTTTTGCATGAATTGCAAGCTTACATAAGTCACTTGTGCAGCTTAAATATGCCATAAAAATTAAGGATGCTGGAACATACAATATAATATAAAAAACACATAGACAGCTTCGAATTCTTTCAATAGTTTCCGCAAATTTTTCTCTTCTTCGTCTTCGGCACAATACTCTCCCTCCGTCCTGTTTTAACATGCAAAAGCAAAAGCCGATTTGAATCTCCCAATGGCACACTACAGCTTTAATTTTGAAAAGCTTGTATAGCGAAGATCGATCCGTTTGCAAACGTTTCTTCCACATGAACATTTGAACGGGTTTCTTCCCCCTAAACAACTTATTCAATTGCTACAGTCATCCAATTATTTTCACAGTTTTAATCAATATTAGCTATATATGAATTTTCCATTGAAACGAAATATTTTTCACTGTAACAAGTGCACTCGCTGAAAGAATAGTAAAAGTAAACGAAATCACCGCATATTCAGTGTTTTTCTTTATTTTAAATCGTTTCGGATAAAATTAAGTACGTCAGGATTGTTTTAAGAATTTTCAGTTTTAAATTAAGAACGTCTTCCTCGATTTAATCTAAGATCAAGATTTTATTTCTTAAGTCAAGCTTTTATTTTTTGTTTGAAGATTTTTATTTTGTTTTTAGATTGCCGTTCTTATTTTTTTCTTCTTTTTAAAGCTGTTTTGACTTAATTTCTACAAAATTAAACAATTCTTAAAACAAGTACGACACAGCTTAATTTTAGCCCGCAGTTTTTCTCTTAGTGTATATAACAGTGGAAAATCAATTAAAAATTGGGAGTGAACAGCAAAAAACAAAAGGGTTTATTAAAAAAAACCCAACTTTTATATAAAAATATTTAATGAATTACAAAAAAAATAAATTTTATAACGTTTACATTTTTGGTCAAAACCCATTGTCTTCTTGTGCTTAAGCTGAAGCTTTAGAAAGATATAAAACAATACTAAAGTGATTAATACATAATTGCAAAAAGGAGCCCTCATAAAACTGCAACCCCACCAGCAGCAACAGCAGTCTATTTTTTGTTAAACAACATTACGAATTCCACTTGTGCCAACCCTTCCCCTTCTACAGGGAATTAAAACTAACCCTTTCCTTCAAGTTCCTTTGTTTTTTTGGGGTTTTTTTCATATATTTTTATTTTCTAAATACGGGTCACAGGCCGTCAACTAAATTGTGTTTTTTGCTCATAAACAAATTTTTGCTTGCTATAGAAATTATCTAATAACATCATTTTTGTTATTGCTTTGTTTTCTTTATTTTTTTTTTAAAGAATGTAAAAGAAAAATTACAATTTTATGCAAAAAAAAAATCATATTAAACCAGACTACTTCCTTTACTTGATTCATATAATCCTTCTGCAATGGGGAAAAAAGGATGTTGACTCACTCTCAATAATTGTTGCTATTTTTATGCAAAGATATCTCAAAGAAAGCAACTATAGAGATTTTAAAAATGTTCTTAGTCAGTGTTTTACTTTTGTTTTCTTACAATTGAGGCTCATTGCTTTTATTTGTGCGCTTTTTTGCAAGTTACACATCGTTGATTTTATTAGTCTCCGGCGCACAATTCACAAAAGAAAAAATTTAAGAAAAATTTGCTATCAAACGAATTTGACATCATCTTTAATGTTCCAGGTCCTTACTCATGCTACATTCCAAATGAACATTTAAAGGATTCATCTTATCGTACAAATGTACCTTCTTTCTTAAAGGATTCTTTTTATTTATCTGCTTAAGCATTTTTTTTGTTAATGTTTATTTTTTGTAGGCTTAATATTGTTTGAATGTGTTTTTATTTCTGTTAAATTGTTAAAATTCGTAAACAAGTTGTTTTGAGTTGAGTTTTTTATTATTACATTATTAGTTTAAATTGTTCGTTTAATGGTTTGTTGTTTGTTTTATTGCAAATAAATGTTTATAAAAATCTTTAATATCAATAATCGACAATTTACTTTGTAACTTGCGAAGCTTGAATTAAATTGAATTAAAAACTTGTAAATTAAAGTTACTGAAATGGCACTAACGGGTGTCCTTCGTTTCGGAAAATTACCGCATATACGTGAATAGCAATTGCTAAGGCAGATGAATATACTGGTAATTTATTCGCCTACTTTTTGATATTCGTATTGGGAATTTTTTGCGAATTTTTTTCAAAAATTAACGTTCTAAAAACAAAAGAAAAAATATTAGTTTGTAATCATGTTTGTTAAAGCAAACATTTTTTTTAACTTTAAATATCAAATAATATAATAATATAATAATACTAATAATTTACTAAGCTAAGAACAACCAACCATCAACTCGTTACCCTAATAAATTCTTTTGCAACTTAGATTGAGCAAAGTTAAATCCTTTGTAGAATTGTCTCTAATTTTCTAAACTCAGAAATTAAAACACGTTTATAGTTTTAATTTAAATAGAAAATGGCTCTTTATTTAAGTCTGTACTCTTAGACTTCTCGAAATATATTGCCTATATCACGATTTTATTAAAAATGTACAAAGTCAAACTTCAAGTTTACTTCAATGACAAGTCAATGTCAGTTAATATAACAAAGAGGAAAAGTAATAATTAGTACAAATATAAAGGAGTTAGCAATTACAATAATAGGGTTTCATGTATGTTTTATTCATACAATATTCGGGTATGTTTACACCTTCTTCTTTATCTGTATCATGTTATATTACTAATCAACCTTCAGTAGAGGCTGAACTTCAAAAATGATTATTTCTAAGCCTTTTCTTTTTCAAATATATTACAATACACCGTATAAATAAATACCGCACCTCTAAACATTCGCTCGGAACAGTTGGGGTTGCTCCGACTAAATATTGCCTCAATATAAATAAAAGAGATTCGTATTTTTGCTACCCGTTTTCCTCTGAATAATCCACCGTAGGAAAATAACAAAGAAATAAAGTTTTAGACGCTGAGTTGAGACGACATTTAATCTTCATCATCACTTTTATTCGAAATAATGTCTTTCAAAGGTGCACGCTCACGCATGATTTTATTTTTGATTACTTTTAATTTGGCGGCCGTTGGCGTCTGATATTTTTTCCCATTATTAATTTCTTCACTTACAATTAAAAAACATTCATCGATTTAGCTTAAAAGTACTCGTTTTTATATATCAAATAAAACCTCTTATTGGAAGTCTTCATAATATTATTATCAATTAATTTTTCTTTTAGCATTTGACATGCGACATTTGAAAAACATATGAAAAAAGTTTTGTTTTTGTACTTTTAAAAAAAGAGACTACTAAATAATTTTATAGAAATTATATGTAACACTCGTATACCAAAATTCTTGTTAAATCTATTGACACCCTACTCCACCAATAGGTTGTAAACTTAATAATTATTTCGAGACAAGCTATTATTCCTTATCTATTTTTATATCGCCAACCGTTTGGGTGGTCAAGGAACTAAAAATTCTATTATTATTATTATTATGATTATTATTATGTGTAATTATTATATGATCTTGTTCATTGGAATATTAAATAAATCACATGAGACTTTATGCATTTGGCTCACGTTTGCTGCATTCCACTTTCCTTATGCGGAAAGCATGGTATGGTGAGGTCTTTTAATAGTTAGCAAATACGTGGCAAACATATTACAATCATTTTTTTTATTGAAAGGAATTGTTTGGGAATTGATCTGAATTCACCCATTTCTTTTTAATTTAAGAAATTTATTGGATAAATTCATTATTTTTATTCAGAGAGTACTATTTGGAACTATTTATTATTCATCATACTATAAGAACGGATCAGTGTTAATTTTGAGGTCGCTACACCATCTCATCAAGGTTCTTTATTCGAATTTATCACTTTTCACGATGGATCCTAGTAACTATTTAAACGTCTTGTTAAACGAATTAGAATACGAAAGGTGCACTTTATCCATTTTTACATTTTTCTAATTTCTTAAAATAGATTTGACCCTCAAGCTCAATATAAGCCTAATAATTTTAAGCATTAATAATTTTTTTAATTATTGGTTGGCTATAGATATCAGAATTCTTTGTTAGAATATTTCCATTTTCTGGTTTTGTGGCACCAACAAATATGTTTTCATTTGTTCAAATGCACTCGGTCAGGACCAGTTGATATTAATTTCTTTTTGGAAAATTTTAAAATTCACTGAAGTGGACATTTATGTTAATTAGGAATGCCCATAGCACACACTCGTATATACAAGAAAGAATTGGATTTTAATGAAATCTGATGGAAAATTATTATGTATTTTACTAAATTTCTTGTAAATCTTTTTTATTTTCATTTGCTATTGAAAGGACGTTGGACTTATTTAATGTGCGTATATATGTTGTTGTTGTTTTTTTTGTTTTTATTTATTTAATGAAAGCCTTGGGGAATGCTGCAACAGAAGTAGTCAGTCATTCATACAGGCCACTACTATAGACGAAAGAGACAGAGGTAGAGAGAGAGTGCATAATTATGAAGTGAAAAATGTTAATGAAGGAGCTCTGTAAGGATACGCAAAAAAGCAGTGAAAACAAACAAACCAAAAAATGAGCAACAAAAAAAAAGGAAAATAGACACACATCAGTCAACTGGATGGGCAGGGCAGCCCAGCTAAGTCAGTTAACAAGTGGTCACTTTGATGTGGTGCAGTCTGTGGCAAACGCGTAAGTTATTTTATTTTTTCTTCTTTACTTCCTTTACTAATTTTTTAAATGAGCCGCTTTAATAAACAATTTAGATCTTGTATACATTTTTTTATTTTCTTAATAAATTAACAAATTAAAAAATAAGTGTGTTTTCAAAGAAGGGCAGCAGCTCTATTCATTATTTGTACAACTTTGTGTTGCTTTTCTTTCCTTGCGAATGTTTTTGACTTTGATATGCAAATTATAATTATTTGTAGTTTTTGGTTTCTTTTACTGCTAAGGATTTGTAAACTCTTCAAATAAATGTCCTCTTTTTTTGTTTTGGAGGGGGGAGCGGTGTTTTAAGACTTTCAAGAACATCTTAAAAATGTTAATTTCTTTAAGATCTTTTGAAATGTCTTACAAATTTCTGACCAAATGCACTCATGCATAAATAACACATTCAAATGAATCTATAAAATTTGTAGCATCAAAGCTACATACACATACACGTTCACGTACACTTACACTCTGGCCCATTACTACAAATGCATTTAAATGTATTGAAATGGATCATACGAGTACAAATAACAAACAAACAAACAGTTTTAATGGTCACAACACCAAATAATTGTTAGTTTGGAATTTTCTTGTTTTAAAATAAAATTCCAAGTTTTTCCCAAAGACTGGGTATGAATGATTTTCTTGGATTTTTGTTTATCTACTTTGCGTAATAAATAAGTACGAGTATTTTTCTTATTTTGTATTTTTGGCAAATTAAGACCCCTTGACTAATGGCTGATAATGCCTGCATTCAAAATGGAAATCTTCTAAGTTATATTTTCATTTTGCCGAATGTAAATGAGGGATAGAGTAATATTACACATGTAAGTTTATTTTCTTTAACGTATTTTGCTGTAAAAGCTAATGTGTGTAAAATCATACACATACATAAATACGTACGTTATAAATAGTTTTGAAATACAGGGCAGCATATTCTAAGACTTTAACATGTGCCTGATAGTTTTCTTAAAGGTGCACAGTGTTTCTAATACAACAAAAGAGTTATGAAGTTCATAAGTTATTGTAATATGCAAATTAGCTTAGATGATTTAGTAGATGATTTTCATTTTGATCCTTCTACCAAACGCTGAAGTAGACTTTCATCATATTATTGAAAAGTTTCAAACCTCGAATATTTATATGAAAACTTAAAAAAACGTGAATTTATTAACATACAAACATTTTATGTTTTCTTCTAAAAACAAAACAAACACTTGTCATAACTTAAAAAAATCGTTTTTCGGTAAACGCGTTTAAAGATTTTAAATTCCACACAACTCAATGGAAAAATAAATAAAAAATATTCTCCTCTCAAGAGAGGCGTAAGCAAGGTATTTGTATGAAATTTTTATGCAATATAAAGAACGATACGAAGAATAATTCTGCATTCTGAATCGAAAAATTTTGTTTTTTGATTATTGACATTTTTTTGAGGCGTTTTGTTTTTTATTGTGATTTTTAATAGAATAACAAGAACATTTATTTAATTTGGCTGTTTACTACAACATTTTTTTTTTGTTTGCTGTAAGTACAGAGAAAAGTTTATAAACAAATTTCCTTCGCAACCTTTTCGAATTCTTGTAATAAATAAAAATGTTAGAGCGCAAAAAAATTCAAGATTTCAATAAATACATCTTTAAAACAAAATGCCTTAAAACTTTATGTTCGTTACACTGTGTAAAGGCGTTTATCTTATTTTATGTAGCTTGAAGAAAACATATGTATTTGTATTTAAAGTTTTTAGAACCCTTGAGTGCACATGCAAACAAATAAACAACAATAACAGCAACATACCTCAACTTAACACACATACGCACACATGTACACTCATATCCACGGACAAACGCACACACTCTTATAAATAAATTGTCCTGTTTTAAAATAGTGACAAAAAATAAGCAAAAATAAATACTTGTGCAACATACTAAGGATATTTTTGTATATACTCGTATGCACATATTTTAATGATTTTACTAATACTTATAGTTTCGTAAGATGGGCTCTTATACTGCCACACAATTTCTTGTACTAAAATGTGTTCGTATGCCAATGTATACACAGTGTGTGTGAGACTGTGTGTGTGTGTGTAAGTTCAAATAAACATTTCATCCTGTCCAAAGCTGGACTGTAGTGTTTTTTGTGCAATTTGTATGCTTGAAAGCGTTTTACGACTTTCTTTAAACTTTCTTATAAACTACAACTACAACACCAACACACACACACACACTATTATAAACTATTTCTTTATCCTGCCATCACACATACACAATCGTGGACATTAGTGTTAGTAATTTGCTAGTAAAACAGTGTCAAACTATACAAGTATTTATTGTTTTCTAGTCACAAAATTTTCAGGAACCCATTATCTTGGTTTTGACTTTAAGGAATTTTCAATTTTCTTTCAAATCGTATTTCCTTGGAGTCTTAAGGTTTTTGTGGTTTTATTTGTAGTTTGCTATTTGTCTTATATGAGCGTGGCATGTGTCTGTTAAAGGTTAGAGTTGAATGTTGACCGCTTTCATCTTCATCCAATTGAAATGCGATTACATGACCAAAACACGCACTCTCGACCGAATGAATTGATGTCTTAAGAGGTCATTTTACAAACATGTGTTTGTTTTAGTTTTATTTTTAGTTTTATTTTAAGTCTAGTAGTTGACTCTGGTTTTCTAGTTAAAAAGGTTTGAGTTTTAATCAATTTTGCATAGGATTGGTTTTGTTTGTTTTAATGTAGGAAGAAACGTGAGTTCTAAGAAGGTCTAAATTTAATTTATTTAATTGAAACTGTAAGACTGTTTGTGATGTTGGCTAATTTCTTTAAGAACTGCTTTGGAGTACGGTGTATAAAAATTAATTCTTTAAAGCAAAACTAACTAACAATTTTACTACAAACGACAATGATATAAAGCTTATTTAATATTTATTATTAAAAAAAATTTTGCTAAAAATAATTATTTCGCACTTGGTCAACAAGAGGGCATTAAATTGAAATTTTATAATTTTCAACAGAAAAAAATACTTTTTAGTTTACCATTAAAGGTATATGAAAAATAAATCATGCGTTCCATTAGCGAAACATTGACAAAACAATGCGAAATTTTTACAGCAAAATTGTGAAGTATATAAGTTTTATTATTGGTACGCTCATAAGTGCCTGTTCTGTCGAATTATTACATTTGAACAGGCAGTAAGTATATTTTAAGAACTTTGTCTTAACATAGTTTTTGATTTATTCTATACTTCTTGCTAGCGCTCACAATTACTAAACGATTTGGTTCTCTCAGGACGATACTCCTTTATGTGGTTTTTTGTTCGGACTGCAGTTCGTGCTCCCTGTTTGCTTCACTCATATGCAGTATGCGTTTATATGTGACTTTTCTCTATTTTTATTTCGAATTTTTTTTTTAAATAAACCGGCTTTCAAATAAATTTAACGGTTATTAATATTTAAATATTTACAATTAAAGTATTTTCATTTTCCACAAAGCTATAAAAAATTAAAAAATCATATTTTTTTTAAAAGATCTTTAATATTTGTTGTACTTCAAAGCTTTCCAAGAAACATAGAATACAAATACATATATGACTTTCTTTTCATTTAATTAACATCAACACAATTTTTAAATATAAAACAAATATTGCAGCAAATAAAAACATAATTATGAAATAAAAAAAATCTTTATTTGAACATTTTATAAAGTAGTAGACAAAAGATACACGCACACACATTTTCCCATCCGCATTCAATGTAAAACAAATCCCAACAAAATAATGCGTAACATTATTTGAATATTACTCATACTGCCCCGTTCGCCGAAGATTTCCACATAAAGAAATTCTATTTGATTTTCTAAAAGTTGAGATTTTTTTTAAGTATAATGCTTTCCTTTTTGACATTCTCGGACAAATGAATGGAAAAAACTTAAAACATTTCGATCAAAAATCACATTAAAAGGCAAAATTCTAAAAATTTTAATCAGATTTATGTTAAATATCCTTTTTTTTTGTTTTACAACATACATATAAATTTAAATATATATTGAAACTTTAGGTAGGTAAAGTAGTGCTGGAGCGCAAAATGAAATACTCACACATATGTTTATTTTATATTTTTTCCTGATTGTCCTTTACCTTATGAATATTTTGTTGTCTATCTTGGATACAAACGAGAATGGGCATAAACATAGCACAGTTTAAAAAAGAGAATTTTCGTTATGATGCAAGTGTAACTTTTGAAGTTTTTAAAGAGGAATATTTGCAAGATTCGAAAAGAGAATTTGTTAATTATATTTTATTAGAATCGCTTTAAAATTGTTAGTCAATTTTTTCAAAGAAAGTGAAACATGCTACAGCAAATTTAAAAAGATTATTTTTAATTACACGCAGACCATGATTAACATGATTATAGCAACTATTGTCATGGTTGAGGCAAACCATCTATTGCAGCTTTATTATATTTTTAAAAAATAACTATTATTATGCTAAGCTAGCTCTTTATTCATATTTTTATAATTACCATCCACGACAGCAACAAGATGGTTGGACTACAACCATATTTTTATTGAAATACGAAAAAACTATAACATCATAGTTACCATAGGATGTTTGTTAGACTATTGTGTATAATTTACGACTTCTAAAAGAATCTTCTGATGATAATCTAACGAGTAACTATAGCAAAACCATCTACTTTTTTCTTGATTATTGATTTTGTACACATTTTCTGCCACGCTCGTCTTTTAATCTTGGAATGTTTAATATGCAAGTCGTAAAAAATCTTCTAATGATTATTTGAAGAGTGCGAAACTAATAATGTTGTACTTTGCTTAACTACACAAATCTCAAACGATTCTCTCTATGATTAATATAAGCGTCTTTCTCTGTATTATGGAAGAATGTCACAGAAGAATCAGTTCGTGTAACAAGGAATCTCCCGTGCAAGGAATCTTCTACGATTAAAGAATGCGCTCGTCGACAATCAAAAACGTTCTTCATGATATTCCCACTAGACTCCTTCACGATTAAACAAAAATTATTTTAATTGGTGCTGTTTATGGGAACCTCTCAAATTTAAGTATTTTTAATTTTTATTCACACTTTTTCCAAAATTAATATTTTACTTATTCAACAAAACATTAAAAATCTTGTTAAAACAGATTGCAATTGATTATTGAGGGGTATAGCTTGTTCCTATGCGCATTTCACTGTTGCTAGTGCAGATCATCAGGGAACTTTACCCAAATATTTCTTGGAACAACTGGAGATATTATATTAAACCTTCAATAAACAAAATGAAAAGTTTAAAAAATATCAAAGTTGTAACAAGAACTCAATAATCAACCAATTGTTTTTGTTTTCTTACTTTACCATTACTACCTAGGCTCACTTTTTTCAACTCTAATTGTAGTTGTAATAGGTTTGTAGAAAATGTAAAACAACAACTGCTATACATATATATAGAGTGATGTCAAACAAAATTTTTCGACCGGGTGCTTGTCAAGTTTTGTTTGCTTATATTCACCGTACATATACCACAAGTGAATGTTACCCAAAAACTCAAAGGTTTCGACTTTTTCTGAAGTCATCTTTTCGTAACGAATTCGTTAAGACATTTCGGCAGTTTGCCTGAAAAAATTTCTTTCCGATACATTTATTTATAGAATTAAAAAAAAAATATATATATATATATACATATATATGTATATATGTCCTTTATTTATCTAAAAATAATATATGTAAATATAAAAATGTAAAATAAATATTTAAATAAAATGTTCACGTAGAACATAATAGGGCGTCAAAACTTTGATTTAAGTGTAAATAAATGAACAAGATTTAAATTTGCAAAAATAGATAATAAATACTTGCATTATTTGTCGAATCTGTTTCCAAACTGTATATAGCATTTCTATCAGATGTACAATTTAAACCGAATTGATTACGGTTAAGTATTGTCTTGAATACCAAATATAATACTAACTAATCCTTATATATGGAATGAATTTTCGTCATCCCACGTCAAATTTGGTTGATAAACAGACCGGTTTCGGCTATGTGCCATCTTCAGTGTTCTCTCAGTAACTCAGTTACTGAAGATGGCACATAGCCGAAACCGGTCTGTTTATCAACCAAATTTGACGTGGGATGACGGAAATTCATTCCAAATTGCATCAAACCCCGTCGGAAGAAAAACACAACACTTAATCCTTATATTCTTTATTCAGAAAACGAAGTTCTAGCTTATACGGAGGTACCCACAGAAAGCACATCTATTCAATATATTCAACAACAGGAACCAGGTAAAACAACAAAACTTTTAATTTGTGGTAAAATTTGTGATAACTTGTAACTTTCAATGCAGTTGTTAGAACAAGTGGTTGCGCACAACAAAATATTACTAGATCGAAGAAGCCAAACACTGCCGACTCTAATCTGTGACCTTAAAAACTATAATTTGTAATATATATTAATTTAAATTATAGCTTATATAAGTATTGAAATTAATAAATAAAATTATGGAAAATAATTTTTATTTTATTTATTTTTTATAATGAAATCGTACGTACATATCTTGGCAATTTTGTACCTGTATATCGTTGCGATTTCATACCTACATACATATCGTTGCGAAGTCATGTCAACCCTTTCATATAAAAACCGTTACGATGTCGGTAGCATTTCGGTTCCGACATCGGAGGGTTTTGTGGACAAGTCGCTAAAAATTCTAATCGAAATCGGAATATTTAGTTTGGTGGGTTTGTACTAAATACACAGAAAAAAGCTTAAACAAAATAGTACAAAAATATTTCATATGTTTGTTAATAAAAAATAGAATTTATTTCATAAATTATACAATAAATAAATACATTGACTGCCTGGTGCACGATGTCTTTTTTTCGGACAATTAAATTTAAAGCAAAAATTATTTCTGAAATTATTTTTTAAATTAAAAATTAAATCATTTGACATCGTGGCCCTGGCAAAATAAAATTTTGTTTAAACTATTGTTATCGATATAATCAAATACGTAGATAATTTGGTAACCAACCAACTGTGACCTACTTCATTTTGATTTAATTTTTGTATTTATTTAAAAAATCAAAGCTGATGCAAGAAATTTTGAAAAATTTTAGTTAACAAATTCTACAACTTCACTTTTTATTTCTATGTACTCGTACTATGTACAGAGAGCTAAAAGATAAGACTGACAAAGTATTGGCTCAGTTCATATTATTTATTAAAAACTTCTCAACCATACTATTAGATTCATACTATTTATGTAAAAATTCATCGCATATAAGTTTCCCTTTCTGAGTACGTTTTGTAATGTTGTAATGCGTGCTTTAATTCTCATTGGTTTATTATTATAAATATTGTACTCGTATGTAATTGAGGCTTAATCATAGTCGAGCAGCAACTTCTACATGACTAAAGTGCTGTTTGCACAAGTCAGGCTAAATATTCTTCTTTAAAATAAAATTAGTGTTGTGTTTAAACAAATGAGCGAAAAATTTATATGAAAACCATTCATATTTTTGTGTGATCTCTATTAAAACTTCCCTTTCCTTTCGACTGTCTGATTTATTTGAACGACACTTAAAACTTGCTAAACTGTCTCCTCGAGAATTTTATTGTATATATGTACCATTTCGATTATATATAAATTTAATTATATTACTACTGTTAGATGAAAAACACTTATTATTGACTTAGATACCAATTCGATCCACACAACGGTAGTAGATTGATAATAACATCATCTAACGGTAACCATATAATTCAAACATATTATGATTGGACTTTTTAGCAATAGTTTTAGATTATGGCTTCCTCAACCAATTTGAAAGATTCACTAAATTTATTATTCCAAACACAAATGCTGTCAAAGAAAGCCTATTGCTTTCATTTGTGCTCATATGTCTGTTTGTAAATCTTACAAAATTACATTTTTGGCAACTAGTTTGCCAAGCAATGCCTCCTTGTGACGACAAGAAAATTTTAGGTGGTATATTATCTCAAAAAATCTATTTAATTTATCACAATTCAAGGAAGGCGTAATTTCCTGTTTTCGAAGCTAAGCCAAAAGTCATTATTGCTAGTGCTTCTAACTTTTATTTTATTGTAATTTTATTTATAATAAATTTGTAAATAAATAAAACAAATAATTTTTTGAAACAAGAGGAAGTTTAAAGCTTAATTGAAGTCAATGCTAGCAATTTCGTCATTAGTTGGTTTCAGTTGTAAAGGGTTGATGAGTTTATTGCTCAAGCAATTTATTTCTATGGTCCTTACCACAGCTAGAAAGTATATACATGTGCATATAAATTTCTCATTCAGCTGAACATAAAAATTTTAAAATACATATGTTAACTGAAATCATGCTATATTTGCAACCTTTACTGTTGCAACAAATTCAAAATGCACAATCTACACATTCGATTTAAAAAAAAAGGTTTTACCCATTTCTGTTAATTTCAACACAATAATGGCTGTGATGTGATTCCTTTTTGCTCTCTGCCTTATTTGTAAATTTATTTGTTAATGTGTAGTCGTTTTTTTATTTGAAAGGATACACGAATGTTAAGGGGAACTGGACTGAAGTTGCTTAGTAAGTGCGGAAATGTCCCAAAGCTAAACTAAGTCACACAATACATGAAGTATGCAGCACATATTAAAAAAAGGATAAAGAATTTTACGTACTTATTTCTCTTCATGACTAACTTGTTATAGTCAGTGTTAATGCGGGTATAATACGCCAAGTGTCCCGCTTTATAACAAGGCCACAGCTGTCTGTAAACAAAATGTGTATAAGTGTAATTGAATGTGTTTGTAAGGCTTTAAACTTATGTATGAGTATGTCTATGAGTGTTTGTATGTCTAGTTGAATGGTCGTGCAAGCGGCTACTTGTGTGTCTATGACAACAAAAAAAAAGGATGCTGATGTTTTTTATGTTTATGGGCACAAAAAAAAGGTCTCAACTCTTAAAATCCACTTTACTTTATAAGTTGTGGTTCTAATAAAATAAAAATTTAATTTCTTTAAATGTATGTGTGAACACTTATTTGTTTGTGTAGGTTTTTGTATGTGTCTGCATTGCATATAAGCAATGACAACAATGTGAAAAGTGTAAAGACCTTGTTAAGTCTTAATTAAACCCACTCAACTACATGCACCCTCTCACACGCACTCATGTTTGTTTTTAGGGAAAAAATTGTTTCAAAAATTAAATCTAAAGAAAAAAAGGACATACTGTTTGTAGATTAAAAACAAAAATAAAATCAATATTTTAAATTTAGAGAAGAAATCTAAAATAAATTGAGTCATTTGGAATTTAAAATAAAAATTAAACTGTTGTGTAAAAAATTCAATTTAAAGAAGGGCTGCTGTTGAAAGTCAATTAAAACGTATAAAGCAGCGAAAAAAAGGTTGTGGCGGTCATTTAAAATATAGAGTTGACCATCACTAACGACAAAAAGCAATAACCTTTACAAATTCAAGCTGTAAATTTTTAAGAAATTGTCAAGTTACTTTCCATAAATTGATTAAATACTTGCAAATGGTTTATATATTCTAGCAAATACTGGGGGAATTATAAAATATATTTCTCAGAATAAATTACTTACTCTGGTGTATACAACAAAATATTTTAACTAATTTATAGATTTACCTTAAAATGGCACACAGACATGCTGGAGCTTATGTGTCGATGTTTGCTATGCAAACTTTGTAAAAAGTTACAGTAAATAATAAAAGTATGTGCTCGTGTTATTCGACACTAAAAACCATATGTGGTCGCAAGCAGTCAAGAAAACTTTTATGCTTTTTCTGCATTAGTTTGGCTGCATGTACTACTTACTACCTGAAGATTGTGTTTTAGTTCGTGGAACCCCTTCATTTATGGCAAAATGCATTATAGAGATTTTATGTTGAATCTTTTTCTTGTCTTATTCATCTTGTGCTCGAAAATTCAATTATAAATTTTGTTGTTATTCTATAGAGAACAATAATTAATTGTTTGTTAGATGTAAGACACTGCTTTTTTGTAAAATATGTACATACAGTATGTACATACGAATATGCTCAAGAGTCGTAGCAATTCATGTTAAAGTATTGTAAGATACAAGACAAAGACTTAACGAAGACCCTTAATTTATAATTTGTCTTTTAGAGAAGGATATAATGCACATGCAGTAGTACGAGCGTGGCCATAAAATAACCCAATCTAAGAATATGAAAAAATAAATTAAATAAAATGTAAGAAGACACAACTTACCAGGAGATTCACTCAGTTCAAGAATTTTACAGGGTTTAGTAATTTAGTTTTAGCTGCCAATGTCCTCAGTCCTAAAATATAAATTTCAGATAGTATTGTAGTCTCGGTTTTCTATCCCTCTTTTTTGCTGACTCTTTCTTTCTCTCTCTCTGATTTATTTTGTCGTAGAAACTGCCCTACAAAAAATTACAATTTTCATACTTATATATTTTGTGATTATGTCAGTAGAAGTTTAAAATACTAAAAATTTTAATAAAAAAAGTGTCAAAGCTACAATTTTTGACTACATATTTATTTCCAGCAAGAAAGATAAGTACATATTTCACTAAATAGCGTTTTTTCACACCGCAGTACTTTTAATACCAGTTATTATTAATTTTTCAGCTGAAGATGGCAACATGCTGGAGGATAATATAAGCAGATAACATAAAAAGATTACTATGATCGCAAGGATATCAATATCAATGCTGATACAGATGACATTATGCTAAGAAAATTAAAGTGCATCTTAAATATGTGCTGTCGCTACTTCCTGCAACTATAAATTCAACTACACAAATAAGTTTTTTAAGCTATAAACAAAATTAATGTTACCCTAAATTTATTACACTTTCAGTCCCTTCCCTCAATGCCCTCGACGCGTGTGAAGTAAAGCAAACAAGTTTGTAACGAAATTTCAGAAAACCCACTAATTATGCTCAAGTCATGGGCTTTGTCCTCATGGCACTAAAGTGGAATTCATTTCATTTATTTTCACATTTAAATTTGAATTTTTAAATACACACTGTTATTGTACATATTATTTACACTATTGTACTTATACATATAATTATAATATAACGACTGAATTGAAAAAAATCGCATTTTATTTCAACAGAAATCTCCATCAGCAGTGGTGAAAGAATTCATATAGTTTGACAAGCAGGGGGATTTTTTTGGGATTTTTTGAAAAGTCGGCCAAAAGGTCATTTTAAAAAATAAAGTCGCACAAAAAAGTCGTTTTATTATTTTAAAGAATGTTCATATTTTACGACAAATTTTGTAAAAAAAAAGCACTCAAAATCCAGTCGCAATAGTCGCTAATTAAAAAAGTCTCACAAAAAGTCGCAGACCGCTATAAAAGGGTAAAACTGCAACTTCAGTCAGGTGAACGGTAACCCTGTTGATCAGACATATGTTCTATGCAATATCACACGTACACAAAAGATTCCGTCATTTTTTTCGTATTGGCCTTAAGGAAATTATAGATCCTTTGTTCTACTTGATTACCGATATTTCCATCAGCAATGCAAGTCATATTGCCAGTCAAATGATTGTCACTGTTCTTGTAGGGTGGAAAGAGGATTATATATCACTAATCTCATTTTTTTTAACTTTATATCCTCTAAAATACTCTAAATAGCATATTAGCAATAACAAATTAGTATGAAAAAATGTTTCTATTTCCAGTTTACAATTAATGTTCAATAGCAATTAGTTGTAAAAATTTTTAAAAATTTAAAATTAATCTAGTGCTCAAAATATATAAGATTAATTTAAAAAAAACAGAAGGTCGATAATATTTATAAGAATAATTTAAAATTATAAAATTTTAGCAATACTCTGACTAATTTAGTACACATGTTCTTCATCCTGATTAAAAATATATAACAGAAATATTGGCATTAGAAAAAAAGAAGAGTAAAAAAATTATATCCAGCAGATATTAGTTGTCCCCAAAAATTTTCAAATCCGCCCAAATGCGAACGAGTCCCTCAAACTGAAAACACTGATACAAAGAGCTCTCTCATTCTTCCTCTCTATGAGCAATCTCACTGTCGTACAGTGTTTTGAGGAGCTATCCTGGAGCAATGAAATTTTCTACGCAGTTTCAGCTTTACTCAATTAAAAAATACAAATTTGAAATGCATCGGAGCAAGGATTCGCATACATCTCATACATATCCTAAAATTTAAAATTGTACAACATTAAAAAAAATTTCTAACTTTAACACAATTCCTTGCAGAATCTCACAACTTAATATAGATTTTTTTGAGTTAAGGAATTAATTGTTCGGCTTGAGGTCTTTCCCTTTTGTTTAATAAATAAACTCAAAATAAGAACTTTCTTTTTAAGTTTTTTCTTTTATTAATTTATTTTTCCGATATTTTGACCCTCTTCAGAGAATTAATAATTTGTTTTAATATGTCGTAGTGTTGTCAGTTGTTGATACTTGTAAACTTTTTAATCTTAGCAAAGACACTGCTAACAAAAGGTAAACTATAATTGTATTTAAAAACTAATAAAGGCTTTTGTGTTTCAATTATGTGCAATCTGCTAGAATTTGTAATAATATTCTTCAAGGCTACGAGGCGGAGTAAAAGGATATAGACAGCTGATCGACATGTTTCAACGGGTCAGTTAGATTTTGTGATGGAAATATCGGTATCAAATGTTTTTGATGCAGTTGTCCTTTGTCTCGATTGCCCCCAAAAATAAATAGTAGTAACACTCAGGCAATTAATATGCCTACTAATCAGAAAGTGTGATAGTAAAAGTGGGGAGGTGGTGAAAGTGAAAAAGCGTATTTCTTTTACAACTCTGATATTGCGCGTTATGTTATTTTTTATATCAGACATGCAGAGTCTCTGATGTCAACTGAGCGCACTAAATTTGTTTAAGCGTAACCATTTTTTTATTAATAATTTTACTTTGCCGGCGATTCTAGTACAATATCATCGAAGGATTCTGCTACAATGCTCGCGGTGTACGCGAGCATACACCAGTATCAATTGCTGCCAGTACTGTTCAGTAACCAGTGCGATGCCTTCGTCACTGAAATAGTTCAACTAAAACAAATACATTGGCAAACTAGAGCACATCTGAAAAATGCTGGATGCTATGACTTTCCTGAAGTTGTGCTGGAATCCACGTCTTTAGTCATTATTTGCTTTGAAGTCAACTCGCTAATTACTTCAGCCAACAGCACCGTCTAATAAGTAAGTCATTGCTTAACTTCTTCCAAGTAATGCTGACGGTATTTACTCGTACAATATCATTGAAATGTGAGTTCTTTTTGCTGGGTATTATTTATATTTATAAAATTTTACACAACATAAAATTATATTTAGCAAATAATAGTTCTTATGAGATTCATCAAATGATTGTGCCTTTAATATGACATTTTAGGCCACTAAAGTGTGACACTAGTTAGCAGTTTAACGCTTTTATTTCGAATAAAATATTCTTATTTAGCATACATCTAACATAAAACACTCTGGATTGGTGTACAGGGAGGCGTAAATTTTCACTTCACAACATTTAGCAATGCAACAACAATAAGAAAATTGCGAAATAAAATAAGGCAACCATTTGAACAGAAAATACTTCAATTTACTCTGGAGCACAGTTTTTAACTGTGCTCCCCTTTTAACCGCAGTGCTGCACCAAGTATTTACCATATCGTACGACACTTTATGGCCCCAAGCGTTGTATGGTATTTTTTATCTTTTTGTGTTGCAAGGGCAATGAAGGCAATTTCGAAGCGATCAAAGAGCGTAAAATTATGTAAATTAATTTCACGCCTTTTTAGATATGTAGATATACGAGAATGAGTACTTAGTAATTTAACTATGAACAGATATGAGAATGTGAATTTAAAGAAGTAAAAATGGAAAAAAATGCTTTTGTTTGTTTTTGTTCGCTGATGATGGTGTTGACCGATTTTTTTTTTCTTAATGGGAAAAAACCTTGTAGAGAATATCAAGAGGGGAGTTTTTATGTATTAATTTTTTTTCCGCAACCATGTATTTAGAACAGACTATTTTAAAACGTTTTATATGTATTTTAAATAAAGTGTTTACATATTTTAGAGATAAAGATTAAACGTTTTAATGTCAGGGATTATGACCACATAAAGCCAAAGTTAATATTACAAACATACATATATTTTTGTTTCAAACAAAAAGGTGTTAATTGTTTATTTGCTTTATAAAATTTTTAAAGATTTTTAGAGAAAAAACAATGACTTCGTTTATTTAAGTGACGATTTCATTTAAAAGGAATTAGGAAAAATTCTTTCTAACAATTGTTGTTCAAACTAGCATTGAACACTTATAATACAAATAATAATAATACTATAATATATTATATTTTTATATCCATCATAATATAATTAATATAAAATTATTTGCATAAAGTTATACTCTATACTGTTAATAAGTTTGAAATTTTAATATCGCACAGAGGAGTATTTGTGTCAAAAAGCTGGTCAAGAAGGCAAAAACGAATTTAAAGAGATCTTAAAATTTAAGTATGCAGATCAATACATAATAAAATTTTACATCATATTGTAAATTGTTAAGACTTTATGTTGCGATTTGTACCTCTGTTAATATGATATTTTTTATGGCTAAACGAATAAAGGTATTACATTGATTTTTTTTTTCACTGAAAGATTTGATCAAAAGTTATTTTCGGTATTAAAAAAATTAACTTAAATATTAATGTTGAAACAATTCGTTAAAAATTAAATAAAATAAATTTATCAATTTTTTTTCCAAGAAAAAGATAAAGGTTCTTAAAAGTGAAGGTAGCAAATGTAGAAGTTATGTTTTATAACACAATAAAATTTAGAATCTCTAATTGTAAACCCAAAAAAAGTTCGCGCAAGTTTACGACATTAGTTTCGACGTTTTTTTTTAATTTTCAAAAGGGGATTGTTGTAAAAACAGAAGAAATCAGCCACTAGATTTTTTATATCAAATTACACCTAAAACTATCAAAAAACTCAATCTTTCAATTCGGAAAACGCGCAATTTTGGCAGATTTTTCGCTCAAATGCTCCTCTGTGTATCGTAAATAAAACTCGTAATCTGACCGCACTAGTTTTGCTTCTAGGTTTAAATGAAAAATTAAATCGTCATTCAATCAATCACTTTCCCAAATCTTATTTACCGAAGTACATTTAACTCACTTTCTAGCTTTTGCACAAACGATTAATTAAGTTATAAGTGATTTGTTGTAGTATTTTTATATAGTAAAGCGGGTTCTATTGCATATACTAACTTTATTAATCGTTAATGAATAAAGCCGTAAATATTAATCTGGATTTCCTTAACCTAATCCAATATTAAGCAGCAAGAATCGTTTGAATATACTTGAAACTTAATTAAACAATTACTGAAAGGACAAATACAAATTCCAAAAGGTAAGAATTTATACCTAAAAAAATCAGCCTAAAAAGAAGAAATACCCATTTCCTTTACCTTAGTTTTACGAAAGACTCGCAGTTACAATCCCTCTTGTTTGATTAATTACAATTAAAATCGATTGCTCCTTGCATATGATTCTTCTCCTCCTCTGAAATCTACAGGGTGTTCCAATAAGACGTTTCATTTTCAGTAGTTTGACATTTGAAAAGTTGTAATGACTCAACCAAAAACTACTTGACAGATGTCAAACAAAAACTATTTAATCAAACGCTTCAACAAAGGATTGAAATTATTAAAATTCACTAAAAAAAATGGTACAAATTTCGAGGTCACAGTTCACAAAACTCAAGGAAAACTAAGGGTCGTCTTGCAGTACCTTCTCGGCCAAAAATTGGGAAACTGATAGAAAACTTGGAGCTGTTGGGACAAATTAGTGATGTAAAGAATCTAATTCGAACACGTGGCCCAAGAACAACTGAGAATTTTGCTGTTGAATCACATAGTGTTAAAGGAAACCCATATGCGCCTCGTCAATATTTAAAATAGGGCATTCTACAAATATCATGACAACGTATTTTGCATAAAGATTAAGATACTTATGACTTTTAGAGATCAGTTAACACAAAAACTCACAATTACCGACCATCAACCATTTTCACTTCGGAGGCTGCGTTGACAAGCAGAATTTTCGCATTTTAGGATCGGAAAAGCATAAAAATATTGTTAAAAAGCTTCTCTATTCTAAACGCTGGACTGTGTGATTCGGATTTTCAGCTGCCCTTAATTGGATCTGTCCTTTTTGAAAATAAGGGTGGAGTAACTTTTACGGTAAATGTAGTGAGCTGTGGAATGATTCTTAATGAGTTGTACATCCCGAATTGAAAGATATGAATATGGACGACGTTTATTTTTAGGAATTTCATTGCAAAAAATATACTATATTCGAAGGTGTACAGCTCAATTTTTTTCGGTACGGCCTACTGTGAATGTAAGTATTTATTTATCTGATGCTTTTATCTACGTCTCAATAGTTGGTTTTTCAATTTTTTGTATAATAAACGTTCACCTTATGAAATCTGTAAAAACAAAACAAACTCCCCCAAAAAAGATAAAGTTAGCAATTTAATCTTGATGCGTCATGTCAGCTTGTCGCATTTCAACTAAACTTCCGTTCACTTTTGATATGAAATTAAATTAAAATTTCAAAATCACGAAAATCTAGAAACAACATCAAACTGGCCAGTTGGCGGTCAAATAATCGCAACAATTTGAGCAGGCAACAAAATGTTTCCTTCGGTATATGATGATATGATTTTAAGTGAAATATGTTTATTTTAGTCACGTTTAACATTACAAAAATCAACAAATATGACAAAAATAAAAAAATTAAAAAAAAATCAGACACATGCATAGACACAGATGTCAAAGTTAAGGCCTGATGAGATACGTATGTCAGTTTTGATGATACGTGAGTATTTGACCCAAATAGAAAAAAAAGAATCCTTAAAAAACCAAGGAAAATATGAGGGAGTACTTAATCCACTAGACACAATGACAAACATTAGAGTGAAATGCCGCTGGAAGAATATTAACAGTTTGTTGACAGCAGTACTTAAGAGATGTTCATATCATTACGAAGGGGAATTGGTGTGTTTAAATTAAAATTAATGATCTCTACGAAAAATACTAAATATAAAAAATCAAAAGAGATGAAATTATCCTTAAAGAAGAATATTTTTGCAAAAATATGTTAATAATTTTTACACTGTATACACTTAAGCTCAAAATATATTCTGCACGTAAGTAGTACATATAAATAAAAAATGCAATTTTGTTAATAAGCTTAATGGTGAAAACATATTTCGAACAAACAGAAAACACACAACATGTTGCCATGACTTAAAAAAAAATAAAACAAAAAAAATCTTCTTTATGTTCCAGAATTCGAATTTCATATGCAGACACAATGTTATTTTCCTTTTGCCGCTCGTAATTGCGTTTCATTATACTTCCACACATTTACCTGGGAAAATCATCATCATTATCAAATAAAATAATAGAATAGAATACAACACAAAAAATGTCGTTGAAATACTTAACAATCATAAGCTGGAAAATAAGCATGTGTTGTATTGTGAGACGTGTGTCATCATACAGTTAGTTACCTATTGTCATCACCGTCATCATCAAAATAACATTATTTTCTGGGAAGGAAAAAAAAACCAAAAAAGGAAAATGGCAACAGTTTCATAAAAAGCACAACAATGAAGAGCATGAAACACAATAAATAACCGACTGACTACACATGCGGCGGCACTTCAGTGACTTTTTGTGTTGTTGCAGACATTTCAAAAATAAAAAGATAAAACTAATAATAAAATTGTGAGAAAAAAACGTATAACAATTGTTTATGCCAACGAACGATATGAATATGTTTGCGTTTCATAAGTCATATTAAAAATTCAGTAGATTTTGGTGGATTTCATACTCAAGCTCTTTTCACAACTACGAGAAGCAAGAAAATCTAAATAGACCACAAATAATGGTAGAATTAGTAGATTCGTATTTATTTTTAAGTTTGGGCACCTTTTTGTTTTAACATAACTGAACGTTTGATGTTCTCTGCGTAAAATTCTATTTTCTATCAATTTATACTTCACATATTAAATAAACAGTAGAATATCTCATTAACCTGACAGATTGTATCACTCTACGATACCAGTCGAAAAAAAGGGCCCATGGCAGAATAATAAAGGTACATGCAAGTTAACAGCTGATCATTTGTGCTTCATCTAGTATTGTAAAACTTTATATTAAAAAAAATAACAACAATTGTTATGTATGGAATTTATTTGACAATCCCAGATGTCAACGTTTTTGTTGCAGTGGTGCAAAAACATGGAAAATACTAAAATTGGATGCGCATTATGGCTAACAAATTTTTTTTATAATAATTATTTTAATTTTATCTTATTATCTAACACATTTTTTGTATTATTTTGTCTTCACATCTCACATAAACTTGCATTTCATAAAAGAAATATATAAATTGCTTGAAAAAATTATTTTTCGCTTCCTACTTTTGTAGTATATCTCTTGACTGATACTTTTTGATACACACTATCAGTCAAAAACAAATATGACCGCTGACTGTCACTCAACCACAAAAATTTCTGTAGTTGACTGTTGTCTGACGAAATTTGTGCGCACACTGTCGATCAAGTCAAAATTTGTGCAAAACAGTCACACATGTTCGATGGTGTGTACCCCACCTAAAGAATCAGTTGCTGTCGTAAAACAATTTTAAATTTTTACTTCTCGGTTTTGTCTCTGTTGATTCAGAAAAAGCACTGCTCTTTGAAAAAAAAAAAATCTAATAATGATTTTTTTTCCTTTGTGAAGGTTTTTTAAATTTTTAGTTTAAAGGATACATAGAGTCCTTCATGCAACCACTACCCAAATCTTTTAAGCGCCCTACGCAAGTACGAAATTGAAATTCGGAGGGCTCTCATAATATCATTCTGTTGCCGAGATCGTAAACTCATTTCCTTAAATTTTTAAATTAGAACTATTCGCCGGGAATCAAACTTTGGCGAATATGTTTATTTTCTATAACACACAAAATTTATGTCAATGCCTAGCTTTCCGTTTTACATAATAAGTGCTTTAAGTTTACGTTCAAACCACTAATTCCATTCCAACCGAAGAAAAAACATGGCAATGAATTTATCAGCCAATTTCACTGATTTTGCTTCATTCGGTGTGTGTTCACTTAGCAAAAACTCTTGCTTTGACAGTTGTTCCATTTATTTTGCTTTGAAATGAGTATCATGTCAGTGGTTCTTTGTTGGGAAACAAATTTCTCAGAATCGTGCCTTAAAACTTCTAAGTTATCGACTGAATTCTTCACACGGTTTTATTTTCGATTTTTAGCGAACGCTTTTAAAATATACAGTTTTTCCTTTAAAATTTCAATCGTTGAATCTTATTGTATATCCGTGGCATGCAGCCATTATACAATTCCATTTAATTCCGAGGATTTTTCACATGCTACATGGCCACATTTAAATAAGTTCTTTCCTTTGAATGATGAAACAGAACTGGGGCTGACGTTTGTTTTCCATACATAAAATTATTTGAGATAAAATTATGCCAGAGAATGTGGTCATGAAATAGAATATATTTTATTTTTACAGCGTTTTTTCTTATATTCTCAATTTTAGACACTTATTCTCTCAACGATGTTACCGTGTTTTCATGAAATCACATACATTTTTCATACGAAAAATGCAAACAAAAGAAAATCAAACAATAATAAGAGATAATTTGAAGTTACTGCCGTCGATTTTATTATGGACCATCAGCGTTTGTTCCTGAAGTTTGGGATTTGTTCTGTTTTATCATTAACTCCTAAAATTTCCTCTCTGATATCCTTTGATGTTTGCTATTTTATTTATTTTTTTTATTTTTTATTTTTTGAAACCAAGGAAATTCTGGTATCATTTTATATTTCGAAGATAACCAAACTAAACATATTTAATTCCTGCATAAAATCATATCTTCTTTATAGATATGAATCATGAAATGCATCGCTGCAGGTATTCATAAATCAATGCCTGCGGAGAATTTTAGAAATATTCCGGCCAGTTACAATATTCAATGAAAGGCTATGAACCCAAACCTACCAAATCCCCATACGCGTCGAGATCCGAAACACAAAACTGTGCTGGCTAGGGCATACTCTACAAACGCCCGTTGACGATGTTGCAAGACAATCTATCGAATGGAGCCCTTAAAAAAGAAAGACCATCACATACATTAGCACCGCCAAATCGAAATTGAAGCGGCCAACCAAGACAAGAGCTGGAACGTGTTAAAATCGCTTGCATGGGACAAATCAGAATGGAATAAATTTTTTTATAGCCCAATGCTCATTGTAAGAACTACGAGGACTTATATGTATATGTAAATATATAGTATTCTGGGGATGGCTCTTGCTAACACAGTCCATTGAGCCGGAGTTTCTATTAAAAATGTATCAGCTTTTTCGTGTTATTTATCTAATTTTGATAAAATTTTATATTTTCGGACACAAACAAATGTACATGCGAAAATGAGAACAACTTCTTTTCCAAAAACTCCGGCTGGTAAAAGTACTGAGATCAAAATGAGGACTATGTTCTTGATGTGTATAATACCATTTCATTTCTAGGCAAACTGCTAACTTGGCAACATTTTTACTATAATTCTTTTTTGTACTGGAAACGCAAAAATTTTGACAAGTTAGCAGGTTGCGCAAAATGGAAACTGAGATGGTGTATTGTAGCTGTTCACGATTTATCGTTATCTGGAAAAGTTCCAAAACAACTATTGTATTTTAATTATTGTCAAATGGATGTTTTGCATCCCAACAATTTTTTCGAGAAGGCAAACTGCAATGAATGTTGCAAACTTGAGTGGTGCAAGAGATATAGTTGTCGAAAAAATTAGAAAGAGTGTTTAATTTTAATAACTCAAAAAAATAATAGATTTTTTTAACATTTGAAGTAAGCGGAAAGATCTTAGGATGGCCTGCAAGTTCAACCGCTTACGTATTTGCTTTTTTCTTTTAGAAATAATTATTTTATTAAAAAAAATATTTATTGCGTCCTATTTTCCAAAATATGCATCTTAATTTTTTTTTTGCTGGACACATTTTGTTTAATTCTCTAATACTTTAGTACTTAAATTACAAATAAATCATAATGAACTTATTATAATAAACAAATAAGTATTTTCTTTTTATTACTCTTATTAATAATTCTATTGGCGATTGTTGATATCTCCAGTTGTGGTTTTTCAATGTTAAAATACTTTGGGGTTTTTATGAATTTCCCAAGTGCTTTAAACAAAAGTTATTTGCTTTTTTTAACTTTATTTTCACAAAATCATTTTTTTCTTTGGGTAAACATAACATGATGGCGAAAATAAAAAATTCAAAGGACATCTTTTAATAATCATCAAATAACGGCCACTCACTCCTGTTCGTCACATGTTTGCTGTATTTAGTAACAATGACAATGATGTTATTAAAAACAGGCAACATCTGTTGTATGTTGAGTTTCCGCTGCTAAAGATTGCAACTACACAAAAGTTTTTGTGTGTCCCTTTTTTTTTATTTATTATTGCTGAATATTTAGTCTAACAAATTGTCAATTCCACACATGTTTTAATGAAAATTAAGGCAATTTCTTGAGAGCTTAAGGATCATGCAAGGGTATGTGTTTTTTTGTTGTTGATTTTGCCCTCTTTGTTTTACATAAAAAATAAAAATAAAATAAATTGAAAATATAATATTTGACCTGCTGAAACTTTAAGTTGTCCTTATTTCGGTTAATGACTTTGCTATCTGTGTGGCCAACCAAAAGCTGCTTTATGTCCTGTTTGAAACGATGCAATGATGTAACACTACCACCACATAGTTTACTATTATTGCTACACGTTTAAGTGTTTTCATCTTAAAACAATAATGACAACATATTGTTTTTGAAGTATGTACTCTCGTCTACTCCGGAACTCATTCTTTGGCCTAAACTTTATGTCCTTCGCTTTTGTTTGTACAATATACTTAGAAGGCTTGGTTGTTTGCCTGCAGTAGATTGATTATGTGTTTGTTATGGCCTTTTATTGCCAATAAATCAGAATTTATTTGCAACAAAAAAGAATTAAAAACTTCAATAAATTCCTTTAAGTATCCTCCCCATATAAAAAATAAATACATGGATGTTTGAATGTATGTCTGTTGTATCTTTTGTAGTATTTAGTGATGGAAGACGACATTTGAACGAATATGAGGAACGCCTGTTGAATATTGAAATATCCTTTGTAACGATAACATGTGTGTATGTTTGTATATTTATTTTCAAGAACTTTGTTTGTCTATTCTGTTGCTCTGGAAAATAGAATATAAAAACTATTCGGTTTAGATGAATCGCTTGTACCCTTAAACAGTGGAATATAAGTTAAAATACATTTAGGTATATGCAATTAAGATTAGTTTTTTAACAGACAGGCTGCGCAGCATTTCGGATTGTTGCTCGAAATACCAAAAATCCCGGCAGGAGTCCAGCCAACGATCCCTACACTAGTCTACGTGGTAAATCTTATAGTAAAGGTTTTAAAGAATTTATTTAAATCTTGGTAATAATAAATAAAACTAGAAAAATTCTAGGAACCCCTTCTATACCACTGTCCTGTCTACCTACTACGATTGGATAAAAGCAACAAAGTAAAATAAAAAAAAACTTATTAAATTCGAACTTTTGTTACGTGATGAGCATGTTTGTCGGCAGTTTATTTTCACCATTGTCAATGTTTATCCAAAAAAATATAAATTTTCAACAAAAAAAAAAAAACAAAAAAAGAGAAAGAAAAATAAAAATGTTAACCCAAAAATCTATTAAAAAATTATAAGTTAATCCCTGTTGCAATGTTGTCTTGTACGTATGTACACTTCTATAAGGTTTACAATAATAATGACATTAAATATATTTATATAAAAATGTCTATATTTAGCAAACAAATAAAATAAATGTTTTACAAGACAAATTGTTGACACGTGAGTGAATTGTTAATCATGTAATAAAGATTTTTATTAAATTTCTTATTGGCAAATTTTTGCATTTAAACACTTTTGTTCGTTTTGTTTCCCGCTCTATCTCCCTTTATATGTACCTCTCTCTCACACACACACACACACACTCTAAAAGTCATGATATTTAGATTTATTGGGAAAATATTTTCCCAAACTAAATAAACAAAATAAATAAAAACGGATCTATTAAATTTCACAGACAACTTGTTTTTTAAGCTTCAATGATTGTAAACGAACGTCCAACTTGAAGAAGCAGAGATTTTTCCACTTCAATCTTTGTTTTTGAAACAAATGCAACGCAATATCTACGAAAATATTCTGGTGATTTTTTGCAAACATTTTCCGGTTGTTGTTGATGTTACTTGTATTTTTTGTAGATTTCAATAAGTGTGTTATGTATAAATGTGCATGTTGAGATACAAATATATTATTTGTTTCATGTCATACCTTAAAAAAAAATATATGCACGATAGATAACAAATGCGCCCCTGGGGTGTCATCGATTTTCGGAAATTCCATTATTTTATTTCCGTTTTGTTGTGTTGTGTTGATGTTGTCGCTTGTTTCTGTAATGTTTTGTTGTTCTATTTTTTTTGTCATCGCTAGATATTGAAATTTAGTATTGAAGATAGGACTTTTTGCACTTTTCTTAAATTTAAATGAACTGACAAAAGTATAGTGTCTTTCAATAAGAGTTTTCATATGCAAAAAAAATATAATTTTTAAATCAAATCATCGGATTTTTACTGAATTAAAATGGGTTCATACCATTAGTAATTTATTGTTTTCCATTATTAATAGCATAACCGCCTTTTAATAGTTAAGTGAAAACCCGATGATTTCACTTAAAAACAATATTTTTTTTACAAATGAAAATGAAACCTCTTCTTGGAAGACCCCATACTTACATATATCGCCAGTCAAAAAGCCACCACGGCTGCGTTTGTAGGACCATATTTTTTCCATAAAACTTTTCATTACCAATTTGCAAATTTGTGGCTGAATGTCCTCGATAAATTTACGAATTTCAACTTTGAGCTCTTGAAGCAATTGTGAGCCATTTACACTGACGTTATCCTTCGCGTAGCTACAAAGAAAAAATTCTAAAGATGTTAAATCACAAGTTCTAGGTGGCCAATTGTGATGGCCTCTTCAAGAAATCAGAGGGTCAGCAAACTTTGACCGAAAAACAGCGCTGTTATCGTTACTTTATGTTATACATAGTGCCATGATAAGCAACTAACACCTCAAGTCTTATGTCCTTGCTGAAATGATCCAATTCTAAAGATCGACAAGAAATGGACAAACCTAGATTTTCATCTACAACCTTAACTACCACAGCAATATTTCCAGTTCCTTTTGAGCGATGTGCACGAGTTCATTTCTTCACATCACTTATTTGTCCAAACAGCTCTAATTTTTATTAGTTTCACAATTGCTGGTCGAGATTGTTCTTTATGACAACCCAAAATTTGTATACTTTTACAAACTATGACGCCGAAATTTTCACAATTTTTGTATTGAATTTTAATAATTTCAACAAGTTGTTGAAGTGTATATCCTTCCATTTTTATTAGTGGCGTCAATTTTACTTATCATCCGTCTAGTAGTTACAATTTGAGTCATAACAACTGTTAGAATGGCGGGCTATTGAAAATGAAATATCTGACTGGAACACCCTTTATTTCTTAGAAAAATAAAATTTTTAAATTTTTAAATTTTATTAAAATGATTACTTTGATATTCTATTAATCGTTCTAAATTCTTTTTGGAATGTCGCTATTGACTGAATAAGTTTAACCTGAAAAAGATTGTAGCTGCACAGTGTGACAAAATTGAAATTTCTGCATTCTTTTTATTCAGTTTTTCATTTCCTCGCCTTTTGTGATTTTCATATAACTAATTTCATATACAAATTTTGAATGAATGAAAAATTGAATGATATCTTTATTGCATATAAATTTTGATAACAAATTTTGGTACCAACCAAAACAGTTCAATCACTAGAATTCAAGAAAAATGGTTGTTTGAATGAGCTTTTGTATAAAAATTTAGACATGAAGTAGTTATCCTTCCATATTATGACAATATTTGTTTATTAAATATTGTATAAAGCAAAAAAAATGTATGTATATATGTATATACGAAAGTGGAACTTAAGCTAATCCGATTAATTGCTGTGAACGCGTACATACATGTGCATTGAGGATCTTAGGGCATCAGGACAGCTGTCTTGGGATGAAGTTTGACAACAAACTATACATCACTAAAGAAGAAAGCCCTAATGGCCTTAACTGTAGAGATACTGGTTCCATTTTTTTTTTAGCTTGTGAATGGTGCTTTACTGCCCGAAGCTCGGTGTGGAGAAATAATGCCAACTTTCTGACAACTGTAGTTCTTTCGGTCCGAAATCTATGGAACTGAAATAGCTGCACAATTAGCTCTCACACTCCAAGCCACATACGCGCATGTGCATTTATATTTTAATATTCAAGTAGCGTATGCCGAACACGTAATTAATCACCGATTGTGCAAATCCTTTTGGTACGTGTACATGAAGGCATACTTCTTTTTCAACTGTCATACTTCTCTCCCATTGGAGCACAGAGCCTCTAGTAATAGTAGTAGAGGTTTCATTTTTCTAAATATCCAGAGAGTTATTATTAATACTGCTAAAAACTATTAAGTTGATATTTTAATTTTGACGATTTTTGTATTTTTTGTTTTTTGATTATTTTATTTAAAAAATATTTATATTTCCCACAAAGATGTGGCGAAATATCGGTTAATTAATAAAATTTTATGAACGTTTTTTATAAAAAATTGACCTATAGCTCGATAAAAATTAGTTTCATTTAAAAAAAAGGTCGAAAAAATATATAAGTATAATAATGAAATATCTTAATTTACAAAAAAAGGATTCAGCAATAAGGTTGATTGAAAATAGTAATTAAAATGATAAAACTTATTAAAAGTATGCAGGCTCTTGCTTCCAAAGCTTTCATATTTAGAGGCAGTCCTAAATGTGATCTAAAAAGCTAAACTAAATGTACATAATTTTTCTTGCATAGAAAATAGCTGAAAATCACAACATTATGTCTAACATTAACAAATATATATAAAAACACATTCATATATTTATTACCAAGAAAATTATATTTCTAAATAAGCGCGTAAGAAAGTGAATGGTACGTAAAGAACCGGTAATAAAAATCACATTAAATTTTCAATGAACTTCCCCACACACACACGCGCACACACAAAATATATAATGTTGTCTAATTTGCATTTTATTACATTAAATATTTACAAAATAAATCATCATTTATTTGACTTGTTTTTTATTTGCCCCACCTCAACTGCACCATCTTGCCAACATTCATGTATGCGACGCACAGTGGCTGAAAATCGTTTTTCATTGGCCAAAATTCTGTAACTTTTGAACCGATCAAAATATTGAAGTAATTTTTATTTTATTGGATAGATATTTAGTTCAGCTTGACTCAGTTTAAATTACATTAAAATTGATTGAGGAATTTTTAAGGAATTCTAGGCCAAAGTTGAACTTTTGAATTTTTTTAACTTTTAGAGTGAAATATGGGTTTATTATTTTTTTATTTATTAAAAAATTTAATATTTGGAAATTAATAATAATTATAAATATTTTTTGTAATAATGGAATGTTTTTAATGTTACACTTAAAAAAAATTTTACACTGAAAAAAATAGTAAAATCAACTGGAGATTTTGCTATTACAGAAAAATTAAAAATTTTTTGCTGACAAATTTGCAAATTTGTTTACACTCAAAGAATGGTTACACTTAAAAAAAACGTTAATAATATTATCTAAAAATATTGCTATTACTACAGAAAAATTTATTATTTTTTGCTGTCAAATTTGATAATTTTAAAAACATTTTAAAAATAAAAACTGCAATAAATTTTAATAGCATTTGTAACAATGGTAGGTTCTGTTTATTATTATTTTTTACTAATACTATGTTTTTCGTACTTAAATAACAATGAAAGGCAATTATAATTATTATTCATTTGACTCAAATATTGATTGCAAATATTCCATATTTTGTTCTGTGCTATCTCTGTTCTTTAGTAGTTTTTGGTTTCTTTCCATTGATTTCGAATACTGGAGATAAACGGATCTGACGTTGCCAATAATATATTAAATAGATCTTCATTTGTTGAATTTCGTGAAATTTTTCTAGTATTGTGGTCTCTATAAAATCTGTAATCCTTGTTCCTTTTTTCCTGAGCCTCCTCTGATAGATCTCCAAGTGGCACCAAATGATATTTAATGACATCTTCTCCATGATAAAGGATTTTGTGAACTGTTGCAGACATATTTCTCCATGGGTAGTTGGTGGTATATATTTTTGAAGTTTCCTTTGCATAATCTCCAAATTTTCTAGAGTCAATTTCTTCATTGCACGGAAGTACTTCTAGGATTATTTTAAATCTGAAAATGAGGTTTAAATCCACTCCTGTTATTTCAGATGCTGTTTCTGGATCTGAAAAGAATCTTCTTGGGGTATTGCCATCATTTGTATTGCCTGACCCTTGTTTTGGCTGATCTATAATTAATCCAAATTTGCGATATTCATCTTGAACATGTTTCTTTTTTTAACTTCTTAAATCTTTGTTGGTTTCGTTGTTTCTTATTGATCCTGAAGACCCGAAATCCAAATCATAAATGATTTTTAGTATGTGTTCCTTAAGTCGTATTCTTGCATGTAGTGGTGATAATCTAAATTCATATGCATCGGTATAATCTAATGATTTTGTAGGTATTTGGTTTAATTGGGTTGATGTTGCTTGGCATATAATGCAGCTGGATGCAGCCTTCGTGTTAGTCAAAGCCTGACCTACTTTTCCATCTATCATTGTCAGCATTGATCTTTAATTTCAAAGCAGGTAGTGCTTAAATTGCACAAAACTGCACATGTTGTCCAGACCTTAATATCAGGTAAAACTAATTAGTATCTCGCCAATATTTGTTGTTGTTGTTGGGTTGGTTTTTTATTTTTAGTGGTTTAATGTCCCGATTATTGTTATAAAATTGCTTATGACTTTGGTTGACCCTAACATTTGATAACAGGTAAATTTAGAAACAGATCATATGTTTACTGTAGAATTTTGTGATAATTTGTGATAATTTTATTACCAATTTTTGGCTGATCAAAACAAAGCCATTAAACCCTTTCGCAGGTATTATATTTAATTTTTTTAGTTTTACGTAGTCTAAAGTAAAAAACATAAACTTTTAGGCAAAAAAGTGAAAATTATATACACCATTGTATACGAGTACTTTGGAGTAATTTCATTAAAATGAAAAAAGTGTTCTACACACGGCTCGTCACGGGTGCAAAAGTATATATAGCGGTAAAGAGGACACTTTCACCTTTCTCCGGGTGGTATACATTTCTTGTTCCCTTTTGTTCCCTAGAAGTTCTATTCTACTAAAGTTTAAATTTGAGAAAAATATAGTAGTTTCATAAATATTCCGTAACGCCCTTAATATTAAACGCTAGAGCTCTGACCACTTACAAAAACTAAAGACTATAATCCTACCAACATTATAAAAAAGACCGCAGGCCATTATCGATGATAGCTTGCGAGTAGTAACCATTTATTTTTTATAAAAAACAAAAGAAAAACACCTTTTTCTGAAATTAAAAAAAACCGTTGAGTTTGACAGCATGCCACGCTCACAATTATCAATAGTTTAACCTAATTTTTTGGCTACCTTAATCTGGATATATTAGCTGCAAAAGGGCGTAAAAATTTTAAAAATCGGTGACAAAAAAAAAAGACTTTTGGCCAATGAAAAACGATTTTCAGCCACCGTGCGACGTTTAGCTAAAATCTAAAAGGAAATTTAAAGCGGACTTGATTTTAATTTAACAATTTTTCACTTGTTTTGTTATGTTATAATTATGTCTACTTTAAAGCCATAAACATTAACAAATTGATTAAACAGTTTTTTTAGTGCAAATTGGTAACAATGACGACGAACAAACCAAACTGTTAGACAACCTAATAAACACGTATAAGTGTTGTTTGTGTGCGAACGTGTATGCCTGTGTGTAGATTTACAGCAGTTTTATTAGTTTATGCGTGATAAATGAAGTTAATGGCCACGTAGTTTGTTGCCAGTTTACAAAACCCCATCAGAAATCAACTTTCAACTTGTTTGGAGTAAAACGTTAATTATGAATTAAATTGAAGATTGTGTAGTTTTTTATTAAGTAACACAACTTTTTGCTTTAAATCATTAGATTTGTATATTAATTCGACTCAGTTTACGAAAAATGTGATAGGTTCAACTAAATGAAGTACACACGCGATCATCTAAATGTTCACGTTGACGCAATATTTTTACGAAAGCCAAGTTTCACTTTTCGATGTTCATTAAAATCCTAGATTTTTTTTTATAAATATTTTTATACATTTGCAAATATTTTCAAATTTCTTTTCATTAGAAGTACATTTGATTTTTACAATAAGATTTTAAAAATTTACTTCTCATTTTGCCACAAAAAACCAGTAACAGATTATATTACTGCTCATACGACCCATTTTGAACAATTCAATTTCGATAAATCCACAAAATTATGGTGTGATTTTTGCACCACTGATAAACTAAAGGGTGATTTTTTTTAGCAACTTTGTTTTTTACCAGCTCTGCTGTTTTCGTTAAAACATGTTCATCATTTTCCATAATTTAACCCTGAAACGACTTACAAACGAACAAAGCTTGTAGATTATTGAATTTTATTATCGAAATTCATGCTCGGTTACATATCGTCCACAACGAAGATTAACTCTGGCACAGGGTGTTCGCCGGGAAAGTATACTACTTCGTTTGTTTACAATATTTGATGAAATGAAAGAGAATGGATCTTATATTGACAAATATTTTGTTTAATGTCTGCAATTATGTATGGTATACAATATCAGATAAATGTCCGCCTCTGTTAGTCTCACAAATGCGAGCCCTTTTGAGCTCATTTTTTATTATATTCCTACAGATTTCACGCGCTATTTCATTAATCTCATCCAGAATGTTTTGTTTGAGTTGCTCAAACGTTTCTGGTTTGTTTGCATAAACCTTGATCTTCAGATATCCCCACAAAAAAAGTCCGGAGCAGTCAAATCAAGTTACCCTGGAGGCCAATCAACACCACCATTTCTTAAAATAACTTTTTGTAAAAAGAGGTCTCGCAGTAATTCCATTGTAATCCTGGCTGTATGAGATGTGCCACGGTCTTTTTGATGCAACATATTAATCAATCCCAAAGCCTGCAGTTGTGGCGTTAAAAAGTTTTTAATCATATCACTATATCGCTCCCTATTCACTGTTACTGTTACGCCGTTTTCATTTTCAAAGAAGTAAAGTCCAATGATTCCTCCTGACAAAATTGCACACCAGATTGTCACTTTTAGTGGATGCAAAATTGAATGGTGAATAATTTGAGGGTTTTCCATTGCCCAGAACCGAGTATTTTGTTTATTCAAATGAAAATGTGCCTCGTTACTCATTATGATTTTTTCATGAAAATCGGGGTTGTCATGGTCGAGCTGTAACATCCTATTGGCATATGGACGGCGGCGTAAATGTTATTGCGGAAGAAGCTCTTGTGTCAACTGAATCTTAAATGGAAACAAATGCAAATCCTTGTGCAAAATTGTGGCCAAAGTTTTTCTTTGAAGACCAAGCTCCTGAGCACGGTGTCGAATTGAGGTTGATGGATTGTCTTGAATACTTTCTTGAGCAGCAGTAATGTTTTCAGCCGATCTTGCATTACGTTGTGGTCCATACTTGGGACTATCACCTACAGACCCTTTTTTTCGAAATCATTCACTACAATATAAATAGTGCATTTTGTTGGCACGTTGTTTCTCCCAAAAATTTCACGTAACTTTCTCACCGTCACAGTAATTGATAATTGATTTTTATAAAATGTTTTAACGATTAAAACACGCTGGCTTATCGAATATTTTTCTAAAATAAATTTGCCACGTGTCTACATTACGATTGCCAAATATGAACTGTCAAGACTAATGTTAAGCAAAATGGTGGCAAAACATAGTAGTATCCGACTTTCCGGCGGATATCGTGTATAACATGAGAAAGATTGTCGGCAGAATGGCAAAACTAAATTGTCAAAATTTATCTTCATGTCTTACCAGAGGAACGCTTTCTTTTATTTCTGTTATAAGATTTCATTATGTGCAATTACTCATTGAGTAAACATGTACCATATCTCTAAAATTAGCCAATTTTTTTAACAATATTCATTGATAAATAATATAATAGTTCTTTAAAGAGATAAAAATACGTAAATTTTATAAAAAAAAACAATGAACTTTACTTATTTATTCGCACATACACATTCACTTATATATTCTCATGTAGAGTTAAGTTTTCTGACATTTCATATTCTAAGATTGTTGTGATAAGATTTATTATAACAACACTCTCTTAATAATTATTATAACACTGCAATAACACTAATTTCAAGTCTAAACATAAGATAATTCCTTCTACGATTTAAAATTGACGTTCCTTGATAGAAAAATATCAGATATTACGTCAGGTGTAGACTCCATGTTAAGAAAGTGCATCGTGCACTTCTTCCATTTTATGGTCAGTTTGGCCGACTTTCTGAGGTGGCTCTACGGAATTTTGTGACTAAATTACGCAACAAATTTACATTATTGGACATTAAACTATCAACACGCATACGTAGAGTGCGGACAGAGTAAAATATCACAGTTGTATCCACAAGTGTTGTTGGTGACCGGCAGGAACGTTACTGTGAATGGCGGTGATTACAATTTTTTCCCCAAAATGAAAGAGCTGCACTTGGCTGACATGCGGTTCCAACAACACAATGCCACATGCCATACAGCACGCGAAACAACGGGCCAATTAATAGGCGGGTTCAGTGAACAGTTAATTTCATGTTTGGGGCCTGTCAATTGGCAGCCTAAATCATGCGATTTTACGCATTTCGACTATTTTTTGTGGGGCCATTTCAAGGCTCATGTCTATAGGAACAAGCTCGTAACAGTTGACGTACTGGAAGCCAATATTGAAGAATTTATTTGTGGGTTGCCGGCCACTATGTTGGAGAGAGGATGCCAAAATTGTACCCAGAACCATTTGGGGCGTAGCCGCGGTCAACATCAACATGAAATGATCTTTATACATTGAATTATATAGATCGTTCTATCGATTTAAATAAAGACTTCTTACATTTCCTAAAATTTTATGTTTTAAATCAAATCCGAAAGCTCTTAAAAAATCAATCCTTGTGTACGAAATTTTTTTTAATTTATTTTATTTAAAAATATATCATCTTTGATTTAAAAATGTATTTGTTTACTTATTTGATCATTAATTTGCTCTCATTTTACATTGATACACTCGTATGAGTCTATAATAAAGTACTTATTTGACGAGTTTATTTCCGTAGTAACTTTCCCATAAAAGTCATGCCAAAATAACCATTTGTCAAATCAAAATTGTTTAACATGACTATTAAATAAATACAAACAGAAATACAAACATGCATATACAGACACATATATTCTCACTCGTGCTCGCACATGGCAGCAAACATATTCAGCAGTCATGTTGAACATGTGAGTATTAACAATTGAAAAACGTTTTAAAATCAATCATTCTTCCTCTACTCTACTCTACATACAACCCGCTCACATTTTTCACCCCTCCACCAACAGGACCAACAAACAGTACATCTAACTGCGAGCTTACATGTACGTGTGAAATGTATAACCCCAATGATTTTCAAAATTGATAGTCCTTTTTTTCTATTAGTACGAATAAGTTTTTGGTATTAGCATGTTGCATGAATGTCCAAGTATAAACCATTAATAATTCCTTGCATGCTTTGGCAAATCCCCCGGTCGGTATTGAGAATAGATTTTAAAAAAGCTCTAAAGCCACAATTTCACACTCTGAAAGAAAAATTTGTTTTTGCTTTCCTCAATACTTTGGCATGACCATCATGATATTTGTGGTTTCACCGGCGGTTGGAGAAGACAAGAGGAGTTTGGAGGAAAGTAACAAATAATTTGTCTATTTAACATCAACAATTGATGGTTGGATTTTGGGTATTGGAGGAAAATGAAAATGGTAACATGAGATTTTCATGTTCAACTCTTTCCTTTTTGCTCTCTCTCTCTCCCATAAAATTGACACAGTGGTTGTTGGCTTATTGTTGTTCAATGTTCAGATATTCTATGATGTGTTTAAATATTCCCAGGAATTTTGTTAATGTTTGTACTGGTCACATGCTCATATGTGATTCATGTATTGAACTTTTTTTTCATTTCTTTGACTTTTGACATTTAACAAATATGTATTGGCTTCATTACTCTTTGCTGGTTGTATGAGTAGGAATTTATGGTCAATTTTATGAAGGCCAATTTTGTTTATTATGGTCGTTTTAGTTGTTTATTTTATGCATGTTGTCCTGTTTTAATGGTCATTTGTCATATTTTGTTTTGACTTTATCTGTAGCAAAATTTTATTTACTCATAACCAAACTGATGGTCAGTCATCAATTAGCAAAGCCAATTTTTCAGTTATTTATTTTCGTTTCTCACACAAGTGTTTACTTTGTTTCAAATATCGATAGGGCACGGTAATTAATTGGGAGGCATATTTTAACGATGACGATGGCGATAAGACTTTGGTAAGGCCTTGAAAGTTATTGTATTTTTTATTTGATAATAAAAATTAATCAAAAATCGAGTAACCAAAGTGTATTTAATTAAATGCGCTCGTTTTAACAACAACAAAAACAGCATGATGAATTTGTGCGTGTTACTTTCATTTTTGAAAACGAATTAGTTTAAAAAATTTTTCCTAGAAAGATGTTTTATTTTCATAAAAAAAATACCTCTAAGAACAAAATTTGTTACTCTTGCAATAGAGAAAAAAAGATGATTCCCAATAAATACGAAATGCAATATGCATAATCAAAAAATTAACAATCATTATAAAAATTAATTGCAAATGCTGAGTCTGCAGAGAGAAGCGCGCTTCAATTAAAGTATCTGAATATCTCGAAATAGAAAAAGCTTTGTCCAAGATTCTTATTAAACAAAAAAAGGAAGCTGCCAGTGTCTGCTGCAAAACTAAAATCGATGCAGTTGCTTAGAAAAACCGCGAACGAGTCTGGAGGGCTTAACGCAAGCAAAAATAGGCACAGAAATTTTTGACTCAGTTTTCGCAACAGCCTAAATTTCTATTGGCTGCTTAACAGAGCAATTGAAACTTATTTCAATCATTTGTTGCCATTTTTTTTTTCTTTTGTGTTATTAAAATCCTTTTCACAACACATTCAATATTTGTTTTTAATTGTGAAGAAAATTTTACAATTAAGGAGAGATCAGCTGCTAATCAGCATACGTTATGAGTGTTCCTTATAACTAAGAACAATTAATGGTATTATTTTGTTATATATAAGAAATATTTGCTTAGCATTCAATTTAATGAGTACAATCAAATCCAGGAGAGATGGATACATTTATATGATTACTTCAGTACAAATTAGATTTTAAGTCAAGTTAAAAAATTGAATTCTATTATCGTATGTCTTGCGTTAGGCGATTGAAGTGTTACATATTTAAACGCTCATATTATTTTGTTTGATATTGTTTTCTATTGATTCAAAATACAATATGTGTGGATATAATGAAAATTTAAAATCCATTCAGTTTAACTCGATGTGGCCGCCTTTTGCTTTGACTATGGATTTGTATATGGAGTATTCCAAAGCCATTGTGTAGACGAAATGGAGTATGGAACATGATTTTTAAAAATTCTTGGCTCACATGAACTTTATGAGACGGTGCCGGGTCTTGTTGGAGCATCCATGGTGTACAACCGACATGTCTGCGTGCGTACCACTCTAAAGAAGCTTCCAAATTGTTCCCTATAATAAGTCGTATTTACTTCGATACCACGCTCGATGAAAACGATTGGATACCGACGATCTCAACTGCTTATACCATTCATTACGTAGGCTCAAATATGAATGAGTGTGTTGAGTTAAGTAAACATGATCATTTTGAGTATTTATGAACCACTTTCACATCAGCTTAAAATTGCTACAAATTCTAGTTTTTAAATATTCCCAAACTTGAAAGTCTTTCTACCAACTTCTTTATAATTTCCATCTAAGTATAGAAGGGCAGCCGTTCAAGCAATGTGTTGAGACAAACGCCGAATAATGACAATGCGAGGCTTGCGGTAGTGCAACAGAGGTGGTGTCATTTGCTTCAATTTTTATCTCGTCCTTTTTTGGCATAATGTTTGAGTCAAAATCTTGTAACTCCTTGGAAAGAAAGATTATTTCAGTAAACTAAAACTAACAAGTAAGATTTTTAACATACAGCAGCATTTCAGCCTACAACAACAAATAATTTTATGAAATTTTTTTTTGTAAATTTGTGTGCTTAAAATTCTGAAACAACTTGTGGCAACATTTAAATGGATGCATTAAACAAAACTGAAAGCAACAACGGTTTTCTGATGAACGAAAATATTTTTGAAGACGCCAAAGATGTTGTAAATGAATTTTACTCGAATTTTACCGTATTACAATTTGCCACAAACCATAATTTAACAGCAGCAGCAACAACAACAATAACAAAAATGTTCAAACCCAAAGAAGCTTCAAAAAACTGATGCTATGACGGCATATAAATTATAGGAAAATATTGCGAAAAGCTTTTATAATCGCGTTCAAATCGCGCATAATATTACAAAACATTACATTTTATATAAAAAAAGAAATAATAAAAAATTTACATACCGACTATAAAACATACACATCTACTCACACACACACACTCAAATGATTGTGGCGCAAATAAAATTGTAAGATTTGAATCCTAGAAACATATTGAATATGAACAATTTATGTTTCTTTGTGTACGAGAGCATGTTTTATCTACAACATTTTACTCCTGCACTGAAATACGAAAAATATGTTCACTTTAGCTGAGGTTTGACAAGTTAATGCTTTTGCCGCTACTTGCCTGCCACTTCTGCGACTTTCAATATTTCGATGGCTGAAGTTGTGGCATCAGTAGACCAATAATTTGTTTAAAGAAGGGTGGTACAGTTCCTTTGTTGTGGGTTAAACGAAGAGTATGCGGAGAAAAGGCAAAATTATTTGAATAGAATGTCTGTAAAAAATCGCATCATCATAAAAATTTTTAAGAAAGTAAAAGGCATAAAGTATTTATTTTTATTCACTAACATGATCATTTAAATATGCTCTTCCACTCATTATCCTGCTGAAAGCAACTTGAAATAAAAAATGAATTTAACTGTTTGCAAATTGAAGTACATCTGAGAAATTGGAAAATTTCCTTTTTAAAAAATTGCTGTCATATTTATTCGGTAAATCGAAAATAAATAAATATATTTTATGTATGTATGTATGTATATCTATGAAAAATGCAGGCCACAAAAAACTACCAGGCGAGCTAAACTTTTAACCTAGGATACAGTTGCTGGTGGCCAAATCTTGAGAATAACATGGAAACGTAAACTAATTGTAATTATGCACTGTGGGGCAGAATCAATTTATTTTGCAAATACATCAGCTATTTCGGAACAGCTAGTCTGATCGATATAAAACTACATGCGTGTTTATACATCAGATAAGCAGTCCAGTCTCTGTTTTCAAGATAAATGTTCCAGTTCAATCAGGAATGGATGCATGAAAGAAGTTTAAAAATAAAACAATTTGGGCACAAATTTTTTTTGTTTTCCATCTGACTAAAACAAGATTTATGAATCCTAATAGCCCTTATAGAAAAGCTGTAGAAACCCGTTTTTCTTGCACGCTATTTCTGAAACTGTTCGCTAAGCTCAAACTCAAAGCAGTCGAAAATTAATAAATTTTCTATCGGTTAAAGTTTTTGAGGACAAAAATAAAACACATATTTTTGAAAACTTTTTCGAACGCGATATTTTCCGGACCATAAAACCAATTGAGATCGAAATTACGGAACTCGTAGCAGTTGCTTATTTATATTCAAAAAAGTTAAAACATCCTAAAAATCGATTTAACAAAAGGCATTTCCAAGTTACAAAAATAAGGAGTAATTTCGATTTTTTTAAACGATATTTCCCGAGCGGATCAATTCATCGATCTTAATAAAATTTGCGGCAGAAGACGATGTTTTTTAAATTCAAAAGTTTGTATATTTTTATTTTTATTTAAATTAACTCTATAGTTTTTTAGAGCCTGAAAAAAAACCGAGTAAATTAACTCTGTGTTTTTTTGGAGCCTGAAAAAATACCATTTTAGTTTACATTTTTTGTAGGCTTTATTTGCGAAAGTTCTCAAAATCTATCCATGAGACAAATTTTAAGTAGATCTAAAGAATGCCCCAAATTCGGTTCGCATTGGCTAATTCATTTATAAAATATGAGATTTTTACTTACATAAATTGAATAATTTATTTTTTCTGAATTATAATATACAAATATTTTTAAATAAAAAAACTTCGATTTATCGACAACTCAAATGATTACGTTCTGCTCAGGACATTCAGCCAAATATTAAAAATCCTTTCACTTCAAGTTGCTTTATTAGGTCATAACTTATCTATCTTATTACATCGAATGCCTTTTAATACTGATGTTGTTTCCTTAGCACAATATATTGATCCTTTTACATAAACTTATAACTCATTTCCTTAGAGAGACTGTAATTTTTTTTCATCTCGAACATTTAGAGGGAGTAAAACATTTTTACTTTAAAATAAACTCACACCCCCACCCATATAATTGATTAAGAACATGAACACTTGACCATAACTTAATTTAGACAAACCTTAACTATTAACACACATACGAATTTACCAGTGAATAACACAAAATACATGCTAACAAAACAAAATTCAACAACAATTCATGTAATCAAGGGAAGAGTAACTTTATGAAATCATTTTAATCAACATCAAAGCAGATAGAAAAAAATACACAACATCAAATTGCTGGCCAAATAAAAATTCTTATCTGTGAAACAAAAACTTAATTTTTTTGACTTATTGCCGCTAATCAATTTTGAAGGAACAAAACGTCCGTTTGTGAACAAATTTCATTTGTTATCTTTCAACCAACATCTTTTGCAGTAATTTCATTGAAGAGAAGATGGTCCGGTCCGTCCAATGAACTGCTTGAGAGCAGCAAAAGCTTCTTCATGAACATTTAATACTTGAGTGTCCAATCAAGCATTCATGTGAAAGGAACACATAAATAATAAAAATGACAAAAAATAACAAACGGTTTTTTTTTTTTTGTCGATTTTATTTATTTTTTTTTGGGGGGGGAGAAATATCGAATTCATACAAACATTTGATTTTCATTACTTGCTGTTGTTGTTGTTGTATTTAGTGCTTTCACTCAATTGTGTTCAATGATTCTAAAAATGATTCTGATATAAATTTTTATTACTGCGAGAGGTTGCTAGAAGTATATGAATATAAAAATTATACTACCACAGGTTGGGAATTTTTACTATTTTATTATTGTTTGAAGAAATCTTGTAAATAAGAGTAACTTAAAAGAATCAATTTGTTATATTGAACAAAAAAATATATCCATAAATTGTTCTTTATTAATAAAACTAACTGCTACAAGGCCACAAAGCAATAAATATAATATACCTTATCTTAGATATATTCAAATTTATTCGGAGGATTAATTACGTTTTGAAAGAAATGCCTGAAAATATTACAAACTAAAACTAAAAATTTTTGCACTCTCTTAATATTTGTAAGAATCTTGTTTCATAATTATAACCTCTTGGCACCAGCATCTCAAAGAACTTAAAAAAGTTGAGCAAATATTATAGAAAATGTTTTAGGTAATTAAAATTTTTTTTTTTTGTTATTTGAAGTTTTGCGAATGTGAATAAAACAATACAGTAATAATCAAATAAGCACAATTTTTTCTTATATAAATCTATTACATTCTTCTTTAAAAATGTATCGTTTGGATGTAAAAGAACGTGAACTTGCAACTGTTCACTGTTTCATAATTTTTTTGGATCTTCCAATAAGAGATGTCATCAGATGTTTCGGATGTATTTTTAACTGATGGTCTCAAGTAGAAAGGTTCTATCTCGTATTTTTTACGAAATTTAGTTTTTCTAATACATTTTATATATTTCACACAAAAATACATCGTCACAAAACTTTATTGCAATAATGTAAAAAATATCGGTAACAATGTTTTGAGTTACGGTCTTTCTACTTGCGACCAACAACATTCTGATTTATCGAAGAAATTCCAGTTTCCCATTTTTGCATTGAATTTTAATAATTTCAATGCCTTTTTGCAACGTACATACATCCTTTCGTTTTTATTAATGACATAGTTTTTCTTCCACATCTGTCACGTAGTTTCAGGTTCTGTCAAAAGACAACTCTTAAAATGGCTGGCTTTTGAAAATCACTCTTCAAATTGGAGCGCCCTGTATTTGTTAAAATGTTGTAGATTACAACAGTTGTGAATTGGGAAACCAATATTCTAATATAACGGTTCGAATTGAATTTTTCACTCCTTTTTCACTTTTCGGACTCCTTGGAACTGTTTCATATGATTCCAATCCATTAGGAGTACTTGAAATCATGATAATAAGCTTCTAGTGGAGTGTTCATCATCATTGTGCTGAATAAACTCCCATCTAAACGACATTTATTCCTCAGTAAATAAAAGCATATTGCTATCAAGTTGATCAGAATAGTCTGCAATAATCATCTTCTTCTGCATTCAGACAGCGGGATAAAACTCATACTCTGAAAAGCATTAAAGTTTCATGTAATATCTCTAGATTGTTTGAAAAAAGTTGAGTTAACCCTTTTTGGTCTGCATTAACGCCCGTGAAATAAACACAGCAACTGGCTTATATCTCACAATTATTAATTTCATTGTATTTAAAAAAATTTATTGTTCAAACAACTTACCGAATGTAAGATTGATTTGAATCAAATTCTAATTATTATATGCTGTGAATTATTGTACTAAATTATATATTTTAATTAATTTACTTTTGTAATTTTGCGAGTCTGCCATTCCTGTATTAAACAACCGTGATTAAGAAATAATTTTACTTTTTTCGCGGCAATTTGTCAGACTGAATAGCACTTAACATTTTTCTTTTTGCTTTTTTCGGGTATCTCGCTCAACAACCTTCATCGCACCAACATCCGCGTATGCCGAACGTCCTACGGCTCCTCACCCTTTCATCACAAATTGTAATTGGCATATGTAATATTCTAGTAATAATTATTTTCGTAAGTAATATATTGAATTGAAAATTGTGATTTCATTTCAATCCCTGGAAGATCCATTTAACTCCCCCTGTCCTTTAATTGCTCTAATAAATAACCCTTGTGCTTTCTGTTCTGCCATTTTATGGTTCCTAATTCATGATAGACTCCTCTAGTTTATCATTGGTAAGTTCTCAAATGTGAATTCAATAATTCACAATTAAAAATTTATATTTTACTTATTACAAGCTTAATGACAAAATAAAAATTGCAACAACTTACAATTACATTATTAAGGATATACAAATAATAAATTAAAAAAAGCAAGTTACAAATTAAAATCGAATTGAATAAAATATTTTTTTTTAAGTTTATTGACGTAAATTATTCTTTAAATATTCTTTAAATGTGACTTGCAATTGCCTTAATTTATCACTGTTGCAAAAAAAAAAACGTTGCAATCCTTTAAACCGCTGCTTCTCCATAAAGAAATCTTTTCTATTGTTCTCTTTTCATTGTTATGAAAACATATCATAAAAAAATTATAGATATTATTTTTTTATGATGTGGACAAATAAAGAGGGTGTTTGTGTATTTTTACTATTTTTTTTTTGCTTCCGCACATTTCAATTTAATATTTTTTTCTTCTCAATGGCGCCAAAAAGGGCAGGCAAACCCAAGTACTTGAAGTGGATGATGATGACATAATGACGTGAAATTGTTTAACTGACCAAAAGAATTAGTTTAGTTAACTTTGCAGTTTGCTTGAAACGAAACCTCACTCGTCCAGCAATCAATGAATAAGTGAAGTGAAAGTGGAAATGGAATGTATCACTTACAAATGAATTATCAAGTAATAGGGCGGAAGTAATTGTTAATATTAAACAATAAGTCAGAATTTTTTTTGAGGAATTTTTCTAAATAAATTCTACTTGTTCGAGTATGCATTATTAATGAAATAAGTGTAGTAAGTAGGTTGTTGTCGGCCTTGTTTGACGGTACCAAAAGAGAGTTTGTGGTCTAGAAACAAAGAACAGTAATTGCGGCTTCTTTTTACTGGAACCTTGTTAATTTCAAGGAGCACGTAATTTAGCAAGCTTAGAAAACCAAGCATCGTCAACGCAGAGCTTGTATTTGTAATGGCATAGTCATCTGTACAAGAGATTGCAATCGGCAAGTGGAATGGTTGGCTCTACTTGCCAGTATGAATTCAAAAAATATGGGCGTAATTATGAGTAGTATGGATATTAATGAATCGGATATTGTTGATGTTCCTTGCATGAAAATCCAGTGTGATGTTTGATAGACAGACCACATCTTCCAGGTATCAAAAGAAGCATTTAAGTGCCTCGGTTTTTTAAGACGGTTTAAGAATTACTTCACATCACCTAATCGCCTTACTAATCAAACTAAAATAATAAAATCCCTTCTTCTGTAAATCGACTCGATTTTGAATTATGTAATTTCACAAGGCCGAATAACTTTTAATTCGCTAATACCAAATCAAAAACATGCATTCACTTTATTATTGTCTTTTAGTTTCGAAGCCCATTTTTCGGATTCACTAAATTTAAGCAGTAATTTTTATTTTGCAATTGCTTTCTATAACCTTTAATGGTCGTCTCGTTAAGAGTAAAACAACACAACATTTTCAACCAGTAAAACTTATTTTTTGTGCAACTTAATATCACCCTTTTCTACGATAAAATTATAATTGTATTCTGAATACGTGATAGATAATCTATTTTGCAATCTCTGTCCCAAAACTTTCTACAGCAGGGATGGCAAGTTCAGTACTATTGCACATTTTAATAGACAAAAACAATGCAATATTCTCATGAGACAAAATTGTAATTATATTCAACTAAAATTATCATTATTAATATAATTATTATAATTTTTAAATTAACTATACATAAAACAAAATTTTGCAAATCGGTTCACTATTGATGGAAAAATCGGTGAATATATATAAAAAAATCTACAGTCGAACATTGAACCTCCTTCTTTTTTAAAATCGGTAAATGACAATAAACTAAATAACAAAAGCTCCAGCAGTTGTCTGCTATCTTCTCAAAGAAAATGACATATTTGTAGAACACACTTAAATTTTCCTTCTACTAGTTTATGAAATGTTACCCTTAACATTCAAAAATGTATTTTAAACTATTTTATCTTTTTATTGTTATACATACTTAACCTTGAAAGCAGTAAGATTTCAATAAGAACAATCCCCGAATTTACAGATACGAGCAGCACGAATAAGTTCAGTGCTTGCATCAGTCTTGGCACAAATCTATAACCGAGAATGGATGAGTGCTGAACAATAAGTGGCAAAAAGATGGCTAAACAACATTGAATGCACAAACCTTTTGTATGAAACAACACATCACAAAAATAATTCACATTTCGATTTGTTACAATCAATTTCAAAATATAGATTTTTTGAAGCAATTAATTAGCAAATAATTTTATTGAACGAACATATTTTTGGTAAACTTATGTCTCGATTAAATTCTTACTACCAATTGTGATTTAAATGCAAACATCCTTTACTTCTGCATTTTCAAAACTTCATAAATTTTTTTTAAATATTTTCGCTTTCAACATCAAATCAATTTATAATTTATAAAAGGTGCTCTTTTCCTTTTTCCTCCTTTTTCTTGCGATTTTATTCGAATTTTATTTAAAAAAATACCATTAAAATATTAATTACTGTTAAATAATAAAAAAATGCTCGAAAAAAGTTAATCGAAAATGACGAGTAGATAAGTTAATACTTTTTGCTGGATGAGCGGGATGAAAAATTGTTTAACTACGCCAGAGAATGTATAAATTGTTAACACTTCAAAACATCCCTATGAAAATATGGTGCCGATTTAATTTCAAAACCTAAAGATACAAAAATTAAATTTTTCGGAAAACTAATAAAATATTCAGTTTCTTAAATTTATAATCGCGTTTTTCCCCAAAACTGATACTTTACATATTAAGTAAATATTTTCCAAAATTTTGATGTTTCTGCATCAAACTTAACAAAACTAGTATTTCCTATGACAGACGCACTCGATCATATTCTAGCTAAAATTAATTAAATATTAATGGCCTTATTCACAAAGGATTAATAAAGTTTTTTAGGTTTAATGTTGGATTTTTATATGGTAAGCCCGGCTTTAATGCACACATTAACTTTATTAATAGTTTGCAAATAAGGCCATAAGCATTTACATGAACAAATATCTTCCCGAATAAAATAAAACTGTAATGAACATTTACATACATTCATATTTAATTCTTATCTCTTTCTAACCTGATCTCTTTTTCTTTTTCAACTTCACTTATTTGAAGAGCAAAAATCTTATTACTTATATGTGTAAGTTACTCTTAAATAGTCTCATTGCTTTGCTTAGGTTTTACTCGAACCAATACTTACATGTATTATATGCATGTGTGTACTTTTAGCATTTGTAATAGTACCAACTTAAGGATCATTTTATTCGTTTATTACTGAACCGATTCAAATCATATATAGTTGAAGTATGTTCACTCAAGCTAACCGCTCATATCATATTAAAATTAAAAAACTTTTAGCGACAGGTTGATGTGATGTATGGGCAGGTGAGATTGTTAATCTATATATCTTCTATCCTTCAACGAATATTGGAACTTCAGAAGAGTTCGATTGTAGCCAAACTTGAAAGAAATAACATTAAATAATAATTAAAACTAACCGACAGCCCATTTGGCTAGTGAAAGTCATATTTGTATATATTGGACTAACATTTAAATAAGGTTAGCATCATGTAAATAAAATAATAATTTGGAATATTCCTTAGAATGTTTATTTTATAAGCTTTAGTATCAAACTCACTATTTTTTAATTTAAAGATCAATATAATTTAAAAATTCTTCTCTTCCATACCTGTTCAGCTCAACTAAATTCAGTAGCTTCTGCCACTTTCACCATCAACAGCATTGTCATTCATGTTATCGTCTTCTAATGTGGCAAGAGCCATAAAACGGCAGTAACCGGGACCATAAAATGGATAAACACTTAATTTATCAAAATTCAGCTCGTTATGATAATAAATATGGATGGCATGCATGAATGTTGTATGTAAATTTATTTCTATTTCTGTTTCATAAAAAAAGTTTATAATTTCAACTTCTTTTGGCCTTTTTTATCATGCACTCTGCTGCCACCACTCTTTTATTTTAACACGGTTAACAATATCTCTTGTATGGGACACTTTTATATTGAAATGGTTTGCTGGAAAAGGATGCTAAACATACAGTTAAATATAAATTTGAATTGCAGTAAAGGCTGCCAAGTTGCTTTTAATTGTATTGATGTTATGGCGAAATTTCTGGGATCTTATGTAGGATTGTCAAATAAAATGATGATACGAAATTATTAATCTGAATTTCCAAGAGCCGTCCCAGGAGAAGTAGACTTTAGGTGACAATACCATCATTCAAAGTGTAAATAATTCGGCGCAGTATCATTCTTCGCATCTGGCTTACAGGCCTCTTAAAAATTAAAGTGATTCATTAGATGATTCCATCAACGTATACAAAGCACCCGAAAGCCACATTCTCTGGCTCTAAGTCAGTGAAAATTCCAGTACAATTTTTAATTGTCTTGTTTATTACTTTTTTCGGACTATTTAGCAACTTCTCTAATAATGAACTCTATCCCCCAAAAAATGGAAGCATATGATCATATGCAGAGTTTATAGCAATCCCCATTTAAAAGGATTGAAATACGCATATTTAAAAATCCTTTCAAGGCAATAATTTGTTAATCTCAACAACTCTCTTGAATATACAAGTGTGTCATTATGAACAACATTATGTAAATACATTTGTATCGAAGTTATCTTGAGGTTTTTGTTGTAATCCAACACATGTGTGTTTAACTTCTTTAGATTTTATGAAATTCAAAATAAATTTAACACACGCTTGTATATTGTGAAGATATGAAAAGTCATAACGAAACAAAAATAAAGTTTATGTGTCCTCGCTTGCAGCTATAGACAAGCAATACTTCTTCTGCACTGCCAAGGGAAAATTATCAGCTGGCTGCAAAATAAAACCTTCTAAAAACAAACAAGGTTGGGCGCAAAAGTCAGCATCGTATTGTAAGTTGCAATAATTTTTGCAAATGGTGGCGAATATCAATACTGCTTTGACATTTATGCAGTAAGCAAATACAAAATTCACGTCAATAAGATATGGATGTATATTTTTTTAAGGAAAAACTCGTCTATGATGTTGGCACACTGCAGATTTCGTCGCAGATGTGCGTTAAAGAGTACTAGAAGTAAAAAAGGAATTGCCAGGTGCGGCGGATCATGAAGCAGTCAGTCTACTAAGAGTATCCACACTGTAGCTAAAGATGTCGCGGGGTACCCCGGAGTTTCGGCCATATGACGTGCCCTACAACTGAATTGCTTGTGAAAGATTGAAAGCGATTGCTTACAAAGTTCAGACAGTAAGCGGTAACACCTGTAACCCAGAACATCCTGGAAGACGACTTTTCGGTCCATTTTCATATCATTAGATATGTGAATAAGGAACATTATCGCTTCGAGAGCAGCAAAAATATGCGCTTAGCCCAAGAAAAAGTATTAAAAATTACAGGACGGTGGCAAAAATAAAAAATTAAGACACCAAAAATAAAATCAAACTTATTCTTTCACAAAAAGTAGCAGCAAAAGTACATCAACTGACAGCTTTTGCGCCACCTTGTACATGTTTATATTTGGGTTATTTTTAATGTTCTTATTAAAAAATATATTTCTGCATTTTAGTTACTATATTACAACGTAAACAGATAACAGCGTTAATTTGCTTTTAATTCAAATTAACTTTATTTTTTTAATATATATTTTTGTTTGTTATCCACTAGTGCACGGGGGCTACCTGAATTATCCCCATCACAAAGTGTATTAGATTTGACATAAACTCAAAATCACAGAGAACTTATACTGAATTTAGCTATTCAATCTGTCAATTAAAAAAATTGGATAATTATTTGATAGTTTTAGCAAAAACTTATAACTAGCTAATAAATCCACTTAATACCATCCTTCATAATTATAATAGTCGTCTACTGCATCCTCCTTTTTGGCTGAAAATCTATATGACATCCATTTACAGCTCCAAGGCATTGCGATAACCCAAGGTGTTCGAACCCAACATCATCGTGTTTAATTTCTTGGGGATCTGGAGGATACGAATTAATAATATTGTTACATATCTCGTGGCAGAAACCTATAACAACTTCACCAACGGTACTGTGTCCATCACCGAATAAACTAACAACAGTCCTATATTCCGTTGCCGATCCCAATGCGAGAATGCTATTGACACTCTCTTATCGAGTGTTATACAAAGCCCCTTATTGGTGTCCATCCTTCAAATATTTTAACATTTTTTCACACACTCCCAAAAAGTGCTGTCGACGTCTTTTAAAAAATGCCATATATGTCCCCCAATTAAAATATAATATTAAATTTACAAATATCCACAATTGCCTTTCTCATATTTCAGAGTGTCCTGCTGCGACCCCAACTTGTAGCAACACGTTCATATTACCGGTTGCTGGTGGATGTACAATTTTTACATTATGGAGCAGTTTAAGCAAACGAAATTTTAACATTCTTTCAAAGAAATAGTGATTTGTAACCAACATCATATCTGCTAATCGTACTTTCTGTCTGCTTTCCATTTGATCGGGATGTAAATGCCAAAAAAGTTGGAAAACAAACAGTTGCTAACAAACAAATAGCTGTTTACTAAATGCAAAAACTGTCGTCTGTCGGAGTAAAATTTGTATTTACATTACTGAACTTTCTACGCTAATAGAAACAATGTTCAATGCAGTTTTTCAATCTTATTAAAGTGCATCAAAAAGGGCATTGATCAGTTCTTCAGCTGTTTCGTATGAGTAGATAATATAAAAAAAATCATTACGTATCGCATTAGACCATAAGTCACAAATTTAACACAATGTCAATAGCTAATGTCAATAGATAAATCTGACAACACCACAATAAAGTTTGACATTTTTTTTTTGCATAAACGTGCTCACAACGTTTTGATGTATAAGTGCTAAATGTTTTGTTTACAGTGAGTTTAGATAATCAATTTGCCAAAAAAAAAATTGAAGGTTTTCGTTGGATTATTTTTCACAAATTTGGATGTGGATTACCTCAACAAGGATGTGCCGATGAACTCAGTTCCGTGCATGGCGATAAAACAGTAAAGTTGTATAGTGAATTCAAATCGTTATTGACGAATTCTGTACAGGTGATCCAAAATCGGTTGTTGTACCACAAAACATCGCTACAGTGCATGAAATGATAATGCAAGATCGTCATGTGACATGGATGCATTGTTGCACATTAGTTTCATTTTAATACATTTGATTTTGCATGAACACTTAGTTGTAAAAAAATTTGTTCTCGGTGAATACCCAATAATATATCAATCGCTCCAGAAAAAAGATCGCGTCAAGTCGTGTAAGGAAATGATTAAAAAGTTCGACCGCGGTGCTTCAAAAGACATGCATAAAACCGTGACAGGTCACAAATCATGCTTATGAGCCAGAAATTTTAAGTGGTACACGAACATTTCTTTTCCGGAAATCTTCGGAGAAATTCGTAAAACTAACCTCCGAAGACGAATCATTTTTCATCATGACAATGCGAGCTCTCACACATCTCGTCAAACAAGTGAAGTTTCGAGTAGTCAAAACATCAAATTGATAACTCACCCACCTTCCAGTCTTGACTGGACACCCAATGACTTCTGCTTGTTCCCGAATATCAAACAGGTAAACTGAGTGGTCAACGATTAACGAGCGCGGAAGATGCAGTTGGAGCGTTCAAAAAGGAAGTTTTGCAGGTGTCTCAAGAGGAATGGAAAAACTGCTATGACAAATGGTTTGAAGGAATTCAAAAGTGTATTGATTATTAAGGGAAATATTCCGAAAAACAATAAAGCCATTTCAAAATGTTTGTTATCATTTCCTATTCCCGAAATATAAATAGTAGCGCTCGTACAAACATCTGCTCTTTAATCATATTTCAATTTTAATTAAATCGACTAAACAGCTATCTTCAATTTATACAATCATCAGTTTATAATTCTAACTCTCACCCCTTCTCCCCTTTGCTAAAAATTATACCCCCCATTGCTATATGAACTCACTTAATTTTTTTCAAAAATAAAACAAAAAAATTGTTTGCTCTTTTTATGGCGTAATAATATTTTTTTTCTGCATTTCTTATGTTAAAAATAGGAAAAATTCAAGAAAAACGTAAAAGGAGTAAACAAAGAAGCATCATCAAATATTAAGTCGTACAAAGGTACAAAGTACTTAAGTTTCACGGTTACTAACGAAAAGAGAGTTCATTAGCTACCAAAGGATTTAATTACTTACACTGTTAATTTAGCACCACTTGCTTGCGCACTGCTGCACAAGCCAACAACCATAGTTACTATTTAATAAATTCAACAGCAGCAAAATTTAAAAGAAAAAAAATTCGAATGTAAAAATTCTATAGTTTGTTTTTCGGGAAATTGAAGGAAGTGTACAGTGAAAAAAAATATATATATTCCTGTTGGTGGTACATCCATTGGAATAGCGGAAAATTCAATCAAATAAAAAAAATGTTTGCGAATAAATGTTGCACAACTTGTACTTCAATAAGATTTTTCATTTTGATATGTAAAAAATTACCGAATATTTTTTAAGCGAATTTATCGAATGTTTATTTAATTCTAAGAAGGCGAGTATGTCATTAACAATGGAAAACAATATTAGCCAAATGGCTGCCACGAGTACGCATAATCTTTATATTAAATTTTCCGTCACCAATTCACACATTTGGGGGTGGGGTTATCTCAGAGGTTGAAAGCTCTCTATCTGCTATTCACTTGGAGTTAGCAAGAAGCGATTCCTCTGCCCAAAAATCCCAAGCATCTCACAACTTCCAGTCTGAGACCAAGTGCTCCCTGATAATGTCATTCAGACACCCGTCTGATGGCAGCTAAAGTGCGAAGGCTTACAGTATTGAGTGTCCAGAGTGCATACTAACACCGACACATCTCTGCAAACTAGATGATAACCTGATAACAATTAATCGCTGAAACGCAACTGTATTTAGCCGGCCTAGTGGTACGTTGGCAGCCCCAACTCTAAGATAGGAAGCTTTGGCCTAACCAGTCAATCTTCCTAAGCTCAAACGACTATATAAACGTCAAGATGCCCTATGGTGTCCGTGAACATTTTATTTAAATATTTATTTTACACTTTTGTCTTGAGATCCTGCATCGGTTGTGGGCCATTGCGGTACACATAGTAAAGGTAGCCTCCCAAAAAAAACCGAAAGGTATAAAAATACATGATCTCCGTGGTCAATTGCGATCGCCTCTTCCAGAAATCACACGTTCCGGAAACTTTTCACGCAAAGCAGCACCGACATCGTCATTTGTGTTGCATGTAGTGACGTCTGGTTGAAAATAAACGTTGTCCACATCAATCTTCTCCGATTACGGCCATGCAAAATTATATATCATCGTTCGATAGTGCAATCCACTCACCGTAACCGTTGATTCATCCTCATTTTCGTAAAAATAAAGTTCAATTACCCCGTTAGACCAAATTGTCAGCAAATTTAGAAATTTTCGACTGCCATGCGTTTCTGTTCCATGGGAAATTCCAAGGATGGCCTGCAAAGTCATATATTTTCATATTATATTTATTTAAATTGCATTTTTGAATGTCAACTTTTTCAAATGAAATAATCAATGTGTTTAAATATTTTTCACAAATTCGCACAGTAACATTTTCCTAAGTGTTCTTTAAAAAAATTTTTTTCAAAAAAGGCAAATAAGTAAAATGTTGACGATATCTGCTTTGAAGACAAACCTTTTTTTGTGGAGGGACCAAGCAGAAGCCATTACAACTTGAAGAAGATACTTGAAAATAAAATCCACAAGACAACATGAAACAACATTTAATTAGTGATGTGCGAAACTGCCGCTGTATTTACACATTTAGCAAATTTCACTTCAGCAAAGTAAAGAAAATATTCAAACAAGAAACTGATGAGCAAAATAGATACACAACGCTACAATAAAAATTATATTTTATAAAAAATAAAAAAAATATAAATAAATAAACAACTTCAAAAATAAGGAAAACCTAAGCAATTTCCAAGAAAAATCAAGATCAAATAAAATTCCAAATAAATCTTTCACCATTCAATAAGCTGTCGGAAAAAAGAACATGATATTAAATCTTAAAAAAAAAACATGGTTGGAGGGGTATGAAACATTAACCATGTTGTTGTTGCAATGACAGCAAATAAATTTTACCCAAGGGGGTAATCGATACATAAATAGAAGAAACATGCTACTAACATACCAAAGCCCCTCCCATGTTGTAATGTAATCTAAGAATATGATGATGTAATCATGAGCAGAGTACCAAAGTGTGGCAGAGACCTGCTTAACCCATTATAAATTTTATTGTTCTTGTAACAGGGTACTTATTGGATGTGCGTTGGTTTAATCTCTTCACTTTTTTCCAGCTAACTTTCTTAAATGTTTTAGGTGTCACATTGCGAAATGCGTTTCCAATTGCCATTTAATCGTTTCAATTTAGAAAATAAATTGCTTCTTTTCATCTACAGCACAGATTTATTGACAACAATTTGCTTCAACTGTTTGCACAAACAAAAAAATAAAATTAGATTTAAGTATTTAAAAGAAATAAACCTTAGACTTAATGGATAAAATAAATAGAGAAGAATATAAATGCTAGTAGTATCAGAAACCTTGTCATAAAAAAACTAAACTGCAATAAACAATAAAATCAAAATAATGACAAAAAGAAAAAATTATAACTTTGCAGTCTTCTTCTCAAACAAGCGAAGACAGCCAACTATCGTTATTATGACAGTTTACAATCAACACTAAACTTCTGTAATAAAAAAAATATATAAATAAATTCAAACCACATAATAAAAAAATATTCATATTTATATGTGGATACTGGTATCTGCAAGAAACTATAAATGAACTGAAATACACCAGTCTGTGTTTATTAAAACAAACACTCGCACAGAAACTTGGAGTTTTTAAAGAAGTCCTTGCTTGAGTTAAAGAGACATGTACGAATCCTATTGACTACTAAATGAATGAATAAATGTATATTTTATGTTTTTTATCTGTTTTGTATTATTGCCGCACTACATATAATATTTAATATTTACGAGTTTAACAGTTCAGGAGTAGGAAGGAGCAGCATATGAATACGTTTAAAAACAAGTGTGCCATGTACATATGTATGAATATAAATTGTAAATATTGTGTGGCATACATGAGGTTAAGCGGTAATTGCCACAATTTTATTTGCACTTATTTTGTGGTTAAGACGACGGGTTTATACAATTCAATACAATTGTGTATTTTCTAATATTTCTTGTTTTTTTGCAACAGTTAAGTTGAGAAACTTAGTAATAAAGCATTGATCGGAAATACAAATTATAATTAATAATTATATTTAGTCCTTTAATAATTATTATTATAATGATAAAAAATATGTATTACTCACTCGCTGATATAAGCAATATTTATTTGCAGTCAGTGATAAATCGTTCGCTTATTTTTCTGTTTCGATTTAACTCAAAAATGTCACAGGCTGTAAAGTCAATATTTAGAAATTAAACCATGATGCCAGCAAGTGTCACAAACACTTACATCGATAGCGGAGTTATCTACGTCACGGACGACGTAACCATAGAGACATGTAAATATGAATGTAATACATGTAAAGTAAACGTAATGCTTTGTATCTCGGGTGATCGATTATTCGACATTTTCCTGAATCCGGTTTTCGAATAGTTCGAATATTTTAAATTGTGAAAAACCCGGTTACGGTTTTTAAAACTCAGAAAAAACTAGTAAACCGGTACAATTTTGTTAAAAACATATTGCAATTGGTTATTGAGGGGTATAGTTTGTTCCTATGCACATTTCATCAGTGATCTTTACCCAAATATTTCTTAGAACAATATTGGGAAAAAGTGCGCATAAAAATTTAAAAATACTAAAATTTTGCGATTCGCATAAAAAAGCACCAATTATTAACTTGACAAGCAGCCGGTCACAAAAATTTTGTTTGGCATCACTCTATACAAATGTATAGCAGTTGTTGTTTTACATTTTCTACAAACCTATTACAACTACAATTAGAGTTGAAAAAAGTGAGCCTAGGTAGTAATGGTAAAGTAAGAAAATAAGAACAATTGGTTGATTATTGAGTTCTTGTTACAACTTTGTTATTGTTTAAACTTTTCATTTGTTTAATATCTCTGGTTGTTCTAAGAAATCTTTGGGTAAAGTTCCCTGATGATCTGCATTAGCAACAGTGAAATACGCATAGGAACAAGCTATACCCCTCAATAATCAATTGCAATTTGTTTTTTAACAAAATTGTTAATGTTTTACTGAATAAGTAAAATATTAATATTGGGAAAAAGTGCGAATAAAAATTTAAAATACTAAAGTTTATACTAATTCATTATCGCCAGTAGTTGAGGTATCAATTATAATTGAAAAGCGTTACCACAGCCCATCCACTATAATGCATTATCAATTCAAGCGAGGAAACTTGCTGTAGTTAAGTCTATAAACTGTTTATGTATAATTTTATTTTGCTGTAAAGCACCAGCAAGGATTAAAATTTTTTTTAAAACCCAACAATACACTAAGAAGCAATTCAAAATTTTACTAAGCACCGCCATAATTTAGCTTCCATCTGTATAAATCTTAAACATAATAGCATTTCATAGTTCAGATCAAATAGAGAACATGTATGTTGGGTTTTCTATGCCCCCTTGATTGTCAGAAACAGTTGTATGCATTTGTTTTGTGGGTTCACGAAAAACTACTTGTATTTAGAAATAAATGAATAAGAAATAGAAACAACCAACATTAATATAAATATAAACTAAACACGCCACTTACAAATCTATACCATATAAACTGCGAGTAGTTTGAAAATAAATGCGAACATAAATGTTTAAACTAAACGAGGGGATCTTAAAATTTTACAAGTCCCATATTTTCGTTTTATTTTGAATACCAGAAACAATCATTTGGATTTCATGAGAAATTCAACACCAGCGCCAAAAACAAAATTTCCTTGACTTCCTCTGCTCGTTCCATGGCAATAATGAAAATATATTTACAGTCATTTTGCTAATTTGGTTATTTATAGTAATTTCATAAATCGTGAGCTCAGACAAAAAGATTGTTGTTGTGTTTGTTGTCAGTCTGTCTGAACATACTGGCCAAAACAAAAAAAAAAAAGACAGAAAAAGCCAAACAAAATCTGAAATAGTCGTAATGTTTTTTTTCAAACGTAACGTGTGCATTAAGTTAAGAAACCGTAATATTTACAACTACAACTATTTAATTTTAAACATACACATGGGCAACATCATCTATGAATACCGCAGGAAAAGGATATGTAACATTTTGGTGTCTGCTAGTTTTCACCAGGTCCTTGTTGTTTGTTTCCCTGTATGTGTGTCTGTTTACACAATCTGTCTCTAAGCTAATCCCGAGATAGTTACAAAATGTGTTCAATTTCATTGTTTCATTTATTACGAAGGTCTCCGCCGCTTCGAGATGGTGCGAGTGCTGGGATTTCAAAAACAAAAAAAAAACAAAAAAAACAAAAACCCCTTTCAAAATTAATGCAACTCAAAAGGCAAAATTATATTCTAAGCTGGTTACTATTTGATTTTGTTTTATTAAAAAGGCTGTTAAAATTTGTATTATAGACATGTGAAAGTATAAGAGTAAATCTTGGCTAAGTAAATTTTATAAACCCTGCAGTTTACAGTCTTCAGCTGAATGGTCGTATGCTTGGCTGCTGGCTGCGGACTGCGGGCTTCGGGATGTGTGTTTTATTAGCCAAAAAGAGTTTTCCAAGACTTGGTCTTCTTCTAGTGCTTCTTTCAAATATAAATCTTTAAAATATCCTGTTTGTCTACTCACATGCATGTGTATATTTATGCTAATGAAAAAGGATTTACATTTTCTAATACCACTTTTCGTTACATTATTTTCATAATAAATTTTACTTTATTTGTGATTATTACGCTACTTTATTGGCTTTTCTGTATGCTGTTTGCTGTATGCTGGCCTTAAAAACAATAACCATGTTGATGATGTGGCCTTATTATTATGTTCTTCTTCGTTTAAATTTTAAATCTTTTTAAGGGCTTCACGGCCATTTTCATCCTTTTTTCGTTTTATGCAAATTATTCGTTTGAACTGGTACAGTTTGTTCCTAAGCAACAACTATGACCCTTGAAATTAATTGTTTGGATCTTAAAGTTCCTTATGTATGTTGCAAAATAGTTTTTGATTTTATGTATTTTTATGACATTTTCATAATGTTTATGATCAACTTGTTTAAATTGAGAAATCATTCAACCCTTTTGTTTTAAACAACATTTTTGTTTCAAACTGTACTTGAGGGCCATGCGTAAAATTTTAAAGTGTTTCTGATAAAATGACCATAAGCTAAAGGCTCAATTGTTTTCCATGAGTACTCTGAAGCGTCGTAATGCCATCATGTGCTAAAAATATTGCGCGGACAATTTTTAGTTTAACCAATTTTCGGTGGTTGGCGTCTCTTTAACTTGATAGATGTTACATTGAGGCTACTGATTTTGCATAGAATTTATCTCAAAATGCATTCCTTTTAGACCATATTAGCTTAAACGAATACATAAAGCATTCCTTTTTGTTTTCATATAATTTCATCATGAGTCATATTATAAAAATAAAATACGAAAGGAAAAAACCAAATAAAAATTAAAAATTATTTTAAAACCCAATCTTTCTTACAACTATTATCGCAGAAAACTGAAAATTAGGATGAAGTATTATAACAATTAAATAATCTTTTCATGACCATGACCTTAAAAGCCCGATAAAAAGAAAATTACAATATATATTATATATAATCTAAAAAAATAAACTAAAAAATCCTTATGTGCTGAATTAAAGGAATATGGTAAATTGAATCGCAAAGTTATATAAAACATAGTCCGAAGCCAAAATATTTATTGGAAAAAATAAATACGTATTTAATGCTTATTCTGAGCTTGGAATATTTTTACTATTTTCTTGGTGGAAAATTTTTTAGATAAGCAATTTATCAACCATTTTTATTTTTAAACGCTTTTCAGCAGATGATAAACCAAGCTTTCTTTATATCAAGGGTGCCCCATAATTAGTGCTTGTAAAAACGGTGTGCTACACGGCATTTCATTTGATACCCCAAATACAATGAAAAAATTAAAAAAAAAATTATTTTTTATATAATTCAAATCTTGCTTTAATTTTGCGTCGGCACATTTTTTTTGTGGAACTATTAACAAAAATATCTTAACTTTTTTTATTCCGTGAAGCAATATTTAATAACCTCAGATTTATTGAATTTATTGAAATTTCTAAAAATTAAACAGTATTCCACTCAACTCATCCTATTACCTGTAGTATAAGGTATTTTTCATTAATACAGCGTAATTCTCTTTACTAAATGATGAAGTTTCAAAGTCATATTTTAGTTTCTGTATTCTTTTTTTAATAAATTTTAAATAAACTTAAGCTTTTTAATGATTTGAAAATTTAAAACCTTTTTTTTCGTCATGAAACTAATTAATTTAGAAAAACGATAATTCCTAAATATTACGAACAACTTAATTATGAGCTCTCATCAACCAAAAAACACATACACACACATAATAATGTGATTTATTTTGGATCCTAGTGACACAAATATGACCCATATCTTTAACCCTATTATTTTTAATAAACCCTTTTTCCATTAACAAATGTTTACTTTGCAAACAATAATAATGCGTGACCACGCATAAGCAACCTGACATTTAGGGAAACAATATTCTATACCTATTAAAATGTTTCAATAAAAAGTCTGAATACACTTATTCAACAATGAAATAAATACAATCTATATTTACACATTCCCACCATATTCGTTTTAAGACTATGAAAAAAAAAGAAGTTAAAAGGACTTAATGTGAATACAAAACGAATACGCATACATAAACGCACAATATTTTATTAAACCTTTAACCCTTTCACAGTAAAATAAAATGTACAATTAATATGGACTGGTATTAGAAAGTACGAGTATGTGATTCTAAATGTATGTGATTTCTAAAAGCATCAATTACCTTCACTCCTCACAAAACCTAATCATACTCTCAACTGTAAATGAATATGTCCGTGTTAGTTGATCTAGTTAATAACCCTTTTTAACGCGTGTCTGTCTCATTTTCATATTGGTATTTTATATCCTTTCACACACTTGCTTACACGCATATCACAACTGACCTTAGAGGGGAATTAAAATATTTAGCAGGTGGCAGTCAGTCAACCAAGAGCTTAAGTGGCGCGAACACCCTTTTACTTTATGCTTTTGGGGATCTAAGCCACTCGCCAGTGGACGCCTCTAATTAAATTGTACAATTAATACGAATACTATCAACGTACCAGTTGATAAGAAGGGGTCAGTACTTAATTGAATTGAGTCACGTGATGTGAATAACAAAAATATATAGAATTAATGTAAAGGATTAATTATATGGTTAAAAGAAGAGGACACAAAAAGAAAATCTTCTTGAAATATTAAACAAAGAAATAAAGATTTCAAGTTCAGTACAGGTAATTTTAATGATTATTGAAAAACATATAATTTATTTCAATTTAAAGTGTTCCAGCTCGTAAGAAAATGATCAAACTACAACTTGTACTTTAACTTGTTAGAGTTGATCTACCTTTTTTGTGTTAACCTTTCGCATTCTTGTGTTAAAAGTATGCAAAACTGATATTTTTACATACATAAATACTTAAAAACTGTCTCTATATGTTAATAAAACCCATTAAAAGATGTTGGACATGATAAACATCTTGTAAGATTAACCCCATTCCAATATAATAGTAATTTTCTTAAAAGAGTTCTAAGATTTCAAATGATTATCAATAGACTTAACGAAAACAAAGTGACCGCAGCCGACATTCTTAGAAGAATGTTTTGTGGTCGAATGGGAAATGAAGAAAATCTTAGACACAGGAAAATCTTGTTTGCAGAATTTTGTTTGATAAAAAAGTTTATATGTGTTTTGGCAAATTTATACGAAAGATGTTTTTTAAGAAATCAGAAGAAAACATAAATAAAACCACAGCAAAAGAAAGACAAATTTTAACAAAAAATGTCTTAAATAGTAAAAAAAACATAAAAGTAAATTAAAAAAAAAATAAAGACTGAAAATACGTATGAGTGATAAATAACAAATATTTAAAGTTATCATACTCTCGTAAAGCTTTTAAAACAAATTGTTTTCTTCACAAGATTTTATTATTGACTTATAAATTACAAAACGTTATAATATTATCTAAAATGATAATATTATAATTTACTCATGATCACACGAAATCCTGGGACAGGAAAGTCATTCACTTAAAAAATGTGTTTTAAGCGCCCTAAAAATATACACTAAAAGTTAATAAAATATGCCATTATTTCTTATATTTTTTATTTAAAACAAAAACTTGACATTTAAAATCTCACAAATTGTCAAATTAAAGAAACTCAAATATTTGAATATATAAAGTTAACTAACTGCACCCCGCGGTGTTACCCGCGATTAAAAAGTATGTCCTTTTCTGTACCTCTTGTATGCAACATTTTATAATGATAAAAATTATTCTATGTCATTTTCCGACCCTTAAACAATCACTATGTTTGCAAAAACTCATGTCGCTCAAAATCAAAATTGTTTTGATACTCAGATTCTCGCGTTTTAGAAAAAAATTTGTTTGCATTGCGGGATCTTAGCTTTACACACACTAAGATGACTTTACTTAGAGTACAATTTTATGATATTTTTTATTCTATTACATCTCATAGAATCTGTAAATAATATTAATATTTTTAAATACACAATTCTTACTTCCCCGAATGTCGTCGCTGCTCGCTGCTATTTTGGGAATGAATTTATTATTAGAACAATCAAAGCGCTTGTTACGCTGAGCTTTGTATAATTTCAATACTGTTTTTTAGTAACACAAACAAATAATTGCATAATTTATATTTTATTTTATAAGCATCAAAGTTTTTAAATGCCAACTAATAATTTTATGCAAAAAAAATAAATTAATTTCACGCACATGTGAAATAAATTAAAATGATTTATATCATTTCCCTTTAACTTGATTTGCTATAATAAACCACTTTTTTTATTTCATTAAAATTTATTATATTTTAACGATTTTTTTTATTAATTTTGTTAAACAGAATCTGTGGTTGTCAGTTGCAAAAGTTTTGTTTTTGGATATTTTTTTCATTATTATTTTGATAACAGCTCATTATTAAAATTTTATTTTCTGTTACGTTTAATTTTTTTTGCTTCTTTCGTTGTCTTCAAACTCAATATATTTGCAAGCGAAGTATATGTACGGGAATTTATTTTCAAATCTGGAAGCCATAAAGTTTATAGACCACCTACAGTTTTATAATACAGTCAGCTGTAATTGTATGTATACAGTTGTGTGTATGGCAGGACCTTTTGCCACACTCCTGATGATTTGGCTTTTCAGCGTAACAACCATCAACAAATAAACATTAATTTTATTTCGTTTCTTTTTTTTACCGCACAATATTTAATGTACTCGTATGTATGTATGTCTGATGGGAGGATGATTTTCATTAAAAACCGAAAATAAAAAGCCTCCTCTTCATACATAAATCATCATACTTAAGGAAAGTAGTTAACATTCCTTACCGCAAGGTAAGCATACATGCATTCATACTTATAACCATCCACCACCATGTGACACAATAACCGTGCAGGGAAATTTATCGCGAATTTCAAAAAAAGGGCAATTTTTCACATGTCAAAATAAACAATCTGGGTTGTCATTGCAAAGATTTTTTTATAATATTGTTTTTCAGTTTTCATGTTCTTTAGTTTCATTTAATTTGTTTATGGCTCGTTGTTTTGCTTTACGAGCCCGGAAAAAATTTGCACAACAAAATATTAAAAAAAAAATTAAATAAAAAGTCAAAATTAAAATTTACATCAATTGCCTCTCGCATATGAGCAGCATTTTGTTTCGTGGCTTTTTCTCCAAACACAAGCAGCACGCAGTTTGAGGATTTCACGGACTACTGAACCCGAAAGGTGGTTAAATTGCAAATTACCGCACTCACTGCTCGTTATTGTTCCTCTTATTTGTACGTAAGAGTATGTATGATGCTGATGAACAGCAGCCAAAGGCGGAAGTTCCAAAGTACATAGATATTTTAACAGATTATTGTTAATTTGTTGTTTTGTTGCCTCATGTCTTCATTTCCATACATTAGAACCTTAAATTGGATTAAATTAAAAAAATAATAAATATAATAATTTCGCGAATTTTTTTACAACACTGTCATGGATTGTTGAGCTACAATCAGCATTCGCAATTGAACAATGTGCTTAAATTTTAAACACTTGATCGAACTGAAAAATACGTGAACAAGTAGCTCGTTAGAGAGAGCGACGATTGGACCACAGGTTAAATCGTGGAGTAAAATCTTATTTGATGCTTTTTTATGTTTAACAATTTCAATAAATGTTTGATGGGGGAAGGATTAGACATTTTCGGTACCACAATACATCTCACCAGCACTCGAGTCCAACGATTTTATTTAGGCAGTATTATTATTTAAAGCAACATTTCTCTTGGAGGGAAGGTTACACAAAATAAATCATCTGAACAATACTTCACATGAAAGTAACCTGTCACTTTAACGTGGCGTTGTCATTGGTGGTCGGGATCGATTCGCTTAATTAATGCAATTGGTGTCAGGTGCAAGGAACTACCCTTGTGAAAGTTACTGTTTGTGTGTATTGATGCTCTTCCTACATTATAACGCAAGAGAATAACATATTTTAATCTCTCGATGGTTTGACATCACAAAACATGATCAATGTGTAAGAGCTTTTTAAACATGTTGGTGTGTATTTCAAACATACGATATGACCAGGCTTTGTTGAAAGGTAGAATGATACTAAATGAAGTTTGACTTATTTATATTACGCTCAATTGTATGTAAAGTTGGGAGTCATGTTTTTATGTAAAATACCCCAAAATTGCAAGGACTTTAACAGAAATTCGTTTGCTTCTGTTTAAGGCTAAGAAAAATTAATTACACATATTTTGACCCTTTCATTTATAAGAAAAGATGTATCAAAATTGGAATGCAAATTTAGCCAAGAACTGGAAAAGTCTTTTTACAAACGAATTACAGAAAGAAAGAAGATTTATTCAACATTGTTGAGTTTTTTTAAACTTTATTTTGTCTTTTGTTTTTATGAATACTAAATATTTTTGTTATATTCAAATATTTCAATATGTAATTACAAAATTTTAGCTGGTGAACCTTTCTCAAACGAGTATTTTTTAAATAAATATTTATGATGTTGAATGTTACAATGGTATATTATTATTAAGCTTTTGCGTTAATAGACCTTTATTTTAAATTTATGTTTCAATTTCTATATCTCTTAATGTTAAAAAATCGGAATCTCCCGAATCCCGGAATTCACGAAAACCAGTCCCGATTGGCATCCCGAGTTGGCATGCAACAAAAAACTGCAGAAGATAAATCTTATTATTGTTAAAGCCCAATTAAAAATGTGACCATGATCCTCCATCGAGATTAATTTCTTCTCGCCATTAAAGATCCATATGAAAAATCATTCCACAAAGTAGTCTGTCTGATAGTACTCGATACATTTTTTATAGTTTAATATTTCAGAAAATTGCATTTCAATTTTGAAACTTTATGATTTTAATGTAATTATATAGCGGGCGTATTTATGAATAAAAGAAAAAATTCAACGCTTCAGATTTACCCAAAAGTTGGAAATAGAAATCTCAAAAATCTGGGAATATCTGAAAATTAAAATTTCCGAAATTACCAATAAATATCTACAACCTAAAGAACTTTAAATAAAAATGTTTAAGTAGAATTTTTTAATCAAAGTAATTGAACTAGCGTCAATCAATTCCTACATACACCACCAGAACAGAACTTCACTTCTTTCGGAGGACGCTGCAACCTCCACAATCAGTGTTCATGAGTATTTTAAACATTTCATCAAATGTCTGATGGTTTTGATAGTTACAACCTTGTAAAATAATTCTTTATTCCTACAAATCTTTTTAGAAAATATAATACGAGAATTGGGTTAAATCCAACGCATACAAGTGCTTCCAAATTGTGGTGCTGGCGAACAAAACTAAACATGTCCTCTGAAAATGATTTTCTTGATTTTTTTTCAGGCTCTCCAAGTATACACCTATGAAGTCATGTTTAAAAAAACGAACATCAGTCCTATGTTCGAGGGTTGATAAAATTTTCCTGTGAAAAGAAAGAAATATCCTTGGTAGTCTCTATCTAGATATTGCAGTTATTTGCTTGCCTTGTAAAATTGACCTTTGCTTACCCGTTGGCATGTGAGTATGTTTACTTTTACAGCCTCTAGTTGCATTTTCAACTCCCCTTGACTAAAAATCATACGAACTTCAGCCTAAAGCATTTACTTCGAATTAAAAAAATAAAGAAACAAATTGTATATTTGAACATGAACGACTCGTTAACATTAAGTATTTATTTTTACATTTTCTACTCTGACCCTTGCTTACCCATTGGCATGTGAGTATGTTCTGAAAATTAGTTTGGTCTAATTACCAAATGCATTACTGTTTTAATCAGATAATATCTTAATTAAGGTAATCTATGACCATAAGTAAAAAAAAGATACTTCACAATTTTTGCTTCCGAAAAGTTTAAAAAATAAAATCCGATGTTGCGCAGAGTGAGGGAATTTTGTAAAGACTAGTTTGTGATATGTCCTCTTTTCACCAGTCACGATATAGGAACTTTTTGTATCATTCCCATTTGCATAAGTCATAGGACAGTTACGTCCAGGACAATTTCCCGAAGGGTATTTCTTAAGAAACTTTTCGATATAATTTGTTATAAAAAATCGCGCAAGACTTTCGTCTTGAGTCTCGATTTCTAATGAGAAATTGTAAAAACGCATTCGTTAAAATACGCTCAATTTCATCACTTACGCTAACTTCATGGCAGCTTTTCGTTATACATAAGGCTGTATGTATCTTGTATGCTCCCTTTTTGGATTGCTATTAACAAAGTAAAGGCTGTAGAAAGAAATTTAAAAAATAACAATTCTACTGATAATTTTTGAACCGCATTAGAATATTGTAGAGTGTTTAGTATTCGGTTTAAACCTAATTTTTTTAATATATGCTAAATATTCCGCGAAATAAAAAACGGTGAACAATTTTTCTTGCTGATTTTAAATCCGGTGCGTTTATTTTTTCTTTTCTTTGCTACTTTTCTACTCAACCTGCCACAAAGGGTGGCATTTGCTTTTATTTTTTTTTGTTTATCCTCCATATTATTATTGTTAGCATGTAATTGGATAACGAAGTACTTTGGAGTGATTTGAAGCGCGTTAAGTGAATTATTTCGGATCGCATAAAAGGCCACAGGGAAACATACAACATGGTATGACAATAAAAGAAAACAATGAAAATATTTTTAAAACTTCCTTCTTTAAAATTTGTTGACTTGTTTTTTAAATATAGCAAGTAAAGCCCAAGCAAAAGAAACTAGTTTTTTGCAAATATTGTGTTCTTTTATTTATTTAAAACATATTTTCACATACTTACAATGTCTGATAGAAACACACAAAACTGTCTGTCTATAAAGATTTAAAGGTATTCTTAATAAATTTGGTAAAATTTGCTTTCGCTTTGATGGTGTTTATGAAAAATTCAATAAATAAGGAAATTTCGCATAAATCATTATCATCATCAGTCTTCAGTCTTAACATTTGGGTGCCATAATTCATAATCGAACAAAAGGGGTGGAGAGTGGGTGGAATATAACAATAACAAATAAACCCAAATATCATTGACATTACCACGACGACGACACAGGTGGCATTTTCCCCTTTTGCCTTGGTTTACATAAAAAGCAAAAAAGAATTTCAAATCGAAGGTTTGTTTTTTTAAATTGTGTCAATGTTACTTACACACTCATAATTTCACACTTAATGCTCTCTTAAGGTTAGACCATCCTTTTCTCATGCATGAAATGGTACATACTGTTGGGGCTGTGTAATGAAATCTTAAAGAACAAAAAAAAAGCTGACTTGGTAAATAAGTAAGTACGAGCGATATTGGTCCCAAAAAATATGTGTAAAATACGTGACAGCCAATAATTCATTGTCAGTACCATATGCCCAAATAAACACTTGCACGCATACAAACATTATACGACAAAAAATATTCTCATACATAAATGTTACTGACGTACAAATTGTTTTATACCCGTATAATCCCAGCCCTTATAGAGGTAACTATTATTGACCTTCTTTCTAGTTCAACTTCAAAAACGTTCGTAAGACTTTAAATACTGTTTCGCTTTAGAAAAATTGCTTACCATTGGAAATGCTTTAAAAACAACTATGTCAACATATTTATTAAAAATAGTTTGAGACGATTTGTATTATTACCAGCAAGTAGGGGAAGAACAATTTTAGCTGCAATCAAAGTGGAGCTAAAGAAAAAACACGATGTTCACCTGATAGCCGCAGAATATCTGCTCTGCTCTTAAGTTGAATAGTTAATGCAATATGGCGATAATTAATAAATACTCGTGTCTAGTACCTTTTGAGGCGACCAAGAAGACCAAAAAACAGCCAGCTAAAATTTAATAAATCCGTGATAATTAAAATTGTGTATTCTCTTACAAACCTACCGTAAGTCTTACATACTGCAAGCATTATTTTATGTAAGTCATGTCGGGTACACGTGAACGTCCTGGAATATATCGAAAGTCGTTAACCAGCTTTTTCACACCGAAAACTCCAATACTTTTGTTCACATGAGAAGCATCGACTGAAAATAACCTTATAAAGTTTACTGTGATTCCTCTTAAGCCCCATATAAAAGGATGGTACTGCAGTTCAATCTTAACTCAGCAAATACGTTGATGGAAAAGTAATAAGTTAAAATGCTAGCAAACATATAAAGTACTCTCTACCTTAACATAACAAAGACTCATTAGCGGCAAGTACTTCCCACTTTGGCTCACAAATAACGACTTAAAGATATCACTACTTATACTATAATTATAATAATACATAATAAGAATACACAAAGAACATTAAAAACTAAGGTCCTTATTTTGAAAGACATAACCCTAAACGTTAAGAAATTGCAGATGGAAAATTGTAAAAATACATAATCCATTAAAAGTTTTTCAACGCTTAGATTTGCATTTTACGAAATAACGGACTAAACGTCTGCTGGCAGAATTGAGTCCGTGTTTTTTTTAATTATTCAAGCTTTTTATGTCAAGTGTCCTATTCACTACAATATTGTACAAGTATTTTATTACGCGCTTAAAACTTATCTTGTAAGTAGTAATATTACTACCATAAAGTAAGGCAACAGGTAAGCAGTTTCTATTAAAACATACGTAATTCTTAATTGCTCATTATCAAGTTTTTGCTGAAAAACTATTTATATATTGGCATCGAAACGGTACGTAAATTTTTACTATTAATAATTTTCACAATTCAAAGATCTTTTCGAGAAATTGCGATCGTCACTACTTTTCCACAAGGAATTTTTCAATATAAAATACTTCTATCATTAATGATTTCTTGTCATATGAATCATTAATCCAGTTAAACTTTTACGTTAATTTATTTTAATGTGATATAATTCCATTATGAATAAATTTAGGTGGCACCAGCGTCTTCAAGTTACGAGTATATTACTAAAATCAGCAGATCGAGAGAAATTTGTTTTATATGGTCAGAGCAACTAATGGGTATGGTTAATCATTCAACAAAATGCGCAACTCGCTATACCGATGATTAATTAAAATAAATTTCTAAAATAGTCCTCTTTAGACTCACTTAAGATGATAGTTAAAAGGTTTCTAGAACGACTCCATTGTACACAGAATAACCGTCATGATGGTGATATAACTTGACTTTAATAACATGAAAATAAATCTTCGTCATTTTAAAATAATTCTGAGCTGTTTACTCGCTTCATTGGCAATTATTTTATACGTGCAAACAGTTCACTTTTCCTTTACTGCACTGCAAGAGTTTAGTTTACTGTATCGAATTACACTTCCTCTCGGTTTTCCATTAAACATACGGAAACTTTTGTTGTTAATGGAAAATATAGGGTGGAGAATAAAACGAATGCAGCGAGCCAAAATCAGTTATGACTTAATGTTTTTGGCACACTTGCATGACACTTGTCAATCTTTCGATATCAGCATTTACATCATTGAGTCATTTTGTCATCGATGACACTGTTGTCATCAATGGTGTGACACACTGACTTGCGATATGAAACTAATTCAATGCAAAGTATGAATTATAGATGTGTTTTTAATATAAATACCAAATTGACAATATAAACAAACATTAACATGGTTTTTCAGCTGAAACCCATCTGATTTAACATTCTTAACATTTATTTTACTTTTGTTACGTTCAACTTTTTATTTTCGTTTTATTTCGTACTAAACATGCTTAAACTTAAACTGAACATGCTTACATCCGAAGCCCCCTATTAAATATTGACAGAAATATAATCAACAAGTATATGAAAAGAAATATGACAAATTTCTGTGGTTTATTTAGTACTTTACTCTCTTCGCTCTCATATCTAGTTCATGTTAATGCAGCATATGATGACTAAGTGTCATCAATATGAAGACGGCGTGTCATATTTTCGTTCACTTACGTATTTTGTACATGTTTGTCATTCTTCTTTGTTTTTAAGAAAGTTTTTAGATTTTTTAGTAGTTTTTTACAGAAATGATTAGTGTTCAATACCATATCATGTCTTTAACTATTCAAAAATGCGCTAAAAATATAATCAATAAATCAATTACTTTTTTTATTAAAATACAAATTAAAGCATGAGTTTTAATTTTTATAAAATTTCAACAGTTAATATTTTACAAAATGTGACACCACAGTCACAGCATAGATGACACTAAAAATATGGCAAAGTTCAGTGAAGATAATTGCCATTAAATAGATGCCAGTTTTCGCATTATTCATGACATTCGTCATTATATTGACCTCAGAATTCTGAAGACAGGCCCGAAGATGGCTTTTTCTTTGAAGGTAAGCATAACGAAAAGCACGACCTTACGATAGTATTTATATTAAATTTTCCACTGTCACCTTAAGCAGTAGCTTTTTTTATCAAATTTACAAAAACCAACTCGTAATAATCACATATTACCTTGCTGCTAACTTTTTCTTTTTTGTAATTTTTTCTTGCCAACTTCCTCCGTCAAACCATAAAAACTTTAACACAAACCAATATGTAATCGATTTTTGATTGAATATTGAACTTATGTTACATCCGCCCGCTTCCAGCCTGCATAAATATTTTCATTTTTTTTTTCTTCAGATGGCTCTCATATTTTGTTATAATACGATTACTTCTTGCCTAAATAAATACTGAGTAGAGTCCTACCATATTTTGCTAGTGCACCACATGTTGTCATTCTTATTTTGCCGGCTCGTTTGGCTCGTTATAAATTTTCCGCTTTTTCAAATATCAATAATTGTAAATGTTATGAACACATCCTTTTACCGGCTTTTGTCGGGTTAATGTTAATACTACTTGATGTTGCATGAGATGTCTCGTGTATGATGACTCTTTAATGTTCAACTTCAAGTGGCTTAAATTTGCTTGCTACAAAATTCATACATGTACACAAACATCCTTACCTTGCTACATGCATACATATGTACATATATGTATGTATGTAGTACATAAATATGTATACATGAATGTGCAGGATTTGGTTTTTAAAGTAGCAAGTTTACTGAGGTTTCTTTTTTTTGTCTTTAAAAAGAAATGGGGTGCAAAATTTAAGAAAAAGTAAAGCATGATACAGAGATAAATTTAATATAGAGATTTTTAATATATTTTCAATAGAGTTTTCTCAAAATCATAAAGAAAAATATTTATTAATTTATTACAAATAATTTTGCATAATTTCTAAAATAAATAATTAATGGAGTTTCAAACTAATGAACAAATTTTGGAATCTACAAACTTGAGTTTTCCCAGAAAAATATTTTATGACAAATTAATGAGTTAAAATGCTAACAAATATATCACATACATACATATTTTTTACTACGTCTGTTATGTGAGGAATCCGCCTCGCTAGTGACTTCCACGTAGATTTTGCATAAGAAACACCAATTCAAATAAAATTAATTTATTAAATTTTGGATTTCTTATATTAAAATTTCTACGAAACAATTTAAGAATATTTATATTAAATTACATACTAAATATAACTCCCTTTTTGGATTGTAAACCACTAGAGTTAAGCTTAAATAAATTCAGCAAGATATAAATGTAGATCTTCAGGATAAAAGTGATCACCACGCCGTGACATTTCAAGTGAGTAAAAGACGGCATTAAATTTATATAAAAATGGCGCTAAGTGAACACGCAAGTGCCGTTTATTCCGAAAAACTAACTTAACATTTCAAGTTAAGCTATTACAAATTTATCATGAGATTTCAAGGGGTTTTGGCAGGGGCGGCAATAACGTTTACTTCAGGATTTCAACTGATCACCATAACATGGCGATACCATTGAAGGCAAAAATACTCAACACTTTACTATGAAACAGAGGAAAGTTTGCAACATCGGGCATAACCATTGATGGTCCTTAAATAAATCGCCGGCAGTAGTTTCAAAAGTTCTCCTTACTGTTTGAGTTGATTGATGGATGTGGGTCGTTATTTCGGAAAACGGAATGTAAAGTGTTGAAAAGCTTTAAATGACATTTATTTTGTATAATTTCAATATATAAAATTTAATACTTCTGACTGAATTGTAGTGTTTGATGTTTACTGTTCTGTATCTGGTATATTGCAACCATTTTACTAAAAAAAAATTTCACAAGCACGCACGCAATAAAAAACACATTCCCTTGCCAATTGTACTATCTAACAATGCGCCACTCTGAAAATAATTTACTTATTTATTTACTAGTATATAATTATATAACTATTATAAAAAGTAATAGAGACAATGGCAAGGAGCTTGTGTGGAAAAGATTACTGTTATCAATAGAAGTCTTTGCCAAGTTTTAGCTGGGTGAATTTGTAAAAAGTAGTAAAAAGAAAAATATTCGGAATTTTATGGAAATTCACATTTTATTTAAATCTTTTATTTAAATTGTATTTTTTAAATTTTAGAATCTTTTGATGGTAATTATCTGATTTTTTTTATTTATTCTAAATAAAAAACTGGTGCGGTGGCCGCCAAATTGATTCCCATAGTTAATGTCGCATTTAATAATAAACAACGAATTCATAAATAAATACTCCTTCCATCTATGATGCAGGGTTACGGTTTTGTAAATACCTATTTGCACCAACTTAGCCTGAACAAAGTTTGCTAAATCCGCTTTAACAGTTCATTTCTTTTCTTTTTTTTTTCTTCCAACTGCATTTAAAGAAAAACTGAAATTTCTTTTCTTTTACACCCTCAAATTTAACCCCTTTTATTTCGTATAAACTCCTTAAGGTATTACTATGTTGTTTTTATTGCCATGGTGGTCGTAATGATTATTTTATACATTTTTTTTCATTGTTTTTGTATTGCAACACATAAATCCAAATATGATCACATCATAATGTGACATTGATAGATGATTGAATTTAATGATGTTGATGTATCATTGAATGTGCATTTATTTATGCCGAAACCCAAGCGAGCGTGAGTTAACGAACATGTGTGTAGGAAAACAATTTGAAGGTTTGCTTCAACGAAAACAAACACATATTTGTCGCAATTGATATTCCTTGAACATGACAAGCGAGAGCAGCACTAAAAAGGTTTTTGAAATTTTAAGGATCTCCATTTAAAAAAAATTGTTGATCATTAGATTATGTGGATTAATTTTTGTTTGTTTTGTTTTTTGTACTGTTAAAATTATTTAGATTCTATGTAAATTAAATTTTGGGTAAATAAATTTAATGATGACTTATGAGGGTCTAAGACTCATTATTTGTGAGCTTCAATGAAATAATATTTAAAATTAATGAGTTGAAATGCCAAAGTGGAAGTGGTGAAAAGTATGTTCTTCACACATTTGGTAGCATTTTAACCCATCACTTTATATTTTTTCGTATGAGTAAAAACTCAAAGAATTTGGATATATTGTTTTGTAAAAGTATATTATCAGCATCCATATTTGCTAAGAGATTCAGAAATTATGCACAAACCAGTATTGGTTGTCCCTTTTAAAGCGATACCAATATTGACAAATAAAATAAAATGAAATGAAATGAAATGAAATGAAATGAAAACAAATGAAATAAAATAAAATTTAATGAAATAAAGTAAAATAAAATAGAATAGAAATAAATTAAGTAAAATAAAATAGAATAGAAATAAATTAAGTAAAATAAAATAAAATAAATAGGTCGATTGTGGATAGCAAACAAACTTCAGTTGCCTTCCAAGTCGGCAACTACAGATTTCTGGTAGACAAAAAAACATTAAATAGCAACCGAAATTGACAACTCTAACTGACAGTTCCTATCCGCAATATCGCTTTCATCAATTAGCAACCCAACTTAATTTTGAATGCTATCCATAACGACCATAAAATAAAATATAATAGAATTAAATAACATTAAATAAAATGAAATAACATAAAATACAATAAAATAAAAAAATAAAACGAAATAGAATTAAATGAAATTAAATAACATAAAATAAAATAAAATAAAATAAAATAAAATAAAATAAAAAAAATAAATAGTTCGATTATGTTTAGCAACCAAACTTCAGTTGCCTTCCCAGTCGGCAACTACAGATTTCTGGTAGACAAAAAAACATTAAATAGCAACCGAAATTAACAACTCTAACTGACAGTTCCCATCCGCAATATCGCTTTCAACAACTTAATTTTGATTGCCATCCATAATCGACCATAAAATAAAATAAACGAAAATAAAATAGAATAAAATAAAAACTAAAATAAAGAAAATTAAATAAAATATATCGCTCCTTTATTGCAACGTAGTCATATCTCAAAAAACGTGATTTTTGAGTTAAGAATGCAGAAGTATTCGTCGTATCGTTCTTCGTCTTGTGTGAAAAATTAATTCAAATATCTTGTTTACTCAACTCTTGAGGGGAGAAAATGTGTTTATTTTTCCATTGATATGTGTGTAAATTAAGAACTTCAAACTCGCTTTCAGATGAACGAGTTTTTTGAGATATGACTACGTTGCAATAAAGGAGCGATATTTCCAAGCAATTTTGTAATTTTTTACGCCTTTTTTAATTGTTACAGCTGCACAACTATTTCTAAACTGTAGTGTACTACTTGGACTTTACACTCCTTTGCTCACTTATGGAAACAGGAAAAGTCTTAAACTAGTAATTGTCTCAATTAGAAGTTTGATGGTTTTTCTATATCTTCTAACGACTTCATTACTTCTACTCGTACCCTCGCAGTTTATTTATGTATTATTGTGTGGTTAATAGAATATTGTTTATGATGATTTGTTTCTTGTGGTTAAACAAAACCAAAAAATAAAAAATAAAAAGGGTTGTTTTATTGATAGATGTCTTTGCCTCAAAGAAGCATGTCTTCCGACAAACAAACACTAAAAGAAGGACTATATTAGCGTTTAAAGACAAACACATGCACACGCAACCTCCTGAGGCAGTTGAAATATCTTTATTTTTTATCTCATGCACAATGTTTCATATGTGTGTATCTTTAAGTATCATGTACTTTTTTAGAATATTATTAGATATGCGTGTGTGTGTATTTTTTATCTTTTTTTAGAACTTCTTCAGTGATAAAGTATGTCACATATATTACACTTCTTTTTCGGTGAACTTGCATGTTAATGTTAAAATATGATTTAAGATTTATTAAAAAACAATTGTAAAACATTTAACTTTAAAAACGTTTTCGAATGGGTTTTTTATTATAATTTATTTATGGCACAATTGAGATTGCCGAAACAATAATAATTTTAAGTTGCAGTAAAGATACATGCCGGGTATTCCAAGTACAAGTATATTTTAGGATCATATCACTCAGTATCACACCTCCGCGGACCAAAATGAGTCTCTTTACAGGTAAAAAATGCTGAACTTCGAATTTGGTCGAAAAATCCTATTATCAGGAGTCTTGGCGATGTCAATTGGCTGCCTCGGAGTTCCAATTCGACCCCTTAAGACTCTTTCTTGAGAATTGGCATTAAAGATCGATGCTATGCAAATAATCCAGAAATAAACCACGTTCGAGTCATTCGTGTGTTAGAATGAAAAAGTGACAACAAAGTCTTGCAAAATTGGACTGACAGGTTAAGCTACTGCGAAGCGGGCTGCGGCAGTGATATGAAGGAAATGTTTGCTATTTCAAAGAAAATCACAATATTTATAAAGAAATTAATGACGTAAAGTGCAACATTTTTTGCTTTTTTTATTGAAAATTTGCTACATAATGATTTTTTTAATAATAAGTTTATTAGAAATTATTGTATCATCACTTAAAACATAAATTTTTGTCTTAAAAACACTTTAAATAAAAATTTTTTTGCTAAAAAGTCAAAGAAATGTTTAGTTTTTTTAGAAAAGAAAACGTCATAAGCTTTGATCATTTTATTTAGTATATAAAAAGATACTTGTATTTTGCTCACTCAATACATGCATGCTGTACGAATATTGATAATAATCTATACTAAATAGGCAAAGTAATATTTTTAGATCAGTTTTTCTCCTTTGTTTGCCAACCGATTTTCTTAATTCTTTTACCGAATGGTAAAAATTGTTGAGCCCTAGTGACCCAACTATATATTATTTAAATCGGTGCAGTATTAAAGTGATAAAAGGCTCATAAGCTTGACACTACTACAAATGCTAAAAATAAACACGTACACGCATTCACTTACAAATGGAAGTGTTGGTTCAAGTAAATACATAAGCAAAGCAATGAGAATGTTTAATAGTACCTACATACATATGTGCATATGTATATAAGTAATAAGATTTGTTTTGAAAATGTGCGTGTTTGTAGGCAATTTTATATTTTTTTCCATGCGTAAGGGAATGAGCAATTATGTAGTTCTTTCTCTTTAAATCAATGCAACTAAAATAGGTATACGTTTAAGCTGGCGGTCGAATTTCGACCACTAGGCGTACTCTAGTTATTTAAAATGAATAACTTTTACAAATAAACTATATATTTTTTGAAGCTCGGGGAACAATGAATTCATTAAAAACACATGCACCTTTGTACGATATCTTAACCAATATGTATTAATTTCAAAATCTATTAAAATTTAAATAAAAACAATTCACTTCTTTTGCCTTCAAATTGACCTTTTGATTTATTATTTTAAGGTTAAAACAAGCTGTTGATTTCTCATTTGATACCCCTTTAACTTCGAAAAAATAAAAGATTTGTAGTTTTATGACCCTGTTAACATGACCAGTATAAAATGCCCAGATTTAACTTGTAATATTTTCCCTAAAATAACCAAAAAAAAACAAAGTTGCTTAACTAATGAGTTGAAGGAAACATGTTTTTAGTTCAAACACTTATGAAAGTCTAATGAAACTAACCCTAAGGTATTTTCATGCACACGAGTACAAAAAGGAACTCATTAATTTCATTGTTGGTCAGTATGTTGGCATGAAGGAGACTTTAGTGATGGCCATTGATAAAACTAATGGACAGTGTTGAAATTGTGAAATTTACCCTTTTAGTTAATTGATACAAATAGCAACATTAAGGCAGCAAAAGGGTGGAGCGTGATATACTATATCTTAATAAGTGTAGGCGGAAGTGTTAAGAAACTTCGAATGGATTATTTTAAATTAATGTATAAAGAAAAAAATAAGTAGTATAATTTAGTTTTACACACAACCACACACACACATATTTTAAAAGAAATACAAATGGTTTAAATATACATATATCGAACAAAAACTACTGCTTCAATAGAAGCGAGATTATTTTTGTAACTCCTCTTTCAAAATACTTTTCCAGAATGCATGATTTTTATTCGCGATGTCCTATTCGCGATATTTATTAAAGCAAATAGAGCCTCCAATTTTACAGTATAAAACTGGCATAAACAAGGCATAAAAAATGCACTAAGACCATAACGGGTACTCTCTATTGTGATCCGAAAGAAAAATGGTACACTGAAATTGCTGTTTAATTCAGCTATTCTACTGAATAAGGTTAGCCTGTTTTTTTTAACCTCTTGAGGGTCTCTTCAAGGCGGTTCACCAAGAGGAGTAACTGTTGCAACTCAAGCACTTGGAAACTTGGTTGCGTGGAAATGGTTAAATGAATTCTGGTACACGCTTTGGTTTCCTTCCAAAATATAATTGAACCAAGTTTTATTAAAAATTTCTTCTTATACACAAACTTATTGATATGTCATTAAATTTGCTTTATTACTCAATTAATTTCTTGCTGCAGTTCATTGTACAAAAAAAACTATTTGTGCAAGATTGCAATTCTGCACATTTTATTTTGTGATACAATATCGACAGTCTTACGCTGAGTAATTATAAACGGTGTTTGATTTCTTTTTGTTTAATTTAACAACTGCAACAGCTGTCATATGAAGTGCAATGAACTACAGTGGAAGTGCAAGTTTAAATTATAGGTCAGTGTTGTTTGCGAAAGTATGAATAATTGCTTTCGCATCGCAATAGAAAGTAACACCCCAAGTCTCCTCATCTTATTGCGTCATCTAATTGTATCAACATTAAACTTCGAAATTGTTAAACAACAAACAAATTAAACCGTGTGCATTACTTTGAATTGCTCTTTGAAAATTTTGAAAATAAAATGAGAGATATCAGCCTTCTTTTTGCGCACCTCTGAAAGTGCTTCAAAACAACGCATTTGGAAAGCACATTTGTTATTCCTTCCAGAAATATATTTTTTGCTGGGTTGTGCTTGTAACTAATGTTAATTATTTCTGGTTTATAACTTTAAATGTTTTCAGAGAAAATAGTCTAACACCATCAAATCTCTTCTGAAATTGTTCATTCTAAAGTTCTAATTGCGTTTATGTTGGGTTCCAATTGAAAAGTTATTAGTGAAATTGGCCAATACTGCGACCCCTTATGGATCTCTTATTTTGACAATAAATCTAGCCGGTGTCAGTATAGCGCTCCTACTTACAGTAAAAACAAAAGAAAACTACAAATTTAGAAAAACAAAATATTTTAAAAATTTGTTCAACACAATTCTTTATTCAAAATGTTCAATATTGATGGCGCATGAAAGTAGACAATCAAGATCTTTATGCTATTATTTTTGTGACACTCTAAAAGTGAATCCACCCAATTGTTTTGGACCACATTTTTGTCCGGACAACATGTAATTTATTATAAAGTTCGAGGTCGCTCTTAATGAGAGATATAAATGATTTTGCCAGGACAACTCTCAGCTTGAATTATAATAAAATTCAAATAAGTTACTAAATTATGGTGTTTCTAAAGAAATTTTACAGTAAATCGATTATATTTTTATTTTTTCTATAAATATACTTCGCAAATAATTTTGCTTTGTTTAGTACTTGTTTTTATTTTCAATTCTTTTTTCTCTGGTGACAGATTTTTCTTCTTAAATCACATATTTCACATTTGAAGCTTTGATTTTCTGAAAAAAAAATTTCAAATGTGTGGAATCGTGTCGCAGAAAACTTTATCCAAAACAAATGGGGTGAATTCACTTCACCTTAAGTAAAAAAATAACTTCGAAAACCTATCATTCAATATCGTGCAACAAATATTTTTTTCAACTTTCAGAGAGATGAAATTTTCGTATATATTACATTTTGTACAACATTTCGTTCAAAGTTTCAACAGATATTAGTGGATAACTTTTTGAACATGGGTTATCCTTGTTTTCTTAGAGGGTTAACAATTATAGAAAATATTCCCAATTAACTCTTTTTCAAGCGATTCTAATTAATATTGATAATCTTATATAAAAAGTATTCTTTAAAAATGTTTTTCATAAAATTTAGTACTTAAAAAGCTTGAAGTCCTTATGAAGAGCTCTGATTGCTTCTACGATGAGGATCACAGATCAACAGAATACGTGATATTACAATAAACTAAAAGATCTGTCCGATGCGGTTCCTTAACAAAACTAATTGCAAAAAAAATTAAATATTTCCATGGATATATTTTCTATTTTGTTTTCTACATAAAAATCGTTTTATTTAAGGTTTTTTAAATGTAAAAATCGTTGGTGGGAACTGAATCTCTTATGAACTAAGTATTCAAAACAGAAATGAACGAAGTTCCCGAAGATTGTTTTGCTATGAACTAAATCCTAAAATATAAAATAGAACTAAAAAATTTAAATGAAATGGAACTAAAATCGTTGTTTTTGCTCTTCTTATAAAATTTTGGGGACTTAGTTCCATTAAGGACTTATGGCCTTATTCACAAACAATTAATAAAGTTATTGTAGGAAAACCGATTTTAATGTACACATTAACTTTATTAATCGTTTGTGAATAAGGCCATTAGTCTTTAATAAAATTAGCATATAACACAATTGAACTATAATGCAAATTTTAGGAATGCACAAAGCATTATGAACTTACATTAGAACATTATGAACCTAAATTTAAAAATTAACTTTGAGTCCACAAATATTTAGAGGTAAAAGATAACCAAGTCCCCAAAAATACTTGTTGTTGCCTTCCTTATAATACTCTAGCGACTCAATTTATTTCTGTTTCGAGGACTCAGGTCATGGGGAAGTTAGCTCTGGACGCCAAAAAATTCTTTAAGCAATAACATGTAAGAATAACTCTTTTTGACATCTATAAGTATATTTATTTTAATAAAACAATTAAGTAAGATGCATTAAATTCGCTTAATACTCCTGGAAAACAAACATAAGAATACACGTAATAATATTAATAACTTTTAAGGAAATTTGTTTCAACAAAAGCTTAATTATTATATGAATTATGTAAATAGCTACGAGTCTTAAAGTTTTATTAATAGTTAAATTAATTAAGCCTTTTTAGTATTAAATATTCATTACATAAACACACGACGTAAAACAACTCTATAAAGCTGGTAAATTATTCTTTAGAAAATTCAAAAATTATACAAATTATAATACAAACACACAAACATTTGTAATTTTACATAAAGTAATTGCAAGGAAGTTTTACTAGCCATCTATCAACAATTGAATTAGGTGTTTGACCAACAACAGCAACAATAATAACAACAAATGTGTACACAGATGAAAATAGGCAAATTTAAAATACAGATACAAACAAGAATGCACACAAATTAGATAGAGTTGTTGTTGTAGTCCTTATTATTATTATCATTATTATTATTATTATTGCCGTTGTCCTTTACTATTTAATTGTCCTTGTACCTTTTATTTGTAGGTTATTGCAACGGAAGCCAAAAAAGCGTAACGGATGTCAGTACAATATTTTAGGCTAAAACAACAACAAAAAATATTAACCGTAACGGAAGTTATAATTATGAGGCCGCACAAATTGTACAATAAAATGACCGCCACTTAAACACATACACACATACTAATACACGACCGCATATGCATTGTTTTCATGCACGGACAACAACAATGGTCAGGCACACTTAAGTGTAACGACAACAAGGACAATGAGAAAAACACAATAAGAGTATCATGTTTAGTTAAGTGTATGTCCTCGCATTCGTAGAATATGTATTAAAGTTAATGCACTGTAATTTAACACAATAATTATACGTTTCATACAATATTCGGACAAAGTACATACAACTAACTAACAACCATAGAGGGAAATTAATGTAAATTTCATGAATACGTTTAATTGAATAAGTGTATTTTAATGCAGTTAATTGTTTTATAAAAGGCGTTTCATATGCAAATATTAAACAAATTTCAAACATGCTAATAAAAGGATGACCACTACTTGAAATATTTAAAACAATTAGGCTCAGAAAACGGAAATAGTCTTTAACAGAGTTGTGCTATACAAAATAATATTTAAGGGGAACATGCAGATTGTGAACTTGTAAGACATTGAATGCAGCATGATTTTTAGTAGATTGTATAAAGTAATTAAAAAGCAGAGAAAGCGGGGAAGTTTGACTTTCAAAGTAAAAGAAAAAGGGGGTTGAAAATTTTCCCTAGGCACGTTTTGAAAATATATAAGTCAAGCTCTCCAAGAAATTGTATTTCAGTCGGTCCAAAAATATGATTACCTTCCATATCTCCTTAATTTCAACAATGTTCTGTCGTGAAAGTTGAAATTAATTACTGTTAAAAATTTTCCCTTGTTCCTTTGGAATATTATCTCATGTTCAATTCTTTCTGACTAAAAACGTTACGAACATTAGCCAAAAAATAATAATCACTTTGGATTAAAAACTATTAACAACCAATTTGTTCGAAAAATAATCACTTTAAATAAAAAGCATAAATTGTAGTTTCAGTTTTGATTCGAATGAAGCAAATATTATTCACTTGTTTTAGGATGACGAACGTTATCGTCAGCCGGATTACTATACAAAAATAACTGATTTGCGTCTCACTAACAACAAACTATTTCATTTATATATTTCGTTGTTTCTTTATTCATTTAATAAATAAATGCCTAAAATATTTTATTAGTGGAATGCATATCAGTGGGGTTTCGCTATTAATACAAGCGAACAAATCACGCTCTTATTTTTTATTCCAAATTGCTTTGCTGCAAGGACTTGGCTCAGTCCTATAAATCATTTTTTGTTAAAATTTCGCTGTAATTGTAACAAAGTCAAACAGGTGGCTTAGTAAGGCCCACCCAAAGTTGAGTTCTATATCATGAAAATGTTCGTATAATTCCTGTCTTCTCACACTTATTGCAATCTTCAAAAAGTTCCTTGAATTATATTATTTGCTACTATAAATATCAAACTATTTGAATATAAAGGAATTGCCAAGCTGAATGTTATTCCTGTTATCTCCATGTCAATATGGCTTTTGTAAGTCACAGTCCATAACAACTCATATTCTGGAACTTACCGGTACGATAAATGATACATAAAAAGTCTAAAACTTCAGGCAAAATCGCTGATGCGTCATAAATAAATCGCCCGCAGTATGTTAAATTCCATTGGCAGCCGTAATCAAGCACAGCTCACGTGGGTCCATTAACTAGTTTCCATTGTGTTACCATGTTACACCGTCTCCTAAGAGTCCTGTGTTATCTGGCTGTTGATATTCTCACCCGGTTGATTCAATAAAGGAGTGGATCCAGTTTAAATCAATTTTAGAGAGACAAGTTTTGTCACCAAGGGTTCGTTTACCAAACAGTCGAAATCTTAGATATCCGAATGCCTGGCAATGACAGAGAAGATGTTCCGTTGACTCATCTCCAGTAGCTTCAATGATCTCTTGTTACGGTTTGAATTCGTTTTGATCGTATTTTTTATATTTTTATGAAAATACGCTAACATTGTTGAGAAAATGTGCGTCTACAAAAACACTGTAAGAATAATTTCTTTTCCGTGACTACTATTTGCGGCGAGTTTTTCATAGTAAATTGAAAGAAAACTCCCCCCTCAATCCAGTTCTTTTTCAACCTTTCGTTCTACAGCCCTAAAGTGATTGCGATCCTACCTATTTAACAGAACACAAAAAGCAAATACGAGATATGCTGGTGCGACTTTGAGGTTTCTTCTGCTATTTCACAGCGAAATTATACTGTCCACTGATCGGCTTTATTTATTTCAAATTCTGAAGTACTAACGTCCAGGGTCTAAAAATAAATCAATAAACTTTATTTTGATTATTTTTCGAACTAAATTGTAGTTTTTAATGCAAAGTGATTATTATTTTGGCTAAAGTTATTAACATTTTCGTAAAAAAATGGATTTGAAACAATATTCCAAAGGTACAAAGGATATATTAACATCAATTAATTTCAATTACATTGTAGAACAGAAACAACGCTGTTTTTATGGAATATTATTTTATTACTCTCAGTGGCTTATCCTGTCAGTCCAATTCTCCAGGACTTTGTTGATGGTTTATGGTTCTGTCTCACGAATTCCTCAGACAATATCAGCCTTAAATGTAAGAATCTTTTCTGGACTATTTGCAAATTATCGTTCTTTGACGGCAGCCTACAAGAAAAAAGACAGCTCACGCGATTTTTCCATGATTTTTCGGTCAAATTCAATGTTTGATAAAAAGTTTACAATATTGCTCATCGTTGTTCAAGAGGGAAGCGTAATGATACTGACTTACGAGTATATACAGTCTTTCATTATTAACGAAAAACAAGATGAGTGTAATGACAGAAACAGCCACACTTGCAGGACCTTATTCTTTTTATAAAGTTTTCAATTCGAACATTGATAAGAACAAAATAAATTCCAATGAACACGTGTTTTTTTTTTTTTGTTTTATAAAATTAAAAAAAAAACATTAGCGAAGCGAAAATGTTATATGAGGCTGCAAAAGTAATTTCGTATAAACGAGAGCTAGAAAAATTTTTTTCTGTGTAGTTAAAAAATAGCATTTCAATGTAATAAAACGATTGGTAATATCATAATTTAAGTACAAAAATAAACCCTTAATTATAAGAAAATATAAAAAAAAATATATTCTTCTAAATCATTTGGCCCCAAGTAAAGATAAAGACAAAGAAATAGATAAAAATAACTATATTTGCGTCATTATTGACATTAAAAAAAGTCTGGGAAAAAATGTATTAAATATTTCGTCTTAACATCATCGCCATCAACATAGTGCTAACAATCAACATTAACTACCTTCAGAAACATTTAACCACATTTTAGCAGTTAAGATACAATCAACTTCTATCCAAAAACCCACACTAATTACTACTCTTAGCGCTCACTGTACATGCTTGCAACTCCTTCAAAAATTGTGCACAAAAATAGAAAGGGTTGGTTAAATTTTCTTGCACAACTTGTAAGTTGGAGCAGAAAGGAGTTCAATCTAATTTCAAGGTATGATTGCCGATTTTAAAATAAATGTGGTAAAGTCATAAAATGTTGTTTTACCGCCACTTCTCATTCACTAAATTAAAGGCAGACAGTGTAGTGGCACAAGCGTTCTAAACAAAAATGTTCCTTCTGCTGGCAGATAAGAGAAATAAAGTTAATGAGAGTGTAGAAAACTACTAAAGACAGAATTTTAAAACATTTCCGTTTTTATATCTTATTGTTGTGTTTCCTGATAATGTTACTGTTTCTTTTTTTATAACTTTTTATTTTAGATATTTTGGAGTCAGTGCCGGTTATAGTTAAAATGTACTTCATTATACTTAAAAATGTGTAGTTGTTGTGTATTTTCATTATCGTCATCATCTATTTAAAGTTCTAGACAATTTCCTTTTAACAAATATTGGTACATGCGAGGGTGGCGCTTTAATTATTGGTGTGAATAAATTGTGTTAGGTAAATCTCATGTTGATGTTTTTTATTAAAAAAAATATTTTTAACTGTGTTACCAATTCATAAGTTAGTTAATGGAGATGGCTTTAGGTTTTTATAATGAGCTGTTGGAATCTGGTGCGCAACCAAGCTTGCTGGCTTCTACTCTTCTCTTTTGGAGAATTATCAGTATTATTATTATTTGCCAAGTATGATAAGATCTACTATCGCCAAAAAAAATTACAAGGATAATAGTTTCAAAGCATTCTAGATATCATTTGAGTTGCAGGATCGTTATATAATATGGGAAAATATAGTGGACTAATAGATTATTTTTTTTCGATTTTCATAAGTTTTATGAACTTCTAATGTATCTCTTGGTGAGAAAATTCCGTAATTTATTCTTAAAAAGAAGTGTATAATAAATGACTAACACCAATCCAAGTTCTTTTCAATATCGACTTTCAGTGATTTAACACGAAATTGTGGCATAAAAAAAGAAGAGCTACGAGTACACTCAAAATATTCTGTACGTAAAATTAACTGAAATTGTAATTTAAAACAAATGAAAGTTCACAAAAGTTCACAAATTACAAACAGAATTTCTAATGTACTCTCCAAACTTGACAAACAACCGTCGTAATTCTTTTGCGTATGTCGAATAGATGATGACGCTGTCTGACTAATTAACTACGATTATTACGGTCATTACGTGGTATTTCCTTTTATTTTTTGGCTAAAAAAAAGTTATTTTAAAGTCAAACATCTTGAATTTTTGGCGTTTAACATGCAAAATGTTTTGCAAAGCTTAACGAAACAATAATGTGATTTCCAAACAACAACAAAAAGTAGAAGGTTGAAGGATAATATTCTCCTTTATGCGGCAAGAGTATTTAAAAGCAAATGTTAATGTTCTTAATTTGTTGTTGGTGTCTTCGTTAATGTTGTATATGAGCTTAATTTCTTTGGTCTTTAAAAAAGAGTTGTAGCTAAATATTTAATGTAACTAAAAGACTTTTGGTCTTAACACTGGTTTTTGGTATTTTCAGAGTATTTGCACCCAAACATTTAAGCAAATTAACCACATTTTATGAGGGAAAAAAGGAAGAGCAATTGTTGTTGCAGAAATGTATTGTAATAGTTATGGTTCAACCGAAGTCATTAGTTATCCAATGTGTTGCCATAATTGTCTGTGGCATTTAATTTTTACTCTTATTTTATTAAAAACGTAATACATAAAAGTTTCAAAAGGATACAAGCGGAAATAAAAAAAATACACAGGAATAAAACAAATTTTTTCAAATTTAAGCTAAAATAACTAAATTTTAAGGCAATTTCATTCATTTTGTTTTAAGCAATATTGCAATGTCCTGCAATTTGTCAATAAATAAATCCACATCTTAAATAATAATCAAAAGTACTTACTAGTAATTTAATAATATATCCTTTTACTTTTTGCTTAATTTGAATAGCACAAGCAGTCAGACTTTAAAGATTCCTTTTCTTGTATCTCTCTATTTTATATTTTTGGAAGTACTATCTTAACCAAGTTCTTGTCTCAGGATTGTCTTTGGCAAAATAATGAAATTTATGCATTAAATTTTATAGACTTTAAATTTTTAAAAATACAAACAAATTCATTCTCAAGTTAATTGACTTTCAAGCACATATGTTTGATGTCTTAAAATAAATGACTGACTAAATGACAAGCAGGTAAGCCATTTTATGTGGGTTGATAAAACTAAAACATTTCCTCAAGCACTCACTTGGGCAAACAGTGAAGAGCGAAATATGGTCAACTAGTTAACAAATAACACAAAAGAGAGAAATGGACGTGCTTTTCAAATTTACTTTCATTTTTAATAATAATGTAGTTAAAAATATCTGATTGAAATAATTAGGAAATTGGTTATAATTAAAGTCGAAAATTTTTCTTAGCCCTCAACCAGGCGAATCGATGTGTAGTAAAATTCTTTAAGTAAAATTACAAATTAAGCATGTGTTTAAATTGTTCATACTTACGGAGTGTTCCGCTTTGGAGTCTTGTGATGCCGTCCTTTTAAAAAAAACTTAAAGTCTAAATTGATTTCTTTAAGTTTAACTACAGTTGAGCCGGACACCTCCACTTTAGCAGTTTTTTGTAAAGTATAGAGAAAACATGAACAAATGTCAAAAAGCTATGGACGTTTTCTACTATTTTATATAACAAAACTATGAATAAATACTGCAAAAAAAATTTTCAAATAAAATTCAGAGTTACAGTTCATCAATTAAGACAAAATAAATTATAATAAAAAAATGTTGTTTTAATCCCAATAGAATTTACAAAGGCTTAATTGTGAAACGAGCTGTCATACTAAGCTGACTCTTTGACATTTGTAATAAGCATACTCTAACCACCGTCTTGACTGGCAATAAATTCGTTAACATATATTGCAGCAAATGTAAAAATAATTTTATCTCCAGTGAAGACGAGCCTTTCCCTACTTGGCAATATTTGCGGCAATAATTGTCAACAGTTTTTCGTTGAACATTGCGAACATAAAACGTCATAAACCGTTTGACATTTCCAAGAAAGAAAAAAAGAAAAAACGCGCCATAAAACAAGAAAAAGAAGATATTTTTTGCAAAAGAATTAAATATATTATTGAAAGATATTAAAAAGGCAAAATAAAAGAATATCTTTAATAATCTATATTATAAATAGGCAAACACGCTTTTTATATGCCTTTTACGGCCGCAATACTGAACCGATCTTGGAAAGATTTAAATGTTTTTGATGAGGTTCTCACACGGATATGCACAATCCTGATTTTATTTAAATCGGTTAGATATTTAGGGTGTTATAAGCGTTTAAAGTTGCTACTAACACATGCACACTTATTACACATGCATGTATCAGCTTCAACTTGAAAAATAAACAAAGTGTGTATGTGTGTTTGTCCAATTTGCTTTTGTATGGAAATGAGACAGAGTTTTAAGTTGTTTATTTAGAATGTTTTTTTGTTTTTGTATTTCATCGTATGTATTTATGTAAATGTTTAATATTAACTTCTAGAATGCAGTCGATTGAGTCTATTGCTGGATACACTAGTATACATAAAAATGCAAACCTTCTTATTTCAGGATGAGTTTTTCAGAGAAAAATTGAAAAAGTATTTCAATTTTTTCTTCTTTGTTAGCAAACATTTCTCTTTGAAATTTTGTATATTGTGTGTTAACATAACAACGATTTCCCATAGCAAACCAATAAGCAAAGCAATAAGTAATATTGTTACGTTATTCTGCCGGCGTTATTGCTTTATTGCCAACATATTTATTGCCAGTCAAGACGGGCGGTAACAAATCATCCTGAATATATTGGGCACATTCATAAGTTGCTGTTGAGCTCAACTGTTGTGAAACTGTTGTGCCAACTGTTGAGCTAAACAGTTACGTCTTAGAAACGGCTTGATGAATATACCGCAAAATTAAAAGCTGGTGAATGAAAATAATTAAAAAAGAAATGAAGAGGTCAAAGAAAACAATTTGTTCTTTTGGAATATTGTCTCATAACCAATTCTTTCCGACTAAAAATGTTACAAACTTTAGCCAAAATAATAACCACTTTGGACTAAAATCTACTAACAACCAATTTGTTAGAAAAATAATCACTTTAAAATAAGAAAATATTTTAAATTTGTTAAATTAATTAGTTTGACTAACACTAAAAAGAATGGACAACACAGCATTTGTAGTTTGTAAGTTAGAAGTCCAGGAATTTTCCATTTTTTTCTAAAATTTGCAGCACAAAATAAATATTTTGTGTCTGCACAACAAAACAAAGAACACCAAAAAAATATGACAATCCTAAGCCGATAGTATTTATATTACAACGCTGAGCCGCCACTATGTTAAAAAAATCTTTAAACCTTAAATTGAACTAAATATATAATTAAAATAAATAAACGCCATAATAAACCTACGTACGTATATTTAATGAAATTATTATTTTAGTTTCATTTAATTATTTCGTAGCTTTATGGCGTTTTTAATGCAAAATGTAACAAAGCGGGGTTACATTAAGTTACGTCTTATGAACCATTGACGTTTGAACAACGTTACCAAATTATCCAGAATTACTTTGAAAATCTGTCATCAATTCTCGGAACTTATAGACGACTTCGAGATTTTTATGTCGAAAATATAATCACACATCTGAGCAAATCATCCGTCGAAGATTTTACACCACAAAATCTCTAAATGATGCAATAATGGCAACACATCGAAGAAATGTGAGTGCTAAAGAGAATATCGCCGCTGTAAATGAAAGTGTGGAAGAAAATCCAAATTTATTAATTCGTCGTCGGTCGCAGGAATTGGGGCTCTGCCGTCCGCTAAGTGGAAACTTTTGGGCAAAAAACCTTGGCCTACAGCCGTTCAACATCCAGCTAGTGCAGGAATTAAAGCCAGGAGCCCATTACGTACGTCGTTCCTTCGCGGATTGAGGTCTAGATCAGTTGGAAACTGATCCGATGTCTTATCGCAAAATTGTATTCAGCAATGAGACAGCTTTTTGGCTTAACGGGTCTGTTAATAAACAAAATTGCGGAAAATGTAGTATAACGAAGCCACTAGAAACACTATAGGGACCACAAACTTTATTAGATCCAGAAAAATGCGCCGTGCGGGGTTGCTTTCAAGCGGGTTGCATCATTGGACTTTATTTATTAAAAAATGTAGCAGGAAAGTGCTTTACGAATAATAAAGATTCTTAACGCTTCATGATCAATGACTTTTTGTTTGAAAATAGGGAGTGCAATGTGGCTTTAACAGGATTGGACTACGTGCCACAGCAAATACTTGATTTTGAAAAATAGACATGTGAATTGGCCTCCACCGTCTTGCGATTTGACACCGTTTGACTATTTCCTGTGGGGCAACAAGATGTCAATGGCATATGCTGATAAGCAAGTGATAATTGACCCCCAGGATGTCAACATTGTTCATGTTATTCGTGACATACGGCGTGCATTATTCAAAAATTGCACTCAAATTGAACCTCAAGAATGCGCATCGACAAGAACAGCAGCGGTAAATATATGCCAGAAATCATTTTCAAATGTTAATACCATGTATTGATTCTTCGAATAAAAACATTTTTTGGGTTAAAATGTAATCTATTGCATTATTTTTTAGAATTTAAAGTTCCATCTGGCTTAAAAAACACCCATTAATTTTTAAATGGAAATAATGTCCACCCAAATGATTTCCTAGTACGTTATTGAATGCATCTTACTCCTCCCTGACTTACTCGATAGCCATGCAAATTTTTTTAAAGCCACCGATCCGTTCGGAAACTACAAAATTATTTTAAATTTTTTCGTAAGTCCTTTCCTGTGGAGTAGTCGACCACAGCGCTTCAATAATATCCATGTAGACAATAATGGTTTGAATACTTAAATTTCTCAGCATCTTATCTAGAGATAATTCCGGTATTCCTGGAATATGTATACCTGGAATATACACACTTATTCGGAACAGCTTTGATCAGCTCCAAAAAGAATATTTATTAATAAGTCAGAAGCATCGTTATAAAACAACGATTTAATACAAACTACAAGTAAAACAATTTTACACTTTACTATAGAAAATATACAAAATAAAATATTTGCAGTATTAGAAAACACACTGCAGTAGTAACAATCATTTATTTCTCTTAAAATTATATTTTTCATGGCTTAACACACTATCACCTGGACGAGGAAGGAGTACAACAGTACGACAACACATTGTAACAAGACAACAAAATGATATTACAAAAATCTTAAAGGCTTTCATTAGAGTGTCTATCTGTTAGTTGATTGTTCTAACTGTTGGTTTGGGGAAGGACAAAACTATTATTTTAGGAAAATATTATCTAGGAAATCACTTGACAAGGGTTCTTTCTTTAATGATGTCACAACAGCAGCAACAGCGACAACAGCAAGCCAACAGGAACAATGTTATTTCATATGGCCAAAAAATAAATCAGTAGGAATATGTAGATTTTCTTAAATGAAATGACTTTGAAGATTCAAGGATAACAACGACAACGGCAAGGGTAACAGCAACAGCAACAGCCACAGCAACAGCAACCAAGTGTAGCAAATAATGTAGTAACAAGAAATATTGCACTTGAATGGATTGTTTTTTACCACCAGTTAGAAAAACATCTTGTTCACACTTGTCTCAAAATAGTTTTGTAAATATTTTCAATGACATGAGTAGGTGAGTGAAAAGTGACAGACAGTTACGAAGAAGGACATTCAGTTTTCCCATGAAGTAAGTAAGTATACGAACATATAAAAACAGTTCAATGGAAGAATGCATTCTTCTCAAAGGAGTCTTGAAAATATTCTATCGTATTAAAACTCTTAGGAGATTTAAGTCCTTTTTATTTCTTGTGAGTGCACAATCATTTTCTCCAAATAAGAGAATCTGTTCCACAGGAAGTGTTAGATGTTGTCGGATTGTTTTATTAAAAAATAGCACAAGTGCTTGTCCATTTGGTAAAATATTTTTTAAGTCTTTTTCTTTTATAGTTGAAAGCTTTCAAGTGTGTAGTGGTGATAGTTGATGATGTGGTGCCAAAAAGTGTCAAACATTCTAAGTAGTAAAATCAAGTGTCCTTTTTTTGTTTGTTTGTTTGTTTGTTTATTTGAACTTTTCGTTCGGCTGTTTGTGTATTCTTGTGTTTATTACTTTCTGCATCATACTACCGTACTGCCGTTTGTAAACATATTTTGAGTAGCATAAACTGCATTTGTCGCATACACAAAAGGATTGTTTTGTTCGACTTCAGAATGTCTGCCTTGAAGTCTGCTGGTCCGTAAATCGGAGCTGCAGCAACAGCAGCAGTGACAGCAGCAGTCACTTTGTTTGGACACTTAAGGTAAAGTTTTTTAAGCTAATTGCTTATTTTGTGGAAATTAAGAGTTTTAATTTTATTTACTTTGGGGTTACTTATTTGTTTATATTTTAACTTGGCAACAAACAAACAAACATACTTTTAAGTATTCTTGTAATACTTGAACAAGATGTCCTTTGTATAAGAAAACAATATCAAGTTAAAGAACAAAAAGGCTCTTTTAATTCGTATATAGGATGCAGAAATTTAGAGCATTTTATGCACTTTATTTTAAGATTGTGAATGTAAGGTACGAGCATAATTGAATTGACTTACATATATATGTACAGGGTGGCTGATGAAAGCCGCTACCAAAAGAAAACTTAATAACTATTTTTCTATCAAAGTAATCATTACATGGCAGAACAATGTGCTTTCATTTAATTGAAAAATCATAAATATAATGAAAAAACTAAAGAAGTTGTTTTCTATTTAATTCAAATCTTGCGTTAATTTTCGGACCCCCTTTAAAGTTATGTAATAATAATACATTATTTTTTAATCACTGTAATAATATAATCAAACTTGTATTTTTGCTTATTTATTGTCTATTACAAATTAAAAGGTTTCGTACAGAAAAGTGTTAACATGGAACAATATGGTTTCCCCTAAGATGTCTCTCCGTCTGTCGCAGACTTCAATCTGGGAAAACATAATGGTTGGCCACTTGAAAATTTCCCAATACTCGTATATGGCCGATATAACAACAAATAGAAGAGATGTAATTTTTAACACACATATAATTTAATATTAGTTTCCTATCAAATGAGTGTAAAAATTATCCCTTAGCAGGCAGTAGCGACAACTTAAATAGGTGAAACAGTTCAGAAACCTATTCTCATCTATTTGTTTACCGATTTCCTTATTTATTTCTTTCTTTGGTGGCTATTGACGAGCGTATATGCTCCGTTCAATATCTTGTTAGTTATGAATTCTAACTGGCTGTGTATGGAACCCCACCCGCTTAAGTGGGATTCGTGCTTGATCAACTTTTTTCTAACACTAAAAAAATAATTATCAACATTTTTGACTACGCATTAAAAACTTAAAATATTCTGTTAGCAGTTTTTAATCCAAAGTGATTACTATTTTGAAGAAAAAGTGTTTTTTTTTCAAAGAGAATTCTGCTAGTAGATGGATCATTATGAGATTAATGAATAAATTTCGAGAGCATGGGACAGTCGCTAGAAGGGCCTTATAATCAAAGCCCTTCCATTCGAACAGATAATACTATTTGCTGCCGTAGCTGCTGCCATACAAAGCAACTCCAGTATTTCAACAAGGAAAATATCGGCTCGAATCGATGTCATTAGGCAGTCTCAGCAGCCAATAATTAATAAGGATTTAAACCTACAAAATTCAAATTGCTAATAAAATTAATGCAGCAGGCTCGCGGATTTCCTTGGTGGTGCTTAAAAAGGTGGAAGAGGACTAAAACTTGCTGAATAGTCTTTTCATGTCTGATGAGGCTCATTCCAAAAGAGAGTTCCTTTTAACTCTGTATGGTTTCAACTTGTTGATGCAACTGCAACATAGCTCTGCCGGCTATGGCCAAATTACGCAGAAAAATTTTCTTAACATGCTCATTTCAAAAAAGTCAACCTTCCGTTGACCCCCAACTCGCCTGACCTAACTCTATCGGACTTTTTCTTGTAGGCTTATTGTAAACTGGAAGTGTACAAATCGCAACCGATAAACGTGGATGAACTAAATTAATCAAATCGAGCAACAATAGATGTGATTCCAGCCTGAACTTTGCGGGCTGTAATGAACAACAAACAAGAAGTTTGTTCTATTATTAAAAAAATAAATGAAATGAGGGATAGTAGTCCTAACCAACAGCTAATTTTGTTGTACTTACCAAATCGATTTTTCATAAAATTATAGAGTTCATTCAAAATAAAACTGCTTGCAGAGTCCTTTTGAATGAAGTTTAAAATTGAAAAATACACAGGACTCCCTAAAAGAAGATTATAGGTAATAGGTATCAATTTATTTAATTTTTCGTGAATACGAATGCAAATGCGACGGATGTGCTAACATCCGAGAATACAAATATTCAAATTGAAGTGTAGCCGCACTTGTCAGAGGCTTGACTTTGATGTCTGCGAAATACAATGTATCGGTCCAATGTGATTATTATCAGGCTAAAGTAAGCAACGTTGTTATCCTGGGAGGCTACACCCCACCCAACACACCATCAACATAAGTTGATCGTAATGAAGATCTAGTGGCTTTAAACAATTAAAAGTACTTAGCACTATTGTGTCGTTTATTGTTAATGTGGTGTAACTCAATATTTTTGTAGAATAGTATCATATTTAGTCATATCTTTTGTAGTAACAGTGAAGCAACTCCAATATATGCACCAAAATCCCATAGATGAAATAATAAAGAAACACTGAAAAAATTGTATATTTTCCTACACAATGATTTTCAAAAGGCTCGTTTTCACGAAATTTAATTACAAGGAGATAATTCACTGTTACAATAAACGACACAATTGTGGGTAAAACAGTACAACATTTTTCAGCTCATTGATTTGGAACTCAATTCTGAGAATTGCAAGTGAAAGTTACACCCAAAAATAAAAACTTTTGCATCACTCGTTTTGTCAATTTGGCTGCATTAATAATTAATAATTACATTTTAATACCAGAAGAATATTGAATATTTCAATATGAAAAATAAAAAGTATACATAATGTATAACGAAATATTACCGTGTTAAAATGTAGAACGGTTGGGAGACACGCTAGTAGGACAGGCCTGTCCTATAGTAAAAACAATTATATTTGTGAGCCCTGAAAACGATTTTTTTTGATATGTCAAGTGTAACTTTTTTTTTCCAAATGCCAAAAGCTTTCGAAAAACAATTGCACAATATCGACGTTATTTTGGATTGTTTTACACTTTTCTATTTCTCTTCTTTAGCGAATTTCTCACAGCGATTGAGGAAAGAAAATATTTTATCTGGCTCATCATTTTGAAGGACTGAAATAAAAGTTCTTTATAGGTAGATCATTTAACAAATGAAAAGAGAAAACCACACTATATAGCAACTCTTTCTAGGAAGATAGAAGTGTAAAGAACACCTCATAAAAACGCAATATTCTGAAAAATAATTCGCTATCGAGATAAATTAGCTATAAAGAGGATCAATATATAAGTTCAATTCATACTAATTTTATTATTTGAAATATGTATATATTTTTTCAATTAACCAGGTCACTTTTATGCAAAAAAAAAACATTCAAACAAATTTGTTTCCAATATTTCGGTACTCCTTTGTGTAACTTTTGTTATACTGATGGAGCTACGAGTAGCGAAATATTTAAAATAAATTTGTTATCCTGAAGAAATTTTGAAAATAAATTTTTATGGAGTTTTTCATGTAAAAGTGACCTTAAACTTTATTGAATGCGAAAATTATATATATCAAGAAAAAAATCGAAAAACTAATTATTAATTACTATTTGAAAAAATTGGAATTAACAAAAAAGCCTTTAACAAATGTGTCGCCTAAAATGTTGCTCATACGTTCCAATCAGATATTTATAAATCAACCAAAAAGGCAGCCACTAATTGCAACTGATATTCAATACGAGCTTGTAGTATCTTGAAACTTTCTATTCCACCTTTTTACTCATTTGTTATTAATGAACCCCCATTTGCGAGAAGTGTAACTGAAATTACTAGTGTAATTGTTTATTTATGTTGGTTCAAGTGCCAAATAAAGTTACACATGACATACTTTGACCACACTTACTGCTTAAACAAACAACTTTAACTACTACTCCCTTCAAAAACCAAAAAGAAAAAACGAGTCAAAGATAGACACTTTATAAAAAATGGACAATAGAATACAATAAAGAAATCACAACTTAATGAAATTACACCGAATTACAAACACATACACACATGCACGTATGTATCTGTATGAGCACTCAGCAACAATAAATAACTTAAGTTTAGTCGAAGAAAGATTTGCTACATAAACTACAATCAGGATCAAGAAAGCAAAAAAAAAGAGGAGAAATTGTAACAAATAAAAAATCATTGCCAAAAGCATTAAAAATGTGTAACGCTACATAAAACATGATTAAGACGCCAACACAAACATACAATAAAAGCTATTCAAACAAACACATGCGAGTGAAAGATACGAGTACTTACACAGATATAAAAATTATGTAACATGACCATCAAAAGGCACATTAAGTTCAATTTACTAAAACACCCATACATTTTGACATGCGAGAGCATGTGTGTGTGTGTAAAAAAGAAGTCCGTAAAAAACAAAATCTCCCTTTCTTTTTGTTTGTCCCAAACGGGAGAATGTAAGTGAAAGTGATGTCTTGCTTGTATAAAAAACTGCTTATAAATAAATTTGCTTCACTTAAAGTGACCAAATTGTTATCATCATCGTGATACTTATTTATATGCCCTGAGTATGTGTATTAGAGGAGATTAAAAGGACTTTCTTTGTACTTATGGATTTTAGCTAGTAGGCATTTGTTTATTTTGTATACGGCTACAAGATACCAAAAGAAAATAAATTTATGCTGGATGGAATATTTTATACAGTAAATTAAATTTATGCATATTATACAATAGAGTCATAAAGTTTTTAGTTCTCAATATTTTGCCTACTCAGAAAGTTTTTTAAGAATCAAAGCGAATGCTTGTGAAAGTTCAACTTGATTTTTGGCAAAAAAAAACTACTGTATTAATCTCAGTTTTTGCAACAAGTTCTAAGAATTACAAAAATTCCAATTTTTTTAATAATATTCCACAAGATTTCTTTGGCAGGTAAAAACACAATATTTAGCAATATTTTTTTTTTCTTTTGTGAAATTCCAACCAATCGGCTGCTACACACTTTTTCCACCTGTTTTTCTTTTGCCAAAAATCCCAAAGTTTATGTTGATTTTTATTTGAGATACCAAAAGCAATAAATTTTTATGAGCAAACCACTTCATATTTCCCATATTTCCTTTACAGACTGCTACAACAACCACATCAAAAAGGATATAAAATAAGAATATTAAAGCAACAAACAATGAGAAAAAATACTTACTATAGATATCATTGATACAACAAAATACGTTCATAAGTCCAGAATAGCAAAAATAGCAAAAGAAAAATGAAAAAAAATCTGTGTCGTAATTTTTTATGCAGCACATTATTTAAGCAGCTTACATCTTTGCAAGAAAGAAGAATATTTACTTCAACTGGTATTCAAACTATGGACATACTTGGGAAGTTCCCAGTGTTTTGTTTTTGTTATATTTTGAAGAATCTTAACTTGATTTTTCTTCTTAAAAGATCTTCTTTACTTCATGAGATTTTTTTATCTATGATGATTTTCTCCTTCCTGCTTTTTAGCTTTTGCTCTGGCCTTTAGGGTACACTTAACACACTTTATCATGGGAAATATGATTCTTAAGTATATTTGGAGTTTAAGGCACATTTTTCGGGGGTTTCTTTTTTGTTACGTATTTTTTTTATTGAAAATTTGTAAGGAATTTATGTTGGTGTCACCAAAACAATAGCATTAACTATATAAGCGGATGTTTTTAAATATTTATTGACAAAGTAGACAAAAAAATATTTTATAAAAAAAAATAAACAGGAAGAGATGCAGTAACATTAATAACATATTTAACACACACAAACAGATGTGTTCACATGGAAAATTTATAACGACTTGCTTTTCCTTTCAAGGAAAATATGAATTATATAAAAAAATGCATTGAATTAACTACAGGGTGGCGAAAAATTACTCTCCCTATCGTCGTACGGCAATCACTTTTGACAGTTGTGAACAAGACAGCTGCAGTACACAAACAAACAAACAATAAAACGCTAAATTGCACTAGAAGAACGTAGAGAATTTGGGCCGGATTTTTTAACAATCATCGGTCGGTTCTTAGGGAATTTCCACGTGGATTTCATAATCGTGCTGCACAAACCGAGCAAGCAATCCCCCGTTTAGCTGCTCGACTCAAACAGGCTAGAACCACAAAAGACCTTGCAGAGCGTGGCCACCACCGGACCGGTCATTCTGTCGAGAATGTAGCTGCAGTTGCTGCCGATGTCGCAGAGAACGAAGGATTTTGTGAACCCCAAAAACTCTGAGCTACTCTTAGAGTAATAACTTTGAGTGTCGTTTAAGGACAAGCCTTGTTGGTTTAAATGACAGACATGGCACTAAAAACTGATATATAATACAGCTAAAAAAATAACTAAATTAATTATTTCAGCAAAAACTTTGTTCTCTAAAACAAAATGAAACAAAAACTTTAAATGAAGGTTATTCAAATTTTTATTGTATTACAAAGAAAGAAGTTCGGCAATTATGAATGGAAAATGATATCTGGCAAACGTCCAGCACGACTACGCTGACAGATGTCGTTTCTTTCATCAAAGTTTTTAATCACTTTTTGGCAAAATGACGGCTCTATTTTGTTCATTACATCACAGGTTTTGAATTTTAAGGCTGCAATCGATTCGATTGGTTTCGTAAAGACTCTGCCCTTAACATTGTCACACAATAAATAATCCAGTGGTGTTAAATCACGCGATCTGGCTGCCCACTTAACATCTGATTTTTGTGAAATTATGTGATCGGGAAATTCTGTTTGCAATAACTTGATCGTTTCATTGGCTGTGTGACATGTGGCACTTCCCCGTTGAAACCATTTGTCAGTGATATCCACGTCATCAATAATAGGCCGAAATTGAGTTGCTAACATCTCACGATAGTGTGTTCCATTGGCCGTTACCGCATTTGCAGCCTCATCTTCAACAAAACGCTCCAATCACGCCTCCAGACCACATAGCGCACCGTACAGTGATAAGTTGAGCATGCAAAGGCTTCTCAATAATTGCTCTAGGATTTTCAGATGCCCAAATGAGCTATTTTTGCTTTTTGACGTACCCTGACAAGTGAAAATGGGCTTCGTCTGAAAAAATGATTTTTTCATAAAAACCATCGGGTTGTTCCTGAATGAATTGAGCGAATCTACGGTGATGTGAATGGTCGGTCGACTTCAATTCCTGCACCACTTGAACCTTGTAAGGCTTCAAAGCCAAATCCTTACGCAAAATTCGCCATGTGGTGGTTTTGGACAATTCCAATTGTTGAGAATGTCGAGGAATTGACAAATTTGGATCTTCTTCAGCACTCAGTTGAACGACCCGGTCGAACACGCGTTGGTGTTGATCGATTTTGTATCGAGCTTTGTCGACTCAAACTATCAAAACTATCATGTTGTTGGTGTTGCCACAATTGAAAAACAAAGTTCCTGTTGAAAACCCCTTTACAACCAGCAAAAAATTTAGAAAGTTGTTCCAATAGCACAGAATTTTCATTGTGTACCAAGTTCAAGCACTGAACGTAATATTCCAAAAATTAAAAATAATATGGCATTCGTTGCTTATTAAATAAGTATAAAAATTATCTATCTAGCGGGTAGTAGTGCCAACTTTCTGTCTTTCTTTCTTTGTTTGGTGGCTATTTACGAGCAGAATGTATGTTTTTATAAAATTATTTTGGCACTTATCGTACATATAAATGTTTAAAAAACAAGTACACTTAGCGTTAAAAATTCTTTAATATGTAATATATAATTCAGCTTAAAATTGAGAGTATCCCTACCCAAACAAGTACAAAACCCTACAAGTGCGAGTCGTACTTGCAGTTTACCAATTTTTTTATTATTAAAAATTCGATTAGACAAATTAAAAAGCGTTTTTTTTAATTCTTTAGTAATTAATATCGACAGATACTTTATATCTCAATGAAATTTATTTCGAATTTACTACAACACAAAGGTCCTTTAAAGGCTTTAAAAGTAAATCGTGCAAAAAACTCGTGATGTCCTCAAAAGCCGAAAAATGCCATTTTAATTATAAGAATTGTCAAGAAGAGGAACATAAAACGTGTAACAAATACTTAAAAGCTGTATTTCGTGATTATCATAAAATTCCGCACGCAGTTAAATTATTAAAATTTTAAACCATAAAATCTAATATTTTTTGCTTAAGGCCGTAAGTAAGCCATTTGCCAATAAACGAGTATCACAGTGAGAGGAAAAGGGTTGAATACATTTTTAAAGATTTCATTTATTCCATTTTAAATACGTAAATAACTAAATAACGGATACAATTTTAATTATCACAACCTTAAGCTTTTGGTTGTAAATATTTGTAAGAGACGAACGTTTAAACCTGTGGAAGTGGCACTACGGCAGCGACAGTGGCAGTGGCAGCAACAACAGTAATGAAGCCCTGGGAAACCGATAAGAATGTTGACGACTACCGATTTTCATAAATAATAAAAAATACACGCACATGAACAAAAGTTTAAAGTTTAAAACGATGTACATACGTACGTACCCATATAACAGATTGCCAATGTGTATTAAACATCTAAATAAATCCATAAAGTAAATTTGTTTACGTATTTCTTTATATTTCGGGATAAGGGTTGAATTAATAGCTAAATAAAGTTGTGCCAACGAAATCAAGAAAAACAGGAAACAGCATAAGAAGAATAAGATGGAAATCGTTGTTGTGTTTTTTATGAAATCGTTAGAAAAAACTAAAGATTTTAATTTTTATTGTATGCAAAATAAAAGTCCTTGATACTTAAAGAGCTTTAAAGGAGTCTTTTTGGTATACAAAAACATGAGTAAGTTTTGTAAGTTAAAAACAATTATATATAAATTGGCACAATAACTTTAAAAATTTTGGTTTGGAAAGTTTTTATTGTATAAAAATTTTAATCTCGCTGTTTCTTATCTAAATACCATAGTTGTGGCTTGACATGAGCTTCTCGATTATATTCCTGGCTTCATTTTAAATGACAGCTGGTCTTTAAATACGGTAAATATATTGGATAAACACAGAGCTTTCTGTTAAATTTTTCGAAACTTGGGGGCGGGATAGAACATTTTTTTTAAGTTTTTATTGTCCTAGATTAAAAAAAATTCTCCCAGGCCTTCGGTAATCCAATCTAAACATTACTTGGTTCTATCATGGGTAATCAAAGCAAATTAGTTGAATCAGAAAGCTTAAGATAAAAGATACATTATTTAAAAATTTTCTGGCGATGCCTCTGAGTTGAGTCATTCTGGTCATTTTACCTCTAAAATGCTGCAGCTTTCGCCAGTTTTCAATTCGTTATGTATCAAGGAAATGTTTCATCAATGGGTTTTGATGTTTCTGGTTTTCTTATGATTTTATGCTCTTCGCAGGATTTTCTACTACTTTCTTATTGTTTCGTTGGTACACATAACTCGTCATTGTTTCTTTTTAATTCCTATTATTTACCTTAAAAGCGTTTGCGCTCCCAAAATTATGTACTTGTAACTGTCTGGCTTCAACTGCTGAACTGTTATCACTTTCAATTTCAATCACTTCCAAGTAGCTTTGAGTTAAAATACCAATTGTTAGTGGCCCTTCGAATGCACTTTTTCAGACTGAAGCCTAACCTGAATCCCCGCTAGATTTTTCGAAACCGATCTTTTTTTAGTAAGTGGGAATAATTTTAAATTTTTTTATATTTTTTTAATTTAATAATTTGTTTAATTGGACATCGTTGTTCTTTTTGAACTTTATTATTTTGCAGTCTTCAATGTTTGCGTATCTTTGATAATATAAAAACATGACCAAAACAAGTGTGCAAAGTTCGAACATCAAGTGAACGTAGATTTTTTCTAAACTCCGACAACGAACCCAACCGTTCGGTCGGACTCTATCAATTTTAAATTTGCAATTTAATAATTATCTTAACATGACTCTCATTCAATATAATTATTTAATTGTGACCTTGCTATTGTAAAATGATTAACATCCTCTTAACTTATGGTATCAGCAAATTGGTCTGCATACTCCATGATCACCTGGGCTTCCATCGAAAAACCTGTATTGTAGTCAGGAAGGCCTGTCCAACAATAAAGTTTAACAATTACTTGCAACATGGTATTTTTTTTTTGTTTAATAGTACTTATCCATTGCTTCCACGATCTTCTAAAGGTATTATTTGCAATTCTTATTGAAACTTTCACCAATTTGTTACAAACATTTTGCTGCATTATATACAAGGAATCTAGTAGGTGCAATATTGTCAACACGTAGGTTAGTAATATGCTTATTATAGTTTAGTCAGCTCTAGTTCACATTTCGATCTTCGGGCCACAGAGTCCAGCATTTGTAATGTGGCTGTTTAACCACAATATTCTGTGTATGTACATATGTATTGTCATATTCAGCACTTCAGTTCAACAAACACTTCATTCCTTTAGAAACCGCTTCTGTGTAAGCATTAGGGTGGGTCGATTTAGCAATTGATATTGTGCCATAAATTTTTTGATATCTTTTGGCATGAGGAAAAAATTTCCACCACAACATATCAAAAAAATCATTTTCGAGGCGCCCAAATATCATTTTTTTTTTTACTTATTCTCATTTTTATTTTGAATGTTTTTTTGTAGGTAATAAAAAAACCGGCTGATTTATTTTATTACCTTATCAAGGTGAAATTAATTTTAAAATTATTATTATATTGAATTATTTTTGATGAAATTTTATTAGTTATCAATGAAAATTTGAGTTATTTATTAATGAAACTAACAGTTTGCTATTATTTGCCAATAGAAAAAAATACGTGAAAAAAAGCCTTAGAAGTAAAGGATGATAAAAACTAAAAATATTGAAATTTGGGCGCCTCGAAAAATGATTTTTTTGATTTATTGTAGTGGATCTTTTTTTTTTAATTTTTGTCCTTACAAATCGGCCCACCCTATTAAGCATGTTTTTTATGCAATATAAATAATGGTATTTATGGAATGAGAATTATTTCGTGCGTTGTGCTCTGTAATCAATGTCAAAATTGTTCATGTTTCCATTAAGTGCTTCCTCTTTCTGGAATTTTAAATGAAAAATTAAAGAAAAAAAAACAGCAAAATGTTCCTTCTTCTGCCTCATTCAAGTAACGAGTTGAGATAAAAACAAAACGATAAGACAAAATAAACATAAGGCACTCGCAGTGAGACACTTATTTTGGAAACAAAAAACCAGTGGTATACCACACTTTAGTATTACAAGCAAATCAAGATGCCAGCCACGTCCAACCCCCCGGAAACATTCAAATATACAAACATTTTGAAAAAGAAATTGACAGCAACAAAATCGTAACTTGTAGCACAATACATGCAAAACAATACGTTCTTACTGGCAACTTGTCATATGCCTTCTTAAAATACTAAAAGAAAAATGAGAAATGGATGGAAAAGGCTTATTTTTTATACAAAAGACAACTTTGCCGCGAAGCTTAAGTGACTGGCTCAAGGTGATTTCTTAAATTTCCTACTTTGTCTTTAACTCTTTTAATTTTAAATAAACTTAAAAATGGATTTTGATACTGGTACGCAATAGATCATCTTATTCAAATGCTGGCAGATAAAACAGAAAACACAAGCAGTAGAAGGGTAGTAAAGAAACGCAAATAACAAAACCTTTAACACCTTTTGTTTTGGTATCAACTCTCATATGATAAATGAGTTTAATTTTTTTTCCATACAAAAATCCTGCACAAGGATACACACATACGCTTATTCCTACCTGTAGTAAGATTTGTATATCATGCCTTGATGAGTTGAAAATATTTGCTTGGATTCGAAAGTGCAAGCAGTACAATATTCATGATGAGGAAGGATTCTTTTAAAAAATTAATTTCTGAGTTAATAAAAATTAATGAAAGTTACTTTTAACAGTGCTAGTTTTATCAGAGGTTTCTTTATATCATTTAGAGGGTCTTTCACAAAGAGGTTTAATTTTGATTTATAAAAAAAAATTGCATTTTCAAGCGCAACCATCGGATGTTTATTTAATTGTAAAGAGAAGGGTATTCCATTCCATTCCATGAGAAATGTATTAGCCACGTTTACGATTGCAGAACAATATTCTGTTCATGAAGCTTTCCATCGCCAATTCGCACATTTGCGGCTGTATGTCCCAGATAACTTCACAAATTCCATCTTTGAGCTTTTAAATCGATTGTGCCCAATGGGCGTGTAACTTGTCGTTCACGTAGTCCCAAATAAAAATGTTTATAGGTGAATTTGATGCAATCGAGAAACCAAACGGTCAGAAAACTTTTCACACAAAAGAGTGAAAGTATCGTCTATTGGGCGGCATAGAGCGCCGGCTTGTTAAAAGTCAACATTCTTCGCATGAAAACTTATACAAAATGCGTTTGTATTTTGCAATGTCGTTTCTGGAAGATCCAATTCCAAAGATAAACGAGAAATGGACACACCTGGATTTCCCTCAACTCGATGAGATAAAACAGTAATATTTGCAGTTGCTCTTGAACAACGTGCAGAATTCCGAGCCTTCATATCACTAACTTGTCCCAACGGTTCAAATTTTTCCACCAGTTTTACAATTCCTGGCCGAAAACGTGCTTCATGATGATCCAAAATTGCTATAATTTTTCGAACTGTGACCGCAAAATTCTCACCATTTTTGCAGTGTATCTTAATAGTTTCAATGCGTTTGCTGTTTTATTAATAGCGTAAATTTAACTTATCATACATCAATTAAATACAGGTTGAGTCATGACAACTGTTAAAATAGAGGACTGCTAAACAAGAAACATCTTATAGGAACAGCCTGTACTAAGAAAAATTCAAATATTAATAAAAAATTTTAAAATATGGGCATCCTGCTTATGATGACAGGATTAATAGCAGTACAAGTGTTATCGCTTAATTGATTAAACAAAATAAAAACTAAACTATAACTTTATCTAATTTCTTTTTCTTATTTAATAAAGTCACAAGTAAAATCTTATAAGGCATAATTTGTATATAAAATTTTTGCTTTCTAAAGGGATTTCCTATTGAAAGGCTTGAATATTGCTCGTCTATGGCGGCCATGTAGCTTATTATTCAATCACTGATGCTGCTGATAATGATGATGATGATTATGTTAGAGATGTCACTGTAAATTTGCATATATGATTATTTTTAGTCACTGTAGCTTTCAAAGTAGAAATTTGCATGATTTTCGTTTTTAATTTTATATCATTTTGTTTGTATTTATTTTTTATATATATATTTTTCTTATCATAATGATGTGAACCTACGAGCCTTGGTTGATAATGAGTTGAAATACAAATCACATAGAATATGCTGAATTTTTTAACCCTTTCAAATTGTAAATACAACGACAACACTTTGCCCTTGAGATCTCTACAAAAAGAAAGGAAAAAGAATATTTAGAAAAATAAGGCAACAAAAAGCAAAACATAGATTAAAACACACATCATCATACATACACGCATACACATATATAAATAAATACATATATTAATCAAACAGTCGTGTATGCACAAGTACAAACATGTTGTTGGGAGGTCCTTTCGAAAATAAAAGAGTTTATTAACATCAACAGTAAAGCATAAACACACATACTTGTGTTCACATATGCAAACATATATGTACATACATATATGTATGTGAATGTATGTGTGTTTATAGGTACAAGCACATAATTCATATGAGATTCCAAATTTTGATTTAGGATTTTTAATTTTATGCGTCAGTATCTTGTATGCAGCATTCACACATCCTACAAACATCCGACAGACATTCATTCAAAATATTTTTAATTATGTGTAGATGAACTAGCTTCTAAGACACTCACTCATTCACACATACATTTTATTTATTATCCTTAAAATGAAAATTTAAAAACAAAATATATATATAATAAAATATTTGACATGAGATGTGGGTGATTTTTTCCCCTTTTAGACTTTTTTAATTAAATTTTCTATACAATTTTAAGAAAACGCGTAAATAAGTAAGTAGCAGCCGCACAATGAATAAATTTTTAGCTGTTAAGCTTTTATCTTTCTTTTTGCTTTTCAATTAAATCAATCTGTATTTGATGTCTTAAGATACAAATATTTACATTTCTTAAGAGCACTTTTTCTTTTTTCTTTTAGAGTTTGAAAAACATTTCAGATAATTTATTTTTTTTTATTTTGTTTTTTGTTTATGATGTATGTGTCCTGAAATAATTATTGTAATATACTTTGGTTATAAAATTTTGTAACATGAGATTCATATGTGGGTTGTATTCAAGGTATACTACTCGTATACTCTCTAAGGTTTATCTATTTTAATATTTCTTTTGCATTCTATGTTGAGGGGTTAGACTGTGAGTATACTTTTTATTAATTACTTTCAAAAGATAGTGAGTGTAGTTTCATTTTTCTGTGGCACAAACAAATATCAACAGACATTCTAGACATAAAGTAAATGCATAAAAGCATAACTCTGCTAATATTATTCATGCATATGTTCGGAATTTTATAAAATATAAACACACATTAATATAATGTAACGAGGCATACAACAAAAATTATAAAATTAATATTAACAAATCGAAGTGGTGAATGGACACTTAGTTCCTGGAACAAAATAATTATTTTTTGATAAATTAAGCGTATTTTGGTCAATTCTATTTCTTATCAGCGTGGACACTAGTTAGTAAGAATATCAAATAAGAAAGAATATCAAATAAGAAAGAATATCAAATAAGTAAGTAAGTAAGAAATTCAAATATGCAAGCACAACACTAATGAAAAAAAAACATGCAAAACGGTAGACCTTGCAAGCCATCCCTGGAGCTTCCCGCTTACCCTTAAGTTGTTGAGACCAAAAATAAAAAACGATATCTTTCGATACATGTGACTCATTTAAAAAAAATTTGCATCATTCAACACAGTTTTTCATGTTCAACAAAAAAAATAATTCCTTAAAATTTGGCCTTTTAGATTTACTTAAAAAAAATATATCGAAATTTTTCGTGAACGATTTCTTTCGAACGGATCAATCCATTTTTCTCAAACTTTCAGCAGACGAGATTGCTTTTTGAAATTAAGCGCTGTTTAGTAGATATTGAACTCAATCAGTTTAGTGGTTTAAAATGTGGCATGTCATAATATCCAGTGTCATAATCTCCATAGACATTATGAAACATTTAAAAGTGTCCTAAGGTCCATGGAAATTGGGACACTTTTGAAAGTGACGTAATATCGGTGTTCTTTATGACACTTTTCGAATGGATTGGCAACAAGTCCAGCTTAGTGACACAGCTCCAAAAAAAAACTATATAGAAGGGTAGAAAACGGAAAAATAAGCTTTTGTATATATTTTTTTTAGAATATTTGATTGTGCACAAAATAATTATGCAGTATATTCAAATGAAAGGTTTTTCTGATTTATGGTATAACAAACACTGGCTTCGCTAACGAAAGCCTTTTTTGCATAGTCGGCCCCGGACTTTGCGACACTGCCCTGATGTGCATTACTTCACTTTCAAAAGTGTCTCACTTTTAAACGTGTCATAATCTCCGTGGACATCATGACGCTAGACATTTTGAAATGTTCCCGTTTCAAATTTATTTGAAGAAACAATTTTTCGAAAACTTTAAAATTAAGGCTTTCGAAAATTTCCAAAGTCCATCAAAGCGAATCGAGTTGATAGCAATACCATTAGAGTGCTGTTAGCTGATATCTGATATATGTTAGCGCTATCCTCGTTGACTACAAAGCAAATAATAAATTTGGGTTCGAGCCCAGTATCAGTCAAGTACATCAAGATTTTTTTAATTGCTTTATTGTAGTACTGCGTTAATTGCTGCTGGTATGTTTATGTAACGAATGCATGGAGCAGTAACGGCAGCGATTGATTCTGATCTATGTACGTAATTCACAGTAACGCCCTTCATTCGTATCGGCGGCAGAAACGTCAGGGAATTAATAAAAATAGCTACACAGCTTAACAACAATTTTAATGCACCTACTTTATACCAGAGGCGCAGCAATAATGTTCTAAAAATTTACAAAAACGCCTAATGGCAGAGTTATAAAAATAATTAATTAATTAATCTGTCCAATCTTACTATCACCTTTAAACAATGCATAATAGGCTCTCGTGTGCTCAAAACGTCGACATTTGATCAGAACTCGATTTCCGAGAATCTGGGAGAAATCATTAACTTCTATTTTTGATAGCGTAAACTTAAGAAATATGCGCATCCAAAAGAGATCATACAAATGTTTTATAGACATAAATTGAATACAAATAAACAAAAATTTAAATGTTATGGTTATTGATAATATTTAATTGTTATAGTTATTATACTATTTTTGCAAAGTAATAAAATTGTGTTTGTAGTCAAAACTGTTTAACAAAATTATATTTTAAATGCAACCATGTTGGAATTTTTATGAATTTCAATAATGTTTGAGAAGAAAATATTATTTTAGCCACCATACCACGACCATAAACACTCTTCAGGCATCGATAATAATAATAATATGTTTTTTAAGATATTTGATAGATACATAAAATCCTAAAAGTTTTCTAGCTGACATGAGAGGTCTCTAAGCTCAAGCAAGACTTTTTCAAGCTTTTTGAACTTGCTACTGGAAAATATTGAATTATTAAACAATTTCCTAATTCATAAAAATAAAAATTTTGTCACAACCATAAAAAACTGTGCAAACACAAAAAATTAAGTCGCAGTAGAAATAAAAATGAAAAACACAACTTCTCTACCCCGTTCACCAACAAACTAAAAATTCCAGACTGAAAAAATATGTAAAAACCCCAACGTCAAAATGCCGAATTATTCTCTAATTATTTTCTAATCATTTGTATTTCCATTACGTTTGTGTGTAACTGGTGTAATCATCACTCTTTTATATCGATATTGCGAATAAATAATCCCGCAAATACTTTTCCTACGAAATTATAGTTAATGTTAAAAAAAATGCCTTCATTTGAAATCCATTGACGAAATTATATCTCTGAAATTTTTAAACAACCCTCGCATTGCATTAATATTTGCATCTCATTCCTTTCAAAACGAAATGTCAGGTTTGTTAAACGACAACTGTCAGCAAATGTGAAAATTATGTTTTTGCATTTTCCTTAATATCAGGATTTTCTGTTGTCTGTAAATTGCTTTTCCTTCTATTTTTTCGCAAATATTTTTGTGTTCATCTAGCGGCAGCATAAGGAAATCCTTGCTAAATTTATTCCCTAATATACCATAATAGCGTAATAAATTTCTATATGCGATTTAATACAAGAAACTGAGAAAGAGTTGTACTCGTAAGGATTTTGCACTAATGTTGCAAGTATAATGTGCCAGTAGTTTCTTTACTATTTTCTTTTTTCTTACCTTTGCATCAGACGTTGTTTATATTTATGCTCTAAAATTATAAGGATTCACAGAAAGATTTTTGTTGCTCTGCAAGCGCGCATAATTAGCCAATTAAACTCTAATTACGTTGCGTGCTCAGACATATTAAAATTTTCATTTAATATTTGAGAACTTTTGATGCTGCATATGAGAGATGAATCTGTGCTTTTAGAAAAAGTTAAATATTTAGATAAAAGTCAGTTATCGGAATAAAAAGTTAGTCTAAGACAGGTGATATTTAGTTTAATCTTTTTATACTTTTTTGGCAAATCATGATTTATTTATGCTAAAAAGTAAGTGCATTCTTCACTACACGTGAGGAAACATAATTATATTGGAACACATTCATCAATGTTTGAGTATATAATGAATCAGTTCCTTATTTGATATGTTTATTAAGCGGCTATTAAACGATCATACTTGGTATGATGAGAGAGAGAGAGGGAGTGATTACTTTGGTTTTGGAATATCAATCAAGTATGCAGCGATGCCGATTTAGATTTAGATCGCGCTGAATGGGCGCGTTTTTACTAGTTAATAAATTCAAATGAATTCCATAACAATTCGAAGTATTACATACAATCGGTTATTTGGCCAGAAGATGGGCCAGATGGTGTAAATGAAAACGTTTTTTACTATTTTTATATATATTAAAAAGTTCCTTATTGATTCTTTTAATCAATGAAAATATTAACCTTCTTATTTATAATACTTACTAAAAGTGTATAATAGGTTTATAAAACAAATTTTTTATGTAAAACTGTCAACGGATTTATCAGCAATTTGAAATATATAATGTATGTAGCCTATTCAAAGCAGTAACATATTTTTCAGAGACCACACCCATTTCTAATCCCAGTTTTTCCATATATCTAAAATCTATTTGAAATAATTTAAAACTTTGTTAGAATGTAATCTTAGCCTGGAAAATTAAGAAAAATGTTCACTAGAAATAAGTTATATCGCAAAACAACGTTTGTTGAGTCACCTAGTAAAATATATAAAAATGTTCTAATAAATCAAAACAATATTTAAAAATTAAGCATTTTTGGAAAATCAATAAATTAATGAAAGTTAATCTTATTAATGCCAATATAAAAATAAATAACTAAAATTCGAATTTAAAACAAAAAAACTGGAACTATAATTAAATATTTCTCTCAAAATTTCTATAAATTTTCACTAAATTTGTGAAATTTATCAATATTTAAATATTATATAAACAAAATACTTTGTTCATTATTGGTTTGGCGCACCGCCCCAATTGGTTTTGTATTTTCTTATATTTTGTAATTAGTAATGGACTTTTCATATTTTAAGAAGGCTCATTTAAAAAAATTTTCTATGTAAGAACGTATTATTTTCTAACTATAGTTGTAACAAATAAAAATAAAGAATCTGTAGAATTTACAAAACAACTTCCTTGGAGCAAAAAAAAAAAACTAATTTTAAAATTATATTCTTTAATAAAATTTAAATGGAATAAAATATGGGAGGGGAGCTTGTCCTTACACCGACTAAAGAAAAATATGCTACAGAACTCTTAAGAAATAGTTGTCAATTGTCGCTACTTGCTGAATGTAATTGTAGCTAAAAATTTATTTTTTAAAATAAAGGATATGTCGGAAGTAGATGTGTTCTTGTTTCTATTGAAATGATACTTATTACAAACAATAACAGCATATATTTATAAATAGTTACACATTTTCTCTATTTTCTGATTATAATTGCAGCAAAAATTAAGTTTTAAATATTGAATTACATGGGAGATGGGCATGTCCTTATACCGCTTGAACTTAAATTTACCACAAAGCTTAAAAGAGTGATTAAAAAAGTAACTAAAAACTTTTTCTGTACCGTTTTGATCACACTTCTAGCTTATAATCAATTTTTACAATTAGCGATGTGTGTAATAAGGTCATGTCCTTTAGCCTGTTTATGGGAAACCGGAAATTTTTTTTTCATTTTTGTATTAACCAAGCACCAGCCTGCTACATTGTGTCTACCTTTGATAACTTCTCAAAATTTTGCCAAATCACTATGTGGTAACAGAGCACTGTGCGGCTGGTGTCCTTTATCCTTGAGCATTATTTTTCATTTCGGAATATTGGCCTTACTAACTTAACCTTAAATTACAGGCACCAAACTGTATAATTTTCCTTAATATTAATTTATCTCTAAATAAGACATTTGAAGTCAAGTGTTTACAAAAAAATATATTCAAATATTGGCAGGACACTTCAAATTGGAATTTATTATAATACTCAAAACACAAACTGCTGTCTAAATATGATAATTTTTCCTCTTTTCACACACTGATACACTGACAGATCTTACCTCCAAAAAATACAAATTTATTGCTTGCTTTAGACTAGAAATAGCATTTTACGATTGATGTGTCGGGGATGTGGGATTTTTTTAATATTCATATTTGATTTGACTGAATTGGCTATTTCGGCAACTGAAGTTAAAAGTAAATATTAACTACAAACAGCCAAAACGATTTCATATTTGAAATGAAAGTTGCCAAAATTAAGGGAGAACAATTTTGCTTTGTTTATTATTATTTATTTAACCTTGTTGAATTTGTTTCTTACTGTTTTTTAGTTATTGTATCCTTTATAACTTCAATATTACTTATTAACTTTAATATGAAGTACTTTAAGTTTAGGAAGCTTAACAATATTTAAAAATATTGATTGCCACAAAGTTTTCAAACTTTTTGTTCTTCTGCAGCCAAATATTTTATGAAATATGTAAAACAGCAAAAGTATAAAAATTTTGGTATAAAACAAACTTTCTAGACTTTAAAAATAAAAACTTTTGGGCTAATTTGTACCATCAGAAATTAGGCCAAAAAGTGTTGCAATATATAATTTGTGTTATCAAGTGTGTGTGTGTGTATGTGTGTTTGTGTATGTGTGTATACTTATGTATTGGTGTATAAGTTTTTAAGCGCCACACTATACATATTCATATATATATATATATATTTTTTTTTTTATTATTATTATTCCCACTTCTTGAAAAACAGTTTGGCGTAAAAGTTTCTTCTACTGCCTTTCGACTTTCTTTATTTTACTTTTAATTTTTATTATTAACTAGCAAAAGAATGAAACAAAAAGCGGAAGAAAACAGCCAACAAGGAATGTTGGAAAATAAAATGGCAAGCAGACGAAAAAGATGCGTGAAGAAGAAATGAAAACTTAGAAAATATAACAAGAAAATAACAAAGTTTTCAAAACTAAAGTTTTCAAAGTTAAATCGTGTTTTGAAAACAAGAACAAAAAACCATTAAAGTCTATGTACGCAAAATGAGAGAAAACAACCGGGCCAACTATGACGTCACTTGCCGCAACGTCAGCTGAGCGTTATACGCCTTAACACTTTAACAAATGAACGAATGAACAAAGTTAAGATTTGGAAACTTTTCTTTTTTTCTTTTCTTGGTACTGTGACTTCATAAAACAAAAATTTAAGAAAAACTTTTAATTCTTGTGCGATTTGAAATGAAATTTTTTACTGGGTTAAAAAGTCTACTAAACAACAAAACAGCTAAAACAATAAAACAAACAAGTTCAGAAAACAAAAACTTAGAATTAAACAAATATTCAAGGTCATATTAAATTAGAAAAATAAAGTCACACAATTTATGGAAAAGTTGAAGAAGCAAAAAAAAACACAAAACACAAAACATTATAAATCACTTAATTACAAGGTAAATAAACCCTTTAGATAAACAAACACTTTTAAATACATTTAATCCTTTCGCCTTTATTTTTTTTTCACCAACAATACAAAGAGAGGAAAAAATTATTTAATGTAAAGAAAAGTTCTGAATGAATTATAGCTCAGACTTTTTTTAATTCATTAATTTTTTTACATTATTTGTGAGTCTGTTACCGAATAAAATGTTTATCTGTTAAATGTAATTTACATTAAATATGTTTATTTACATTTCGTATATTTGGCTGATAAAAAATCTGTTTAATTACAATGTTGGGTGATACATGTTGCAATCATACCCTACATCGTCTCATATGTGATGTATATAATTCCTAAATAATCCAACCAATTTGCCACAAAAAGATGCATTTTTGATCTTCTAAGGAATAATGTAGTGTACATGTAGGTGTATGTGATGTGTACGATCTGCTAATTGTGGTACCGCCCGTATGTATGTATATGTCAATGCTTATTACACTATCCAACAGTGCTTATTACGCTTAAACCTGATTATATAAAACTGAAACTAGTTACTATATGAAGTAAAACTGTGTTTTGATTTTTTTAATATGGGGTTATGGTTTCCTCATTAAAGGACTTCAACATATAAAAGAACTAATTTAAAAAAAGAAATTTATAATATTTTTTATTTAGTAAATTTATTATATTAGATATTTCCCGGGTGTCCGGCGGGAAGGTATACTACTTTGTTTTGCCCCCATTTTGCTAATCATTAGTCTTGACAGTTCATATTTGGCAGTCGTGAAGTGGACATGTGGCAAATTTCTTATGGAAAAATACTTGATGCACCAACGTTTAAACACTTTATCAAAATTTTGCATCCATTAAAAGTGACAGTCTGGTGTGCGATTGGGTCAGGAGGAATCATATAATGGAATCAGTATCACTGGACACAATTTTATTGAAATATTTCGATTTGCGAAATGTTATTCCCAAAACTTCAAACTAACGAAGAGACCGAATTATATTTATTGAGTACCTTTCAAGGACGTGGAAAAAGTTTTAAATTATCGTAAATATATATTGAAACGATTAATTTGGCTAAAGTTCAAACCTTATAAACATTAATTAGTTTTAAATTATCGCAAGGTTCAAATTCACGCGTGCAAAAGTATAGAGAGAGAGTACACAAATCAAACTTAAATTTTAAACTCTTTTGTTTTAAGTAAGCTCACAGTATACATTCTATTTGTGTTTGCACAGGGTTTTAAAACAAGGACCATTGTTTTCTAAAACAAAATGAAACAAAAAATTTAGATGATTCAAATTTTTTCAAAGTTCTGCAACTATGAATGAAAAGTGATATCCGGCAAGTGTGCACCACGACTACGCTGACAGATGTCGATTCTTTCATCAAAATTTTTAATCACTTTTTGGCAAAATGACGGCTCTATTTTGTTCGTCACATCACGGGTTTTGAATTTTAAGGCTGCAATCGATTCGATTGGCTGCATAAAGACTCTGTCCTAAACATAGTCACACAATAAATAATCCAGTGGTGTTAAATCACACGATCTGGCTGCCCACTTAACAGCTGATTTTTGTGAAATTATGTGATCGGGAAATTCGGTTTGCACTAACTTGATTGTTTTATTGGCTTTGTGACATGTGGCACTTCCCCGTTGAAACCACTTGCCAGTGATATCCACGTCATCAATAATAGGCCGAAATTGAGCTGCTAACAGCTCACGATAGTGTGTTCCATTGACCGTTACCGCATTTCCAGCCTCATCTTCAAAAAACGGTCCAATCACGCCTCCAGACCACGTAGCGCACCGTACAGTGATACGTTGAGCATGCAAAGGCTTCTCAATAATTGCTCTAAGATTTTCAGATGCCCAAATGCGCCACTTTTGCTTGTTGACGTACCCTGACAAGTGAAAATTGGCTTCGTCTGAAAAAATGATTTTTTCATAAAAACCATCGGGTTGTTCCTGAATGAATTGAGCGAATCTACGGCGGATGCACCAGTTGAACCTTGTAAGGCATCAAAGCCGAATCCTTACGTAAAATTCGCCATGTGGTGGTTTTCGACACACCAATTATTGAGAACGTCAAGGAATTGATAAATTTGGACCTTCTTCGATACTGTGGCTCACGGCTGCAATGTTTTCACTTGAACAACCCGTTAATACAACTGGTTTAGTTGTATGTAATTTTCTCCCTTGCATTTGACAGCGCGAGATCGCAGATGAGGTGGTAGCGAATCTACAAGGATGAATTTAATTACAATTATTCTCACAGAATAATTATAATTATGGGGATAATTTAAACAAGAAGAAAATGAATAAAAGAATTTGGGTTCTTCGTAGGTAGGTTGATATGTAATATCTAGGGCTCACCTTTAGAGGAGGTTGCAACAGGGAATAAAATTCGGAACTTTATTAATTACTACAATTAATTCCACTTTATTAAACGGTTAAGTTAACTTCAGCGGCAAGTAGATATGATGTGTAAATAGATTTAATGGTAAGTACAATTAGTTTAAGTTTAAAATGGTATGATCGGATGATCATAATATGTAAATTGACTTTAAATCTAATTTAGGATGTTTATTCGGGTGACTGATAAACAGCAAGTGTCTGATTAATTAAAAACGAGATTTAGTCGTGTCCTTCGTGTTTTTGTACAACAAGGAATTAAACGCTTGGAAGTTTTAATTCCGCATATTTAGTACTAAATTTTAAACTTTGTATTTGAAATGTTTTTAAGGTATATTTTTCATAACAATTTTTCTTAAAATACATGTCAAACCGAAATTACTTTTTTATTTGTGAGTACGACCGTAAGTGTTTATTTATAGTTTATTTTTATTCGATTTTTTTTATTTATATTTTTAACTTGTATCTATTACTAAAAGCTGGACATTGTCAGCAAATGCTATAAAATATTGTCTAATTGACACAAACAGAAAACATTAAATATCTCAAAATTAATTGTCTCTTAGTAAAGTGATTCTAATACTCACTGAAACATATGGGGATTTCCAAAATGAGTGTTAGTAACTTAACATGCTAACAAATTCTTATAATAACTTCAGACTGTTTCCAGTGCTTTGTTAAGTTGAAATGATCATTATTTAGAAGAACAAAAATAAATATACGAAATTTGAACAATATGCTTAAACAGGATGCTAAATTAAGTCGTGGCCGCCACAGGACATACAAAAACGTCCAGACCGTCATTTCATTATTATTATTTTTTTATTCCATCCCCTCCGCCCCTCTCACTGTGGTGGTGTGCGGTAAAAGCATGATTTCCGTAGCTGCTTCGAAGAGAAAAAAACCTCAAACTTTTTAGGACAAAACAGATGAAATAAAAAACAGAAAAAAAGTCGAAGTAGATGTGGGCAGCGACATTCTATAGTCGGACATTCAACTTTTTTCATATTTATTTTTTCTTTTTTTTTTAAGAAAGCCGTAGCACGTACGTATGAGTAATTTCCAATGAGGGTTTGTGGTTATTTTTGGCTACAAAACGTATGAGTGTTTTTAAATTTTGAATGCTTTATGTTTTTCTTTCTTTTTCACTTTTGTTTATTTTAGCATTTAATGATTTTACTGCTGAGTTTTTAATTAAAGTCAAATTTTTCATTATTGAAATTGAATTTCAAGAGCAGTTGGTTTTAAGCACTCGCATGGTTATGGAAATCTGGGAATACGAATGTGTGTGTTTTAAGCATGAATATATTTTTGTTAATTGTTTTTTCTATTTTTTTCCATTTTTTTGCTTTTCTTTTACGAAATAACCAACCATCACATGTGTGGCAAATGTTTTTATTAAGACTACATTATGCAAAAATCACAAAAACAAAAAAGGAAATTACACAAGATTAAAAAAAAACATCAACACCCACAGCAAGAACAGCATTAAATACGAGTATAAAAATATTTTGTAGTAGCAGTTGTCGACATTAAAATACTCACAATTGTTTGAAAGTTTTAAAGGAGAATGTGATGAGTGTTGCTTGCTACTTATGCAAATGAGTAAGAATGAATGTCTTAATTTTTTACATTCTGACAAATGAAAAATAAAACTTGTAAATTATTTTGCGTTCGCACTGATACGTTTTTACTTTGAACACTAGTAAGAATTCACTTACGTCTTTGGTGTTTGATTTTTTTTATTTTTTTTTTCTTTGTTTTAATTTCTTTTTTATTGTAATTTACATTACTTGTTCCAAGGTTTACCTAAAGCTAAGTAAATAGAGAATAAGAACCTCACTATGACGCCAGTTTACTAAAAGATCGTTACATTTGCGTTAAAAGAAATCATGTCGTTTGACAACAAGTAAAATATATTATGCAGTTGACTTGATTCTTTTAGACTCTGCTTTGGTATCTGAAGCACTTACGATTTGTTTACCACTTTGCACATGTATGTGTGTATTTAAGCAAATAAGAATTTTTAAATTATGCCAGTTTGTGATGCAGGCAGAATGAAACTGAATTGGAAATAGGCTCAGAATCGGTATACAAATAAAGAACGATTCATTCGTAGTTAAAAATTCCAGAGCTGTAAAATAGTGAATCCAATAATAATCCTATTAAAAAAAACTTCATCAAATAATATCTTAACAATCGAGTAGAGTTTGAGATTTTCCAATATTTTCACTTTTCCAGAAACGGGAACTAAAAAATCGCATTTCCAAGAGCATTCCGATAGTAAACGGAAAACTGGAAAAAATTTAATTGTCCTATTAAACATTATTTCTGAATAAAAATTAATATAATAACAAATAATAAAAAAAAGTTCTTTTTTGTAAGTAAACTCACGCCAACGAAGTGTTATTTAAAAAAAAAAGTTAGATATCGATTAGAGAATACATCTGCATTATTCCCATAAATATTTAGTCAAATATTTAATTTTAAGGCCATCAAAGCATTCGAAGAATTTTTTGTCGTTCTGTTTTTTAGTGTTGTTGACAAATTTCCAACGTTAGATCAATAATTTCCTTCCACAGAGGCTGGTCATACCATTTATAATATTTTAGTAGTTTACAGAAAAACCTCAATAATGATTTTTACCGTAGATAGATAAGGTACGTTTGCCAGACGCGTGGTATTTGAATTTGTCTTAAATAATATTAAATTTGCGCTGTTTTCAATACGATATGAGAATACTGTATTCATTTTATTTTTGTTTTGTATAAGAAATATTAAAGAACAATCGTCAAATAAATTTTTAATTAATTTGGCTTAAATTTAGAAAGAGTATTATTTAAAATTTTTCTCCTCAATTAAATTTAATGTCTCATAAATTTAAATCCAAATTTTTTTATTTTTAATCTAGATACGATAAGGATTTGATCGATTTGCTTTTTAAGCTAAATAAAGAAACATTTACTTTTGTGTTCGTTGGGTAGTCATATAATATAAAAGTGTGAAATAACGTGTAATTGCACGAATACATACACACAAAAAACACACTTTATGTATATAAAACCATTTGTAGTTTATGAAATGATTTTTTTAACACACATGCAACATCTATCATCCTGCAACGTACATAAATTCTCATTAATTCAGGAGGAGTCTTAGGAAAAAGATAAATAAAAAAATAAACTGACAGCTGTTACGCTTGATTTTTTTCTGAAAGACTTTAAGACTTCCGGCAGGTAAACAAACATTTAAGATTTTATTTTTAATGTTTTCACATCTTTTCTTTCTTTTACGTAAAACAAAAATACCGATTGAAAATGCATTTATTATTTTCTAGCAATTTGCAATTGAAAATTTGCATACAATTTCCAAGTATGTATTTTAATTTATGCAATTGTTTGTTCTCTGTTTAACTGCTGTTCAAATAAAGGTGCATACTTTAAGGGGCATTATAAATGAGTAGTAGTATTTTCAAGAAACACTATTTTCGTAAATTAAAATGCTTTCCTTGCTAGTTTTTATCTACTGCCGTTTTCTTTTCAAAAAAAATCTAACATTTCTTTTATTTCTGGTCAAAAAATTGCTATTCAGAGTTTTCTTAAGACAAAAATGTTGCCTTGTAAATGACGATACAATAATTTCTAATAAGCTCACTGTTTCAAAAAATCATTATATTGAAAATTTTTAATAAAAAGGGCATAAAATCTTGCACTTTTTTATAAAGCAAAAGGCAACATGTTGAACAAAAAATTACTTATTGAAATATGTTTTAGTGGAAACTATTGGTAATTTTTTTTCTTTGGCTGTGATACTCTGAGAAATTTGAATCTCTTTGTGATATTTTAGATTTTCTTTAAATCTCGATTTTGAGTGAAGTTTTTTATTTTATGCTAAAATATCCAGCTTTCAGTAGAACTCTCGTTTTTAGTAAAGATTTTTTGTGACATATGAAAATTATTGTAAAACTTTGTGAAATTCTTTGAAATAAGATATCGACAAATGTCTCGAATAACAAATTGAATAAATTATTGACAAATTTATTATTTTGCTAAATCTCCGTTTTATTAATGAAATTTATATATGTATTTTAATTTTTGTTTTTTTATGGTTTTTTCGCAGCACGTCAAATTAATGAAATTTCAACTTTTGCACAGCAAAGTTTTTTTTTTTGTAAAATTAAGAGTTTTAATTATAAAATTTTGGTTTTTTATGAAATATTGACTTGTCAGGTCTGGCAACGCTATTTCTTTTTGACAAACTATCGTTTGGAAGACAGGAATTCCCAGCAAGAAAGCACACACATATTTCGAAGACAGTTTTGTACATTTTCCCGGGAAAACGACATATTAACAATATGCAATACAAGTTAACTGCAAAGCCTCTTTTGGCTTCACAAGATCTATGCACGCATCAAGCCTGCTACCTCCGCACTAATAGTCTTGAACATTATAAAACGGACGCACCATACATAATATTAAACAAAAGTTTAGTAGACATTACAGGAATTTGAAAATTATGTTACTGATAGCGATATTGATTTTATTTCAAATTAAATTATCCAAAATTGGTAGAATCTCAAAATTTATTTAAGATATTACAAAAGTGCTTTGATTGTACAAACCAATTTTTATATTTATTCGAAAAAAAAGCACGCAGTCCATCGTGTGAGAGGCCAAGGCAAATTTTACTGACCTTTCATCAATCTGTTTGTCGGTTAACATTATTCCTACAGAAAGCAATATATTTTATTTGTAATTTATGTAAACGAGCTTGTTGCAAAGTCATAATTCTCTTCGATGCCGTCATATCCGTGGATTCGTTGGCTCTTTATAATGTCTCGTAACATCCATGTGCATTAGACCTTATGACTTGATTTGCAGCCATTTAGTAAAAGAAAAACCGATAGAGCAGATGAACTCGACAAAAAAATTTATTATAATAAATCCTGTTAAATTTTTTGATCACAGACACTTAATGGTCATAAATTTAACTACAAAAATAAATAAATTCCAGTCGCTGCACAAGACATTTGCGAACTGTAACATGCAACATGACGTTGTGATAATGATAATATTGATAAAGGCCAACAACATTTTCATATGTGTTAACACAGCCAGCATCATTATTGAGAGCATTATTACCAGCATCTTCTACGTGCAAAGCAGTTAAGCAGCCATCATTATTAAAAAGCCGATAAATGAGCAAATACAAGAAATATTCCCTACAACTGACCAGACAAGAAGTTGAGAAAGAGAAATCTCCATTTTACTTTTTTACTATTCACCCTTTAAATGCACTACGGTGGACTAGTATATGTATGTATATATGTATATAGTATACATATTCTTCAGCCTCCTACTCAATCCTGTTCTTCCAGTAATAGCCAGCAAAAGTGCACTGACAAAAAATATATATGTACTACTCCCTTTCAGAAAGCAAAAGAAAATTTCAAAAAGAAAAAAAATCAAGAAAATAAAATATGTGCTTTCAAGTCTTGTACCTAATAAAAATTTCGCTAAAGAGAGTAGATGTAAAAAGGGAAACCTAAAAAGCAAACAACAAACAGCAGACTCTGCCTGCCATTAAGCAGTAGAAAGTAAGTACATATGTAAGTGTATGAATTGCATGGACGTACAATAGGTGAATAATGATTACGTTTGTGCAAATGGAGGCGGGTCCATTGCTTTGGCAACCATAAAAATACATTGAAAAGCGCATGAGAAGGCAACAAGCAGTAAGAAGAAAAACTGAAAATGAGAATACAAAACAAAAGAAGACGGTAAATCGAATACCAACAACTCGCAATAATGCAGTGGCAGGCAACCAAAGCAACCAAATTCAAATGCAGACGTAAACGTCGTACATTCATTTTCATACATTTTCCATTTGTGTTTTAAATTTTTATATCTTTCTCTTGTTTCATTTTGTTTTTAAAACCATTTTAAAGAGAACTCGTGCAAGGTTTTTTATTGTGTTTCAGTACTTACAACCAACAAAAAAATGCACACGCAAAAATAGAAAGTAAAAAAATATATTGCAAGCAAGAATTTATAAAAATAACAGAAATAAAATATTGCGATTGAGTAAAAAAAATGTTCAATTTTCCAAACTCAAAATAAATCTCTTGCAAATACACACACACATAAAAAAAAGTTTTTTGAAATGTGAGTATAAAAAACTTTCACATGCAACTGTTTTTTTTAATGACGACGAAAATATTGTCAAAAACGGAGTGATCAACTAATTTATCTTTTTCTGTATATAAAAAGTGTATCCCTTAACATCCTTTTTCCTGCACTGTACGACTGACAGCTCTGTTGGTTGGACTCAATTTACCTAAGCAATCAAGATCTCTCCAGCAATATTATTGTGCAAAATCCACCAACAACACGTTCTTCCCGAAAGGTTCTCCAACACCATATCCGGGGCACTGTTTCATATAATGGAACTCTGATCAGCCGAAAGTTTTTCTTCCAATAATAGGCTTCGAAGTTGATCTGAAATATCGGTAACAACCCTTCATCAAAAGGTGTAATATATCCAGACTTGAAAGTCACCACCGGATTCGCGCTGTTGGGGAAGCTTTACCCATCAGCTTCTCTCTCATATCTGTAATATTTTAAATTTATTTCTATTTCCAGTAGCTTCCAGTAGGAATATGGTTCCTCAGGATCCTTAAAGTTGGCTACCTAAATCATAATTTCCAAATCACAAAAAATTTAATTGAATTTTCATAATTTTGTGGATGATTTCTTTCAAGCGGTTAAAGTGGCGAAATATGAATGATACTTTTGATCGAGATCTTGGAACAATCTCTGAATGGATCGACTATAACACTCGTAAGACCCAGTGCATCATACTTATTTATGACCGAACACGCTGCTCCAACTGTAATTATGAGTGGTAGGGATACCAAGGAATCAGAAGCTTTTGTTCTTGTTATTGGCATTAAAATCCAGTGTGGTGTTCATATTTTTAAGTCTAAAAAAAGCATTCAAGTGTCTCGGTTTTTTAAGACAATTTAAGAGAAACTTCACTGTATCTGATCGGACCGTGCATGGTATCTAACTCCCATGTGTGGCCCGGTCGTTCAAAATCTGGTTTAAAGTTACACGATCGCGTACAGTAGTGGTCGAAAAAGCTCATGAGTGAATGTGGGCAACCAACTCCATTTTTCACTGGAGGATTGTTGCAATTCGTGAGGTATTTTAGTGTTTTTATTGTAACAATGTAATGTGTGCTCTAATGAAATTAAGGGACTCGTTGCCGATAAACGAACTAAACCATCTAAGGTCGATTGGGTAGCGAATTGTACTACTCACTGCAGTGAGAACATATTCTTGTCGAACAGTTCGTTTGTGGAATAATCTCTTTGCGGGCCTCTTTCCTGTCACATTCAACATGAGAAAGCTCATATCGAATGTCCACATACACTACGCAATCTAGACTTCTTCCCATCAAAATATTTTACTAGCTCCAGCACAATTTAGCAGTCATGCACTGAGTACTGATCCCAAAAAAATATAAAAATAAATTTAAATAAAACAATAAATAAATTAAATAAATAAAAAGTATTTTATAAAATGGCGTTAAAAATTTAAAAATAACACAGTACAACATTATTCAGGTCATTTATTTGAGACTCGATTCTGAGAATTGCATGTGGAAGCAGCCTCAAAAACCAGAACTTCTACATCAATTGTTTTGTCAAGTCATACGAATTTCTTTGTTCAAGGTGCATTTGTATCACTTTTTCTTTATTTTAACATGGTTACATCTTCCACATTAAAATATTCAATGTTCTTTTGGTTTTAAAATTAAATTATTTATTATTGATGCAGCCAACTTGACAAAACGCTTGATGCAGAGGTTCTTATTTTTGGGGTACTTTTACGTGCAATTCTCAGAATTGAGTCTCCAAATCATATGCTGCACTGTGTAAGACTAAGAATAGTTTTTGCTAAAATTAGACTGATAAATTTAAGAACTATCAATTTACAGTTTAAAGTAATTTGGTTTCGAAATCCATTTGTATTAAGCTAAGTTTAGACGATATGTTGAATCAGCATATATATGCTAACACTCATATGCTTGAAAAGAATAACAAATACCTCTATCAGCATATTTAATATGTTTGGCGTCTACATGATATGTTGAAAGTAGCAAATTTTCTTATGTCAGCATATCGCACTCTAAATACTAAAGGGTCACAACTCAAGATTCTTAAATTTTCAGGAGAGCCAAAAAACTGTTAAATAACATAAAAAGAGACATAACGGGATTTTTCCATTTAAAGAAGATACTGATGAGAATGAAATTTTTTAAGTAATTAGAGATGTGAAATGTGAATTCATTTATGGAAAAAAGTCCATTTCGAAAAATTTTGGGTGCGATATGTAAGCAAATGAAATGTCAACATAAGAGTTAGCATACGATTTTTGTGTTTGTACGATACGTTGAATTTTTCGTGGTGCTACATATGCTTATGAAATTAGTGAGTTGGACAACAATTATTCAACTTATATACTTAAACGTATAATTTTTGCAATAAAACTTATTAATATAAATAAAAAATAAAAATAAACATAGATGATGTCGTCGGAGGAAATATCTCTAGCTATTGCAAAACTTATCAAGTACAAAATCGAGATAAATTAACTAACAGGCGTACATGACTACAAATGTCGCTGGCTTTTTAAAAAATTTGCAACTTTTTGCGGGATTTCGCGGTTTTTGCAATGTGGGTTACTTTTTCTTTTTTTATTGTTTTGTCGACTTTTAAATGATATTAAACATTTCAATTTTCCCAATGATTGGCTTTAGGCATGAGGCGCATATGCATACGAATTTGGCATATGCTGAAAAGCTTGCATACGCCTTTCAACAAATAACATATATGTCAGCATACGCAGGAAATTTTTTAAGCACTAATAATATGCTGTTTACACGATATGCTAAAATTACCAACATTCGTTTGTTGATATTGTTAAAAAAGTGTTAGCAAATGTTGTTCAACATACGTATGCTGAAAAAATTTTACGTTTACACGATATGCAAGCGCACTTGTAACAAATTTTTCAGCATAAATATGCTGATTCAACATATCGTCTAAACTTAGCTTTAGGCTAAAGCTTTTAACGTTTTAATAAAAAAAGTATTGGGCATAAGATAACATTCGATGGAACAAATGCCATCCCACACCAGCGGAACAATGTTGTTGTCGGATAATTTATATATCATAACTTTTCTGCCGATGCCTGTAGTAAGCATTTAAAAGTATTAAATTTTCAAGATTTTTTTAAGAAAAAGAATAAGAGAATTGTTTTTATATAAGAAGATTTCAAAAGATCACTGAATGAAGTATAAAATCGGCTGCTTTATTAATCTTATTGTGACTAATTAAATCAATGTAATGGGAAATAAAAAAATATATTTACTAAAATGCAAATTTTAGATTTATTGAAATTAACAACAAAATCAAAATTTCTTTATACATATCGAATTTACAATTTTGTAGCAAATTTAATAATTTGAAAAACCTTTCACTTCCTTCCACTATTTACTGCAATATAACCCAATCCTCACACTCAATCTAGTGTTTATCGTAATTTTCCCTCTACTATCATAAATATAAAGATATAAAACATAAAAATACCCTAAAATGCGTTAATTCCATTTTACTAATTAAACTCGCAGATACACAGTGTTGAGACGGACGCGGAAATATGAAGGAAAGACGAAAATATGCAGAGGAAATCACAGTCAGTAGTCAGTTAGAGAAACAAACGAACAAAAACAACGGCGAGAATCATTCACACTCAATGATTTGTTTCATTATTGTACATCCTGCTCTCGTACAAGAAATTTTCATTAACAATAAAAACAAAAACAATAGTTAGCAACAAAAAATTAAAACGACATTTGCCGCGACACAACTTTTCCACACAACAACAACAACAACAACGACAACGACAACAACAATGACAACAACAAAACAAAAGGAAGCCAATGGCCATTGAATCATAAATACTCGAACAAATGTTAAAGGGAATGAGGCACGATCCAAGAAAAAGTGGGAAAGGGAGGTCTAAACAAGAAAAACGGCTAATTTTTATTTTGTTTTTCCATTTTCATACGCACCAGATTTTAATTGCCAACAATTGTTTATTCTTCTATAAAGATTTTCATTTGTGTCATCTCTAAATAACTTTGAGTAGATTTACTGATGCTTCTTGGTTTACTCTGTAGTTGAATTGTGTTTTTCGGCTAAAAAGCGAATTTATGACAAACACATTAAAGCCGTTTGAAAAATTTTTGCTTTATTTGCTCATCGTAAAATGGAATTTCAACATTTACAAAATCATGCAGCCGGCACTCGAAAACACATTATTGCGTTCTCTTAATATTAATAATTACTTATGATTTCGATTTTTATTGCCTCATGAAAAATATTTTCATAATGAAAAATTTTTAGGCTGAGTGAAAAAGGGTGATTGTAGTCGTTCTTTTAGAAAAGTTTTTTTTTCGTTTATTCTTAATGGTAGTTAAAATTATCCTTGTAACGCCTTAAGGAGTCTTTATCGTTTAAATTATTATGAGACGCACAAAAAAGAAACCATTAAAATTAAAGCTAATAGAATACAATTTTAATAAATTTGCTGAGGTTTTTAGTTTATTCTTCGTTGAAGAAAGGCTTGAAACGATTTAAATCAAAATTATCGGGGATTTCTTCAAGTGACATTTAAAAAAAATGTGTGTGATATTTTTAAGGGAATCTTATAAATTATTTTAGTACGATCAATTCATGTCATAGTATAACGGTCATAATGGCCCTTGATATATTATAATTTTCATATATACATTTGATATAATAAAAAAAAAGTATTTTTTACCTAAATAACCTTAAGTCCATTTTTCATTATGTAAAAATGGATAAGCGGTTCTTAGACCCTGAAGAGAAATACAAAAGTTAGTATATGTTAAATAGTATGTTAAATAATATGTTAAATAATATGTTAATATTCTAAAATCTAAAAAAACATTGTACCTTTTATAATATTTTCATTACGCAAATATTGTATGTCCTTGATTTCAATGTTTAAAGTGTTAAACAACTTTTCTTTTTATTTTAAATATAATTGTCAGAAAGAACGAATTTTTGCGACAGTGTGGGCCAGGCAGTTAATTTTAATATATTAAGTGCAAGGAAGTATGTAGAGTAATGAGCGGCGACACATGCACAAACATGCATACATACTTATATTGAAGTCTCCGCAGCAGAGAAGTACTGCGGTACAGGAACGAAAAATATCAGGAAAAAAATTATATCTATAACAAACAAATTAATAGAATCAAGAAGATATCTTTATTAAGAAAATTAAAAAGATGATTTTATACATGATCATAAAGGAACCTAATAAAATCAATAACAATTCCCTTCTTTATACAATTGAGAAGAAACCCTAAAAAAATCAGGAAGTTATTCTCTATGGATTGTTTTTATTTTGTGCCAACAATAACGGAAATTGAGTAAAAAAATTGTTAATAACAAGTCATCTTCTTGATGTGTACTCTTTCTTTATAAAATTAAAATGAATTTACCGCATGAAAATAATATGGAATCTCTTCGGAAAAATCTTCGCTCCTGTCTGCTGGCATACCCCGTAGTCTTAAAACGTTTCATAGAAAAAATCTTCTTGATTCTATTAAGCAGTTTTGGATCTGTGTGACCTTCCGAAAATTTAAGTCATGACATTTCAAGCAAAAAGGCCACCGTATAAATATAGTATAATTTTAATAAAACTAAAGCTGATTTAAAGCAATCATTTATAGAATCACATCACAAGACTGTTTAAGCGAAAGAAGCTGTCTGGAGTAGCTTGCTAAATTTAGGAAATATAAATTTGACATCAAAGGCGAATTGAATTCAGCAATGCCCTCCACCACGTAGTAGTTCATCCCGGCGAGGAGAATCAGTGAATTCCATATAAACCGATTTCACATTCGTAGGAATTAGTTTATTATATATTTTTTTTTAAATTTCTTAAAGCCAAAATTTTAAAATTTCACTTGTATGCACTTGTAACACAAAATCCTCAACTCAAACAAAATTAGAAAAAAAAATCATTTGTAAAAATGGAGAAATTACTAAAGTCATGTTGTGACTCTCATCTTAAGCTAATTTAATGAGTTCCCATCTGTTTGGCAACATGCTAAAAACATTTACCTCAACATTAAGCTTAAAAACAAGATACAAATTTTTTATCGCTTCGTTGTTTGTGTGTTTTTTTTTGTTCATTCCTTTCTGAAAAGATTCAACATTATAAAAAACACAAAGAGAAATAAACGAAATGATGGTGTTGTTGCTTGTGGTAATTTTTAAATCTTTTGAAATTTTTCATCATTTATCATTTCATCGAAACATCAAACTGATGACTGACAGTGAGCGTCTGTGTCAAGACAGTAACGCCAACAGCTACCCCCGCCTTCTTAATCACAAGCGCACAACATCGTTTACCGCACACGTACGAAATCTGTTTTGAATGCCACAAAATGAAGAAAGTATAATTTAATAGAATAAAAAGGAATGAATGAACGAATGAATGAATGGATAGAAAGAAAGCCAAATTGTGGCTTTGTCACAATTCGCTAAGGGATTGCTTGACTTTTTCTTGCTTTTACTTGATAATGAATGACTCGCTTGCTGGCTGGTTGGCTGGTTGGCTAAATGACTAGATACTCGTAGATGATGGCATGAATATAAGCGCGATATAAATTACTCTACACTTAAGTGGGATTTTTAAGATTTTTATCGCCTTCAAGTCGATTTATGTCTTGTATTTGTTGCTTCTTTACAATTTCACTTTTATTTTGTTATTTATTTTCTTGATCATTTAATGTTTCAATTGCTTAGATATTTAAATATTTCATATATATTTTTCCCAAGATAGCGTGGCTAAGCAAAAATAAAAAAAAATTAAAAAAAGATGCACAAAAAAAACCTGTTAAGAACGTTGAAAATGAAAAATGTGCCAATTCATTTAGTGGAAATTATCGCAACAGGATATCCGTTTGTCTATTTATTTACCCTGGCACTTTTTTTTACATTTCCCTGACTGTTTTATTGTTAATACGACACTTCCTTCCCTAAAAGTGTACTGCAGTTGTGTTTTTGTGATTAAATACTGGAATTTGATTAATCTTTTAAGATAACCTTTAAATTGTATCCGGAGTTTACTTGCTGTAAAGTGAAAATATGTTTTTAAGCTTTTCAAATGGTGTTTAGACACAAATTACTTTTAAAATGAATTGCAGAAATGTATCATTTTTATCATGAGCTTGGTGGCAGTGGGACCATGACGAGCTTAATGAGTTCAAGTGTTTTAAATAATTGCAACTGTTGTGAAATGAATTTTTAGAAATTCGAGCAAGCAAACTTCATATCAGTTAATGAAATGGGATACTTTTGATTTAAAAGCATTAAAAAAATATTTTTAATTTCAATATGTTCGTATTTCGTCGAACTTACTCAGCTCTGTCACAGAATTTCAAAGGAATTTGAATTAACAAATAGTATATTCAATTCGTTACGTTTTACTTTGGAATCCTCAGCTTTCATACGTTTTCATAAAAATATTCTACTGGAAAAATTGCATACCGAACGCAATATTTATTTGTCACTTCTAGAAGCAAATTTTATTTATTCAAGAACAAAAACAGCAGGCATTTTTTGCCGGTTTCTCCTGAATATTCAATCTATTTCAAAGTCAACCTATGTCAAACTATTTAAATAACTATTTTTCTTTTCCAATATTTAATTTTTTCACAGCACAAGCAATCCCTTTTTCAATTATGAAAACAATTTAAAAATTAAGAATAGATCGATCAGCTGTTAAAGTGAGCTTTCCTTAGAATTAATATAACTTGGATAGAATTATTAACTAAATATATCTTTTATCTATATTATTAATAGACAAACATGTTTTTTTTTTATCCCTTTTATGGCATTATACTGAACCGATTTTGGGATAATTTATATATTTTTAAACAGGTTTATACGTACATGTGCACAATCTTAATTTTCTTTAAATCAGTTAGTTATTAAGGGAGCTATAAGCTTTTAAAGTGGCTACTAACACATGCACATGCATGTACTCGTATCAACTTCAACTTGTGTTTGACCAATTTGCTTTTGCATAGAAATGAGACAGAGTTTTAATTTTCTTTATAATGTTTTTGTGTTTGTATCTTATCGTAGATATTTATGTAAATTAATTTCTAGAATGCGGTCGATTGAGTCGACCGCTGGATACGCTAGTTTACATGAATATGTCTTAAAATAACTTCCCCTTTAAGTGAATAAAAATACGAATAAAAAAAAAAATTGTTGAGTGCTGAAAAAGCGAGGAGCTAGAGCTGATATTATTAAAAACTTTTATAAATTTTAAGAGCATTACATCGTTTTTTTTTCTTAAATGGTTATAAACATATGCAAGCGCCGTTGCTTCGATTAAAGGAAATAATATTGGTGTAAATTTGTAAGAATATACAAGGAATCATGAACAAAATGTTTAAAAAATATTTCACTTTTTAATTTCAGGAGATATAAAATGTATGTGAGTCCTTGCTCTGACATTATAGAAACCAAAGCGTGTTTCTTATTAAATCAATTTGAAACTGGCTACCAGAATTCATAAGTCTAGATTAACTCCTTTAGTTTTGCGTACTCGTTTCGTTGAAACTGAAGGCGCCACATAACTCTGAAAATTAATTCCACGAAATGGACATGTTAACTGGCCCCCTCCTTCTTCCGTAATGGCCCTGTTAAGTTTCTCTAACGCGGAATATTATTTAAGGCGCCATGTCTATGTCGAAGCCACCACAAACGCTTGGATTAGTGTGTGTGTGCGGCAACATTTGCAGACTCTTTAAGTACTTCAAACTTAAGTCGCAAAAAGATTTGTTAGCGGCCCCATTGCGCATTCAAATATTTATTGATGCTGACCTGCTTGTCAACCAAAACACGTATTTTCAATTATTTTCAATTTAAACCCAAAGGCAAAACAAAATCATGAAAATAATATGAAAACTAAACAGATGTCTCAAACACACACACAGTGTTGCAAAATTAAATTTAGAATTATGTATATATTTACAACAACAACAACAGCAGCAGCATTACCATGCACATTCATGTCACAAAAACTCAACCCAAAATTTGTAAAAAAAAAAACATTTATAAGGAATAACTTTTCCATTTCTGCAGGTACAATTGCAAACTTTAAAATATTTAAACCAAAATTAACAGTCTGTCTCCACAGCTGTCTGTCGTTATAGCAAAGATTATTTTGAAATGTATGAAATTGCCACAAATTTTGTTTCGCAGTAAATGCAAAAATATATTATTTGTGGAATTTCCTTTGCCCTTTCTAACGCTTCTTCTCTCCATATAATCACTCTCCCTTTCTGTCTCTCTCCTGCAACAACTATATTTTTTTGGGGTTTTTTGGACAAATTTTTTTGCTGCAACAAAACTAGAAATCTCTCTTGCAATGTAAAAGTGAGTACCTTTCCGCATTATGTGAATTTCCTTAATTGTTTCGGTTAGCCGCACAATCTATTTCACAGAATTTTCTGCAACATTTCTTCTTACCGCAATACAACAAAACTGAAATGTGTTATTTATTTCGTTTTTATTTTTTATTTAATTTTAAAGATGCAGTAAGTATTTAGAGAAGGCATAAAATATGAATGTTGTAGCCGTAAAATAAGCCACAGGAATTCTAAACAAAATGTATTTGTGCAAAATTAATCAAAATAATTGAATTAATTGTAGCAGGATTTTTCTTTTTTTTTTGTGCAAGCAAAAAACTTTAAATTGGCAGCATTATTTTTCATGATAAATGTTTCTCATCTGATCAAAAGAAAATTTTTGTTGTAAAGTTTTAAGGTACTACCTGAAAGTGGAGTTATAAGTATTATCTATAACTTTTAAATTAAATTGGCTAACGATTTATCTTTCTATATCTCTCATTTTTATAGTGTACAGGCTATTTTTGGGCATTTCAGGCAACACAATCAGCAAAATCATGTCCTTGAATTTCACAGTGTGGTAAGTCGATTTCGATTGTAGTCGAAAATCGATTTTCAATGCAGAAAAACTATTTTTTTGTAGTCGATTTTTCATTACCAACTTTATACTGAAATCGACTTTTAACGAATTAAGAAAAACGCGCAAAGACGACGTTTAAGAAATAAAGCTGTGTTGCGCCTTTAATGTAAATAATTCATTTGAAAGATAAAATTAATGGTGGCACCGCTCTACAAAGATTACAAAAACACATTTATTTCAATACCCTCACACAAATTTTTTGTTTTTGTATTTGACAACACCAAAGCGAATGGATACCAGGTGACATTATTAGTCCAGATGATTATCAACTGACTACACCAAAGTGTCAAACTCTATATGAAAAAACTAAACAAAAACTTTTTATACACACATGCATTTAACATGTCAGTCGTAGTTTTTGTTCTTATGAAAACCAAATAAAGTTAAATAATATAATTGTGAGTCGGTGTATCAAAAATAAAAAAGTGAAGTCTCGTGAAAATTATATACAACATTTATATTAAAAATAACATTTTATTAAAAATGCCACCGAGCCATGTTTAGTACTGCTTTAAAAAATTTTAAATTTATTTCTACAAAATTGCACTACTTTAAAAAAATTTTAAATGGAAAATAGTGCAGGTGCTCTATTTGTACTAAAGAGTTCTGTTTTTGTGGAAGCACTTCCACTTTAGCCAATCATCTACAAAAGTTCCATAAAATTTCGTTTGCTAAAAAAGGAAAAACAACAATCATGGATATTAAGTGTGTTCGAGTACCCAAAAGTTTTTACGAATTTTTACTGAACTTTACTGCATTTTACTAAATTGCGTTCGGTTACCCAAAAAAAAAACTAAATGAGAACACAAACTGAGAGCGCAAAGTGAAAGTTCATGGCTGAGAATTCACAAATTTTTACTGCAGAAATTTCTTTTAGTAAAATTTAGTAAAACCAAAAAACATATGATTCAAAAGGTAAACAAATAAAAGTAAGAAATTAAAAAGTATACAATTTGTGAAAAACTTATTAAAAAAAAGAAAAACTGAGACAAAATAATAAAAACTAAATTAAATAAATTATTTTTAAACTATTCGTTCGGTAAACATGTGTGTATATTCCTTTTAAAAAGGATATACATGTTGTAGAAACCATTTAAAGCCATTTTCGTTGTTATTTTGTTATTTCTTTGGAGTTGTGAAAATGCTAAGTACATGGTTACTTAGTAAGGCAATCAAAAGCAAAAACAAATAATCATATAATTTTGAATAAATTTAACCAGACACAAATTAATCAAATCAAATAAAATGAAAACAAACACATCTAAACGGTTATAGGAAATAATTTGTTCATATTTTCTTAAAACATTTGTGTTATAATAAATATTGAATCGATTACTAACAAGAAAAAGAGCTGAGTAGTCCAAAGTTTAAATATATTTCAACACTATATTTTATTTGCAAGCAGCTGTTTCCTTATTCTTACTAATTTTTACAATTTTTCCGTTCGCGTACTTTTTTGTGCTACAGCTTTATTTGAGACTAAATTTTTCAGTTTACTCAGTAATTAATCATTTACTGCATTTTACTGTAAAAGGTCTCGAACACAGCTATTGAAGAAATATCGGATAAGGAGTGGAAACAAAACAAAACAATTGATTCCGTTTTAAAAGTGGACGAAAGGTCCGTTTTAATTTTATGTTAACTTATATCAGTCCTAATATAGAAAACAAAAAAATGTTTTTTATTGTTGTTTTCAATATTAATTACGAAAGAAACTTTCTTTAGAATTTACTGGGACAAGCAGTTAATAAATACAACTTTAAGTTTTACTTAGAATTTGAAATAAACACCAAACAAGAAATTTTATTTAAAGAAAAGAAAAAATACAAATCGACTATTAATTAATCGGTACAGAAAATGGTTGATCGAAAAGTCAAATGTCGATTTTCTGTTTTTTTTACCATTCACTACGCAGGCTAACTCGATATTTGGGAATCTTTCTATTAAAATTTTTCTAATGTATGGCGTATAATATTCACGGTTAGAAATTTCGGGAATTGCATTTAACGACAAAGAGGGTCTGTACACATTGCAAATTTGTATCTGTCTATCCTTCCGACAGACCATTCAGCCTTGTACATCGCAACGATTTCGTCTGATAAAATATAACTTTAGTCGCACAGCTTAAAGATTTTCAAAACACTGTTAGTTAAAGTGATTTAATACAAAACCGTATGGTCATACTTGAAACCATCAATAAAAATGACTGTGTGGTCCAGAAGTTATTCCTTGTAACTTTATCTGTATTAAGAGGGATGTGTTTTATCTTTTGAAAATTTGTTTTAAGCGTTTTATTTGCTTATTTCCATCTAAATCTATTTGCTGGCATTTCTTTGTAGCTTTAGAAATGGCCCTAAATTAATTAAATTTCATTTGCTCAACTCATTGATATTTTAGCTAAAGGATATTAATTATCAAAAGGAATACAGAATTCGTTTATTTTATTCTAAAGTTTCTTAATGAAAATTAGCAGAAAAGAACAAAATAAAATAAAATACCAAACGATGCCTTGAGGCACCAAAATCACTTGATGCAAAATACTGCGGCTCAATATTGAATAATAATAATAATAATTTCTGAAAGATATGAAAAAAAAGGTCAGCTAAACTTAAAGTGAAATGAAAGGCTGAAAACAATGAATTTTCGCTAAATAAAAAAAATAACCAACAAACACTTTTTGGAAGACAGCAAGGCAAGATGACGTAAAGGAATAAGATTTGAGTAAAAGAGTAAAGACTTCCGGCGCCCGTTTGAAATATCCGCAAATGAATTAAATTCCAATTTTATTAAATTAACTTGGCATGAACACCTAAAAATATATTCTGCTTAAGCTGGGGCCAAAGCTTAGGGTATGAGTGCCACAAAATATTCAGTGAAGAGCAGTAACGCACTAAACAAGTAAACGAATGAATTAGTTGTTGCCCATGTACAAAAATTAAAATCTTGTGATGTTTCTAAAAACCAACTCTTTTACTCAACGGACCGGTCCTTTAGTCGTGAATGTCTTGACATACACACACAATATATGTGAAGATGAATATGAGTGCTTACAGTTTTATTCATTTAATGCTTGGTTGCCTCATTTTCAAAAATTCCAGTACTTGTGTGAGCTGAAAATTAAAAAAAAATTGAACTTTTTCATTCCTTATTTTTCCTTTAAATGTAAATTTTTAATAAGCATTTTAGCTAATGGCTATTTACTACAACAACATGCGGCAATAGCAACAACAATGCCAGCAGTAGTAGCAGTTAGCAGTAGCAACACATCAACATCCTTCGTAGCCATTGTGCACAATTTTCTATTCGTTGTAAAGTTTTTTTTTTCTTTTCGTTTTGTTTTGCAGCATGTGCTGATGTTGCACGTTTTCCCCCTTTTTTTCTATAACTGTGCGTGTGTGTGTATATATATTTGTAAGCACACAAACAATTTTAGAAATAAGAGTTAATAATAATATAACAAAATAGGATAAAGCCAAAATATATGTATATGTATAAACTATAAGAAAGTAATTTTTCTCATTTAGAAATTCATTGAACGTAAAAATTCATTTTATTGTAAATTGAAAAATTGTTCAAGTTGAAGAAGATGGATTGAAGATAAAACCCATTCGTTCGTTGGACTTGGAAGAGCAGATAAAGTGGCAAGTAGCAAGTTCATTTACTATTCTATATTTTTTTTTTTTTACACACAAACAAATTCTCTTGATGGCCAAAAACTGACTTACATACATATTAAACGCATCTTTGTTTTCATAATGAGTCTTAATTAGGGTTTGGAAACGGGAAATAAAAAATCGATTTTCGAAAATTTTAAATTTTCGGAATTCAATTAATTTATCAACTGAAAATTTAAGAAAAGGTTATTGTTTTATTAAAACAAATTTTTTTATAATAAAAATGAATATAATAACAAATAAAAATTTAAAAATTTATTTCAGAATATTCAGCCGTGCTAGAATTTAACAAAAAGTATTTCCGTTGGCCATGAGACAATGCTCCAAGAGAACAACTAAAAAATTAACGATAATTTATGTCAACCTACACGGAAAAATCAGAACAACATTGTTTTCCGAAAGCAGCTAAACCCCCCTCGTCAATGTTTATGTGGATTTTCAGTCGCCACTTTTCAGGTGGATCAGTTAGATGAGATTTCAAATCGTTCTATTTCTTATTTTTGTTGATAATTCCCAAATTTCAATGATTTTTCTTTTTAATTTTTATTTTAAATTTGATCGCATCAGATTTTAATAATAACGCACGTCGGCTTTTAACAAATTTGCGTTCTAAAGACTCAGAGCCTCTGCAGAATCTTTAATAAAGTCCTTTAAAGTGACGTGAAATAAATTATTTGTACCGAATTCCCTGTTCGTGTATTTTTTAAGGAGGCTTTTAAATATATTTCAAAATGTTTCTTCTACAATTCAAGTGAAAAGAAATGGATGAAATTTTTAAAGAATGACGTATTCATTACTTCAATAGGATCAATAAATGCATATTTTTGGCTTTTTTAGATGTTATTATTAACAACAGAGAATCAATAAAAAAAAATATTTAAGCCCGACAAACCTCTCCGCCAAAAAACACTTCTGGAGCAATAAGGAAAAAGTGCTAAAGTGCTCAAGTGGTCTAGTCATACTTTACTACACCTTTTAACTCACAAGTGGATTTTTAGAAATTTGATCGTACTGTAGTTAAAGTAGCCAAGTTCGTTTCTTATTTCTTCTAATTTAGGATCGCATTGTTCTACACTGTATAATTAATACATTCAACTTAAAATATACTAAATCATATGTTAAGTTAAGCTGTTATTTCATATGAAAATATACGTTGGGAAAATATAAGAAGCAATTCATCATGCGATAACTTAATAAAAAATCGTACAAAATAATTTTAACTATGTCCAGGATCACTTCTCAGTGTGGATATTACGAAGGAAGAATTTACACTCATATTTAGCTTATTTCGATTTAAGCACTAATTTTTACCACTGACTTATCAACTTAGCTGCCCTCAAAGTCATATTGTGTATATCTTAATAATAATATATATTATGTCCTGTAGTTCCTATAAGGAAAATAGAGCCCTGACAAAGTTCTTCCAATCATCTCTTTCATTTGCAATATGCTCTATTTCTCTCCAGCTGCGTAATGAAATTCTTAATTCGATATCTAGCTGTCTCCTCCACGTATGAGCAGGCCTTCCAACACTTCGTTAGCCTGCCAGATTTCAGTCGTTGGCCATTCTGCTAATGTCATCGTGTGGTTTCTAATCGTATATTTCAGGACAGAATATACGAAGGATTCTATGGAGTCATCTATTTACAAGCACTTGGATGCTGCTGATGTGTTTGGGTGCAGCATTCCTAGATTCACTAACATAAAGCAAAATAGACTTCACGTTGGAATTAAAGATTCTGAGTTTGGATAACAAAAAGAAGTTACAAGTTGTAATGGTTGGTGCCGTAAAATCAATGGCTGAATAGTTAATGCATTTATGCGCAATGTTCTGGTCTTTCTGAGGATAATTATCAATCCCACTCTTGCGGACATTTCCTCTGTGGTGTGGAGTTTATCTTGCAAGAAGGCAAATATCGTCTGCATAATCGAGGTCTTTCAAACATTACTGCAGTCCCCAGTCTCTGTTGGTACGTGTTGCATCTGCCATAATGACATCAAAAACGATATTAAATAATAGAGGTGATAATACACAGTCCTGTCTATCGCCCTTCCTGACTGCAATTAGGCCACCAATTATATTTTCGTGCAATACTATATATATAGTAGTATATCTTAATAGCATGCAATTTAAATTGTAGCTGCTCATTTAGCTGAATTGATATAGATGTTTTCTTAAAAACAACACATGAAATGAAATGTCCGCAATCAAGTTTTACCCTTGGCAGTTTATAAAAATATCAATAAAATAGTTAAATTATCTCTGGAAGTAGAAATTAAATAAAAATAATGATGATTTTCATATTAAAATACAACATGCACAGTCAATAACACATTCTGGATGAATAGACACATGTAAGACTTCCGAAAAATCGATTTTTTTTACATTCTGAACATGACTTCAAGTCCGACGAAATTGGCATCATAAAAGAGAACTTCCTCCAATGACAAGACCATGTCAAAACCATAAGAGATAATCCAAATCTTAATCATCTAAATGACTTTTCTGAAAGCACTTTTGTAATTTCTTTGATAAAAATTAATATTTCGATCGATTTAAAGTCGGCATAAAATAAAATTCACTTATTAATGTATTAATATGTAATAGATAATATTTTATGAGCTTTCGGTTTCGATTTGAAAAAAAGCACATACAATTTAGATAAATATGTGAAATCTTTATTTGAGTCGATAGAACGATCTATATAATTCAATGTTTAAAGATCAGTTCATGTTAATGTTGACCGCGGCTACGCCAGAAATGATTCAGGGGTCCAATTTTGGTATACTCTCTCCACCATATTGGTTGGTACCTCACGAATAAATTCTTCAATATTGGCGTACATTGCGTCAACCGTTACCGGCTTGTTCCTATGATCCTTAACATGGGCCCACAAAAACTCTAAAGGCGTTAAATCGCACGATCTAGACCTCGTACTGATTGGACCCAAACGTGAAATAAACTGTTCACCGAAATCGCCTCTCAATTGTACCACTGTTTTGCATGCTGTGTGGCATGTGGTATCGTCTTGTTGGAACCAGATATTAGCCAAGTCCAGCTTTTCCAGTGGAATAACAGAATCCCAATTGCTGCGAACGGTGCCGAATCGATAATTCACGGTCATCAGCAACACTGGCGGATACAGCTGTGATATTTTCCTCTGTCCGTACTCTGCGTATGCTTATTTGCGGTTTAATGTCCAATAAGGTAAATTTGGTGAAAAGCTTAGACACAACATTCCGAACAGCCGTCTCAGAAGGTCGCCCAAACTGATCATAAAATTGAAGAAATGCACGATGCACTTTTTTAAACGAGCATGAATTTTGATTATGAAACTCAATAATCTGCAAGCGTTATTCGTTTGTGTCAATTCATGGTTAAATTATGCACCAAACTGAATATTTTTAATAGTAACTTGTTACACAAAAACAGCTGAACTGCCAAAAACAAAGTTACTAAAAAATTACCCTTTAGTTTTAGTTTCAATTCTGGATATTTTTCCGGGAATATGAATGTCTTATTTCCCGGGAATTCTCATTTCCCAACCCATATTCTTAATATCCTTAGAGAATCTGTTAAATGATGATAAGACTAATAAACTTTATGTTTTTATTTATATAAGAATCACAAAAAATATTTTACAATCAAATTTTAATTGCAGATTTTTTAACGCAAACGGGATTTACCAATTGAACTCAACTCAAATATGTTTACCATGAAATTCATTTAAATTAATTTTTACATATTCTATCATAGTAAGGACCCTGAAAAGGATATTTTAAAGTAGTAATTGTTCCGCTGAGAATTTTTAATGCAGTTGCTCACTGTTTGTCCTTACTGCACGTTTCTGCAGCAGTTCTATTTAATTTATGTTGCTTACAACTTAAATTTACTACGCGCAGCGCTATCGGTATCGCCGATTTTTTTGTGTGACCATCAGTATTAGTATCGTAAAAAAGCGTTAGAAGCCTGCATCTATAATTTAAATTACAAAAATATTTTTATAATTAAGCTCGTTCTCAGTCCTTTCCTTGACTTCAACACAAAAAATTTTAGGTAATTTCTTGTACAAATTTTTGTATATTATTTATTTCCTCTCGAAAGAAAATCAAGAAAATTAATCAATGGCATTTTTTGTGTTATATTTTTTATACATTATTGCATAGAATAGAAATTCTATAGAACATTAACTTCACCACACAATGTGTCCAATAATGATTAAATACTCTTTCCTTCTACCAACAGACGCTGTCATTACACTCTACACAGTTTGTATCACTTAAGAAGTTTATTTACATTATTACCGGAATTACAACATGGAAGAAGACGATGTCGTTGTAGTTATTGTTGTTTTGAATAAACAATTAATTGAATAGATGTATTATTTTGCCGTTGTCGCTGCTGTTGCTGCTGGACGGCGACAAAGACAACATAAAAAATTCATTAAAAGTAATAAACTAATTCCATTCGATCCTATTAAAAATCATTTTCAAATTAAGGATATTTGCATACAAACTCGCTCATCTACACAATTGATAAACTTTAACTTTGGCTGCACACAATAAGGAGAAAAAAATGAAAGAGCATCTATATAAGGAATAAAAGTCCACAAAGGACAACAGCAAGAAATATAGGAAGCAAGAAGGAAAATCCCAATTTTGTATACTTGAGAGCTGCACATACACATAAATTAATTTTATTTTTAGTCTTATTTTCAAATGAGCACAAGGTACACAATTTCGATTTTACTGGCAAAAGCTGGAGCAGCAGCAGATTAAAGAAATTGACATGCTTATATTCTTAGCACGAGAAAATTAAGGACATAAATAGAATTTTCAATGTTTTTAAGGCCACTTGTATAATTCTGCTTTTGCGTTTATTATAAAATTCGTACTTGTTTAGCAAAAAAAAGTATAATTTTGTGGCTGCCCCGTACAAAAGTATGTGCACAAGTGAAGATATTGTTGCCCAAGCCTGGCTAAACGTACATGTTTGGGATAAAAGCTTTTGCATTCCCAAAGAAAAATCTCACCCATTTAAATGCGGTGAAGCGAAAAAAAAAACTTAAAATTAAAATTAAAAATATATAAGTACGAACAAGACTTGCCAACATTCATCAATCAGTTGCAGACTAATTACATAATCCTCTCTTGATAATGCTGCCTTTTCGATTTGTGCCCTCACTAATGACAATATGGTCCTTCATTCGTTGGTGTGTTCGTTTCGCTCCTTGAGTCGTTGTTGGTTGCTTGTTTGGTTGGACCAACATGTCAACAAAACAATGGAAATGATAAATTAAATTTTATTCAAATTTACTTTAAATTAAAGTGATGAATTTATAATGGGATTTAAAAGGACTGTTATTAAATTCAAATTATACTTCACTCAATTTTGTTTTTAGCAAAAAACCTTTAATAGAAGCGAATTTAATTACAAGGGAAACAATTTTGTATAAATTATTACAGCTAATCTAAACATTTTTGAAAGAGTTTCGAATACTTCGATTAATTGCTAAATTATGAAATTTTTTTCTACATTTAACTTAAAAAGGATAGTTTTTACTAGAAGTATAAAAAGTTTATTAATCCTTTCGCACTGATACTCTTCAAACTTATTCGTTTAATTAAAACGAGTTTTATTAAAAGATGATTAAATTAAGGTTTAAAAACTTTTTTAATATTTGTACGCTTAATTAGTTTTATAATTTAAATAAAATACTCTTAACTTTATTTATTTTTTATATGAAAAAAACTGCTTACGGCTTTTTGGGTTGTCAGTAGAAACCCACCGGGTCTTGATACTCATCAATTAATTGTCGATAAAACTATTATACTTAAGCTGAAAGTCTACACCACGCGTTCTACGCGTCTAGTGTTTCGCTTCAAAAGCTAAATTGTTTTAATTCGATTTTCATCAATTGCTTACGAAAATAGCTTTCTAGTAATTAAATGATCAATCTGAAAAACATAGTAGTTATTGTTGGGAATTTATTAATTTAACAATATAAGAAAATATTAGCAATCTATTTCCAAAAATATTAGAGTTTGCAATAATGAAAACAAAAAAAGTGGTATGATGACAGAATCAAATGAAGCAATTCACAAAATCAAAGAACAATATACAAACATATAGAAGATGACTTTGAGCATGTAAAACAAATGAAATTCTAGTCTAAAAGGAAAGGTTTTATAATTCAATTCTTTGCATTTCTCTACCGTCTATGATTACAAATACTGTTTTCACAAGTCAAATTTAGAAAATCAAAGCATTGTAATTGCTTATTAATTTTCAGACGTTCACTTTAGCATATTTAACAGATCTTAAGTTTCTGCTTAGACTTAAATTATGAACATATTTACTAGTTTTTGAAAATAAAATTAAAATTTTCGTTGGGAAAATTATACTAAAACGACAATAAAGCAACTCAAAGTTGTTTTTGTGTTCAATATAAATTCCCAACACACAATTTTTACTTTTTTATAAAAACATGCAGACAATATTTTCTTTATTTTTTTTAATGAAAATTATAAAACTATAATAAATCTTGGTTTAACTTAATATATAAAGATTACAATAAGCCCGAGTGAATTTTCAATAAGCTCGAGTAATTAAAACTCCCAATATCGATTAATTAATTAATCGATTAATTAATTAATTAAAAAGTCGATTAAAATTGATACTTCTATTTTGTTGTTGTTGTTGTTGTTGTATCAGCCTTACAAGAGTTGATGTTGCGGATTTGAGGATCTCTGGTCGGATTCCTTGAGTCTCAAGGTCGTTCCAGCACCTAAAACCGATTGATATATGCAATGTAATTTTTACTAACTCAAATACGTCTAATTAAGTTAAAAATTAGCACAAGTACAATAATATTTGGGATTCGATATCCGTCTGCGTTTGCCGATCTGTCTGTCTGTCTGTCTGTCTGTCTGCCCACTAAAAGCGTTTTTTTTGTTTTATTTTTTACTATAAAAGTATTACTATTTTTTAAAATGGACATTTTTTTACAATAAAATATATTCGAATTCGCCGTATGAAAATCATTTTAGATAAAGTACTTTACGTGAAGAATACCTCTTCAAAGTCGCTGCTATTTATCCATTCACACAACCTTTCTAAGACTGCGATAGCAGATCCACACCGGACGAAGACACGAATTATTTTTCTCAAAAAATAGTTCTTACGTTTCCTAACTAACAAGTGAATCGTTATTCCATCCATCCACCAAAAATAATATATATTAATTTAAAACAAATTGCACCATCACATAAAATGGAACTTTATAATGAATAAAATAAACAATAAATTAATTTTAAATCAACAACCCTTCCTCATGAATAGTTACAAGAATCAAAGTGTTTTAAATTGTTTAAAATGAACAAATACTCAGCCAACCACCCTTTGAATCCTGAAACCCTTATTAAAAAATACTTTTTATTAAATACAAAAAAAATTTTTTTAAATAAAACTACTCATGTATTTTATCCACTGCTAATGTAAAACTAATATTTAGTTACCACTACTCCATGAAGATCCCCAGCTATTTCTTTCAAGGCAAACAAATACATACACATATGCAACTACAAGAACATAAGACATGGTTTTAGAGACACACACACATACACATACCCAACTATCAATTGGCCAAAGCAGATAGAAACAACAAACATTTTAGAAGACAAAGTATTTTGTTCAAATATTTATATACAATCGAATCTAATACTCTTTGTCTAAGCTACTGGCATGTCCTTTGCCAGTGCTGCTATCGCATCGCAATCTCTTTGGCCTTTTATTGTTTGTGATTTTTATTGACATTATCTTGAATTTTCTAATAGTTTTTTTTCTTTCTCCTTGATATTGTTCCATGTGAGCAAATAGACGACGAATCCAATCAATAGTCGATGTGGGTGATTTGTAGATACAAATAATTTTTAAAGGAGAGAATGGATGTGTTTTAATGTTAAGTTTTATATTGTTGTAAAGATATTGTAGCTTTTTAGTGCGTACGAGTGTCAGTAGTTAAGAGTAGTTATAAAACAGTAACCCAACAAACATAAGTTCTAACGTTTGATGTACGATGGTCTTATAAGTTAAGATCGAATATTATTCTCAATCCCTTTTGAGACATTTTGAGAGAAATTCAAAACCAGTGTTTCGAAAAACGAATAAGACCGCTGATATCCAAAAAAATATTTATTTATGAAGTAAATTTGTTAACAACAAAGCCAACTTACGGAAATGTGAGTGCATTGTAACGTTTACAATGTAAACATGTTGAAGTTTATTTAGATGCCACAATATGGCACTAAATAATATAGAAAATTTATGGAAGTTTGCGTTTATAAAATAATAAATATTTAAACAAATTTTTAAATAAAAACAAGGAAAATGTTTTATTATAAAATAATATATTTTTTTAATTTTCTCATGCTAAACTCCATTTTGATTATCAGCAAATGAGTAAAAGCGCTAAATTTTAGTAACAATCTAGAAAATGCATTTTTAAATTTAGGTCTTTCTTGTAGTGTGTTTCATAAAAAGTGCGAACTTTGAGGTAAAACACGAAAAAGAAAACATTTATTTTAAAAATCTTTATAATTTCGCTGTAGTATAGCATTTTTAATAAAAAGGATATATGACAGGCACAAGTGTCTTTGCTTCTATCGTAGAACTTTATAAAGAATTGTGAGAAAGTTTCGAAATTTCCATTGAATACTTTACTAAATAATTTCAGAACATAAATTTTTAGTTTTTCTTGATTAAATCAGTTCATCAAATCACTAAAATTCACATTGATTCATCATCATTGAAATATCTGCGGAAAGGCTTTCAAAAACGGTTCATCTAAACAATATAAATTTTCGTATTCATTGATCCTAAAATCAGCCCAGAAACTATATTTTTCAAGGTTAAGTGTTGTTCTGTCGGTTGGTGTGTTTAACGTATTTCACATTTTTATTCTTAAATAATTTTAAAACTTAGTGTTTGTAAGTAATTAGTCGAACTGATATGTACATATATGTAAATATATTGAAACTAATTGTTTGGCTCAAGTTCAAGTACTCCCTTAATAAAAAAAAATAATGAATTTAACCAAAAAATTATTAAAAATTAGAAAAAATGGCTAATCTCGACTTCAACTTGCGCCAAACAATTCGTTTCATTATATATAAATTTAAAATTTAATATACGGGGTTGTCACAGAATCCAATGATGTCGGAATTGGATTTTGAAATACAACAAAAAATACTATTGTGTGATGAATTCCAATGTTAGCGGTCTTATGTTAAAAATTACTATCTAATTCTAGATTGAACACAAAACCCATAACATTGAAATTCATCATACAAATTGTTTTTTTGACGCCTTTTCAAATCCAATTCCGACAACATTGGATCCTGTGACAACCTTGATTAAACTTTTTAAATTCCAAAGCAACAAGATTTAAAAATCTTTAAGAACAATTATTTATTAATTTATATTAAAGACCTTTCCAAGACCTAATAAAAAACTTCAATTAATTGAAATCATTCATGAATTTGAAACAAAACTTGTATGTTTGCTGGGATTGTTTGTTGCTAATGCCGGCGTATGGCAGCATCATTGGAATTTTTATTAGTCTATATTGCAGACCTTTAGGCTTATTTATGGAAACTATTTTTTGTACAGTGGGCTAAAACCCAAAAAAATATTTTAAAACCAAATAATACTTTCCACAAATAGCAAGCACTTGGCGGGGAGTACGGAGTTCTTACGAAAATTTAGATTCCCGTAAGAACTGCACGTAAGAGAAATTACGTAAGTCTAGTTTGTTAAATTCCTTTAAGAAATATTTGTTTGTCAATACGAAGTTGCAAAAGAAAATAACACAAAATTTTTGACATTTGTTGACCATTACAAGGATGTTAGAACAAAAAATTTAAGTGATTTTAATACAATACTCTGACGATGGCCAGTCTACTAAAAAGAATACTTCATTTACCTTTTTCGAAAGCAAGAGACTCAGTGATTTGATTCTTAGACAAAAATTAACGAAAAAATTACTTTCGATCTTGAAAATAAAATTGGCCAACCCAATAAAAATAAAGAATTTTTTATTAACTCATTTTGCAGACGCCTTAAATCAATAAAAGTGTGTGGGAAGAATGTGAGTTTTTCTTTTCCAAAAATCCCCTAAAACCCGATTGATTTTCTAATTTTATATAAAAACTATTTAAACATGAGTAATTTAATAGAAATAGCAGCACAGTAAAATTTAGCATGAAGTGACAAAAAAAATCCCAACACCCTCCTGATCCACTGTAAATTTACAACGTGATGACATCAAGGAAACAAATAAATTTCAAAAAGGGTCCTTGTACCAGCCGCACAAACAGAATAGTATGTATGTAGTGGAAGCGAACAATGCAATACGAGTAGTTTATAATATTTATGGTTGTATCAATAATCATAATATTTTTGGTTACGCCATAAAATTATTATTTGTAGAAAAATACGCATAAATAAATAACACTAAAAGTCCCTGCTTAAAATAAACGAAAATAAGAACTCTCCCTCTATCGCTCTATCTCTCTCTATCTAACGAAAAGATAATAAAAATGTAAATAGAAAATACTCTTATACGCACCATATTCGCAGGATAAAAACATAAATCTCATTTTATGAATATTAAAGGAAGAGGATGTGCATGTGTGGGAGGTTATAAATATAAGAAGCACTTTTTAACATCATTAAATTAATCTTTACAGGAATATTTAGAAGGTACTAAAAATAAATATGTTTTTAATATGATGTATAAATTATAATTATAATTTTCCTTCTCAATGTTTTTTTTTGTTTTGTTTGCATAATTATTTAAATGAAATGCTTCACTTTACTTGGGTTTTTGTATTTAAATTTTAAACTCATTTCCCTCGTTAAAGCGTAAATCTACGCATGATATTGATTTTCTTTGTATGTACTTTTGCACTTGTTTTAAGTTCCTGTTTAAAGTTCTTCCGGTTAAAAACCCATTAAACAAACTTTTTTTTTTCAGACAAAACAAAAGTTTTGTTCAAAAAGAAAAAAAAAGAAGCTTCGAACTAAAGCGAACTGAGAGATGAGCCCAAAAACAAAAGCAAAAACAACAATAACAAACAACAACTAAAATTAAATTAAAAAAACATAAAGTCAAAAAGTTTTGCGACGAGACGCAACACTAAAATTAGTTTCATTCTCTTGTTTTTGTTGTTGTAAGTGTTGTTACAAAACTGGGCCAATTCGGGAAACCAAACTGCGCCACTTGCGCATACGCACCAAAGACGAAGATAGTTTTTTATTTGGGTTTTTATTTTTTGAGAACAGAAAATATAATTCTGTAACAAAAAGTTATTTTGTTTGGCAATTAAATGTTTTAAACAAACTTTTATAAATCTGTTGCTGCTGTTGAAAATAGTACCAAGATATATATGTACATTTATTTATATTTATATTTATAGTGTCTGAAAAGCCGGTAATGTTGTGTAGATGGTGCGCTACACTAAGTACTCCTTTCTTTTTAAAGTCATAAACACTTTTGCTGCAACAATTTCCACGTTAATGCTTAAGAGCTGATGTGGATGTTCTAATTTTCTAATCTGGGCCGATCTTTTAAAATCGGGCTTTCATGAAATCCCGTCAGTTTGCTGACACAGGAATCTATTGTAACTATTTTAGATGTATGAATGTACATATGTGTGTTCTTGTGTACGTATGCGTGTATGAGTGAAAATTCCTGAAGAGAGGCTTAACCGATCGGGAAAGTATTTGCAGCATGCTAAATACATTTACTTCACTTAGATCTCGTGATAGAATGTACCCTACCGTACTGACTTACTATTGACAAAGTCACCAGTACTATTGACTTATAATACCCCCAGACAATGCTATTTACTATAGACATTTAACATGTGCGTGTCATTAAAAATCCACTATTGACATTGGGGTACCATTGACTAGGTAGTTCTTTTGGGAGCACAAGTAGGTAGACATTGGAACCAGTTATTCACTAGTACATTTTAGTAATTTAAATTTGTTGACGTTTCTATAATCGTTTGAGTTTAGGAAGATTGACTGATTAGGACAAAGCTTCCGATCCTAGAGTTCTACGTGAACATTTTATTTAAATAATTATTTTAGATAAATTAAGGACATATATACAATATACATTTTACTAATTCTAGTCTACTAGTTTTGGTATTCTTCTGAAGTAGATTTTGATAATTAAAATGCATATTTTGTTAGCTTTTTATTAAAAAAAATATTTGGATATTTAAATGTAATTATAATTAAGAATAAGTATAGTTTTGCTACAGAGCTCAATTGTTGTGGCTAAAGGTTGTCTGGGAGTAGCCGGCGTCCTTCTTTTTAATTAAGCCACAATATGTGAACATATAAATGAACAGCCCCTTTTTGCGAAAAGCGAGAATTCTCCCGAGGAATTTTTATTCATAATGGGGCCGTATATAAATATTGTAAATAACTTTTATAGTAAACTTGAAAAAAATAATCGATTAATAAAAACCATTGCACATACAAAAATTTATACGCTTTCTTGAAAATGTATCCAAAAAGTCACCGAAATAGTACACAAAAGAGGAGACTTGGAGACAATTGTCCCCAGATATCCTTCAGGGCACCGATTGATTCAATTAATTTTGAGAATTATAGAAAATAAATTTCTCGACATACGTTTTTTTAATATAGACTCGGGTTCACTTATTTAAAGGCACTAAAAATTCCATATTCAGCAGCCTGTACCTTTTGCAATTTTTAACCGATTGCAGAATTTTAAAATGGAAATGGAAGCTAGACACCTTGAGATACAAAAACAAACATGACAAGTTTTGTTTACTAAAGAGCTTTTTATAAGCAATTTATAAAAAAAAAACCCAAAAATTTTTGTTTTGGTTCACTTCGATAAAGGCACTTTAACTAATTTTAATGAAATGTTTTTTTAATTTATTTTACTTTATTTAAGAACTATTAGTAATGGGTACAATCCCCTTTGTTTTAAATAACTTCGGGTTTTCATTGACAGATAAAGAAAATTTATGTAATGCAACGAAATTTGACTCCAGGCATCCTTAATGACTTAGTGACTGCTTGTCATCAAATTGTCTACCTCCTTCATAGACTTTAAGAGATAACCAACCCTAGACATTTTCAATAATGTTTAGATCTGGCGTATAGCGTGGCCAGTCATGAATATTAACATTTTGGCTTGTAATGAACTCCTTTACTACTCAGGCGTTGTGTATAGGGGCATTATCCTGTTGCAATATCCAAGATATGGGACAAAATAGCTTACTGAACCTCGGAAAAGCCGATGCAAATAACGTTTTATAGCTTACAACAGTCATTTTCGCACTTTGAAATTCAAGATCGATGCTGCCATGGAACGTAATAGCACCCTACACCATAACACCGCCCTCTCGGCTGTGATGTCGGTTCAGAAATCGCTTTTATGAAGTTTAAATGAAATGGGAAACTTCGGAGGCTCTCCCATTACAAAATAAATTTTTTTGTTGTATTTGACTAGATTTAAAACATTTTCAACGAATAAACCGGTAGCCAAATCGCGGCACTTCATATTGATCGAAAGTTTAATAGAATTTAAATGAAAAATTTGATCAAATTCAATCAGGGGAGAAATATTAGAACTACTCGAAAGGTATAAATTCGAGCATACACATAGTACGAGTATGTATTTATTTCGATGTGACCATGTGATCTGAAATGTTTTCAAAATCAGATTAATCATTATGACGGTATTAGTGAAAATTCGTTGTTTTTGTGTGACACCGACCATGCTGGATAGAAAATTAAAAAATTTGATTTTTGACATGCTTGACCATTGATTTTGATGAATATATTGATTTTGCTCTTAACAAAATTGCAATAGAGCAGGTGTTTTGTCCTCAGCCTACGTCCTTTTTGACAATACAACACAAAATTCGAAATGAATGTTTGACACGTGTATGCCTTAACGTCAAGCACACGTACACGAACTCGATTGCAAGCATTTTGACACATGTATTTTTATTGTGAAATAGGGTTTACAATATTTTTGTATGTAGCTAATGGTCACTATAATAATAATAATAATAACGTACTCGTAAAGCTGTGCATTAAATAAATCCTCTTCGTTCTTTAAGCTGACTATCATGCAAAGGTATAAAAAAAAACTGCTTTTTCAATAAGCAAAACTCAAGTTTTCTGAAAAAAATTACTTACCTATCAATTAACAATATTATTTTTTCTTCCATTGTAGGGTATTAATAGCTTTTAATTATATGTATCAATTTAATGTCTCGTATATGAATTCTCTAAAACGATTTCATCTTCCTGTTTTGAATTGTAGTTGTTGTTCGTTCCTGTGCCTCTGAAAATAATCCTGCAACAATGCGTAAATTTTACCATACGCATACGAGACATTATGCAGACATGAAAATTCAAAATACAAAATTTTTATAAAAATTAAAAAAAAAGTAAAACTTTGTTTTGACTTTGATGAAAAGTTGATACAAAATGTTTGGGACTTTTTTCCTTTATTTTAATGAAACCTCTACTTTCGTGCTTTTTTAGTTGTTGTCTTTAGCTTTAGCTTTAGCTTTGCTGGTTTTCATTGAGTTAGACACTCATACTCACACATATACACATACACACTCTCACACTAACAGAGTCTGTTGGCTTTAATTTACAATAAACTTTTGTTAGAAAACTGTGTTTTAATAACTTTATTCCCCACTTTTAGACAAAATTTTTTTGTTAGTTCAGGGAGAAAACAAATAAAAACGCAGCAACTTTCTTAGAAAAGAAGGGGTTTGTTTTATTTTGTTCAGCCAAAAAAAAGTATGTATAAGGAAATTTGTAAATTGTTGAAACTTTTAGATCATTTAAAGTTTTGTTGGCTTATGAGTGTGAAAGAAGTATGAAGTATGCATCGTTATGTATATTTGTTCTCTTTCAGTGTATCGTAAATGTCTGTTTGTTAGAGCGAACGAACGACCTGTCTTGTGCCAGGATATGAAAAGTTGGTTTTCAACTGTATATAGAGGAAGCGATAATTTGGCGTGACAAAAAATTCAAAGTCAAGGTCACAAGAAAGTATGAAATGTTCCAAAAAAAAGTTTGTTAGTAAATTAACTTTTTTAAATAATTTCTGTTTTTTGTTGCTGGCAAATGAAAATAAAAATGTTTTAATAGAAAGGACAATGACTTTTGAATTTGATTTTGAAAATTAAAGAAATCCAAAGCAAACCCAAATAGTCAAGAATAAATTTAAGGTTTTTATTAGAAACGATTGATTGAAATTCTTCTTGAAAAAGCATTTAAAACAAGGACTAAGTATAAATTATACGCTAAACATTTGAACCGCTTTATTTTAATAACTCCAAAAGTCCGATGTTTAGTATTTATTATTTTTTTTTTTTGACTTTAAAAACTGCTTCGAATGCTGAAAATTTGGTTTATACCGATTAAATGTTTTGAGAGATATCATTGTTTAAAAATGTTCAAAAAATGCTTTTTATTTTTGGTCTCAAGACACTGAAGCGATAGAAAATTTTTATAAATTGGGGCTGAACTTAGCGCCATATTTCATCAACGATATCTCTCAAAAGGATCAATCGGCTTAAACCAAATTCGCGGCAAGTGACATTTTTTTAAGTTTAAAAGCTGATTAGATTCTAGATTCGATCAATTTTATTAATTTAAAATTTATTTGAAAAAAATTTTTCCGAAATCTTAGTTTTTGAAAATTTATCAAATCTTGAAACTGAAATTGGTTAATTATCTTCCGACATATAAGATCAATTTATTTAGAATGCCGCAAACTTGATTCCAATCGCGAAAGTCATTCTGTGGAGATTTACAAACACACATACACACACATACAAACGCAAGCATACATCCTCCATACGGATATCATCGTAACAATAATCACTGCAGATTCCCATGCGCTCAAGAAATCGAGATCTGATGAAAACTCGATTTTCGAAAATTGGACTGAAATCATTAATTTTCAAGTTTTGAAAGAGGAAAATTAAAAGGTTGACCCAGTATCAAAGATTTGTCAATAATGTTTTAAAAATTCTTAAATCTAAACAAACACTGTTTTAACTGAACTTGGCACTAGTTTTCAAATAAAAAATGATATAGAATTTGTTATGAGTTCAAAAAATTATACAGTGCAACTTCGACAGTCCGGACACATATAGTTTTAGGCTCGGTCGGATTAACGCATACATGCATTTTACTATGATTTATTAAAAAACATTAAATTATTATATTAAATTATTACAATATGTAATCTAATTGAAGTAATTAAATATATATTATTGATATTGGAAATAAATTCTTTTATTTTCTCCTTATTTCTTTTTAATGTTACAAATCGTTGATTTAGGAACATGGAATTTTTCGGCAACTTATCTAATAGTTTTTCCCTCTTCAAGTATTTGTAAAATATCACACTTTTCCTTTAAAGTTTTATGTTTTATGTTTATGATATTAGACAAATACGCTTGCAAAAGAAGGAACCGAAACTGCAATAATGTTAGTAAAAAATGTAAATCAAGGTATGAATAACAAGACATGTGAGTTAAACACGGCAAACGCCTGGGATGTAATCGTCGCTTTCGATATCGTGCTGATTCAACCGAATTTTCTTAGTTTGAGATTTTGACATTCGATATCGAATAATGTGTTTATATGTCATAATCGAATAATCGAAAGCGACGATTAGGCCCCAAGATTTTAATTTTCGTTCTTGCATAAAAAAAATTTGTCCGGATTGTACAGGTAAAAATTTTAAATTGTCTGAAATGTGGAAGCGTCCGAATTGTTGCAGTGACCGGACTGGCGCATGTCCGGATTGTCGAAGTTGTACTATATAAGAAAAATTAAAGCTGCTGTCAGACTTTGAATGTCGATGTAAGATATAAAATACACAAAAGTACTGGGGGCAAATTATGGCATTCGATATCGAACGGAATCCCATACAAAATATTTCGAATTTGTATGGAAATTTCGTTCGTTATCGAATGCCGTAGTTTGCCCCTGGATTGTGACAAGAGAAAAATTTACAAATTTTAAAAACATAATTGATACGAGTATATCTTCCTTACAAACTACAGTCTTGCTCATATCAATCGCCGTAATATGAATATTAAAATATTCAGACATGTAACACATTCCGTTCGGAATGGTTTTAATTTTTAACATTAAACTTCTTTAACGTGTAACGCTCTTATTAAGCTCTTCAATAATATGCAAAGCTTATGAACAAATACTTATGGGCAACTCCTAAAAGCAAACCAATTTTACGCTTTTTACTGCTAATAATCGAATAGAAAAAAAAACGTTGTTACATTTAACTTAATTTAATCTAATTTTAAACTTTATAATGGTATGATACCGAAAACATTTTTGTTTTTTCCTTTTCTGTGCCACGGCTAATCATAAAGTGGAAAAATCGTCATTAACAACTTAAGACTTTTACAAGTTTCTGTAACTTTAAAAAATTTCAGGTTAACACAGCTGACTGGCAGAGATGAACATATTTTAAAAAAATTTCTGAATAGGATATTATATTAGATATGTATAGATTCAGCACAACATTTTATCCAACTCTGGCTAAACTCATGCCACATACAACCGATACCCCAGTTCGAACACCTTGAGAATCTTTATTGTTTTTTTTAATACGAGTATTTTTAAATTATTCTTATTATTATCTTATGTAAATTTGTTTTTAATACTTAAACCAAATAATTTAAAGTACTAGACCACGAAGGAAATCTTATTCTAATATAAACAAAACACTTTCCTCTTTAACCAACAGCTGATCCACTACTAATAAGACACAAAAATATTTCCTAAATGCCCACACAACCAAAGAAAACAAGCAACAACTTGTTCCAACACTTTAATAAAGAGTGGGACAACAAGCAAGAATAATTTCAAATCAAAGCGCGCGAATGTTGCAAGTACGAACGAACAATGACGCCAATTGTGGTAATTTATGCAAATGGCTTTAACAATACCGCCAACCAGCCCATAGTGAAGGAAGAAATATTGAAATGAATGAATAAATGAAGTAAAAAACAAGAGAAGCTTAATCTGCAATTGAAAGACAGCAAAAGGATGAGTGCCTAGAAAAAAAGTTCATAAAATTGTAAAAGGCAAAACAAATATTATGAACTTATAAGAGAGAGGAGCACACAACTCAACAAACAACCACAATAATATGAAATTTATTTTTTTCAAATTAAAGCGGGAAATAAAATTAATAAAAATAAAACAAAAAATCCGCCCATGAAAGTTTGCGCAAGTGGAAGTCAGCTAAAGCCAAAAGACAATCGAAAACCAGACGGGATAAAAGCTGCTCCAAAAACCATTCAAATGCAGGTTTATGGTTAATATTGTTGCTATAATGCGAACTCTTAGTAATAAATGAAGTCGAATGGTACATCGAAGCAGAAGCTTAAGAAATGATGTTTTTTTCTGGTGAAAGTAGATTATAAAAAAAAAATATTATGCAAATGAGTGCCACAAAAATGCGTATTCCTTTAACACACACACATACGCATACTGATATTTGTTTTAATAAAATCTCAAGACATTTTAGGAAACACATTAATACATTCACATTGCACGCACACACACACTTATACTAAATACTACATAAATTCAGCATAAATTTATGAATCCTTGCAAGTGTTACTTACAAGGATTCATAAATATTGCTGAAGCAAATTAAAGACACATACTGAATAATAATAAAAATAAATTTTATAGCCAAAACATTTATGGTGTAACTAAGTAAGTACTTGCTTGGGCTTAAAATCAGTATGGGATTTCAACGTATTTGCACATACATTGTGCGAGAGTGCTACCAAACATTCATCCATTAATATTGTTTTTATTTAAAGCTTTTAAATTACGCAAATTTTTTATGGCTTCAAAAGACTGCGTTTTTTTTCTTCCATTAAGAATTTAATTAATCCAAATAGCAATATAAAATCAAAAGGGCTCATTCCAAAAATATTTCATATAGATTTTGTTAATAAATAATTCCATGTCAATATAAAGAGATCGAGAACTTCTATTTTAATCGTGCAGCATAAAAGTAAGAATATAAAAAAAACACACAAGATGCAATTGTTTTCAGCAAACCTGCCAATGATGCTACCGATAAAAAATAAAATCTAAACATTTTTAATAAAATCATTAAAAAGGCATCAGACATCATTTATATCAACAATTTATTTCTATTGATTTCTATGCTTAGAAAACCTTAGAAAATTGCATGCGAACATTCAAATACAAAAATTATTATATGTTTTTTATTTATTATTTTTTTCTTTTAATATAAATATTCGAATTAAATTTTCTTTCGTATTTAAAGAAACAGACCCTTAATTATGATTTATTTAAAAGCTTCATTGCACTGTAGTCCTCTGCATTCAATTCACACTTAATTGATTTCAAACAATCAGCGACCAATCACTATTGTTTTTATGAACAACATGCTTCTTTCTCTGTTGAATTCAGAATCATTTACTTGCTAGAAGAACATCTACCGGTCTATTGCATGGAAGGAAACCACAATGTGGTTCTTTTATTATGATTATGTAAAACAAAATAAAACAAAATAAAAATTATAATTCCAGGATAATTTAACGTTTTGGCCACAATCATTGTTACATGGTTGAACATTTAATGTTGTTGTTAACAAGTGCTTCATCTTCAAAGTTGAATTTGTTGATTTTGTTGTTGGTCTGAATGCGGTGAACATGTGTATTAAAAATTAATGCTTCGTTTCATTTATTTAATTAGCAAATTTCGCCAAAGGTTCTGCAATCTAACGAGTGGTCATCATGAAGTCAATATAATAAATTGAATCTGGTTTTATTTTAATTAGATATAAAATTATTATAAATCTACACTCATCCTTTTGTATTAATTGAAACTTATCTCGGGCTTAACTGCGGAAACCTTTGCATCCTCATTTTATCATTTAATGTTAAACTTTAATTTTATTCAAAGCAAACTTGCGAGAATATTAGCGTGGTTTCTTTTAAAGTGTTTTGTTTTACTGACAAAAACATTATCGTTTATATTGTCACAACATTATCAACATTCAGTGCAAAAGTCATACAGCCGCTAAAGATTTACGATGTAAAACGCTTAACGACCTCCTCTTGTCACCAACCTGAACGCAATGTTGTATGTTGTTGTGCTGAAAATAAAGAAAAAATTTCTTAGAACAGAAACATTAGTGCCACATTTTAACATAAACCGCCCTCCTGCGAAAAGGAAATCAAGTAAGGATAGATTTGCAAAAGCTTTACGCGATCATTTGTCATTTTATTTTTTTATGTTTTTAAATTTTTTTCTCTGCAGACTGAGAAAAGCATTTTACGTGTGAATGATGGTAGACAGTAAAAGTATTTTACATTTATTGTTGGGGGGAGTGTAGAAGTGATAAAACTGAAACAAAATCATACCTATGAATTATTTATACAAAAATAAAATTATTGTAATCATATATGTACACATTTCGTTTAATGAAATCTTTATGAAAAGTATGTTTTAGTTAGGAGGACTCATAATGAAATATTATGAAAATTCTTATAAAAAATGTTAGCAACAATCTACGACTATTTCAAAAAGCGAATCGTTTTGGTGGGGCTGTTGCAATTTTTTTATGGAAAACAAATCAAAAGTACTCTGGCTGTGAATTTACAAAAATAACGAAAATCTGTAAATTACGTTTGACTTGCTCCACAACTGCAAATTGCTTCTTTGGTTAACTGGGAATCTGAACTCAAGTCTTCACTTCTTTTTTTAAAGTGATTTCAAATTTTCACGACAGAGCAGTTTAAAATGGCACGAGAATTTATTGAAAAAGGTATGATTTAAAAGGACATCTAAAAGGGTTCAAAATTGCATGAAAAGGCACAAAGTAAAAAAAAACGAAATTTTAATACAATTTTATTTTATTAAAGAATTAGTCTAAATTAATTATTTCCAAATGTTATTATTTTCATACAAAAATGGAAAATAGAAACATTTAATTTAGACTATTTTTTAATTAATTGTTCTTTTAATTGCTAAGAGAATTATTTGTCATCCTGAGGAAGCTACATAAAGGATGTTTTTTACATAAAAGTCACCTTAAGCTCATACTTTAATTAGAAAATTATATAAATATTCTGTGGTTTTGCATTCTAAAGTATTGATTTATGCTGATGATGTTAAAATTTTTAACTCTTTTAACGATATTAATGGACGCACTTTACTAAGTGCTGACTTTCGGAATTTTCATCAATGGTGCAGATTTAATTTATTGTAGTTAAATATTATGAAATGCAAACACATATCATTTTTTAGATACAATCTGATTGAGGCTTCTTGTTATATAGATGAAATAAATTTCAAACCATATTGGATCTGGGCATACTGTTGGATCATAGGCTCAACTTTCGCGATCTCATCTCTATAATGGTAAATAAAGTCTTTGGGGTACTTGGATTCACGAAACGCTCGTTTAAGGAATTTCTGGATCCTCTTATTACAAAACTCTTATATATAATTTTCTTGTTCGATCAATTCTTGTTCGATGCATTAATTATTTGGGATCCTTGTTATTATATATAAAAACAATTTTAAATTTTCTGTCTTTGTGGTCTTGGTTGGAATTCTTATGTCTTGCCGCCGTATCATAGCAGAATTGCTCCAATAAAATTGCCAACTCTAAAGAGTCGACGATTGATGCTTAATGCTTTATTTGTTCTGGGCCTAATTTTTATTAAGTCAACTAAACTTTAACGTCCCTGTAAGACCGACACGCAATTTTGAACTCTTGGCATTAAAATGCTACCGTTCAGTATATGCTAATAATGATACTTTTCGTTGCGCCTGTGTTTACTTCAATGAATGCTACCACCTCATTATGAATATATCTGAGAGTAATGACGTACTGAAGGAAAATTTTACTTTATATTTAAATTGCTGAACCAATGATTTTTATTTTTATGTAATTATATTTTTTTAATATTCATGTTTAGTCAATAAGGATAATAATAATAAAATAAATAAATAATAAATAAATAAATAAATAAATAAATAAATAAATAAATAAATAAATAAATAAATAAATAAATAAATAAATAAATAAATAAATAAATAAATAAATAAATAAAAAAATAAATAAATAAATAAATAAATAAATAAATAAATAAATAAATAAATAAATAAATAAATAAATAAATAAATAAATAAATAAATAAATAAATAAATAAATAAATAAATAAATAAATAAATAAATAAATAAATAAATAAATAAATAAATAAATAAATAAATAAATAGATACCTAAATTTGAATGCGTTTAATTAATATGAAAATAAATTTTCCATTTACTCAAGCATCCATTTAATAAAATATGTGTGAATGTGTTTCAAGTAAAAAGTTTCATTGCATTTACAAATAATATTGTTTTTTGTAGGCATCCTAATACATGATCACCGGATTCTGGTTAAAGTACAAGTACGATTTTATAAACAAAATAAAATTAACTTAATTTCGAGAAACCACACGATCAGTAAACTTTTCATTTTTATCGTTAGGTAAGCATGAATTTTTGTATTAACTTAACTTAAAAAGCCTCTGAAACTAAAGTCTTTAGGTAAAATACGGCATCATGTATTTATGAAAAGCCTAATTCCAAAGACCGATGAAAAATGGACAAACCTGGGCTTTCCTCAACACTATGGGCTGCAACAGAAATATTCTCATTCATTCTTGACATCACTAACTTGTCCCAAAAGCTAAAATTTTCCATCTGTTTCACATTTGCTGGTTGAGGACGTGCTTCAGGACGACCCAAAAATGCTTTAGTTTTGCGAACTGTGATCACTGAATTTTTACCATTTTTGTAGTGAATTTAAATAACTTCAATGCGTTATTAAATCGGATACCGTTTAATTTTTATTAGTGGCGTAGGTTTTACTTATCATCCTGTCAAGTAGTTACAGGTTGAGTCATAACAACTTTTAAAATGGCAGGCTATTGAGAATAAAACGGCTTATTGGAACACCCTGTATATATTTTATATTTTTTTTCTAATTAACTCATTAGTTTTTCCTAGAATTGTTCAAATTGTAGCTGCAGCTTCACATGGTAGCGATAACCCGAGTAAAGTTTATTTAAAGGACTATTTTGTAATATATCGGATTGCGCAATTATTTTGCAACTATTTGTAGTTGCTTGAAGTAATTAGCGCATTAACTACTACAAAGCCAGTCATGACTGAGAACGTGCTTTCGAGCCCAGCTTCAGGCACGTTTTTTCAGATGTGCATTAATATGCTATTGTATTTGTTGCTGTTGAACTGTTTAAGTGACGAAGTCAGAATAGCACCGGTCACTGAATAGTACCGGTCACAATTGATGCTGGTGTACGCTAGCGTACATCATACCTTCTTCTTCGTGAGTATTGTACCAAAATCGTCGGCGAAGTAAAGTTATTAATAAAACTAGAGTAATCCTAGTGGTTGAAGCTTAAACGTATACCTATTTTAGTTGCAATCATTTAAAGAGAAAAAACTGCATAATTGCTCATTCCGTTCCCCATGGAAAAACAATAAACAAAATATAATTTCATACAAACAGGCTCATGTATTTTTTTTAATTTTATCTTGAAGCTAACACATCCATACGTAATTAACAGGGACATCCACATTTAATTCTCATCTCTTTCAAATCTGATATCTTTTACTTATTCAAACTTCACTCATTTGAAGAGAAAAATCTTGTTGCATACTCATATACATATGTATGTACCCTTAAACACTCTCATGGCTTTGCTTGTGTTCCAACTTGACCCAATGCTTACATAAGTGAATGTACGTGTTTATATTTAGCATTTGAAGTAGTGTCAACTGTAGGAGGCTATTATTCCTTTAATACTGAACCGATTTAAATAATATAAGCTCGGGTCACTAAGCCTAAGCAAGGTCTACCATTGGGTAAAACAATGAAGAAAATCGGTAGATTAGCTACACGGCTTGAAGAAATATAATACGCCTACTTAACATCTGTAGCGCTTCTACACTGCTACAACAAGTTAACAAAACGCGTTTTAGAAGAGTTGTAAAATAATTAATTAAGCTTTCTCACTTTCACCATTTGTACTTTCGACACTATCTCTTTCCCAAAGAAGGCAACACATCAAAATGGTTGGTAGACATTAATTGTCTGAGTTGTTAATTCTCTATAAAAAAAAATAAAAAAAAATAATTGTTTCTTTTCTTTTGAATTAATTAATAAAATATCTATTAAGTACATTGACCAAGAAATTCAATATTTAACTGCTAAAGAAATTTCTGTAAACAAATCTCAGTTTTTGGATATTTTCAGTTTTTAAATCATAATTTTTACCACAAAAAAAATCCCTTTATTTTAATCATGCTCCTTTCTTGTTTTCCTTAAACAACAACAACTACTACAAAGTTGTATTATAATTACTTTTGATTAATTACAGCCACATCCGTGAGTGTTTTATGTTCTAACAAATACGAATACCACGTAACATTTATTTCCGTTCGTAGTAGAAACTAGCAAGTCTGGTACCAAATTGTTCAGGTAACAATCTTACAAAATCTTCGTCCCTCTCTCCGCCTGGCAAAAAGGAAAGTGCATTCAAAGAAAATATATTTACTCGTATGTTAACTAGATAAACCTTTAGCAAATGAGTTTTGAACACTAGAGAATCGTGGGTTGCCTTCAACATGGCATACAATGTGAAAGGTAGACGACAATACTCCTAGAAGAGTTACAGAGATTGCTGCTGTAATTGTCGCAAGAAGGCGTCTTTTGGAGCGCGTAATTTATGATTTTTCCGTTAGACATTAGACACAAAAGACATTAAAGCTAATTGTAATTATAATTTGTATTTTAAATAATAATATATATGTATGTGTGCATGTGTTTACGTATGTGTGATTAATATTTAAAGCGCTATTTATGAAAAGAGTCTCAGTGTAAATGTCAAAGTAGTTGTACTCCTTTAGGCAGCTAGTCCTTTGCAATTCAGCAAATGCAATGCTTGTTATTTTACACAATGTTTTCTTGTCACTTCATGTCTTGTCTTGCCTTGTCTTGTAAATAACGACTTTTTATATGAATTTATAGTTGCTACGAATTCATAACAATTTTTGTGTATAAAATATAAGAACATAAATAGTATGTGGCTCCTTAAAAGGATATGAATGTTCTGTGTGTCTAAGTATGTTAACTTATAAACAATTTTGCAATTTGTTGTTTTTTTTTTTTGTTATTCTTCTATTCCTTTCCTTCTTTTTTTTTGGAACTTAACAAATGTTGTGTCAATTTAGTTAATTGCCAACAATTATCTTAATGAGCGCCATGCCATTTCTAAATCAGACTAAAAAAGAATTATTAAAACGAAACAAAAGAAAAATTTCTTCTAGTTGACTTGTAATATAAGCGGCCTTATGACGCACTCGTAAATATAACCCATACTCCGCATGGAAACAACTTTAAAAGAGTGATTTCATTACTGATTAATGGTATTTAACAGCAACGGCCAGTGACCACTAATAAGAAGTTTTCTATTGTGGAAAGTAGCTCGGTATGTTGTAGGAAGTATTAAAAATATTCTAATGAAATTTCTTACGGATGTCTCTGAGGCATAAATAAATTGACATGAAAGCACTCGGATTCCTAGCATAAACTGCAAGACTGTGTGAATAATAATAAGAACTTGAATAATCTTTTGAATCGTATATTATTTTGATTATTATATTTTTATTCCAACCAAAGTTTATGGAAATGAACAAAGCGATGATTCCTTTAGATAACTGTTTGTAACAAATAAATACATAAATTCATCTGCACTACACATATGTACGTTAGTAAATAAATATTTACAACGATGCTCTCTTCATAGTAAAACAACTGAACAAGAAATAATAATCAGGCTTATACACATTTTTGGCTGTTAAAATGTGGGGCGTGTGTACTAGTTGTCACCAAAGTTGTCATGTCTTATATATTTTAATTCTAACATTTATTGTCACACTAAATACGTCTTCCACTAACTACTGCGACTGTGTTTCACCACTTCGGCTGAAATGCCAGCATTATCATTGAATAAACTGTAATAAATAAAACATATTTGTGCGACACGTCGCCCGAAAAATATGAAGAAAATTATGCGCATTAGTATCAACTCATTAGTTTCACAAAAAGGACAAATTTATTAAATTAAAAAGAAAAAAGAAAATTAAAACTCCCTTCTGAAATGGCAGTCATTAAAGAAAGTGTTTTGTTTTTTTTTTACAGAATACTAGAAAAAAGAAAAACTGTTTGTCAAATGATTGTGTTATGTTTATAATTTGTTTAGTTTAATAAATTTATTGATTAAATTTATAATTCGAGATATTCTCTGATATTTAATTGCAAACAGGTTTTATTTTTTGTGGGTTATGTAATGACGGAAATAGTTTTAATGAAAAGTTTACTTTAATTTAATTTTAAAGAGTGTGTTTATTTGTCTTATAGAGTGTGTTCTTTATAAAATTGCCAATTCTTCATGAAAATCTAATAAAATATCGTCTTCACTTTAATTAACGAATCTTTAAACTCATTACATTCCATCAGCTCTGACATCTAAACATCATGGTCGCTTACAGTCAACTTCCCCAAATCAAATACAAATGTTGCAGTAGAAAATATGAAGACAAAACATTGAAGGGGCCATTAATAGTCCATTTTTAGTAAATTGATCTCATTTTAGACGCGTACACCTTGATTGAGATTTTTATGTGGTAAAAATGCAAACGTATTCGTGCATTTGAATCCATCGTATGTTTAATGAATGTATGCGTGTTAATTCCTACAAGCTGTACGAGTGTATGAGTTTGTTTAATTTTATTTTACTTTTTTATTCATTTATTTGTTGGAAATGAGCAAAACGTACAAAAGGACGAAAATAAGACTGGCAGAGAAATTAGTAATCAGCATGAATATCTTAGCCAGATGGCTTAATACGACTGGAAACGTGACCAATGTTTCACTCAGTATTTTTATTTTGTTTGCCTTTTTTTGTTTTAGAGTCAATGTTTGTTAAAGCAACATGATGCTCGCTATCATCGTCATGAGCATCATGATTTGGTTGGTAATGAAATCACATTTGCACATATTAAATGAACAAAAAAATAAATAAAATAAAACAAAAAGCCACAAATGCTTGTAAGTTGAAATACCTGGTCTAAAGAGCAAAAAAAAAACAACAACAACAACTTCTAACAAGGATTTCTTTAAGGATAAAATCAAGAAAGCTTGAAATATGCCTCCGGAATAATAAATAACTCCCTCTACGTATTGGACAGACAGACAGACAAAGAGGACAACATACCGAAAATACAAAAAGAAATAAAATATTAAGTATGTTATAAGAAATATTTCAGTATTTCAATGAAAGTGTTAAGTGTTGGTAATTTGAATAAAATGTTTTAGGGTTGTGATATGGATCACAGTTTTGTTTAAGGGAGTATGATTTCTTTTCTTAACGTAAAGGAAGCTGAAGTTATTTAAATAATGATAAATTATCGTGAAATAAGTAAGAAAGTAGTTAAATTTTAATATAATTGGACATTCCTTGCAGATTTCAATAAAATTTGTGCTTCATAGTAAAAAAAATTAACCTTGCGCTGGAATCTGAAGTGGCAGGCCCTTATTTTTTATATTAACTTTTCCTTACTTAAATTTTTTAGTTATTACAACTTCAAAATTTAGCCTCGTGCAAATCAATGATTGTCTGGCCCATTCTGTAGCACCTTAGATTAGCTGAAAGAATTTAAACGTGTCCATTCGCCTGCAAATGAAGAACTGTGTCCGCGACTGTAGAAAACATCAAGAAAATCCACAATGTGTAAAAGCTAATGGCAAGATGGATGGCAGCCCTTAACGCCTGACTGGTATAGAAGCTGGCTTACAGCATTCTGCAACGATTCTGATGAATTTTAATTTTCTGTTGACAAAACATTGATTCGTGGTTTTTAATCCAAAGTGAATATTATTTTGGCTAATGCTCGCAACATTTTTAGTTAGAAAGAATTGGACATGAGACAACATTCCAGAGGAACAAGGGAAAATTTTAACATCAATTAATTTCAACTTACACGGCAGAATAGAAACAACGTTGTTTTTCGGGAGCCGCTACACTCCCATCATCAGTCTTCATGTGTGTTTCCATGTATCCGCTACTGTTTAGGTGACTCAGTTAAATGTGATTTCATATTTGTATTTACACATATTATAACTCTGAAAAGGATACGAAAGTTATTTATATTGTGGAAGGTATTATTCGTTGTTTTTAAAGCAAACACAACTTCGCCATTTCAAATTTTATCATCACTAATTAACGTTCAATTAACCCATTAATACACGTTGTTTTATCTCTTGTACCATTTTACTTAAGACAAACTTTTTTTGGTTTGATTAATACTTAAGTATTATTGCTTTTTGTTTGATTCGCCAAATACGAAATAACAGTAAAAGAAATGCATTTCACTTGGTGAACCCACTGAGAAAAAAGCATAGATCGTAAAATCTGCTGTTAGCGCACATGAGTAACTTTTTCTTAATCTTGAGCATTAAAGATCGATCATGAAAAAAACATTACGACACGACTCCATCTCTAATAGATACTACCACATATGCGTTTGTTTCAAATTTCAACATCTGTATTTACAGATCCAAATACAATAAATGAAAACATGAAATATTAACCCAATTATTTGTACTGGCTTAACAATTTTAACTGCCAGACCCACTATGTCGATCGAGTTCATTTGAAACAATAACAAATTCTAAATTTTTGTTTTTGTTTTAAATGCAATTGTACGAAAGAACGAATACGTGTGACATAGTGGGCCTGGCAGTAAGTTTACTATTTAAACAACTGCCAACGAATGTACCAATTAAAAAAAATTAAGTTTAAATATTTAGAGAATTTAAAGACAAAATGATCATTCTGTTTTTGACTTCTCAGTAGACGTAATCGAGTTGAAATGAAAATATCATTTGCTATCTTGATATTGTTCTGTGCTGTTTGCCAGTGTTCTGCTGCTTCTGTCATCATCTTTTATGATCCAGCCTTTTCAGCAAGTTTGGAGAACACAACAGTTATTCCAGCTAAAGATTTGAGTGCAAAAGATATGAGTGCAAAAGATATGAGTGAAAAAGATTTGATCACAAAAGATATGAGTGCAAAGGATTTGAGTGATCCATTAGAAAAGTATCGATTAAATCTCAATAATGACGAGAATGAAGAAGAGATGGTCGTAATAATACTTAATGAACCTGAATTTATTAGTAAAGCTCAAGATTATGATGATGATAATGATAATGATAGCACTGCTGTACTTTACGATGATAATAGTGACTTAATGAAAGCTGATACTGATGGCGATCATGTCGGAGCATTAGATAAAAATAATGGACGTGTTCGTAGTGGCAGACACAAAGGACGCAAAAAATGCAAAAAACGCAGAGGATTCAAACGCCGTAAATGCCGCAGACGTTATATATTATTATTGTAACGAAATTTCTTTATATAAAAATTGTTATAAAATAATAAATAACTTATTTATGTTCTTTAAATCCGTGATACTGCCATGCAAGGGATGCACGTCAGTAAAAATATAAATTGAAGATCCCAAGTGATTATAATTTTCCGCAAACTCAAAACATATTTCAAGAAAACCAGAAAAAAATTAACATTAATTAATTACACGGCAGAACAGAAACAACGACGTTGTTTTTCTTTTTGTTTTGGGGGTTGCTACTCCCGTATAATCAGTGTTCAAGTGAATTTCCATTTATTCCATGCTTTTTACGTGGTCCGGTTGAATGTCATTACAAATCGTATGACCAGGACAAGATTACGCGAATTTTTTCTAACCAAGAACGTTACGAACTTTAGCCTTATAATAATCGCTTTGGACTAGCAAGCCATTACAGTTCGGAAAATAATCAAATCAAAATTTTTAATTTTTGTTTTGCTTTTATTGTTCACTTTTTTATTGTTACTAATTGATAAAGGGTTGTAAGAAAAACTAAAAGATTCATATTGAAATGCATGCATATCGACAAGAGATATGCACCATTCACGTGTTAACGTCGTGATCGCGCACGATCATGATATTTTTATTTTTAGTCACGGGAACGTGCATGAAAGGAAGTACAACAAAATTTAGCGTGACTGAGCGTGCATAGAAAATTTTTGTCGTAATTGTTTCGTAATTCTTTTACTTTATTGTAATTTATTCATATAATTTTTTAATGAATTTTGTACGCAATTATATGAATTTAGTTTTTGGTTAAATTATTTATTAATTTAAGAAATTTTTTGGATAAATTAAACTTATTTGTATTAACAAAGTAATGTTAGAACAATTATCTATCAGACTACCAGAACAGATCAGTACTGACTTCAAGGTCGCTACACCACCTTATTAGTGTTATTTGTTGGTATTTACCACTTTTGATTTTGGATACTATTGACTAGGAATATCAACTATTTAACCATATTATTTAACAAATTAGAATACGAAAGTTTCTTCTATTCATTTCCTCAAGTCAAATCAATTTCGATTAGTACGAAATTCGCATCTCTAGTGATTAATTATTTCATATTATTATTCTCTCGCTTTTTCTAGCGCCATTGAGTGCTGAGATCAAGCTGTTTTTCATTTATGTATGTTCACTCGGTTTTTGTCTTTTGTAGTTGAATTTCTTAGTAATTCAACCATCTGCCAACTGTGACAACGTAAACATGAATTTTGACATCGTTTTTATTAATTAATGTTTTTAGTTGAAATTTTTTTAATTTTTATATTTTATATTGAAATGAAAATTTTATAGCTTGAGTTCAAATCTGAGTTTACCCCATATCTTCTTAATTTAAGAAGTTATTTTTGGATAAATTCATTATTTTATTAAGAGAGTACTTTTTATTTGAAACAATTTATTCATCAGACTAGCAGAACGGATCAGTATTGATTTTATTAATTTATATTATATCAGGTTCAAATCTGACTTTACCAACATATTTCTTAATTTTAAGAAACTTTTGATAAATTCTAATCTTTTTTATTAAGAAAGTATTATTGCAAGGATTTATTCATCAAACCAGTGAGCCAAAAATATAAGGTCGTGCATGAGTAAAATTTGTTTATCGTGAGCGTGCATGAGCATATAGTGTAAATTCACTCACGGCTTCATCTCTAATATCGACTAGCTCACCTACGACAAATAACCAATAATGATATAAACACTGATAGCGCCTTCCCACCGTCGAAGTGATTTTGTTCTGCGCATATATGAACGTCAGTCATATCAGCCTAACGCTTAACAAAAGCAAAACATATACAACAAGTGAGATTGTTATGAATTAAAGAGAACTAAAAGAATTCCGGTTTTAGAAGTGATGAAGCATATTATTAAACATAAGACGTCAGTATAATAAATGACCGTTCAAGGTCTATTAATGCAGGTCATGTCGAAAGAACAGCTAAACTACTTTTTTGTATGATTCAATCCATTGTAGGTTCCTAATTTTTGAGATAAGCCAAACCAACTGCAAAGAAACTTTTTTGTTTTACATATTAATTATACTGCCATGGTTTAGTAAAATGCAGTAAATTACAAAAAGTAAGATTAGAAAAAACTAAAATCTAAAATTAAGATACTTCCAAGCTCAATTAATCGTATAACACTTTTACAATAATAATTAAATGATAGAAAATATAATTCATAACAAGTAGAAAGTAGAAATTAATTGATGAACTAACTGCCTTTGACATGTGTTAATTAAAAAGCAGTGAAATGTGATGATACTACAAATTATTTCAACAATGCAATGGGTTTTCTTTACATAAATATAAAATATTCCTTAAAAACGGCAAAAAGTAAAAAGCCGAAATTTTAATATTTCAATGAATTAATAAAAAAGCAGTAATATATTTGTAATTTTACTATTTTTTTATTTAAACAATAAATTAACTACTTTTACACTGTGATATATAAATAATTTTTTATATACGATCAAAATATATATAATATTTTTAAAGATTGATTTTGTGATTGACATGTAAAAAACTATTAAAATAATTTATCGGCTTTCAAATGTTAAAAAGGCAGTAAGTATATTTGTATTATTCGGCCATGTTACCGCGTCTGAGTCATTTTTTTAAATTAAAAGCAGTCGTTGTTTTTATACTTTTGTTTTAGAAATATTTATTTAACCACGAAAACTAATTTTTTGTTCCTCATTTATTCGTCAATAAATATTTTTAGTTGAATGATTTACTTATTTTAATTTTGTGTTGTATTTGATCAGAAAATTCAGAGAGTTTATGATTCAGGGCTCTAATGTTGAAATACATCCGATCTCGAGAAAGATTATTTTTATATTATGTCTGCAATCGAGACTTTGGGACAATTCCATGTGCCTTTAAAAAACTTACGTGATAATCATGCCTTTCTTGGTAGTTGATTGTAAAATATGTGCTTGTATTTTATACATCACTTTCCCATTTGGTTTTCAGAGTTTGAACTTCCAACTATTCTTTTGGCACAGAAATATTGTGTTCTTTCTCCTTTAATATGTGGCATATTTTTTTGTTTTTCAATTTTGTATTATCAAGTCCAGCAGGTTTTATTGACTCAAGGCTACCATATTGTAAAAGGGAATCCTTAAAATATTTTGATCACATTTCGTAGTGTAAGCTATTTTCAATATCATCAGGATTAAAATATAGCATGGAAACATACAAAGTATTTTGGTAAATTTTTTTGAGATGTAGCAACACATTTCAACAAATAGAACTACAAAAAAGCCATACTTCAATTAGAATTTAGAAGATGTGTTTTGCGTCCGATGCGAAATTGTTTTAAGCATATTAAAAAATTGTCAATGAACTGTCAAAATTGGCTTTAGAATATGTTAAATAAGTTAAAAATGCTGCAGATATGCTCCTAAGACTGAAATATGCAAAAAAATAGCTTTAAGAAGTAAAATATGCAATAATATAAACTAATAAATCGATGCCAAAACTCTTAAAAATATCCGAAACGGATAAATATTTTAACTCTGCCTCCACAACTTGCTCAGGAAATAAATTGTAATTGCATATGTTCGGTTTCCCTGAGAGTTACATGTTATTGACAATTTAAAAATAATTTGGTAGTAATAATTTCAATAGTATGATAAAATTTATTTAACGTTAGGTATTAACTAATTGATTAACTTAAAATTTATTTAAAATTTCGCTTTAACTGCTAAAATTTTAATTAATAAAAATATTTTAATTTTTATTAGTTAATTTTAATGTTTTTTTTTCAAAACGTTCTCAACCCGAAACTTGCGCAGTACAATAATATTTCTACGTACATACGCACACACAAAGTTACAAAAAATTGTGCACTCATTAAAAAAAATCTCGCTCCACTAAAAATAATAGTAGAATACACACATTGTACACATACGAGGGCAGTACATAAAAAAAGCCTCTTAAGCCGACTAAAAAGAAAAAAATTTGCTGCGCTAGCAACGTAGCTAACAAAACTTAGCAATTTGTCCTACAGATACATCGGATCAAAGAATAATTCTGTTTATGCTGTTCGAATATTTATAACACACAGATGAGTGCACAAAAATAGTAATAACGAGACCGTTGAAATTATTTTTTATTCCCATTCCAAGCTTAAACTAGTAAATAAAAGTAACAATATGTATATCAACTGAAAGAGTAAATGCAGAGATTAGAATTCATTCAATCTTTGATCTCGAACTAAAAAAGTGACTCTTAGTACAGCTAATTTAAAACCGGTTAAGCTATCAACCGAGTAGTTGCCTAGCTAATTTTTAACCATCTTAATCAACCAAATTGAACAGCTCTAATATCTGTCAACCAAAGCAAACACAAGTTTATAAAAAACACGTTTACAATTTACGGTTATAAAAACATTTAGTCTTTTTTTATGTAAAACTAAATGACATGAATGAAGTTTAATGCTGTAGATCACTTACAATACATAATAAAGTTTTTGCGTTTAGTCATTGTGTTGCTTTAATAAAATACAACAGCCCTATTCACGATCTTATGTATTTGAGATGGCAAATTTATGCAATTGTGCAAACTTAGTCTTTTAATCATGAGGGGGGTATTTTTGGTTTAGTTTGCGTTGCTTGGTTGCTAAGCTCGTAATTCCAAGTTGACTGGCAAAAAGAACAAATATTGTCCACTGAAATTTTGGTTAAAAAAAGTTTTGTCTAACGAAAGCTTTAAGGAAGAAATAGTGAACTCTTTAAAAATATTTTTCCCCATAATTGGTTTTTTCCGTGCTTTTTTCTTATTGTCAGGTGTGTTGGAGAAATAAGGCGAGTCAAAATTATCGGCAGCTTCTGGTAATTTGTATATCGGCAGCTCGATTTTATATATTTTTTTAAGTAGCAAAACAAAAGGGTGTTAAGATATAGTATTCAGAAAAGTACATAAATTTTCAGCCCCGTCTTAAACTAAACTCGTCGTATATTTTTAGCCCCTTCGGATTGATCGTTTTGTTTCTCTGCAGTCATGTTGAAGTTAAGTGTTGCAAGTGCTGAGGAAATATAAGCTAGAGGTTTTAGCAGTAGCAAGTGCTTCACTGCACTCTACCGTTTCGTCATATGCTCTGCTGCCAGACCATTTGCACAAGATTGTGAAGAGGGCTATTATGAAAGCATATCTATAAACATTAAAATTTTTTAATTTAAATCAAACGAAATTTAATTACGACAATTAAAAAAATGTTAATTGAATAAATTTTGACGAAAACTGTTTCTACGGATGAAAGAGATAAGAAAGTGGTTTTTCAACAATGCATTTTATACTACGAAAAAATTGAATGTTTTTTTCCTGAGTTCGTGAAAGCTCGATTTTGATATTCAAATATAATCGCGATCGATAGATCACGCATGTTGTCTTATGTTTAAGCCACGCCCACACCATGATGCGTAAGTAGTTTTTAATTTAATTGTGATCACACGTGAACACAACAAACAATACATCTTAACTATTTAACAATTTATTTTTTTTAATTTTGTTTGTTTGTCTGACGGGTTTTCATTAAGGCAATTTGTAAAGAAAGTAGTAATAAAGGAATTTAATATGAAACAAATTATTTACAGTGACTCGTATATAAAATAAATTTTTATGGCAAAAAAGCCGCTGGAGCAGATAATAAGTTTGAAAAAAACCAATAACATCATTAGATAATGATAATGACCCTCAACAAATACCAACTTTATTAGTTAAATTTTTCCTTAAAACAAGTAAACTGTTAATTGTCTGCGTTCTGAATTTAAAATTATTTTGTTATGATCTCAAACAAAATATTGCTTACATTTCATAAATTTCCAGATAAATTTTTAATTACTAATTTTGTTTGACTTTTTCCAGTTTTTTCAATAAAATTTATTTATTAATACGCTGTTATTTCAATCAAAAATTCCTATAATTTGTTCAATAAGTTTTTTTTTAATTGAAATTGAAAATTTTGTTTAAATTAAATTTATTATTCGCGACAGGTTTCAATATTTTATTTCAAAGAATTTCAAAAAGTTTTGCTTTTTTAGTTTGTTGTTTTGTTTTTATGCCCAACTTAAACATTAAGTGAAAAAGCAATTTGTAGAGTTTTACAATTTGCTGTTTAATCGTGATTTTCTAAATGTTCAAAATTTGATAAATTCGTGCTGTTGGGTATCACCCTTTAGTCATTTATATATTCAGATTTAATTCTGTTATTAGAATTATTAGCGGAAGTATTCGGGTTGCCAACAATACATACAGAAAACAGTGAGACAAACCTGCAAAATATTCAGCGGGATTTATAAATTTTTAAGTTTGTGATAATTTTTCATATTTCGAATATTTTCATTGCCTTTTCAAAATCTTAAAAATATGTTTTCGTTTTTAAAGTATTGTTTGATTTGTTATAATTAAATCTGGAATTCATTAAACTAGTGGAAGCACTATCAGCTATTAGTAATATTGGCACAGACGTTCTACTAACAAAGAACTATTCAAATACATTTTTTACGAGAAACAGACGGCTTGACATGCATTGCGAAAATTATGGAATTCAATAATAATGGAAAAGTCAGTATATCCAAAGAAACGAAATTATAGTATGACTTTTATATGCAAATTGGTTCTAAATCCATTGACTCGTAGCGGAATATCTGGTTATTTCACGGATTTCTTAAAGAGCAGAATAAGTTTAAAATAGCACGTAATTTTATTAATAATAAATGAAAAATTACACCAAAAAGCGTTAAAAACTGCTCAAAATTAAATTAAATAAAATCAGCCACAACGACCCCGACTCCAGCATGTTCCGTACTAGTACTAGTTTGGGAAGCATTACAATCTAATTTCCAATACCTGCAAGTTTACTGGCTAAGTGATGAAGAAAAGGAAAACAAAAAAAACTATTCTCCCCTTAAGTTGACTTTATATTGTTTCGATCAAAAACAGCACAATAAAAAATCAAATAGCAAATATTGCATATTATGGCAAAATATATTAAAAAGGCATTTTACAAGAAAAAAAAATACAAAAATTTCAAAGGCAATAACATCTGCCATAAAAAAATATATGCTGCTAATAAGCTATAAAGTCCTCCAAACCTTATGCCTTTCAAATAAGAGAAGTTTAATTCGAGAAATTATCACATAATGTAAAAAAAACTAATTATCAGTCCATTGCTGAACTCGGGACTTAAGGTCCTGGCACTTCTGGCAGCCCTAATGAACATGTTTGTTTGTATTTTGTAGTGACCAGCGTTCTCAGTTTGGGATTTTTTTTGCGATTGGGGTTGTTTTGTCAAAAGTCCACAGATATTATTATAAATCTTCTTATTTAGTTTTTCTTTTTTATATTCAAATTCATGTATTGAAATATCATATTTTTCTCCTTGATAGTGTTAAGATTGAAAAAATTTTAATATATAAAAATTTATGTTGTGAATGCCAACTCATAAGAAGAATAATTTAATTCGATTGTGGTACAAGTCTAAAGAAAATATTTAAAAAAATTTTTAACGTTTTAACCAACGCCTGCAAATACTTATTCGGGCATAGAAAACCCCAATTTTATGTGGATGCAAGAAGAATGGACAAAGGAAAATTTTACACGATTTTTGTTAGAATGTCTGAAATATATTTCTTCTGCACCAGAATCATTTTAAGGTACTAATGACCCAAGAAATATGTACTAGTGTGTGGCTTGTAAGACCTCTTCAAAGGCACAGAAACCAGACCTTAAGAGGCATAGTGAATCAGTCAAGCACAAAAAAAATTTAAAAAATTATGGAAAGATATTTCTTTTTTATTTACAACACACAAATACATATTGTCGGTCACAGGTTGACAACTCTTATCATGTTTTTTGTACTTTTCAGGAGACAAATAAAATGTTATTACTCCGTTACTAAACCATGTTGGAAGTTAATAAAAAAAACAAAATAAGTAGGAGGAGTAGGGAAGGAAATTGTTTAAAAATATAAATGAAACGTATTAACATGCAAAAGGACAAACTACAGTCTTTTGGCATCAAAAACCCGATTCAATTTTTTGTGAGTTAAGAGTTGTAAACCTGTGACCAACGATATGTATTCTCCTGGATATTTTTAATGTAGTAGCATACACACATATTTTTAATTTAAAGCTGCAGTTACCACAACAGCATTCAAGATTATGGTTATTAAGATGGGTGTATTCACAGCACAGCATGTCTCAATATCTTCCGTGGATCTTCTGTAGAGTATACTAAATTCTTTTTAATAAAAAAAATTTGAAAAAACGGTTACATCAAGCAAAATGTAATGCAATTAATAAATATTTAATTGCTCCTCTTACATATGCGTACGGTATCTGTGGAGATTTTCGGAGATAAGAAATTAGCTATTTTGGGAAATATGGTGAATTATAAATCGCACATTGGCGATAAGGTATAAAATAATACTGGGAACCCTAAACATTTTTGCTCACCAATATGTTTTTCTAAAATTAATCAAATAACTTCTAGCGATCTCCTTGACCATATTAAGATCAAGCTCTTTGTCAGTTGGCTTCAAACATGTTTGAAAGCAAAAACGATAGACAACAAATACACATAATTGTTTTTCTTATTAGCCGACTGGCTGGCTGATCGATCAATGTTACTTTTTTTTGCAATGTGCCGCGTTCGTTAACTCTTTTGGCTTAAATGAGCACTTTAACTATTATCACTTATGGTAACATTATTAAGAGAGACTTTACGAGCAAGTAGATTCACTAGTATGTATGGATATATAGTATGATGTGTATGCAACAGAACAAATAAAAAAAGTCTGGCGAAAAAAATTATTTATAGATCCCTTGAAAAAGAATTTGCGTTTAGTCAGTGTCTTCTTAGCATCCGTAATTGACGCGTCTCTGTGAAATTATTGCGGATACATTTCTAAAACGGAAACGGACACAAAGTTATCAACGAAATGTGAGTTTATTAAGAACATAAATTTTAAAATATTTTAAAGACTTGTAAGTGTAACTTAAGAAATGTGCGCGTTTACCGTGGAATCGTGTCTAAATTAAAGTTATAACCACCTTTTTTTTTTGCACAAAATGCTAAAGTCTTATGAATTTATTGTTAAGATTTAAAAACGTTTATTTTCTAGTTGACCTTAACCTAAAGAAAAAGAATTAGACAAAACAAGTATACTTGTTTAAAATGCAATTCTATGCTTGCAACAACTAAATGCTGAAGTATGTATGGATTAAAGTTCTAGTTCTGTATGACACAGAAATCCTTTCTTGCGTTTGTTTGCCAAAAGAAATGAAATGTTTATACAAATTCGAAATCAATGTAAAAGCGTAAAATTTTTTAAATGACCTAATTTCTACGAAAGTAATTAGATTCAAGTACATACATACGTATGCAATTAAGAACGCTTTTAACTTTATAGCAAATAATATGAAAATGCGCTGTGTAACCACTAACAAGTTTTAAATGCTGTTTCAAACAAACAAAAAAAATACTCGTATGTATGTATTATTGAATTCATAAAATTTCACACGAATTGCAGTGTTTGGTTTAAGTATTGACTTTGTTGACTTTGTTGACTTTGAACCAAAAATATTATTCGCTTGGAAATACAGACAAACTTAACACTTATGTACTTCAAAATTAGTGTTTAAGTTTGTTTGTATTTTGTACTTAGATGTGGTTAAGCAGATGATGCAAAAGCTCTGTGAAAATGCAGTCAGTGTTCATGGATAATTGTTTGAATGAATTCGGTTTGTAATCGGTTTCCACAGCAAAAAACTTGCAGTCAAGTACATAAAAATAGATGCATCAGGGGCATTTCAAGGTGGCGAAATAAAAATATTTCCCCACACTTCTCCCCCAAAAACGATCAAGATATCTATTATTTTTCGTTACTTTAATTATATTAAAAATTGTTTGTTTTATATACAAATCGACCTTAGCCAGTTCACTACCCTCAGAAGCTGACCAACAATTCGTTTCAGTATCACTAATTTTTTTTACTACAAATTTTTTTTATAAAAGTACCAAAAATAAATATGCAATGATACAGCAAAGAAAAAACATGGTGCAGGAAATCATAATCAAACAACAACATACTATGTTTGAATTATATGATTGTATTCTAGTCGTTATATGATTGACTAATTCAAAATTGAATTATTCAAACAAATCAAAACGGACAATCTTCATTAATGAATGAATAGAAACCAAACATAAATTCATTGTCTGCCTCCATTTGACAGCTAAGGACATTTTAAATGTGTAATTAATGCAAATAATTCGGTTATTCGCCAAATTACAACACTATGCGTTTTGTAGTTTGTAGACATTTCTTAAAAGATGTTGGCCATATCTTAGGGCGTTCGCAGAAAGTTCACATTTAAGAGTAATCAGTGGTAGAGCAGAAATTTTCGTATTACCGTGAGTATTCTTTATATTCCAAATATGGACCATATCATAAAAATCTCGAGAAGACTGTGAAACACATCTAAGTATTGTAGAAATCTCAGCTGTGCCGTGGCTAAACCTGAATTACTTATATATTATTTCTAATACTAGCCAAGTGATATGATGTATGATATTTTATGCTATTTCGGGCATAATATGATTGCAAACAAACAAGTTTATTTGTATGTAATAATAAAAATTTTGGTTGTGGTTCAACCATGTGACACCTGTTAAGGATGGTAATTATTAAATGCTATAATCAAACAAGAACTTTTTTAGCATAACTAAAATTATGTTTAAATAAAAAAAGCAACTATGGAATGCTTGTTACAACCATACGGTGTCTGCAATAACCATAATATTGTCTTACCAACCATGCCTATCCAAATTTGTTCTTTGCGTGTATAAAAGTGGTAGATATACAAAATTATTCACTTTGCATGGACCACTGTCGCTAAATAAATATACAAATTTTTCCATAGTGCGTTCATAAGAAAATGTGCAAATTAAGGGAAGATGGTTCAATTGGCGTAGGCTTTAGTTGTGTCGCATGGCTTGAAACGAATTAGCTGTACATAGGATTACCATTTCAACATTGTAAACAAAGCAAACACTTACCAAAAAACGAACTAGATTTAACAAATAAATAAAAAAAATATAAAAAGTATATAAATCGACTCCTTAGCGACTCCTTAGCGCAAAAGTCTAAAAAGTAGCAAATCTTTAGCTTTTCAGCAGGATTCCGATAAAACCTGACAGACTGCATCTTAAAAGCTTCAACATTTTAACGATTCTCAGATATTGACAGGTTCATATTAAAGCAAGTATTGAAAAAAATTTTGAAGTGGTCGAAATAATTTTCAGTTTTGTTTTTATAAATTGATATACAATAATTTTAGTTTAAACTTTTTTAATTTTCTCGTTTGTTTTTACCCTCTGCTTGGTTTGATACATGAAATAAAATCATTCAAAAATATTTTTAGTGTGTCTATTCTGTAGTAAATAAAATTTTTACGGCCATTCATGATTTACGCCAATCACGTAAGTTGTGACCATTTTTAACTCCCATAAGAAATTTATTCAAACAATTTGTAGCAGGCATGGAACATTAACATCAACATGTTAAGTTAGCGTTGATTTGATTAGATTTGTTAATAACTAGCAGGTAGTGAAGCTTGTTAGCGAACAATATAATATTTTGTATAAAAAACTAATAAATATTTCTTGCAACAATAGTTTGCTAATAAATATTTAATTTCCGTGGACTACCAATTTAATGCTCATGTATTTAACCTCTTCTAACCTCATTAATTTAACAAAAAAAAGTTAAATCTATTAGAAACAAAGTAACACGTATTAAGTCCACCTCTACACAGAACAAAATAATGAAACAGAACACGACTGTAACTGTAACGTGGACCGGAAATAACTCTGAGAGCAACAAAGCCCATAATAAAACCGACGATAGTAACGAGAAATTTCTCATTAAATAAATTGAATTATTATTTCTTCCTTTTATTTTTACTTTTATTTAAAAAATAACTAAATTTTATAAAAAGGTTGGTGGGAGTGAGAGTTTCAAAATAAAACCGCTAGAAAATTCCATCTCTATATAATATTAACTCTATTTTAAAACAGATACTCTGGACGTATTGAAAATGTCAGTTTGTATTGACGTTACGCCAGAATTGTCTTTCACAATTAATGTAAAAATTAGAGCCCTGCACAAGCATATTTGAAAAAGTGTTTAAAAAATTTGGTTTGTTTGAAACACTTTCGCAACATTGAAACACTTATGACCTCTTTTTGTAAGATGAAACGTTTCTAAACGTTTCAAATTTGTATAAAAAATCCTATAAATTTTGTTAATTTTTTTTTTCATACAAGTTTCAAACTCTTAGCAATGTCCCATTCCAAAACAAAATATTATATTCGCGATTAACATGAGTAGTTTTAAACAGTAAAAATAAGTCCCGTTCGAGTAATTTAAACCTAAATTTCGATTAATTTATTAATCGAACAATTGAAAAGTCTATTAAAGGGTGCTTATTAAATTTCAATAAAAAACAGATAAATTGTGTTAGTTGGCATGAATTTGTCTTCATTTTAAAGATAATTATTTGTGTTCTAACCACAGCTGCGGTCATGTGGGCGCTACGATTGGCGCGTATATAACGCGATCTGGGTGTCCACTTTTCATACACTGTCGCCCATTGCAACCGAATTTCCCCAATAACTCGGCGAATGTCGTGTTCTAAGTGTCAAAATGTCTCTGGTTTAACGCCGTGGACAAATAACTTGACATATCGCCAGAGGAAATAATCAATGGAGTTAGATCACACGATCCTAATGCCCAGCTAAAAGAATTTTCGTGAAATTTTATTTCTGATTTTGATTTTTTTCAGTATTTTTTTAGTATTCTTGAGATTACAACAAGCGTTGGTGTAGCGTTAATAAACTCCTTGTAAAATGGGAAATCAAACTAACCACAAAGTAACTGTCAACTGTCAAATCGATTGTCAAACAAAGCAGTGTTGCCAATTCATAGTTCTATCGAGTTAAAAAAATATTGCAAGCCATAAATCAGTTAAAAACCAATTATTTACTGAAAAATCTTAATTTTGCAATCATCAAGAAAAATCAAAAACATATTTTCATTAAAAAAAATCGTAATATTAAAACAAACCAATATAAAATTCTTTTGTCCTTATTCACAAACGATTAATAAAGTTAATATGCCCATTAAACCCGGTTTTCCCATATAAAAATCCAACATTAAACCTACTATAACTTTATTAATCGTTTGTGAACAAGGCCATTGATCTTCAGAAAAATAAAAATTACTCAATAATATACTAAAATCTACAAACACTGAAAAAAAGTTATCAAACTCGAAAAAAACTTAAATTAAATGTTTTTATTTAAATTATTCAAAATTAGCAATAAATTATCTTTAACATAATTTTTTTAACATTATATTATTAAAAGGGATAGAATATAATATTCAGCTTTTAAATAAAATTCCTCATTCACAATATATATGTACATACATACATATGTATATGTATTATATACTACTTACATACGCACATACAGATGTCCAATTTCTATAGAAAACAATATGCGGAAGACTTCGTCATTCATAGTTAAAAATATTTAAATTCTTTTATTGTTTGTACTTTGTATATCAGAAGAAGTGTGTACATTCATAATATCAAATTGTTAAATTCCGATCACGTTACAATTGTACGATTATACCTTTTTGGAAATAGTTGCTTGTGCTCATCATGTACGTCCACCAGCAGTGTCAACATTTAAATTTCAAAAAGCACCAAAATTGAAGATAAACGCATATTTTTTAGAAATTGTTATGTTTTTATTTTAATTTAAAAAATTTTCAAACTAAATCAAAATATGTGTGTATATAGTTTTTATAAGAATTAAGGCCTCTTTGCCCGACCATAAATGTAGAATTGCAAATGTAATCGTGTCAGCTGATCGTATCTGTTACATGAAAAAGCAATGAAAATGCTTACCTGACTGAAATGTCACTTGGCTGTAACTTACCAAACTGTAGAAAATTTAATTTTATTACGATTTTACGTGAAAAATGTAGACAGTGATGGAATGCATGTACGAATATGTTGAATATGAATGCGGCACAGTAGCCCTTTCTGGTACTTTTTTTCTTTTGATATTTGAACCATTTTAATTGTTATATGTGTATACATCCATGGTATATTGAATAAATTTAGTTTTATTATCAATTTATTTTTCTTTATAAAATTTAGAAAATTTAGAGATTACCATTTTCTATTCTAAGAAAAGTGCAAAATTGTTTGCCCTTTTAGTGACAATTTGCAATATAATTATTTTGAGATAGTGAGTTTATTATAAGTTATTGTATCATCACTTACGAAGACAAATTTTTGTCTTAAAAATACTTTGAATAGATATTTTTCTTATAAAACGTAAAATAAACCGGCATAAATATCAATATACATACATACAAACAAAGGTAAAAAATTAATTTTTGGATAATACCAAACAAGGATAGAAAAAATTACTTGCAGATAATTTTATTCATAAAAAATAATTTGTGTTTGAAATGTATTTTATGAGACATATTTTTCATACAAATTTTCTTTAAAATACATTTCAAACCTTAAATAATTTTTTATTTTATAATATTAACAAGAATAATAATATATTGCAAAGAAATTTTTATGGCTTGAGTTCAAATCTGAGTTTTACCCATTCCTTCTTAATTTAAGAAATTATTTTTGGATAAATTCAATATTTTTATTAAGAGAGTACTTTTTATTTGAAACAATTTATTCATCAGACTAGCAGAACGGATCAGTATTGATTTCGAGGTCGCTACACCATATCATCAGGGTTCTTTTGTTCGATTTTACCACTTTTGACGGTGGATACTAGTGATCAGGAATATCAACTATTTAACCGTATTGTTTAACGAATTGGAATACGAAAAGTGTAACTTATTCATTTCTTACAAGTTAAATTTCGGTTAGTACGAAATTCCATCTCTGATTTTTAATTATTCCAAATATTCCATACTATCTTGCTTTTTCCAAAGAAATCACGCAGTTTTCCATTTTTGTTTACTTTATTTTTGTCTTGTAGTTGACTTTCTTAGTATATTTTTAATAAAGAATAATAATAAAAAATAAAGCTAAAATTTAGTCTAATAAGAATAAAATAATGTTTTAGTACTGTTTAAATAATGTTCGTACTTTGGAGAAATTATACTCCCATTACTGTTTCGATTTTTCATATGTATAAATGAATTTTTTTATGTATATGTCAAAAACAAATTAGACGATTTGAAGTATTCTATAATATGGTATTTACACCAGAAAGAAATTTACTACCTGCGAGATTTAAAGCAAATCTTGTTGATTTTGACTAGATTTCACATACAAAACAAAATCTACTTCGTCACTAGATTTCGGCAAAATCTACTCAAAATCTCACAATACTTAGTGGTTTTCCCCAATTGTACTGAAAAATACTACGCTGTTCATTAACAATTCTATGAAGGGTCCGCTCGCCAGCTGTTTTGCATTTGAATGATCATATTTGTATGGAGCTTGACATTTGAAAATGAAAATCACAATCAACTGTGTTTGGCACGAAATCTTGAAAAATGTCAGGAATAACCCGATGTAAATGGTATAGATTTTGATAGAGATTTCAATTGAAATATACTAGATTTTGGTCTGGTGTAAATGCCATATAAGTACACAAACATTTACATTTGCGGTACATTTACATTTACGATACATTTACGATTTCTACGGTCGGCTAAAGAGGCCTTTACGATACATTTACGATTTCTACGGTCGACTAGAGGCCTTTATACTTTTAAATTTTGAGCTCTGTTTATTCTTATGGAAAATATTTTGGAATACTGATCAATTGAAGGTGTATTAATTCTAAAGGCAGAATTAGTTTGTACGTTCTGTTCTGTTATGGATCAGCTGTTTGGTTTCTGTTCAATTGAAAAGCTGTATGTGTGGTTTGTTGTTAATTTTTCGTTCTGTTGTGTTGCGGACTATTCTATAGAAAATAGAATGCAACGTTAAGTGACAGCCAAGAATTTGTATGTATTACAAATTTTGTATTAAAAGTCAGAAAATGTTATTTTAATTCAAACTTTTAAAGATTTATATATTTTTGTCAAATAAAAAACCTTTTGCAAACATTTACAAAATTCATTCCTCTAATTACATCGTCTACATCTGAAAGTTCAGACACAGACTAAGTAATTCAAAAATATTTTCTACAGAAACGAATGGCACAGAACGGCAACGAAAAGTAAAAATTAATGAGCCCTTAAAGTACACTACACTCACTTTGACAGCTGATCGATGTCGCCTTAATTGTTAAGTTCATAATTGAGAAGAAAAAAAGATTGTATGTGCTGCGAGAAAATTTTCAATAAGTAAGAAAATAAAATAAAAGAAAGAGAAAAATTATTGACTTTGCCTTGTATTATATTCAAGGCAAATTCATAACTCATAAATTCGTAGACTCGCCTCAATTCACTTTGAAAACTAAATACTTTCTTTGTCAAAATCAACGTCAAACAAAACAGATCAAAATGCAAAGAGCTGCAAGAGCAAAAAATAATCAGCTGAGCTTTCAAGACGATCTGTTATGAATTCGCCTTGTATTATATTATTGTTGTTCGAATTGACAATAAAGGAGATATAAAAAAACAAATTGCCTGCTGTTTTTATTGTTGTATTAACTAGCATATTTGAATAAATATACTTTAGTAAATTTTTCCATTTAAAACTTTGAATATAAATTAATTTAAGTTTGATATGAAAAATTAAAATCGTAAGATAATTAAGCAGTTTTGGTTTTTGCAACCTTTTGTGATGTACATTTTAAATAAAATGTTAAGAAATTAGTAAAGAACGCTTGTGAGGTGACAGCTTATTTATACTACTCACTACGGAAACTTTTGGACCACACATGAGCTTCAACAATGTTTCATATGGAACAAAAGCAATTCATTTTATATTCATATTATTTAGAAAAAATGTTGTTAGATGTATTTCACTTTTTTCACTTTATAAACAGAATACAACTCTGCAACATTTGTTCAATCCACACGCTACTATAAAAGTGGTATATTGTATAAATTCAGCTGAAATGAAAGATTTTTTTAAAGAAATGATTATATATAAACTTCCAACAACATTTATACAACCTAGAACTGTTACAGTAGGTTATGAGTGTTACAATTACTTCTTACTTAATTAATTTATTATTATTTTTTTATGTTTCGCATGAAATATTGTGCAGAGTTCCAGGCGTTTTATGTAAAAAATAAAAACAATAATGATCTCGCAAAGGAACAATAACAACAAATAATAAAGAAAAATATAATTTTCTACACAAAAATATATTAGTTTAATTTTCAGTAAAGAAATTCCATGAAATACGAGTAGTTAATATATTTTTCTAGACTCGGACTTAGAAAGAACGTTGGAAACTAAAAAAAAAATTATTGAAAAACAAATCGTTTTTTAGTTAAAATCTCTTATTGGGACAAAATTAATTGCAATTGAAAAAATTCTTTTAAACATTTAAATTCATTACTAATTCGCTTATAAGTTATTAAATAAACGTAATCTCTAAAATAATTTGTTTAAAAAAAATTACAAATTTCAAACAAACAAAAAATAATTGAGGCAAACGAAAAATATTTGCTAATATTTTTTTGTTGGTTTAATATTTCAAAACAAACATTTTGTGTCCATCTACATATTTATAGTGCAAACAAATTGTTAAAAATCTTTATAAAGCATTTAGTAAATTATAATTTTGGAAATGTTTTACTTTTTGGTTTCTATCTTTATTTGTTTGTTTATTTATTTGTTGGTATTTGTACCACAGAAACTGCTTATATCCGTATCTTTACATAAATATTATGAATCTAACATGATTTTTTACCTTCAAAGAATTGTTCATTGAGGTAATAAATAATGTGTACCGAAAAAAACTTTTGATAAAAAAAACTTTTCAAAAATTCCTAATATTTGACATGGAACACTTACTTTAGCAGTCATTGCCCTTAACTCTCTGCCATAAGAATTACAGATACATGATTTTTTGTTTTTGCTTCATATAAATAAAAAATTTAATTGAAGAATTTGTCAATTAAAAATTTTGAAATTTTTTTCTAGCAACTGTAAATGTCGTCAGTTATTAAATTTTAGACTTAAAGCAGAAAATGCAAACAAAAATGATTTTACTGCAGAACTTCTTACTTTTTTTTAATTTTTTAATTTTTTCTACGTAAGTTAATAGTATCTACCCGGGTAGGTATATCGAAATTTGTATGTACATTTCTAATATAATGTCAATGAAATTATCTGAAACTTTTGGAAAAACAATACATCATGTAAATAATTTGATTTTCGTTTGCTGATATTAAAAATTATGGAAAAAAGTTAGAAAAAGTATGTATGTATGTAATATTTATTTAGGCAAATGGTGAGAAGATGAAGATGGGCCCATATGACAATCTTCATACTTTGTCTGGTTGAAGCTTTGTTCTGCGCATACGGGCTTCTTGCATTTGACACATGCTTGCCGTGTAGCTCTCTTCCTTTTTTAGAACATCTTTTGGCCTTGTTTGATATTTTTGGTATTTTTTCCCCATACAAAATTAAGGAAAAATTTTCATGTTGACGTAAAAAAATTCTTAAAGAAAGCGAAGGCTAAGTACTTTTAAAATAAATTGTTAAATTTTGAATAATAAAAATTGGAAATATTTAATTAATCATCATTTCAAAGTAGGAAGTGGTAAACAGTGCTGGCTATGCTCTGATTAAAAACCATTAAAAAAAATTTATTGAAGCAGAGAAAAACATTTGCTTAATTTCTTAAATATTTTTTTTTATAATTTTTTTCTAAGTAAGTTCTTTGAAATTCCATATTTCATGGCCTTGTTTATCAATGAAATTGATTTTTTTTTGAAGATCGTAGAAAATGTTACTAGAATTATAAATAAGTGATGTAATGTTTCTTTCCTCTTTGCTGATTCGCTTCTGTTCGTTAGTTTTTTTTAATAGATTTTTATTCTGAAAGTGAAAACCGAATATTAATGGCACTAACTGTATGTAAATATGTTTGGATGTATGTGACCAGAACGTTTTTTTTTGTTTTTTGTATCGTAATCGTATCAAACTATTGCTTCTCTAATTCATACCAAAAATAAACAAATTATAAGGTCAATGATTATAAATAAATAAATGTAGTCGCATTGTTTTAAACAGAATTATTTAGATGGACTGACTGTTGTCATCTTAATGAAACTCAGCTGATCATCCGATATAACATTGTGTGCCATATTTTTCTATCTAAACATATTAATATATAAATATGTCACATTTATGTATGTAAATATGTACATAAATTATAATGAAATACTTTTTTCCTGTCGCCTTAGAAATTAATCAAAAATACGTCAATATAAATGATACGTGTTCGGCATATTTTATATACAAATGTACATTGTACATACATAAAATATACACATATATACAATTACTGGGCTATTCATTTCATTCGTTTTTTAAGTTGCTCTATTAACTAATCAAATAATCGAAATTGAGGTTTTTAAGCATTCGAAAAACCGATTAAACCCCCTCCCCCCTTAAATACGCACTTCAGTTGTGTTTATTTCATTTAAAGGTTTACTAACTTTCAGTTAGTCTACAATTAATTTTTAACTGAAAGCTAGACGTTTTCGTTAATATTAAAAAAAGTGTGTTACCAACAGAAACTTATTTTTGGAATAGGTATGCAAAAAATAAGTTAGTAACACCATCAGCAATCCACTTCTGAGCACAATTAGTATACAAAGATGTGCCGCTTTGAAATGAAAAAATTTGAATCACAAATTTTTGAAATAATTTATGTGATATCTTTTAGAAATAACCAAAAATCTTTTATTAATATATTCAAATTTCAATATTATTATAAGAATTCGAGCTCAGTAAATGTTTCAGTTAAAACATACAAGCGCTTTATTCCAAAGAATTTCTATCCACTAAAGTTCAAATTTTGAGTTCAATGTTAAATACAACGTTAATTTTTATTGTTAACCGCCCTAAGAATTTTATTTTCTTCGAGTTATTGGTGTAAAAAAAAATTTACGTACACAGTTTTTTTTAATCTTTGTATGAAAAAAAACACAATAAAAAAACACAAATTCACAATGTGAATAAATAATTGTAAATAGTTTAAATTCACAAAACACTATTTGCACATCAATTAGGGTCACAGAACAAACTTGAGATCTGGTAAATATGTTAAACTATTTTTTTTGTTAACAATTTCAATGCTTCGCTTTTCTCGATATTTCATTCATTTAAACTCTCAATTTCTGTTCTTGTTGTTAAATATTTACCTTATTCTTTGAGCGGTCTAAAAGTATCACTTAAAATATGTTAACGTTTGAATTGTATGACAAACTTCTTACATACATATCGCACCCTAAATACAAAAGGGGCACAACTCAAAATACTAAAATTTTCAGGAGAGACAAAAAACTGTTTATGTACAGAAACAACACACTTAACATAAAAATAGACATAACTGTATTTTTCCAGTTAAAGAAGATAGTGATGTGAAAGAAATTTTTGCAGTAGTTAGAGATGTGTATTCTGAATTAATTTATGGAAAAAAGTCAGTTTTGGAAAATTTTGAGTTGTGCCCCTTTTGTATTTAGGGTGCGATATGTACTCATATGTATGTATATAAATTTTTTATTAATTTTATGCAGTTTTGAGTTGAAAGAGAAGTTACTCATCATGTTTTTTGCATAAGAAACTTTGGTGGGAAAACTGACTATTTTAGACTTGAAATTATTAGCTGAAATTTATAGGGTATTTTTTGTATTTAAATTGAAACCGTTTATGTACGCTCATGATCATTTCTTTAATTTAATATTTTTTAACTGTTTCTATAGAAACCTATAATAAATAAAACACCATTTCCTTCATTCTTTGCAGAATTTACGAACTATTTTCCCGAAGTATTTAATAATATCACAGACATTCTTCTCCATTTCTATTTCGAAAACTTTCTAACGCGCTGTTTCAAATATCTTGTTCCAGCAATTTCATATTATATTTCCATTTATGTTTTGAAAATGCTCATTTAAGAATTAAGTTTTTAATAAAATTTTCGGAAATAATAGTAAAAAGTCACCGATTTGTTGTATTCGAAAATATAATGAAAAATATCGCAAAATGTTTTTTTTTTCTTATCGCGAAACAATTGCGCAAAATTTTTTTTACTTTACCGCTCAAACTATTTGCAATGTCTAAGGAAACGGTGTTGACATCAAATACAAATTTATTAGACAAACTGTTGACGAACAGGTTTAAATTGAAATTCAATGTATTCATTGGCAAATTAAAAAATTCTTCTACAAAAAAAATTAAAAAAAAAAAATAAAATGGATACAAGATTTTTGGTTCTAATCAAAAAGTTCTTTTGTACAAATATGTTCATATGTTTGTATGTATAAATATTTAGCCTTGTTGAAACCAGATTTTAGAAACACTGAAATGTTCACTTGTACTACATACAGGTGTTTTTATATACCTCTTTTTAAACTGTGTAATTTGTTTTATGTTTTAGCTAATATTTAAATAAGAAATTCTACTGTTTAACAAAAATTCATTCATTATCAAATATACAACCGCATATATGTACATACATATACAACATTAGTATGAGGCGATAATGATGGTAAGAGTGGACTAATCCTAAAAACCTGACAATATTTCAAAATGTCAGAAGAACAGCTAAATTTACATTTATTTGCATTTGAATGGTGACTGGGTTAGGACTCACGCATATATGAAGTATTATTGGCTCTATTGGTCCTTAATCAAGTAAAACCACCAGTTCATAATGTAAAAACACAGAAAGTGGTTGATCTTGCTAGCTCTTCCTGAAACTTTCCGCTAAGCTCAAGCTCAGAAAATTTTCGAAGTGAAAATATTTTTGAAATAAACAAACTGCTTAGGATGCGGTATCCGATCCAGGTTTCAAGTATAAAATGTAGCGAAGAGCAATAAAATAATTACTCAAACACTCCGATTAATCAATATCTGTTTAATCGATTAATCGAAAAATTTTATTATTCAAATTCATTATTAATCAATCAATTTGGACTTGGATTATTCGAAATCATAATTAGCTGATTGATCTGCATTTTTAGTAACTTCATTTTGATTAATTGAATTAATTGAATTTGAATTTTTAATTTTTTCCCTGTTAGATTTTTACTTTTTTTTCATTTCACAATACAGCACATAATTTTGGGACTCAATTCTGAGACTCAATTCTGAGAAGGCGCCCCCAAAAATAAGAACTTCATCATCATTCGTTTTGTCAAGTTGTGTGCATTAATAATTTAATAGCCATACGAATTCTTTTGTTTAATTTGATTAAACATTTATGTTTATTGGATTTTTATCACTTTTTCTATATTTTAACACGGTGATATCTCGGTATACCGTACGTATACTTGTTATTTTCTATATTGAAATATTCAATGTTCTTCTGGATTTAAAATGTAAATTTAATTATTAATGCAGACAACGTGACAAAACGAATGATGCAGAAGTTCTTATTTTTTTTAACTACTTTCAAGTACAATTTCTGTCAGGCCTTCACCCGAGTGCAAGTTTCCTCTGCTCTATTGTATTTAAAATTCTTTACTTTATTTTTTTCATAGCAAACCCTTTGTGGTATACACTGGTGCAACATTTTTCTCCGGTATAATATTCGAACACTCTGGCTTTGTTAACAGAATAACTTCTATGGTATTTCAAACACATTTTACACTTTCAATCGGGTTTTTTAATAAAATTTTTTTACAATGATCCCTTTTTTGAAGGTATTGTTTAAAAAATAATTTTATAAATTTTATTTTTTAAAGGTGCAAGGTAGCATCATTAAAACTTATTTTTTTAAGAAACTTATTTTAAAAAGCTTTTTCAAGAATCTTTTTCAAATAACACTTCTTGAGAAGCGCGCTTTTAAGGTACATTTATTTAAAATTTCATATATTAAAAGCTACTTTTTTAACAAAATAATTTTTTTAATATATTTTGTCCTAAAAAAATCTTACGATGATCTCTTATTTTGGAGACGCTTTTATTGCTTTTATTGCAGACAATTTTTCTGGAACAATTTTGAATAATTTGTGTGGCAATTTTTATTTTTCAGTTTGGGGATCATTTTCTATGGTGCCGATCTGTATATCACGATTTCGCTAAAAACAAATTCAATAAAAAATTTCAATTTCTTGTTCGTAGAACTTTGCATACAATTTTTTATTTTAGTTATTCAACTTCTAATAAAAAAGAGTTGAACTATTATTAAGCAAAAAGTAAAAATTAATAACTTTCAATTTTATTTTCAGTAAAAAATCTACAATAATGACGACATACATAAAAGAATTTAACGAGCATTATCTAACACTGTCCAAAGGAGTGGGTAAGTTTGCAGATAACTTTAATTTAAAATTCATAAAAAAACTGTATCGTTTCTTTATTTAGATGACACCGTGGATAGTTGGTTTTTAATGAGCTCTCCGGGTCCTGTGTTTTCCATAGTTGCGGTTTATTTGATACTAGTGCTAAAAGTTGGACCAACTTTCATGAAATCACGTGATGCGTACAATTTAAAATATGTCATGATTGCTTACAATGCTGTTCAAGTGTGCTATTCTATATGGATGTGTCGTACGGTAACGAATTTTAAATTTATTTTAATACAATGGAATATTTAATTTCAATTATGCCTTAAACATATCACGAAAGTGATATTTATGTGGAAAACAATAAGCAAATTCCTTGACTACGGGAAAAAAAGTAGCGTTTGTTTATTTTTTCTGCTTTCTTTGCTTTCCATCTTGAAATTTATATGATTTTATAAATTTCCTGGCGCAAATGACAAAAATCATTATGGCAATACTTCGTGTCATCGTTGGGTAAATTCTACTTTCTCCCTAGAATCAATCGATTACAAGAAAATATTCTTAAAATAAAACTAAATGTTCGTTACAGGAGTTGAGAAACTAAAAAGAAAACAAATATTATATTTATTTGACTACTAACAAATTGCTGCAAAAAAAAGCATTGAGGTGACAACTTTCGATCGTGAAAAACTTCATACAATTTTAGCATAAATCCCAGCAATGATATGAATAAACACATGCCTTTTAATAATAAAATGTACGTCTTTTTTTTAATCTCTTCTATTTCTTTTTATTTTACTCAAGTCATTCGAAGAAAGCCGTATAACAGATACTTTGCTCTCCAAAAAGTGTGAAATTGTGCGAACACGTGAACAGAGTTTAAATTTATATTCTGGTGCCTGGTTTTACTTTTTTTCGAAAATCATAGATCTACTGGATACTTGCTTTTTTGTGTTGCGCAAAAAACAAAATCAAGTAACCTTTTTGCACGTGTATCATCATACAATTACAGCGTTATTCTCATGGATGTACCTTAAATATGCACCAGGTATTCTCATACATATACATACAGATACTTAAATAAGTATTTGCAAATGCAAATGCAATAATGTCAGTCTTGATTAATGTGGTTTTCTTTTTTATTCATTTCTTTATTCATTTATTTATTTATGTTCAGGTGAGCAAGGTGTCGTAATTGGCATTCTGAATTCCGGAGTACATATTGTCATGTATTTCTATTACATGGTTGCTGCTATGGGACCTCAATACCAAAAATACTTATGGTGGAAAAAGTACATGACGAGCATACAATTAATCCAATTTGTGCTAATCATGGCCTATATGGTGACGATCGCATTGAAGGGCTGTAATATGCCGAAAACTCTAACATTTTTCTTTATTGCCAATACTTTGATTTTCTTATACTTGTTTGGAAAGTTTTATAAAAGGACATATAAATCAAATCTTAACGGAGCCACCAAAGCTGCCATTCGTGCAGCCAAAGGGATGGGATGTATTCCTTCCAAAGCATTTTTGGCTCAGGGCGATCAGATGAAACGATTAATTGATGTTAACAACAACGCTATCAAATGCAACAAGGCGGAGTGAAGAACTATCTTCAAATTGCCTTTGCTTTTTATTATATCATATTTCTTATTTTTATATACTTCTTATGTACGAATATGTATGTAATTAAGTGGGGAATTGATTTGTCATACCTTAATTTTAAGAAAGCTCTACGAATGCTAAGAAGGCCTTCCACTACTACCCTTAAAAGTTGTTCTAGGGCCTGAGTTGTAGTGTTCTTTTTTTAATATTTTTGCTTGTGTGTGGGCATTTATTATTGTAATTATCTTATGTAAATAAGTTTTGTATGTTTGTGTTTGTGTTAATTGAATGAAATGGTATGTGTGAGTATGTATATATATATATATGTATGTATGTGTTTGTGTGAATGTTTAAATAAATTATTATTTTAATTAACTGTCCTTATACATAACTGCAATTTGTATGTATTAAATACATTAAATAATTATAAAAACATTAAAAATTCATAAATCAAATTGATCAATTTTAACGATATTGCAAACGATTTAAAATAAAATGCATAAAAGATTATACTCAAAATTTAACTAAATCTTCGTTAAGGGTAACTAAAGCCGAAAGGAAAACATGGCAAACACGAAAACTGATAGCTCTGAATATTCGTTAATGTTTTCCTTACACTATTCATGGAAATCGACCAACTTGTTTGTTTTTAATAAAAAAATAAAATATTTAATTTTCAAATTTACTGAAAATAAATACAATTGCTTCAAAAACAATTGTCGATTTAAAATAAAATATAATAATAATAATAATAATAAAAGAAAGCGCAGTCATTTATTAAACAAAAAACAGTCTTTACATTTTCTGTTCGTATTTTCATTGAAAGTTATCAGTTATCCTTTTACGGCATATCAAATGAGTGATCGAACGAAGCAATGTAAAAGAAAAATTTAATTTTGTATATTAAGTGTGATCACACAATAAAATTAATATATATTATTCTTCTAACTGCCTGTTTTTATCAAATGAAAAAGATTTTGTGATTGAGAATTTATATTGAAAACAAAAAGAATTTTTCATATTTTATTGTTATTTTTAATTCTCACTCACAATTTTGTTTTCATTTTATAAAAACAGTAATTGAGTTTGAGGTCACTCTTTTATAAAAAGAGGTCCAAATTTATTTTTCTAAATATTTCGTTACCCTATGGGTAACTTCTTCAGGAGTATAAAAATCGATAAACAATTTAAATAAGAAAAATAAATTTGTAAATTTATTGTTATTTAAATTGTTTAACGAAATATTGAGAAAAATAAATTTGGATGTTTTTTTGTATGTAAAAGTGATCTCAAATTCAGTTAGAAGAATAACATAAATATATTAAGAAAACGTCGAAAAATTTTATACTAAAACAATAAAATTAACCTTACACAGTCCGGGAAACTGTCCAACATGAGTTGTATATGATGGCTAACTGTTGATCTAAAGTACTCGTTATAATATTTGAAAAATAAATTACATTATTTATTCAGTCGTATCAAACATTCTGATCGAAACGGTTTTAATTTCACGCTGACAATTCCAATTATTTTGTGCTTTGCACCACTTCAAACTTGTTTCAAAGTGCAAAGCTCTTTTTATGCTTTGTAATAACAAGCGCAGCTTAGAAACAAAAATATCTTTACCACTCCCAAAAGTATGCTCATCTTATAAATATATTTTTTAACAATTTAATAGAAAAAACTTTGCTCAATCTAATTTGAAAATTAAAATTGGTTTGGCGCCGAAAAAATTTTGGTTTTCGATTTCTGTGAAATGGCTTATAATACATCAAAATGCCAAAAAAAGATTAATTAAAGTGATCATATTTTTGGTAGGATTCAGCTTCGAGTACAATCTGAGACCATCGGGAAAAAAATGTTTGTAATGTTTTTTCTATGATTCGAAAAGGCAGGAACATCAAAATTACTTGGAGAATATGAGTACATTTTCGAAGTGTCCCAACGCACCTTATCAGCACCGAAGTCAAAGTAGATTTTATACAAACATCATTACTATTTAAGTTAGAATTCTATGAAGAAAAAGTACGTGACTGGAAAATTAAATTTTTTAGTTATCAAAGAAGTTCGCAAACTTTTCCATGACCTATACTCTACTATTCTATATTTTCTTATTATCACATTAAAGCCTTTCTTTGTATAACAAAAGAACTTATATATTCACTTTGATTTATCAACTAAAAAGTATTAAAAATTAAAGAAAGAGGAAAGGTCAAACAGACAGGCAAATAGACAGGTAGTCGTTTATTTCGTAATAAAAGATGAAAGGAACGTAGTTTCTGACAGAGTTCTGAGAGAACAAACTAAAAGAAATACAAACGAATAAAGAATAAACTTCCCAATTTTTTAAATCGTTTAAACATGAAGATATTTTATTCTCTGCTCTTAAAATAAGAACGGGATTTAAGTACGTCCCTAAGTATGCCCAGAAGTCAAGATTCGTATTCTTTGTTAGTTTAATTAAGCGAGTACGTCTGATATTGCCTAAATCTCTCCAAAAAAAAACCGCTCCAGTACTACATAAGCTACCCACAATTTTTAAAAGAAATATTTCAAACAGACTGTCGGTAATAAGTATATTTTTTTAATTATTTCTTAAATGTTATTCGTAAAGTTCAAGTCCAGGGGGCAAATTACGGCATTCGATATCGAACAAATTCAAAAAATTTTTTGTGGGATTTCAAACGATATCGAATGTCGTAATTTGTCCCAGAACAATTTTTTGTTATTTTCAACTTTGATCACATTTTTTGTGCTTTCTATTCGATTTTTCTAATCTTGCACTTCTTTCGGTATTTTTATCCATCCAGAGTTAAAAAATTAAAAAATCTTTTATTTCACAATTCAAGTGCAATTTATTCTGCTATTGGATTTTATTTTCTTGCTAAAATTTTATTTATATTTTGCAATTCTCTTGTGCTCCAAGGTTCCAGGGGATCTGGTGGTGACATTCTATCTTCATCTCTTTGCTTTTTCATAGGAGCTGAGCGACCCCTGTAATGGTAATCCGCATCTTCTTCATAATATTGTGGAGATACTCTGTAATATTTCAAAATTATATGGAATATCATGCAAAATTTTTTATTTTGTGTTGGAATTTCTATCGAGGCCCACTTATTTTTACGACGTATCCTTGCACTTTTGGCTCTTTTAGCTGCATCATCCTGTTGATACTGACGTTTTCGCAAATGAAACTGTTTCATTGTGGCATGAACTTCCTCAGCTGTGGGTATGTCATCATAGGTTTCCGGAGAATCATCATCATTAGCAGTTTCAGTTTCCACATCAGCCTCTTGTTCCACGGTGAGAATATGTTCATCCAAAGCTTGTTGAAAATCGAAATCCTTCAAGAATGCCAAGAAAAAAGACATAAGAAATCTGTTGAAATTTAAACTGTTTTTAAAATTACCGGTACGTTGTCTTCCGCAACGGCAGGTGCTTGATTCCACACTGATGCTAGTAGTTTATCTGCACTCTCACCAAAAGAATTTTTTGCTATTGGAGCTTTAAATAAAGCATTTCTGGTCCTGCGAGCCAAAGACAGCTTTCCTAGTATGGGACCACCTCCATCACTCTCTTCGGTTTCTACCTCAGCTACCAATTTCAAAAATTCTTCCAATTTTTTTGGATCCACCATGTCTTTAGGATCTTGAAACAGTGTTGTTAAATTACCCCCCAAAGGCATGTTCAAGGTATCTGTTGTGTCGGGCACTTGTATCTCTCCTGGTTGTTTTACCAATTTGACATCCTTCAAACTGGTGGCTTCAATGGCTGCTTTTGCTTTGACATTTTGAGTTTTTAGAGTCTGTTGTACCAAGTCAAAAGCCTTATTGGCCAACTCTCTTAAGGCGGCATAAAAATGCGGATCTTGTATGTCTGGATGTTCATCAGCTTTCAGCACTAGTTCTCTAAAAGGATCTACTAAAGCACCATTCGCTGCAGTAGAGCCTCTTAGAGACGTAGCTACACTAGAAGCGGGATCATTAGCAAAGTTAAGCATATCCATTGCAGCTGTTATATCCTGTTGTCCTGTGGCATTAACTGGATGCAAATTATAGGGATCTTTTAATTTCTGTTTAGCTATTTTAATTGGACTTGATATCGAGGCTCTGCCCCACATCATACGTCTCATCTCTTCACCCGTCATGCCGCGTTTCTTCAAAGCACTTAAAGTTACCCTTCCTACTCTCTTCCAGTTGGAAACCGCACCTTTACGTTGCTTTGCACGAGTTTTACTTTTACTCTTGATAACCATTACACCTCTTACCTCAAAACCGGAGTCGTCGGAGGTTCCCAACGGAATGGAATAAGCTTCTAGATAACTTTTCGCATCGGCCTGGGTAACAGCTCGTTCTAATGTCACCACAATCTTGGCCCATTGTTTCATCCATTCCTTTTCGGATTGTTCTATGACATGCGCATAAGTGTTGCCCATCATGGCAATTAACATGTTAAGCAATAGAATGGGCACAAATATCATAAACATAACAAACACGGTCTTGGCCAGATTCGGATATGTGGTAAGATTTAAATCTTGATACTAAGAGAATAGATTGATTTCAGTTTTTTATTTAAAGTTAAATGGTTTCAAGAAGTTTCATACATTATAATCACCCAATGTGGTTTGAAATAAGGCCATCCAGGTACTGGAAAATGTATTAAACATGGTGGATTGCAATTGAGGATGTCCTTTGTAGAGAAAGAAAAAAGCCTGAGAAAATCCACACAAAACAATTGAATAGATAATGCCAAAGGTGAACATGTCACCAGTTATCATAGAATAAATCATGGTAACAAAAGGACCGGTTAGACGCACAGCTCTGAAAGAAATTGCAATTAATAAAAATAGAATTGAAAGTAAAGCAAGTTGCGACATGAAAATAGTACATTTAAAAAAATTACATTTAATTTTATAAAATTCCATTTCATTTTATAAAATAACTTTTAAAAAATTACCTATTAAATGGAACTTTTTGAAAAAAGTCGTTTTTGCAAAAAGGACTTTTTGAGAAAAAGTACATTTAAGAAATGGACTTTTATAATAAATGTCTCTTGAAAAATAACACATTTCAAACAAGTATATTTTAAAGAAGAAAATTTACCAAAAATTAGATCTTAAATAAGAACCTTTTAAAAAGTATATTTAAAAAAAGTCCTTTTAAAAAAAGTACAATTAAAAAATTCATTCTAAAAAAGTACTATTAAAAAATAACCTTCTAAAAAGTGTCTTTTCTTAGATAAGTTATATGTCATTCGAAAGATCTCAGTTTCTTATTTCCAAATCTAATAAGAAATTGAAAATCAGATCATTATCAACAAAATTACAGGCTTATAAGTGCGCAAAGGTACAAAAACCGGTTTTTAACCGTAAATCCGGATTTTGGGGGTGTCCCGGAAATTTCAAATACAGAATCCTGATCTACTCGACAGCAGCTACTAGAAAAATAATATCACATCCCAGGTTTTTTTTTTGTCTCACTGTGTAACTTATTAATTTTTTGAAAATGTATTTATTATATGTTCGCCTGATAAAATATTAAAAAAAATATAATTTTTGAAAAAACAGGATGAAAAAATTTCTCTTTAGAAAAAGTACGTTTTCGAAAGAATACCTTTTAGAAAATGTACCTTTCATAAAAAAATACTAGTAGCTTTCAAAATAGATACTTCTAAAAAATATTTTGGAATAACAAAAATTTAAAAACGCTTTAAATAAAATATCTTTTAAAAGAAGTATATTTTATGAAAAGAACTTTTTAAAGAAAACGCCTTTAATAAAATACCTTTAAAAAACCATTATTTCGTAAAAGGAACTTTTTTAAAATAAAATATCATTTTAAAAAAATACCTTCTAGAAAAACTACATTTGAAAAGAGAATTTAAAAGTGTACCTTTTAAACTAATTTTGAAGAAAATTTTGAAAAAAAATTTCTTTTAAAAAAGTGCCTTAAAAATTAACTTTCAATACAAATGCTTTTAAAAGAAAAATATTCTACAAAAAACTTAAAAAAATTAATTTTTTTAAAAGTAACTTGTAATTAAAATGCCCGTTAAAAAGTCCGCTTTAAAAAAAGTATATTCTTACCCAGCAAAAAACATCAAGAGAAACCAACTGCCGGGTACAGCAAATATTAATATGGCCTCCTCAGTATCGGTGTCACCCATCAAGCGGAAAGGAATACAAGCCAAAATCATGATATTAGATACTAGAAAGATGGCCTTAGCTGGAGCATGTGACTGAAAAAAGACACTATATGAAAGCATCAATGGAATGGAATCATCTAAGTAATTGATTACCAATTGCTTGAGAAAGGCTGAGAGGCCTTGATTTTTTATTTCGTCTCCTTGCTGAAATACGAGAAAACTCAATACCCCTGTAATCGTACACAGCTCAGCACAATAGCGGGCTATTGTTTGTACATCATATTCTCCAACTTCATTTGCAATTTCTTGACTTTTTGAATCTCCGTCCGAATTTCCATCATCATCAACATCATCGTCATCACCATCATGAGCAGGTCTTAAATAAACCGAAGTTGAAAGACACAGCAAATGAACCAATAAAATCAATAAACGCTTTAAGAATTGATTTTGAGCAAAAGTTTTCCATTTTTCTTCCAAAAGACGTTGTATAATGCCACCATCCAACATATCCAAGTGCTCTTCCTTGGTACCGTTCAATATAATAAATAAAGCCGAATTCCAATCTACCAAATAAAGATAATAACATTAAAATTTTTTTAGGCTTAAACTCACTTACTTGTGCGGCCATCTGGTAAAAGAGTATCCAAAGCGTTAAGAGGATAACCCGAGCAGGTTATATTACTATAACGCCAAAATTCTCTCGACGAAAGTTCTAACATCTCACGAAAAACCTCTGCTCTGCCCAGTTTACAGGCCAATGTTAAGGGCGTTAGTCCCGAATCATTGGCTATACCATTTTTGGCAGGAGTCTTAGGATGTCTTAGAGCGTAGCCAAACATGTCCTTATTTATACAAAAAATTAATAAGTATTTATACTTTAGAGTGTTTGAACTTCTCTTACCAATTTGTCGCATACCACCACCATATGTAGAATCATGTTGCCGAACGAGTCCTGAGCATCTGGATCAGCTCCTTGGTCTATAAGTAAATTATAAACACTCTCGTTAGCACAACAGGCAGCCCAGGATAACGGATACTCTCCCATGTAGGCTAAACCTTCATAATCTGTACTCTTAGCTGGATTTGCTCTCTGCTGATCTCGCGGTAAGAAAAAACTACCTATAGCTCTTTGATTTATATCAGCACCCGCTTCAATCAAATCAGCCACTAACTCATTATTGCTGTAAGCAATAGCCAAATGCAAAGCACTGGCACCCAAATACTCCTCACCCTCCATAACATCCAAGGCCAAGCGTGGGAATACCCTCAACAATACGCGTGCCAATTTCGTGTGTATTTTCGAGTCACATATAATCAAGACGTGCAATAAACTTTCACCTAAAGCCCCACGATACTGCATTTGCCAGCAGGCATTGTGGTCCTTCCATTTACCCAGCGGATCATGTATGGACAAAGAGGCTTCTATGGGTATGGTTACCTCAGTGTGGTCACGATATTTCCAACGTAAGAACTCGGCCCGATTAATCACCTGACCTTTGCCATCATTATACATAAACACACCAAATTGCTCGCGTATTAATTGTTCCACGGACGCCAGGCCTCCAGTGTTAATGGCATCAATTAGATCACCACCTTTGCAAGAATTAGAAATTATTTTAAATTCATTTCTTTAAGGAATTTATTATCTTCTTTACTTTTCTCTACCTCTTTTATAATCTGCCAATTTGTACAATAAACATTTATTTGCCGTGGCCGAGGACTGTGAAATGACCGCATCCAATATAGCGCCAGGTTTCATTTCCTGCGGTTTTTTTCTTAAACATTTTTTTAGAAATATTTTCATTTCACCGTTTGATTAAACAATAGACTTTGTGTTTTAACTGATGGTTACATCAATGTATTTAATCGATAATTTAGTTGATTTTTCGTTGCCGGGGGATACGTAGCGAAGGTTGCGATTTCGATTTCAATGATTTCTGTTTTTTATTAATTTATTTAACTGCAAAGTGTCATCATTAAGAAGAGCTGCATGGTAGAAGAATATTTTGTTAAATTTTCGCTAAATTTAATAAAGTACAATTCCTCTAGAACAGTGTTGCCAGCACATTTTTTTAATACATACTTAACATAGCATTTACACATGAAAGTAATTGCATGAAAGTCGTAACGGCCAATAAAGTAACGGCGGAAGAGGTTGACACAATGAGTACTTTGTTGACGTGTATTAAGTCAGCTTGATTTGATTAAAGTACACATTTTCAATGGAATTCGAAGATATTCTGGATATTCTCTTAATTGTAATTTTTATTTAATTTGATTTTGTCACCACACAACACAAAAAGCTTAATAAAAGCAAAGCTTTCAAACTACTCAACGTACGTTAAAAGTTGACCAACTTTACGGAGACGTACGAAAACCTGAGGCGCTATTATGTATTTCGATTCGAAAGCAAACACTTTCGCAACACAATGTATAAGCTATACAAATTCGAATAATTTCCGTTTCGAATCGAAATACATACATACATTCCCTCTGTATTTCAACTTAGTTGTCAGTTGAAAAAAACGACGTTTAACGTACGACGGATTCTATGTGCCCCGGCCTTTAATTAGATTATTTTGAACAAGTGTTTATACAATTGCTAACCGATTTTTTTGTTATCCTGAAGAACGATATATTGAAAATAAATTTGTTTGGATTTTTTTTTTTGTTATATAAAAGTGACCTCAAAGTCGTTATTTAATTGGAAAATTATATACAAATATAAGTCTGATTATATTCGAATTTCAAGCCTACATTTGATTTGTCGACAAAGAAGTATTTTTAATAGCTAAACAATTCTGATATCGTAATTATTTTCTAGTCGAAAAAGAAGACAAGCTAAAGAAAATGCCACACCTCCCCACAAAAAATCAAAAAAATCAACAAAATGCTATAAAATAAGAAAACTACTCATAATAAGGATCTAACTAAAAAAATGTTACGATTTTCATGAAAATATTTCGCTTTTGTGCTACAATGTTAATCCAAAAATTTCTAAATATTTCAACTTTGGCTGTAAAAGAAATAAAATAAATGATTTGAAGTGAAATGAAAAAAATGTATGCAATAAATATTTAATTTAATCTAACAAAATGAAATATATAAACAAAATGGCGATTTATGTATATAAAATGGTTGTTATTTCTTCAAATATACTTATGTGTATCAAATACTTCGGTATAATTCTTTTCTTTTTTTATTCTGAAATAAAATTGTATTTATTTGTTGAATTCTTAAGTGTATGTGCCATACATAAAATATCAGTAGGTATAAATAAAATATATACAGTTGTGGAGAAAAGTAGTCGGTGAGGTGGTGGTGTTGCTTTTTGTATATAGTAATGTTGAATTTAAAGAATGTTATCGCAATAAAAAATGGGGAAAAGTATAGAATTATAATCAATCGTGATCCGTAAACTATTGACTATCACTGTAGCTCATATTTGGATATATTTTTATGCATGAGAATTACAGATGTATAAACATATAGTATGCCTGTTACACCTATACACTTTTAAAGATTTTTATTGTAAATGCACACACCCACACCAACAGACACTTAAATTATATTTTTCCAACATTTGGTATCTTTTTTAGGAGTATTTTTGCAAGTATTTTTTCTGTATTGCGATTTGGTCCCTACAAAAAGCATGAGTATGTGGAAATATTTATATAAGTGTGTACGACGTATTCTTTCTTTCTTTTTTTTTTTGTAAAAAAAAGAAGAATTGTGCTACAAGAAAATGAAAAAGGAAAGATAAAATTTGGTTCCTTTCATATCGTCATGATGATGTTTTTGTCACTTACTCTCTCTTTTATGTCTCTTACACACATACATATGTACATATTATTTGCCAGTATTCAGTTCTATTTTGTAGTGTTCAGTGTTATTTCTATACTCAGTCTGTCTGTTTGTCTGTCCGTCTGCCGGTTTGTAGGTTTTTATACTTTTTTTCAATTCTGATTGGACGCGTTTGTATGGTCGTCTTGCTTCGTTGTCAGAGTATGTATAAGTATAAGAGTGAGTGTGTGTGTTTGTGTGTGTATATATTAGTACTAATATGTGTTTCTGGTTCATATACACTTTAAGATACATGCCATATATGAAGTACATGTACAACAACTAACTATGTATATATTGCTTTTGGCCATTGGAAAACTCCACCCATATACTGAAGGCACGCATGCATCCTCCGTGTTAAGAGAAACGACCGACGAATGTACATTCGTACTAAACCTCAAACTTAAACATGACTGCTGTAGGAGTATGTGATTGTGGTGCCACGAACACATATTATTGCTCTGTTGTTGTTCTGTTGTATGTTGGTAAATCGATATTTATTTGTTGCTGTTGTTGTCATTGCTGCTGCTGCTGCTTCTACAATCTTTTTTTCCACTTGCCATTTCATTTCATTGAGGTTATGGTAATGGTTATGGTTATTTTCAAAGTATGTACATGAACATTTGGTCATAAAACATAAAATAGTAGGAGATGGAACAAAAAATATGCACATGCACATGTACGCGCGCGTGTGTGTGTGTGTGTGCGTTTTCGGGTAGAAGTTTTGTGAAAAAAGCACTTTTCGTCGGTTACTGACTGTTGTCACTGCCGAAAATCTTAATTTAATTACAACGATTTTTCTTTAGAGAGACAAGGAAAAAACTTTTGTTTAGTTTTGTACTCATATCAGCTCATCAATAATAAATTAATCAAATAATTAAGCTAAAAATAAATTCATATCATAAAACGTTTTCAGCTATAAAGATTTTATCATTTATAATCAAGAGAAAAAATAAATTCTATACAAATCAGTTGACTGGTACGATCACTCGTGACTGTGGCTAATATTTTCCTTCCATCACCTGAACGTGCATGAGCATGAGTATGTGGAGATATGAGTATAAAAAAGTTCGATGTATGTAAGTGAGACTGCATGAATACAGCTTTTTTCCGTAAATTTAAGTTCGAAAAAGAAACCTCCGAATTGATTACTACTCGTACTTATAAAATTTGAAAAAGTAAAATTTTATATATCTGCAAATATTCAATCACAACTTCAGCATGACAATGATCGACAGCAAGAGATGCGACACTCAGGCAATTAATCCCTACCAACCAGTAGACGTGTTCCTTCTTTGAAAAAGGAATAGTGCGCATTTTGTTACTTCTTCGAGCAGTGCTGCAGTACCTCTGGTATCAAGTAGACGTATTATATTTGTTTAAACTGTGTAATCATTTTATTAACTATTTACTTCGCCGACGATTCTATAACACCCACGAAGGAGGGCGCTGTGGTTTGCATTAGCATAGATAGTATTAATCACTGCCGTTTGGAGTGATATGTCAATTAACACTCAGGCCCGGACCGGACTCAGGTCCCTACCACTCGAAAATCAGTTACGTGGCTAGTTTTTCGTCAGCTCCTTTCTTACTACGGTAATGGGTTCTTCCAAATTGCAATCAGGAATACCAGCAAAAATGCAATAAAAAATAATTTAGAGCACTCTTTATTTTATTTGTTTTCGGAGCCAAATGCAAACAGAATGCGATATACAATAAATCTGCAATTTGTAGTTCTATTGCTAAACGATGTAGTCATAGAGAATAACATAAGCTTTTAGAAAGCTAAGCTCTTGATAACATGATGAAGTACATGATGAGCTACAAGTTATAAAACTCGGCCGCGCCAGTTAATATTACATTACATTTTTTGCAGCGCTAATCAGAATGTTAAAACGATAATATATATTTTTCAAAGTAATATGTAACAGATGATATTTGGGATCGAACTTTAAAATTGCTGCCTTTGATCTTGTCCTTATTTTATTTTTAACAGATATTTTCCATGACAACGTTGAAAAAAATCTAATGTCTTAATTTCAGTAAATTAAAAAACAATATTCTTACTTTCTTTTTAGTTATCTCAAATTATATTAGTCGTGAAAAACTAATCAAATAATATAATATCAGATCCTTCGAGGTCAATTGTTTTGCTTTAAAATTTAATTTAATTGAGAAAAATTTCCCCATCGCTGCTATATAGAATATTTCTGCAAATATTTACAAGGAATTTAATTCGGCATGAATCAGACTTTGCTTCAGGTTTTTTGTATTTGATTGGGTGATTCCATCTTGTTGAAATGTGGCATGATATTAAATAATATTGAAGAAACTTAGTAACCTTGAACAGATGCTGCATCATCAACGGCGTCGACCGGTTCCACAATTTTAATTTAGGTTAATTTTCTTAATTTGCTTAAATATAATTTTTTGTTTTTGAATCGACCTCAAAGTATTCTTAATGATTTAAAGTCATCAGATTAATTAATTGATAACTTGGCAGTCGTTGTAAGACAGCAGCTCATTAACAAATTTTCAGTTTAATAAAATGATGATGGAGATGTTGCATTCTCCGAAAACTAGCAATGTTTCTGTTCTCTACTGTAAGTTGTTTGAAAATAATTAACTTTAATTTTTATTTTGTTCCTTCGGAATATTGCCTTAAGTCCATTTCTTTTTGACTATAAATGTTACGAACCTAATAATAATCACTTTAAGGTTTTATTTATTGTGGCAATATTCATTGCTTCAAGATATAAAGTCAAATTGTTTTAGAAATACTTTAAATTATCTGTATGTTCATTTTGGATTTGCTTGAACACAATCCAACTTTTTCAAGTTCTCATAGTCAAAGTTCGAAGCGTACCAGATTATATGCAACCGAAGGTGCCGTAATAAATAAGCATGCGACTTTGAGAGCTATGATGATTTTACTAGCGTATACGAATGAAAGTGCCGGTGAAGATGACATTTGTCAACGAAGTTTCCAAAATCCAGCTCATCATTTATTTAAAAAATTTATCGTGGAATGTTTAGCAGAAAAAAGCGTGGCATATGATGCCGACCTTCTGCCATAGTGGAAAGTAAATAAACACAAATAGGAGCTTCTTTTACCCATTGTGAGGCAATATTTATTCACAACGGCAAGTGTTACGAGCACTTCGCAATAGGTTTGCAGGAGAAAAGGTTTAGAAACTTTTTTTTTCCAAGTTCAACTCCCTTCTCCAGAGTTTTGATTATTAATTTAACATGATATGAAGACAACATATATAGTTTTTTAATATTAGTTGTAAAAGTTGAAGAGAGTCCTTTTTAGTTTACTGAAAGGATATTATTATTTTAAGTTAAAAATAAAATTAATAAAAATAATAACAAATCAATATTTACATATATTTATATTTTATGTATTTTTTAAAATGTTAATATTCGCCGCAAATTCTCCTATATGAACACGAATACGATTATTGAGACTGTTTTATTTATAATTTTAAATAATCATTATTTTTTACAACTGAAATAATGAACTCATTAAAAATAATGCAAAATTTAATACAATTTTACAGCGTATTGAAACTTTGGTCCAAGGATCCTTGGTGACAAAAACAACAACTAAAATTTGTTGTATTTAAAAGTTACAAAAGAAAATATTAAGTTTTAGGTCAAAACTATTACCAAATTATAAATTTGGAAAAAAATTATATATTTTAAGAAGTTATTTGCGTTTAAAATTTTGCTTCTCAAAGATTTATATGAGCGTTTTAGATGTATTCATGTATTTATACGTAATTTCTTTGAACTTAATAGGCTCATATTGAATGTTGTTATTTTGGCCTGAGTTCGAGCTCGAAATCTGTGCTGAGGCGTTTTTCTAGTCTGCTAATCAAAGCCACCAATATTACTTTCTTAACAAAAATAATTTGAATTTATCAAAATTTTTAAGAAAAAAAGTAAGTTGTAATATTCATGTACTTACTTTTATTAAGTGCTAAAATATAAAATCATCTCCTGTTAAAAAAAATCATCTCAAATCTTTTAAAATAATAACTTACTATTTATGCAATTTCTGTTCAACACATTTTATCAGTTATAACACGCTACAAACCCCAGATACATTTACAAATACAATATAATTTAAAATGTAGCAAGGATAACGAAAGCTAAATCGAAATTCTAATTTATTTTTTGTTATAAAATTAGATTTGTTACATACACATATCGTTAGCTTAATTCAGAAAAAGGGTAACTTACTTTGGAAAAAAATATAAAGAAATTAAAAAGATATGAATAAACGAACTACAAAACAGTATTATACTAAAAAAACAAACTATAAAATATTAGGGATGGATTGTTTCCTATATTTCTTGTAGCTATAAAACTATATAATTTTTTTTATATTAAAGGAATTATCTCATGTATTTATATAATAGAATTATAATTGCCAGATCCAATCGCGGTAAAAAGATAATTCAGCAAAAATATAAGAGCCTCGTATCTCAAAGACAAGTTCTAATCTACTCGAACATTAATTAATCATATCCAAAATTTAAGTACGACTCGTACTCAAAATAAAATACTTGAATTAACTACGGCGTTTTCCTTTCTGTGTAGGCAATGCCAACATATTTGAAAGGGAGTTATCTAAATTTTGTATGTAATCTACTTTTCTTTCATACATCAAAATGAATAATTTTTTTTCTTGTGTTCAAATTTTGTGTTCTTTCGTCTTAAAACTTTTAGTATATTTTTTTTCTTTAACCTAAATTAAATTTTTTATATTCTTTAAATTAAGCCTGAGGTCACTTTTTTATAAAAATCATTCAAATTTATTTTATCTCGATATTTCGTTACCCTTTGAGTAACTTCTTCAGGAGGAAAAAATCAATAAACAATTTAAATAATAAAAATTAACAAATTATTAGTCAACAATTTCTTTTTCCGTTTTGGTTTAAAAATTGTTTGTCAATTGAAAATTTTTTTTAATTATTTGAAAAATGAGGAAATTAACTAATTCTTAAAATTTTAAAACAATAATATTGTATTATTTCATTATATTATATAATTACTCCTTTAGCCTTGAATATTAAATGCCTATAATTCTGTGCTACACTATCAGTATCAGCTCTAAAATTAATTCTTAAATCTGACGGTACATTAATTATCTGTAACATTTCTAACATATAATAAAATAATACAATATTAATGTTTTAAAATTTTTAGAATTTTTAGGAAATGAACTCATTTTTCAAAAAAAAATTTCAAAAAAATTTTTGACAAACAATTTTTAAACTAAAACGGTAAAAGAAATTGTTGACTAATAATTTTTTAATTTTTATTATTTAAATTGTTTATTGATTTTTTCCTCCTGAAAAAGTTACCCAAATGTTAACGAAATATCGAGATAAAATAAATTTAGATGATTTTAATTTAAAAAAAGTGACCTCAAGCTTAATTTAAAGAATAATGTAAATATTTACAAAAAAGGTCGAAATATTATGTATTACAATTTTTATTTATTTTTTTTAATTATCATTTCTTGTGATAAATTATATTTTTTAACTAGTACTATCTACGACTGATGTATATTTACATAAGGAGCGTTATTGCAACATAGTCATATTTCAAAAAACAGATTTTTAAATTAAGAATACTGAATTATTCGTCGAATCGTTGATCATTTTGGATAAAATATGTATACGAATATCTTGTTTGAAGAATATTTTTTTATTTTTACATTAAGGTATGTGTAAATTTTTCGTTTTTGTGAGATACTACTAAGTTGCAATAAAGGACCGATATTCATGTACATATATTTTTCTAATTTTGTTAACTTAATACCCGTTCGGTTGTATGTGCTATGTTTTTTTAAACTTAAAAATTGGTCCTCTCCACCACAAATTTATATTTTAAAATAATAAAATTATATAAAAAAATTTTGCTCATGCACCCGTTAGGACACTTAGAACGTTCTTGGCAATTCCATTATTGTTTTATTAAGTTTTATGTCTCAAACTTAAAAATTGTTTATATATATTAGATACATACGCCTTTTCTCAATGAAAGTAACGATATGTACATATATTGCTGGTAGTATATGCTGGCAATGAATTAGTTGGAACTAAAATATAATAAAAATAAAATAAAATAAAATATCAAAGTGTAAAAACAAACGCCAAAATGAAAAGTAGCATGAGTTAAAACCACAGACCTTTTTTAAATTTAATAGCACAACTCTTAACAACGCTAAAATATAAATTGTAAAATCTAAATTTCCATGTATATATATAAATCTGTAAGTTTGTACAGAGGTAATCACACGTCTGCTGGAAGACAGGGATGGAAAACTTAAATTTTTGTTATATATTTCGCACAAATGAAACTATAAAATGGCCAATAAGATTATGTAAATAGTTTTACGCTTTCTTACTCGTTCCTTTGTGAACTTATCATTTCTTTTATATCCAAGGAAGTGGAGGCCTTTGCTTATCACATCAAAACAAAATATCTATCATTAATACATAAAATCTCATAAATATGGTTTTAAAAATACCTATAATATAATATTTTCCACTCCTGTCCATATTTCCGTTTGGCTCAGCTCGTTAAGGTGAGTAACCCAAAACATAACCTCACGTTTAGTACGGATATCTGTCACTGAATTTATGCATTGCGGCAAACCATGACAATTAGAAATGGTTGCGTAACTTACTTTTTCCTTCTCCTTTTCTCTTCTCTTCATCCGTTTTTTTTTTGTTTAAACTAATTTTTAAACTTTGTTGGTAAAACTATTTTCTAAACTACTATCATGCGATTAAAGTTAAACTGATTAAATTTTAATTTAAATGTTGTGTTTTAGTTAAGTTTTTAATAAAATGCTTTATGTAGGCTTAAAAACATAAAATTATTGATTTTTGTTTGGGCCAGTTTTCTTTATTTTCATTTGATAAAAAGAAAACTATAAAAAGTCTGCCGACCATTTTGGAAACCAAATAAGAAAAATACACACTCTCGTTAGCAAACAAAAAAAAAGAAACTTCAAAACATTCAGCTTTTCATTGTATCCCATAAAGTTTTTCCTTTCTGTTTAAAACAAAAGTTTATTTTCAAAGTCATTCTTAAAGAACTTTGTTTTCTGTTTTTATTTTTTAAAGAAAATTCTTAGGCAACTTAAACACCAAAAGTGTGTCTGTCTTCTACGGCCGCCATCATAAACGCAACAGATGATGAGTGTTATTAAAAATGGCGGAAGTACTCGAAGTTAGAAAAAGATAAAAATATCTGCATATTTAGCGGCAAAAATATTGTTTAATTACTTTTTATTTGAATACAAAAATAGCACAAGAAATGAAGCCAAAGAGTTTTTTATGTTCTAAGATGAAGAATAAAAAGGTTTCGAATGGAAAATTCTTGTATTTAAATTATTTGAAACTTGATTTTTATTGAATTTTCTACTCTGACACCATACACACATCCTTTTTTGCTTCACAAGCACACATGCATATGTACATATGAACGTAGTGCAACATAAAGTTTGCTTAAAGATGCTCCTCATCAGTCGCGAGCCTAAGGACATAATTTTGTAAGACGCAACGCTAAGCAACGACAAATTTTAAATTTACCAACAGCGTTTTACAAAATGAGGCCCCAAATCTTGATTAATTAATGAAAATAACTATACGACAAAGTAGTCGTATATGAGCGCAGAATCCTAAACCTAATATTAATAAATTGAAAAATATAAATGCAAACTATTTTACACTTTCGTGACAGCAAAACTTTTCTTCCTCAAATTCAATCAGATTTATAAATAAAGCAATGATAAATAATAACTGATTCCTTTTATGCTTATAGCTGAAATCAAATATGTTTACTGGCAATTGTCAAACGTAATGTCAATAAAAAGGCTCATATAAAAATCACACAAACAAGGACACAAAGGCAAATATTAATCTTTATACTTGAGTTTGAGTTTTGTTTACGAACAGATTTCAATAATGGCAAGTGAAACCAGCTTGCGGCTTTTGTTTACCAAATCATTTCGATATTTGACAAATTGATTCAATAAATAAATAATAAAAAAATATATTAAGTCCAGCCGAACTTTGGGGTTCGGTGTCGAAGTTTGGTTAAGACCCACATTCGGTTGATGTTCGTCGTTCGCCGAAAACCGAACTTTGTCTAAATTTTTAGCACGAGTTTGTTTGTATATCATCAAAAGTAGGCAGAAATACAGACCTGTAAAATATAAAATGAACAAAAAGTACAACGTTGTCAAAATAAAAGGTTTTTATTTAAGTGGGTTGATTTTTTTTATTAAATAAGAAAATCACAAAAATTAAAATTGTTTAATTAATGTAATTATTTTTCGAACTAAATTTGTTGTTAGTAGTTGTTAAATCTAAAGTGATTGTTATTTTGGTTAAAATTAGTAAAAAGTACAGTACAGAAACTACACTACAGAAACCGCTACACTCCCATCATCAGTGTTCATGTCTGTTTCCATGTATCCGCCACTGTTTAGGTGGCTCTGTTGAATGTGATTTAAAATTTTTATTAATAGAACTACTAAAATTATTTTTATTCAATAAAAAAAGGTTCCTTTGGAGTCGGTCTGAAAAATCTATCGAAATTCAAAAAATTCGAAATTCGGTTGGTCACTGAATTTGTGTAATGACGAATAAACAATAATACAAGGAAGAAAACAACAACAACAACAACAGATGTTTGAAAAAATACAACATGGAATGGGAAAGAAATCATCGTTGACATTATATAATGACACCTCAGGGTTGATAAACAAATCATTTCTTTTTTCTTTTATTGAACAGCTAAAAAAGGGGGAGACTTCAAGTGATAAAGAAATTAATATTCGAAAAATAAAAAATATACAAATTTTGTCTATAAACTTCAATAGCAAACCTTTTGTTAATAATAACTTTTGTTACAAAAAAACGCATTACTATTAATTTATAAAGTTTATTATTGATTTATGAAAAATTATTATTATTGAAAATAACTATAAATTTATAAAAAAAAATAATATTCAAAAGTTGAAACAATCTGTTAGGAATTAAGAAAGCAGGAGATAATTATAGCTAATTATAAAAAAAAATCTTTTAGGTGCTTTCCGACTAACCGACTTTACTAATTGTAAGAAATTAATAAAAAAGAATTGTCACGAGTATAATTCTCATATTATTTCTTCATACACAATTCGGTTAAATAGTTGATACAATAAAAAGAAAAATCAAGCAATCCGCAATTAAATCAAGCCAAAGCCGTATGAAAATTACGAGTTTTTTAAATCAAGTACATACAGATAGATGGCTTGATTCAAGTACGGATTTTTCAGGAGCTTAAATTTTTAATTTTAACCAGGTCGGACTTGATTTTAATCAAAGCAATCTTAGTTTGAAAATGGCATGATATCAAAGGACACTTAATTCACCAGTAACCATCATCCATCCAAATACACTTCTATAGCACAGTGGCGTGAAATTAAAAAAAGTGGTAATAAGTCTGTTACTTCTAAGCTACGGAACCGATTTGTATGAAACGATAACGGTAATTTTTGGCTCTATTCTAACAAAGCGTGAATACGCCAAAAACAGGAAGGGTGGGGATGTTGTTGGCCATAAAATTTGACTACATATTATTTCAAAACTTTAAGAGATACAATGACTCTATAATCATTTTATCTTTGAATATAGATTACACCACTTAAAAAATCATTGAAATCGGTTAACTATATTCGAAAAATTTTATGACTTCTTCTATGCATAGCAATTCGATTCTTGCAAATCGGTTCCGTAGCTTTGAAGTTACCACATCTAATTCCACGCCACTGTCGTACATCGTGTATTCAAATTTAAATCGTGTCCTGAAACAGACACGATTTCAAATTGTTATTTCATATTTAAACTATATTTTTTTGGAAGTTTTTCTTTTTTACGATATTTTTTAATGATCTTATACTAAAGTATTGAACTCACGATGCTGCAAATAAAATCATGGCATATTTGTAAACCAACTCAGACACAATGGCATATACAAGATCAATAGCAAAAAGCAAACTTATGCACACATGAAATTACTTTTTGAGGGGAAATACAATTTTCGTACTTGATCTGAGTATTCTTGGCTTAATTTAATAAATTTCAGTATTGATATTCTTAAGTAATCACGTTAAATTTAGAGTAAGAGTTGTCGTTGTTCATACTTGAATTTTTAAGTGCGACACATATTAAAAGTAAGTAAAAAAATCTAAAGTTACTATGGGTTTTTTCTTTCTGTGTACTCCTAACTTCTAGCATCCTGATGCAAAGCTGGTCATCTAAACAGAACTGTCTATTCTGTATGATTAGCTTCCCTTCATTCCTTTCTTAATAATAATAATTTTGAAAGAAAAAATATAAATAGAATTTTCGAAAAACAATCCTCGAACTTTCGATAGTTTGACAAAAATTAAGCAATTTCATAACAAATATAAACCCAAATTTGATTGCTTATTTCGAAATAAAAACGTTTATGGTTACGGTTGCTTCAAGCAGAAATATCTACCAGTAAAATTTTAATATGTTAACAAAACCACAGAAACTAATGAAATAAATTCCTGTGAATTTTCGATTTCGTGATGAATTTTAGATTTTTAAATATCCAGCTTGGATTTGAAAATTTTGGTGTTATTTGTTTGAAGAATATAAAATTTTAGTTTAGGTTTTTGCGAAATTGTGATTTTCTTTCTTTTTATATTGTTGTTTTGTTCTTCTGGTAAAAGTGCAATTTTTAAACATTTTAAATTTTTGGTGAAATCAATTTTTTTTTCTAAAGTAAGTTGCAAGTTTTTGAAACAATTTCAATTTTTGATGAAGTTTAATAATATTTTTCTCTATAAAATATTCGATTTTGAATTTCTTTTAGGTGAATTTTTCCTTTTCTTAAAATGTTTAGTTTTTAGTGAATTTCGATTCTTTTAAAAGGAAAGACATCCTTATATCTACACTGTGGCTACACTGGTGCTGAAGGCTATTTGTCTCCTTATTGAACGTTTTATAATTAGAACAGATATGTGAAATATTTTAAATTTCCATTTTATGCATTCCTTTCTGCAGTTCGCAGAAGATTCCAATATTTAATTTGATTTAGAAAAATTGATATCAATTAGAAAAAAAAACAGCCACACTACATTCCTTTCTTTCATGTAGCTGTCATTTTGTAAGCTCTATTCGACGCCAAAGAAAATGTTTATCTTCACCTGACAGGACATGAGAAAATAAACGCATTTGGCTCTTTCTCAGCAGCTCAAGTAAATGGAGAAATATTTATGCACATCAAGTTTGAATAAACTACTTTTAAAAGATTTATAGGATTTTGATGAGGTGTTTCAGATAATTTCCGTCTTATGAAAAAATAAAATGCAAAAAATAAAAAAAACTTAACACACACTTCTAACATATGAACTGTTTGTTCAATTATTTAGTTTGCATACAAGATTTAACATTTGCTTGGCTTTCTACTTAACTAAACTAAATGCTGGAAGTGATGAGGATGAAGATAGTAATGATTAAAATGTTAAGAGTCTTAAAATGTCCTCGAAATATTCCGAAAGCAAAAAGACACTTGTTTATTGCCTAAATTGGTAGCTTACAATAGTAAAAAGAAGATAAAGATAACAAAGAAATTGCTTAATTTCACAAAAGGACCCAAGTTGAAACTTAAAATTTTGTATTTGAAGTGACAAGGGTGGTGGTTGGTGGTGGTCACAGCATACCCTGCAACATACAGAAGCACAAACATAAGACCAAACATACATATAGGAATTTTATAAGCCAGACAGAAGCTGTAAATGCACGACAAAGCAGCTGGCAGCTGATAAGACTAACAACTCATAAGAGAAAATAAGGACCTCCTCATGCACCAACATTTCCACTGATAAATACATAACAACACATACACACATACACACACATGTATTAACATAAATGTATGTATGTGTTGGAGAAAATCGCAAGCGGGAGCTGTCTTGTGACTTTGACTTTAATTACTGGATTTATAGGTCCTTTGAGATAATCTGCTTTGTCGTGTGTACATTTTTATGTAGACTCGTGTGTTCTACTGTTCCATCTAATAACATAAAGAAAGATATTCTCTTGCAGACATAAATACAGCACACAGTTCTTTGTTTACATGTATATGAATTTTTATAATGAAGTCGGAGAAAAAAATATATGAAATAAATATAAAAACGAAAACAAAGAAATGATGATAATAAACAGTATGTAAAAGGTTGTAAAGATTGGATGTTACACTGGGTAATTAACATCATGACAGCCAACACTGACTGACAAAAGACAGTAAGTAACGTGCTAAAACTATTTACACGTTCTCCAATGTTGACAAATACGAGGGGTAGTGAATTATCAAAAAAAAAATTTTTTTTAAAATTCCACAAACTAAAGTCCATAAAATAGTGACTAAAAATCTCTTAAAGTACAAAGCGGCTTTTTTTCTTGGCAACACTCGGTTTGAGTAAGCACAAAGCAAAGTGGTTAAATGGAAAAAGGAAATTACAATTTACTGGTCTCCATTCGCCGACTGCATAATTCAAGAGAATTATGATGATGTACAAAAAATAAGGATAACAAAATTTATAAAGCTGGACGGTATAACTTGTTTTTGAGGATGCAGTGCAATAAAGTCATAAGCAATAAGAGAGATAGGCAATATCGCGATATAAGAACATAATTTTCCGTATGGCATTATTTTTCCTTGTCATTGAAATATAAAATCGTTATGGAAATATTGTAGATTTCATTTTCTTTTTCTCTTACTTTTAAGAATTATCTTCACTCGGTGTGTAAATATTTTACTTCGTATGCCTTCGGCTGCACTTAAAGGTGCACTGATAATGGCCTTAATGTTAACTCACAAAAGATGGATCTTATACTCTTCACTAAGGAATACAAAAGATCATCCTTATCTCTATCAACTCTTAATGGAGTCACACTCAGGTTATCTGATAACGCAGAGTACTTAGGCTGTTTAAAAACGAACAAACATTATTTCATTTCATTATATAGAATTAAATTTTTTAACTTTTAATTAGTTATTACCATCCCTGATCTATATTGTGAATTCATGAATTATTTTGACTCGTCACTTGACGAAAAACTAAATTAACGAAACTTTTTCGAACTTTATATATACATATATATATGTATAATTATTCCCGCGCTAAAGATTTCCTTCTTTGTACTACTTGAATTATACTCACTTACTTTTGAACACGCCACGAAGGAAGATCTCTTGTTAAGCACCTACAAAAAACCCTTAAATAAAATGTTAAGATGATTTAGAAAAGTTGTGATTTATTTTTATTAAAATACCTCAGCCTGTAAACCGCAAGTATACCCACACTAACAAACTAATTCTTCCTACACCCTAATTGTAAGCATTCCCTTCCATCTCCTTGAGTGGAGTCTGTGCCAAGAACATATTTTCCGTATGGTTCAATTTGGCAGAATTTATTTACAGGTGGTAAGCCTACTATCTTTAAACATAGGTATTATCCTAGACTCCAAGCTATCGTGGAATATCCAACGTAAAAGCAGGAGCAGGTAAGACAACAATTTCCCATTATACTTTAAAAAAAAATCGTATATAATTTCTTTATTCAAAAACGGCAGTACAACTGATGTATCTAATTACAGAGGTATCGCTAAAATTAATGCCATTCCAAAACTCCTTGAAAAAAATACTTACTTATTACTTCAAATAAAATTCAAACTGATGTGATATACACCGATATTAGTAAGGCGTTCCATAAAGTTAACCACAATCTTTTATTGCACAAATTATCACTTATGGCCTTTAGTCACTCTGCGTTAAAATAATTAAACTCTTATATATCACAAAGAACTCAACAGGTCAAATTTGGGAATGTTACGAGTATATCAAAAATCATTCAAGTACAAACTGGTGTCCCTCAAGGATCTGGGTCCAATTCTGTTCACTTTATTCATCAATGATCTTCCTACTGTTCTTTTGCATGATGCTAAAATTTTTAACTCTTTTAACGGTATTAATGGACATACTTTATTACGTCCGGACTTTCTGAATTTTCATTAATGGTGCAGATTTAATTTATTGCAGTTAAATATCTTGAAGTGCAAGCACATGTCACTTTTCAGACACAATCCGATCGCGACTTCTTATTATATTGATACTGCTATTTTAAATAAAGTTCAAACTACACATCTCTATAATGGTAAATAAAGCCTCTGGGGTTCTTGGATTCATGAAACGCTGGTCAAAGGCATTTCCAGATTTTTATATTACAGAACTTTTATATACTTCTCTTGTTCGACCAATTCTTGAGTATGGACTTACTGTTTGGGATCCTTGTTATTCTATTCAAATTAATAGTACTGAATCGGTACAAATACAATTTTAAATTTTCTGTCTCCGGCTTGGTTGGAATTCTTATGTCTTGCCGCCGTATCATAGCAGACTTGCTCCGATAAAATTGCCAACTCTAAAGAGTCGACTATTTCTATTTAACTGATTTCTATTTAATCAATTAAACTTCAACGTCCCTGTAAGACCGATACGCAATTTTGAACGTTTTGCATTATACTACTACCATTCGTCGCACACGTGTTGAGTTCAATAAATGCAACCACCACATTATGAACATATCTGCGAGTAATGAGGTACTGAAGGGAAATCTTACTTTATATCTAAATTGTTGAACCAATTATTTTTATATACATATAAAGCTCTATATTTATTATTCATAATTAGTCAGTAAGCGTGTAAAAATCTATTGACCTAATAAATAAATAAATTAAAAGAGGATTGGCAATAGATAGAAGGTATTAGCCCCAAAACTGCCAACTGGCTCTCTGATATGGTTTTTAATACGATATTAATGTATGGAGCGGGGCGGAGTGGAGTGGCTTGTTTTAGGAAACCTACTCGACAATGCTGGAAAGAATACAGCGATCATCAGCCTTCACGATTATGGGTGAAGGCGTATCAATGACCTTGTTCGCCATTTTACACTAATTTTCTATCGATATCATGGTCAAGCAGCTGGCCAGCTACTTGGTAGTAAGACTCAGTGCTGCTGGGCCATGGAATGTAGAAGAAGTACGCCATGCTACTGTTATGGGACATATAGAGAATTTTTCAGACCTCCTACGCTTTAACCGGATAAAAAGTTCGCAGTATTAGTCTCTCATACATTTTTTTCCATAAATGATCTTCAATATCGTGGGAATGAACTAGAGGTGTAAACTGATGGATCCATGTCAGATACTGGAGTAGAAGGTATCATTTTCAACAGAAGACACTCTGCAAATAACCTGATCATTGTAGTATAACTCAAGCTGAAATAGCGGCAATAAAATCGAAACCATTTGGCTAAGGTGCAACAGAATATGCGGTCAGGATACCCGAATATGATTAAACAAGGTGGCGAGCAATTCCAATCTGGAGTTTCTGTGGATACCAGGACACACAGGCGTAGCCGTCAACACAATTGCGGACAAGCTAGCTAAAGAAGGTACTGATTTGCAAGAGCGTGATATCGATCGTCCAGTGGGAGTCCCTATAAAAGAATGCAAATCACACATCCAGCAGCAACTATTTGGGACGGCACAATCCAGATGATCTAACAAAACCGCCTGTGTGGTCTGAAAATCTACCTGGTCCTCATGGTAGTCTGGCATGGTAGTCAGGCACTGTATCACGATATTTAGATTAAATCTTCGATTCAACGACTTCTGCAGAAGTTGCCAAAACTGAGATAATGATGAAACCGTCAAACTTATTCTCCATCGCAGAATACAAAATATAGAAAATAAATTCTTTCATTTGGGAATCCGTTTGGTCTAACATTGCACCATATTTAGAATAGGTAAGGATCCTTCTCCACTTATCTACACCAAGCATCACAAGGCGAGCAATTAGACCCAAGTCGGCCAGTTCACTGCAGCTTCTATTATCCAATTTATATAATCGTTCCTGTAATAATCCTGTAAGTCTAACCCTCGTACATTCATTCATTACTAAATTCATACACAAAAATAAAAAACGAAATTCAAACCTTTCACTAAAACGTGGCAGTAACTTAAAGACAATAGAACAGAAAGACGAAATAATGTTGAAATTATCAAATGTCGTTGACAGTTTTGCGAAAACCGTAAATGTCTGAATGTAATAAATAGCGACAAACACGTACAGAATCGTATAGCATTGAAAATCTAAACGAATATCGTAGACATGTGTAATGAGTACAATATTTATCTGAATGAATAAATAAATGTTCATTCCTTTAGCTTTTTCTTGTTGCGCTTATCAACTTCAATATTTTATTGGCCAAGTATGAGTGCAAGATGTTTTTGCAAGGAATTAAAATCTGATAGCTTAGAAAAATGTCCTACTGCCAACCAGAATTCAAAAGGATTTCGGTGTTTTTGCATAAAGAAGAAAAATAAATGTCATGAGTTGTGTGAACATTTCGGCAAATATCATTTATTTGATTTTAAGTTTTTATCCCAGTTAACATTTGTGTGTGTGTTTTTAAAGGGTGTGTTGGAAATAGAATAAAGAATTCTTGTTTGCTTTTGTAATAAAAACATTAACTTGAATTAATGCGAGTCCCACTCGTACATGTGGAGTTCCGCACCTGTTTGGTGATAAAAACGCACACCATTTAAGTTATCACAACCACCCACCAGAAGGAGCATTTTAGATTTATTTAATAGGAAACTAATAACACATTTAATCAAATTAAATGTTTATCAAAAATAATACATCTTTTTCTTGTTAGTATTTGCTCTTATAGCGGGCATACTAGTACGTACTTTGTGAAAATTTCAAGTTTCATTATGAAAATTTTATGTTTCACGAGATAAGAGCCTGTGACAGACGAACAGGCATCTTAGCAATAACAATGGGATTCCTTATTTACAAATTTCACACAGAATACTAATAAGAAACCTTATGCTTAGTCCAGGAATATACGATTCATCGATTAATCAAACTCGTAGTCATTAAAATGATTAATTAATCAATTGATTAATTAAGAGTTTTGATTAATCAAAATTATGATTAATAAAAAATTTTATTACACAAATTTGAACAATTTTATTTAATAATATAAAATAAGATTAATAAATAAATAATAAAAAATTAAAAATACAACAAAAGGAATAGAAAAAACTCACATTAGGAAATTCTTCAAAATTCCGATTAAGCAATTCAGAAATAATTGATTATTTGTGAGTTTTACAATTATTTATATATTTTGAATAAAATTTTTTGATTAATCAAATAATCGATTAATCCAATTTGTATTAATAAGAGTGTTTAAGCAATTGATTAATCGCATATACCCAGTTCAGACGGTTTAGGTTTCAACTAGTTACGTCCATGTAGAAAAGAAATGTGTTGCGAAAGTACAAATACAAACTCTATTTTGGTACTATCAAACATTAACTATCAAAGTTAACCACGATTAAGACTACATCATTTTTCATTGAAATTGAAAAATTCCATGTGAAATTAAGAATTTCAATTTGAAATTGAGAAAATTCCAAATGAAATTGAGAATTTCAATTTGAAATTGAGAAAATTCCAAATTAAATGGAAAATTTGAATTTGAAATTGAGAAAAATACAATAGAAATTGAGAAATTTTAAGTTTAAATTGAGAAAACTCAAAATGAAATTGAAAATTTCAATTTTAAATTGAGAAAAATTAATTATATAATCTTCATTTAATTCATAAATATACATAATATATAGACACATAAATAACTCAATATAAAGATCAAAGCAAAGAAATGATATGAAAATAAATACAAATCATAGTATTATGGATCAACAGGCATATCTTCCAGATCCAGAGCAGATTGGTAAAATGTTGTATGTTGGAGAGCTCTACTGCAATCTCCAGTATTTATAAATGTCCTTGAACCATTAGTTACATCTTTTAACAAAGCAAGCCTCTGCTCTCCTACATGTGGGGGACTTACGTTCGGTACATTCAATTTTGTTTTCATCTTATTTTTTATTTTTGACCAAATAATTTCAATTGGGTTGAAATCTGTAAATAGATGCTCAGTCGTAGCAGTGAAAATAAAAAACGCCATAGTTTGAGAACAGCCACATTTGCAATTTTTTTTAATATCTCCTATAGTAAATATTAAAAAATTTTTTTTTAATATTCTCAATTTTATTTGGAATTTTCTCAATTTAAAATTAAAATTTCTCAATAAAATTTGGAATTTTTTCAATTTAAAACTAAAATTTCTCAATTTCATATGGAGTTTTCTCAATTTCAAATTGAAATTCTCAATTTTATTTGGAATTTTCTCAAATTCAAATTGCACTTCTCAATTTCATTTAGAATTTTCTCAATTTCAATGAAAAATGGTGTAGATTATGATCGTTCTAAGCAGTCTTTGGTTGCTAGTACACATGATACTTCAACGTCAATAATAATCTCAGTGTTTTTGTGTCTAAGCTTTCTCAGCTGCCCCAAATGCACGGATGGGGCTCCTAAGAATTGCATTAGTGCAAAGTGGAAAACTTGTTTCATTACACCCAAAAAGAAAAGAAAAGAAAAGAAAATACTAACGTAATGTGAGGCAAAAAAAAGTATTATCTTTGTCTTTTATATCGAGAAATAGTGGCAACAATTGCAATTTGCGATTGCAAGTGTAACAGCAATTGCAATTTGGAATTGCAAGTATAATATCAATGTCAATTCAGTGTAATTTTGCTATTTTTTAATGCTTTTAAGTTTACCAAACGCAATTACAAGCAAACAAGATTGCTCATTAATATGAATCACATTTATTTTTTAATGATAGAAATCAACTTTTACGATTTTTAGATGCTACTGAATTTATTATTGCAAAATTTTGCAAGCACACATTTATAAACAACACGAACGTGTATACTGTGTTATTCACATACGAGTAAATGCATAATATTCCGAAAAATATACAAAAAATTAATATGTAAATAAATAGACTTGGTTTTCCTGACACTTGATTTCGAGCAAGCAAAATGTTTGACTTACAAATTAGAGGGTTGCAATCAACACTTTTGCAAATGTGTGAAATTTACAGCATCATGAATGTATAAATAAATGAAAGTAATAGCGCGACGACCGTGTCATTTCAACAAAAAAAAATTGCAAAAAAAAAAACGCATACAAAAGCTAAAAATATAAACTTCCCACATATACGAGAGCTTGCACTGTAATGTGTTGATGTTCATTTATTCATGTTATTCTTTTTTTTCATGACATTTCCACCATCTAACGATGGACAGACAGACAGAGAGACAGACAGGAAGTGCTGGCTGACTTATTTAATCTGCATAATTTCCTTGTGTTGCTTTACTTACAGAGTCATTTTAAAGTGTGAACAAGGACTCTGTTTTCGTGAATGATTTTTGTTTATTTGCATGAGTTTGCTTATATATTTGTATATGTGTGTGTGTTCATACACATTTATTACAGGGGACTTTAACAAAAAGTGTCAAGTGTCTGTTAAGAGGCACTTATGTTTGGCGTTTAAATTCCGATTCTATTTGAGTTGTCAACCATTCTGGCCAGGCGTGTTGATTTAACAACGTGATTGTGTTTTTTTTTCATTTGTTATGCTCTCATACATTTTGTTTTTTTTTTTGCCATTAAACGGATGAAGTTTGCTGCTTCCCTGTTATGAAGTGTCATTTTTATAGTCCTATCGAAATAGAGAAAAAATTTAATACAAGATGGTATGTACTTGCATGTGAGGGTGTTGAAATGTTAACTTTCGAACAGCCTTAGAGTGGTGCCCTACATAAATCCATCATTATAACTATTAGAGAAACTCTGTCTTTGAGTGATTAAAGATCTTAAATTGAGTAATATGTCCTATATATTAAAAGAAAAGTTCATTAGGGGCTGTTCACATTTTACCTAACACAATTTCAGGGGTTTTTAGTCGATTTTTGTAAAGCCGTGGAAAAAGATTTCATTATAAACTATAAATTTCGTAACAAACTTTCAATCCTCACTCCCTTCTTATAATACTCTACTCGTTGGCAGATTTTCGCCAGTTTTATAAATGGTTCCTGTTATTCATGATTAAGTCAATCAGCTTAAATATCCATGTTTAACACGTTGAGTGCCGCCGTAAAAAATAAAAATATATATGTAAGGTGCCAATATATGACAACAGGTATAAATTAATATTATTGTGATAAAAATTTAATGTGGGAAATCGTTTTTTGTTTAAATGTGTTATTTGTGTCGTTAAACTGCGTCTACACGTAGCAATATCAATTGCGGCAATTGTCAAATTTGACTGCGTTCATGAAAATTGTTAGGTGTGGACCGCGATTGCCATAAGTGGCAATCCATTGAGCAATTATTGCCTATCAATCTGCTGTCATTTCTCTTTTCTGTAGTCAGCGCATTTGCGAATTTGAATTTAGAAAATTAAAAACTGCATATTAAAAAAACGTAACGGAGTGGAAAAGCGAAGAAATATTTAAAATTATAAACTTTTATCAACAATTCTCATGTTTACATATGTATATAAAATTATCACATATTTATACAACCTCACACTTTAAAAATGTTGAATTTTTGACGAAGCAATTTTACGTGTTCTCCACCTAAAAGCAATCAGCAATCGAACTATCAAAACTCTGTCGATGGTTTTGCTTGTTCTCAGTAATGAAATTGCTGCGTGAAGACCCAGTGTTATATGTGTGATAGATGGCAGTGCACGTGGCACACAGAGAATATAATTTTATTCAGGTGACATGATATCTCAAAAGTATATGTCTACTGCCGGCGGCGCACATGGCACTCAACGTGTTAATCCCTCATAACTTTATTATTTATTATTCGCTTTTCCATGTCTTTATCTAAAAATTAAGTGTCCAACAAACAAACAAACAAAATTATATTGGGTAAAGTTCGTAACATTTTTAGTCAGAAAGAATTGGACATGAGACAATATTCCAAAGCAGCAAGAGAAAATTTTAACACCAATTAATTTCAACTTACACGGCAGAACAGAAACAACAATGTTTTTCGGGAGCCGCTACACTCCCATCATCAGTGTTCATGTGTGTTTCCATGTATCCACCACTGTTTAGGTGGCTCCACTAACCACTAACAACAAAATTGTTCGAAAAAAATCACATTAAATAAACAAAATTATAGTTATATCAAAATTTAGAAAGTTCTACTACTCTTCTAGGCTGTAAAGAATCTAAAAAATCTGCTCGACAGATTGACGATAAGTGGGAAAATTAATTTCGTTTCAACGAGCTTCCAAAATTATACTTTTTTGATACCAATCAAGGCGGTTTAAGCAGGTAAAATTATTAGTACAACAATTAGAAAAATACAAGATCAATAGGCATTTTTTATATCGGTTTTGTCAAAAACATTACAGAAAAATATAAACCCTACAAGAACAGTGACGGTGCTTTGACTGGTAATATGACTAACATTACTGATAGAAATATCGGTTACCACGCCTGAAGTGCTCACTCTTATGGTTTTACTGATCACCGTTGACATAAATATTAGTCACCTTGATGTACATATCGGTCACCGCTCACTTGTCAAACTTGACGGATATTTTGGTCACTGCTGACTTGTCAAACTATATGAATACATTCACCACTGTTGATGAAAATTTCTGTTGAAATAAAACGCGATTTTTTTCAATTCAGTTGTTATATTATAATTATACATATGTATAAGAAAAGAATACGTACAATAGTGTAAATAATATGGACAATAACAGTGTGTTTTTAAAAATTCAAATTTAAATGATAAATAAATTGCATTTCACTTTAGTGGCATGAGGACAAAACCCATGCACGGCCATGCGATTTAAATTTCAGTGGGTTTTGCTAAAAGGTACAAAATTTCATCACCAACTTGTTTGCTTTGCTTCTCACGCGTCGTGGGCATAGAGGGAAGGGACTAAAAGTGTATTAAATTTAGGATAACGTTAATTTTCTTTATAACTTAATAAACTTATTTGTGTAGTTGATGTAATAGTTGTAGTAAGTAGCTACAGCACATATGTGTTGAAGATGCACTATAATATTTTTTGCGTTCGAGTACTTTTACAGTAAAATTCAGTAAATGAGTAATTACTGAGTAAATTGAAAAATTTACTCTCAAAAAAAGCTGTTTCCCAAAAAAGTACTCGAACGGAAAAATTTTAAAAATAAGTAAGATTAAGGAAACACTTGATTGCAAAACAATATAGAGTTGAAATATATTTATACTTTGGACTACTCAACTCTTTTTCTTGTTGGCACACTATGCAATATTTATTATAACACGAATATTTGAAGAAAATATAAAGAAATTATTTTCTGTAATTTTTTCCATGTGTTTATTTTCATTTTATTTGATTTTCCTAATTTGTGTCTGATAAAATTTATTCAAAATTATGTGATTATTTGTATTTGCTCTTGATTGCCTTAAAAACAAGTGCAGTACTAAGTAAACATGTACTTAGCCTTTTCACAACTCCAAAGAAATAACAAAATAATAACGAAAATGTCTGTAAATGGTTTCTACAACATGTATTTATTACCTTTTATGTTTAACGAACGAATAGTTTAAAAATAATTATTCACTTTTTATTATTTATTATTTCAATTTTTTTTTGCACAAATTGTATACTTTTTGTTTTCTTATTTTTGTTTGTTTACCTTTTGAATCATATGTATTTCTGTTTTCCTAAATTTTACTACAAGAAATTTCTGCAGTAAAAATTTTTAAATTCTCAGCCATGAACTGTGTCACTTTACGCTCTCAATTTGTGTCCTAATTTACTGTAACTTGAGTAAACGAACGAATAATTTTTAAAAAATTTTGGGTACTCGAACACACTTAATGATGCTGCAACATCTCTTTGTTATTTTTATTATATATTATTTATTCGTACATGAAATCCATTATTATAAAAAATACTTTGCTTTCGTTGTTTTAAAAATAGAAAAAGTAAATATAAAATGTTAACGATTAAAGAGAAAGTTCAAATATTATCATCATTAGTTGTGTTTAACAATAATTACTACTCTGATCGCACGAAAACTATACATTTCTGAAAATTTTCATAAAATCTACCAAATCGCACGACCTGCCAAAAAAATCTATCACACAGTAGCATTTTTAGTCCACACTAACACACTAACTTTTATAGCACACATATCATATTTGGCAGATCGTACGATTACTCGTATGTGGGATAGTGAATCACGGCCTTAAGAAGCCAGAGAAATATAGTTTTTCTTGCTCTGATTTGGAATATTAAAATCAAGTTAAAAATTAATTCAATTAAAAAAAAATTTACTGAGCAAACAGTGATTAGGAAAAAATTGGACAGTGATATTTTCTGTGAACTGTAATTAAGTAGTAAAACTTTTTTTTTTGGAATTCTATATTACAATCAAGGATCATAAGTAAATTTGACATGGTGAAAAATATAACGTATTCTGTTGAATTCCAGTGTTGACTCATTCTTTCTAGATAGGTTTCACTGTATCTCAGAATTTCATCTTTCACCTTTTGTATGTGTAGATCTTTGTGGATTGGGTTATTTGACACATAACATGGAGCCTTAACAATTGACCTGAGAGTTTTGGATTGGTACCTTTGCAGTATCTCGATGTTTGAATACTGCTTTTAAAATTGTTTTAAAAATAAGAACCTTGTTTTGCTCGCTTAATTTTGATTTTGGATTAAGCAACCAATATAGTTTTTATTATTTAACTGTTGTTTTTTTGTTTTAATATGAGTTTTCCATGTCAATCTTTTGTCAATATGGATACCCAGATATTTAACCGATTCTTTTTGTGGTATAATATTATTGTTAAGAAGAACGGCAGGACAATTAACTCGTCGTAATGAGAACGTTACATGAGATGACTTTTCCGTGTTGACTTTAATTTTCCATTTATTCAACCATATTTCTAGTTCATTTAGTTGCATTTGTACTGCATTTGATGCAACAATCTGTCAATTACAAGATGTTAACATTGCGTGTATCATCTGCGTATGTGGCGATTAAAACATTATCATTAACTGGCATGAGGGACGTAAAACTGTGTATAAAATTTGTCCAAGTACACTGCCTTGTGGAACTCCAGATTTTATTTTATATATTTTAGAAATCATTGTGTTAACTTTAACATAAAAAGTTCTACATGTTAATTAAGATTTTAACAGCAAATAAAAAGGTGTTGGAAGTATTTTTTTTAACTTAAACCATAAACCGGTGTGCTTTATCAAAGCTTGTTTGTACATCAAGAAATACTCTTTTTGTTTTCCAATGTATGTCGTATATTACGATGGCATTGCTCTGGAGTGCCGTGCTTCTTCCGCAAACCAAAGTGGTATTCAGGAATAATGTTCAATTTGTCTAAAACTGTAGTAAAACTAAACACAATTTAGATATGACCAGCCCCATAAAAGTATCCAATATGCATTTCAAACGTTTTCTTTGAATTAGGCCCAAATGGATATAATAATTTTAGTTGCAATCCTTTTTCCTTTTTACAATTCCTTTACATTAATTCCAGCAAACATAAAAATTGCCTTAACCAACCAAACCTCTGTGCTCTACTTTTTACCTGCAACTACAATTTAACTCAAATAGTAAGTAAGCAGTTCCTATCCAATAAAAATATTGCTCAACCTAATTAAAAGTAATAATATGTGTGTGTATTCGCATATGAATGCGTGTGTCATTCACATTTGTTCAACGAACAAATCTGTGCTAATTAATCGACATTTATTTAACATTAATACGTAACTACTTCCTCCAGCAAATGAATGTAACATCTGTAATCATCATTAATGTGACACTACCGCATCACATGTGAGCACAACAATTATCATTTTATATGCGCATACGACAGAATCATATTTTATGATTTAATCACAGAACATCAAAAAACAAAATAAGAGAAGAAAAAAAATTTATGAATAAATGACAATAATATGACAATATGTTGCATACGCAAAAACATTGCGTACAAACTCCTGTTTCCCTTGCAACCACACAATACGAGTAGTATGTAACACGTTTGTTTTCTCGGTAAGTGGGCTTCATTAATAAAACTCTTAACGTGTGTTTGATAATTCCCACGTATATTTAATGATAATTTTACAGTTGTGCGTTGTGCTTGTTAACAGGATAAATTTCATAAACGTCTAAGATTGACAAATGAACCATGTGTTGATAAAAACATTTCCTACACCTTCGACAATATGCTGATGATTTGTTTGGTGGTTGGTTGTTTGTTGGATGTTTGATGCTTTCCGCTCAATTATTGATGAATTTCAACAGATTTTATGAAATCCTTGCTAAACAATTGATGGTTAATTCTAAATACAAATTTTATTGCAAGCGTTAATTTAAAAATTTTTCAAAACAAAAATAGAATTTTAAAATTTATAAATTTTTGATTTTAATGAAATTTGTAATATATTTTTTACTCTTATTTTCACATGGCTTAAGAGTTAAGCGTTTTGGTCATTTTTATAAAAAGTTTGTAGGCTTCAACGCGCCATCAGATTTTAATGAGAGTAGTGTCTTCGGAAAGTTTGCAAATGTTTAATAACAATTACATATCTTCTTAAAATAAAAATAAATATAATTCATCTTAAATATACTGAAAGATTATATTTAAATATTTATTTTCGCGCAACCAAAAAGAGGATTTGCCCCCTGGACATTTTCAGTTCATGGGAATCTATTCCGACTTTAGAGAGGTTTGACTGTACTTTTAAATTGTTAAAATAATATTATAAAATTATTTATTTCGAAGTAAACCATCCATAAACATTAATAAATTGCAGGCATTTAGACTAATTTACCCACAAGAAACAAGTTTTTGGAATTTTATTTCACAGAATATCTCGAATAATTCAATAGCTTATTTATTCCGTATATTCTGTGAAAAGACTAATTTACTTTTGAAGCTGTGTAATCAGTTCAAAAAAAATATTTATCTAAATATTATTTAATATATACAAGACTTTCCTTCTTGAGTAAACTCCTTCCACGAAGAAAAACTACATTTGAACAAAAACAAATCTTTGTCTCACTAAAAAAAAACAAAAGAAACTCCACAAACGTTTCAGGAAAATGTTGTCTTCTAAAAGCAGCTTTAGTCTTGAAATGTGTCAAACACTTGTTATTAAAGAACACATTTAGCCTGGTCCCAAAGGAGTTTTACTAGCCCACCATAATATTTAAGTTAAAGTGTATGCAAACGAAACGTCCACCTTGTTATCAGACTACTATAATAATAAATATTTTTTTATTGTGCCCAAAAAATAAAATAATGAAAATAAAAAATATGTTAATGCTCGCATGCACAGTGGGGTACATTTTAAATATTTTGGAAATAAATTGGTAATTCTTACTATTAACGCTGATGCATATGGAAAAAGGGTGTTCCGTAAAACGCGTGATTTAAAATCACCAAATTTTTAGGAAAGAATTGATTAAATTGCTGACTTATTGCAGCTTTTTAATTGGTTTTTATTGTTCAATCCACAAACTATTACATGAGTCGTGTGTTAGGCACGGATCAAGGGGTGGAGAAAATGGTTATTTCCCCTCCTAAATCGAATAAAATATCCCTCATTTTTATAGTACTACTAAATCTTAAGAAGTAACATTTTGAATATGGGCTCCCAAAAACTTAAGCAGGATCTGCGCCCATGTGTTTAGTATTATTGATTATACTTGGATCGAACTTTTTCAGTAGCTCGTTTTATATAAAAGCCTTTGATCAAACCCATATACATAATATCGTCGTGGTGAATGCAATATGCTGTATGTCACTAAATCATACTTTTGCAGGAAAGACAAAAACTGAATATTTCTGAGAAAAATTGTTTGTTTTAGTTTCGCTGGCTAGAATATAATAATAAATCGCCACGTTTCACACTGTATCCAATGTTAGTATCCAATGCAGAATGACACAATTTATAGGTTTTATCTCGAAAGAACACTCCACGCCACTGTCAAATCAAGCGTGCGATTGACATACGTCCTTTTGCAGTAACCAAAAGAAGCGCGCAAAAGCTCTCTTCTGATTGCCTGAACGGCACGAGATAAATGCAAGTTGTAGGAGCCCCAATTTTGGTTACAATGCTACAATAAAACCAAATTCAATTTTTTTTGACATACAACCTATTGCATTCACCACGACGATATGCGTATGATGAAAAGTTTTTGCCTAAAGCAAGCGGCTGAACGAGTTCAATCCAAGTATAGTATACGAGTAAAGCTTTAAACACATTCACGACAGCAGGCTACCGACTACAACTAGCATACATGTGTTTATTTATATGAAAATGATTATTTTCACGACTACACGGCTTCAGGTTGTTGTCCACGCTATTTTTGTCGTGTAGTCAAATTAAACTAATTTCTCTTTTTAATATGCGAAGCAAATTATTGCTAAAGGGCCGTTCACACTATCATACAAGTCTTAAGATTTTCATTCGATTTTGTGTGAAATAAATCTAACGAGATTTGTTGCGACTGTCAAAAAATCTAACGCACCATTACATATTGTTTTCACACTATGAGATCTCAAGAAAAGTGAAAAATATGAGTAGAAAATGAGCGCCGGCTGAGCAGTTTCATGTAGCCGATGAACGTGCCGGCCTTTTGAAATGTTTGGCAGTTAAGGTATATACATATATACTATTTAATTTTGAGACATACACATTCCAAAATTTTAGACCGTGTATGATAAAAAACAATAGAGACGGCACGCTATCGGCGACGAAACAATCGATAGTTCAACTTGCTTTTATGAAAATTCAACCCTGATCAAATGAAAAATCTTATCGTTTAGAAAAATTTCTAAAAAAGGCAAAGCCTTATGGTATGTCAAATTTATTATCGTATTATTTGTCATTTTAATAACATTTTGCTTTCACACTATCATACTTGCACGTATGATTACAGTTTTTGACAAGTCTTAATACAAAGTATTATAGTGTGAAAGGCCCTTAAGAAATATTTTTTTAGTGTAAAATAAAATAAAATGCCATAATTGCAACACTTTTTTTGGTGTTAACTTTTTCTGTAAAAATAATTTTTGCATAAAATTAAGGGCAATCAAATTCCTGCATATCAGATCAATATTCTGTGTTCACTTTTTTTATAAAATCTTTAAATTTTAATGAAGCAATAACTGAGTCAATTATATCGCGATAATGCGCAAAATTTTTTAATATTAGGAAAAATACGTAAAATCTTCTAAAATGAGCTGCAAATGCAAGAAATGTAATAAACTCGCAAAAAAATGCAAAAATTACGCAAATACGCAATAACTTCCAATCATTGGTTAAACAAAAATGTTTAATATCAGTTCAAAATCGATGAAACAATAAAAAATATAAAAAGTAACCCACATTGAAAAAAATGCCAAATCCGCAAAAAGTTGAAAGGTTTTGAAAAAGTCGAAAAATCTTCTAAAGAGACCTAAAAATGTATGGAAGGTGAATGCATATCACATTCTGTAAGGTTTTACCTCCAACGCCTGTTTCAAAATATTTCAACTTTTCGCGGTTTTCAGTTATTTTTGCGATATAAGTGATTCTTTGTCATTTTATTGCTGCATTGAATTACACTTTTTAAAAACACTAACTTCAAAAAAGCAGAAAAACTAAAGTGGCACCTCAGAAATATAAATGAATCTGCTCCCTACTATGTAGCTGTTGTTGTTTTCAAAATAATTAAGTAGCTGGCAACAAGGCGACATTTGTAGTCGTGTAGCCATGTAGCCTGCTGTCGTGAATGTGTTTATAGCTTAAATGTTGTTGATGATATCCCCATAAACATATTTCTAAAGAAATCTTTTTATAGAAATTATCAATAACATTTAACTCATGCAATATGTCTTGAATTCAAAAGGTGTTTTAAATGTTTAAGAAATTTTATCCGAATTTAATTTCAATTGCACTAAATAATCTTATTAATGGAACACAGTTTTTCGTTTTCGGAAATCTTATAATCTTACATCATGCGTCTTACACAACAGTCCCGTAGAATAAGAGGTCTAGAGGCCTCTCAATTAACGCGTTTCTGCCATTCATACGTTTGTAAAATGCTGTGGCAATCTGTCTTGCTTCTGAGAAATTGCAAAATTTCTATCCGAAATATTTTGTTTCTGTCCTACTGTGGTAAGTAAATGGAAAGCTCATTTCCAAGAACAACTCCTACCATCTCTTTAAAGAACTGAAATATTTATATGACTTTTTTATGTTTTTCCTTTATTTTTGTAGAAAAATATTGCATCGTCGCTATCATTGTTATATTTTGGTAACCAAGTGGCCGAGTCTCTAACGTGCGATTGTAATGACACTCTATCTCGCGTTTGTTTCTTTTTTATCCAATTATGAGTATAAAAATTGGAAAAATCTCAAACGAATTATGGAGGTAGTGATGAAGAAAGAACAAAAAAAATAAATTTAAACGAGTCTGTCTGTTGGCCTAATAAGTATTACTTCCACCTAACGACAAAATCTCATTATATTTTCATTTTGCCAGAAACATAAATAAAAATAATACGAATAAGAAAGAAGGTTTATTTTTTTCTTTTCCTTGTTAGTGGACACATTTTGTAGTCAGCTGTAGTCACCAAGTTGTTATAGCTCAACTTTAAATATTGAAACAAAAATTAAGAAAGAAAACAGTTTTTAAAGATTTTGAAATGTACGCTCATTATATATTCTTTTAAGATAATTTTTCTTTGTGAACAATTTAGGATAAATCAATTCAAAGACTTCTTTATGTTCAATCTGAAATCGGGACCGTAAGTTGTTCTCTGATTTCAGTTACAAAACGACATATTCGATTACTTTTGTTCAACCGACAACGGAAACTGTAAACTTAATTACTAAAACATTAACTTTCAATTATTCAAAACACGCTGAAATTGTTAGACCATTCTATTTTTGATCACACAAATAACTGATTTAATTACGAAATTAATTTAAAAAAATTTTAATTTTTATTATTGTTTTGTTAACGAAATTCTTTAACGTTTTCTGCTTCTTATTTAAAGTGACATGAGATTCAGCAGTAATTCCGTATTCTTTTCTAAAAAAAATATAACTTTTCTTTTAGTTTTTATCAACAAAATTGCAACTGAAAGTTTTCTTAAGACAAACATTTTGCATTGTAAGTGATTGATACAATAATTTCTAATAAACTCCGTATTTCAAATATTGATTATATTGCAAATTTTCATTAAAAAGGGCAACAAATTTTGCACTTTTTTCTAGAAGAGAAAACGAAATAAATCAAAAGAACTGAGGCTGATATTTTGTTGTTTAATAAACTTCTAATTAAAACTAAATTCTTTAAATATATATTTTTGTATGATGAAATTACAATTTTATTGTACTCGTGTATATTCAACAGAGTTTCTAGCATGTACTTATTCCTTCATTCATATTCATTACTTGTTGTTAAACAATGTTTAGAAGAGATTTGACTGTTTGAATGCGTTACGGTTTAAGGATTTGCACATAAATAAAATCAACTGTATCTTTCGTTTTTTTCTTTTTGCTTCCTCCATTTATTTACCCTTCAAATGATTAACAATACCAACAAGGAATTTTGATTTTCGCACACTGACAACATAATCTTCCTGTTTCCTGTTGAGCTACCAAATCATACCACAACGACATCCCTCAATGCACAAAAACTAAATACATATCGATGAATTCCGAATTCACATAGAAGAAAATGATGTCCACCAAAACGCCAAAAAAAAATAAAAATAAAACAAGAAAACTTGTTTCTATTTAGCTGCGTCGAAATTGATATTCACAAAATGTAGTAATTGCCTTAAACCAGAACCAAAAAAAAAAATAAAATCAAACGGAAACTTGATTTCCGTCAAAAAGGAAACGAAATATTTTAGTAATGGAGATTATAACGCTTGATTGGTGGCGATATGATTAACTATACAACATGATTTTGTAGTGAGAAGTGTGCTCTAACACAAACACATAAACAACATTGATGACAATAATGTTGTGTTGGAGCGTGAGAGAGATGTCAGTGTTATACTCGTACTATAAATGATGCTAATGCTAATGATTACGACGAACTCTGCTGCCCCATAGAAGATATAAATAATATTCTTTAAATCAAAAAAATTATGAAATAATCTTTAATAAATATTAAGGAAAATTGACATGGCAACAAACATAATCAACAGGAGGATTAGAAAGATTAGGAAAAAGGGAAAACCCATTTTTATTTCTAATTTACGTTAAACAACGATGTGAGCTTGAAATATCAAAATTATCATCTTTATTTAGTTAATTTTGTTTTCCTCGATTGAAGTACGAGTAATATGTTTTTAATGTATTGACAAAATTAGTTTAAGACTTCGTTAAATGTTGTATGTAAAAGTTAAAATTTGATTATCAAATTGTCGTTGCAGTCTGTTTTATTTGTTCGCTTGGCTTTTAATCGCAGGTATTAGGATATGTTACATACAATCAAACAGCTGCCACAGATATTTCCTTACATTCACTCATAATGTGTGGGAAGTCTAAAAACACACTTGATACAGTAAAATTTTGTTTTTTCAGGTCAGGTTCTGAAGTTCAGGCCGTTTTAAAATCCTGTTCACATTTTATCTAACACTATTTTTGTCGTTTTTAGTCCATCTTCGTAAAGCTGTTGAAAAAGTTTTCATCATAAATTATAAATTTCGTAACAAATTTTCAACATCCACTCCTTTCTTCTAATACTCTAACTCGTTGGCCGATTTTCGCCAGTCTTATGGTTCCTATTAATAATGATTAATAAATCAATTTAAATCTACGTTTAACAACTCATATTTTTATTATTTGTTTATTTACTTTCCGTGTCTGCATCTAACAAATCAAGTGTCATCTATTCAAGAGACAAACAAAAAAACTTTATACAAAATTGCAGTTCTATCAATAGTTAGAGAGTTCTATCGATGTGTTTTAAGACTGTAGAGAATATAGAAAATCAGATCGACAGATTCACGAGCGAGAACCTGTAAAGTAATTTAAGGGCAGCAGACAGGGACGATAAGCAAGAAAATTCATTTCATACCAACGATCTATCAAAATTATAATTCTTCGAAACCAATTATTCAAAAATTTTCTTTAAAAAATTATGCTGTTCCATCTGTAATAGTGTGTTGTGAGTATTGAGGAATCAGAAACTCTTGAATCAAATGTGATGTTCGATGGACTGATCACATTTTTCAAGTCTCAAAAGAAGCACTTAAGTGCTTCGGTTTTCTAAGACGCTGTAAAAAATATTTGATTCCACCTGATCTCCTTAATATTTATACGGTGCTTCAAAGTCTATTTTGAAGTTATTCGAGCCCGTACAGGAGAGGGCGAAGAAGCTCAACAGTGACAGTAGTGTAACTATCTGTATTGACACACTGGAGCATCAACGTAATATGGGAAGTGTTTCCCTGTTTTATCGTAAATACAATGGAATGTGCTCTAATGGGAACTTGTTCCCGAAACCCTCACATCCATTTGTGGTTGATATGCCAGTGGATCGCACTACGCACTACAGAGAAAATTCGTTTTTTATCCAAACAGTTCGTATGTGGAATAAACTCCCTGCAGATGTTTTTCCTATTACAATCAATTTGGGAAGTTCAATTCAAATGTCCAAAAACACTACTCTCCCTCTAACATCCTTTCCATAACCAATTCTCTTAGTTCCGGCACAATGCATTGCATACGTATGCAGGGGTCATCCCCTGAGTACTGGTCCAATTTAATAAATATATACATACATACTCGCCTGTATATAAAAGTCTAAAGTTCTTAATCTTGTTTTTTTTTGCATTCGAACTATTTTAATGATGCAACAGAACTCCTTGACACCGTGATATTCCGTAATACGTTCCAAGTACCTGTTTTAAAATAGAATTAATTTTATTTCGAGAACGAATTTTATTTTACTTTAATTTTGAGATACTCAATCTTACGAAAAAGCCTTCATTTATTTATAAAAAATATTTTTTATGAAATTATTTAATAAAACGTAAAGAATTAAAGTTTAATAGAATTAAGTCATCAAGTTTTCCCATTTGTACCTACACGCACACATACATGCATACATACTTACATCAGTACATCAGCACATCAGTGTATTTTAATGTGGTTAAATTTTGTAGAATTGTATATGATTGGATGTATATTTAAAATACGAGTACATGCATGCCTCAAATATTGAGTTGTTTTCCATTAATTAAACTTATTACGAACATCGTTTGTCAATTGCTCTGACACACAATCACACACAATTAATAGGAAAAGAAAAACATAATTTTAGATATTCTTCAAACGAATGTTTCCAAGTTGTGAAGAGTATCTAATAAATAGAAGAAATTAACCCATTGTATGCTCTATAAAGTAATGTCAATGTTTTACATACAAATTTGGTTAGAGACACACACACACAGACGGAGCAAAGTAAGGAAATCAGTAGGGAATAAGCGCTGAGACATTCAAAACTAGACGGAAATTGTAATTAAAAAATTTACATTGTATATGATCCTCATAATTATAGTTGCTAGTGCTCATGACGTTGCAATCACAACTGCAACCGATATCATTATAAGGAACTTTTACTGTATACAACATTTTTGTTTTACCCTGTAGGAAGTCAAACACATTTTTAAATAACTTCAAACTGTTTTTTTAATAACCACATCTAGTGGATTTAGTGACTTTTTTCCTTGTCGCCGACACATTATTTTAACATAGGCATGTCATAGACAGTAGTCAATTGGCCATCTCTGCATGACTTTTTAGTTGACTACTAATTAACTATTTTTCAACCAATTTGTAGTTGATTTATGCTAAATTATTTAAAAACCATTTTTTTAAATTAATTTTTAAACAATTTAATTTTAATATATTTTTATATAAAAATAAGGCATCTTCTCAAATGGACTTTTTTCTTCATACAAATTTTAGTCCATTTCGCATCAAAATGTCTAGTTCAGGAATAAACTCATCGAGGAATTCTTCAATATTGTTGGGTTTGCTTCGGCCTAAAAAAAAACTCCTACAGGAAAAACAGATAATCTTGTAATATTGACGACCTTCATCAAAATTGGCCACAATTGGGCTTTTGAACTTTTGAACAATGGAAGGCCGTCAATATTAATGTCAACCAAAATTTCGTCACAATATTTAAGTGAATGCGAAACACTTTCTAATTGTTTGAAAATTCCAAAATGAGTATATAACCCTGGGAAGATTTTTGATACGTTTAAACAATCACTTACCTGGGAAAATGTATTAGCACTTGATGACACATCTATGCCTTCTCCTTTTAAAATTGCCAATACTTCATTAAAACATTTACGCGACGGCTTATTTCTATGATACCACTCTTCTAATTGTTCACGTAAGGATTGCTTCTTTGGATGCAAACTAAAATAATTATTTTCCACATCAGCTTCACAAAAAAGCTCATAGCATGCTTCTTTTGTTTTCTCATTTTCTTTTCACTTACTTATTTTGCTTTTATTTATTTCTTACGTGTGCTTCTATGCAATTGTTTGGTTGATATCTGCATGAGATTTAAACCAATTTGTAGTCATTTGCAAAATAGTTAGTTTATAGTTAGTATTTTTGTCGACCGATTATTTTATTTAATACAGGGTATTTAAAAAAAATTTAAATATAGTGTAGCTCGGCTATAACAAACTGCGAGGGACCTGTCAATTTTCTTCGTAATAGATGAAGTCCTTTATAAATATATTAAATATTTGTTTTTTTAAGAAATAAAAATAAACACTTTTAAACTAATGCACACAGTAGTAACGAAAAACTGCATACTTGGGTCACATTATGAGTAACCCAAAGTATAAACTACTACAAATGATTACGCGAACAAACATTGAAGGAAGTCCAGCTAAAGGATGAAAAAAAATAACATGGCTTAAAATATATAGATGTAGACTGATATCCGTGAAGTAGGCAGTCTTTTGAGTGAGGCGATGAACAAAAAAGTGTTTACCAAGATCGTGAAAATTTATGAAATTATATTTAATGTATTGATCGCTAACATTAGGAAATCGAATTTGCAAATAAAGCAGAAGAAAAAGAAGAATGTCATCAAGCTACTAATGAAAAAATATTAAATGTATTTGATGCAGGTGCCATTTGTGTAGTTTTTTATTAAAAATACGTAGTTATATACAGTGTTTCCAGGAGCTGGAGGAAAAAGTTGCTTAATCGGCTTTTTAATAAGGCCAGGGGGTCGATTCTGGTTCTGTGAAACGTTTTAATGAAAAGTTTTTTCATATTTTCATAGAGTTTCTAATTCTCGTTTAGTGAAAAAATTATAAATAAATTCAAATGTTTTCATATGAAAAGAGCAGGTGGAATGAAACAAACTGTTGTCACAATTTCACAGTAATATGATTCTTGTTCCATGTAACAGGTGCAAAGAAGTGTCAAAAACTTTTCATTTCTCACATATTTTTGCACTTTCATTTTAACGGTGAAAAATTGAGAAAGCATCGAAAGGCAAGCACGCAAGCGGGAACCAAAAATAATTTTTAATTAATTATTTAGAGGAAAATCTGGACATTGCCGACAATAAGTAATAATTTAAGAAATCAATAACATTAATCTTATAAAAAGAATCATATTTACACAAAATGGCGGGTTAAATAATTCTTCACAACTCCCTCACTCTAGGTATTACATGAAAGGTCTTGACTAGTAGAATAGAGTGCACATTGAAAGAAATTGCAAATCCAATATGGGTATCAAACGAACGGGCTTGACTGGAAGAATACTGTACGACAAATTTGTTATTCATCGTATAAAATCTAAAAACTTGAAAATAAAATATGTAAGTAGAAAAAATTTTGAAGTTAAATAGTGTTATTGAAAAAAGAATAATGTACTAAACGGCAACAAATAAACAATTAAATCAGTCTAGGGCATTGATTAGATAAAAAATGTGTTGTTTGGTTGCTGCAACATGTTACCAAAGCTTTCGCTTGTCCGATTGTGAATTTTTCATTACTTACGTAGTTTTGCATTTTAGCTAATGCTTAAAATCAATGCTTTTGGATCAACATTCTGTTTACTTTAAGAATACTTTAATACTTCCTTTAACTCTTAAGAATATTTTATGCTTAGCCAATTTATTTTAGCCAATAATTTCTGCAATATCTCTATCAAACCCAGCACAGGTAGATTTAAAATTAAAATTAAAATTTTTTAAAGCTTTTTTTAAAATCATCTAAGTTAAAAAATATTTGTTTTTCGCTTATTTATTTATTTTTTTATATTTTTTAATCATGCCCCACGAGCAAACATATAAATTTTTTTCATTATTGCCTTTCAAGTGCTCTTGATCTCAAGCATCTCTCGTAAAACAAACCGCAAAAAAATTAAGACTCTTGAAGATATAAATAAAAAATTTAATGAAATAAAAATATCGCGAAATTATGAAGAAAAAAATGGTAAAAGTAAATCAGTCATAATTTCTACTTCGTAGCACAACCATCAAATGAACAACTGGTTCAAGTGGGCGTGACCAACAAACCATAAACAATTAAAAATTACTTAAGAGTTAACAATTCACTGCAGCCCCCAAATTGCTAATTTCAATTAAAGAAAATAAAATGTATTGCAAACTGATTGTAGCAAAGCATTGTGATTGATGGGCTGAAAAGGAATTACAACAAAATATTAAGGTGGAAATTTTAAAGAAATATACAAGAAAGTTTTTAAAAAATAATAGTGTTTTTGTTATAGAAATTTTTACTTTATATTTGCTAAGGCCTTTAATTCCTTTTTGCGAGAAGAAGACCAAGTCAGTCCAGTGCGTAGTTGCATTGCAACTGTCTGCTGCAAAAAGTGTACATGTGCCTGTTTTAAAGCTCCAGTCCCGTTATCACAAATTGAACACCTTTCAACAACAAAAATTGCAAAGCTTTCGATTTCCGGGTATTTAAAAACCTTTAAGGACTTAGAAGGCCTTTTTAAGAAAACTTGAAAATTTCTGAAATTTATTTAATTCAAATAATTTGTTTAAGACATGAAACCTTTACAGCTAATTTTTCCCTAACAAATTTGTATATTTTGTAACAAAGCTTGTTTTTTCTGATTCTCATGAGGTAAAATGAGCATATGATGTTCCTTGTTGTGTTGTTATTATTGTTGTGGCTCCTGTCGCTTGACAAACTCTATAGAAATGAAAACCGCGTATTTATGCAACCTCTAAGTGACTGGGATCATCGTTTTCCCTTTCACTTGAATTTTTTTTGGAAGGTTTTTAATGAAAAAATTGGTTGTTAAAAATTTCTCTTCACTCACCTGATCCTAAATAAACACAACAATGAAAGTATGCTTTAACCGGGGGTGGCAGGGGATAAACGACACAGAAAACAAGACAAAAGGATATAAAGTATGCAAAAGAATATATGTATATATGTTTGAATTTACATAAACATACATATACCGCGAGTTTGTATAACTTCATAGAAAAATGTTTTCTTCCACAATATTTTATTTTTATTTTTTTAATTAAATGAAACCAGAGGAATTGACCCAAAGGAAACGGATAGAAAGAGTATTTGTGGAGAGCTTGCACAACAACAACGACAACAACAAAAAGAAAACAAATGTAAATAACAAACGGCTAAAAACGGTTGACTTTAAGAAGGGAATTCCAAGCCAACAAACGAAAATATTAAAAAAAAAATTAGAATTTTTGTTGAATAAATACTATAGAAGAAATTGTTTTGGTGTTTTTTGTTTTAAGAAAGATTTTTTTATTTATATTCATTTTTTTTTGTTGCTGTCGCTGAATGAAATGAATAAAACAATGCACGAAAAAAATGGAAAAACAATTTTCATATTTTAACGCTAAAAACAATAAATATTTTAACATCAATAAATCATGTTTTTACAAGATCTACGAAAGCAGCAGCAATTGAAAAACAAAATATAACAAAAGGGTTAAAATAGAAAATGTCTTAAAGCCTTTCGAAGAGCGAAAAAAGTAAGTACATATTGCAGTGTTTAAAAGAGCATTTTGATTAAGGACTGAGACAAGGCGGATTCTGTTTGCAGGTGCTGGTAATATTATGGTCTGGTTGATGAAAAATGTCAAAACCGAAGGTGCTCGAAATATCGAAAAAAATTTTTATAAAAAAATAAAAATAAATTTACTAAATTTATACAACAAATTTAACAGAAAAAGAGTTTTATTTAAATAATTGGTATGACCTAGAGCCTGAAAGAAAGAACAAATATTTAGCAGGAAAATATTTAAAATATATTTAAAATATTTTTCAAGCAACTTTAACTATCGCTATTCATACTCCCCAAACAAAAATATTTTTATCTCTAATGGAAAATATCATTGTCTATTGCAAAAGAATCACTTGAAAACAGCAGAAAACATAAATAAAAAAATTTCTGAAATATACAGCCATTAAATGAAAATAGAACCCTCTCAGACAATGAGTCTTTAGTTTTTGAAAAAATATATGTATAAATATATACAAATATATGTATTTAAACTACTCATTCTCAGATCCCGATCTTGTTTGACTCCCGTGAGTCGGAAAAGATTTTGTTAGATTCTTGGGAAACCGGCAAAAACATTCAACAAATGTTATTTTTCAATTTACGTTTAGTATAAAATCAGTTAATTTAAATATATAAATTTTAATTAAATAATAATAAAATAAAATTCTAAAATATAAAGAGCACAACTTCAATATTTTCAAAATATTTACACATAAAAAAATACATTTTTAGCAACCGTATTTTTTTTTTAATAAATAAAGTCTAATAAATTCTGTCTTGATTTTAATATTATGTTTGTCAATAATACAGCTTCTTAAAATCTAAAAAGTAAAAAAATATTTTCAACAAACACTCAGACACTTTTGTTTATCAAATACCAGATTAACCCGATGCGCTTTGCTACCCCCCAAAATTAAAAAAAACAGTTTTAGTGACCTTTTCCATTTGCAAAAATAATAAATTTTAAATTGGTTCACAAATCACAAAGTTATTTCATAATAAATTTTTGGGGCGGCCACTTTGCTTCCATCCCCTCCCCAATTGCAAAAAAATAAAATTAATGGACCTCTTTTTTTCTGTCTTATATTATAAAATCTGTAAAAAACGATGTGGAAAGAGCAAAATAATTTAAAAATTGGGCGTAAAATTGGGCATGATTGGAAAAAAGTAGCCTATAACTCAATCCAGAGTCCTAGTTAAATGTTGTAAATATTTCAGGAAGATCGGTGTAGAGGTCTAGTCACACATTCCGTTTTATATATGAATATAGATACAATACAACAAATTTTAAAACTTTTGTTTATTGAATGAATTCTTTTCGTAGTCAAATATGAAAATTAATATAGAGCACATAAAACAATTTTTCTATGTGCCAATACATATTATTTTAACCTATAGAGCATAAAAAAATTATCCACAAATTTGGCTGAAAGCAGATCAATGAATAGAATTTATATATTCCAGAAAAAAATTTGAAATTTAATTTGCTGAAAAATGTATATTGATTTGTAGTTGTATCCCATACAAACCAAAAAAACCAAATAAAAAAATATTTACTGATTCTAATAAAATAATTGTCAAATTTTTGTTCATTAAAAAATACCATAAATTAATTTTTTTAGCAAATGTGAACCTATTAAAGAATTTTGTAAAATCTGACCATTCTCTGTACTGAAAAAAAGGTTTTGTTTTGGTTTTTCTGCGTAGATAAAAGGACTAAACTTAAACGTCTACTAAATCTAATAAAGCATTAATTGAAACCTAAAGGGGTTTTCAAACAAATGTTTGTCTGAATTTTTTTATGTATACCCCAAACCAATCACTGTCACCGTTCATGTTTTTAGTGATTGTTTTATATATCTGCGTGTTTTTTTTTTAAAAAGAAGTGAGATGTCTTGAGGACTATATGCATACATACGAGTATTTTATGTATTAAATAACAATGAAATTCGAGCTTAAATATTTTTAGCGATAACGGACAATAAAAATAGAAATAAAGTATATTTTTGAAATTATTCACAGAGAATTATAATAACAACAAAAGTGTTAATAATGCACAACTAAAGTGTCGGTTCGATATTGTTACAGTTTTTTCTACCATTTTTCCATAATTCTTTTGTTAAAAAAAATACGAATCAAAATATCAAAAATGGCAGAGGATTATTTGTACCACTATTACAAGCATTTCAAATGCAAAAATAAAATGTTTGGCACCCCGGGAAGTTTTTTGTCAAAACGGTTTGGCACTCAGGCCCAATAATTGACTACTCATTTAAGTGTCATTTATCTTTAAATGCCATTTAAGTACCAATTTAATTTTTTCAGTACAAAATTAAGTGACATTTAAATGATACTTAAATGACCATTCTTCTGCAGTCCATTTGAGTTATGCACATACATACAGAAACATATGTTTTTGCTTGCTTGTTTGTTTGTGTTTCGCGCAACAAAGTAAACAAAAAATTTGCTGTCATTGAAAAACCAACATATCTGGACTTCTTTTATTAATGCTATTCTTTTTTATTTTTTTTTAAATTGTTTTAAACTTTTAAAACATTCCAGCAACCTATCATTGTTGTTATTTTCAGCCTGAAAAAGAATCCACATTAGAAATTTTTCTTTAATTTTGTTCAACAGCTGTTTTTCCAAAAAAAAAATTTAGAGAATTTCATGATGCTGGCATATTTTTATCGTAATTAAATGCAAACAATAAGTTAAAACTAAAAAACTGAAATTGTATATAAATGCAACTTAAATTTAAGTGCCAATTAGCTAAATGACATATAAATGCGAAGTCAATTATTGGGCCTCAGTGTGTTAAGAAAACAACAAAAAATTACTGGTGTTTACGAACTTTTAATGCTGTGTGCATGGTAGAATAATACAGGTAGTGTCGAAGCTACAACAATACTGCTTTTAGCCTCGAAGCTGTCAAAAAGCACAAAAGAAAAATGGCAAAATGGTTGCCTTTTCTGTTCTATAAAGAATTTTTTTCAATTAAGTACTCGATACTACTCAATAATTTTAACGTTTTTTCTGATTTAAAAATAAAAATATTTAATAGGTAAAATTCGATTTTATTATTACCCGTATTCCATAATAACTCATGGATTAGCAAATTTAATAATCCATTAAAAATATCTAACCAAGCGGCCAGGCTTAATCGTTGTTACAAATGATTTAAAAGCGCTTCATTTTTCTCAAAACCGACTTGTATTCATTTAAAACATTTTCGAATAAAGTGAAAGTATGTATTGAGTAGTTAGTTTTGGGTATTGAGTACCGGGAAATATATACGGTATTGAGTACTCGGTACTCAAATACTCAATATTTTTACAACACTAGTATGTGACTTTTGCAGAGATATTGTAGTTACTACTTTTTAACTGTAATTATCCAGGTAGTCAACAAATTTTTGCAGTGTACCTGTAAAATTCCTTGCTGCTTCATTGGAAATTATACTGCTTTTGGGTTTAGTTTCAGAAATGTTTCCATAAATGATTTGTAAGCTATTTTTCGTGGAAATAATGTGTTTTCCAAAAATTGAACAAACCATTATGAAATAATAGAATATTTACTCAGAAGATCATTTTAGAAATTTTATTAATTTCTCTTAGTGTGTAATCAGAATATGAAAAATTGCCACTCAAGCAGATTAAAAACTTTTTGTTCATACTTACAAACATACATTTGTATATCATGCAAGTATGTAGTTTTACTTACACTGCACATGTAAACTTTGATTTATTTATAAAAAGACTTAGTTGAATTATAGAATCTAAATCATATTTTGAGTAGTTTTGCAAAATTAGTTTATCCAATAATTTTTTATTTTGTTTTTAGTGTTTGTTTCCAACAACTTAATTTAACTAGCAGTCTAGATAGCGCCTAATCGCTTTGATTAATTGGATCAACAGTACTACTAAGTAATTGCATGGAATAAACTTAATAGAATTAAGGTATTTTTTTTATTGAACAACAGTAAAATTCATATAAATCAAATCTAAGTGACTAAGAGATTTATAGGAATTTCATCAAATAAGTTTTGAAACAATAAATCGTAAATGCTGAAGAGATAAAAAATAAACAAAATAAATTCTCAATGCCAATACCAATAACAAAATCATAAAATTGCTGACAGAATACAATGTTTTTTAACCAGAAATAATAAATACAAACAGAAAACATCCAACATAAACTTCAACTTCAAATTTGTCTTTAAAAGATTTAACACTCAAAACTACTATTCCAAATCAAATACAAAATTTATATGTACTTGTATTTGAGTAAAACAAAAAATGTTAGTGATGTTGCAATACATTCATTAATTTTGTAAACACGTTTTTTTTAATTTTTTCTTAATGTTTCTTTAATGTTGGCCACTTTATCATTAACAATGAACGTTAGTCTCTGTATTCCATTTATTTCAACTAAAAATAAAAGAAACAATCTAACGCAAATATTTTAAATCATTTTTTTATAAAATTAAAAACTTGATATTTTTTGTTGCATACAATTAAAGCAGTAAAATACCCCCGAAAAAAACAAGATCTTGTTTTAAACCTATAATTAACCACATTTTAGACACAATATATGATTTAGAAAATTATTTTGCTTAGATTTTTTCTAACCTGCTTGATTAAATATACTGACGTATTGTATAGATATCCGAAAAATTCTTGTAAGTTTTTGAAAAAGATGTAATTTATAAAAAAAAGCCTTGAAGTGTTCATGTAAGATACACAGTACATATGTATGTATGAGTATAGTTGTTAGCTGCTTGCTAAAAATGTTTCTTAATGGCTTAAAATACAACTGGTATCATTATTCAACAAGTGCAAATGTACAAAATTGTTAATTATTTTGTTACTTCCACATATGAATGGCAACCAACAATATTTCTGTATTAGGGATATAACTTATTCACATCATTCACAATTTCTGCAAATTTGATGAAAGCCCACTGCACAGCATTGTAAAGCATAAACAAAGCAAAGAAAACTAAATAGAGGTAGAGGCTAAACCTAATCTAAGAGGAATATCGTCGGTCACAGGTTGACAACTCTTAATATGATTTTTTGTACTTTTCAGGAGACAAAAAAAAACGTTATTACTCCATTACTAAACCGTGTTGGAAGTAAATAAAAAAATCAAAATTAGTAGAAGTAGGGAAGGAAATTTCTTAAAAATACAAATGAAACGTACTAAAATGCAGTAGGACAAACACAGTCTTTTGGTATCAAAACCCGGATTCATTTTTTTGCGAGTTAAGAGTTGGCAACCTGTGACCGACGATATGCTATGATTGAATTATACTTGTATATGGTTGTCGTCGAATTATGATAAGATTGAATAATATGGTTAAAGTCAAATCATATTATTATCAAACCAATTCCGTTGTATGAATCATATTGTAGTTTAAGTCAATAATAATATTTTGCCATATAATAATATAACAAATAAATATTAGTAAAATATGGTTATGACTAATAATAATATGATTCAAATTCATGATGAAATATAATCAAAATATGAACCATATCATCAAATTCTCGAGGAGCCAGTGAGTGTAGCAATTTTCGCACAAATCTATGCTGAACAGTGAGTTTGAACTGCATTTATGAGCGTATGATCTGGGATCTAATTACCGCTTTCGATATCGAGCTAATTAGATCGAAAATTTTTATTTTGGGATTATGGCATTCGGTATCGAACAAAAATAAATAAAACTTGAGATGATGGCATTCGACAGCGAATCATCGATCGAGTATTATCCTTGCAAACATTGTTCTATTCCAAAATGTCAATCGTAAACAAAACAAATGGTTTTATTAATTTTAACGGCAAACAATAAAATGTGGAAGTGTTATTTAGTTGTTGAGTAAAAAAATTTTAATTATGGTGCATATTGCAGGACAAGTGTTAAAAATATAAATTTAAAGCAAATAAAAATACTGGTGGAGTTTATGTCCGAGCAACTGATTTTAGCAAAAAGTGTATTGCCAAATCCATTTATTTGTCCACCTGTCAGAAGGGCTAACTGCAGCTTTGGCGGCACTGCCGTTGATATGTGCCCATGTTCATCTTCTGACTCCGATGAAGATAAATATAAAAGCATCAATACTTGTTGATCCATTTTCTATAAATTACCAAAAATAAAAATAGCAAAAATGCCTACTTACATTACTTGCATTTATTTTTTTATTGTTACAAATTTAACTTGATTTTATTTTGTTTAAAAGAAAATCTAGAACTTACAAGGAAAAAAAGAATTTTTTAAGCTTGCTATCGTTTTGTTAGAGATTAAATTTTTGGCTGAATTTCTAGGGTTTGTGATTTATTGTATTTTAAGTCTTTTTCTTTGTGAATCTGCAGTTTTTACAGATTTTTTAATTCTGCTTAGGAATATAAAATAGTTAAGAATGTATGCACGAGTGTGTATGTATATTAGAGGGTATCTCAAAAAAAGTCGCCAATATACATTTTTCGTTAAATCTTCGGCATTTACAAATTTAAAAAGGCAACCTCTACGTTCGCAAAAAAATATATATTTTTTTTAATCGTTCTGCTGGAATTATCGAAATACTTTCTTAGCAAAATTTTAATGATTTTTTGCGAGCTTTGATTTTCTAATATTAGAGGGGTAGGAACTGAGATCTTATGGGTAAATACTAGAACGAGATATTTGAGGTCCATGACTTCTAAACCAAAACATTAGTGTCCTTGACACCAAAAGATCAATATATCATACTTTAAGATCCGAGATGCCGAAGATATAATGAAAAATGTATTTTGGCGAACCCTACGTTCGGCAAAAAAAAAATTTTTTTAAATTTTTTCAAAACTGCCTTGCAACAATACTTTATATTCTTTACATTCTTTTTTGTCTGTAAGGCTATACGGTATATCCCTAATGTAACATATTTTTTATAAATGTACATTGACATGTGAAAATAATTAATTAGATATCTCTATATGAATTATGATACGGGTATACATATACATACATATATAGAAATGATACTTACGTAAAATTGTTTGTTTATTAATACAGTGCATCACAATATTATTCCGTGAATCTGAATGATTCTCTAAAATTTTTAATATTTCTATAATTTTTTTGGATACCGAAATATGCACGGAATATTGTGACAAATAAAATTATTATTTAAATAAATTATTTTATTTTAATATAAAGGTATATTTCTTTAAAAATAAGGTGGACACTTTCTCCTACGATAACAGACATTTGTTTGACATTTTTTCTTTGCAATGGAAGCACTTAAGTACATACATATCGTCACCTTAAATGCTAGCGAAGGTAATTACACAAATAATTGAAATAAAGTTTTTGATTGATTATGGTTCATCTTGTCAAACTGCATACAACGTGTAACAATGGGTTATTTTAACGTTAATTAGTGATGGTAAAATTTGAATATTGATAGTGGTAAAGCAGTGATTGCTGTAAAAACAATTAATAATACAAATAACTATCTTATGCTTTTTCTAGACATTATTCGTATAAATACAAATTTGAAATCACATCCAACCGAGCTACCTAAACAGTGGCGGATACATGGAGGCACACATGAACACTGATGATAGGAGTGTAGCGGCTCCCGAAAAGCAACGTTGTTTCTGTTCTGCCGTGTAAGTTGAAATTAATTAGTGTTAAAAATTTTTCTTTGTTCCTTTGGAATGTTGTCTCATGTCCAGTTCTTTCTGACTAAAAACGTTATGGACATTAGCCAAAAAATAACAATCACTTCGGATTAAAAACTATTACACACATACATGTTCATGGAAATAAATAACTCTTTATATTATAAAAATATAAGAGGATTGCATAGAATGCTTTATTGACTTTGTAGCGTTTTTAGCTTCTCCTTTAAAATAAATAAAAAAGTTGTTACATACTCTGTTTTCATTTAAGATGACGATATGTAGCTGGTTGGATAAAAATTTTAATTTTCCGTTCTTTCGTAAAATGTTCCCCTTAAATAACTGAAAAATGTACCAGACTAAAAATTAAAAAGAAAATAGAACTTTGGCTATAAGATATTCATTTAAAGACAAGTTTTTGTTTTAGGCCTTTAATATTTTCATTCATGCGTCTGCTACTACTTCTTGGAAAAAGAACTTATTGTTCTGCAACACAATAAGTTGACACTTAAAATAAATAAATTTTTGTTAAGTATTATGATTTTTTACTAAAAGGACACAAAAAGGTTCGTGAAATTTATTTTATTATTTTTCATTGCAAAATAGAAGTAACAAAAGAAAATTAAAAAAATTTAATATAAGAAAATAAATCTGCTTCAATAAAACAACTGAAGGTCTTTGCACTTGCATTTGCAACATTTCATAAATAAAATTAAGACATAAAGTCTTAAAAATATATGTATGTGTCATCGATTTTATGTAATAAAATTTTAATTTTAAATGATGTGTAATTTCACACAAAATGGGGATATTTGTCTCATCCTGAGTGTAATTTTTAAATTATATTATGGCAACACTGTTAAACATACATATCGCTCCTTTATTGCAGCGTAGTCAGTCATACATACATATATAAAAAATCCTGATTTTTGAGTTAAGAATGCAGAATTACTGATTTCGTATCGTTCTTCATGTTGTGTTAAAAATTCATACAAATATCTTGTTTACTCATCTCTTGAGGGGAGAATATTTTTTTATTTTTCCATTGAAGTGTGAGCAAATAAAAACTTTAAAATCGTTTTCTAAAGAACGAGTTCATTTTAAGATATTAGCGATATGTGTATGCGTGGAATCAAAAAATGTTGCACCCTTGTGCGAACAATAATAAACTAATTTTTCTCTTTCTTATTAAAATTCTATGTGTCACATAATATCGAATAGAATTCTATTAAAAATTGCTATTAAAATTCTGCTCAAAATTTTATCGAAAATCTTCGTATTATTTTTCGTAGAATTAGCAAGAAGTTTTCAGGCATGGAATTTACTTTTCGTCGCTATTTGAAATAAAATTTTGTATATATTCTTATATTTTTCCTCAAAAAAATTTTGTCGCACTCCACTGTATTATATGTTGTTTTATTTTTATTTATTCTCATTATAAATTAATTAGAATTTCGTCCAACTCATTAAACAAATTACTGTAGCAAATAAAACAAGTCGCCATTTGCGAAACCAACTGTGAAATAGTTGTTATGATCTTGATCACACATTTTATTTACGCAATTTAATAATCGTTTAATCCTTCATCTTTTAACAAACATTAACATTTAATTAGAATTAAATTAAAAAAAATTTGCATACGCATACAAGTGCGATCGATAATTAGTGCACTCGCATTGAAATTGTCAATGTTATTGCATTTTAAAGATAAGTATTCAAAACTCAAGTTTACATTCGAAATTTTAATGATAAAAGAGAAAACAGGTGTTAAATTCATTAAGACACTAAATGTAAAAATTAAATTATTTTAGTTGCACTTCCGTAATACAGCCTTCAGTAAAGCGAAATTTAAACTTGCATTAAAAATAAATATAAATTAATCTTAACTATTTAATTATAAATTAAAATATTAATTTCGTTCAAATCAGGCGTGAATTCAGATCAAGGTTTTTGGGCGGAAATTGTGTATGAAAACAAAGTTTTCTCGCCGCGGATATGATTTTTAGTGTCCGACCGACCGACGACTCAAACTCGAAAACGAATTTTTTTTATTGAATAAAAGCACTTTGAATTGAAAGTATTTTATTTTGACAACGTTGTACTTGAATATTTTACAGGGTTGAATTTTTGCGTATCTAAAGTTCGTTCTTCGACAAAAGTTTTACCGAAAGTCGAACACAGATTACTGCTGCACTCTGACGCGGAATCAGAGCGTTCGGTAGGACACTACTGGTATTTTAAAACAACCAAATTTTAAGGAATGTCATAGAAATAATATATATTTTGATTTTATTTTGATCCTTTTTCGTCTCCCCTGAAACCACGCCTGGCTTAAAATGTAACAAAAAATTAATTACCAAAAGTCAGCACTTTCATTTAGAGGTTTTCATTCTAATGGAATTATTATTTTTATGGAAAAACTTAGGGGCCTGACTATTAGTCTGGCGGTTGCATGTTCAATTCCTGCTAAGACCCTGCATGTTTCAGCAGACAAGTTAAAAGGACTAATCAATTTGTATGTATGTATGCAGTGAATTTTATTATTATTATTTTTTTTTTTGCTTAACTGCACAATATCTATAATACAGTGGAGTTCGAGTACAATTTGCTCCCGTTATAATGAAGTTTTATTTATTACAAACGACTTCTGCGATACCAACAGTTTCGCCTCAGTATTTCATACAAATTAATACAGTTATAGCGAATTTTCGATTATAGCGAGCTCGTTTTTAAGTAACCAAAATAAAAATTCATGTAAATTTCTAAGCTTGTAACGAACAAAAGAAAATAGCAAATATTTTCCGGTAATTTTTTATATCATTATAATAACAACTATTCACCATTATTTGACAAAGCGATTAGAGAAAAGAAGGTAATTCAGTTTTCTATGTAAAATATAAAATTATTTATAAACATATCGCGAAGTAGCAAAAATAAAGATGCATTATTTTAAGAAAATTTATTTTTATTTCTTGAAAAAAAAATTCTCCGGTTGCAGGGAACTTCGTCTGTTGCGAAGAAAATTTTACGATTTCGTGGAGTTTGATATAGCCGAAGTCCACTGTATTAGTATATTTTACAATGGATAAACATTTTTTAACAAAATAGATAATTTACTAAATTATTCTTATATATTTTTTCGACCTTATATATTTTTTGAATGAATCTAATTTATCTCGAGCTATAGGTCAATTTTTTATGTTTCCCTGAAGAAGCCACACAAGGAAGTGGCGATATATCGGTTAACTAATAAAATTTTGTAAACGTTTTTTATAAAAAATTGAACTATAGCTCGAGATAAATTAGATTCATTTATAGATAATTTACCCAAAATCCTGTAACATATTTTTGCTGTTTTTTTTTAAATATATTTTATTAAATAAAAATATCAAAGAAATTGTAAAAATATTTTTGGGGATATTTTCAGTAAAAAAAATAAAACTTAGAGGGTTTTTGATTTGCTCATAAGTTGAACGTTGATATTTTTTATTAAGAATTTTGTTAAACTCAAATCTTTTTTATTAAGAAAAGTATAATTGAGACATTCACTCATCAGACTACCAGAACGGATCAGTACTGAAAACGAGGTCGCTATAACACCTCATCAGTGTTCTTAGTTTACATTTATTAATTTTACAAATTATATAAGTTTTTCTTACAGCAAATAAGTTGTATACCTTTTACTGTCACAGATCTAATTTAATTTGTTACTATTTTTTTTATCAGCATTAAGGTGAAAAACATAACAGATTTTTAAGTAGAGTAATTTAAAAGAAATTTTGTTTTAATTACAAATTCGTAACATGCAATTAAGTTTGTATATTCTGTGCTTGCAAATTGCCAGTAATAGGAATTCCAAAGAAATTGAACTTGAATAAAATACCCATCCCTTCTGGCTAATAGTAAGTATTTTAAACTCTAAACCACAACTGTAGAATTATATTTTCAATGAATTTGCTTTTGTTTTATGAGTTAATTGATCAATTTGTAATTGTAATATTTATACAATGAATACTGAACTAATTGTTAGTTTTGGCTTAATTTTCTTAACAGGCACGAGAAAGTGATACGAAGCTCAATCTTAAAATTACATTAAATGTCATTTTAATTAACATAAATAATTGTTCCATGTTAAAATGTTGCATGTATAAGGATAAGTTGGTTGTCGGTGTCATGTTCGCGATTGGTTGGTGTTTACAGTTCCAGCGATTTCAAAGTTCGTTTCGGATTTTATCAATTTTTCATAATTTTTTAGATAAAAGCGATATGTCCAAATCTTAACCGTTTTTACAGCTTCAATTATTTGGAAACAAATTTGGAGATTCTTTACCGTTTTTAGTAATTTTTTGCTTATATCCGCCAATGTCTCGCTATTTTTTACAATCTTACTGATTTTGAAACTATTTTCCGATTTTATGAAATTTTTGGTATTCAGTTCACTTTCCACGAACGTTCCCGAGCACCATCAATTGGTTGGAGCTGTATGCTGCTGAGGTGTATGGCCGGCTTTATAGAAGATGTCCTGTGGACTAGAGTTCATTCGCACCTCTTCTGAATTGTTGTTGTTCATGTTATTTATAATTTTTATTTCCTTCTATTAGGAGGAGTACTCGTATAATTAATAGCATGCTTTAGACACTTTGACTTTAGATGGGCATAAACACAGACGGACTTCATGATATGGACACGATACAGATGTCACTTCAGTATGTTTATAACTGTTTAAACGATTCACACAGCATTAGATACGATGGTAAAATTACGTGAAATACACTTCGAATTGGTTGATCATCCACTTAATAGTCCAGATTTAGCTCCTAGTGACTCTTTCCTGTTTCCAAACTTGAAAAAATGGCTCGCAGGAAAAAGATTCATCTCAAACGAAGAAGTGATTACCGAAACTAACGCGTATTTTGAGGAGTTCCCAAAATCGTATTATTCAGATGATATAAAAAAGTTGGAATATCGTCTTACTAAGTGTATTGAGCTAAAAGGAGACGATGTTGAGAAATAAATGGTTTTTGAAAAATCAAAATGTTTTTTCCTACTTAGGTAACTTCAATATCAATCCTCCCTCGTACGTATACAAAAATTATGCCAAAGTAAGATTAAGTAAAACAGAAAATTTAACAAAATGTTTATCGAAATTTGGTAAGAAAAACCCCCACTTTAGCAACGCTGACAGCGGCATTTAAATACAAAATTGCTGTAAGTATGTTAGAAAATCAGTTTTGTATGTGTTAGTTTCCATCAGCAATTTCTTGTAGGGAAGTGTAATCGCATAAAATTAAAAAAAAACGATTGCAGTAATAAATACAAATAATTCGAGACAAAAATCGGATTCTCGAATAACTCAAAAACGGTTACTTTAAAAAATCCTATTTAAAAAATCCTATATAAAACAACGCTATATTCATGTTTTCATGGGCTTGAGAAAAGGTTTGTGCGTAATATGAGCTACAGTTCGGCTTCAAAGTAATTAATTTGCTTGTGTTCATGTCAAATAGAAAATTTAAGGGAAATCCCAGACTACTGCCGTTAGCAAAACTTCTACTATAAATATATCACTAATTATCCACATCTGTTGCAAATGCATTTTCGAAACGAACTTAACATTCAAAACCTTTAATTTAAAAGCTTTCTAAACTACATCTTTTTTAAACTATTTTTTTATTTTATGATCATATGAATTGAAATTATACATTTTCTAAAGGCTTGTAATTATAAAATTTCAATAATAACCACAAATATCAATTAACTAATAAATAAACACTAAATAAAAATATTATTTAATAAATAATTCATGTGAATGTATTTCCGATAAACTAGTTTAATAATTTCAAATATTTTAGCTAATAATTTTGTAAATAAACAATTTTGAAAATATAAAAAAAGCTCAAAAGCCTAGTTTTATAGTAAGCAAATTTGTTAGTTTATTATTTTATTATTTATAATTAAGACTGAAAACTCAACCAATCACACATACAAGTACAACAATGAATAAAAAAGCCCCCATAAACAAACAAATACATACAGCGAACGGTTTTAGCCAAGATTTCTCAAAAAGTTAATATTAAATGACAACAACGTCCAACGATAAACTTCAGTTAGAATTCTAAATACGTTCATACAAGATGTCAAATACTTATTCGGCACGGCACGCGCGATATTTGAACATTTTTAAATTTGTTGTAATTTTTTCAACGTTTGCTTTATTTTCGCTAAACGATTTGAGAATATGTGAAGCGCGTACTTCATCTATCCTAAAGGTTAAGCTTCCACATGGAGGAGTTTTGGTAGGACGTCATCTATTGACGCATTTGGGCCGACATATGAGAGCATTTATGGGAATACCTTATGCTAAGCCACCGGTGGGAGAGCTACGTTTCAAGGTTTGTGTTTGAAAGGAATCCAAAAAAAAAAATAAAAAAATACGTTTTGATTTTGTTTTAAAAATAAGATGGTTGAATGTACTCGTGTTTTTTTTTAATTTTTAACTATAAGTTCAATGATAAATTTAAAAGTTAATTGCATTTTAATTACTACTCAAAAATTATTTCCCAAATCAAATGAGGTCTTTTTAAACTTACAACTTATTTATTAGCAAATGCAATTATTAAAGTCATAATGATGTGAAGTTTTTAATGCGTGTTTCAAAATGTAAATGAATAATTAAATAATAAACAAACAATTATTAAACAGTAAACAAATTAAAAAACAAGTCATAAAGAATACATAATATTTTTGATCTTTTGAACTGTGGCGAAAATATAAATAAAAAATATTGCTAGAAGATACTTTATCAATTAAAAAAAAACACGTATCTACTTTTATTATGGCAAATAATTAAATGTTTAACTAATTGCGAATACATTCTTTCTAAACCCTTCACCCAAGATAATAAAGGTAAATTTGTCATATCGTTTGTAATTTCCACAATATATTTTTTTCTATATGTATATTTCACTATAAAAAAGACTAAAATTTTACAAATGAATGACACCAATGAATGATTCCTTGTAAATATTAAAATTAAATTCGTCAGAAATCTTAGCCACATTCTTGTTGCGTGCATACTCCATTTGGAAGCTTGAGGAGTCTACGTAGGCTTTGCATTCGTCCCGTTCTCTTGCTAGCGATCTTAGCTCATTAAACGATTTGCCAGCTTCAGCTAGAAGGGTCCTTCTCCATATTATTTAAGATATTACTTTCAAGCCTCCCAAGTTTTTTTTATCTGTCATAACATTTAAAAATTTTATAGCAATTTTTACAAAAAGGATATGTGACACTAAAGAGTGCTTGCTGGGATTGAAATAAAATTCCTCACACAGGCTTATAGCATACTTCTAGAAACAGTTAACAATTTTTGTTGTGTTTTGAATAAAGTTATAGCTAAAATTCTATTTTTCGAAATAATGTATGCATTGTTTTCTTTTTATCAAACTTTCTTTTAACATTGATATTAGATGATGCCCCAACAAAATTTGTTCTATTTATGATGATTTTTATGACAAATTGGAAAAAGGATATATGGCACCGTAACAAGTACTTGCAGGTATTGCAATGAAAATAGCAACAAAGCTTTACAATATGATTCCAGAAACAGTGGCATTTCCCGGCACTGGCTTTTCTCAGGCACCTGATTGATGTTAGGTAGCAGCCACCAAGATTTTCTTCGATACAGAGAAAGAAAAATGCCGTACTAAATTCAAGTATTTTATTTATTTTATAATTTTGAGTACAAATAACAATAAAATGTACTTTAATCAAGCCGAAAACGGGATTACTTTAGATGACCAATCCTGGAGTTTCTTAAAATGAATACAAAACTCCTTAATCACGTGAAAAATTTTGAATCAACTAAAAAATTAAATTGAGCACTTAATATTCCGTACTAAAATCAATCTTCCTGTACTTGATTTAAGTAAATCTGGAATTAACGTACTTTTTAACACCGTTTAGGATTAATTTAAATACAAATGATTGAATTTTTTTTAGTTTATATATATTATAATTTTTATGGCAGTTTCAAAAAAAGGATATATGGCATCACACAAATTACTTGCAGGCATTAATATGAAATTCATTACAAAGATTTACAGCATAATTTGTATTGCATCCTGGTGATAATTGTAGCTAAATTTAAGAATGTGTGGCAGCTGTGAAGGTTTTTGTACCACCTTTTACCAAAATTTTAAAGTTTGCTTAATTTTCTTGTGTATTTTGAGAAACATTACTATACGATGGGCCTTGTGCCTGGCGATAAATTAGCGAAAAACTATTACTAACAAAATAAAAAACAACTGTTGTGCGGACTATTGATGAAAAATGTCTAAACCGTCCAAAACATTGCACTGTCCAGACTAGTGAGTGTCCGGATTGCAGAGGTTATACTGTACAAAAAAGAATTAATCGTCATATCGGTTTTTTATCTTGTTTAAAAAATGTTAAACAAATTTCTTGTGCACTCATTTTTTGAAAGCTGAATCTGAGTAAATTGAAACCTTAAACTCGTTTTCCCTAAAACTAGTTTTTTTTTTGGAGTTATGACGTCCTTTCAGCAAATTCAATAAACATACATACATTTATTTTCTAAGCCATGTAGATGAAACGCCACTAAACATTTTTGAAAAGTGCCGAAACCCCTTATCTAGTAAATCTATAAAAAAAGCAAATAAAAATAATAAATAGAATTTAAAAATTTGTAAATTAAATACACAATAAAATTGAATTTTAAGTCAATGCGAATAAATTAACATAATAAATATTTGTGTTTTGAAATGTAAATATTAATTTTGTATAGAATAGACTTTTGTGAACGAAATTAAAAAAAAAGTAGGCGAAACAACAAGAACATTATAATCAATTCTGATTAACCACATTTCTAATAGTCCAAATGCATGTAAACTTTTCAAATAAAAAATTTACAAAACGTAATTCCTACTTAATGTTATTATTATTTTAAGCCAGTTAACAGTTTTAAGGGTATAAAAATGAGAAGTTTCAATGTTATTGCTGTTTTTTGCAGCCACTAAAATCATTGGAACCGCATGTTTAATCTCTTAAAACAACAACTAAACTCAAGAAACATTTACCATGATCATAAATAATAACAACATAATTGAATAAGTACACATTGGTTAAGAAGGTTAAGAAGACTCAAAGTCTCGGTTCACATTATGTATGAATTTTCTTTCCGAAATTTTCACAAATTCTTTCTCTTTTAAACTTTCATTCATGTCTACACATTGAAATTTCTTTTTGTAATGATATTCAAGATTTTTGCATGTTTACCTTCACATTTTTTTTTTTTTTTTTTTTGTATAAAAGTTTTTGCTGTCACCACCATGAAAGAGAAAAGAAAAGAGAAAAGAAAAGAGAAAAGAAAAGAAAAGAAAAAAAGAAAAGAAAAGAAAAAAAAGAAAAGTAAAGTAAAAGAAAATCTAAAATAAGACAACTTCAGGTTGACAGGTACGAATTACAAAACACAAGACAATTAGTGTAACCCTTTCCTCTCTCGCTCACAAACTAGGACTTTCTGAAAGAAAACTTTTATAGTGTGAACCGAGACAAAGATCTGTGTAATTAATCCCCAAACAAAAAGTGAAGTATAAGTTTGGCGTGTGAATATTTTCTCTAAAACGTGACTTCATCGAGGTTGTTCTTAGCATTTCTTTAAAAAAATCGAGTCTAGTCGTTTATAAGTTTTCAGTTCTTTTCTAGTTGTTGCTTCCCATATCTGTGTGTCTGTGTCACCGTAGTCTAGACCAAAACGCCGGGGCCGGTTTTGATTGTTAACTTGATTATGAATTGCAATATTTTTTAAAGCCACTTCTGATTTTTCCTTTTAAAATTTCTTTTAGTCACCTGTACCTTATGGATCTTGGGAAGGAGAAAAACAAGTCATTGAAGATTCGCCCAAGTGTAGGCAGCGTGATCCGTTTAGAAGAGACACGGACATTGAGGGTAGTGAAGATTGTTTATATTTAAATGTGTATACACCAGAGGTGAGTGCTACTCAATTAAAGTTAAGTAATTTCTAACTAAAACCCATTTATGTATGTATATCAAGGTTCCCAAAACCTCGGAGCCCTTGCCAGTAATGGTGTGGTTCCATGGTGGCGGTTGGGAATGTGGTTCCGGCATAAGTAGTTTTTATGGTCCCGACTTTTTGCTCAATCACGATATAGTATTAGTATCGGCCAACTTCCGTTTGGGCCCACTTGGTTTCTTGAGTACCGAAACTACAGATTGTCCTGGCAATTTTGGTTTGAAGGATCAATTGGAGGTTCTGAAATGGATACAAAAAAATATTGCGTCATTTGGCGGTAATCCAAAAAGTGTAACCATCTTTGGCGAAAGTGCGGGAGGTGCAAGTGTTACATATCACATGTTGTCTCCTAAATCGAAAGGTTTATTTCACAAAGGTATTGCCCAATCGGGCACTTATTTTAATCCTTGGGCTCAGCCAGCTCATAAAGGTATACCGTCTCAAAGAGCTAAGAAAATGGCAAAACTTGTTGGCTGCCCCAGTGAGGGTGAGTGGTCACAGATAATGAAGTGTTTGAGAGAAAAGCCAGTGGATGATATTGTAGCCACAGTTTATGACTTATTTGTAAGTACACATTTGAAATAATCAAATTGTTTATTGGAAAATATTGTTTTTCAAGGAGTGGGACTTCGATCCTATGATACCCTTCCCACCTGTCGTAGAGCCTGAGCATCCAGAAGCTTTTCTCACTGTTTATCCTAGAAAAGCACCAACACCACATGGTTTTTCACTGCCTTTAATGATTGGAGCCACTTCTGAAGAGGGCTTATTGAAAACGGCTTCTTTATTAAATATTCCCGGCTTAGTGGAAGAATTTAAAGAAAAATTCTATGATGTCTTGCCCATTGTACTTTACTACGATCATTTATCAGAGGCAGAACAAACTAAAGTAACAGAGGATTTGGAAAATTTCTATTTTAGCAGCGGACACAATTATGACAGAGAAAACTATCAAAATATTACAGATGTAAGATAAATTTTAAAACAACACAAAATTACATTTAAAAGACAAATCTTTCTCTTGTTTTAGTTAATGTCAGATGGTTGGTTTGTTGCTGGTATAGATGAGTATATACGTCTACGTCTGAAAAGTTATAAAGCAGCTCCCAAAAATGTAGCCCCAACTTACGTTTATCTATTTGAACATAAAGGAGCAGCAAGTTTTTCAGAATTATTTAAAGGAGGACGAGAAAAGTTTTATGGTTGGTGTCAACGATTTAAGCTCCATTTTTATTTTAGTTTGATAATTTAGATTGATTGTAATAAACCTTATATTCTATAATTCTATATAAAACTTAGGAGCTTGTCATGCGGAGGAACTACAATATTTATTCCCTATAGCACGTGAATTATTCGTAAGTGCTTCGCCCACTAAAAATGATTTGAAAGTCAGAGAAATTATGCTTTCATTGTGGGTCAACTTTGCTAGAACAAGGTACATATGTACATATATGTACATACATACTTACATTCGTGTCTTTATATCAAATAGTTTTAAAACAATTTAAACTGTATTTATTTTTAGCAATCCCACATCTTCTGGTAGTAATTTGCCCAAATGGTCACCCACAAAGGATTACCCAGTATCATATGCCAAAATAGGCAGTAAAAATGAAAAAGACACAAAACTTTTCCAATTCAATGAGAAACTTTATCAGGGTAGGGTAGATTTCTGGCGTAATTTAAATCCTCATATTCCAGCTAAGGACTTTCAACTGAAAAATGAACTCTGAAAACAAATTGGCATCCATTTTGTTAAAAAGTAATAATTCTTTAAGCTTCTTGCATATACAACGTACATTTAAATATATTATATTAATAAAAGATTGTTTTATTTATGATTTGCACAAAACTAAATAAAAATCATGTGTGTTTAGTATTCACAGTATTTTAACAGTGATATAATTTTATTTTTTTTTTTCGTTTTACTTAAAAGTAATAAACCACGAAAACGGATGCAAAAGCAAAGTTCCGCTGAGTCAAACATTAATAGAAAAAAAAACCATCAGGTCTGTTCTGCAAATCACAACAGTTTAAATCAATTGATTTCCAAAAATTAATAACAGTTAAGTTAGAGTTTTATAGATCGGAGGAATTATAGCATTCGAGGATCAAATAAAATTTTATATTGTAAATGGCAAACACAAAAAAAAAATTACAAAAAACCAGCAATAAGTCACAAATTACGTTTTGAAATCATGTTATTTGAACTTTTGTGCTTAACAGAACTGGCTCTTTAAGAGAACTATGTTAAATTTACATTCATGTTAAGAACTTTCTGTTACACTTTAGTTACAGGGATGGAAAATTCACTGCTATTACACTTTTTAGTACGAGAAGCCGGTGTCTGAGGTGCTGGTTTTAAATAAGGGTTTATCCTCGGAATGAAAGATAACAAGCTGAAATTTTATACGCACACTTGTTTTGGTATTTTACAAATCGCCTTAAAAGTCTCATACAATCTCGTGTACGCACAAATTTCCTTCGTTGTTGTTATGTTTCTGTATTTAAATTATCTTTTTGTTTTATAATAAAAAGTTTTAATGTTGTTTATTTGACTGCTAATCTTATAATGTCCATTGCCTGTAATATACTTCTTTCTCATAGAATTCTCCAGTCCCCATTTCTTCACTAAGGCCGTCAATATTTTCAACAGTTTTTAAATGTCCTGTTTCTTACAAATTACTTTTGAAGTTACTACAAAAGTTCTCGAGCATGAAATGTCCTACAAATTTCGTATAAAAAAATATTTTGTATCATCAATCATTTTTAAAATCCATCGTATAGAATGGAGAGCGATCAGCCGTATGGGGCGCAGACTTATTTCTGTTGCTCCTTCGTTTATAAATATACTTTCTTACAAATTATGAAATTGCTACAAAAGTTCTAGAACATAAAATTAGTATAATGCAATATTATGTACGATCAACCATTTTTAAAATAGGGCGCGTAGAATGGAAAGCGACCAGCCGTATGGGGCAGACTTATGACTCGTGTACTGCTGAAAATTAAAAAAATTTTTAATTAAGTCATACCCCATCCTCAAAAAAAATATAATATAAACCAATGTATACAATTTTTAGTGCTCTCGCTTCGTTTCGGGGTTCCGATTTGTATTTATTGATCATATAAAATGAAACTTACATTACGAATATGTGAGTCAGTTCAAAATACTTTAATGCACTTTTCGTATACGAGATAAGAACCACATAAAAAATGTATTCGAATCGCAATGATTTAATTGATTTGGCAATTTTATATGCGAGCTTAAGACCAGCTTAAGCAGTCATATTTCCCCGGCATACATCAAAATTGAAAAGCCTGAATGTTCGCTAGTGTTTATACTTACATTATTCATGCAAACTGTCCAATATGAATGCTTTTGGTTTATAAAAAAAATTTTTAATTTTATAAATATTCATACATACATATTGCCTTATTCCTCTGGCTTGTTTTCATTTCATTGAAATTTGTCTGTTATACCCTTGCACCAAAGGAAATGATGATCAAACAGAAAAATTTTTAACATTTTAATCACCCAAAAAATTTGCCTTCCATAGTCAGCGAAATTGTTTAACATGAGTTGTATTTCATGGATATCTGTCATCCTTAAGCTAAGAACATTTAATCAAACACGTTAGTTTGTACAACAACAAAAACAATAGGCATTTTATTTCTGCTATCTTTCCTGAACTCTCAATTTAACATTTATTGAATATATTATCCACTTTTGTTTTTTCTATATCTATATATATTTTTTTTTATTGAAAACTTTCTGATAGCACGTGGACAAAATTTTACAATTAGGGAGAGATCAGGTGCAATTTAGCCTGCAAAGTGGGTGTACCTTTTAATCTACATTCTATCGATTTAACGTTGTTCATTCAGTCGTCTGTCTGTAGCTTAAATAGATTTCCGAAGACCCCAGATAACTAACCAACAGGTTCAAGCTCATTTGTCAGTCAGTTTATAAATATGTAGCTGATACATGACCAAAAAACTACTACTTCCTGTAGTTTTAATTTTTCTTTGATAAATTATTTTTATTTTATACGATGGAGAGAACACTTATGCCAACGTATCAATTTATCTATACGTTGTGTGAATTCACTAACCTTTTAATTTATTACAATTAATTCATACATAGTTAATTGTATTTAAATTAGTTTGCATACATAAATGCTAAACACATACACAAATGTATATGCTGCCAAAGATATTCTGTCGCCCTAATATAAAAATAGGCTTTATTCGTATCTACAAATTAGTGTTCGCAGAAGGTGAAATTCACCTTCCCTCAATCTTACTTTAAACTTGTAATTAACGTGTAAAAACATATCGGGGAAATTTGTTGCAATAATAAGAAACAGCTTATAAACATTAATTATTCATTTGCCTGTTATTGCGCAAACATTATGCTGCCATGTGAAACTAAATATATAGTCTAATCAAGGCGAATAACAAAGAGTTCATATTGATTAGAAGTGTCACTGCGTAAACATTCAAATGTGAAAACAAGCCTCCACCACATCGGCGCTTTATCCACTTTAAACGCTTAATAAATATTTTCACACATTTGTATACACTTAAGTTATTATTTAAACAATATTTGAACAATTATTATTTAATAACTATAATTTAACTTGTTTATGTTTGTTGACAAAATTGATCACTCGTTGCTAAATTGCAATATGTACATTTAATTACATAAATAATTTATATTTAGGAGAGAATACGAATATTTTCGCAGATTATTATTTTAACAGCCCATGTTAAATTGCATAAACTTTTGCATATATTTGTTTAGCTGTTTTCGTTATTTATTTTTTTTGCTAAGTCAGACAGGCGAAATATGCATTAAGCATGAATAAGTACCTTAATATAGAAAGGCCCTAAGTATTTTTTTTCAAAATCGAGTGTTTAACATATTTCGATAAGAGATCCTTGAATTATAATTGAAATATGCAAAAAAAAAGCTCGATTTAAAAAAAAAAACTTAGGGCCTTTCTATATTAAGGTAACGATATGTAATTCAATCTTACTATCCTAATGTTAATTAAAAAATAAAATGCTTTCTATGTATAAGATTTTCTTTGGTTTTATTATTTTATATTATTTTCGTTTTACTTTTTGAAAGTTATAATGAAATAAAATGTTTTTACAATTAATATTTTTCTTCAATTTCATTTTATTTTTCTTTTAATAATAACTTTTTATTTAGTGTTGTTTTTTTATCTTTTAATAGCAATTGTAACCTATATATTAACTAAAAAGTTCTGTTCTCTTTAATATATATGTTTTTTGTTTTAATATTTATTATACACTGAAATTACTAATTATAGTGAAAATAAAATTTAGAACTTTATCTTGACTTTAATAATATATATAGAATTATGTATAATTTATAGTAAATGTTTAATTTCTTTTTTTTTTATTTCTTAGTGGTATATTATTAAACATTTTCAAGTGTATTTTTTTTTAATTTTATTCATTTTTATGTCAACAAGATTGGTAGTTTAAAAAAAATAAAATATGTATACTAAAAATAGTATAATAAAACTAGTTAAATAACATTGCTAAAAAGTTTTATATTTTTATTTATTTTATAAGGAGGTATTATATACTTCCTTAAATTTTGAAATAAATTAAACAAAAAATTAACTACAATTAAATAAAACAAGTAAAAGCAGAATTATAAGCACAAAAATAAAATAACAAAATATATAAACAATTTTTATAACAGAAAAAAAATAAATAAAGTTTATTGTTAATATAAATAAATTAAGTAAAATAAAGCATCTTGATATTTTGTGTAGCGTGTTTGTTTTGTAAAAATTATGTTTTGTTAATAATTTAATTTATTTTTTATAAAATGTGATGGTAGTTTCATTTAGTGGAACATGTTTTAATTATATTTTTGGGGTTGTGTAAAAAATTATTAAATAAATATTTTCAACTTTTAGAAAATCATTTAAAAAAAACTTTACATATTTCAATAGCAAACATGCATCGGAGAAATTCAACAAATCCACTGGCTTTCTGATTGCCAAAACCACGTATCAAAAAGCTATCCAGGGTTGTAACAGAATCCAAAGTAGTCGGAATTGGATTTAAAAAGACGGCAAAAAAATACTTTTGTTATCAGTTTTATGTTCAATGTCGAAATACTATCTGTTTGAACATAAAACTGATAACATTGATATTCAAAAGTATTTATTTTTGTCGTCTTTTCAAATCCATCCAAATCGTGACAATCCTGATTGTTTACTTTTTATATGGCGTTTGACAATTGTAATGGCAGCCGCTGTATATTATATTTGCTTTCTTAAATTAAAATGTTTGCAATAATATTTAAAGACTTCTTTAAGCACACTTGATGTTGAAAATTTTTATTTAATATTGATACAAAACACAACTTTTAATATAAAAAAAGTTATAACTAAAAATCAATATGTTGATTATACGTACATTAGATTTACTGTAGAGGAAGAGTGAGTTTGTTTAATTGGTTGGTTGGTTGGTTATGATTTTATTTAGATGATTGTGTTGCTATTTATTGCAAGTAAACTGTATAAATTACTCTCAAAAATATATGAAATCGCTTGTTGTTGTTATTTAATATAAATATTTATATGTATAAATACTTTATATATTATTTTATTTATTTTTATCAATATTTTCAGTAATTACTATTTAAGCATAATATATTTAATTTTACTATGAATGATATAGTTTGCAATACATACAATAATTCAACGAAATAAAGAAAAAATCGTAAAAATATACATAAAAAACTCTAAATGAACTCCATAATTATGCCAAATATATAAAAAAAAAAACTGTTCAAATATATACATTTTTTTTAATTTGTATAAAAAAAAGTGATTTCGAATGCATCAGTAGAATTTGAATAAAAAATTATTTAACATTTGCAGTTTGTCTTCAATAGAAAATTTTATGAAGCAAAATACAGAAATAAAAAAATTATTTTACATTTAGAGGTAATTCAACGAAATCGAAAAAGACAAACCAGTTAAAAGAATCGCAATCTCACATTCTTATTAATAATTCCTATTAACAATTCTTTTTTCGTAAAAATTATTGTACGTATAAATAACTACATACATACATATGTATATGTATTTATTATAAATATGCAAAATAAATAAATGAATATTATTAGGCTCTATCAGTCACTGACGTGAGTGGTATTCGTTACAACATTTTATTCATTCATTGTATGCGTAAGAAAAATGTTCAATATCTATTTTTGTAATTTGCAGTTTTTTTTTATTTTTATGTATTTTTTATGTTAAGTGTGTGTACCCGTAATTTAATAAGACATTCACTAAAAATATTTTATATTTTATATTAAAATGAAAGTTTGTTTTTTAGGTTATGTTGCACGTTCATTTCTTCTCCTTGAAAATACAAGGTTCACATCGAGAAAACTACTCGCATGTGAAATATTTTACTAGTTTAAATAATTAAAGTATAATCGATCAACTATTGTGAATTAAGTTTACAATCTACATAAAATTAAATTTTTTAAATTTTGTAATCAAAGCAATCATTTGCTGTAATGCACAAATGTTAATGCTGTTTTAATAAAATATTCAATGAACAAAGAACAAGGAGAAACGGCTTAAGAGAGTAAAAATCACATGATTCGACAAATCGGATGCGTTTTGTTTCGGTATGCGTGTTTTATTATTTGAAAAATTAAATCCCTTATATTAACTTTCAAATATATAAAAACAAACAGAAAACATTTTTAAATACTACAAGAGGGAAGAGCCTAGGGACAGCCGTTTGGAATAAACTTCCGAAATAACAATTAACTAAATATAAATATAAAAGAGGAAATGGTAATAAAATTGTAATTAATGATAATTTTTTGTAAGTATATAACAAGGCAAATTGATATAAGATGGGAGCATTTTTGAATTCAATTCGATTTAGTCGATACTCCTTGCCAGTTGTGTCCCAAGTTCCATGTACATATCAAAAAAATATGTATTGTGTATTTATTTTGTTTCCCCTTATTGTGTAAAAATTTGTCGACTTCATGTCAGTCAACCAAATATAAAAAAATTTACACTTCACATCCTCTTGCCATTTTCTAGGCATTAGACAAATGCCAATTCTTGCATTTTAGTTGAACGGACGACGAAAAATAGTCACAGAATAAATGGAATATTTAAATGAAGTTTGACAAAAAGTGACGAGGCGAATCTACTAAAACGAATTCAGTTCGCCGAAGCTCCCACTTTATACTATGAATTCGCCTTGGTATACAAATAAAAATGTTATTAATTATAAAATATATAAAACAATCAAACCCGCACACAAGTCAGTACAGACAGAGACACACTGGATAAAAAACTTTGCTCGAAAAAATTTCTCTACAGTCAGACTGACCAAATATTTAACGAAATAAGCTTATCCACTAAATAAGATAAGCTCTATTTTATGTTATACACACAATCTCTGAGCTAAACAAGCCCAGTCGGGTCATACCTTAATTTCTATTGTCATATAAAAAAATTAACAAACAAATAACATAAAATTCTCAATTATTCAAAACAAAACAAAAAAACTTAAAACTCAAATGAAACCAATAATGTTTTGTAATCTTACAATTTCAATTAAAAAGTTTCTAAAATAAAATATTGCACTTATGTATTTGGAAGTAAATTAAAATAACACATATTGAAGTTTATTTTACAATTTGTCTTACTTTGCAGTTGGAAATTCAATTGGAAAGATATACAAAAGTTCACTTTGTGATCAGTGCTGAAGACTTGCAAGTTCAAGTAGCTAAGTTTATTGCGAATACAAACTTTTTCTCTTTTTTACATAAAACCCATATCATAGCTTTCATTTTAATTTAAAATTTAACGTTCACTATCAGTTTTGCCAATATATTTCCTCTTTAATTGATATAATAAAGCCGGTTAACATTATCTTGTTTACTAATCGTTAAGTTAAGGAGCAATAATATTTTTTTTATTGTTATTGTATATTGTTTTTTTTTTCTTTTGTTTTGTTTAGTAATAAATTGTAAGTTTAGCTTTTTCTTTTGTAATTTTGTTATTATATATTTCCTGACTATCAAAAGAAAATGTTTCTCTTTATTTATTACATACATTTCTTCTTCATAAAAATCATCTACCTTTTGTAGTTAATAACAATTAGGATTTTGTTAAATTATATTAAAAATATCGGTTTTAGCGGTTGCAATAATAAAAATAAAAATTTGAGGTCGTAGAAAACATACACATTATTTTTAAACAAAACATTAGTAAAAGTTAAAGGAGAGTCAAAAATATATATTTATATATACACAATCGAATTTGTTTGCTTAGTTAAGTAATTTTTCTAAAAAAGTTCGTCTTATTTATAGTGAATCAGTAAATCAGTTAATCAGCATACCACTTCACTGAATGAATGGCCGGTTCAATTTTCAATATAGTTGTGTTTAGTTGTAAATGATCAAAAAAAGGAAGGAAATAGTTTTTGCTAGAACTTTCTTAATTTCTTTTTTTCATTTAGTTTATATCATAGCAAAACAATTTTTTTTATCATTTAAACGTTTTTGTCTGTTAGATAGATCATTTGTTTTAAACTGAGTTGTAATTGTTAACTCAGTTTGGTTAGTAATTCTTTAGTTGTTCAAACAAATAAAATTGCTGAGTGATGGAAGTTTACTTGGGTTTAAAAATTGTCTACGTTTTCGTTTCTTTTTTTTTTGTCTCATTTTAACTGGGAAGTATTATAACACCATAATCACTTACGCACGTTCATAGAACAATATATAGGCACTGGACGAGACAAGATGATGTTCAGATAATGAATCACTAACACTAAAAATATAAATAAAATTTTCATAGTACGTATATTTTTCTTTGGCCTTTAAACGATTTACTTACAGATTATCGTTAAATTCGTGCCATTTCTTTGAGACAGGATGTTTGCAAATAGCGACGTAATGGCCACCAGCAGTTGAGCCTAAAATGTATTAAAAAAAAATAAACATTCATTTTTTCCTTCGGGAATAAAACATATACATAAACACATTTGGTCATTAAAATAGGTGCCACCTTTATAAATATTAACATTGATTGAGCTAAATTGCATCAGTAACCCCTTAGTGTTCTTACATATCGACCAGCATCACTTCGAAGCATCACGCTCCAGAGTATATTATGTCATTTTCTAGTTCAATTTGGACCACACTATGTATGCATGCAAAATCGTTCCTCTTCCGTAAATTCACTTTTTTGACAGTGAATTTTTTTCTTTTTTTTAAGAAACAGCTCTGGTAATTATTGTCTACCAACCAGTAGGTGTGTTACCGTCTTTGGGAAAGGGATAGTGAAATCAGAAACCTTAATTCTTTTAAAACATTGCTACTGCGCGTTATGATCATTTTTAGAACAGTGCTGCAGCGATTCGGGTATCAAGCAGGCACATTTAAATTGTTTCAATTGTGTAAACAGTTCAACAATAATTAACACAATACCACACCAATGCACATCAGAAAAATTCAGGATGCTATGATTTACCTGAAACTGGGCTCGAACTCACGTTTATACTCATTATTTGATTTGCAATTTTTCCGAGCTATTCGTCCCAGAAGATTGATATCACATACCCGATGCCAGCCTTTCTATGTATCCCTTCGTAATCGACGTTGTTTTTCACAGCACCACGTATTTTGATTTGTTTTCGTAACTGAAGAGCATTAAGAAAAATATTTTTTTATCGTCCAATTAAATCCACTATTAACTTTTAGGATTTATTCTGTTCCCGCAATGCTGTGTTCGATCCATTGATGTTTACATTGATATTAAAATCTTCAGTGCGAGCTTAGCTTTTGGAAAATGTGAAATTATTTAGCAAAGTACCTATTTTATTGACCACAAACATATTTCTGATTTTTAATAAATTTTTCTCTGAACACAAATAAAAGTGACTATAAATAATGGGATTTCGTATGTCAAAATGAACCAGTGTTGACAATTAACACCATGTAAAGTTTTAAAAATTTTTATTTTTTTACATTAAAAAAAAACAGATATTGTAACATATATGTACGTATCAGGGTACCTATTTAAATTGCCACATGCATTCGTATGACCCCAGAATAAAATAAATCACTAAATATACAATCTAATAACCTTAAGTAACTACTGAAATAATTAAAATACTACTTACCCATATGATTTGAAATAGCATATAAAGAATAGTAAATATTTGAATTGGCATTTGCACCGTATGGACCCATGTTCAATTCACGTTCACCCGTTGGAAACTCAACAATATTTGACAACTTGCTCCAGCGTGTTTCAGAAAAACGTTTTAAGTCTACCAAAAAAAAAAGAAAACATTGTATGTTAAAGCCATCACTTCATTTTAAACAAACTCTCTTAAAACACTTACGTATAACAAGATACTTGGGAAATCGTTGAATTGTAAAACTTTTCGTACATTTTCGACGTGTTTGACATTTCGAACATGTTGGCATTTCATCGCCATCTAAAAATTCCTCGCGTATAAACAAATCAAAACAAGCATCGAGTTTGCAACGAGACGATGAAGGAAGGGAAACACTTAAATCCCAAAAAGGATCAAAAGTAACACTTTCATTGCCGCAGATGGTGCATCTTAAAGTACTCTTAAGTTGACCAACAAATAGATCACGTATTAAGGAGTTCTCATGACGGCCATACCACTCCCAAGTCAGTTCGGCCTTTTTATTGTCACTGCAAAAAAACGTTTAGTTTAGATGTTTCATTATATAAGAAATGTATGCAAATATTACCTTAAGTTATCATCTATTTTTAAACTTTCACCTTTAGTACCACTATTGAGGGCACCATGCAACGAATCCAAAAAGAATCTTAAGAATTCTTGAGCATCTTGTTGATTGTAATCACTGTACATGCGATGTTTAGCGGAAAAGGCTCGTTTTAATTCCATGGGTGTAACACTATTTACATTTTTTGTCCACATTTCCTTAATTAATTTGGAAAATTCTACATAAAAAGACAAAGCAAACGTAAAATTCAATTTGTATCATTAATAGTTTTGAAATAGTCACCATATAAAATTTGTTGATCCTTGGACGTTGGAGACTTAGTGGCATTGTAATTTCGTAGGTATTTTGCCAATTCAGTTGTGTGACTAAGACACTGTATAACGGAATTCATAAAGCATGTATTACCGATATTTCTAAGTCCACATAATCCTGAAAATAAGCACAAAATAAAAATATTTTATTATTAAAATCAATCAATATAAAATACATATATTATTTTGATATAATGCAAACAATTACTTTCTCGATAAATCATTCGGTTTAAAAAAAAATAGCAAAATAAAGGAAATAAAAACGGTTATTATTTATGACAATCTAAATTTGTATACACAAAAACGTTTGAATTTAGAATTTCGATTAACTTTGCAACTACACGCTCAAGTTTTTCTTTCAAGTTTTTCACACGTACTGCTTATCAAAATTCATTTAAAGTGATAGCTGTGACGTAAGCTGCACGCAATTTTAAAGCAATTTCATTTTTCTGGATGTCATCGTCAAGAAAACAGCTTCAAATCCTTGCTCTATACATCACACAACATAATTACACTCAAGATATGTATATTAAAAACAGGTATACTCGATAGTACAAAAACAACAACATTACAAAAACCACACGTATTTTGTTTTTGGGAAAACTGTCTAGGGATGTCATATAATTGCTTTATTTTTAGTATTTTTCTTTTTTTATTTTGAAAATTTTTAATATTTTTCTTTTTGGAAATACAATAATTCAGTTATGTAAACACAAAACGAACTTTATTTTAAAAATTTTGTATTAAAAGCAAACAAATTTTGACAGCTCTGGAAGGTAAACAAATACAATCACCCGTCTTGACTGGCAATAAATTTATTAACATATATTGCAGCAAATGTCAAAATTATGTTATGTCCAGTGAAGACGTATCTTTTTCGTACTTTGCAATAATTGCGGCAATAATTGTCAACAGTATTTCGTTCACAATTATTGCATACATAAAACGTCATAAACCGTTTGACACGCCATAAAACAAAAAGAAGAAATTTATTGCAAAAAATTTAATAAATTATTAAAAGATACTAAAAATACATAAATATACAAAATTTAAAAAGGGATTCAGTTTCTTCATCTTTATTATCGAATATGTTTAAAATTTTGAAAATTGTGTTAACATAAATACGATTTCCCATAGCAAAGCCATAAGCAAAGCAATAAGTAATATTGTTCCGTTATTCTGCCGGCGTTATTGCTTTATTGCCGACATATTTATTGCCAGTCAAGACGAGGGGTTAAGACTACCTGTTTTTAATGTATCTTGATTACACTCAAGGCGAATTCACAACAGGTGGCCTCGAGGGATCAGGTGACTGAATTCGCTTGAATTTTGGCTGCTAACATTTTTTTAAATTATTTTGTATGTTTACATAAGAAATACAAAATTATTAATTTATAATTATACTAAAAAGATTTTTTATTTGAAAAAACTTCTTACATTTTATTTTATAAATTATTTATTTTCTGTTGCTTATCCAATACCAGCCGACTAAAGAGCTGAGTCAGTACCAGGAACCAGCGTACCTCTAATAGTACCAACTGAATCACCAGAGGAAACTAGAAAGCTACTAATACTCTGAGAGATTATTATGTAGTTATCGGAATTGAAATGGTACGGGATGTATTAATTGCACTTGGCAGAACCAGCCGCCATGTAAATAGTGCTGGTGATATAACTGTGGTGGCAAATGATAAACTGATACGACTTAAGGTACAGTCACATCTGACAAATATTTGCCAAAAAAAAGGTAACCAACAGACAAGCTAAACTTGCATTTTCTTTAATTCCAATATTTTTTTAAATATGGGTTCACATTTATTAAAAATAATATAAAAATAGCATTTTGCGGCATAATTGACTTCATTTGTGATATAAAAAACAGGTTAAATCACACTAACCCTCAGCAATAGTGGTTACGTTTTTTTTGGCAAATGTTTGCCAAGTGTGACCATAGCTTAACAGATCTGCCATGAATAAAGTTTAACGTAATATTTATACCAGCAACCGTAGCCACAGCGACAGTAGCTGTAACCGACGCTGCTGTAGTGCGAATGGGTGTAATTAAACTTTGACTTGCAGGCACAAAGCATTAGTCTGTGTTGCAGGTACGCCTACACCAGCACCCATCATTTGTGTGGCCGTAACATTAGCTTGGGATAAATAAATGGCTAGCGTTGCTGCATTAGTAACGACAATGAAAGTATTTGACATGGCTAGAACTGTAAGAGCTGCAACTGCTTCAGCCACCTGTGTCTTCAACAAACTGGAGTTACAAATTTGTAACACATTTTGCACTATTTGTGCCTTTGCAGATACGGTTCGTGATGGTGCATCCGAAATACTTGTTATGCCCAGTTTTTCTTAACCATTTTTATATATTTACATTTCCCAAGAAATACATACACATTTTTATTTTTTTTCTCATGTATTTGTCAATCGTTTTTGACACATCTGTTCTCATTTTCAAGGCGAATTCGGATGAGACTACCTGATGTGGACCTGCCTTGATTACACTAACATTAAATTAAAGACATTAAATTGAAACACTCGATGGAAAGAGAATTTCAAAAGCAAGTTCATATCAAGTTTTAAAAGTATGAGTGGGTTAGTAAAAAAGTGTGAGTATATTGAAACTTGATAGACAAAACTTGATCGCGTAACCTCTAAGTCATGGTACAGGAATACCAGGTAATGCTAATAGCACAGCTGACTTAGTAAATTTGAGAATGTGTGCATTACACAGACAATAGATTTTGACATAAACCTTGTACGTCTCTACCAACAAAATGCGCGTGTTTTTGGTGATGTAATTTGTTGTAGAATCGCTAATACCTGTGATAATTACAACTTTCTATAACTTTTTCTTTTTTCGGCGACAATATGCGAGACTTGCACCAATTGCTTAATGTAAACTCAGTATTACTACAATACAATTAGATTATGATTAGGTTATGACTGAATTATGGCTATACTCTGACTAGACTATGGTTAGAATAGTTATGATACATAGAAATATAATTTATTTTTAACTTACCTTCAGTTTCTTCATCACTTGCTGTGGATTTTTTATTATTTTCGTCTGTATTGTTATGAGATGTTGAAGAAGAGATCAATGATCTTGAACTATCCCTATCATAGTAACGCGATGGTGTCGGTGAGACCGGTGGCAAAACACTTCGTAAAGTTGCAGAACTTCGAACCTAATAACGCATAAAAACGTTGTTAAATAACACTAAATTATTTCAGATCTTATATATTTACTATTATTATTTTAATTAAAACTAAAAGCTTATTCACATTGTTTTATTTTAAATAAAGTTAATTTAAATAATAAAAGCCAACAAATAAAAGAGCGACAATAAAAATTAAAATAGCATAAGTAGTCATTAAAAATTGGCACAATTTCTACCTCAAATGTGAGTTAAGAAAGTGTAAATAAACTAAGGGATATTTAAAAGGGCAAGGTGAAACAGGTGTGTTACTGTTTTTAGCATACACAAAACAGCGTGTGATAAAAAAATCATACAAAAATTAAGGATGAAAACATTTATAACAAATTCAAATAAGCATGAAACGTCACAATGACAAAAAGAGGCATGCAAAAATATAAAAACATAATATTTTACATTATAGTGTAGATTAAAAAATATACGACCACCCAACCGACTGAAAACCCCAAAAATAGTAAGGCAACACAACCGCCCCTTATTGAATAAAGAAATATTTTAAATTAAAATTTACCTCAACTTTGGACAAATAAAAATTCCTACTAAAAAAACAATATGGGTGGGTGCTAGTTCTTTGGCTCAGAGAATATGATTTAAACAAGATTAAATAAATTCAAAAAACTTTCGAAACGTAGTTGAAAACAATATTGACAAAAAAAATAAAGTGATATTTGGTGTGGGTGATTTGCAAAATGAAATTGATGATACAAAGGCGAATAAGTTTAAAGGAAATAGAAAAAGAAATATATCTAAATATGTAAATACATTTTTAATATAAAAGATGTGTGAACGGTTATTATTATTTTTTTTTCATTAATGGAAAATTGGCAATTGAATTTACAAAAAAAAATATACCAATATTTTAATTTAACTAAAAAGAGCATTTAAAATAAATGTATGCACAATATTAACGCACTTCTTTTATATCAACTCTTGTAATACATTTAGAAAATGGATTTTTTTTATTAATTTCTTTCTTTATTTTCATTGCTGAAGGTGAACTTACACTGTTGTCGCCTGTGTTGTCACAAAGACCACCGGATATGGAGATTAATTTCTTTTTGCTCACATCACCATCTACAGAACTGGAGAGACCAGTATATGATGAGTCTTCCGATTGGACACAATGTTTACTTGATTTGAGTGGCAGACTACCGGTACTACTCGGACTACTGCTTAACGCATGATGATGATGGTGGTGTTGGCGGGCCGAAGCCGACGAAACAGCAGCCGAAGCATTGGGATAAATACTAGTGATGACTTTGCCCGCTGTTGAACCAGAACTCCTATAAGGCGAACGGGTCAAAGAGCCTCCACTACCGCTGGTTAGACGAAGATTGCAATTGTCCAAATCACTGCTGTGTCGGTGATGCTGCAAATTACTAGTGCTGCCACTACCACTATGCGAACGCAATGTTACCGCGCTAAGAGGTAAACGTTTCTGTTCACTAAAATTATTAAATTTTTCAATAGACGCTCGAATACTATTCGAGTCAATAGCCGTTTCACTACGTCTATCGGTGGCAGATGAAGAAGGTAAACTACCATTTGAATATTTGTAATTGTTGACTTTTTCAAAAACCAAACTATTTCCCGATGAAGAATGAGAGGATGCGGCCGTGGCAGATGATGTGGAAAATAAAATTGTTGACTTTGGTCGGATTCGAGTTTTGGATACACCAGAACTATGGGAGTGATTTAGGCAACAGCGAGGCTGTTCACATTTACGTTCCGACATTATAGGTCCCATTGAAGGCTGCTCATCACTATCGATAAATTTAATGTCGTCTTGATCAAAAGATGGCTGCATATTGTTATTACCAGAATTTGTTATACTATTTAAGCTACTACTACTACCGTTATTGTTATTATTACTATTTTGGTTTGGGGACGAAGACGACGAGGATGAAGACAAGGCATCACTAACAGAATTTGCAACTGATGCTATTGACGTCGTTGCAGTACCACCACGATGCACTAAAGGTTTCACTGTGGTACGCGATAGTTTTGACGAGTTATATGAGGAATTAGTTGTAGTGTAGACTGATGTGTTTTTTTTAATAACAGATGAGGTGGTTGGGCCTGATGTTGTGACTGTGGTCGATGACAATCCTTTGAACTGCGGTACAGAGTAATCCACTTTATTAATGGATGTGGCAACCGCTGTGGTTGTTCCCAAATGACTCCCATTACCAGTTCGTCGCATTCCATTTATTGTGGCAGCAAGAGCTGCTGACGTCCCTGGCTATAAACGTTATTTTTATCATTTAATTTCTTTCATTGTTTTCAAACACAATGGCAGTTTCGGATAAATTCTCCCAAAACTTATTGATGTAAAATACATCAATTAGAATGCAAAATAATATCTACATAAGTAAATATTCGCATTTGGGAAGGGGAATATGTCAAATATACAAAACTTTGAGTGGGAAATTTTTAACAAGAAAATAATATTTGCTTAAAAAATTATTTTTTTCGCACAATAGTTGAACTTTATTTTTCTGATTTGAATTAAAAGATATTATTGGCAAATGGATATTTTTACAATAAAACTTTAATTTGCAAAATTAAAAACAAAACAAAAATTTTAGAAATTGATTTTGTTTTAAATGTAATTTCACAAAAGAACGATATCCTTAGACATCGTGGGCCAAGCAGTTAGTTTTCATATAATCAGGGTCTCCCGAAATGGAAACGAAAATTCTAACTTTTGTGTTTTTCTGATAATACTTTTTAAAACGTTTTTATGCTAAAAAAAATATATGGTTTTCGAACATTATGCTATTTTAGAGATTTATTTTCAGTACGACAATAATCAGGGTAGTTAATATAATTCCGGTAGGTTCTACATTCCGCTTTGGAGTGGAATTCAATTGAAATCACTTCAGTTTAAATTTTTTATGTTCTGCATTCTTCTTTTTACATTTGAACTTCAATATTCAATACAAATATACTCTACTTTTCCAGAACATCAAAAATGAAAAGTTTACTTTTCATATTTCACTTTCACTACTTTTGTAGAACATTCCCGATTATCTAATCTAGTAAATATAGTTTCAAGCCCGTAAATTTAGTTTAAAAACTGTAAAACGTACGTTTTTAAAACGCTCGAGTGGCAACATCCTTAAATCAAAGAAATACATATTAAAACAATTTGTGGGCATACTTTTAGGAGCGACAGGTAAATATTTGCTCCATGAGTTTGTTGTGTTAGAAGATAAAATTTTATTATAATTTTTTTTATTCAATTTCAGTACTTTTTAAGAATTTTGGATATATATAGAATAAAGACTATGTTTAATTATGCTGGTTTAACACCCCACAGATAAGTTAAAATTTTATAAAATAAAATTGTTAATAAATATTTCAAATTTATTTTAATTTTTTACTATGTAATAATACGTTTTTGTAAGGTTTCACTGTGGCATCTAATCTATATGATTAACCGATTTTTTTTTCAATCAAGTGTAAATCGATTCATTATTGTGGTGCAGGTGACCTACTTTCCCCTAAAGATATTGAAACTTTTGGGGATGTCTGCCAGTAAACATCTGCGGAGAACGCAAGAGGCGCAATGTTTTCGGAGGCTGTAAAACCCATATTTCAGCATTCATGTCATTTTTTTTTTTACTTTTTAGGTGTTAGTTATTAGGAATACCAACCATTTAACCGATTCCCCCCAGAACTATTACTTCTTCATATTTATATTTATAACATTAACCAAACAAAAACTTTGAAAAAATAATAAATCTGGTATTCTTTATCATTATCGCTTAAATAATTGTTATTCTTGAAAGTTGACAACCACCAAAAAAGTAAAAGTGAAAAGTGAACAAACACATGAACGCTGATGAAGTAGCGTTTATTATAGAAAAATTATTTTTTTTTAATAGTACATGCATATATACATATTTTATGTACTTATGTATTTCCCTTAATATCGTATCACAAGTTTCATTTGATTCCTTTAAACTTCCTTACTTAAAAAAAAGAGAAATTGTGCCATCTACTTATTTTGAGAATTTATCTGCCATCGCAAACTGCATATTGGAAATTTATCTACATATCAATAATTTTTTATGTGAAAATGCTTACCGAATTGTTATTTGTCGAAGAAAGCTTATTAACCGAATGACGATTATCAATTACAATGGGCAATAATGTTTTAGTCAACGTATTTTTTGTTGCTGAAGGTTTATAAACTTGAGCATGGGCCAGTTCACATTCGGCTTTAAGAAAATTTGTATCTTTAAAGTCTTGAACTAAGAAAAAATGTTGATTAGCTTCTCTAACAGGATTCGAATTTATTGCAGTATCTTTTCTTTTACATAGACTTGTAGAGACTTTTGCTGCTTTCGTGGAATGTATTGGTTTTGTTGTCGTTGCTGCGGTTGTAAAATTGGTTGCTTGATTTTTGACATTCTTAAGAGTGGTCGTCGTTTGTTGTGTGGCTTTTGTAGCCGTTTGTGATTTAACTAAAATAACTGGATCACATCTTTGCTTGAGTGATGGTAATTTTTGAAAATTATTTCTGGTTTTTCTAACATCTATCATTATTTAATAATTTAATATTTTTATAATTTTATAATTGTTTTTTTTCTTATTTGATTTTGTCTGCTTTTTTTATTTACTTTATATCTATTTTCACTTCAAATTTGTTTGTATTCGTTTTTATTTTTAGGCTTTATTTCACTTGGTTATAGTTTTGGCTTTGTTATGTTAAAGTATTTTTCTTTCAGTTTAAATGGTTAATACTTAATGTTATATATTAACCTAAATTGTATTTATTAGTCTGTATTTTTAACAAAATAGTACATTGTAGGACCTGTAAAAAATTATCTGCAAAAGGAAAATTTGGTTAAAAAATGATGATGATATGTGATAACTGTTAGAAAGGGAAAATGAATGGCTTTTTATGTATAATGGGATATATATAAAAAAATATCCCCTGTTATCTGCCAGTATGACTGTAATTCGAGGAGTTAAAAATTTTTTTATTTTCTAATAATTTTTAAATTCCAATTACAGTGCAAAACTTACTGATATAGTTAAAGCATGTCTTTTTTTGGTCAGCCTGGAGTTCGTTTAAATTTATTTAAAACAATTTTTTTTTAATTTTTAAATAATATGATAATTTTATGGAACTTCTATAAGCATTCTAGGTGTTATACTTATGGGTTGGTGTAACCTATTTTGTGGAATAGTGTTCGGAAATATTGGCTATTTTAACTTCTGTCTATTGTGTTGGGTTACATCGATTGAAACACTTACTATAAGAAATGTCGTCTCGAATCAACTTTCCGCGGGCTTTGTACAATTTTTTTTTACAAAATGTTTACAAAAAATCTTTTGATAAAAATAGTTTAAAAAAATAAATTAATTTATTAATTTGAATTAACAGTTCAAGTATTTGGAGGGTGTATCCACCCTTATCAGCGTTCATGTTGCGGTTCCAGTATGTTTTTACATACTACTATTAATTAATATTTTGCATTAAAGAACTCAATAAGTTGGAAATAAATTATGTGAACATACATAATTGGTATTAGAATATAATTAATCAAATTATTATTAATTATAATTAATTAATTAATTAATTAATTATAAATTATATTAAAAAAATTATTGTGAAATTTTTTAGAAAAAAATATTTCCTTGCAAAGGTATATTTTTTTTTAATTAACACAAGAATATACGTAAAACAGCTAATAAACCACATTAGCACAGCTGATCATTTATTCTGAGTCTCTCAGCGAGCTGTCCACACCAAATTTTTATGTATGGAATTTGTTTGACAATTACGAAACGCAAATGTTTTTATTGTAGAAATGGGCTTACCTTGATTAACACTAAATAAAAATCTCTAAATACAATCTACATACATAAATGAAATCCCATTTAATTTCTCTCGCAAAATTATAATATTTTAGAGAATTTCATTCTATGTGCTTACTAACATTGTTAAACATAAGGCGAACTTTAAAAATATTGCTCAAAATTCTCAAATCTACGAGTAAATAATTTATTTACAAGCAAAAATATAAACGTAATTTATGGTGGTTTCTGTAAGAGCAATTATATTGCGTAAAAGGGCACGTGCAATGTTACTTAAGATTTAACTACTTTTTTGTTCACAACACACTTTTGGTTGAGTATGTATGTACGTAAATTGGGTTAGTTGCAGTCATGCACATGGTTAAATGTTTTCTTTTTATGTGTGTGGATATATGGGTTATTTGCCGGATTAAGTGGTTTATTTTTTTACCAAAAAAAATTCTCAGCCAAAATATCAATCACTATTAAAGGACGTTGCTGGCTTTTTTTAGTTAATGCAGGCGACAGTTATTACCTTGTTTGTATCGTTGTTTTCCAAAACATTTCTATCATCTGTTTTATTATTACTACTATAATTGTTGACTTCTAAGACGGGAACAATGTTATCGTAAGATGAAAGAGTTCTTAATTTACTACTACTACCACTCTGTGCAATGCTCGAAGAAGACGACACAGCAGATTTTGTACTATTCTCTGTCTCTGCTTTGGGCTCAGAAATTTTTAATTTATCAAGTTTTATATAAGCCACTGTATCGATGCCATTGCTTATTGGCGCTTCCGAATTGTATTTCTTTTTTGTTTCCGTATCAATTGTACCATTACGAAGAGGTTTTTTGTCCTCGTCATTCAGTTTAGATTTACGTGAACGTGTGCTTCGTAGGGTGAAAGTTGCAGTAGGTATATCTTCTGAGCTTTCTGAGGTATGGACATTTGTATTCGAATCGGGCGTACTTATGAGGCCGACTGAAGGTCTTGTACCACTAGTAGACCTACGGATAGGTGTAGCAGAAGCAATGTTGTCTGTTTCATCTTTATCATTTTGACTATAGATACGACTGTAGCGGTTACCTCGGGTTCGATCCAAAGTGATGTTAGCTGTTATATCATCGACCGTTGAACGTCTCTCCTCTAGATCAGTGCCGACTTCATTGAGTGATGATCTAGAACCAGAATCCAATTGAGTATTTGGTTTATAATGAGCCGGACTATATTTTTCATACAGGTCCAGACCAGAAGTGGCAACTAAAAGAGCCAGGGATGATGATGAACATGAGCCTGGCAAACGTTTTAAGTCTTTACTGCTGCCACCGCTAGCTTCTGAACCAGAAGGTGGTTTCTTCGTAACCACCTTCTCTTTATAGTCATTGTTTATTATATCCGATGCTTTGCTACGTCTGTTCACCTTCATATATTTCATATTTAGTGTTTGGTTTTTATTTACAGTTTTTACAAGGATCATCATATTGTTTTGTGGTAGTTTGTGGTATTGATTGGTTGGTTGGTTGATAATGTTTTTGTTTTACACAAAATTTAAAATTTTGTACGATGTCACAACAATGTTACATATTTACACAATGTTTCCGAAAATTACAAGAGTAGTTTTTTTTATGAGATCATGATACAATTATAACAAGTGGCAAGATGGTGATAATCATGATGATCAGTAGTAGTAGCAAATTATGATGTTTTAGGAATGTTTTCGACATTACAGGTTTTAAATAACAAGATGATTGATTGTTCATCGTAAAAGATTGGCATATAAAAGAAATCATGATTTAATGTTTATTAAAATTGATATTTACATAAACTGAACTTTAAACCTGAAGTAATCCTATGATTGTTCATATTGATTTTCTTGGATTGATTTAATGATTTTTCTTCAACTTAAGAAATTTTTCAACAAAATTTAATTTTTTATTAGTAGTTGTTTCTAAATATGTAAACTCAAACCTAGTAAGACAGTTTAGTCTACTAAATTAAAAATAAAATGGAGCTTACATATAAAGAGATTCGTAAGGGAGGGAAGCGACACATCCGCTTACAATCCTGCTTAGAGAAGAAATATTTAAAAATACATTTCTTGTTACCGATTTGAAAGACTTTGCAATATAAGGTGCATCCTGTAAGTGAGAAGGGTAAAGGCCAGATTCGATAAACTTTAATATGCAATTTTTCGATTTGATTGATCATATTAAAAAGTTTTACTTTGGATTAAGTTGTTGTAAAGAAAAAACTCTTAGAAATCTCAGTTCAACAGAAGTTGAAGTTTATAGTAGCCTGCTATTGAATTTACAGCAACAAATAATGGGACGTACCGGCTACGGAGATCAGTGGACGATCAATTATATTCAAAACATAAAAAATCGCATGCAAACAAAGACATACGAGTACATGGAGTTATTCATAGCGATATGTGAAAGACGAACCAACATTTTTGCATCTGAGAAGAAGGAACAATTAAAATGGTGAACTGAAGAGAGGGAATTAGGTTCAAAGTAAGCGAAAACTACTTGAAACATCCATTGTAAAATTTGTAATTATTGAATTCTCAAAAATATTATGCAAAGCAAGAATAGATGCATACGGCACTTATGTGGTTCTGAAACATTTTTGTAATATTTCGATTTCTACTTTTACGCTACTTTTACTGCATTTTCAAATGTGCGTCAAATTTTGAATTTTCAAAGAATTTTCGATGTGTTCGGAGTAACTTTGTCTTTCTAGAGAGTTTTTGATCTATTTACCGAAATTCTGCTTCTGGCGGATTAGGGCACTTTTCGAAAATAATAAACTTATTTTGAAAGAATTTATAATTTGATGTATCGCCACCCACAACTAGGTCATCTTATGTATAACTTTAAGAAATGGTTAAACAATGTGCAAGAATAAAGATGTGAAATATCTGCTTTAATGGCTAGAAAATATTGTTTCAAACAGATAGCAAACAGCGCTCTAACATAGAAGTTTAATAGTTTTGAAATACAAAGTAAGATTTAAATATTCTGTTTATCTTGTTTATGTTAAAAAAAATATTGTCCTTTCTTTCCTTAAATTAAGCCTAGCATTTCAGATCGTTTTTTATAAATGTAATTTATTTATTTAAAATTTAACTTGTACAAATGTAATAAATTATATAAATTGACACCGATATTCTGAGTACTACTAATTTAGCAGTTGTTAATAAAAATGTAAAAAATAAAATTACTATATCATTATTATTTTATAAAAAATCATAATTAATCAAACTATTTTTGAAAGATAACAAAAATCAACTCACAATTTGGTATGATTTGGTGGGGTTAATTTTATGTTGGTAGGATAACTAGCACAATATACATGACTTTTGTATAAGTGTTTGATTTTTTAGATAATTAACAGAGATGCATGATCATTGGAGCCAGAATATTTGAGTTAATCTAAAACAGCGCGTTTTGATTGTAATATGAAATCTGTGTATCGAAAAACTATTTCATAATGCACAATAAGTGTAAATCGCAATGTTAGAAAAGGAATTTCATATCAATTTAATGTGAGTGTTGTTGTGCATGGATTATGTGTGAAATCATCAGTTACCAGAAATCAATAGGAAAAACCTTAAAAGCTTGTTTCACAAAATTCCAAAGATAAGTTGATATAATATAGGTATATGCTGAATTTTTAAATAAAATAAAATAATACGCTTAACAAAAGCAATTAGTACTCACTCCATATCGGCTGAGCGAAGTTGTATCATAGCTGTTGTTGCCCGTTGAACCCAAAGATGAGAATGTACTGCGATATGTACCAACACCAGAAGAACCGCCTGTTAAGCTTGAACCAGACGAACGATAACTTGAATAAGAACGCGGAGAATAAGACGAATATGAACTAGAGCCCAAATAACTGCTGGGGCTGTATGACGACGAGGATGAGGTTAGTTTTGATAGACTACTAGCACGATCTAAATACGATTTGTAGCCACTGCTGCTGCGATCTGTTATTGAAGATCTTGGTGTAGAATCTGTAGAAGTGGCAGTTGCCGACGACGAAGTTGACGAGCCGTAGATGTTGCCACTGGCTGAAGTTGAAGACCGACGTGGCGATATCGAAACCGGCATATTAAAATCGTCGGCGTTAATCAATTTTAATATTTTTTATGGTGTCTTCACAGCGTACTTTATTCAATTATTGTGTATTATAGGTATATTGAATGCTTTGTATATAATCTAATAGATTCTGTAAAGTTATAAGAAAAAATTCAGTTTAAAAGATTTTATAAATAGAAGTGACTATGCTAAATTTACCATTAATATTTCTCATGGGTCCAGTTATTAGTTTTGTTTCTAAACTAATATTCTTCTTACAAGCTTGATTTTCAATACTATTGTTGCTATTAATTGGTTTTGAGATTAAAGAAACTGAAAATTAAGAAAAAACAACATTTTAAGTATAAAATTTCAAGTAAAGGAACTTAACTTAAATATATGTACATACAAACATCTTGTATATTCAACTATTGAGAGCAGAATATTTTTAAATATTTGTATTAATTATTACTTTTTCTATATTGAAAACTTTAAATTCGATTCCTTCGTTATAACAGTATTTGTAATAACATTAAAAATATGTAATCTTTATTCGTAAGAAAATATATGTTCTATGCTGGGATAAATTATAATCTCTCTTTTTGGAAAAATGTTAGCTCAATAGCACTCTACAAAAAGTGAAATTAATGGATTTAAGAATAAAGTACACCAACCGATAAGTATTTTCATGCACTTTAAAATTAGATTTCTTATTGTACAGTATATGCCGAATTTTTTTTATTTCTTCAATTATTTAATTTTTTATTATCATATATAACATCATTTAATATATGTTTAAGGCCCGAAATAGAATGATCAAAGCACAAAATATAAAACAGAACTCCCGATTTCGGCAATGCAAGAACCACAAACGAGACTTTACGTTATATATGTAAAAAATAGTCCCATATATGATTGGAAACTACCAGTGTAATGTCTATTTAAAAAAAATCAGGCAAATAACAATGTTAAAGCTAAAAAAATAGTACAGCTTTATTTATTTTGGAAAGGACTATAACGTTGTTTTATTTTTTTTTAATAAAACAGGGCGAGTATGCTAAGTCAGTACAAATATGGCGTTGGGCTTTGCGATCTATCTCGAAAACAGTTGATCGTACTGATGAATGCAACAATAAAAAATTTTATTCCCTAAGCTTTTACAATAACATAAAGCGTAATTTTTAATACACAAAAAAAAAATTAAAAGTATTTTGACATTCGCAACGAATAGTCAGTTGCTGTAATGCTGTCACCTGGTTAAATACGCCTTGCATAAAACAAATAATTGAATTTATATTATTGACATATGACTCAATGAGTACATTAATGCCATTGTTCAACAGATCCTTTAAAAAAATTTTAAACAATTAACTTTATAACGTGCCAGCAAATCTGCAAGCTACTTGCAAACCTAAACGCACTTTATTGTTGTGAAAAAGATTTTGTAATAAAACTCAGATGATAAAAACACACCAAAAATCTGTTGATAAATTGTGGTATTTAACACAAATACACATAATTTGACACAGGCAATATTTGCAGGAAAGAAAATAAATAATCAACTGTCGAAATGCGGTCGTTTTGTATGAAGGCGCCAGTTTCGTACCTTAATGTGGTATATTACCACAAATCAAGGTTATTCAACCTTTTCATTGCTATTTGCAAATTTAAGTAGAGTTCATTTATTTTTTTTCTTATTTTTAACTATTTGGCAGAGTATTTTTGTGAAAAATTGTTCTCTCGTTGGAAGTATATCTTAAATTTTATGTACATACATACAGAGTGTATGTATATTAATTCATATGAGTTTTTTTTCAATAGTTTGCAAATAAAAATTATATACATATTTAAAACCTTCATTAGGAATATAATTAAAAAATTTTGGTATAATGAGAAACCTATTTTTTAAATCGTTTATTAATAAGAAATCTTTTGATCAGAAGTACTTACATAGAAGTATTTTTTTTTTTTAATTTTAAATATACCCAGCCAACACTGGTTTGAAATGAGATTTGTTATAAAACTTTATCAGGTGAATATCAAACCTTACATCAAATTCTTGTTTGTTGGGTACATAAATGGTACAATTATTACTACCTAGGTGCACTTTAACAAACATGTATATTGTTTGCGTGGAATTTACTTGGGATTTTTTTAATATTTTTTTGCAGTCTCCAGTCAATTCCCAGCACACAGTTCACATGTTTATTGGAAGTGTATATACCATGGATACATACATGCACACATCTTAAAATCTAAAAAGTCAATAATTAACAAAACTGGCGAAGTAAAAAATTAAAGCAATTTATAAACACATATGCACATAAATAGAATTTATGTAGTACGCACAACCAACAACACAACCCTACAAGAACACATTTGTGATACATCGCCTAACTCCATATAAAAATATATGGGCAACCGTGGAATTTGCTGGCAAGTTGGTAATCCTCAAATTTTATAAATGTTCTTTCATTCCAGTTTTTTTTTGTTGAATTTCTCGACAGTATCTCTCGAACAATTTTCCCAATATATTTCAAATTTGCAGCATTCGTCTCAGTTTTTCGTGACCAAAGAATTAAATTAATACTAAAAAAGATTTTTCTAGTTATTATAATATGTAAATCGATTTTTCAAAGTATTTCGTCAACGCATATATGTACATATGTATCTAACGGATATATATGATTTTTCACCAAATTTGCAGCAGTCGATGTTTTTTTAAGTATAGCAGCTGATTAAATTTTGTATTCGATGAGTATAGTAGTTTAAAGGTTATTTGAAAAATTCCTTTCGAAAACTCTCGAAATGTACCGAACCGAATTGGAACATTATCTCACGAGATCTAAGTGGTGTCACAATGCCTTCAGAATGCGTTCGGTTCAGGTTTACATACATACACATACACGCACACATCCGCACGGACATCATCCAAAAAGTGGAGATATCATGGTCACTCCATTTTCGATAAGAGGGGTGAAATCAGTGACTTCCTATGTTAAAAACATATTAGCCCAATTCACAATGTTGTGCATTTGAGATTGCAAATTTATGCAATTGTAAATATTTTACAGATCAATTATGGACGCTGTCCACTAAAAAAATTATGCAAAACATGAAATTCCTATATTCACTTTTTAGTTTGCTCAATCTTCTTTAAATTCTCTCGATTTTTTTATTGCAAAATTAAGTGTTTTTATGTTGTTGTTTATACACGAGTAGCAAGTGCATATCTTTGTAGTTTGTTAGTGTAGATTAAAAATATGCTACGATGCAAGACCATTTGCACAACATTGTGAGTTAGGCTATTCATCATTTTTTATAAATGGAGTTTGTTTGACAATCAACCCATTTTTACGTTTTTGTTGTAGACATGCAGATGTATATGTATGTAATTTAATAAATACACCTCGTGTACGACTTTCTAGGTGCCTTGGAAGTGAATGAAAGTGTTCATTTCATAAATTAAACTTATTAACTTTAATTACTGCAAATAGCAAACATTCAAAGTATATAATATAACAAAATAGAAGAAGCATCTCAGTTGAGAATACTATGTGCATATTGTTTTTTTTTTTTTTTGATCAAGACGGCAAAAAAACAAAACATTTATTTTTAGATTCAAAGGAAAACCACTATGCGACCAAGAAATTCAAATTAACACATAAGCAGACGGAAAAAATTCAGAGAGTAAGTGTGTATGCAAACACCTAAACGATAAATATTTTAATATATAATATATAAGTAGATTTGATTTGTACTGTTTGCTCATTCGCCGAATAAAATGATGATCATTCAACATTCATTGTCAAATATCAAACAGCCAAACATTCCGTTTTTTTTTCATTAATTAGTATTAAAGCTGAGAAAATATCGTTGCCAGTAGGTGTAAGAGCTTTTTGGCTTGACTAGGAATACAAATTTTAGGTGTGTGCACCCAAAGAGAGAACTTTGATTAATTATATTTATATGGAGTTTGTGGTATAAACAAGCGATCTCACCTAATTATTACATTAGAGCGACACATGTTCTATGAAGATAAAAAGTGTGTGTTTGTTTTCTCCCTTAAATTAAGGGTCCGTTTATTTTATGAGAATTTCAAAAACATTGTAGGTCTTCACTAATGTTCGTATGTAAGCTGAACCGTTTCTCAAAATTTATCATTTTGATTTTTTTTCTTCTGTCTATCTAGACAACGTATACAATTTAGGACATTTAAAATGGTTTTTGAAGCTGCGTCTACTGATGTATAAAACTAGTCGAATATTGCTACGGCCAAAGACATGATTAAACAAGTTATATGCACATTTTTCCCTTAAAAATACTTTCCCAGTTATGGACTATTTTTATACGTTCTTTATGGAAAAAAAATTTGCCTGAAAGAGCATTAAACGTAATAATAAATATCAAGTAATATATATACATATAAAAAAGGTCGAATAATAGGTACACATATACGAATAATTAATAATAGGAAAAAAATTTGTTGTGTTTTATAAGCCGATAGCCAATAACTTATTATTACTTTAAGCAACGTTTTAAATGGCTAGTTATTTGCTTATCGCATATCATTAATATTTTCGAAATGCCACGCCTTCTTTAATATCGGTAAAAGAAAAACTGTTTTGGATTGTCTGCAAAAATTCCCATGGAATAGACAGGCACCCCCAGACTAATAGTCTAGTGCACTATTCATTAGGGCCAAATTATAGAAAAAAAATCAGGATGAATATAAAAACTTTCAGCTCTTAACAAGACCAAGATTGTCTCAGTATGACCAGTTGGACTAAATGTACAGCCATATTTTTCGCCGCCAAAACTTGAAGAATGTTACAAATAACATGAATTAACTGAAGGCCACATCCGTAAATGCAGTATATTTGTGCAACTTGCGATAGTTAATAAAATGTTGCTGTATACATACATATGTATGTATGTACTTCTCACAAAAAAAAGTAATGCTACTTTCCGAAAGATTAGCTTCCATTGTTGCAAAAATATTGGAATAATTAATTTACCCGAATATGCAAGTTTCGTCGTAGGTTAAACTTTAACTAGACCATTAATGGAAAATTCATTTTCGTAATTGAAATCATATGTAATTTTTTTCTGTGTACCTTATTTTGACAATTACAATGTATCCACACATGCAGTTGTAACACTTTTAATTTTTGTATTGTAATAGTTATTTATTGATTTTTAAGCATTTCTTTTGGGATTTTAAATATGCTAATGGGGCACAAAATATTTTTCCTGGCACCATTGTCACGAAAAGAAAATATTTTTTATATATAAATTCATTTTTCATTGCATATTTCACAAGTTTTTCAAAATTTTTTATATCATTTTGCACTTTTTTCACCAGTTTTTTATCACGGTCTTGTTCTTGTAGAAAAGTAAAATAAAATCATAAAAAAAAACAAAAATTCTATTTTTAATGTGAGCGATTCATGAATTACGCAAAATTAAAACATTCTTTTTCTTCTTGAAATGGAAAATTTATAGAAAAGGTGTAAAAAAGATAATTATCATTTGTATTATTGAACTTTTTGGAAAACGTATTATGAAAACACGTTAGTTTTTTGTAACAGTATTATCATAATGATGACGAAAACAAATCAACTATCCTGGCCGAATGCCCAAATCAAAAAATAAAATTTCAGCAGTGGGGTGGTGGCAGTTGTTAGATAGTTGTACTTGACAGTAGTGGCGATGATGATATTGTTAGTGGCGTTGGTAATAATTCGTAGTTAGTGGGTTGGTTGGATGATTGGTACCGATGACAAAACAACTCATGCCACTCACTGCGAGCACTAATAGAAATTCTCTCTACATCGTTATGATTTAAATAATAATCACGTTTTTTGATGATGAGGTCGGATGGCTGGTATTCGTACTGGTAGTGGTAACAGTCGAGGTCGTCTGCTCTCAATTTGGTTAAATCAGTTATACTTTTATTTACCAACTTTTTCGCACACTTTACACTGTTATACACTTTCAGTTATTTTTTTTCTCAAGAAACTTACTATAAATGTAATTAAATTGAATTAAAGTTTATAATTTTAATGTTTATTTTTAGCAGTGAAAATTTCTGCGAATAAAATTTTATACTCCTCGCGTAGTCGTACGCAGTGACGATAACTTAGCGATTTTCCGATTAAATCAAGACCATTTAAGCGAAGTAAAAAAGCTCATTGTAAAAGCGGTATTTTCAGCGATTTTCCGTTGAAGGAAAAAGTACACGCTGTTTACACCTAACTTAACTTCTACAACTAAGTTTTAACCTGATATTACATGAAGGAGAACGCCAGCAGAATAACATCTAGTCCTAATATTACTCCTAATGTCATGCGAGAGGATTATTAGATTATTATTAGATTGCTCATGTCTTATTGAAATGGTTCTTATATTGAACTTTCATTGTTGGTCATACAAGTCATGTCATGTTGACGACATTTGCTTGCAAATGCTTCAAGCATGGTAGAATGATATATGTAGGTAGTGTCGAAGCTACAACAACACTGCTCTTATGTTCGAAGCTATCAAAAAGCACAAAAGAAAAATGGCAAAATCGTTGCATTTTGTGTTCTATAAAGTTTCTTTTCCTTTTCCTATTTGCATTTGAAACAAATGTTAAAGTGTGCTTTTTTAGTAGAGAGCGTGTGAGTTAGTAATACATAATCAAATTTTGACAGACCCAAACCCAAAAAAAGTCCGCTAACGCTTCGACACTACCTGTATTATTCTACCATGGTAGTGTCGAAACTAGAATAACACTGCTTTTAGATTTGAAGCTTTCAAAAAGCACAAAAGAATAATGGCAAAATCGTTGCATTTTCTGTTCTATAAAGAATTTTGTTTATATTCCTTTTCTTATTTGCATTTAAAACAAATGTTAAAGTGTGCTTTTTTAGTAGAGAGGGTGTGTGATAGTAATACATAATCAAATTTTGACAGACCCGAACCCAAGAAAAGTCCGCTAACGGTTCGACACTACCTGTATTATTCTGCCATGAGAACCGCCCTACAGAAAGCTCTTCAAATATCACTAATTAATAACCACAGATTAGTAATCTGTGTTAATAACGCTCTAAATACCACAGATTAGTAATCTGTGCTAAATACACTTCTTTACGAGATGCTATGGCAACTTGTTAACGAAAATTGGTTATATAGAAACTATACTATAAACTCGTAGTGTGTAGGCAATACAGCAAACTTCTTTTGAAATAACATAATTTAGACATTTGCTGAAATGAATGTTAACATATTTATTGCTAGTCGAGACGGGAAAAGCTCACCAATGAGAAAAAATCGGCGTTATGGTTCTTTTTTAAACGTTATATTTTATTGTAAAAATCACAAATCACAATTTTATCAAACTCCCAATTCTTGTTCCATTTGCTGCTCAAATTTTCTCATTTGAATTAAAATATTAATATTTTGTCGTTGCTGTTTATACGTTAGATATGCAGTGACTAATGATTGACCAATAATAATCACGCCCAATGTAGGGATGATGGGTTTGGTAAATTTTCTTAGCAACTGTAAGACTTCGAATGGTTTTTCCGTTATGGAAGGTAATCTATAAGTGAAATGACGTGTAGCGAACATACAAGCAGCTATAGGAGCCAATATTGTAGGATAAATAACACCAAAAGCAACTTGAAATGCTGCTGCTCTTAGTTGAACACATGTTGGACACTCTTCCATTGGTCGTAATAATATATTTTTCTGAACTAAAAATTTGTGGCACAATATCGTAAATATTGCCGGTATAACAACAATTGGCAAATAAGTAGTAAATCTTCCATATGCACCCAATTTTAATTTCTTGCGATAGTGATCATTTATAAAAATGCCAGTACAGCTAGCAAATGAGGCTACTATTGCAGGAGTATAACGCAGGGACCATCTTAAAGGAAATATTTTTATATTATAAAGAAAATGATGCAGATATTTATCATTCTTACACTTCACTTGATTTTTCCCAGTTGGTTATAATCTTCCATTGATAAGCTAGGGCTTGGTCCTCACTCATTATTACAGCATCTTTAGGCATCTCATTGGCACGACCCCTCCATAAGGCCATTATTATTATTTAATGTTTTAATTCAGTATTTCATTGATAAAATAAAACTGGAAAAATTCTGCTTCATGTGGACTATTACGACGAGGTTACGACATAAAAACATAAAACAGCTGAAAGTGCTGTCACTGTATGAAATAGGATTTTTCTGAAAACCGCTAACATTATAATTACATTAAGTAGACTAACTCATCTTGTATGGAGATGACAAATGTATACATCATATGATATGTGTTATTAAGCCGCCTCGAATGATGTATAAAACATATTCGAGCGTCGTATCAGCAATGTGGTATTCCATAAAAACCACGCAATTAAAAACAGCAATTTATCTAAAGTTCATTTATTCCTTACGAACATAGCTACGTTAGTTTTATATACCAAATTCCACTCGTGAGATGGGCAGTTTTTCAAGAAGGTATTTTTACAAATATTTCGGTTCTAAATTCCAACTTTAAAGTTTTTTTTATCTAAATTTAACAACTTTTCAAGTATTTAAGATTTACGTAATAAATGATTTGTTTATACATACAATATCTATTTGTTTTAATTATACATAAACCTTAAATGAACTCAAAACACTAATTTTTTAATAAGACAAATTTATTTTAGCAAAAATTATACTAAATATGTAGTGTATTAAATACCTAAAATATAGTAAAATATCATCGATTGCTTAATAATTATGCCTGTACAAATATCTACGGCCATAATCATAAGCGATTTATAAAGTGTGCATTAAAACCAGGTTTCCCATGTAAAAATCTAACAATAAATCTACTATAACTTTATTAATCGTTTATGAATAAGACCGTTAGTATATATGTATATATTTTGCTTGTAAAAAATATTTCGTATTTTAGAGATTTATTTAATTTTGGCGTCGTTCAATTAAAATGTAATGTGTTCAAAAACCTCACGCACTTCAACACAATGCTATTTTTCTAAAATATATTTTTGAATAAATTTTAGTAGTTAAATGTAACTCAGGAGAATTTACTTATTCTTATTATAATTAATTAAATTTTTCAAAACGGAGATTCAGATATACATTTATTGTTTATTTTTAATTAGATATAAAAAATTTTGTACAAAGATTCAATGTTTTCAGTGCGTAAAATTATTTGTCTTCGGAATAAAACAAAGGTATAATCCTGTATCTATGCCGAAATTTGATTTATATGTTTACTGTGCAGTGATTGTTTTCAAAACAAATAATTATACATACATATGTGCATCTTATAAATTATAATAATCCACAAATTCCACAGTACGACGATAGCAACTAGGATTCAATCTCACAGGTTTCCATTGTTTCTATATATTATTAAAATTTTATGTAAAAGAAAAGAAAAAAGATGTTAAAAATAAACAGTTTAAAATAGTTTTAGTTTTAGAGAAAAAAATTAAATAATTTATGTGAACAATATTGGAATGTATATAAATTATATACTCTTGCACAAAGAAAGTAGATACTAAGAGAGTTACACATATTTTGCTGTTGAATAAAAGCACCTAAAAGCAAAGGCATTCTTCATTCCAAATAGCAATGATCATAAAATTTTGTTCAGTTTTTCAATGACGATCAACATCATCCATTAATTCAATTTAGTTTCTCTTGTTCATGCTCAGTTCGTTTATCTTAATTTTTAGTTTTTAAGCTTAATTGGCGTAGTAACACTTAGGCAGACAGATTACGATTACAACAGATAAAATACGTAGTAGGAAAATATTAAAATCAACTAAACTGTAGAACTGGGCATTGGCGCAGAAGGAGGAATTATATTTGGAATGGCCACAATGCACGCTCCAGCGCGGCTAAAAGACAATAATGATACTTGCGTCCATTCATTTGCTTCAGGATCGTACTCTTCGACCGTTTTCAAATAGTGATTACCGTCGTAACCGCCAACAGCCATTAAGCGATCGCCTAATAAAGCACAGCCAATAGCATCTCTACCAATACTCAAGGAACAAATCTGAAAAATATGTGTACAATAGTAATTTAATTTATAAAGCTTTAAATGTATTTGGTTAAAACTTACCAAAGTCCAAGTATCAGTACCAGGATCATATCGTTCGACAGTATCTGTACGACAAACTGAAGGATTACTTGCAGGACAATCATGACCTCCCAAAGCATAAATAAAACCATGAGCAACAGCAACCTTTTAAAAAAAGTAAACAGTTTAATTTTTTTATTTTGCTTACTTTTCTGTCTAAAATGTATTTAATGAAAAATTGTATTTCAATTCATTTATAGTTCGAACATGGATGGCAAGTGAGCCTCAGACGTTTGACGACTAGAAGTTGAAAATTTATGTTGCTATATAGTGCTTTTCTGGAAAACAGTAATTTGCAGTTGACAGCTGACAACCAAACTGAAGTTTCGTTGCTACCCATAATCGAGCTATTAGTTTGATGGTTTTGGACTTGCAAAATACTTACTCCGACACCGCCTCTTCGTTTATTCATTGGTGCACGCAGAGTCCACTTATTAGTATGTGGATCATAGCATTCTATAGATCTATGACAAACAGAACCGTCACGGCCACCAACAACATACAAGCGACCACCTAAAACAGCTACTCCAGCGGTTGAGCGCATGGAATACATAGGAGCCACATAGCTCCAAGTGCGCGCTACAGGATCCCATCTTCAAATAATAATTACAATTGTAACATTCGAAGCAATATATATTTTAAAACAAATTACCTTTCTACAGTATTAAGATAGCTCCAACCATCATGACCACCAACTGCATATAATGGACCTTCCAAAACAGCTACTCCTAACCCATGGCGGTGTGTTCCCATTGGATTCAATGGACCCCACGCTAAAGTATTCAAGTCTAAACTCTCTACTGTGTTAAGGGTTTTTAAACCATCACGACCCCCAACGATAATTAATTTATCATTCATAACTGCCACCCCAAACTGCAAACGACGAGCAGCCATATTTTTCCATACAGTCCATTTATCTAAGCGAGGACAATAGCTTTCAATACTGATAGCTCCCTTAAAATATTACACATACATTTAAAAAATTAATGGATTCTAGTAGTTAGATTTGCAATAAATACGGATTGAAAGTATTATATTGAGCTTATAAAAAATAAAAATATATGTATAATTATTATGATTACCTTATGAGCGTCCATTCCACCAACAGCTAATAATCTACCAACAGTCGATTTTCTGGGTTTCGTGCGATCTGAAGATATAAGAGATCTTCTTTCAGGTAACAAATGCCATTTTAAAGCCTCCATTACCAATTGCTGGCATTCATTGGAGGCACAAACACTCTCCACATGATCCATTATAAAGGAAGGCTGCAGCAACGGCAATCTTACCAATGCCAATAATTCAGGAATGTGTTTTTCTCGAACAGATGGGTCATGTTGTATCCACGACATTAAACTGTTGAAAACATCCTGCTCCGAGGGTACGTTGAGATCGTCGCTAGCAAGTAGTTTTCCCAATTGATCGGAATTTAATTGAAAAAATTCTTGATTTTTACAAACCTTGAAGAAATTTAATCATTTTAATTTAATAATTTTAATTTGTAGGCGTCAACTTTTTCACTCACCTGCATAAAGTGTTGACATGTATAGGCTTTAGCCAATCTTAACAGGGTATTACAACTCTGTTGCTCAGCAAAAAATGCAAATCCCAAGCAATTTGAGGGATGTAATTGTCTAGCTAAAAAGTTACAGCAGGCAGTAACCACTGCATTCAATTGCAATAGACACGCTGTGGCTAATAGCGTTTCAACAGTGTCCTCACGTAGTTCAATAAAACCCGTGTAGCAATATTGCACAAGTATTTGTAACGCATCACCGTGCACTTCGCCCAGTGTCACTTCTTCCTCTTTGGTTTCACGCAAAGATCCAGTGAACATGGCAGAAAAATAAGCACTGGACGCAGATAATACTAGACGATGTGCAGGCACTCTAAAAAAATACATAATTAAATAAAATATTTACATACATATGTATGTTGTATGTGCGTGAAATATCATAAAATTGTTTCGAAATTCGACTAGTGTTTACATATAATCGAAAATTGTTAGTCGCGATTATGATTAAAAAATATTGATTATTCGCGATAATCAATTAAATCATATCAAATACACTACTACCCCGCAAACAATTGGATGATATCTCCTAAGGCTATATTTAAGCAATATCCTCAAAATTTTTACCTAGAAGAAAATTATCGAATTAACATTTTTATTTTTTCCCTCTTTATAATTATTAATTATTGAACATTTATTTGAAAAAATATTTATTAATACCTTTATACGACTATATTTTTAGAAAGTGAACGTGGAAGCAGCTATGTAGTGAACAAATTAAGTGAAAGCAATATTAAATATATATATTTATACAAAATCATACATATCGTCATATGATTTTAATAAAGCCCTAAGTAAGAAAAAATTCAAAAACGACTTCTTGGTAGATTTTGATCCACCATATCAAAATGCCTGTCCTTGGAAAATTTTATTTATTAAAATTGTACTAATTCGTCAATAAGAAATAAGCTCAAACTAAAAAAATTTTGAAAAATCTTGCTTAAATTTTCTTATTACAGAGTTTTTTGCTTTTATGAAATCATATGACAATATGTACAAATTCCTAATAATATTTTGGGTTTTCCAATTTTATTATATCTAACTGGTTCTATGGCGATATTGGCAGCTTATCATCAAGAAAAATCGCTTTCGTAGTACTTAGGAGTATTGATATCGAGACATGTTCCTTCCCGTAGAAAGTATTTTCCGCAATACGAAAGCGATTATTGTCGCAATAATAGTTTTCGTGCACGCAATATGTTTAGTGTACTACTGTGTTTCCTTACCCAGCAAACACAGTAGTACGTCTTGATAGAAAGCAAGCCTTTTTTCTATCATGACGTTGAGTCATAAAATAAAGCGTGAAATTCACGTTATAAAAAAAATGATTGGCGAGACGTTTTAGTTAAGCATTTTTGTTTGAAACACGGTCAAATAAATTGTTCGATTACGATTATAAACGATTTGCGGAGTTGGGAGATGTTCATCTAATTTTCTGGAAACAATCGTACATTCTGAAGCACTATTAGAAAGATCTGAAACAAAATGTTAATGAATTTGATACAAGTGCAGAATTTTCGGGAAAAATTTTCGAAGATTCGAGATAATGACCATTCTTTTATCCACGAGAGCGTGAGGTTGCCGACCAAACAAAATCATGTAGTCCATGAGTAACTTTGTTTCCGTCAGCGAGCATGATCGTAGCTAAAAGTTACTCACTGTTGAATCTCTAATTTATTAATGAACGGCTGTTAAAGAAAAGAAAAACTGCAACAAAAGACAAAACATCAACACAACAAAACCATTTATGAATAAAGAAGTGAATGAACGACACTCAAGAGCTTCTAAATTATTTTAAAGAGCCTAATTGATCATTCCTCGCACGCTGCAGAATAGATGATTATTGAACAGTTTTATAAGTTATGTACGCGTACGTCAAAACTTAAGCATATGTATAGCAATAATACGGACTTACGTAGTACGGATGTATGTATGTATGTATAAATAAACCACAAATGCAATAACAAAGGCATATACATACATATATACATACAATATTTGTACATATAGGCAAACAGTGACAATAACTATACTAAAATTCTACATACATACATATGTATGTACATACATACATATGTAAATATCCAGGCAATCAATTTCAACGAATTCACTTTCTTCGTTTTGTGATCGCTTCTCATTGTCTGCAATGCCAGTGCAGAGGAACAAAAAAATCTGTGAAATATTTTACAAACAAAGAAAACTTGCCATTGCAGTCTGTTGTATTGTAACAAAGAGATGATGCTGTTAAACGCATAATGGTGGGAAATTAATGTATTTGTATGTTTGTTTATTTGATTTGGATACAAACACAATTATTTCCAAAGATAAATGACAAAACATTGAGAATAGATTTGTTTATTAAGTCGTTTATTAAAATCAAGACAAGCCTGTCTGAGCGTTTATTTTTTTTGTAACTATATTTTAAAACTCCAAAATTATGTCAAAACTGACACTTTTGGCACCTTTTGCCTCTTCTAAGCTAACATAGATACATACATACATATATAATTTGAAACTAATCATTCTCTTCGCATTAAAAGAACAGAGACAGACGTAAATATTTGCTACTTTAGTCTCTTCTAAAATATCAAAAGTAGGCATAAATTTTTAAACAGCTTTTTGCAATCGGGTAATGAGAACAGATAAATGAAAACTTTTATCAAAAGGTACTATTATGAAAAGATACTTCTCCTAAAACCGATATTTTGTGAAGAAAATGTACTTTTTTGGAAAGACACTCCCTTAAATAAATAACTTAGTCGAGCATCATAAGGGAAAGCTTTTTTTTATTGGGAAAACATTTGCGATTTCTACATAAATTAAGATAGATCCTATATTATAGAAACATAAATTAAGATATCCTATATTATTTAACTTTATATATTAAAAAATAGCGCAAAATTATGGACTTATCGCCTCAGTCAAGTTTTTATATCAGACAAATGAGGACTTGCACCTAGTTTCTCTTTATTTATTTATTATAATTAATATTTATTTATTTTAGACACAGTAGTTATTTTACCTGTTCTATTTCTATAAAAAAGGTTAAATAATTTGAATTATACATTAACTTAAAAAATTCTCGAAGAAAAAATAAATAATTTGGCATTCGTATGACATGACTTTTTTCAAATAATTTGTATATAATATATGTACATTTAACAAAATCAATGTATCGAAATGTACATATGTACATACTTTACTAAATACGATACAATTTACATCGTAACACATCGAGAATGTGCACGAATGCATGTACATACATATATCAATATATGATATTTATTGCCTTTCGGAGATTTTCAATTCCAACTTTTCCTATTTTGAAACAGTGCAATATGCGCGCTACGATTAGTTTATAAGACTTAAGAACTGTTTTTTAGTTTCATCTGTACCGATTGGGCTCGTTGGATTATTTTTAATCGATATTTAAAAATAAAAAAATATATATTAATTTATTATTCGTGATAGGTATAAATTTGAACAAATTAGTAACGCCCCTAATCTATATTATTAATAGGCAAACACGTTTTTTGAGATCCCTTTTACAGCCGTAATACTGAACCGATTTCGGAAAGATTTATATGTTTTTAAAGAAGTTTTTACATAGATGTGCACATTCTTAATTTTATTTAAATCGCTTCGATGTTTAGGGAGCTATAAGCGTTTAAAGTTGCTAACAATACATACACACTTAGTACACAAGCATGTATCACTATAAGTTGAAGTTGTAAAATAAACAAACTGTGTATATGTGTTTGTCCAATTTGCTTCTGTGCAGATGTGAAGCAGTGTTTTTTCTATATGTATTTTGTAATAAGAGAGTTGTTTATTTAGAATGTTTTTTGTTTTTGTACTTTATGGAATATATTTATGTAAATGGTTAATATTTAATAACTAGAATGCGCGCGATTCGCCGTCGACCGCTGGATACACTAGTTTACATAAATATGTATATAGTACGTAGGTCGTTTCCACAACAATATCATCTTTCCGAATAAACCGAGTCTCACTTGGCCAAACATACATACATATGCACATAAATAAGTTCCACAATAAGTTCTTTTGTAAAAATTAGTTTCGACTGAACACATTTTCTCAATGATAAAATATTTATATTTACACTTACCTACGCCCATCAATCCCTGCTATAAGCACAATATCACATAGCTGTTGATTCTCCAAGTATAATTGCATACGTTTAAGGACACTTTCAGCGTGATCGCGGCAGCGAAAAAACTCATCTTGGCTGACGGCTGAATTTAAACTTCCCAAACTGTAATCACGGGTCAAAGATTCTCCATCCGTAAGTAAGGATATACGGGCCGAGGATGAATTTGTGGATTCACGACTTGGGCTCTCTTTGTTTGTAGTATTGGCCATGATCTTAATCAAGCATCAGTTTTCAGTGCGGAAAAGTAATGGTACACAATACAGTGAATGATGTGTTTTTTTTCCGGTTTTTTCTTTATGCTGTTGAAAAAATAGTTTATATTTTCTAGTAAAAACTTCTTAGTGCTCTGTATGACGTTTTTTATGGTTTTAGCTAATTTGAAATAGTTAATTATTAATCGTCGCAAAATAAAATCTCACTGCTCAGGTACGTTGTTCATTGGGGGGAACGAACAACAGTGCAATTTCTTTTGTGTTGCTATTTCATTCAATTAAGACCGTCGTTGTGAACGCACATCAAAGAACTGAGCCAGTACAATCAGCATTCTGAATTTAGTTAACTTTGCAGCAGTTATAACAACAGCAGCAGCAACTGCACCTGGCTTCTTACATTCGCTGTCTCTTGAGGCAACAATGCACTACTCCACACTGCTTAACAAACTTATAATACATACATAAATACTAGACAAAACATACATACATACATACATACATACATACATACATACATACTTATTTATGTATGGACGTGTTCGCCTGTATATGAGCATACACAAACGTCTAGTAATCTTACAATCGAAATGCAATAGCAAGTAACATCGTCAACGATATGTGTATGTAGTTTTGCAATTTTCTTAATATAATTGATTGAATATTACTAAGGGGCAGGCGGTTTCCTCGATTGGTATCACCACATTATTTCATTTTTCTGCTTTTTGTCTTTTAAACAAGATCCAACGCACTTGCACTTGATTAATAAAATGAGACAAAACGTCGCTTCTGCTGCAGCGCCGTCAATATTAAATTTTTTAATTGCTGCAATCCTTTCTAAATTTTTCTCCGTGTTATTTTACTTTTGCACTTGTGTTTATTTTCTGCATATACATAGTTATTTTATTTAAATTTCATTATTTGCTTAATTTATATATGTACTGTTTATTTTTTCTTTTGCTTTGTTTAGTATCTAGTTTGTATTTCCTTGTCTGTTGACATTCTTTGTTTTGATGAATATTTTGCTTTGTAGACTTTCTTTACAATCTATATACAAATGTAATGATGCCAGACCTACGTCCACTTACATATCGACAACTTAAATTTAAAAATCACCTTCTTCATACTTTGCTAAGATCGTATATATAAATAGATATAAAAACAAGTTTTGTGTTTGAGTAAATATAATAAAATAAACAAAATTACCTATAATAAATAAAAATTCTTTGTTATAAATATGAATCCCATTTTTAAATTAAGTTAACTATATATATATATATATATATATATATTTTTTTTTTTTTTGTTGTGTATATTTTATTTTTTAAAATCAAAGCTATTTGTGAGCAAGCAAAACTTACTACATACGCCCTGTTTAACGGTAATTAAATTTCTAGAGCTCATAAACTATCAAAAAAAAATATTTTGAGAAAATATTACATACATATCCAATAAAAAACATAATTAAACAATAAATATTGCTTGATTTTGCATATTAAAATTAAAGTTTCATATGTATTTTGACGGCCTTATTAATAAAAATTAATGATTGGAGCAAAGCTTTTGATTTTAAAATTTTATTTAAATAAATTTACATTTACTTTATATTTTCTTTCTCTTATTTGTGTGGCTGACAAGATATAAATAACAATAACTAAAAACAACATTTTACGTGAGTGCTGTTTTTATTGATGCATTTATTGATTGGGCGAAGTATTACGCTTCGGTGTGGAGGGTGGTAAATCCATTGTTTTACAAACCCAGCCGGCAATATCAACTTCTTCAACTTCAGCCTTACGAATCCAAGGATGATTCTATAAAAAGAAATTAAATGATATGAAATACATTTTACACATTTCAGTATTATTAAATTATTACCAATAATGTTTTTAAATCAGCCCTTTCATCGGGATTTTTCTTTAGACATATATCAACAAATTCTTTAAACTCATCGGTAAAAACATCGTGTTCTAATTTTGGAGGAGGTTCATTGACTATATAATCTAGTAATTCGAATATGGCCATTACTTTTGGTTCAACAACTGCTTGAGAGCCATCTTCATTTTTTTCGTCAAATATTGCGGCTATTGTTTTGGCATCTGGTGGAGGTATAGGATACATGCCAATAGCCATTTCCACTAATGACAAGCCCAGGGACCAAATGTCTGACTGCACTGAATAGTGGGTGCCTTGCAATCGTTCGGGCTAGAATTTAATGCAAAAATTATTAGTATTTTATTTGTTTAAATTAATTACAAATACTAACCGACATATAACTTCTGGTCCCCACAAATGAGTTTGCCATGGAGTCTATCAATTGACCAGATACACCAAAATCACAGATTTTTATTTCCCCACTACTGTTTACTAAAATATTACTTGGCTTTACATCTCTATGCATGATGGCATGTTTCTCCCTTAAATAACTTAGGCCTTTTAATACGGCCAATGTAATTTTGCCTAATATAGACTCCGGAATTTTTCCAGCCCTTTTGAGTATTAAATCTAATGAGCCACCATCCATATATTCCATACAAATGCTAATTTCACCATCACTATAAAATGCACCATAAAAACCCACAATGTGAGGAAAATTGCACTCGTGCAAGACTTTTAACTCTCGTATTATTTGTTTCTTAATTGCTGGCTTAACCTCCAAGTGTATGAGTTTTCTGGCCATTATCAATTGTGTAGGTATGTGTCGCACTTTCATGACCACGCCGCCATTCCCAGATCCCAGTTCACCCAGTTTTTCCAAATCGTCATCTGACAGCTCACCTATTTTTTCCTTTTGGCTTAGGAATACTTTAATACGCTTCCGGGCTGTGTCATCCATTTCAAGCTCTTCCAGGGTTTCCGTTAAGGCCTCAATGCTCGTCTTCGGCTTGCCCAGCAAACTATGTTTTCTTTAATTTAACTTTTTAATGAATTTTTGTGCAACAAAACAAAAAATTATGCAAGCAAACATTGAGGAAAATAAAGTCTTAAACAGAGGTAGAAGATGAGGAAGATATTGTTGAAGATATTACTACACTGAAAGGTTTAGTTGGTTATCGTAGATGAAAACATTTTATACAAATTAAACGCAGTAGACATCAAAAATACAGCTCAATGAAGACATCAAGAAATAAAACATTTTACAGCCACAAGTTTCAAATCTCAATAAATACAACGTTACAGACTTTGAAACAAGCTCTACTAAGCAACGGAATCTAAGTCTTTGTTAATGGATGGAATAAAGATTTCCGATATTAGTATGACTACGTGTGTTAAAGAAGAAGAGTTTTGACTATTAAGTACAATGAATATTATTAATTCTCCACTTGGTCATGTTGTTTCTTAAAACACCCATACGTATTGATGATTCAATTTAAAAAAAATAGTGTTGGATAGTTCGCAAGTTAGGTCATTCTTTATACATATTTTTAGGCTATATACTTAGATGTGTGTGAAGCAATTATATGTGATAAACAATAATAATGGAGGTATACAAATTAGTTATGAAAAACAAATCGATAAATATTTACTCTGTGCCAGAAGGGGTTTTAAATGGTGGTGTTGGTACCACCTGTGATGAAGCCGCTGACGCATCCACTGGAGGCAGTGTTAAATTTAATTTATTCTTCGACATCTTCTTAGTGTATTAGATCAAGCCAAGCAACTATTGGAGTTAACTTTTTATTTGATGTTTTTTATTTGGATGTAATTTTCTGAAATTTTGAGAAGATACACCCAATTTTCAGTTGTTTTTCTTCGTATTCTTTATTTCTTTTTCGTTAAAAAAAACAGCTAAACAGCCGGTAATAATAGCGAAGTTGGCTGCAGTTTATAAGATAACAAAAACAATTGTGTTATCTTTAAAAGGGTGGTAGCGTTGTCGAAACAATACTAAATAAGTGGTACCAGGCTGTTAAACTGTTCAAATTTTAAAATATTTGTAATAAGCATTTTTGTATATAAAACATGATACAATATTATGGTGGTAGAAGAATTACTTTTTTCTTCTCTTTTTATTAACATCTTGACGTTTTTGCTTACTATTATTTTCTTCTTAAGTTTTGGTTCACAGTTTCTATTTCAAAAGAGTTTTTATTTAATTTTTAATTTCTTTATGATCTTAATAACTCATAACAAATAAATCTTTGTAAAAACGGTATCCTACATTTTAAATTGTAAAATTTTTTAAATTGTAAAATTTCTTAAAAATATGTATGGTATTATAAGAATCATTCCGTAAACTTTGGAGTTGAAACTTATACTGAAAATTTGTTGAAATGCATTACGAAGGGGATTAAAATTGGATACAATATCAAAAATTTATAATTTGTTAAGTTTTCTTCTATTGTTTGTCTTCCAAAAGAGCAACTGCGCTCTCAAGGATCAAGGTTTTACGAAATTTATAAATTTCAATTTTCAAAGGCGCAAGTACCAATGTATTTTGTAATTATTAATAACTGTTATAGAAAACATAAGTATTTATTTCCTTTTTTCGAATCAGATGAAAAACTGAAATTTAGTACCTTCCATTCTGGAACGCCATCTTCGAATTTAATATTATGATGCAACGTAGTCCTACCTATCTACAATAAAATCAAACTTTCGACGAAAAAGTTTTAGTAGGTATCATGTCTCAAGCTAAGCATAAGTTACATGAACAACCACCTATGTATGTAATAGGAGGCTACACTTTGAAAAATTGAATTGCTTGATGTATGACCAATTACATATTTATATTGCATTAAAGAAGCGATATACTGCATATGTAGGTAGGTATATAGCCTATAGCATGTGTGGTAGGTTTGTAACTTTGGTATCTTTAAAAAAGTAGGGCCTGGAGAGATTTTAGTTTGTGGGGAGCTTATACTAGGTTTTGGGACTTTTTAGTGAGTTAACTTGAAACTCAATTGTGGACCAGGCCTTAACGAAAACTTACATACCTATATAAAATAAAAAAAAATCTTTGAAAAATTTTATTAAGGGGCTGTTCACAATTACGTAACACAGTTATAGAGTTGAAAATTTTTTACGGAATTCATAATTGTTTTAAGTGCTCTTCGAAGGATGGATGGGGGTACAGAAACAATTAAAATAGCGTTACGTGTTATGTATATTGAAAATCCCTTCAGATATTAATTAATTTTAAAATTTCATTGTGAATTAAATAAATAGACACTGTTAATTTGAAAATCTGCAGAGTTTTATTAAAGTAAAAATAACACTAAATATTTATGTATGTAACACGTATGTATATATTTATATTTTTATATTTATATTTACATATATGCATACATACCTATTTTGTTTAGTGATTACATTATACAGTTAATAAAACACTTAAAAAATTAATTAATGTTTAATTATTTATGAATATTATTTATCGAAAATTTTCATGGACTAAATTTTTGTATTAGTTTTTTTTTGTATTGTTATAATCAATATTTCTGTTTTCATTTTTAACTCCGCCCTCTGTAGATAACTTGTCGCTTCCCTATTTTCACAACGTACTCTAGCTGTTTCTGTCACTCACAGGTATTCACAAACTAAACAGTAATAAAAATACAAGAGATTTTCACTGTTGTTTTGTTTGTGCTTTGGCTGATATGTTGCTTGATATTGTTGTTATATTTGGCATATTTTTTCCTTCTTATGGGTGTGTGTGTGTTTTATATGGGGATTAATGATGAGTCAATTAACTTGGCTTTCTTAGTAGCCATATTGGCATTTATACATAGATATTTAATAAATACAGTTTACCACCCAATGCATAAAAGTTGAAAATTTAAAAATACAAAAAAAAATCTTTAAAACAAAAACATCTTATGCCTATCTGGATAGTAATTAATATAAAAATATTTTGAAACACAACAGAATTGTTTGTAAGATAGTGTTTATTAAATAACCTTGTAACTATTTTTTTATTTAATTTGAGGTTGCTGCAATTAATCAATTTAACTGTTTAAATCAATCACCAATTTAAATTGTCTTTATAATGAATTAATTTGAATTATTTTATTAAAATAGTCAAAATGCCAAATAAAAAATATTTATTAGGTGCATTTTTCTTAAATATTCAAAGCCATGAATTAAAAATATACATACGTAAATGTATATTTGTTTCTAGTTATAATATATGTACATACATTTAAAATATTTCAGAGATTTGTTGGTCGTTTGAAAATATCAAGATGGCGGATTATCTGTGCAAAAATTATTTATGGTTACTTAATTAAAATGCAAAAATTTGGTCAAGAAATAATTGATAATAAATCTATTAAATGTTGCACGCTTTAATTCATAGATTTTTTTATTATTAAACAAAATATTTTTGTGAATAAACTAGAATCTAAAATAAAGATATTAAAATGTTAAATACATATAATTTTTTGCATTAATATCTTTAATCGATAATAAATTAATTATTATTGATTTGCTTATAAATTATTATTGATTAAAATCTGTTTTTAACACATCGTTGTATTTTTGCAAATTAATTTGTCATTCATCATTATCAAAATTAATGTGTGGGATAATTAAAGATTAGAAGGTAGTATTGTCTAAGCATTTAGAACTGAGACTCTTGATTTATGTATGTACATGCGTACATAATTGGTCTTTCAGTAATTTTCTTTATTGTTGTTTGAAAAATAATCAAAACTCATACTGTTCACTTTCAATGAGAATTTATTTTAGATCTTGATAGTGGAAATCAACACTTGCAAGTTGCAACTATTATTTCTCTGGCAATTGTAACAGCGCCTGGTCAACATCAATTCGAAAAATGTGATATTTTTTACAGACTCTGCGCAGGCACGGATGTGACAGTGGTGTAAAATCGTACTTCTTAATTCGGTCAGATTTTGTTGAATTCGGAATAAGGATATGCATTGCATGTAAATGTGCTAATTGCAAAATTTCTATGAATATATGTGCATATGTATATCAAAGTAAATACATTAAAGTATTCAACTAAAACCTAAAATCGTCGACAGTCAATCAAAATTCATACATAAGTACACACATATAGGTAAATATATGTTTTTATGGAGTTTGACAAACAAACAAACAAATAGGTATATTGTAAAAATGTGTATAATTGAATAAATTTACTTTGATATATACATATATACATTTGTATGTATGTATGTACCTATAAACAATATCTGGGTCTTTTGTAATACCTACAGATAACAATTGTTAATCCTGTTTATGAGCAATTAAAATCACCGATATCCTGATAAGAATATAGTACTCACTCATTACCTTGATTGAGTTAATTATTGGAAATGCATGCAACACCAAATTGACTGGCGCTTTGTTTTGAACAAACCGTCCACTTCCTCATCTTCGAAATTTTCATTACGAAAAGCAAAAATAAAGTCCAGTCGAAATCTGAGTCATAGTAAATGTCCCCACAATTTTCACTTTCCGACAATTGAATCGAAAATCGCAAGTTCTAATAAATGTTTAACTTTGAGTACGTCAAAGAAATTACAGAAAAGATCTATAAAACAAAATAATTTAATATCCTTGAATCAAGAAAAAAATTAATTCACAAGCGTTGTTTTGCAAAAATATCATCAAAAAACGTTTTATTTTTTGAATATAAAGGCCATAAAATAGCTTCCATAATATATTTTTATATCTATCATAGTGCGACTTTAAAAAAAAAATATTTTTTAACGACCTATCCTGATTTGTAGTCCTATTTGAGAGATCATTTTCTAAATTTTATAAATTGAAGCGGTTACCAATAAATACGAATTCTTGCGAATTAGCCCCAAAGCGCTTTAGCTAATGCATTTTTTACGGATTTTAAAAATATATACCTACGGTTTTCAAAAGAGGAGTTGAACTTACTGACTATTTACGTACAAACGAATTTAATTTGACTAATCTTTTCGGGAAATATTATCAAACATAACTGAAACTTTTAAGTTTATTCGATTTCTTTAATTAGTCCATAACAGCAAAACTGTGCTTTCGTGGAAAGGTCTACATTACACAAACATATATTTTTAAAGAGGGCTTACATCCGTCTTTATAACCAACAAAAAATTACCATGCCTATCATTAGTAAAATTATGGATGAACTAAACTCTAAATAGTTATATTTCTGGTAAATTATCAATAAATTTAGCTCGCAGTTGTCATAGGATGAAAGTGGATCAAAGACCTGAGCGGTATACGATTAAAAGGCTTTCTATTAAATGCTGACAAATAAAATTTGCAGAATATTAAATTCAGTTCTTGTAGTACACCAATATAAAAATGCTATACCTTTAGAACAACTTCCGATATTTTTTGCTGGGTAATAGATATTGTGAAAAATTATTATTTTAGTTTATTGATTTTTAAAATAAAACCACTTGAAGTTGAGTGGGATTACAGCTTACTTGAGCTGAAATTTGATATACAAAAGTTAGAATAAATTTTCAGAAGTAACTGCTAAGCGTCCAATATTGTTTCAAATTATTTAGTCAAGTAATCTATATATAAATAGGCAAAGTGAAATTTTTAGATCCCTTATTCAACTTTGTTTGCCAACCGATTTTCTGCAATCTTTTACCAAATAGTAAACATTGTTGAGCTTTAGTGACCGGACTTTATATTATTTAAATCGGTTTAGTATTAAAGGAATGAATGGCTTATAAAGTTGACACCACTACAAATGCCAAATATACACACGCACACGCATTCACTTATGTAAGTATTGGTTCAAGTAAAAACAAGCAAAGCAATAAAAGAGTTTATGAGTACCTCCTCCATACATACATATGTATGTATACAATTTTTTTTTATAAATGTCCGTGTTTTTATGCGATTTTGCTTCTTTTATTGTTTTTCTATGGGGAAGGGAATAAGTTAGGTACTTTTTTCTCTTTAAATGAATGCAACTAAAATAGGCTTACTCTAGTCAATGCTAAAAGTGTGATGCATCAACTACATATTATCTTGTTAAATGGTTCTGCAACATTTTATAATTTTATTCTTAGGTATGTATGTGAGTATATTGAAAGAAGAATTGGGATCGTGGGGATGCACGTACACGAGCTAAGTATTTCACTCATAAACGGCTTTATTTTTGTGACTCCCATTCATAACCGCTCATATGAGTGCAATGAAGAGTCAATCACTGACGCTCAAATCTTTTTTTTTAACATCAAAATTTATCAAAAATGCTTTTTAACGACCTTTTTCCAATGATGCACAACTTTTGTATCCGTTTTAGAATTTTTATATGCTTTTTAGGACTTTCAAATAACCATCCAAATCACGAAAAAATTCTACTCATGCATTCTCATTCAAGCCGAACGTTTTTGTTACCATAAACGCTCACATTGCAAAAGAGCTGCTCACGATCTTAGGCAGATCCACAAATCAATTTCCACTTGTGATTAAAAAAATTTTGTTATTACTGTAAAAAATTGTAAATTATAAATTTTTTTAGGCATTTTCAAATGAGGGCTCGATTATGGATGGTAACCATGAATCAAGAAAACAAGATTGCGCACTCATCCGTACAAAATAAATGTCTACTGCGCATCTACGTCATCATAGACAACAAATAAATGTTTGTTGTAAAAAGTGTAAGAGATTTTTGGCACAAAACTGGAATTAACAAAAAACTTCGAAGCGGGTGCATCGATTTCCAAAAAATTTTAAATGGACAGAAAAGAGATGTAATCGAGTAAAACTTTTGAGTCTACGTCACAACACAACACAATCACACAAAACAAAATAACGGACCTGTGCAATGCGAAATCTTGTTTTCTTCATTCAACCTTAATTGAAGTCCGGTTGCTATCCATAATCGACCTATAAATTTCTTTTAATGATAATGAATTAAGGTAAAATTATTCTTTTAATAACATCAGGGCGCGGAACCAATTTAAGCTCTTTTTTAAGGGGAACTACCCCCGCTCTTAGGAGCGAATTGGGAATAACAAATATTTCAATTGTTAAAGGGCAATACCCTTTCTTACCACTTCACTTGCGTCGTACCTGACAGCACGCTTATGTGCACATACATACAGACACACATACATATGTATGTATTGATATTATTTTGGTCATATTTCAAATTAATCTCTGCTGTAAAACTCGTAAATCAATTCCGTAGAACGACTTGCTCATATTTTAAATTTTTACGCATTAAAACAAAAACAACAAAATCCTAATTTTATACTTCTTTTTTCCAAAAGTAATACAATTGTGTATATTACTCATACCTAAAAGGTATTGAACAAATTTATTCTCTTACTTTTCCATATTAATTTTCATATCTCGAAATGAATTTATTGATGCGTTCATCAATAAAATGGAACATAATGCAAAGTGATATTGAAATGAAATTGATGCCATTCGCACCATATCGCTCTACTCGCATTGTATTCACATTTACGATGATACTAAATACACAATATAATAAAAATACGAGTATTAATAATAAAGTCGACGAATTCTTTATTCTTTTCCTTAAATAACAATTATCTTTTGAATTTTTCTTCTTCCTTAGTTTTAAAAAAAGCACATAAATTCAAGCAGAAAACCTGGTTTCCCAAGAAGTCGATTGTGTGATCATTGCATGACTGGTAGACTAAACTTCGTCGATTGAAAATGCGGCAATGCACAAGGAATAAAAATTCTCTCGACATTTCCACATGGTCACTTTTAATTAAGATCAGTAAATGGGTAGAAGTAAATTAAGAAAAATACCAAAAACTAAAATGAATATGAAAAGAAACTTGAAAGCAGTGTTTTTTTTTTGCTACTGATCATCATCTTACCAGAGTCATATTCATCATTCACTGTTTACATTTTTTCAGAGTTGAGAATTTCCGAAAACATTTTTTTAATACTCCAAAGAAAAGGTGGCTGGGCGGAGAAGGCGGCTAAAGCGTCAAAAATAATTTTAATGCGAACACATGCTAAAACCGCACGTTGCAAACATTATCTTTTTAATAAACAAACACTTAGCCGGTCTGCAGAAGCATCCATGGTGTAAGCAGGAATCGAGCCTGCGACCCTCACACTAATAATATAACACAGTGTTCACTAGCATCCGGGGCCACTTCTCCTTCCTGCATACGAAATATTTTAAATGCATAGAATTTGCTATTTCTGAACACGTTTTAAAATTTTTGTTTATTTTTTAAAATCAATTTCCAGTTGATACGAACCACCTAAATTAATATAAGTGGATTTATCTATTTTTTATTGTGTTTCTGAGCACAGAAAATGATTAAAATACGATTTCAATTAACAAAACTTCATGTTGTCAAATGTAACTGACAAAAATTGGAAATAGCTTTGGATTTCTTAAATGCGAACATTGGGCACTGCTTTCTTTTCTAAAATACTATTTGCGATAAGGAAAAAATATCCCAGACCTTTGAGTTATCGAAGAAGGCTCATTAATAAGGCCGTTTGCTTGTCAAACTTCATAAAAAATAGAACCAAAATGATCGAATTTTGTTGAATCTGAAGTTATTCCAGCGGTGATAACCATGAACAATAAAGCAGGACTTCAGATCTGTTTCGTGACATGTTTATAACAATTTACAAAATGCGTAATCAATATGCAGCGTCACCACCAATTTTAGTGATCTACGAGTTCAATAAATTCACATGTTTGTTCTGTCCTGAGTTTTTAGTTTGTGGGTAAACGGGTACTGAAGCAAACGGGGTACGAAAAAGAATTGATTTGAGTTTTTTCATGATTTATTGTTTACTCCAACTTGATTTTTTGTATTTGTACTCTTTTTCTCTTTTTATATGACTGTGATAGAATTTGTTTTTTTTATGAATGAGAGAATAAAGGTAAAAGGACAGGAATGAGAAATATTCATAATTTTCAGTAGCAACTTCAAAAGGGAAGTTAAGAAAGTCTTGACAGAAAACTCAGCGTCTAAATACCGTCTCAAACTAAAGCACTAATTTTAATAATAATTACAAAAAAATAGTGTTAAAAATTCAAAATTTCATAACACATAGAATTTTTTTTAACTAAAAACAAAATTTTGTATAAGATGACTTTTAAATTTGATAAATATTTTATGGTCAAAATAGTTTTCTTTAAATTTTAAAAATTATATACATTATTGCAAAATAACCACGCCAACAAATATTGAAAATACCTAAAAATTAATATTAATAATATAATATATATAATCTATCACACAAGTACAGGTGGACCTCGATTGACATGTGGGTTACGTTCCCTGAAAATGCCATGTTAACCAACACCGTGTTAGGCGATACAAGAAACCGGTTACGTACCACGATTTACAAAAAAGCCAATTTCAGTCATCTATTTCATATTTTATTCGATTTTGCAAACAACTTTATTCATCATAAAATGTCTTCTTCTTCACTCCATATTGTTATTTATTTTTTTCTTTAAAAAATCTGTTATTTTTTCTTTCATCTTTTGAAAGATTTGTGTAAAGTTTTTTGAATGGTGAAATACATATTGCAAGCTCTCTTTTAAATGTTATTCGCCGTTCAAAAGATGGGTCAAGGGTAAAAAAATATGTTCATGAAAACTATTTATAGAAAGCATGTAAAACCGAGTTTTTCTCCGTGTGAACCGCGACCGTGTTCAAGGAAGGACGTGTTAAGCGAGGTCTAACTGTAATTGATTCAACTACAAAGTCCATTGAAATTCATTTTAGTTTGTGATAAGTTTTTTAATTGAATTTTTCAAAAAAAACATTTGAGAATCGAAAATATTTTGATATAAAATTTTTTTTCTAAATCTATGAACACGTAAATAAATCTATTGCCACAATATTTTGTGTGTATTAAATATTATTTCCGCCATTTTTTAAAACTTGCTTTAAGAAGAAATATTTAAAAATATTGAACCTGTTTTTACTCAATATTATTAATACGAGAAAAGTAATTTGTGGTTCTATTAAAATTTATTCATGCTTTAAATAATCACATTTAATTACACATTTTCGGTGCTTTAATTTTAAAGTTAAAAACTGTAAAAGTCTATATTCAAATCTACAAATACTAGTTTATGCATATAGGTATTTTTATTTAATAGCTTTTAAAATACTTAATGGAACCAACATTTTAACTATTCAGCGATATTGGAAAATCGTCGTTGTAGTATGGGAAAGGAAATATTTTTAAGGCCACGTTATGGAAATAACAGATATTTTGTTCGTTCAGGGGCAGAATATATTTTCCCTAGCCCTGGATCCCTGGCTTGTTGTAAACAAATATGCTTCGAAGTAAATTTTTAAAATAATTAAAATTATGTATTTATTTTAAAGAAATTGTTGGTCATGCTATGTGTATGAGAGTACCAACACACTTGCATGCATACATAGGTTAGTTGGTATTTCATATTTCAATAAATCCATACTACCACGCGTATGTATCGACATTCGTACATATTGAAAGTGTGTCTACACGACCTGTATTTGCAATAAAGAATGAAACTTTTACATATTGCAAAATATTATACAACATAATGTGGGACAATTCGGAGGAATATATCTAATGTATTTTTTTTTGTATAACAGAGGACATTTTAGGCTTAAGTTTAAAGTTTTAACTTTGAAAATCGAGTGATAGCAGAGTGCAGTTATAAGAGGTTGAAAATGTTTTTTTGATATTTATGGCATTTCTTGGCGTTAATAGCAACAGTAATTTATTTGCATATGTGATGATTGTGTATTCGATTCCACCATAAATAACGTTAAATGAGATAATAATTGCAGTTATTGAATGACAGAATTTTTATGATAATGTAATGAAATTTGCTCTGATTATCCTTTTCAGCTGCGGACCATGTTCGCTAAAACTAGTGAAAATCGGCCACCGATCTATAATAGTTCTGGCACAAAGGCCTATCCGATTTTGATAAAAATTATAGTTTTTAAAGGTATTTGCTTGCTGATGTGCACAATCTATATATTATTGAAATCCGTTTAGTATTTTGGCAGCTATAAGCTTTTAAATTTTTTTACTAATGCTTTCAAACGTATTACATATGCTTGCATCTGCTTCAAGCTCAAAAATAAACAAAATATGCATTTGTCTTTGCTTAAGTTGGGTTTGCAAAGAATTGACAATAAAAATAAGACAAAGATTTTGCTCAAATTTGAATTGTATTGATGGTGCAATAAACAAAAGCGGGTTCAGTAATTAAAAGTTGTTTATTTTGTAGGGGTTATTTCCATCGTATGCAAGTGTTTGATGGTTTGGTAATTATAACTAGGACACGTTCGATTACATCGGCTATACAACTATCAATTAACTCAGAGTGTCTGTTGCACTTTGTCCGCCATCCCCGGAAGTGTCAGTATAGGCAACTTTTTACAATGTAATTATGCAAGACTTTATACCCCGTAATAGAGCTTTTAAGATAACAAATGTTTTGAATAAATTATTACAAAAAATGTGCTGGTTACTGAAATTGCTTTTAAAAGTTTAGTGAGAATCAGTTAAGGGTGCTCACAAATTATTTAATACACAGAGAGTTTTTCACACAATCGTGTCTGTTTTTTTATTTGTTTTAATTTTAATTTTATTTGCTTACATTTCTAAAACAAAAACTATCCATTTGAATTTATCAATTATGGTATATGATTTTACTAATTCTGTCAGAGGTCCTACTTCAATAAAATATCAGGGGGCAAATTACGGCATTCGATATCGTACGAAATTTCCATACAAATTCAAAAATTTTTGTATGGCATTTTGCTCGATATCGAATGCCGTAATTTGCCTCCAGGTTTGATTCATTACTAAATTTACAAAGTCAAACATTTTACTTTATAGACCGAAAACTAACAAAAAATATGGGTACTTCTTTAATTCAGTACATTTACTATTTACTGATGATTTGGCTGGCATAAGAACCAATCCAATGCATACATGTATATAGACGAGTTAAAAATATTTTGTTTGGATTCCTATCAATAAGAATTATTGCACTACATATTTGATAATTTAGTATATAAATTTACTATTTGTGTGATACGTCCGATATCATTTAAACTGCATATGATTTTAAAAATTTTCCTTCTGTGCACTTTTCTCAACTAGATTCGTTGCGTTACTTGTGAACAACTTCATATTATATCAGCGAACCAGAAAATGCAGAAACGCTGATTTTGATACATGTACGTATGAATCTAATTATGCATAGTTGCATATGGAACACAAAAGCCACATTCAATACGAAATATACATGTCGTGTGAACACACTTTTAAAATATATTCATGTGTCTGTCTCTTCGTAGAGTATTTATGTTATTTGGTATTTTCTTCCTTTTGTTTTAACTCCCATACATTTAAGCTAACATAAATATGCTTATGTATTTATTACATTTTCATATGTACTGCACTTAAAACTCATTCAAAATATTCTCTTGTTATGGAATTTTCATTTCGAAAATTAAAAAAAAATGGTTTAACTAGAATGTATTTGCATATTGTTTTGAATTGTGTTGTTTCAACATAGAATACGAGTAGTGTGTTTTTGTTTTTAAATATCTAGTAGACTTTCAGACAGACAAACTTACATTCATACATGAATACAATGAGTGAAAAAATTTTTTAAAATGTAGGTATGATATTTTCAGGGTTTTATTTTAGCAAATTTGTTGTGCCATGTCTAGTTTGTTTCTTTTTCTACATTATTTCTACTTATTGTTTTTGTTAATTTAAGTGTTTTTTCCATTTTTTTTGCTACAAATGGAGCCATTCAAGTGGAAACCTTTGAGTTGACTTAGGGTCGTTGTTCTCTATAATTACCCGTATTGAATATAGAAAACCAAATAATTGCTAAAATAATAGCAATCGTCAACACCAGTTAATGAAAGGTGGTATTAAGTATACAAATTCAAACATGTTTTTAGTGTCTGCATTTAAATGCAGTGAAATCACAATTATTTATTACCTGAAGATATTATTTACAAAATTTATTATCCCCAAATATTTGGGAAATTTTTTGTAAAATATTTTTGACCATTTATGCGAACCAATAAATGTCACAAATCAAGACTGTTTATATATGTACATATACAAATTACATGATTTGCAAGATTTCACTCTTAAATGATTTTTTGTATGTGACCTAACCAGTTCTATTTCCGTTTCAGAATTTCGATACGCAAAGCAGCTTGCAGCTGTCTATAGGCCCATGTTACTGATTATGTTTGGCCAGTAGATTTTCATTACTCTCTTCAGACATCTAATGACAAATACCTGCAGCGTGCTTATGCTGCGAAGTTGAAGATTTTGATCTTCGTTTTCCTGGATACATGATATATATCCAGAAAATGGATATTGGTTTAATAATTCCATACTAGATCTTCATCCTGTTGTCGCAGATGCTACCAAGATAGCAAGAGTTGTCAACATCTTCAAGTATCGTTCACCTGTCACTGTCGGCGCTCATTCGCATGCAATTAAAGTACGGTCAAACTTATCAAACATTTGCCCAAAAAAACGTAACCACTACTTTTGCTTAGGGTTAGTGAGATTTAACTTGGTTTTTATATCACAAAATGAAGTCAATTATTCCGCAAAATGCTATTTTTATATTATTTTTAAAAAATGTGAACCCATATTTCAAAAATATTGGAATTAAAGAAAATGCAAATATAGCTTGTCTGTTGGTCACGTTTTTTTTCGGGAAATGTTTGTCAGATGTGGCCGTACCTTTAGTGTTTCCTAAATTTACCTTCAATCCTGCTCTCGCTATCGCAATATATGAAACATGTCACTGAACATATGTGACGGGGGGCAGATGTTATCGGCACAGTATATGTAAGTCTCCTAGATGCTTATGAATGCTCCAAAGAACAGCGACATTTATTTTGAATCTCATAAATTTATTTCAAATCGATCGAACTTTCCATATTTATATCAGATATAACAAAAGTACATTTGGCTCTAAAAGATTATAATTATATTTAAAAAAAAGTCTCCATAAAATTGTTTGTCTCGAAAAGGATAAGAAAGAGGCGTTTAATAGACATCGTTTAATTCCCAATATCAGAAAAAATGCGCAATATCAGATTAAAGTGCTTAAATCGGTGCTTAAAATAAAGCACACAATTAAAACAACTTTGGAAAGTGTAGTGGAAGCTTTAACCCTTGTTAAAGATGCCGCAGAGACTTTGAGTCGTCAGGGCTTAGATTTGTCAACAGCCACCAAACATTATAATCAAAACCTGGTAGGACCGATTTTGAAATAAAACTAAAAAAATAAAAAAAAATTGGACAAACTTGTTTTCTCGAAATTCTACAATAAAAACAAGAAGCAGAATGCCTATTGATTTTAAATGCTTTGACGTCTGTAAAACTACATTTTCAACTAAATATTGTTCATGTATTCTCTATACTATATCTGGCTTTTTAGCTCCGTTTGCCTGACTTCACTTAAAAATTTTAACTTTGAATTTTTATTATATTCGTTTTCATTTAATAAGTAGTTTATTTTAAGAAAACACAAATTTTCCAGTAATTTTCACTTGATAAATTTATTTTATTTAGAAAATTTATGTATACCGTGATATCTGGGAATACCAGGGAATGAGATTCCCGTTTCCCGGGAAGTGCAAAAAATCGGAAATCCCACTCCCCACTAATCACACTTATTTTATTTTATAGAAATAAGCGATTGTATTAACACTTCCCAAAAGTTATGATTTTGTTTTGGATTATTTTTATATTCTTTTCTATCAAAACATAAAATTTTATTAGAGATATAAAAAACTAAATAACCTTCCAATTACTTTCGATATGCAATAAAATGAACATTAAGAACGCCTCCTTGCTAATAAAAAAACATAAAGTTATTTGTCTATCAAAGAATTTTAATTCTAGAGACGTTTCAAAAAAACAAAAAAAAAAAACAAATCAAAATAAAAAACATAAAATTCTTCCCTCCAGTTCCTCTTTTGTACAATACGAATAGTTTTAGAATTTTCGACTTCCGTGTTAACAATAATGGTCTATTGGAAATGTGTTAATAAATGAATCAATATATTTAATGACATAAAAAAACGCACAGGAAATCGTGTTACACAAACGATGTGTAACGTATCTGTACGTTTTACACAAAAAAGGAGATGTTTTTACGCGTGGAGTTCTTGTTGAAATGAGTTTTGATAAAAAGCAGCATACAGACATTCAAATAAATAAAAAAGGACACGCATAAAAAAATTAAGAATAGAAAAAAACTATAAATTGACCTTTTGACACACATCTGCACTTTAAATTAAACTGTACACGAGTATAAGCTAAGAATCGCCATGAGTTTTTTTTAACTGCTGGAGGGAGAATCAGTTGGATAGACGTGTCATTAAAATTGATATGGCGGTTATTATTACGTGAGGCTTTCAATGAATGAATTTTTATAGCATTCTCAATAACAAAAGAAACGATTTTATATATATTTTCTTATATTGTAAAGAAATCATTTTTTTTGTTTGTAATAAAACAAAAGTATGTATCTGTACCTTGATAATGATGCCTTGGTCCGGCTACTGGAATATATTAATACTATTTGTATGTATGGATGTGCACAAGTATCTACATACATATGTATATATTTGTAACTAAAAACAAAATTAATGAATGAGTAAGATAGTCCATGGAGACATTAAATATAATAGAAAAAAAAAATTCGAATTAATTCGTTGCCACGGCTTTAAAAACTAAAAATTTTATATCAAAAAAGAACAGCATCCTAAATAAATTACAGCTTGAACAATGGTATTCCATAATGAAGTAGAAAATAGTGACAGTAAAACAGATTTGGAAAATGACATGACGTTATTTTATATGCTGATTGTACTTCTACTAATGTAGCGTCGAATTTTGAGTACCCTGCCAGCGAGCTGGTTCAATATAGATTAAGATCTCAGATATCGTAAAAACTCTAAATAACGGTCGAATAACGCAAATCACTTTATGGGGAAATATAAAACACCGGGAGAAAAAATTATTGAAAATATATGGCTAGAACTGAAAATACTTGACCAAAGTAGGTAAAAATCTTTTAAATCGCAGCAATGAGAAAACTTTAAAAATAGTTAAAATAAATATGTATGTACATATGTCTTGACTGAAAATTCGGGAAACTCACTTGCATAACCTAGCATTTACACATGAAAGTAAATGCCTGAAAGTCCAATACACTCAAACTTCTTCACTAACACACTCATACTTTTCTTATTTTCCACTAAGATTTCAACGAAATTTTCAAGAAAGTGATTTTTTGACCCTTTCTTCAGAAAGTAAAATGATGACAAAGAGGTAAACACTGTTGCCCATAAAAAAAGATTTATGCATATTTACGAGATTGTGCTCAGTGTGTGAAGATTTATCTTTTTTTTTTTAATTTTTTGAGGTGGCAAAAAGATTAAAAGATTTTTGAAGCGAAAAAAGATTATTTAATATATGATATTTTGCACTTATGTGGCCAGTTTATGATTTTATATTTAAATACGGATTAAGTTAATTTTCATTTAAATTTAAGTTGCATTTAAATACAGTTTCAGTTTTTCAGTGTTAAATTATTGTTTGTATTTAATTACGTTAAAAATGTGGCAGCATTATGAAATTCTCCCAATTTTTCTTGGAAAAACAGCTGGTGAACAAAATTAAGTAAAATTTCTAATATGGTTTCTTTTGCAGGCTGCAAATATCATTTAAGTTTGTACTGCAAAACTTAATTTCGTATTTAAATAGAACTTAAATATAAATAACATTTAAATACGAGGTCACAAACTGTCCCATAGTCTATTACTTGAGATTCCTGTTAACTAAACTACATATTTTCTTCTTTACTTCATTAAAAGTGTGAAAAGAAGTTAACGGCAGCAACACTGTTTACTTCCATCCATTAAAGTGCAACGATGTAATTCGTCGTCTGTATTTAAAAATATTTCAATCCATTGTAAAAGATGAATACATCTGTTTTGAAAAGATCAACAAAATTGATGTTAATAATTGTACATATACTGCGCGTCATCACGTTAGCGCGCACCTCCCTTTTCACTGACCGTTAATGTTAAATATTATCTTCAAAATATTAAGGATATAAACTTGGGACCCCAAATAACTGTAGCACTTAGTTCTACTCATAAATTATCAGCTGAAGATGAAGTGCCATTTCGAAATAATTGCCTAAAGTTTTATGTTGAGTTATGTAATAGTTTATTAAAAAGTTTGATTTTGACAGCGAATTTTCAAAATATGTTGAGTTACTGCCACCTACTAATATTATGAAAATCAATAATGAAAGTATTTCCCAATTAACAAAATTATTTTCAAATGTTATCGATTTGAATAATATTCAACAAATTGATGACAAATGGCGAGAATTTCTCCACTCCAACTTTAAAGAATATAATTTATTGAACGAAAAGAATATCGAAAAAATTTGGGAAATTAATTTGAATGTAAATCGTTGCGATGTCTCTGAAGCTTTTCCTTGTTTGAAAAAAATTAGTTTACACAGTTTTGTCAATACCGGTGCCAACAGCTAACGTCGAAAGAATTTTTTCTCAAACCAATATCAACAAGAACAAATTAAGAAATAAATTAGATACGCCAACATTGTGTGGTATTTTAAGGGCCAAAGACTTTTTGAAAAAATCTGATCGTAATTGTACAAATTTTGAACAAACAAAAGAAATGAATAGCAAGATTAATAAAGAAATGTATAAGGTAACCATAAACAATGTATCAATTTAATGAAAATACGTTATTATTCTAATTATAAGCTTTTAACTAAAAATTTGGGCTTTTAGAAATCAAATTCAGAATAAAAAAAGATGTTTTGAATTTTCAGAACAAAACAAATTCCGTATTTTACAAATCAAACTTAACATTTTTAAAACCAAGTTCGGCGCTTAAAAAACCAAAAACAGCCCGTTTTAGATAAAATTCATTTGAAAAAGCCGAATTTGATTTGAAAAATACTGAATGTGTTAATTTTGACAATTCCGAATTTGTTTTAAAATACCTGAATTTGGTTTAAAAAGGGTGAACTTGTAGTTAAAAACCTATGTACATATATATCCCTTATAGGTATGTATATGTAATAAATATTTCAGTTTGATTAAAACTGAATTTGATTTCAATAAAATCAGCTTAAAAAAATATTTAAATGCGTTATTACTCTAATTATAGGCTTTTAACTTGAAAAACGTGAACTTGAAGTTAAAAATCTATACGAGTATATATATGCCTTATATGTACTGTATGCAATAAATATTTTATGCTATTTAATTTAATGCCCACAAAAAAGCTTTATTATTTTAGTTAAATTAAAATTAATTTGAACTGAATTTGATTTCAATAAAATCTCCTTAAAAAAGATTTTTAATGCAAAAAAAAAATTTTTTTTTGTTCGATTCGAAGATTTTTGAAAAAAATATATGGCAGCACCATTTGTGCTAAAATAACAATTGTAAATTGAACCTATTTTGTATGTAAATGAAAAGCACTATATTATTTTCTCTATAAATATACATAAAAAGAACAATCAATGTATTTTTACAACAAGAATCTCATAAAAAAATTAACAATAATAATTATATCCAACTATTGCCCTACAAAATTGTTTATGTGACATTCTTGGTAACTCTAATTCGGTAGCAAACGAAACAATCAAAATGGGGGCAAACTTAAGTCATCGAAGTAGAAGCATAGCGGTTTTTGCAACTCTTCGCTTTTGCGATTTTTTTTAAATAAACTTTCACTTTCCTATGTAAACGGACCAGAAATTTTCAGGAAAGTCAACTATGCCATTGCAATTTTTATTTATACTACAGAAATTTGAAGAAGGTTCTTTTATGTGTAAATTTAGGGTAAATGACAAAGTTGTAAAAATGTCTTTAAATGGAAATTTACAAAAATTTTTTAAATTGCTTACACGTCGCCATTGGCCGGCCATCAACTTGGTGTGAACATCATGTCGCACATGAATTGTATTAGTTTAGACTGCTTATGATACACACAATGTATTTTACAGTGTGTTTGGCAGCTTAAAAATGCATCTGTAATTGCGCCTGTTTTTTCAAAATTGTACATTTACAGACGGTTTATAATTTTTGCTTTTACAGTTGAGTTTTTGGTTTCATCTGTCATAACCTATAATAGATTACAACAGTATGAACAATTGTGTTTAAGTAATTAAAAATTTAGTTTTTTTGAAGAATATGTATAAACACTTTTTTTAATATACTCGTATATTTCAATACATTTTTCATAATTTGCCGAATCAAAAACGCTATATTCTTGCCGTCATATACAATTGACTTGCAACACAGCTGAAGTCAGAAAAATATTAAATTACTTAAATCTATTACAATATCAGTTAATTTTCAGTTTTTTTTTCATAAAATGTTAAATAAGTTTTTGAAATTAAACAATTGTTAATATTATTAATTTTTTATTTAATAGAGAAAGCTAAATATTGAATAAATAAAGTTTTATATTGTTATCTGTTAACATTAAGCTTGAAGAAGTTTATTTAATAAAATATTAATAAAAGGTAGAAAAATTAGAATAATCTTGTTCAATATCTGTTATTTATATTGTGCGGATTTAAAAATGCTTGTATTCATCGAATAAATTTAATATGATTATTTGTATAATATTTAAAAACAACTATAAAATTTATTTAAAACCATACATTGTGGCAAATAACAAAATATAGTTATAGTAATTATGACAAACACGTGTGTTTTCTCTGCGTGTATTTACATTTTTTTCAATTTTGAATTGTTAATACGACGTTTTTGGCTAACAACTATAATTTAAATACATATTTTACGTGTTAAACTGGATTTTCTATTGCGTCTGTAATTTCAATTCATTGTGAGAAAAATTCGTTCGTAAATTTGTTTAACTTTAACAAACTTTCTTTGTATTAAATCATACATTATTGGTTGTACACGATTCTCTAAGATCGCCGTTTTATCTATTTGAAAAACTGATTAAAGAGAATTTACAAAGAAAACGGCAACTCGTCTTTTGATCATAAAATATTTAATTTTAAATAGTTTCCTTTTTTTCGATATTTTTTGAAAAGGAAAAGATAACAACAAAATTCCATAAACAAATACAAAACAATAGAAGCCAAATAGCCATTTCGTTGATAATTTATTGAGGTTGTCAAACAAAACAATTACACTGCAACTGGTGTTAAGCTGAACAATAAGTGTCTAACCCATAACCAGAGGTCACTCACACTGACAGTTTTTTTTTTGGAGCAAACCAGTAATGATTGTTTGGAAATCTAGACATAAATTAATGGAAGAAATGATATTTTAAATTTCGATTACTTTGTTTCTTATTGTATTTAGTTTCTAAATTGCTTTTATAGAGGAAACTATAATTCACTTACTCATTAACAATCAGGTGCAGCCGGACATTTAATAAAAAGAAAACTATTGAAAGACTTATTTCATTCACACTTTATTTCTATAACCAATAGTTACTCACTACTTTTCTTTAGTTTTCAAATATGAAAGAAGGCTTTTGTTAATTGTTCTAATTGTTGTTGAGGCAATGGTGCAGTAGCTATCATTAGTTTTTGTTCCTGTGGATTGGCTTGATATTGTGCCTAAAGTTGGTTACGCCGTAAATAAAGAAAAAAATTTTCGAAAAGAAAAAGGAAAATTCTTTAAGCGTTATTTCTAATTATTTCTGTAAGAACCCAACAGGAAGGAAGTAAGTATGTATCAACATACATACTTTTACTTTTTCTGAGTTTTCGAAATATCAAAGGTTTTTTTTTGTGCCAAAGTGAAATCTAACAATTAGTTTTTTTTTGCTGGTGTGGTTTCGTTTCATTGCCTGTCAACCACTTGCCAATTTTGCTACTGTTGGCCAAGTAAATTGTGAGAAAATCTAAAATTGTTTTGGCTTTAAACTCGTGGGTGGTCTTTTCGCACAACTTTATTTTAGCCAACATCTTTAAAGTGAAAACATGCAACAATTTATTTGGTCACTTTCAATTGACATGGCTTGATAAAAAGCAAGTACAATTAGGAAAATATACAAGAGTAAATTTATACAATTTGATTGATTGCATACCATTCTAAAATGTCGAGACAAGTCAGTGAGAGTTTACAAAATCATATCGCTCCTTTATTTCAACGTAGTCATATCTCAAAACAAACTCGCTTATCAGAAATGAAGTTGAAAATTTATAATTTACAGACATCAATAGAAAAATAAAAAAGTATTCTTCCCTAAAGAGGTGAGTAAATAAGATTTTTACACAAAATGAAGAACAATACGACGAATATTTCTGCATTCTTAACTCAAAAATCACGTTTTTGAGATATTACTATGTTGCAATTAAGGAGCGATGTACATACATACATATGTATCTAAGCAGCGCTAGAAATTTATAATATGGTATGTTTTTTAAAAAAAATTTTAGAAACTCACTTTATGGTTTTGTAAAATATTAATTTTAGGAAACAGGGCGATTGTAAATGTAAACAACTTTGTTTTATTTTTTTATTAATTTTGTTGATAAAAATGGAGAAATGATTTCGTTAGTTTGACTTGCATACATACATCATTGTTGCCACCTTAGGTGTTATTACACATATCATGTGTAATTTTTATTTTCATGTGTAGCCCATGTGTATATAATTGGTTGGATGTGTAGTTCATGTGTAATTTAAAATTGTATCGTTTTTGAGTACTACTTTTCTTTGTTCTGATGACGACAAATAAGGATTAACTGTGATATATCAATTTATTTATGAACCTGTTTTGCATTTTTTTGCTTTAAATATATTAAGTTTTTGTTTGTCATTTTCCTTTTCACACAAAACATAACTGTGATATTTTTAAAGAGAAGGATGTAGAATTCGTCTAAAGAAGATTATATACAGAGCATACTCGGTTAACGCAACCCTCGATAAGCGCAACACCTCGATATTCGCAACATCTAAATTCTTAACATTGGTGACTCTGTTAACGTAAATTTTCAGAAAACAAGACCTCAGTTAACGCAACTTTGCAAACAAAATTAAGATTGTCTATTTCGTTTAGTTTGTTTACTTCATCTTTTTATTAATAAATTCAAAACTATAATCCTTTCTGCATTAAATCTTATGATTACGTACAAAAATCATTTTGATTTACCGCAGTTCTAGGAATGACTAAGAATTTTTGCGTGGTGCTTTTGTTTTTGAAACCAACGTAGATCGAAAAATTTTTTGTTTGTGAGTGGTTGCTGTAGTAAGATAACAGCCGAAAGTTTCATTTATTTATTTTTAAATATATATTTGTTTTTATTCTTTATTTCAATTAAATTATTGCATTTATTTTGAAAATTAACCTTTGTTTCTTTAATAAATCTTTTATTTAGTTTAAAATAAGCTTTTTAGTAATTAATATTTATTCGTAATTGTTGAACTGTTTAAGGTTTATATTGAAATGAAAATTTTTTGGCTTAAGTTCAATTCTGAGTTTACCCATATCTTCTTAATTTAAGAAATTTTTTTTAGATAAATTCATTATATTTTATTAGGAGAGTACTATTTTATTTGAAACAATTTATTCATAAGACTAGCAGAACGGATCAGTACTGATTTCGAGGTCGCTACACCATCTCATCAGCGTTCTTTGTTCGATTTTACCACTTTTGACGGTGGATACTAGTAACTAGGAATATCAACTATTTAACCGTATTATTTAACGAATTAGAATACGAAAAGTGCAACTTATTCATTTCTTACAAGTTAAATTTCGGTTAGTACGAAATTCCATCTCTGATTTTTAATTATTCCAAATATTTCATACTCTCTTGCTTTTTCCAAAGCCATTTGAGATCAAGCAGTTTTCCATTTTTGTTTACTTTATTTTTGCCTTGTAGTTGATTTTCTTAGTATTCAACCACCTGTGACAATGTAAACATGATGGGTTTTTTTGACGGGTGCCTTTGTTTTTAATAATTAATATTTATTCGTAATTGTTGAACTGTTTAAGGTTTATATTGAAATGAAAATTTTTTGGTTTAAGTTCAAATCTGAGTTTACCTTTTTAGGTGAAAATAAATTGAGAAATTTTTTACTCAGTTTCCCCAACAGCCCAAAATTTCAATTGGTTGCGTTAACCGCGTCTGCACTGTATCTACAAAAATAAAAAAAAATTCCCGGAGAAGTTGGAATACAACCAACGAAACGTCGGAATAATACATTTAAAAAGCCCAAATATTTAAAATATATTCATCATCAAAAAAATTTTGGAATCACACCAAAAAGGTCAAATATTTTGCAAAAAAAGAAAGCATGTGTAATTCCTAATTTCATGTGTAATTTTGGCGCGATGCATGTGTAATTAAACATTTCGATGGTGGCAACACTGACATACATATAACTTTCGTACTTCATGAACTTGAGCAAAAAAAAAAAAGCAAGATCGAGCATGAATAATATATATTTATCACTCATGTGCTCGCTGGAACGTAAGGGAGAATTTACTCTCTATCCCACCTCTAGTTTAAATTCTAAAAAATTATTACAATTATTTGATTTATGTACATATGTACATACATACATATATAAGTAGGTATAATTAGAAAAAGTTAATTTAAATTAAAAGAAAGAAAAAGTGGGGCTCCATTTCTCATCGGAACAGCTTAAGAATTTCCGTTAATAATTTTGTTTATTTTCGCCTTAAAATTACATATTTTTATTAAATTTAAACCTTTTAAAATTCTTTGGTCTTGCAATCTCTTTTTATGCTTAACAAAATTAATATGTATAAAGAAATAATCTATAACAAATAAAATAGCGTTTTTACGAGCCACACAATCGCTGCACATTCATTTGTTTTCACACTCGCTGGGGTGTTTCTCAGCGTTAATCCTAAATATTGAAATAATTTCCAAATAAGTAAGCTCATAATAAAGTAATCGATCTGAATGTCCTGAATCGGGCTTTTTTCTTTACACTTTTTGAAAACTACCGAAAAAATTCCAATAGCATGTGATCAGTTTTTTGGAAATACATACATATAATTTTATTTAAAATTATTTGTGTGTAGTATGTAGCACGAATATGTGTTCTATACTCTACTCTTTATCTGGTGACTTTGTTTAAGCACTTTAACTGATTGGTGGCTAAGACGTTTTCCATAAAACATAAACATTTTTTTTTCATCGATTGTGTTATGGGACCAGAATGCAAAGAAAAAACCAGAAGCGTAACGAAACAGATAGACTGTGCAGAGATATGATCGAAATATATTAAAAAAGAAAAAAACAACAACAGTCATGATAATAAAAACAAAATGAAATAAAAAGATTCCAGATAAAATAAATCGAATAAATACATTAAAAAAAAAAATTAAAAAAATAGTGGCAAGAAGAACGAACAGGCAAACAAACAAATCAGCAGTAGTTTGTATGTGGTTAAGGGAGTATATTCCTTTTTGTATAAGGATGCATGCACGCACGCGCACATAATTAGAGTTATTTCCACTTATAGGCGTGTTGCTTAACAAATTTGTTAAGAGCTCCAGTAGAGAGCGGTGCCTTTTTGGTCGAGCCAACAATATTTATATTGAATGGGAAAATGTATAAGTTGGTGCACCTTTGAACCATTCGACAGCAAGCAGAGAAGTAAAGCAGGATCATTTACTGCATACTTAAAAAACTTAAAATTTTATTTAAGACGAGACCGACTAACTAACTGACTGTCATGGGCGACAAAGGCTTCTCTTCTTTAATTCAGCAGGAATAAAGCCAACAACAAATTTAAACGACCGCTGATTTCACCAACGCCGTGCTGTCTCGCAAGGTTTGTTATATTTTTTTTCTCCTTTTTAAGGTTTATTTTTCTCATTTTTTAGTGGAATGGTATGCATGCCTGTGAGGCCGCAAGACTTTGTGGTGGGGCATTGAAATGACCATGTCAGGAATGTCCATAAATTTCATAAGCAAATGAAAAGGAACTGCCTTTTTTCACCTGAAAAAATGAATATATATTAATGCGGCACTATGGGTTGAAAGAGTACTCTATGTATAAGGATGTTTTGAGAAATATTTGTAACGAAATTCAGTTAAGACAATTCTACTTGATATTCAGAAATTCCAAATCAAGGAACCTTTATTTATTATTTGAGTCTTAATGTCAATATTCCCAGCAGGCAATATACGAAACCTAATGAGAGACATGCATATGTAAGTGCTTAGTTAGCTTCATAAATGCCCAATTTGCGGATGAGGAGGATGTATGACCCATAGTGCAATGACTGAAAAAAAAAGTTTAGTGTCATCATCTTATAGTCGACCGAACAAAACGATAAAAAGGGAATAAACTTTTTTATTTGTGCACCATTATTATTCGATAAAAATTATAAGAAACGATCATAACGTTCAGTGGTGTATAAAGTAATATGGTGGAAGAATGACAGCAGCAGAAAAAAAGCGAACTACTCAGCATCTTACAAAGGCTCGAATGCCGACATTAAGTTTTGGTGTGTTTATTTCAGTCTTGTATTTTTTTTATTCTTTTTTTCTGTAGCTGACCATTTAATGCGTTCGATGGTCATAATGCAGTGACAATCTAAAGGTGTGGTAACTGCCGAAAGGCTGTCGTTGTGACTAAATGACTGACTGTAGCTTATATTTTGGGACAAAAATAACAACCTATTAAATGAACACAACACTGACTGACTCACCTGAGTTCTTTTTTGTTTTTGTTTTTTTTTTTTTTTTTTTTTTTGTAAATCAATAGGGAGCAGAAGAAACTGTAAGATTAAGAAAAAAAGCTAAACAAGATTTCGATCGACCTCCTGGTGCAGTAGCATTTAACATCTGTTCTTGTTGTTTGATTACTGCATGCATGTACATACATAAGTAGAATTTTATATGTATTTTTGTAGACGAATGTATTTTTGGTTTTGCTTGAACTTTTTGAAATATTTTTTTTGGTATTTCGCTTAAAAAAAAGAAGGGCCTACGATGAAAAATAATATGTATTAAAAAAACACACACACAAATAAGTCACGAGAAAATATTTCCCGCATAATAAATTATCGACGTGCATTGAAATGTGGCTTAATGCGCTTCTGTGCAACGCTCTAAAGCTCCATCTAAAGCATCCACAACACATTCATTCACTCCTACAATGTGCTCCCCACAAGCTGTTGTTGTTTTTCGTTTGTTTTCATTTTTGTTGGTCGGTTTTGTTGCATGCTCGAGTATATTTACATTTATCCATCTGTGCTGCCTGATATCAATGTGTGTTGCCGATTTCTGTGTATTTGTATAGTTCTGACCACATGTAAAATATACACACGAATACATGCATGGCCAGGATTACAAGGATATATATCCTTGTTTCAATATTAAACCTTATAACTATTAGTTTTTGCACAGATTTTGTAAAAACTGTATGTCAGTCAAATCTTCTTAATGAAGCGATTTCTTAATTAAATACTGCCACTTCTGAAAGATAAAGTTATTATGAAACACGAAGATATTTCTACTATATTCACAAATTTTCTTAAACTAGACCCTTTTAAAGAATCACAGTTTTCATAATATGTATATAAATTTCGGATATGGAAATTATTACAGATAATTTACTAAAACTTTTTAATTTTAAACTTAATAGCCGCTAAAAATCAACGTAATCATTATGCTGGCCACAATTGTACCCACATACACTTTTTTTGTTGTTGTCAATAAACCACAACGTTTACTTTCAATACTGACCCGTAAATGATACACAAATTGATACTCATTAATAAAAAGAAATGCAAAGCACCAGGAAACCACGAAGGAAAATACGAGTAAAATCTTGGTTGGTAAAGTGTGTATGACAGACACCAAGCAACCAACAAAAGACACGAAGAATTTATTTAAATGAAGTGAACAATGCCATCATCACAGTTCCACAATCTTTAAGTCAGTAAATGCTGAATGCACTTAATATTGCACAAGATAAATAAATGAACAAAAAAAAAGCAAAATAACCAAAATGAAAAATGAATTTCAATATTCGATTCATGCTGCCAATATTTGTACTAATGGTTAAAAATAGACAACAGGGGGTCATCGCCTCAATTGATTCGTTTCGCTACTTTAACCGGCTTGTCTAAGACATTATAAATAAAAACAGATAAAACGCTGTCAATGCATCTAGATACATGCAAAGTAATGTATTAATGCTAGCATGAGAATTTTTATGTTGCAGTAGGAAGCGTTTAAGCCAGGGCAACCAGAAAAATACATTTGCTGGTTTTTTTCTTGTGCTACGGATAACATACATATTTATATCATTCGGAACGTTTTAATAATTTTGGTATCGAGTTGTTATTGCATATGTTTACTTTCTACAGTATATTTTCATTCTTAACATCCTATTTCTGGGTTTCCTGCAAACAACTAACTTAATTAGTCATAAAACTTTCGAAGATAGAAGGAGATGGAAATTGTAATTGTAAATGGTTGTGTAATAATGGTGGGTGTATGTTGACAATCTGAGATGGCGATCATCCAGATTAAACTCTTTAAGAAATTTTTGTGCAAATTGTTCATAAAATTAAACGTTTTTAAAGCAAAGCCACAGCAATAATAATCATATGTATATTGAGGTCGATTTGGAGGGGGAACATAATTTTTTTACCTGGAGTCGATACGCGCCAGTGATGTCTAATAATAGTGGTAAGCTACACGATTGAGCGGGGAGTCGATTATAAAAATGACCATAATTTTCGATATTCTGATGATGTATTCAAAAGTCATAGAAGAAGATCTGCTGGTAACAATTACATTCTTGGAAAAAATTTTAGAATTTGTTTTTGTTTTAAATGTAATCGTTCAAAAGAAAGAATAGCCGTTAATAAAACTTTCGATATCTTAAATTTTGTTTAATTTATTGAAAATATGAAAATTTTTGTACGATTTTTTGCAAGATATTTGAAAAAAGTAGTAAATTAAGAAATTCCAAGTGGCACCAGCCAAGTGTAAAAATTTCATGTGCATAAAAGATTTCTTTGTAAAATAAATTTTTTCTGCGATCTTTTCCTTTTATTTTTTATTTTCATATTTAGTCAATTCATCAAATGTTCTATTGCGTGATATTTGTAGTATTGCGTAAAGTTGTATTACTGTCGTAAGAAAGTTGTTGATATTTTTCATATAAAATATTATATGACAATATTATTTTCTTACCTGTGTTTTTTATGTGTGCTATTTATAGAGTTTTCCCCTCAGTTTTTCATTTCTTGGGAAATCGGGAAATTTTTTTAAATTTCCCGGGATCCCGGTATCCCGCTTCATGAAATAATAAAAATTAAATTTGTTAGGCATTAACAAAAATTGTATTAGAAAGTTTGAAATACTTAATCCCGTGATACACTATCATACAGAGTCGTACGATTCATTCACTGGAAAATCTGATAGAATTCTGTCCCACTTTTAAAAATCGCATTGAATTTGCCACACTATCACAAAAAAAGATGCGAACACATACATGCATATGTATTTTTCACTCAAGTAATTTTAGATTTTATTGATTTTTTGCCTCTAAATAGTTGCAGATTTATAGAATAAATAGTTTTAATTTAATTTTGCTTTCCCTGCAACTTAATTTCTTAAAAAGATGCATCTCTGATTGCATGAAATCTATCATTTTATGAAATTTTCATAATTATATGCAAATCAGACAGACTTGTCAAAAAATCTGCCTCACAAGTGCATTTTATTGCCACACTATTATACTTTTTGAACACACACGACTTTTTTAGCAGATCGCATGACCAAGTAGTATAGTGTATCACGGCCTTTACTAAAACATACTTTATGTTTTAATAATACATTAATATGTTAATTTTAATTGGGTATTACCACAGGAACTTTATTTTTTTAACTTTTACTTTTTGAATTCCTTAACGGTTATTTCCAACATTGTTATATTGTTATTGTTATATGAGATCAAAGTAAACTTACAAATATAGGTGAACACAAACAAAAACATAACAATTCAGTTAATAAAAACAAACATAAAATAATATAGAAAAAATAGTACAAAGGTTCTCGAGGTTTGAATTCCAAAACAAAAATATTAAATTTTTAAAATAAGAAAATACTTTAATAATATAATTCATATTGTTTGGTTTTGGAAATAATTCCTTAAAACGCTTAAAGCGTTTATGGACTCGTCAGAAAGCCTATTTCTAATTTAATTAACAAATTGCCCCGCTACCAAAAACGCCTGCTCACTTTTTACCGTTAAGCTGTCAATTATTTATCTTTTATTATTTCCCGGGATCCCGCATGAAAAATCCCGGGAAAGCGGGAAATCTTTAGATTGAAATTCCCGCGAAATTCCGAGACGGGAATTTTCGGGAAAAACGCTAGCTATTTAGTCAGCTGCTTTTTGTTTACAAATTTTAAGTGCTGAACGTTTGACACAATTTTTTTAAATGACAATACAATAGGTCTTTCACAATAATGCTGTTGGGCCTTGAATAGTACTTTATTACTTACCACTTTAGAAAAATTTGTGAATCAGCTATTTTAAAATTTGAATGAATATCTCTGAAACGAGTCTATCGCTTAAATCGAGGTATAGGTGTATTTTCTTGTCTTATTAATATTCTGGAGCCTCAAACAATCATCAGACTTAAATGAGCAGACTTCTCGCAACCGCGTTAATAGAATATAGAGAAAGTGCTCCTAAGTTCGCCATGTACCACCAGTGGTCGACATTTTTTTAATTTAAACTCAAATAAATACAAATAACGGTAGTGATATATTAAAATATGTATAAATAAGCTTCATAAATATGCTCAACTCTTTATTCCCATTTCCAGAAATTTGTAATAAAGTTTGAATGCCCCTTGTATGTAACAGCATCTTGTTGCATTCATTACCAAAATATTTTAAATGCATCTGCATGTTTATTGTACACACACTAATACAAAACTAATTTAACAGCAAATATGTACGTATGTATATATCCATATACATATGTACATCCATATGTATGTACATAAATATATTTGTTTGGAAACCTGTCAATCAACCAACCTCTTTCTCTTTTTGGTTTCTGTCGCCTTATTGAACTGGCTAATAAAAACACAAGAAAACTACAATGAAAACATATAAATTGTTTCAGTTATCATTAGTTTGTGTTTATTCGCATTTACCGTTATTATTACGAGCCAAAACTAAAGATTTCTCTTGACAGAAAATTTCTAAATTGTGTACCTATTTAAAATTTTCAAACAATTACTTTCAAATTCATTTTCTTTTGACCTTTTTTTTATTTGTATGTTCAAGTTAAAGGGCTCTTCAATGTCCTTGTCTGCACCATAAAATCCCTACATTTGTGTCTATATTGTAGGGGCAGCATAGGATGTGGAAAGTGATCGATCCCTTTCATCATATTTGTTGTTTGGCCATCAAATTTCAATTTTTCTTTATTTCAAATGTTTTTATAATTTTTTTTATTACATTTTATTTTTGCTTTGTGTTGACGAGTAGTTGAATCTAATATTGATTGTTTTATTGCTGTTTTGTCTTCAAAGGTTTTTCAAATGGTTAGACATGAGAATAATGTACGCAAACAGTCATCCTTCTTAAGTCCTGCATTGTAATGAAACAGAAGTGTAGAGAGTGTGTTTAGTGCAGTAGTTGTGCATGTGAGCTTGTATGCAGTTTCAAAGAATAGCCGGATTATCTGGGCAATAATCAAAGATGTATGAATAAAGTCAGAGCAAAGCCGAAGCCATTTTTAAATAATAGAAGTTTATGCGTATTTTTATGTACTCGTATTTTAACGCATATGCAGACAGAGTTTTAAAAGAATTCATCCATTCATGAAAGGCGAAATTTTTTGCTATGAGTCAATTGCTTTGCATTTCTTTTTTAAAATTGGAAAATCTGCAATAGGTTTTCGGAAACGCATTTTCTTGAAGAAATAACAAATGTAGCAGTAAGAATTGGTACTTAAAACAACTAAATAATAAATTATCCATATTGTACACAGATAAATATCATTACATGAAGTAGGACTTATCATAGATATTGTAAACTTAAATATTATAAGTATTAAATAGTGCAATTATTCTTATTGACACAAAGTCCAAGCAATTATATTTCCATATTTACTATCTATAAAATATAATATTTGAATTTGTAAATTTAGTAATAAATTCAAACATGATTTTTCATTGAAATATGACTTATGACAGAATTATTAAACTCATATGTTACAATTAATAAGTAACAATTGAATTAAAGTTTTGTAGCTCAAGCAAAAATGAAAAAATTAAATAACTCCCAAAAAATGTTCATATATTTTGTCCAGAAAGAAACGAATTTAAAACTTATTTAATATTTTTCGAACTTATTTAATTTTCTTTAATTTGGTCGTTTCTCAGTAATATTTTGTTAAATATGAGTACCTACATGTATTTTAAATAACTTACTGAAGCATTTTTACATTACCGGCACTCAGCCTCCGCAGTATGCCCAAAAATGACGTCGTTAAATGAAGTATATCTTTAATCGATTTCACTTACTGAAGCATTTCTGCATTGATGGCCTTCGGCCGGGCATCAGGGTTTTCTATTCTGTGCACTGTTGCCAATTCAGCTAGATCTAGCGGTTTTTTTTCATCTATCCATTTTTTTCTTCTTAACCATTTCTTATTTTCGTTTTTGTGACAATTTTTTTGTTATTATTTTGATGTTGAATTACTTTTAATACTTTAAAATGCAACAATGGCATTTACGTAAAATGATATGACATATTAATGATTCTTTGAAAATTTGTCGCTTGTGACTTGAAAACGATATTTGGTAAGTACGCCGTTATTTTACATAACTTACTATTAACATTATTTTAATTTGACAGAAATGTCTCCCCAATACTGCTATACAACAACAGTTATGGACCCAATCCGATCCGTATAAGACATTTTGTAAATATTTTAAGTCCTCTTTAAAATTCAAATTTTATTATCTTGTTGCCATAATGGGAGTTATTTTATTGTTGATGGGGTTTTTTGTATTGGGAATTATTTCATTTGTCTTGGAACATACATATTTCATTTGGATTTATTTCATAGCTTTTGGGAATTTTTCATCGGGAGTTTTTTCACTTTTTATTTTCATTACCCCCAAATATTTATAGTTACATTCATATTTAATTTTGCACATTGGGTGTTATTTAATTTTTTCAGTTCGGTATTTTTTTTTTCAATTTTTGTTGGTAATTATATCATTTTGGCAGTTTTTTCGTGATACCACATTACTCCAGTCTCAGTAGAAACAAAATTTTAACTGCTTTTATGGATGCTGTTGACAATGTAAAGAGTACCAAGTACCGAACATCGATACTTTTCTTTTTTGTGGAAACTCCGAAAAAGGTTCTCGATACTTAATATGTATACGTAATTGTAGAACTGTTTAAGGTTTATATTGAAATGAAAATTTATGGCTTGAGTTCGAATCTGAGTTTACCCATTTCTTCTTAATTTAAGAAATTATTTTTGGATAAATTCATTATTTTATTAAGAGAGTACTTGGAATAATTAATTATCAGAGATGGAATTTCGTACTAACCGAAATTGATTTAACTTGTAAGAAATGAATCAGTTGCACTTTTCGTATTCTAATTCGTTAAATAATACGGTTAAAAAGTTGATATTCGTATTCACTAGTATCCACAGTCAAAAGTGGTAAAATCAAACAAAAGAACGCTGATGAGATGGTGTAGCGACCTCGAAATCAGTACTGATCCGTTCTGCTAGTCTGATGAATAAATTGTTTCAAATGAAAAAAAAATGAAATATAATTTCTTAAATTAAGAAGAAATTGGTAAGTTCAGATTTGAACTCAAGTCATAAATTTACGGTTCTCTAAACTTTCATAGTTAAAGGTCAAACTGATGGTAAGGGGTATTTTTAAGGGCGATATTACTACAATAAATCATACATTTTGTTGTAGCTAAGAAACATACTTAAAGTAATTTATGTTAGGCTAGAGATCGTAACATTTTATTTAGGAAGAATTGGACAAAGAAAATCTAATTAATTCCAAACAATACCACTGAACATAACAACGTTGTTTTCATAGCCCGCAACACCACATCATCGGCGTTTTTTTTTGTATTTTATGTACTTTACCACTTGTTAGGTGTCACAAAAAAACCAAAAAATAGCACTAACAATAATTATAGATTCAATTGGAATTTATTTGATTAAAATTTGATTGTGCATTGCTTACAATCATGTGTGTTTTTATACTTTTAAAGAGAAATGATCTATTATCACATAAAATAGTTGAATAAATTGTTAAATAAAGACACATGCGATTTCGTTTGAATACCTTTATACAAGTAATGAAAAAATATATACATATGTATATATTTTTTGGCATCTTGAAATGGCTCTATCAAAAACGCCATTTTTTAATTCAAAATAATGTATACCTACATGTAGCTAAGAATAGTTGTTCAAGTACGGTTGTTTCTATACCAACAACAACAGCGGACATTTTGTTTTTTTCATATTTCTTCTAAATCAATTCAAAAACACTAAATAAAGTATTTCGATAATTTTTTTTTATTTTCTTTTACTTTTTCAACTCTTAAAACTTTTCTCACAGCACATACGATATATTTTTTTTTCAATTGTTAACAAAATTCAATAATTAAAGAGAGATCAGCTGTCTAAGTGAGCGTAACTTATAAATAATATACCTTGCATAGTACTCGTATATTGGAATAATAATTATCGTTTTCTTTTCTTTTAAAAATAAATGGAATATAATGAGCAGATTCTAGATTTTATTCTTTTATATTCCTGGCACTCACATCCAATCAGGATTTGTTTACAAAAGAAAACCTTTATTATTCAAACGATCCACATTTCAACATTTTTCAAACAGAATTGTTGTGAACACAAAATAAATATGTATGTATGTATGTATATATTTATTGCCACCAGTCTTGAAATTAGAAATCACTTTCTTTCGTTGAGACTTCATTATTCTTCTACAAATGAAAATTAATTTAAATCCGCCAACAACAATTATCACAAGTAGTTTTTCGTATGTGAAACACATTTAAAAATGGGGCTGAAGAAAATGTAGGAAAAGATTACCTGTGTCAATCAACATTTGATTATTCAATAAAGAGAAAACTAAACAACAACCACTTTCACATTCTTAGAATTCGAATGAACAATTTCTAACAATAATTATTTTGAACTTTTTAAATCTTAACTATTTGTGATGACGTTTTTTGTTTTGAAGAGAATTGTTCAAATCTAAATTATAAAGCCATTCATCCTGATTCCAAGGTAAAAGGTGTTGATTTAAGATGGATTTTTTTCAAGAATCGATTCGATAATAACGTTGACTGAGAAATTTATATGAAATTGCCGTGTAAACATTTTGTAATGCCACGACTTTATTAAAACTGGAGGAATTACGCGCAGTAGGATAATACATAGTCAAAATCATACAGCTAAGCTTGAACGTGTTCTGTTAATTTCAAGAATGATGCGCGTTTTTTTAAGACTGAACAGTTTGTAAAAACAATGTTTACGAGTTTTAAAAGAAACCATTTTTAATATCATTATTCAACATATTTAAAATTTTAATTTTTCACTACGTAATTAGGACTTCCTTCTTGGCACATAAGTTCAAAATTTTGAAGGGAAATTCGATCTATCGGTCTGATGTAATCCACAATAAATAATAAAAAAGCTATTTCGGTCTTGGTAGTTACGTGGTTTTACATTTCAGCTAACGATGTGAATGTACATACATGTGTATATGTAATCCGAAAAATTATCTACAATAAGCAAATGACATAAAAGCATTTTTTAGTTGCCATAACAAAACATTGTTGCACAGAACTTAGTATAGTTATCGCAACCATGCGTAAGTGTTGTCTGCATGAATTTTTTATTATTTTTTTTTATAGGTAATATCTCAACAACAAAACTTTTGTTTGATTTTTAATAAAGAATTAATTTCTTTCAGAGGCAGGTGCACACAAAGCTAAAACAGATTCATAAAATTTTTATTCTATTGTTAAAAACTGGGTGGCAGCTAAATAATATAAATAAATATTTGTATGTACACACATACATACATATGTATGTATGTATGTATGTGGTTGCTATAATTTATTGCTATTTAAAAAGCTTGAGCTAAATTTTAAATTGTTTTAATATTTCAATACTGTGTTACACCTTTTGACGAATGAAAATTGTTGCTACATTTTATTTACTTTAAGTGAGAAACACGCTGACAAATTTCATAGCCTTGTATCAAGGCATTTGGTTCACACTGATCATATTTATTTAACAAATAAAACCTACACACTTTATTATTTATATAGAGGAGTTACCGCTGTGAAGGGATTTAAGTTGTACTACTGCTACTGTATTGACTAACTGTGTAAATTTTAATTAATACAGACGCTTATTGTAATATAAACTAAAGACTTAAAATCTTCATGCTTCAAATAAAAATAATGATGGCATGGTGGCAGTGGTAGCAGCAGTACCAATCTACCAAGCGACGCAATACAATAAACAGCAAGAAGAAAGCCCTTCTTAGTTTCTTGATTAAGCACCGCCATAATAACAACAGCAGCATCAGCAGCCGCAGCCATAAACGGTCCACAGCCATGTAGTATGTTTCTTTTTCACCCAAAAATATGTATGTAAACATACAAACATAATACTATAATACTAAAAATATACTCGCACTCTAGTCGAAGTCATCATCATATAAGCTGCACACCCAGTCAGCCAGTTGTTCAGCGTGCTTGCTGCCCGGTCAGCTTGTAGGGGTTTAAGAATGTTTCGACGATGAAATCGCCAGTAGCCTAATCCGCTGTTGTACGACTAATAACATTGTTACGATTATTTTTCTTTTCATTTTTTATTTTCTGATACATACATATGAACATACATAAATACATATGTACATTCTTATGTACTCATATGTACATACTTATGTAGTTTCATTTCGTTTTTGATATTTTGTATTGGGCTTTTTACAAAAATATTATCTTTTTTCTTGAACCTACTGAAGCAACATTAAATGGTCAACATTCTTTGATTTTGGTTTATTAAAAAATATTTTTTTATTTGCAATAAAATTTGAAAAGGAAATAGGGTTCCCGGGAAATAGAAATTAAAAGATCACGTTCCCGTGAATTTCCGAGAATGGCGGGAAATATAACTTACCTAAATTAAGTTAATTTATCAATTAAAAAATAGTGAAAAGTTCACTTATTTATTAAAATAAACATTCGTTTTAATTAATTAATAACCGTATATTTTTAATCATTACTTTTTACAAAACTTTTTCAAGTAAGATATCAAGGCTTATCTCAAATAATAAATTTACTAAATATTTATTAATCATTATATTTAGATATTTTAACATTAAAAAAACAATATTAAATTAATTATTAAAATAATTAAAAGTATTAAAATAATTAAAAATTGCATATCTGTAGATATATTTATTTGTATATCGTCATCTTGAGTGCATACGGACTTAACCACTCTATTATTTATGTTAAACGAGAAGCTAAAAACTTTATAAAATCAATAATAATAAAGTATTTTTTGCAACAATTTTAATTTTTTTTTAATATAGACAAGAGAACACTCACTTGCTTATTTTTTTTACATAAAAATATATGTACTTGCATTTACTTCCGTTTAAATTTCTTTAATAGTTTGATAAGACGAACCATAATCAATAAGAAACTCTATTTCGAATATTTATATTCATGCATAGTTTATAATTACATAATATTAAACTATGTCATTAATATTATAAATTTAATAATTAATAACTTACTTATTATTACTTATACATGTATTAATAAATTAACATATAATACATTTTTAATAAATTTTTATAAAGATTTTCAAAAAACTTTTGTTTGTTAAGGGTTTTTTAGCCAGTATATAAACAAAAACTTTTAAGAAACCAATGAGAGTTTCAAAAATTACAAAAGTATAAATAAGCTTAGTTGGCTTTGAAACTTATTCAAAAATTTCAACAAACAAATTATATTATTCGATATGAATCCATTTTATTTTCTTTACAGGGGTCTATTTACCGTTTGCGATATCGAGCTACTTCGATAGAAAATTTTTGTTTTGGGATTATGGCATTCGATATCGAACGAAAATAAATAAAACTTGAAATGATGGGCTTCGATAGCGAGTCTTCGATCGAGTGTTATCTTTGAAAACATTGTTCGATACCAAAATGTCTATCGTAAACAAAACAAATAAATGGCTTTCTTAATATTAACGGCAAACAATAAATTGTAAAAAATTTAAGTATTATTTACTTTTTTGAGTTGAAACAATAGTAATTATGTAATTACATATCAGGACAAATGTGAAAATATAAATTTAAAGCAAAAAGAAATACATAGTATGTACTGGCAGAATTTATGTCCGAACACCATAATTTAACAAAAAACCGATTGCGGCATCCTTTTCCTTGTACACTTTTGCCACTATTTTGCTAATCGTACTTTGGAACATTCCAATTGTTACCAACCGCATGCTAAAAAGAGGCCGTTGCGGTTAACTGCAGCTTTGGTGGCGCTGCCGTTGGCATGCGGTAAGACATAATTGAATACCTCCTTCGAAAATCTGAAGCGCTGTTTAAATCTAAAAAAAATATGCAGTCAAAATTTTTTACTACACTTTCGTTGGCAACAATAGAACGCCGCTCTTATTACGCATTTGTTTCCTAATACGCATCAAAACATGTTGATGAAGAAGATATTTATGAAAACATCAATATTTGTAGAACAATTTTCTATAAAATACAAAGTTTTACTTAAAATAACAAAAGTTATGTTTCCTACTTAATATTACTTATATTCTGTTTTATTTATGTATATATATTTTGTGGAAACATATTACAATAATCTGTTACAAATTCAATAAAATCTTTTACAATCGATAGCGATCGAATGCCATCATGAGGCAGGCAACTCGATAGTTAACGAGTTTTACTTTTGCTCGATAGTTCATTCGATATCGACAGCGGTAATTAGACCCAAGGTCTACTGATGATTTGGCATTGGCGGGAATTCCCGTTTCCCAAACCCTAGTTGGAAGTCAATAGTAACAGAAGAAATCCTCATATGCTGGGAATGTGTATTGTAGTGTTAAGCGTTTTTCTGCTACTGCTCTCAGCTCGTAATTTTTAGTCATCCATTTGCCTATTGTTCCATCAGCAAACAAAAGTCAAGTTAACCAACATTCTTTCATACCTACTCGTGTAGTTAGTCGAGTTTAGAGTCGACAAAATACCAAAAATATCTATAAGGAAAAAAACTTAAAGAAACAAAATTTATTTTGTCTTTTCTTTACAAATCGACTAAATATTCAAATTGTTCATTTAGTATTTTTTTGGTTATTTGGACACATACAATATTTTTGAAATTGTTTATGTTCAAGCATTCGAATACTTTGATTTTAATAACCTTCACTCTACATCTGATATTGTTTACTTATCTTATTATATGTAACTTGTGTTATATGAATACATCATTTCTATACATATTTTTATTAAGGGACTTCGTTTAATTTGCAAAATGCTTCGTATACTTCGTAAACTCTTAAAGTATAATTTCTATCTCAAAAGCTTTAAGAGTTGAAGAGGTATGAGAAACATGTATCAGATTAAACGAGTGTCGTCCCTATTATATTTTTATAAATTTTTAGTTGAATCAATTTTCTCAAGAAAAATTAATGTGGAATAAACAAAACACACGAAAGCCGATGAGGGAATGGTGCGACCTCCGAAAACTGCATGTTGTTCCTTTCTGCTTTATTCTAACATTTCTTTGTTAATACAAATAAATTGAATTAACCAGAATATTAACGAAACCAAGCTTGATTTATCAATTACAAGTAAAACCATACGAGTTTTCTTAAGTTATTTTTTACTTAATTTTTTTTGTGTAAAAATAATCACATTAAAATTTGAAATATTGAAGAAACTTATAGATATTTCAAAATGCAAAGTTTTTTTCATTCAACATCATCATAAAAAAATAAAAGTCCTTGCAGTCATATATTAGATTTTGCTTAAACTTTGTGGAAATTTTCTTTAGACCTTCAAAGATGAAATCAAATTTTTTTTTGGGAAATGTCTTCTGGTGAGCCAGGGGAAAAAAGGCCAGTTTTGAAGATCTTGGAGTTTTCTATAAGATTCAGCAAAAATTAATCAATTTCGCGAGAGAGAGAGAGCATTTCCATAATCTCGTTATATCTGAAAAAAATAGAAAGTGGTCGATCGTGGAGGGTGTCTCTAGATCTTACCGCTAATTTCAAGCAATATTTTACTACAAATTTGGTTACCTTAATCATGCATTGTCCCATATTAGGGATGGGATCGTGAGTAACTTTTCACTACCGCTTACGCACGCTCACGATAAACATATTTACAACCTTATATTTTTGGATCACGTTTATGTAGCTCACGTCAGTGGAATAAAAAGTTAGTCACAATCACGAAAACTCACGCTCACGAAATACTAGCGAAAAAACATTTATAAAATAATTAGAATATATTAATAAATTAAATGAAAAATATTACAATAAATCAAAGAGAAAAATCACTTAACAATCGCGCCAAAAATCTACTCATGCACGCTTACTCACGGTCAATTGTTCTCGTTCATGCACGCTCACATGATGGAAACAAAAAAATGATCGCGATGAAGCATAATTCACGCTAATCGTGTGAGCGGTGCCTATCTCTTTTCCATATTACATGGTTTTCGTAATCGTGCTTTCTAATCAGAATTTAGATCAGATTTTGTTGACCCCTTACAGGGTGCACAAAATTCGGTTATGAAAGATCTTGTATACCTTCTGTTTCTTTATTATTCTCCTTCATTTGCTTAGTATTGTCCGAATCTTTTCTCTGTTGTCTCCTCTCATTTATCCATATCAAAAATAAATATAAAAAAAATAAAAAATAAAAATTCAGTAGGTATATTTGTTGTTGTAATATTTTAAAGCGTGTTCATAAGTTTATCTCGGTAAGAATTCGTTTGATTTCAGCGCTACAACTGCTGTGCAGCTTCATATATCAAAAATTATTATGACGATTTTATGCGTTCGAAATGTCGTCTCATTATTTAAATTTTTCATATTTTTATTCATTTTTAGTATTTCTTTTTATTATTATTTTCTTCTGCTCTTGCCTTAACTTTATACGCGAACAAAGATCTTATAGTTATATACATACATATGTGTGTTTGGTTGTTTTTTTTGTTCCTTCTTTTATTTTCAGTTTTGAGCTTTATGGCTACCATAGTAAAATTAATTATGATCGTAATAACGTATAGTATAGTAAAATGAAAACAGAAACAAGAACAACAAATATTTCCATACGAAATGAAACAGAATCTTTTAGACTTCTAAGATCCACATTGGATTATTAAACATGGAAGCAGTGAAGAAAGAAGAAAATAATAAAAGTTCACAAATAAATACACTATTGTTTAAATTTAAAAGTTTAATAAAACAACAAAAGTTTTACAATAAAAATTATCATGAAAACGAAAGAATATTTTGAAATCAATTCTCAATATCAAGTTTTTTTTTTGTAGCAAGGAAGGAAATTGTATTGAAAACACCGACACTTTTCCAAGATTCAATTGCCATCTTGGTAAAACGTTTACGAAATTAAATTAGAAATCTTGAATTTCGATTCGATATGGAATTATGTACCGCAAGTAACTGTTGCTGCTGTTCATTGTTTGTTATAAATGACCAATTACAAATGGATTCTGTTTCTCTTTTTTTGTTGTAATATTTAAGCAGTTGTTCCTTATAAAACCTCAAAGGTAATTGACAACTTAGAAGGATTCAATATTATATAAAAATGAATTATTAGTTGCCTTAATCAGCATCTTCGGAATGACAACTTGTGTAACATAAAAATGCCACTGTTATTAATACCCGCATGTTGAATACACTTTGTTTTTATGTGTAATTTTTTTGTTTGTTTCATTTTCTTTGACGTTATAATGAATTAAAAAGTGTTAAATCATTGGCTACAATTTGTTATACTTTTTTTCGGGTATTTTTTATGGTTTGTCTTAAAATAAGACAAACAAAGAGATTTTCACTTAAAAAAATGACTTAAAAAATTACAAAACGAAATAAATCAAAATATTTATGAGAGAAGAATGAATAAAATTATTTTACATAAATAAGCGTTTCCTGCAATGACGGTGTCGATTTCAAAATACCGCTGTTTACGAGGGTGAACAATATTATGTCTCGCAAACTTAATGGGAGAAGATTAAAAATCTCGGAAAGTGCCAAGGAACTGGTGCTGTTCACATATTCGTAGCGCCATTTTGGCGATTTCAACAATATCTTTCAAAGCTTAAGCAAGCAATTAAGTCCACTCCCCAGGTCAGCTTAGTGGCAATGCTTGACTTAACCCACCTTGATGTCTACATCACATGTATATGTATGTATGTACATTGTACAAGGAAAAACGCCAGTTCTGCATGTCTTCTGTCATGAACGTTGACAAACTCTTCTTTGTTTCGGTATAACGAATAGAGACGACTGGAAGGAAAACTCCGAATACGACAATAATACTTAGAAAATATAATTGCTGAAGATCTTGACTTTTCGATCCCACTAAGGCTATGCGACACCTTCTCTATATTCCAGGCGGGCAAATCCCAAATGTGTGTAGCTTTAATTCAAACTCTGGCTCTGCTTGAATGACATTACCTCAGAATAGTTTGTGCTGTACGCTGTTAGACAGCGCGGACATCGAAATGACAGACGAATGCCCGAGTGCTGGCTCTGCCTTTGACGCAGAAGACTTGCCGAAGAAAATTTATATTTCCTTTTTAAGCTCTCAAATGTGATCGAGTGGGTATTGAAGAAGGCTGCACTTAGGTGGTCCACAATTACCACTTGAGGAATTTCTTTGTCCCTTACTAAAACGGGATAGTACCAAGCAACTCCTACGGCACACTGTACGATCGAACGCATGTTAAAACCTGGAAAAGCGGCTGTTTCAAGACCCAGTCTGTAGCTGGGATGCGCAACTGACTGGTCTGTTGGGCTTTGTGAAAGTTTTGGTTGGCTATTAAGTGTTAAAATTCGGAAACTTCATAGGAATGCGTAGACAGTCCTCTGGGCAATAGGGCTACAGAGTGTACTCGCCTATTTGCGGCCTGCCCATCTAAACTAATCTAATTTAACATTGAGTGATCATCAACATTATCTTTAGTTTTTGCAGTTATTCAAAATATCCTCGTTGTGAAAATAAAAAAAGAATTCGGACGGATAATAAAACACCAGAAAATGAAAGGTTTCAGAAAGCTGCCGGATAAGATGGCTGGCTGCTTTGTTTGCTCATAATTGACAATAAACGCAATTGTGCAACTATTTCACAGAAACGTTTGGCGTTGTTCAACCACAATATGATGAGGTTTTTGTGACGATGGCCAAGGCGAGTTTAACGGCTAACAAGATAATGGCGACAGCGTTCTGGTACACATGTGATTGCAATGGAAATTTATTAGTCCAATTTAACGACGCTTTGAAAGAAACCCGACCAAATTTGTCGAAGTAAAAAGTGATTTGTTCTACGAACTGCGGCACCAATAACTAATTTCTGTTTGCCATCCCAAAGAAGTGGCTTGGCGGAAAGAGATTTAACTTCAACAATGAAATCAAATTTTTAAAATCTTGAAAAACACTTTAAGTTTAAAAAAAAATTTTAAGACTTTTGGATAAAGTGTGCAGAGTTAGAAGAAAATTATGTAGAAATATAAAAAGTTTCTTTTGCTAAAAAATTGCTTTACTCAAAATCCCGCGTACTCATTGATCCGCCTTCGCATTTACGGCTGCATCGCATCACCTTGCTGTGCTGGGCTATTCTCTTCAATGGTTCCTGATAGCGAGTAGTGGAGAACATTCTATACTTTCTGACGATACCTCGCAATGATTTTTATAAAGGTTCGAAGAAGAGCGTACGAGCGCTATCAGGTTGCGTATCCAAGGGTGGAAAAAATGGATATTTCTCTTCTCAAAACGAAAAAAATATCGCACATTTTCTTGTGTTGCGAAATAAAAATCTTAAAAATTGTATGATTCATTAAAAATTTTCCCTCCCAAACGCTTAAGCTTGATCGGCTCTTGTTACCTATGGGATATCAGATAATTCTATGTATTTATCGATAGCTTTATAAGGTGTCTACTTCACATCCTTTTTGGCTGTCGAGTGCTGCAAGTTGTTGATTCAGTATAAATTATGTAAAATTGCTTAATGAAGACGGAGAACATTGGTACATTCCCGGTAAAAAAATCAACCTTAGATTAGTAAGACGAAAGCACAACTTCAAAAAAATAGCCATAGTTTTCCTGCTCTTATGAAACAGTAAACAGTAGCGGACTCAATATAAATACTCTTTTTTAACACTGGGTCTTTAAGTAGTAATTTCATTGCTGAGAACAAGCAAAAACATCGGCAGAGTATTGATAGCTCAATTGCTGATTGCTTTTAGGTGGAGAACACGTTGCTTCGTCACAAATTCAACATTTTCAAAGTGAGAGGTTGTATAATTTTATATACATAAACATGAGAATTGTTGATAAAAGTTTATAATTTTAAATATTTCTTCGGTTTTCCCCTCCATTAAGTTTTTTTTTTAAATAAATATGCAGTTTTTGATTTTCTAAATTCAAATTCGCAAATGCACTGACTACAGAAAAGAGAAATGACAGCAAATTGATAGTCTCAAGCAATCACTTGAGCAATCATTGCGCAATGACAATCGCCGTTCACACCTAACAATTTTCATGAATGCAATCAAAGTTGACAATTGCCGCAATGGATATTGCTACGTGAAGACCCAGTGTAATATAAAAATCCATAAAAAAATATCCAGCTTATTTTTCAGCTCTCCAGTAAGTCGTTCTGTTCTCATCTGCTTCTATAAACCTGAAAGTTTTTTACTAACTCTGCAGCTACACGTTTAAGTTTTTCTCCTTCAAGTTTTTCACACATACTGCTTATCAAAATTTATTTAAACTAGAGTACGCCTATTGTCGAAATTCGACCGCCAGTTCAAACGTATATCTATTTCTGTTGCATTCATTTAAACAGAAGAAACTACCTAATTACTTATTCCCTTCCCCATGGAAAAAAACCAAATAAAATTGCATACAAACACGCACATTTATAAAAAAAATCGTATTACTCATATTCATATGTATGCAAGTACTCTTAAACACTCTCATCGCTGTGCTTGAACCAATAACTACTTAAGTGAATGCGTGTACGAGTGTATTTTTAGCATTTGTAGTGGTGTCAACTTTATGCGCCTTTTATTCCTTTATTACTGAACCGATTTAAATAATATATAATCCGGTCACTAAAGCTCAACAGTGTTTACCATTTGGTAAAAGAATGAACAAAATCGTTTGGCAAATAGCTGTGACGTAGGCTGCACGCAATTTTAAAGCAATTTTTTTCTCAAGATGTCATCTCAAGAAAACAGCATCAAATGGTTTTTCTAACAATTGCACTTATTACTTTTATTCACAAACATATTTTATTATTTGATTTTAATTATTAGTTTTAAATTGCGGCAAAAAATTGGACTATTTGAATATTTTTTTACTGTAAATTAAAACACTCGATGAAAAGAGAATTTCAAAAGCAAGTTCGAATCGTGTATCCCCCAAGAAAGAAACTAAACTTTTTTTGTTACGAATTGTCTAAAAAATTGAAATTATAAGATTTTCCCAGCAAAAATTTTTCAAACGCTGAAAGTTGAAAAATACTCGTACAACAATTAGAGAATATAATTCGTCCAACACTTTTGGCTCTAAAAATATTTATTATGATGTAAGAAAACTACATGCTGAGCATTATCATAACTGAAATGACGGATTTTATTTAACTTATTTTATGTTCCAAAGAAGGAGTGTAGAAACAAAATGCTGGTCGACGATGTTCTGCTCGACTTGACAGGCCCTAATAAAAAATAATAAAGTAATAACCACACTAATATATAGCGGAGAGCCAATAAAAGTAAAACTGGTTGCTGCCGTTAAAAGCAAGGTAGTCAGTCATCCATACAGACTGTCGACTGACTGACTGACATACTGACTGTAAGCATTTTGCTGGCTAGCTGACTGGCTGGTAACTCAGTGAGTGAGTGACAAAGCGTATCCGTCCATCATTTTAGTCAGCGTATACCAACCTACCCTTCAGTCCATTTAACACGTTTTAGACACTAATCCTCGCTTGATGAAACAAATTTTTTTGTATGACTTGACTCTGCAGCCATGATTTATTTCGTCATTCCCAGCATGATATGATCAATTGGAAAACTGATTCGTTTGCTCTCTTGATCGAAATCTTTAACTTCAATGTTAAATGTTGTGTTGTGTTCTCAGTGTGTACGTACTCGTATGTAACTGCTGTTGGTTGGTTTGCCGCTTAAATTGACGTTGTTGCATTTTTAAATGTTTTTTTTTAATAAAATTGTTGCTGCAGTTAAATGTTGTGCTGAGAGTGCATTATGAGTCCTTAAGATATATTGGCCTACTAATTTATATATTTTATCCATCCTTTGCTCAAAGTGATGTACTGACTTGCATTTCATATTGATGAACTTCTTTGTATCACAATTTTGAATAAAACGCAAACGGGTTTCATTCAGTTCTTTTAATTTTTATTTATTTTTATTTTTTATTTGACCCAGCAAAAGACACACGCGTCAATCATTTAAAACTCATGCTCTGCAAATGCCATGTCATGCTCGATTTCCTGTCTTGAAAACACAATGAAGCTTACCAACATTTTATTGTTACACCATGTTTCCACGACACGTTGAATTATGTAGCGGGTGTTTTTTTAAGGCGGATAACTTTAAATTTAAATAAAACTTCAAAAGAAAACTTCATTTATTGTAGCACATTTCGCAAGAACGCACAGAAGGCTTCATTTTGAGATATAGAAACTGAAAATCGAATTGAAAAGGTATTTTTTTAATCATCTTAATCTTAATCATTTCTTCCTGTGATTCTCTGTCCGTCAAACCAACCGAAAATGCCTTTCTTCATATTGTAATAGATAAGGCTGCAATTTTTTAAAAAATGCAATCATTTTACGTTGATACGTTGATATTTTACTAGGAAGCGTATATGAGAAAATTTGACATGATCGGTTTAGCATCTAACGTGGTCACCATACAAATGTCATCGCTTCGTAATTGGACTTTAAAACTAATAAACGTTTTAAATTATTAGGCGGGCAAGCAAAAAGCAAATACATAATCTCACGGAAATTAGTGATAATCAATCCATGATCAGTATGGTCCGACCAAACGCCAAAAGCCAAACTTCGGTATATTTTTCAAAACGAACCCGAACAACGAACTTTTTTTTCATTAAACAGAAACTATTTTTATTTTAATGATTTTTTTTATTTAATAAAAAGAAGTTTATATTTATACTACACAATATTATTCTGTACTTTGTTGATATTATTATTGTCGTGTTGCTCCACACTATTCAATAAATTGCACAATATTTAAAAAAAATGTTTGGCGCAACTTTTCCTAAAATACATGCAGAAGTAAAACCTACACGATACACATGTGTTCATTTAAATCCATCTTACTATGTATACATTTTCATTGACAATGAACACTTTCGGTAAATAATATATCCAGTTTTTAACTACTATTTTAATATTTGATTAAAATCTTTTTAGTTTTTATTGCACAATGTTTCAACCCAAAAAAAATAGTTTTTTCTACTGCATGTGCCATATGGAATTTATATTATTCTCAATTATTTATTTACTTAAAAAAAATGTCTATAAATAGACGACATTCAAGTGACTCATACAAAAGCGCATTCATTATCACCCGTTCGTGGGCAAAAATAGAGGACCTATCGTGATTTTGGTGCACATTTTTAGATTGATTTAATTATAAAATATAGCAAAGTTTGAAAATGTCGGACTAAGTTTGAAAAATATCGGACAGACAGACCTCGCTTAACAAGGGTCTCGGTATAATACTTTTTATATTTTGTGATACGTTCTTAGTTAACTCGGAAAAAACTTTTGTTTTACATGGTTTCTATAAACAATTTACCCATCTTTTGAACGGCGAGCAACATTTAAAAGAGATCTTGAAATTTTATATGAAATATATGGTTGAAATTGTATTTTTTTAAATCGTGGAACGCTTTTAATACGATTTTGATTAATACGGCATTTTTGTGGAACGTCTACCTGTATTTCAAAATTTCTTATTTTCCAAATTTATTTATACTAGCGACCTGTTTAAGTGTCACTGACCCTTTGACTGTCCAATGCATCACATATGATCCACAGACGTTATGATTGATACGCTTGCGCATCATGTGTGATACACAATTTGTCTTATTTGTTTTAACAAAATATTATATGAACTGATGAAAAAAGAAGCAATCTAATGGTCTGACCGTGTAGAGAATTTTTTTTATAGGACATGAACATTAGAAAAAACTGCAAATTTCCAGGATATAATTTGACATGACAATCTCTTTGATTCAATTGGCGTACATTGTCAATTCAACATGATTTCTAGTTGTTTTAAAGTATGTAACTATAACTTTTATTTTACTTTAATATCATGTTAAATTAACATGAAACGCTTATGAATCAAATTGTTAACAAAACTAGTTGAATCAACCTTGTTTTAGTTAATTTTACAATGATTTTTTTCTGTGTGTACACAATCTCATCGGAGTTCTTTGTTTGATTATATCACTTATCCTTTCCCTAATTTCAGGGAACGCAGCAGATCACTGTGCAGCGTTATTCAAGGGGAACGTAAGATGTGAACAAAGCCTAACTAAGGCTGCCGTGGAAACACACTGTTGCTGAGAAAGTTGTTTTTCTTAACTTGAAGAGTTTGTGATTTTTTTTGTGTTGTTTGTGTCGCTGTCAAAATCATGACATAAGCAAGAAATGTAATAAAAAATTAAAAGAAAAATACAAAAAACAGGAAATAAGTTGTGTAAGCTTTTTATTGATTTCTACCTTTTTTAATTAGAATCAAATAAACAATTCAAAAGTAAGACCAACAAATTTATGAGAATTATGTTAATAATAATAACACGCACTTTCAAACTCATTCTACTTGTATGTGGATATGTACATATAACGTCACCTGAAATACAATTAATAAAAAATTGTAAATATAATTTTTGTATTTTTTGTGATGTGTTGCATGAAAATTAGAGTTTTTCTTCTCCCTGACTTTTGTGTGTTCCTAGATATTTGGGAAGTAAAATTCAATTTTCTGGAATGCCGGCCTCCCAGGATTTCCAGCTCTGCACAAATAAATGAAAATATTATATAGTATGTATACGTATTCAGTAAAATATTAATTGTTTTATAAGAAAATACACGTTATTATAAATTTGTAGCCCTCAATATTCGGAAATTCAGATTTAATTAATTGGTGGTATCCTGAAAAATATTGTTTTACTTCCAAAATAGTTAATTGTTTGTATTATATTATGTTTCTTATATCTTCCGTAAAATTACGTGTTGTTGGCCACTTTACATTTGATATGACGATACGTACATGTGCATTCATACATACTTATGTAAGAATGTGTGTATATACTTGTAATAAAAATTCTAATTGCTCTACACATATTTTCATTCATTAACTGTCGAGCTTTTTTCAATTGTACATTTCGGATTCTTAGTTTTCTTTGCAATTAAGTAAAAATAGAACGATACACACTGAGCAAACGTTGATGGAATTAACATATAAATTCCAAATATTTTGATTTTCTGTCAACGTTTGAGGCAACATTAATTTCAATGAGCTGAGCAACAAAGTTACACAGGTAGCAACAGTCGAAGCAACATGCAAGATCGTCGCTTCAACGATTGCCTCGTCTATATTTAGCATAACAGTTTCTACATTCCAGACAACCGATTCGTCTGGAAAATTTAGTTTTTTGCATCACGAGTGGACGGCAAGGATTGAGGAAATCTTACTCAAATAAAACCACTTAAAAAGAAAAAAATGTTTCTTTTAGTTACTTTTTTATTTGCAACACATTTTTTTATATACACATAGATATTTTTTTTGTGCTACAAAACACTCGTTTCTGCCATTTTTGCCTTCTTTGATAATAAAACTCCTGCTCAAGTAGTGCTGGCAAATTATTGAGTAGTGGGTACCGAGTATAGGGTATTTCTTTTTTGGCTACTCAATACTCAATACTTTTAGAGTTGTATTTTTAATCAAGTTGAGTGGCTAAAATAGTGGATAAAAATACATCACTGTATAGAGAAACAACTAGGTGTAATATTCTTTGATCAAATCAAAAATAATTTTTTTTGAGAACAATTAAATTATTTCTGAAGTTGTTGTTGACGTTAAATTAAAAGTTAGCTTTACATTTATTTTTTATTTAAAAGACATACAAAACCAATAATAGTTGAAGATCTATTTTTAATTTTTGAAGAAACTACTTCAAATTGCAGATAAAAACTATGCGTCACAAATTAAAAAAATCCTTTAAAAGTATTGAGTAGTATTGAGTACCCAAATGAAAAGTATTGAATATTATTGAGTAATGAAAAGTAGTAGAATCTGCCAGCACTACGCTCGAGGGACTAAAGGTAATATCAGATAAAACTTTTGCTTCGCGTTGCGTTACAGATTCGCTCTAACGTCTAAAATGAAATGTACGAAACGTGTCACATAAAGTACTTTTAATGCAGCTCGAAGAGAAAAGTTAAGCAACTCTCATCTTTTTTGGGCGCTTTGAGGAGTCGAAGTTTTTCCTAATAGTTCCAATGCTTCATGCATCAAGAGCACAACTGGAAACAATTCCAATAAATCGGTCTGTAACATTTTTAACTTTTTATTTTTATAACAAATATGTAATTATGTACTCGTAAATGTAAAAACTATCAACCGCTTTTATAGGTAAACAAACAATGCGTAAGTATTGTAAAGCTTTTACCGTGTCATACACCTTTTGCTTTGCGCTTTTCTCTCAAACGTCACGCAAAGTGCCGATGTTGTATCTGACACAGCCTTCTTCTTACTTCATCAGCGTTCGTGGTGTCTTTTCTACTTGGTTCTCATGAGAACTAAACTAGATATTTTTTGCCGATATCGAACTTGTAAATTTTTGTGCAATTCAAACTCATTTATCTTGTTCACGTTATCTGCGCATGTAGGTGAAATATAAAAATTTTAATATTCAATAAATGGATTTTACTGCTGTAGATATAATCACAACAGCAGATAAACTGATGACCAGCATGAACCATGAACAACCTAAATGAGTATGAATTGTAGATGATTGATTGATTGATTTAAAAATAAAAAATGGCAAAGCAGTACGCAAATTGCCAGGGTATCCCAAGAATAAGTGCTTCCTTTAGGAACTGCCAAGCGACCTATACCTTCGTAATAGAAAGTGGAATTCCTAAGATCCACTCGTAGAGTTTTTATGATCTCCACCTAAAAAAAGGTCGTTAAGCTTAATTGTTAGTACTTGCATTTAGTTTTATTCCTAAACAATTCAAAGTCGAGTTGTTTGCTTCAAAAATATTATCCGTTGAATTATCGGAGACATTAAGAAACCAGCTGCCAAAAAAGTTTTAGAATAAATAAGTGTGCACTTAGAGAAATACACACAAATAAATAAATATAATTACAGTTAATGTAATTCCTAAAAAAAACTTGAAAACAGAAACAAAAGGTATTACAAATAAAATAAAAAATATAAGTATTTCTGATGTCTGCGGATAAAAAAATAATTTTTTTTTGCTAAATAAATAATTGTGATAAGACTAGTTAGAAAAACGAATGTAATAATACCAAAAAAAAATTTCACCCCCTTTTTTAAACTAAAATAACGAAAACAACAAAAATCCCGAATTACATGTGAACTGAATATTTAAGCCAACAGTCAACCAACCAGCGAACAACTCATACCTTTTGTTACCAATATTTCACCAAGGATAACAAATTTTTTACATTCAGCAAAACTTCCCTTAAACTTTCAGCCAAAGCAAATCGAGACAATTGTGAAGATGATAAGCAGAGACATCACATCAAATCAACTGAAATAAAATTAAATCAAATAAAATCTAATAGAATGAACGGAATGAAGGAAATCAAATCAAACACTTAACAAACATGATATGCTCTCCTTGCTTTTACTCAGGCTTAGTTTTGAAGCGGAAACAGATTTTGACTTCTCTGCCTAATTTGTTTAACGACAGTATTTTTCAACTTTTTGTTTTCGTTTTTTCGATTTTTTTTGTTTCATTTGATAATTTCATCAAACATCAAACAGGAAATGTAACCAAGAGAATAATGATGACGATGATACTAATGCTGCCCCTGAGGGGGGGTACTGCTGGCATTAAATGAAAATGAAATGAAACATATTGCAAATAGCAGTTTTAAAAAAAATCTATGACTTTTAATTTTATTTTATTTTTGTTTGTTCAAATAGTCAAGTTATTTATATGACTGTTTGGATGAATATTTTCAAATTATTGTATTATATTTAATTTTTTTATGTTCATATGTATGTATGTCTGTCTGTCTGTATGCATGTGTAGTATGTCTATTTGTGTAAAGTATTTAAGAGTAATGTGTTAATTGCATTTTGGATCAGCAAACATCTTTATGGTTTTTTTGGTTTTCGGATTAACATAGATGTGGAACGATAAAACATTATAACAGGTTCCTAAATCTTTGGGTAAATATCATCATATTTAGTCACTCATCATCTTCACCATTAAATTGGAAATCACAGTTTTGAGTTGTTTTAGATTTCATTTGGCTGAGAACTGGAATTTTATGAAAATTTTTACACTCAGAAAATATTGAAACTATTTTACTTTGATATAGTGAAAAGTGCACACGGGGAAATTATAAAAAAATTTTAAGACCGGGTGAAAAAGAAATTAAAGAATTATGACCACTTTTTCGCTAAGTGTGCCACAGTGGAGAGTATTGAAACCCTAAAACCGATAATGTTTTTGTACTTTATTGTATATATTTATAACGTTTATTAGAGTTAATGTGTGCATTAAAACCGGGTTTTCCATATAAAAATCCAACATTAAACCTACAATAACTTTATTAATCGTTTGTGAATAAGGCCATTAATATTTAATTACTAGATGCGGGCGATTCGCCGTCGACCGCTGGATACACTAGTATTTTTTAATAGAAAACAATGTAATTTAAATTATTTGAAATCCACTTTATACAACAAATATCGCTCGTTTGATGCAACATCGTCATTACTTAAAATTTAGATTTAATTTAAAGGCAGTTATCGGTAATAATTTTGAAATTTTCAAATAATTTGACAGCGCTTGTTGGAATCATAATAATTCTCGCATTTTATTTTCTCCAAAGGCTTGTATAAATAAAAGACTTTAATTTACCTGACAAGTGTTGGAATATATGAAATGCACATGAACACAAAGTGTGATGTCATATGAAAGCAACGTTGCTATGTCAGGAATGATTAAGTTGCAATTAATTACCGTTGACTTATTCTTTTTTTTCCTTGAAATATTGTCTCATTTTCATTCAAGAACTTTGGCCTAACAGCAGTTAATTTGGGTTAAAAACCCTTATAGATTCTTGGGATACATAGGAGGTGAGCTGTTTGGTTTAAAAACTAAAGTTTTTCATGTTCATGGATTTAATTTCAAAAATATATGACCACTACTTCTAACTTTATATGGGATCAAAGCACTGTGCGGCGTGAACCTTCATATTCATAATTCAGAATTGTTAAACCAAAGTAGTCTCCAAGCAGAGAGCTATCAAATCAGTTGTCACAGGACATAGAATTTAAAGTTTTGCGATGCCAAAAAGATCATCAACCCAATGCAACCCAAAACCAATAGACCACACAACGTTTAAAATTTTCATAAGAAGTCCTTGATTTTTGTGTGAAGTTTGACTTTTAAGATAAATATGTTTATAAAAGCCCACTTATACTAAACAGGAAATGTCGAGAAAATAGTGGAATTACAAATGAAAGTAAACTACACTTTCTTTCTCTGAGTGCACTTCAATGTTTAAAAAATTAGTTAAAAGTAGTTGATTGATTGATAAGCTCGTAATTTAAAAAAAAAAATATATGAATGTGTTGAAGCCTCCAAAGAAAACCAAAGAGAAATCCAAGTAACTTTAGCTAAACAAACATGTACCTGTCCTGTCTTTCTCTGGCTGTCTGTCTGTCCGTTCAATCTTCCATCTGTCTAACTTTATTTACATAAAATGGAAAATTGAGTTGGAAACTACAGTGTCGTCTTCATTCGTTGATTATTGCAGACAAAAAAACCCAAAGACCAAAATATACGCGTATATATAAAAAAAAACAAAAAACTGACTAACGATTTATGACTGACTGAGTGAGTGAGTGACTGACTGGCAGTAGTTGCTTGTTAATTTAGTAGAAGTAGCATGTCATTAAGGAGCAGCTGTTTAGATTAGAGAAGAATAGTTTGGGAAAGCGAAAACGTGCACACGGTCATAAAAGCACATAAAACTATGATGATTTTATGATGCTTTTGTGGTAAAATGGGTTGTGGTTAAAGTGAGTAACCGCAAAACTAACTCACGCAGAGGATGCTTTTGTTTTACACCTTTTGCTCTGTTCAACTCCTACCTTTTTAACAGAACAAAAACAAAAGACAAGTTTTTTTTTTAAATATTATTTTAGTTGTAAGTCCTACAAAAGCAAATATATAATAAAAATAAAAATAAAACACACAACACAGGTAGTCAGTAAGATTAACCTAACTATGATTATATGTATGTCCATGCATACTAGCAAAAGTACAAAAAAAAATTTACCTACAATAACGCAAGGATTTAGATTTACATAAGTAAGTATGGATAAGACCTTTAGTTAGAGCCGGCAACAAACACATAGACAGCAAATGCCACACATTTGAATAACATGGCTGGCTGTTTGGTTGTTACTGGCGGCACAGCAGCAGCACCAGCAGCAGCAGGTACTTACTTACCATTTTATTTTGTTATTATTATGGCTGTTTTCATTACATGCAACAATTAGATCGGACAAACAAATGCAATGATCAGAAATGTGTCCTGGATAAGCTAATGGATTATGAAAACTAACTAACTAGCTAGTCGGTCATCTAGCCGGCCGCTAGTTATCTATTCGTATCCTATCTATGGATGGATTAAGGCTGCTGTTCCTTTGCGTTTACCAAAAAACCTTAAAAAAATAAAATGTACGAAAAAAGAAATCAAAGAAAAACTGCTTAATCGCTTGCGGTTTTTGCTGTGAACAATGCTGGAATATTCATTAATCCTTTTCAACATTACTGTGAATCTATTAGTGAATCCATCTATATCTTTACAAGTACAAAAAGGCTTAAGATTGAATTAAACAGCATGCATGTTGCATGCATGAATAAATGAACAACGGTGAGATGCTTAAGAAGGGAAACTTACTTGTTTTGTATTAAAGAAAATGTGAGTACGTCTGTCTGTTTGAAACATAAAACTAACAGTGGGTCAGGTTGAATTAAATGAACTTGAATTGATATATGTATGTGATTCTTGTCAATAGATTTTAGAGGCGATTTTTGAAGGATTTTTTTAAAATGGATTATAAGGATGTATCACTGTACAACTAAATTAATTCGATAAAACAAAAAGCTGATGATTTCCTTAAAGTACTTTTTTTTAATTTTCTTTATAATAGAAATAAAAAAATACATTAGCTTAAATCAAAAGCATGTGCATTTGAGATTGCAAATTTGTGCAACTGTACGGCTTTTTTGATTTAGTTTGCAAAACACGAAATTCATGGCTGATTGGTAAAAACAAAAATTATTTCCCATAAAAACTGCATGGATATAAGATAATATTGTTATTAGTGATGGTAAAATTTGAATATTGATGGTGGTGAAATTGCGTTTTCTTAAAAAAATTTATTAATAATTTAATTTGTCTAAAGTTTGTAAAGTTTGAGATACGAGGGCGGATCAATAAGTCCGTGTGAAACTGTGCAAGACACAGTCTTTTTTGCAAAAAAAATTATTTTTAAACATAATCTCCTTTTAACTCAATACACTTAGTACAACGTTTCTCCAGTTTTTGTATCCCTTCCAAAAAATAGGATTTTTCGTGGTCCTTAAAATGGGCATTTGTTTAGTCAATAATTTCATCGTTAGAGCTAAATCTCTTTCCATCGAGCCATTTCTTTAGGTTTGTAAATAGGAAGTAATCAGCAGGGGCTAAATCCGGAGAATATGGCGAATGAGATACCAATTCGTAGCCCAATTCATAGAGTTTTGCCATTAAAACTACACACGTGTGTACCCGTGCATTATCTCGATGACAAATAATTTTTTTTCTTGGCCATTTAGGATCGTTTTCTTTTTAAATTCTCATTAAATCGGTCTAATAAGATGGCATAATATGGGTTTTCCCTTTTGAAGGTAATCGATGTGGATTATCCCGCGTGCATCCCAAAAAACTGTTGCCATCACCTTATTGGCCGACAAACTTACCTTGGCCTTCTACAGTAATGGATCCATGTTTCATCCACAGTTACAAAACGCCACATAAACTCATCAGGATTGCGGTTAAACAACTCCAAACAATCCTTTGAAGTTGTCACACGTTTACGTTTATGGTCAATTGAGAGCAAGCGCGGCACCCATCCTGCAGACAACTTTCTTAAACCCAGCTGATCACTTAAAATCGAAACCACACTGCCATATGAAATGCCTATGGCATCAACAATCTCACGTACTTTTACTCTTCGATCTGCCAACACCATATCGTGGATTTTGTCGATATTTTCGGATGCGCTGATCTCAATTGGCCGTCCAGAACGTTCAGTGTCATTTGTGCTTGTGCGACCACAGCGATAGTCAGTAAACCACTTTTTTTCCAAAAAAAATAATGTTTAATGAGCACTCGAAATTCACTTTTTTCCATTTTTAGAAAAAATACACGAGTTTGAATGTTTTGAACAGCGGTTAAACGCAAAGTAAATGACGACACTTGCTCAAAATTTGACAGTAGTCTATTAACAGGTGGTAGTTTATGGTAACAGTGTTGCATTTCATATAACTACAAGGGAAGTTCGAAAAGTCACGGACTTATTGATCCGCCCTCGTAATATTCCAATAATTTCAACTTACACGGCAGAACAGAAACAACGTTGCTTTTCGGGGGCCGCTACACTTCCGTCATCAGTGTGCCTGCGTGTTTCCATGTATCTGCCACTGTTTGGGTGGCTGTGTTGAATGTGATTTCAAATTTTTATTTATTTATACAATTTATTGTCCGATGGTGGGAGTGTAGCGTCTCACGAAAACTAACGCTTTTTAGTTCTGCCGTGTAAGTTGAAATTAATTGATTTTAATTTTTCGCTCTTGTTCCTTTGGAATATTGCCTCATCTCCAATTCTTTCTGACCAAAAAAAAAATAAACGATACGAACTTTAGCCAAGTAAAGGGTGTCCCAAAATTAACGCAATATTTGAATCTTCCGCCATTTGTACAATAGCGTTAGTCTCTCAAAAAAAAAGTTGACAGCTGACAGTTTAGGGCTTGTAAAAGGAAAGCGTTACACGGCAGAACAATTTAAAACCTCAAAAATGACAATTAAACTAAAAACTTTGTTTTCTATTTGATTCAAATCTTGCGTTAATTTTGGGACACGCTTTAATAATCACTTCGAATTACAACCGCTAACAACAAATTTCGTTTGAAAAATAAACACATTAAAAAAATTATATAACATTTTTGTTTTGTCCTCATCGAGTAAGCGCGGATCCAAGATTGGGTTATTGGGCGGTCATGTCCTCTTTCCCCGGGCCACTCGAACACTGGTATTATTATAATTCAATTGGATTTGGTGGCTTAAACGGCTGAGTTTCCACTAGATGACTTTGAATTGAAAAGATGGATCCCCCTTGTCATCGGGTAATTGCTTACCTGACTTGTTCCATTTTATACGTTTTTGGATTTCTCGGTACTTCTTAAAACGACGGCGGTGCACCGCAAGAATTTTATTTTCGAAGACCTAAATTTGTATAAATATTTTTTTGTATAAATTAGAAAATAAGGTTACAAAAACAAAAATATATAATAAATAAAAATACACATAAATTGTCAGCCCTACTATGAACAAAATTCGTTCAAAGCTGATAAGCTTCAAGGCTGATTTTAAAAACGGAATCTCAGCGATAGACTGGTCGGCTTATTTGTCTGCTATTGAATCATTTTAAGTGATAAATATTCAAAATTGTACCAGTTCCATACCACAGTGGCAAAATAAATAATACATGCCGTTAAAAGTTATCGCAATTGTTTCAACCGCTATAATCCTAATTTTCAATTCAGTTAAGAAAACCTATTCTACTTAATTCTCAAAAGAAATGTTCGTAGCTAAAGGTTGTTGTTGGCTGGCTGGTCTGGTGATTATGAATTTATGATCCTTAGAATTGTCTAAGTAAACATTTAAACATTTAAGATAATAGGAAATGTTCGAACAGGATTAAAATGTAACAACACGTAGCTTTAGTTGATATCTATTCAGATTTCTTTCATATTGGTAGACGGTTGGTTTCCTCCTAAGTTTTCAAGCACAGTAAAACAAAAGAGTTTTCAAGAGTGAATTAAATTTTAAATTAAGTGCAAAAATACCGCTTATAAAAACATATTGAGTATCGATTACTACTTCATATCCATATTAAATATTTATTTAAAAGAACAAAAAATATTTTTCACTAGATTATTGGCCGCTGAATGCACACAAAAGTGCTGCCGCTAATCTGTATAAGCGGGATATTTTGCAGCTTCACCACCGCCTTTTCAATCCCTTCAGTTTCTTATGCACTCACTCACTCACTGTGTGCGCCTTGTGCCAGTCTGTGTGGCTGCTGTTGGCATAAGAACTTAATCGCTTTGTCATTTAAGGTCGTACTCTGGTGGTATCAATTACTCTATAATAGTTTTAGTAACAAATATTATTTTACATTTATCCAGATTTAAATGCGTTTGATCATGATCAGCTTAATTGTTGTCATCTCTCATTTGTATAATACTCGTACTCGTCGTCGTACATATTTTTATTTTTTTCAAGTTTTTTTTTCTTTTTTGTAAGCTTTGCTCTTATCCGCATGATTATCGGTTTAATAAAGTTAAAACACCTTGTGGTTGTGTTTTGATTAGGAATTAAGAAGGGCTATAATCGATTGGAGGGTGTTAAGCTTATCAAAGTCAATATAGTTTTGATGAGGGAGGTCTTATGAGGAAGGGATTTGAAAGCACACTTTTCGAAAATAAATTTTAAGAGATCTTTAGTTGATAAACTTTTAATAAATGAAAAGCTTGAGTTATGTTTTGAAAATTATTTGTATGATCTACAAAACTGTTGTACTATTTCATAAATCACTAGAATATAATTTGTTAACTGCATTCTCAAAAAAATTTATCTATTAAATTTTCTCTCGTTACCGTCTGCCGACAATTCTTGATTTCATAAAAATAATATTTGAAATAACTACATAATTGAATTTTATAAATAAAAATTAAATCTTGGTTGGAAAATTAATCTATCGAGCATAACAACAAAGAACTTCAAATGTTGGCGGGAATCGAACACACAACTCACAAATCGATAAGCTGCAAACCGGCGACTAACTTGCGGGGGTAGCCAATTGATTTACTAACACAAAAAATGCGAATTGATATTCTAATTATTTAAAAAAAGGCGTGTGACACTCGGGGACTGCCGCGGCAAAGCTATTGCATAGCATTTTTTTAATCAACTTATGCAATTATAATTATTTATTTATTTTTTATTTATGCAGTATTATTTTTTTCTTTGATATAAATTCAAGTTTTTTCTTTGATATTAATTCAAGTTACACTTTTTGAGCGTGGTGAATTTCTTGATTCGGTCGCCGCTCTCAAAGTCCGCGATGAAAGCTATGCAATAGCTTAAATATATACGAATTGTCTGTTTGTTTGTGTATATCATTTTTTGTCAACCACGATTGCTCGTAAGTACGCCATTTTGTGTTTTCCTACATGTAAAAATGTGTTCTGGCAATACTGTATGTTTTTGAAATTAATAGCATATTTTAGAGGTTAACATACGCTAGGCGATTCAAATACTTAAAAAAACGACTTAAGAAACAAGCTTATTGTTAGGTTTTTTTCGTTACGGAATTTCTTGACTCGGTCGCCGCACTCAAAAAAAAATTGGTTAATTTTTCTTTGCACCCATAAAATAAGCATGAGCCAATAATTTTTGTATAGATGCTGCTAAATAAAACTTTTTACAAATTTTAAAACTATTCAAATTACTAAATGTCATAAAAAAAACAAAACAAAAACAAACAAATGCGTCAGATATCTTCAAACTCTCTTTAAAATGCCTTAAAGGATTAAATATTAATTTGTACATTAGGGGCATAACATTTAAAATTTCTGAATATAAAAAGGAAACACCTTGTATGTACATATATATGTATATTTATATATTTTTCGCAAGCTCTAGAAAAGTTCTCCCAATCATCAACTGCTATAAAGATTTTAAGTCTTAGTCAGCGTTTATTATATATATATATATTTATTAATAAAAAATAATAAATATTTATTCTTTTGTTCAGGCTTTACATTTTCTATTTGAAAGAGTATTTCTAAAGATGCCGTCTCATTTGATTTTCATTTTGAATTCTATAACCATCTCGCTGTCTGTTTTAATACACAAAGTATCCTATTGTTTTCTCTCAGTTGTTTGTCCGTCTGGCGCAGGCTCCGGTCCCCAATAATAAAAAATTAATACAAAATTTAGCTATAACTTGTGAACTATAATAGATAAAAACATTTGAAGTTCTCACTGGATGTGAGTTCGAGCCCAGCTTCAGACAAGTTTTAGCATCTAGTGTTGTTAGTTGTTGGACTGTTATAGTGATGAAGGCATAGTCACTGAACAGTACGATAATTGCTGGTCTATTCTATTGTACATCCATCGCATAATCGTCGGCGAAGCAAAATATTGAACAAAATTCTTCACACAGTTCAAACAAATTTAATGCGCCTATCTCATTGTCCCTTTCCCAAAAAAAGGTAACACGCCTACTGGTTGGTAGGCATTAATTGCCTGAGTGTTACTTCTGTTAAAAAAATATCTATTATAAGGTACGCTCACTTCGTCAGCTAATTAGCAATGGATCTCTCCTGAATTGTCAAATTTTGTTCACAATTGAACGAAAAAAGATTGCTGCGCTGTGACAAAGTTTTCAATGTGTGAAAGAAATGTAATAAAAGAAGAGGCGCAAAAGTTATTTAAAAGTAATTGATTGGTGTTTGAATTGACAATTGAAGAGAAATAATAAAAAACAAAATGGCTGTTGCTTGGTTCATGTAGAAACAAGCCTATTTGAATACATAAATATTATTTTGAGAAGCAATAGCCACTGGAAACTGTACCACAGGGTGTGTAATACAATTGCCGCTTTAAACAAAATAAAAAAAATAGAGCTAAGTCAAAAATTAAAGAGTGCATAGACAAGAAGCGTAATTTTTAAGATAGAGCAGTTTCTTGTAAACCATAATAGGCATTGAAAGTTTTCGAAGGTTTGTATTGCCGCTTTAAAAACAAATAACTATTAAAAATTTAATTCAGGTAAAAGTTAAAGAGTGTGTAGAAAAGAGAAGAGATGATTTTTTTAACGTAGAGGTTCACTTTGTGAACCGTAATTGACACTGGAATTGAAATTCTCACAGGGTTTGTATTGCCGCTTTAACAGAAAAATAATACAAATAGAGTTCAGTTGCAAGAGTAGGCCTTGGTTTTGCCTCATATTTTTAATATGATTTTTGCTTCGACTGGACGTGAGACGAATTGCAACCTAGACGGTGAAAGGATATACTTGGAGATTGTTTCTATATATTAATTTTCAATTCGATGTCCGTTTGTAATTCTGCACGTATGTATTTTTCGCTGTTTTTTTATTTTTTTTATTTATTTCTTTTCGATGTTCCATACACAAGACTTAATTAAGTCTTATATTGCAGTATAGAACTGAGCATATGCGAATACAATGAATCAGAAACCATGACAACATGTATTAGATTTAATTAAGGAATGTTAAAATGTAAAATAAAATTTAAAATTTAATAATATTTAATTACATAAAGCTAACAAAATTTAATAAAAATAAGCTTACAAAAAAAAACTGATTTTTTGTTTGTTTTCTTGACTAAATTTTATCGATCTGCTTGAACGTGCGATATAAAATGAGTTATAAAGTTACAAATACATACTTAAGCTCTCCTCGTATACTTTATACATTTCCCAGCGTTTTAATACGACAACGAAGTAGTCTGTCATTTAAAAAATTCAATAAATGTTATCTCCCTAATATCAATTTTTTATGTTAGGCAAAGACAATAATTTGTTTGCTTCACTCCCCATTTTTATTTTCACTCCTTGATCGTTATCTAAAAAGAAAACCTTTTTCGTTTTTCTTTTTATTTTATTAACAAAAAATCAATACAATTAAAAATTTATCATTTGAAATTTATCAAATTTACTTACTGATTTTGTACACACTTTGCGGTCATTTATCGAACCATTAGTTTGTTCATGATGTTCCTCCCTTTCCTATAAAACAATCATTTTTGAAAACTCAAACTGAACAATAAGTCTTTGAAAACATTTTAATTACTAATGGAGGGTTTAGTGTAATTGATACTTTTGATTGATTAGGATTCTCGAGTTTTATTTTAAATTTTTCTCAATAAGAGTGTTTGTTTGTTGTCTTTAGAGAAGCTGCTAAAAATTAATACAAGAGTCATAGTCATTAAGTAGCTGCCAAAGTGTGAAGACAGGAAATAAGGTGAATGCTTTATTATAAATAAATACATATTTTCAAAATTAACTTCAATGGCTGCTTATTAGATTTTGTTAAAGTTCTTAAAAGTGATGAGTAACAAATTAAGAGTTAATTTTATAGTATTTAGTAAATTTAATATTCGGTTCTAATCTGATCTGGATAAAGAGGCAATGAAATGCATGTATGTATATAGACCAGCTCAATCCACAACAAATAATAATTTTTTGAAGTTAATTTTATAGTTATTATTAAGAAATAAATATCGAATGAACTGAATTTTAATTTTGCTTTACATAATCCCAGTTCAATATTATTATTTTAATAGTTGATTTCTGACAAATATGGGTGGCAACTAAAATAATGAAAATAACAATTTATTATACATAAAGATTAAGATTTTTTTTATGAATAATTGAAAGTTAACTTAATTGTTGAAAATATTTAGCTTTAGTTCGTCTTTGACATTTTGTAAATTGAAATGTGGAATTTTAAAATCACAAATAATCGGTACTACTCGATACTACTCGATATTTTTCGATACTTATTAACTATTGACTCAGCAATACTCAATGAATGGATACCTTGAACTCAAAAATTAAATTCAAAGCGAATTCGTACCATGTCAACTTGTCGATTCAGCTGACTTAATGTGTTTCATAATTTTTCATTATCAAAATGTGATTTTTGGTAGATATTTCTGGTTTTAAATTCGCCTTGAACAGTTAATTGTGACATCCACGAATGATAATTGCCAAGGCGAATTCTCTGGCGACTACTTGGTATGCATTTGCCTTGATTAAATTAAACATAAATTTTGAAATAATTCAATTTTATTCGAAAAAAATAAGTTTATTATTTTTATATTAAAATATACACTAGAACCCCGATGTGCGACTTTAAAGTGGATCGGGGAAATGCGACGCAAACCGAACAAATCGACGTATAAAAGTGCACTAATGTTTTGTTTACTGTGTCAAAAATTTTAACATTTTGCAAGTAAAATTCAGTAAAAGTCGTAAGTCGTACATACAGAAAAAATAACAATGTTGATTTCATGTCATGTATTTTTTTGCAAAAATATTGACTTTGTTCAAAGCTAACATACATTCATATTGATTCAGTGCTTTAAACTTTAAATTTGAAGTAACAAATAGTAGATTGAATATTTTTCGTAGTTAAAATAACATTGTGCCATGTTGAATTTACACAACTCAGCTTCGTAGTAAAATAAAAAAATTGTTACCTTAAATTAACTATGGATTTGATAAAATCAATATTGAGTAGTGTAAAGACAACATTTCTACATTTTAAATCAACATTGCTAATAAGTATTCCACGAATTTCAATGAAAATTCCAAAAGTTACAAAAGTATAAGAAATACTCATTGGTTTGAAACTTTTCAAAAATATGGTTTAAGGTCTACTGATGATTTGGCATTAGCACCAAATGTATGTAAATGAAATATATGTATATTAAAAAAGTAAATACATAATAGAAATCGTGTCAATTAAATTTTTTTATGGGTTATTTAATTAAGGGCATAATTTTGAACTAACAAACATTTAGTGTTATTTTAATATGAGTATCGGTTTAATTTTAAAAGAATTTCGTGTTAGATCAATCATTGAATCGTATTATCTTAACATTATAATTACTTACATATTAAATGAATTTCATGCTGAAAACATATTCACTCAAAATGTAATTTATGTTGTTTCAAACTAAACTAATTTTGATTCAACAAGATTCGTCATATTATTTTAATGTGGATACATTTTTATTCAATAAGGTTCGCATGTTATATTGACATGTGCTGGTTTTGTTTGCAAGTTATAGTAAAGTCATACTAATTTAACACGAAACGACTATGAAGCAAAATCATTAATGCTAGTTTTACATTGTGTATATTTCTGTGTGTATAATACGTTTTATTATATTTATTTCAGCAGGTCTTAGTTCTTATTGAGAATATATTTTTAAGAAAGAAACCCAGCAGCTTGTTATAAATTGAAATACATTCGATTGTATATTATTATGTCAATAGAAACATTTAAAATAAAATATTTAAGCGCATACAACTTGCATCCGATTCGGATTAGTATTTTCCTATCAAATTGTAAAATTAGATGTACACTAGAAGAAAGGAATAAAAACAAAGGAATAAAATAAAATTTAGATTTGGATGGCTCCGTATTGTATCATATTATTATTTTAGTTTCAATTATGAAATTCGTTTGTTTTCTGCTATCTTTTTTCGATTATTTTTTTCCAATTTGTTCTTTTTAATTCAAGGCCTTGTTGATCATCCTTGTTTTTATTTTTCCAAAGTAAAATGTAAAAATTTTAATTTAAATTAAAAAATTAGAAATTGTTTCAAAATTCATACATCCAGGAAGCAAATCACGGCGATCAATATCGAGTAAAATCCCATACAACATTTTTGGAATTTGTATGGAAATTTCGCTCGATATCGAATGCCGTGATTTGCCCCCATGCACTTCCGCAAGTTCTCCTACAATAAAAAAAACTGGAAAAAACTAATTAATTATATTATTTTACCAATTAATATGATAAATAAATATAATAACAATAATAAAACCATCTCAAGAAAAATTCAATTGGATTTCTTGTTTATTGAAATATTTGATAGTTCAAAACCACCATATGATCGATCCTAATTGGGCCCATCTAATATTAATATAATGTCGGCTACTAAAGGCTAATTTTATCCAGGCACATCTTATTGCCCTCCGAATCACCATAGTAATTGGACCCATCCTACCTTCACTTACAATGTCGGTAGTGTTGAATCTATCTGACAGCCTAGGCTAACGCTGTGTAAATGTAAGTAGGAATTATATACAGATTTTGTACGGGTCACACTTACATTGTCATTGGTCTCAGAGCGAAGATGTATGTGATAGAAATTCCACTGGGAATATAAAAATATTAAAAGAGAAAAGAGAAAATATATTTAGATAGATAATCATAATTAATTTTATTCATCCCACATCCACATAAACATTAAATAAAAAAAATCAAGGCGTATTTAACCAGGTAACAGCATTACAGCAGCTGACTATTCGTTGCGAATGTCAAAATACATACAAAATACTTTTGTCTTTTTTACTTTTTTTCTTTATCTGTTTTCTTTGTTTTATGGGTTTTTGACATACCCAATGAAACTATACAAACAAAAATGCCTGTTTTCTTGTATTGTTGTAATTGTTTTTCTAATGCTGCCACCTATTTAAATACACCTTGCTTGTGATGTGTTTTATACATAATTTGTAATATATTTGACTGAAAAAAATATAAGTCGGAAAGTATTGAGTAAGTACTTCTTGTTATTGAGTACTAAAAAGAATTGCCAGTATTTAGTACTCAACAACCAAATACTCAATACTTTTACAACTCTACATTCATATGTACATATGTGTGTACTTATGTATGTTTAAGTATAAGTAAATTTTTTTTCTTATTTTCCTGCATGCACTCTTTTGTCTATTGAATTTTAATATTTATTTCATTCAGTTGTATATCTTTATTATTTATTTTTTTTTGTTGTTGAAAATAAATTTAATATTTTGTGCGCATGAATATTTAACAAGTTTTATGTAAAGAAAAACAAATATCGTAGAAAATATGTACTGGTATTACGATGCAAACATAACTTTTTCTTTATATGAGTATTTACACTCAACTTTTTAAAATAGATAAGAAACATTTCTGATATTGTTTAATAAAAAAGATTAAAATATCTATAATTAAAATTATTATTAAAACTTGCTGCAGTACTTTAAGCACATATAATTTCGTTTTAGTAAATTATAAAAGGATATAAAAAAAGCTTTATTAACGGGTTAGCAGTCTGCAGCTCATGCAACGTAGTCATATCTCAAAAAACATGATTTTCGAGTTAAGAACGCAGAATTATTCATCGTATCGTTCTTCATCTTAGGTGAGAAATTCATACAAATGTCTTCTTTACTTGCCTTTTGAGAGAATACTTTTTAAATTTTCCATTGATGTGTGTCTAAATTAAAAACTTTAAAAACGTTTTCTGACGAACGAGTTTTTTTGAGATATGACTATATTGCAATAAAGGAGCGATATGTATACTGTTCATTGAACTAATTTTGCAGAAAATTAGACCTGTGGACGTTGAACGAACGTCGTTGATTTGAATTGGACTTCACAGAACACAAACAATGCGGATACATGGAGGATATCTCACTTACTGTAGGTGTAGTTGGACTTGACAGCGTAAATTGATTGAAAAAAAAACATCAAAACTATTGCAAAATAAAATATTTATTGAAAAAATTAGAACAATTGCTACTAAATATTCCTGTGAACTAGTTGAAAACATGTTGAAAACAATACGGCTTAGCACACGCATTCTGTGAACTCACAAGACAATTTAAAGTTGATTTTATTATAGGGAGACCAGAATCCTGTTAGAAAACCACTCCTTTTAGCTATTTAAATACATTTCATATATTTTATTGATATGGGCCTCTGAGAAACCGAGTTTGAAAAAAAACTCTGACATGTTTGACAGTCTCACTCTGTAGCCTGATATTTTTATAAATTTTAACACATAAACTTGCATGAGTTTTGCCAGAACTTTTTGTTGAATTTTATTACCAAGGCACGTTGAAAATATCATGAAAAACTGTTAAAAAAATAACAGGTATAAGATAACAATTAACAATTAATGATTTAAAAGAATTTTGTATAATTAAATTTTGTTTGCACATTACAATCACGTGTCTTTTCATAATTTATACAAAAGAGAAAAAAAGAGAAATGATTTAATATTAGAAAACAAAGTTGAATATATTTTTATATAAAGCCGTTCGCGATTTTAATAAAAAAACTTGCTATTTTTAATGGTGTTTGTGATAAGGATTTTTAAATTAAAAATATTCCAGACGTGTCCTTTTCCTTAACCTTCAAAAATTTCTTAATTTTGATAACAACCAGAATCCTCTTTTCCGATTCACTATATAAATACACTGCAAGCTCGATTTTCGCGACTAATTAAAAACCAGACCTGAACCAGACAGAACTCAAAATGCTGTTGAAGAATTTTATGCAATTTTTAAAATTAGAATTGTTATTATTGATATATTTACATTTTAAACATTTTTAAAGTATTTGGATATTTTGAGTTGCTTTTTTGGCACATTTTTTTTTAAATAGCAGCTGAATCACGTAGTTCATATAGTGCCGTTGTCGGCTTAAAATTTTCTAAAGCCATCCACTTTAATTTTGTTTAATTGGACTTTCTTTTGATCGTAAAATCGCTGCTGATATTGGCAATTTTTTTCCAAACTGCTTATAAAGCATTTTTTCCATTCTTGGGTATTAAGCTTTCTTTTCTTTAACGTACGAACTTTTTTTAATAACTTTTCTTGCTTTATAATCAGGTACCCCGAAGACTAATGCAATCTCAACTTTAAAATTTTTTTTTAATCTCTAATTTTTTTGGAAAAGTCGCGAAAATAGAACCCATTTTTCTCAAACTGTCGCGATTGTAGAACCTGCAATTACAAAAATTAAATCTTCGCGATAACCGGGCCGTCGCGAAAATGAGTGGTCACGAATTCCGAGCTTACACTGTACTAGGCACTGCGCGTGCAGTTACATTTTTGAAATAGTGATAAAAATTCTACTTTTGCGGAATAATTTATTTAAAAATTAGACAATTCAATTGGAAGAATCTTGAGAAACTCAAGAACTAAAAGCTTACATCTCTTTCTTCATTTTTACCTTGTGAACGTTGCCATTCTGAAATTTCAGAAAGAGAATATAAAAATTCTACTATAAAAAAGATAAGGGGTTCCTCATTAACGACTCTCTCGTTAAAATTCTTTTAATAAATTTATTAGCTTAGTATATTTTTATTCGACCTTATTATGTTTTTTCAAAAATTTACTTTGTGATTTTTCAGGCTTTAGATGAAAAACTTCAAATAAAAAACTCGTTTTTTTGTGTTTTATTAGATGTATTTTTTGTTTAGTTCCTGAAGAAGATAACCGAAGGTGTTCGAAATATTGAACAAAAAAATATAAAAAGCTCTAATAAAACATGCAAAAAAAAGTTTTTTTATTTGAAGTTTTTCATCTAAAGCCTGAAAAAACACAAAGTTAACTTTTAATAAATTTTTTAAGTAAAATTAACAATTTTATTGAATTTAATAATAATTTTCGTAAGTCTGAGTTTTCGTGATCGTAAATATTTTTTTATCCGAGCTCACATAAACGTGTATGAATGTGAGCCCATAAAGCTAAATTTTTTTCTAGTGATGATGTATTCTCTTGAGTGAGAGGTTACGCCGCACAGTGGCTGAAAATCGTTTTTCATTGGCCAAAAGTCTTTTTTTTTGTCACCGATTTTTAAAATTTTTACGCCCTTTTGCAGCTAATATATCCAGATTAAGGTAGCCAAAAAATTAGGTTAAACTATTGATAATTGTGAGCGTGGCGCGCCGGACCCCATTTCTTCTCAAACTAAACAGTTTTTTTTATACAATCCAGAGACAATCTCAGTATTTTTTTTAGGATTTCTATAAAAATATTTTTAAATAATTTAATTAATTTAATAAAGTTGCAAATTTCTTTTTATTTTAATTTCTGTAAAAAAAATTCGAAACCATTTGAAAAATACAATTTTCTGAACAAATTCTGAGTGCTGATTATTTCTTCTATTTTTTCCTATTAAGCTTCGACTTTTTAAACATTTCAGTTTCTTTATCTTTATTTGTTTAATGGAAATATTTGTTGGGTGTTTTTTTCAGTTCCCGAGTAGTTAAATAAATATATTTTTGTGTAGCATTTTATTTATTTATGTTATACGTGTATACATACGATTATATAAGTATGTATAAACATGTGTACATACGTACATACACATTCTTTTGTGTTTATTTTCAAGTAGTTGGAAAAAAAATCTTGTAATATACATATAAATAAATGCAAGAACAAAAGTAAATAATGAACACAAAATAAAAAAGTCCACACGATAAAATAAAAAATGAACCAGCCAACCAACCAACCTTTTTTATATAAAAAAAATATAAAAATACATAAGAATTATGGCCAGTCCTCACAGACGATATAAGAACTTTACAATATAATTGCAGAAGCTTTTGCACCGAATTTAGGAATATCTATCTATATCACGTTTGATTTCCTTGTTTTTGAATTACGCCCTAAACAACGATATCTAACGATATCGCATGCGGTAAGTTGTCCGCAGAATAAACAAAACAAAATGACTTACTGCCTGGCCCACGATGTCGAACGATATCGTTTATTTTTGAAATTACCTATAAATGAAAAGCGAAATTGATTTTGTTTTAAATGAAATTTCACAAAAGAACGATATCGTTCGACATCGTGGGCCAGCCAGGCAGTAAAATTAGCAATAATTTTGATTAAGTTTTAACTTAAAATATTATTTATTTTATAATTAGTTACGTTTCTACTTGCATTTCACAGCTTTCTGAATGAATTTTACAATTTTTTTATTGTGTCATAAATGTTGACCTTCATTTTAGAAAATAAAGTTTTTTATTTAAGCTTTTCATTATTGTTATCGAGTAATTCACAAAGAACACTGTTACAATTTATTTTTTATTCACATTGCAGTTCGAAGGCATATTATTGTTTTTCGATTCGAATGAAAGAGTTTTGTGTTTAACATTTTTGGATATTATTTTACCAAAATATTTTGTTGTACCAAACCTCTTGCTCAACTTATAGTAACCAGACAGAACTAAAAGTATTATAGGGTACATACTGAAAAAAATAAGCAAGCTACCCACACCAAAGACAAACATTTACAACCATATAGTTGAAGAAAAATGAAAAAGCAGATACTTAAATGTAAAAAGAAAGAAAGCAAAAAAAAGTAAAACTTACAAGGATCGATAGAGTAGTTACAAAGTATTACATAAATGCATTATTGAGTAGGAAGAGAAAACTAAACAATGAAAACTAGCTTCCATCTTTAAACCACTCTACATACGGGTACACACCACCCTTTACAACGACACATTTACCGCCAGCTCCGCAAACACTCTAAAATGGAAACTTTTAATGGATCATGAAAAGTATATGACTTTCGTAGTTTCAGAAGAAAGGAAAAAAAAAGTTTTTAAGAACTATCTCTGTGTTAAAATAATCATATTGACTTCAATGTTCATGTCTGGTCACAATATTATTTTTAAATCTTGCAACTTTTGTAATGCTGCTGCTGGCTGGGCTGGTTGGTTGTCCAAATGAAAAACTTTGCAAACAAATCTTTTGTTTACTTTATTTTTTATTTTTTGCAATATTTGGCCATATTAAAATATTTAAATATCTTTTATTTTACTTTTTATTTATTATTGAAGTTAATTTTGGGGAAAGATACGAGTCTAGCAAATTTTGTTTAGAAGTTTCTTTTGTTTTTGTTTTGCCCAGCAAAACTAATGAATATTTTTTTGGGTAATAAAATGTAGTAAGCATAATAATTTGTTTAAACAATTTGTTTTATCTTTTTTTAATAACATATTCTTCTCTTTCTTCTCTTTCTTCAAGGATTTGACAAGTCATCGATTAAGTTTATTCGCTGAAATCAAGGAACGGTGAAACAGTTTTTATATGAAATGCGATCATTATTTTAGAGCGATCTCTTCATTAATTTTATTCTAATGATAATGAATGTTGTACTTACTACAAAAACGTTTTGTTATATATTCCCAATTTTTAAAACTAAGCTTTGTTAAATTGCACAGCAAAAATTGTTATCAGTGTAATTAGATTTCTATTATTTTTTTTCCTTATTACTACTAAACCCCCAATTTACGACATTCTACGAGTACATGAATTCAACAATCATCTTGCATACCTTCGTTCACATTTACATTCGCATTTATATGAATATTTATGCATACATAAGCAAATAATATTGTTATTGATCTATGCTTGTGTGTGTGTTTGTGTGTGTGTGTGTGCAATAGGACAGCCCCAATTTATTATTAGTCCTTGCATTATTTTAAATGAAATTTCTAACAAATATTACTAAATAAGCTATCAGATGTGATTGGTAAGTTTTGGTTAATTGCTCATTAGTTAAACCACCATCATTAGTTAACTAAAGGTATAGTCACATTTGACTTCATTTTGTGATATAAAAACGAAGTGAAATCACACTAACCCTAAGGAAAAGTAGTGGTTACGGTTTTTTGGGCAAATGTTTTCCAAGTGTGACCGTACCTTTAGACATTATAATTTCATCCTTTACGTGGGTAAATTTTATTTTAAAACCACATTGAATCGTATTTTTTTATATTAAAACAATAATTTTGTTTACACTTCTTACAAAAGAAAACTCCGTAAGGGCCTGGCTGATTGCCCATAACTATCACAAAAGTATTATTTATATAAACAAAATTCGCAATTTTTTTAATTTCAATAATAAATAAAAAATATCGGTTTTAATATTTTAGTTATTTGCTAATTGTTTGTTAATTTTTTGATAATTGAAACGGTTTATAGACGTTGCCGGCATAAAATTATCTTTCTTGAATATAAGTTTGTTGCTCTACGTTCCAGAATATTTTTGAAATTTAAAATTAACTCTTTTCAGTTTTATCCTCACAAAATTTTAGGGTTTGGTGTACAATTAAATATACGTTTCCCACATGTCGTTAGATTTATCTTGCATACTTTTATTGCAATATGATGATATTTTATGTATTTGGGTATTTTTTATTTGATCGTACATCATTTGTAAGGATAATTCAGTAATTAGATAAGTTGTTTATAATAATCAATTATTCCATTGAATATCATAATATTTAACAATTATTTGAAACATAATTTGTATAAAAATTTCAAAGGATTTTAATTGGTAATTGATAAGAAAATATATTAGCTAGTTAAGGCATTAGAATAATACATTTATGTGTGTAAAAGAATATTTTTGATAATTCTTCATATCCCCTTTTTCCCCCGAAATAGCCATTCTAAGCCGATGCTTGAATCTTTTGCAAGTTACTTAATAGTTTGTATGTATACATACATCTGTATGTTGGGTGAATAATAATTTTACCACTCTTTTCTCATAAATAATTCAAATCATTACAAGCACCGCATAAAATTGCTGAACTACATTATATAGGGTTGCGTCCTTCGAAAACAGCATCTTTGTTTGGTTTTGCTTTAGTGCTCTCAGCCTTTCGTGCATTCGTTTCTCAATAAAAATAGTTTAAATTAAAAATTTCAATTAAACCAATTCTTTTCCAAAAAATGGCGTAAACTAATTGAAAATATTAAAAGTTATGTCGCTAAGCGAACTTGGAGTTTTTGACAATATTATTCTGGTCCTTAAAAATTGGGCTATTCTAACGGGAGTACGTACATACATATACATATATGTGCATACATATGTACATATGTATGCATATGTTTGTGTGTCCTTAAAATATGATTATTTGCAGTAAGTTCGTGTGTCAGAATGAATATTAAACACTTAACCAAAGTTAAATAAAATGGCTAACACCACACGAAAGCATGAATGTGTGTGTTTGAGAGAGCTTGCATACTTTAAAGTGTAATATTCTATGTGTATGTGTGGGTGGGATGTAAAGGCATGCCATACTTCAACTTAAGTATCCGAATCTACAATGAGAAGTAGAAAGCCGTAAGAAACAATAAAGAAGGGACAAAATAAAAATGATTATTAAATGAAATAAAAAATTGGTACCTCAATTAGTTTCATTGTATTCACGTGTGTGCGTTGGCAATAAGCTGGAGGGAGTACTGAACATTTTTTTCTAGCATGACAGGGGTTTTAATTTCGCTTTTAACTTGTACACTTGACGAAATAACTAGTGCTAATGAAAGATTTTTAATATTTTTTTTTTTTCAAATTATTAATTATTATCATTTAAAGTTTTGCGGGTTCAATTCCTGGCGGAGACTTTAATTAGTTTACAAAATGACTTGAAAAATAATAATATAAATATTTGTAGCAATAGATTCGACCAAGTCGAAAAAAATTTTATTGATAATATTCGTTGAGTTAATTTAAGTCGATAACATATTTAGTTTCATTCAGTAATACGTCGTCCGAACTTTAAGCTGTCAAAACCGACTTGATTTGATGACAGCAAATCTCAGTGTGTTATGAATATTAAAGTGCGTGTCTGCCAGTCTTTTCTATTGTCGCTGTGCGGTGCGGTGGCACACGCTTGCCAGGCAATTCAAGGTACACATTATACTGGTTGTTATTAAACGACTGTGGTAGCCTTTAGAGGTAGGAGGGAGGGCTAAAATATGAAAGGCGAATAAAACTTTATTTACAGAACTACTCTGGAGCATAGTGTTAAACAATTTGTCGTAGACATGTTGTAGATTTAAGCAAAGATATTGTATGCTTTTGCACGTTTACTGATGGGCTCCACCAACAAAACAAACATATTAACACAAACAAACAATCAACACACATAGATACAATTGTAGGTACATTCACGATGTTAAAAAACGTTTTGAAAAAGAGCATATAAAGCAAAAACGAACACACAGAAAGTGGTTATTGTTAGTGTTCCTTTTTTTGGGTTGTTTAGCTTCAGCAGTGTGAAATAAACAGTACAAAGTCTTGTAGCTAAAAACTGATTGGTACTTTTTATTTTTTTTAATTAACTGTGGACCTTAAATGCGTGGAAAAGTCAGGAATCAACGTTCTGAAGGCAAAAGTTTTAATTAAATTAAAATTATACAAAAAATTTAAATATTGATATATTATTTAAAGGAATTTGAAATTAACAAAATCTTTCAAGTTTCTTCAACGAAAGACCAAATCAAAAAATATGAATAACATGTGGTATCATATAATGTATGTATTCTAGTATTTTCTGTAAAATCTTTCGCTTAAAAACGATTATCTCTCACAAATTTTGCTGCTAACTGACTTCAGTTAGAAAAAGGAGGCTTCTTTAGAAAATGTGAAGTATTTTACAGTTTCGAGAATTATTTGCGAAAAAATTTTAGAATGTTCCGCATAATGCTGGAGAAGCTTCAGATGCAATAATTTATTTTAATATCGAAACCACAGGTATGTATATACGAGAGCAGTTCAAACCCATATTTGGATTGCGTTTCCGGAATGCATACAAATTTCAATCTTAAATCTGTGGTTTTCACATATGTACATATGTATAGTAGCGTACATATGCAATGCTTAAAATCAGGGACTGCGATGCTTTTTTTTCGGCCAAAAATAAATTTATCTTGATGGGAAAAATAGAGGAAAATTTTTCAATTTTAATTGGATATTTAAGAGAAAAATTTTAGGTGTTATTTGTGACCAAAGAAAAAGACAAATTTATATTTTTGATTGAAAAACTATCGATCAAATTTCAACTCTTAGTTTTGCTTCTAATGAGTGTTTGGAAAAGTTTAAAATAACAAATCTCCCAAGATTACCATCTCTTACCTAATAGTAGGTACCTATATATATTACAGTTATTTTAATTAAAATTTTTCAAATTGTTTTCGGACCCTGCTTAAAATTATATTTTTAAGAGAGGCAAAACAAGATCTGTTTGAAACTTTAAGATGATAAAAACAGCTAGAAGGGGCGAACGAAACTGAGCGAAAAAGGCAAGAACACAGGTTTGACAATTGTAAAATGAGAGCATAACGATGACTGTATCTATGTACATATGTATGTATGTATGTATCTCTGCTGGGAGCGTTACAAAAAATTATCCATACCTATACAGGACTTAACTCTTTATTGGTGAAAATTATTGTAATGAATACATACCTACTTACATACATTTTGCTCAAAACAAAAAGAAAATAGAGCTGGCTTAGTCTCCTAGAAAGAGCGTTTACAATAAAGTTCTGCGGCACTAAAAACAAAAAATTCATAAAGGTGATTGTGCAAAACCTCAGAAATATCATTAATTATGTCCCGTTTTTGCTGAAAGAACCAAAAATAGAAGGAACACCAAGTTAAAAATTGCAATAGTCCAAAAGAAAAACTACCATTGTACCAAACATTCGCATCCCTGCTTGTTTCGTATATTCATTTATAAGTATGAATGTGCATGCACGAGCTGGAGTAACAGTTTTATTTTAGATGGCTGAATGGATGCAAGTTGTTGAACCGCTGTCAACAAAGCAGTGTTTGTTTCATTATTTTGGTTTCGTTTATTTGGGGGAGTGGTTTAAGCACATCCTAAAGCAAAGAAACGAAATAAAAATCATAACAAAAAAAGTAGTATATGGGTGCGAATACTTTTTATAAAATGTTTTATTTGGTTGCTATTTTGTCTTTGACTAAAACAGTGCATGTGCGTATGTGTTCTTTTTTGTTTACAGCCGTTGTGAGTATTACATCTATGTTTAGGAAAGAGGAAAAAAAAATCTCTCACACACATTCATACTTCAATTTTCATATATGCCAACACAAACAACTATAACGACGTTGAGTTAAGTAAAGCTAAGGGCTTACTAGATTTTACTCTGTTTTGCAAGAACACGAATGGTCAACAAGAGCGAGAGAACATATGTTTCTCTATTCTCTTATGTTTTTCACCATTTCTGGTAATGTTTTGTTTATTTACTTCCATGTATAATAATACTTACTCTTTTTTCCTTTAGTGAAGTGGTGCATTCCTCAGTTAAATATTTTACTATTGCTATCTCTGTCTAACATTGCTTGTCATTATATTTTTGGTTATATTTTTATTTCTACACTACCTTTGCATCTCGTCATTCGTAAGTTGTTGGTAGAGTTGTTGCCGTTGTTTTTGTTCCAATACTACTGCTATGCTTCGTATGTGGCAAAAGGTGTTTTGTTCATAGAATTACAATCAGTTCCAAAGTAACGTTCGTGCGAATTCGTAGTGTCTTGTGTAACTGTGGTGTTTTTTTGTGTGTCATTTATTATTATTGTTAACATTATTCACATTGAATTGTAACGCAAAGAAGAAAATCGAAAAAAATTTTAACGCTAACGTTTCTTAAATAAACTAAAAACGCCGCCGCCGTCGCAGCATTTAGTCATCGGTTATTTTTTAAAATCGCACTAAAAACCAAACGGTTAGTTTTATCATAACTTTGAGTGTGAATTTTAATTACAGTTCAATAAATATTTGGCAAAACCAAAAGGAGCCGTTAAATCAATAAAATAACAAAAACAAATAAAATACGCGGTTTTAAAACAAACAAAAACAACAAGAAAGAAAGCTTAAATTAATAAAAACAAAAAAGAGAGGAGCTATTGTTTGAAACAAACAAGAATTAATCTAAAAGTTCTGTGTTTCTAGTTCGTTTAATGCCTATAAATATTATTTGATTGAAACATCTTTTTAATGGTTATAACTGAAATGAATTTAATATATTTATTTGAGAAATCTTTTAAAAGATTTTAGTCTCACAAAATACTGTGCTAGTGTACATATACATATACAAATTATAAAAAATATATGAATTTGTTAAAACAAAACAAAACAATTATTGTTCTTTCGTGCAAATTTAATGCAAAAAAATAAAGTTTGTAAACGAAATAAATTAAACTCATTTAAAGTCAGCCACAAATCCCAGACAGCCATTAATTTTTGGAATATTAATATTTAATTTACACGCTGCGCTAATTCTGCAACTTGCTGCCACTCGTTCAACACTAACCCAACAAACAATTTTGCTGTTTGTTGTTGTAAGCAAACAGCAGGTTGCTTTTTAATTTATTCGGTGAGTCTTCCAACTAAATCAGCGAGAAAAAGATTTATGGATTTTTAAACAATTAACACTTTTATAAATTTAAATTAATTCAGAAGTTAACATATAAACAAACGACATAAGATACGGAAAATTAAAGTCGTTGAACTTTTTTCTCTTGTTAATAATCAATTACTACATGAGTTCTTAACAAAAAGTAGTTAATATTAATAATTAAGTATTAGAGGCATCATTATATGTATATTACATTGATTACATATCATAGAATAGCATAATTATGTACATATCGTATGTACTATAGGTATATATTTTTAATTTATCTATGAGATCAATGTATGAGATTAAGGATTGACGAGGTCGTAAAATTTCTTAGTAGTTTCCAACTACAGAAGTTTCAGCTCTTTAAATCGTCAAGAAACTCTTGATATTGTATGTATGTTTGAGAGGCTTTCAATTCCTGGAGGCCGCAAGTAACAGACTGTTTGGGATAATTTTCAACCGAATTACCAACGGCTGCGACATTTCTAGCATTTCGATCGATGTGTTTTCTCCTTGGAACACTCAAAAGTAAATAGTTTATCCACTTACTGGCGTAAGCGGCCTTGACATACGTTCGAACTTCTCCATAACGAACTAACAGGGAATCTATGGATTTCTAGTTAGTGGCCACCTTCTAAATGCAGACTGTTCATGTAAACATTTGCTTTTTATTTCAATTAAGGGCTACCATTAACATCTTACTTCGCTAACAAAGTCTTCTTCAGCTATTGTGGACTGATCAAATTCAAGGTACACACTATTTTATTTTTGCAACAAATCATTTCACGTTCTTGATTGAAAATAAAAATCGCTGTGGGAAGATTATGTCGTAAATGAAAAATCTGTTCTGTCTTCATAAAAGCTTCATTACAGAGAAAATTTCGCTGTAGGGAGAAAAACGTCACTGTATTTTAGTTTTTCAATAAAAGTAATTAAAAAAGTTTAAGTTGGCTGAGCTTAACTCTATTATATCCTGATCCCAATAGATATGGTCCAAATGTTGTTCAATCCAAATCATATTTTGATTGCTTGTCACACTATCAAAACAAAAAGTTTTGCATACGAAAATTCATGGAGAAGGTTCAACGTTCGGAAGATTTAGAAGGTTTTATAAACAAATGTATGATATGATATGATATGACAGTTATGTGAGAGCAAACTGCAGAGGGGATATTATGCATTTCGAATCGAAAGATAACATTTTCGTAACACAATGTATAAGCTATACAAACTCGAATGATTTCCGTTTCGAATCGAAATACCTAATAACTCTTCAGTTAATTAAAAATGATTTTTTCTTGATCAACCAGATTTTATATAACAACTTTAAAAAATCGTTTCAAGCGGTTCAACTTGTATTGTAAAATTTTATTCAGAAAGTGGTGAACACGATTTTTCAAGGAACATTGAAAATTTAATTTACTCCAACTTACACAACAGCATATAACAACGTTGTTTTCGGAGGCCACATATTAGAATATATTTTTTCATATTATCTCTCACAGCCGCTGATTTAAATCTTATTTATTAAAAAAGTTTTCTATGTTGAGAGTTGAGCTATTCTATAGAAACAATCATTTTTGAAATGTGATATCGAGGCATATCTCGAACAATAAATTTACTAAATACTTATATGTGTCAAAATTTATGAAGCTTAAGCTTTAAAAACATGTTTACTTAATTTAATTCCAAGTTCGAAATCGTCTTCTAAATTTAATATTTAAAATTATTAATTAATTAAAACAGTGTCTTCTAAGAACTTCTCTTACTTCAAAGTGTATTTTGTTCACTATTTAATTTCTTGTCACTTTAAGCCGAAGCAACATAAAAGAACATTGTAATCATTTTATTATTTCGCTGTTTCCTTAGATATAATTAATCAAATCAATTAATATGTCTCACAGATATAACTAATTTTTCAATTAAATAATCTCTAGTTTTACATGTAAGAAAGTTAATTTATACAATTGTTTTTCAATTATTAAAAAAAATAAAGTAAATTTAAATTAAATTACTCTTGACAATACTTTATTTTATATTATTTTTAATTGTTGCTTTATTGTAAAACTGAAGTGAAGTAATTAAAATATATTTTTTTATTATTTAAAAACTTTTGGAAAACGAGAAGGTTTCTCATATTTGAAACTTCCTTAAATTTAAATAAAATTAAAGGGTCCAATTTAAGGACTTTGTGCTTACTTCAATTCTATTTAAATTTAATTTGAGTTCGAAAAACGCATTTGCATTTTAAGTACTAAAGTTATATTTACACTGATTTTAATAGTTAAAATTAAAATAGCGATCAGATAAGCGAAACCTTGAAACTAACTAATTTATCTATCCATGTACTTTTGTCTTTTTAATCCGCTGTTGTCATACATATCCACCTGCTCACAATGTATGCCTTTTTTCATACAATGCACGTTAGTCTCAATATTTCATACAATCCTTTAGTACTAATTGCGTTAACGCTGATCCGACTAGAGCTTGGTATTTCCCAGTCATTTTTACTTCCAGGAAAACAGGAATATTCTTATGAATTTTCTAAACAAAGATCATTTATCAACTGTAAATTAGCGAACAATTCATTGTATTATTAAAATAAACATTCGTTAATCTAGGCGAATATTTAGTTAAAAATTTAATTCTAAGCACTTAACAAATCACTTGTCGTTCTGTTTCTTATTTTTCTTCGACTGAGACACTGAGTCTTGTTCTTAATAATACTTTGTAATTTGGGCGATTTTAATTTTTATTTAAAGCTTGTTCGTACCGGATCTTAATAATATCGTCTGTGGCATCTATATTATTAATAGGCAAACACGTTTTTTTGGATCTCTTTTACGGCCTTAATACTGAACCGATTTAGGAAAGATTTATATGTTTTTAAACGGGTTTTTATATAGATTAATGTTATTTAAATCGGTTCGATATTTAGGGAGCTATAAGCGTTTAAAGTCGCTACAAGCACATGTACACTTATTACACATGCATCTATTATCTGCAACTTTGAAAATAAACAAAGTATTCCTGGGTATTTGTTCAATTTGCTTTTGCCTAGAAATGAGACAGAGTTTTAAGTTGTTTATTTAGAATATTTCTTGTTATTGCATTTTTTCGTATGTGTTTATGTAAATGTTTAATATGAATTTCTAGAATGCGGTCGATTGAGTTGGCCGCTGGACACTCTTGTATTAAGAAATTTGATTCCTGACGACTCAAACTCTCCACTGCATCTTTAATAGTGGTCAAAGCTTCCTCTAAACTTTCAAAAGTTGTTTTAATTGGGTGCTTTATTTTAAGAAACTTTTAATGAATGCAATTCAGTCATGATATAATATCGCATCTTTTTGTGATCACGTGAATTAAATCATTTCTATAAAATTCCTTTTTCATGTATTTTTTTAAAACAAGCAAAATATATTTTCGATTATTTGACTAAAGTTTTAATTATTCAATAAATAGAATAACAAGAAATGATGTCACAAAAGCAAAGCGAGCTTTAAATTGTCATTAAAGGTTATTTGTTTTTGTTGTTGTTTTAATTAAAATTTTCCTAATAAAGTTAAGGGTCTACTGATGCGGTTGCATAAGCACCGGCGCAATGCAGAATAGTTGTACAATAATTTACCGCGTAACACATAAATCATACACATACATATTTATATAATCAATTTGAAGATATGGAGGTTAAAATATTTTACTGATAACAATTTCATCGTTTTAATAAAATGTTTGTTAGTTTTTTATTAGAATTTAATTATTATCCAAATTAATTAAATTAAATAATATTTTGTTTATAAGAGATGTAATAACTCAGGCAATTAATGCCTAACAACCATTTCGATGTGTTACCTTCTTTGGGAAAAGGATAGTGTAGAAAGGACAGATGGTACACAGAAAGAAAAACGCCGTACTAAAGTCAAGTATTTGCTACTTACTTTGAATACAATTCGTACTCAAAATTATGAGTACAAATAGCAATAAAATGTACTTTAATCCAGCCTAAAACGGGATACCCTTAGTAACCAGACCAGGAGTTTCTTAAAATGAGTACAGAATTCTTTAATCACGTGAAAATTCTTGAATCAACTAAAAAATAAAATTGAGCAGTTAATAATCCGTACTTAAATCAATATTTTTGTACATGATTTTAGTAAATCTGGGATCACCGTACTTTTAACACCGCTTGGGATTGATTTAATTACGTATGGATTGATTTTTCGTTTGAGTGTATAGGTGAGAAACCTTAGTTAATTCTTTTACGCGATTTGTTAATTTTTTTTTGTAGCAGTTTTACTGAGATTTTGGTGTCAAGTAGGGATATTAATTTTTGTTAAACTGAACAGCCATTTTATTTAATATTTTACTTCGCCGACGAAGGAGGATGGTGTGATGTACACTAGCACACACCAGTGACCACTGCTATGCCTTCGTCACTTAAACAGCCCAACAACAACAAATACAATGGCACACTAATGCACATCTGCAAAATGCTAGATTTTATGGGCTGCGCCTACGTTCTGAGGGCTAACTACTTCAGCCAACTGCACCCACAATTATTTAATAATGTATTTAAATTTAAGTTAAATACTTAATTAATACAATTAAACCTTAAATTGGAAACTTAAAAATATTTACATTCAACTTATTTAAATAATTACTATTACTATTCATAATTAGTTAAAAATTAATTGCAATTAGTTTAAGTATAAACATTTAATTGATACAATTTGTGTAGTGGTGTAAATTTAAGCAAATTTTTAATTGATACCACAAATTATTTAATTGAAATTTAATTTAATTTTTTCTGTGTCTACTATCAGAGAAATCTATTCTGAACTATTAAAATTAAGTATCAATAACACTATCAAAGCCTAAAAAAAATCGAGTCGAAAAATCAAATCGAATAATTGAGTATTCTGACGATAACTTCCTTGGGTTTTGATGGAAATTCTACTTTGTACACATGAGCATCATTAACATGCTTGTTGGGTTGGTTATCTTGTGCCATAAAAATTTATCATAAAAAACAAACATATGCAATTTCTAATTCAAAGTGACAAGTCCACATTTCAAATTAATATTTAAATATGAACATTACCATAAATATAAAAAACAACAAATAATATTTAAAAATAAAAAACGCAAGAAGAAATAAAATTAAAAATACAAATTAGGTCAATTAAAATTAGTAAATCGTGTGAAAAGCTACAAATTATTAACAGGAAATAATTCTTACATAAATGAAACACAAAAGGAAAATAAAAACATGTTATAAATTTTATAATAGACATGTTTAAAAAATCGATTACCTCTCCCCTTTATTTGAAAACAACCTTGATTAAGAGAAATTAAAAAAAAGAAAATAGAAATAAAGAAAAGAAAAGGTTCACTCGCAGCTACGTTGTTATTAAATAAAATTTAACATTTGTGTAGATTAAGCCAAGTTAGTAACTACTGCTGTCAAGAACTATCAAAAAAGATAACCGACACATTATTCACACATTTCGAACATTTCGAACATTTCCATATTTTTCTCAGATATAAAATTAATATCTGTAGAATTCATTGTAAAACTAAAACTAAAGCATTGAACAAATTGTATTTGCTGCTAGAAAATATTATTTAAAATCTATGAATCTTGCAATGTGTGTGTATTTTACTGAGTGGAACTATAACAGCTCCTATGGAGAGCAATAAATTATAATGATGCTGCTGCCCAAATTATTATTATTTACGATTATTAATCAGAAGCAAATTTACATATTCAATATTGTATAAATTATTTCAACTGTTTTAACTAGAAAACGATATAAACTGGATAGTTTTGGGTTCGAGTATATACACACATCCATACATACATATGTATGCATGTGAGTGCGCTGACGGCCTTTGAATTGGACGAGATAGTTGGAAAAACACTAACAAAACTGGGAAAAAAATCAGATTATTAACAAACTTTTTTTGCTTAAAATAATTTTTAATTAGCATTATGGTTAGGAAACTCTCCTGAACTGTTTTTATGAAATTAAAGAACGATTCACCGTGTGCTCGACACGTCAATCGAAAGGACTTACGACCCAGTTTGAAATAACAAAATAAACCAAAAGCTGTGAAAATACAATTCCAAATTGAAATAATTTTGGCAGGCTTTTCTAAAATATACTAAATTCTCTTTCTCGCCAAATTTCATCTCGCAAATCCTAACAGATTACAGTGCAACCTCGCTAAGCACAACACCCACAAATTGTTTATATTATTGACGCATAAAACGCAATTTTTCTTTAAAAAAAACTCAGTAATAGCAATTTTGCTTTCAAAATTTTGTGTCCTTAAATTTTAATTTGTTTATTTTGCTAACTATTTATGTTTGTATAAATATTTTACATTAGTTTTCTTGTTAATTTAACATGATATTAAAGGTAAAATTTAAAATGTACAAAGTTATTTCAATGTGATTAATTTTAAAGCAACATATTTTAATACTAAATTAACAATTTTAACCATTGATTTAACTTAAAACAATGTTAAAAGTAAATTAAATTGGGGTTTTCCACATATTAACAATGACTTGATATCAACATTTCTTCATGTTGATATTACATTTTTTACTGTGTGTAGTGTACCGATGTTCAAAGCACACCAAGAAAATGTGTGTATGTATTCTGCTTTTGTTTCTGAAGCAAATATTTTGCATTGAAAATTATTTCTGATTTATTAATTTGATTTAAAGTTAATCTTTAAGGCGGATATACATATACTATCTAGAGGAAGAATAGACTAAATCATGCAACAAACGAAATTGTTAAACGGTTTTGATGCATTAAGCGAGGTTCCACTATGTGTAGCGGCGTATAAGTATTGTATTGCATTATATTTTCGTGTAATTATAGACCAAAAAATATGCTTTGGTGCCAAAAAGTTGAAATATCAATTGCAATTACCGATTGTAACTTGATTACTTATAGTCCTTTGAACAGTACCTTCGAACCATATTTACAACGTCAGCGCTTAGGTGAGCTAAGCTGTTTCAAACACTCTTTTCTAAAAAAAGTGTAAAATTTTTTTTTTCCTTTTTCATTGAAAATTTGCAACATAATGATTTTTTGAAACAGTGAGCTTATCTATATATAAATAGGCAACGACAAATTTTTCTCCCTCGTTTACCAACCGATTTTGTTCATTCTTTTACCAAATGGTGAACATTGTTAAGCTTTAGTGACCCGATTATATATTATTTAAATTGATTCAATATTAAAGGAATAAAAGGCTAATAAAGTTGACACCACTACAAATGCCAAAAATACACACGTACACGCATTCACTTATGTAAGTATTGGTTCAACTAAAAATATAAGCAAAGCAATGAGAGTGTTCAAGAGTACCTACATACATATGTGTATGAGTAGTAATATTTTTTTATAAATGTGCGTGTTTGTATGCAATTTTATTTGGTTTATTGTTTTTTCCATGAGGAAGGGAATAAGTAATTAGGTAGTTTTTTCTGTTTACAAGAATGCTACTAAAATAGGTATACGTTTAAACTGGCAGTCGAATTTCGACCACTAGGCGTACTATAGTTAGAAATTATTGTATGATCACTTACGTGGTGAAATTTTTGTCTCAAGAAAATTTTGAATAGCAATTTTTTTGATAAAATGTAGAAAAATGTTAACTTTTTTAAGAAAAGAAAACGGCATTAGGCTCCTAGAAATTATTCTAGTACAAGGCAAGCACCATATTTAGGTTTTAGCAAAATCCTATTTTTTAAAGCGACATCAAGTCCAGTAACAGATAGCCGCTTCCTTACTGCACCGTTTTTCTTAGCAAATTATAAAAAATGCATCTCAGATGTGAAGTAAAATGAAATAGTTGCATGATTTGCTTTCGTATATGATTTGCTTTCAAATAAGGGGTTTCCTAAAGAGTTTCTAACAAACAAACTCACAGGCGCGCTCACACACAGAGCGTAAAACTGAATCCAAAACAAAAACAGTTCTTTTTTACGTTTTATTTGTACTCGCCCGTCGTATTGATCTTCGACCAGAAACAAGTTTCTTTATTGAATTCAATCTGGTGGATAAACATTGAAAAATGACTGGTTATAGAGAACAAACAATATTTATTTGTATTCTACATACTCGTTGCATATGAATTTGTATTTTCCTCTTCTGCTGCTTGTGTCTGTCAGTCTGTCTGTCAGTCTATCAGTCTGTCTGTCTCTAGGCACTAAATTAATGATACGGGAGGGAGGGTTGTTTTGTGTTTGGTGAACAAAAAAGGAATATTTAATTAGCTTATTAATTCATAATTTTAATAAAAATAAATTAATAATATTTTTGTTTTTGTTGTTCTTAGCTGGTTTTCTTTCTTTCATCATTATTTTTATTTTATTTATTTATTTTTTTTTTTGACAAAGATTTATTTAAAATGCAAAAATAATATTCGTAAATATTAATTTTTTATGAGCCACAATACAAATGTGTCGTTCTGTTTATAAAGTTAAGGAATTTTAATTACAATAAATGTGGTTTTTATTCAAAATATTTTTTATTTATGAAATTTTTGAAAACGTTTAGTGTAGTTTAAGTGTCTTTAGGCGGCGTTTAAACTATTTTTTTAAATCAATAGTTTCCATAAATAAGAAATAAAATGTCGCTACGAGCGTAAATGCTAATTTCGATTGCGAGTTATTGATGCCAAATTGCTTTGTTTAAATCTTTTTTAAATGGATTTGACAATATTGACCAGAAAAAAACATGGACCAATTTTTTTTAAGAGATCCTTGTGAATAAAAATTAGAGAGTCGCACTGATGTGTTAACAAACATCGAGTCCAAAACAAAACGATTAAGCAACGGGACCAACAATTGATATAAAAACAGAAAGCGGCAATTTTTAGTCGGTTGATAATAAAAAGCCGTGAAGTGAAGGCTTTTCGAAATCCTATACGGGTATAAAGCTTGGAGTCTATACAAAAGCAACCTGCGACGACTGCAAGTTTTCACTAATCGTTGCTTACGAAGGATTTTTCGATGTTTTTGGCCAAACACCAACTAACTAACGCTGTGCTGCTTCGAACTACGAATCAACAGCCAACCTAGTGCACTCAAAAAATATTCAATCCATCCGTACTTAAATCCATCCCAAGCAGTGTTAAAAGTACGGTAATCCCAGATTTACTAAATCTAGTACATTGATTGATTTAAGTACGGACGGATTCATATGCTTAATTTAATTTAAGAATTGTTTAGTTGATTCAATATTTTTCACGTATTTGTACTCATTTTAAGAAACTTTAGGCTTGGTTATCTAAAGAAATCTCGTTTTCGGGCTGATTGAAGTACATTTTATTGTTATTTGTACTAAAAATGTTGAGAACGAATCGTACTCAAAATAAGTAGAAAATACTTGAATTTAGTACGGCATTTTTCCTTCTGTGTACGACATCTTGAAAAGAAAAATTTAATGCACTGGTTATACACTGACATCCGATAACGGGGTTGACAAGGCAGCCAAGACAAGGTTGTGGACGTCCAAAAACAACTTGGCCCATCTCAACTGTTCGTGAGCTGGCTACTGTAGGGTTTTCATGGAATTAAGCATTAAGATTAGCCCACAACAGAGTCCGTTGGAAGTCATTAAGTGAGACCGTTTGCTCTCCAACTGGAGAACATCACATCAATATTTGAAATATAAAGTTTAGTGAGTCGTTTTGTGGTTTTGAAATTTTCAACATATTGTTTCTTCCGTTCGTTAGTAAAATTTCCCAAAGGACACTTAATAATTGTTTCCTTGAAATATTTTTTCGAAAATAAGAAGAGATTAAATAAAAGTTGCGTTTTATTTTAAAAGGATTTATTATTCCGGTATGTTTTTCGTAACACGATCACAGCACTTGGGGCTTACAAAAGTAAGTAAGCAAGTAAGCTTTCGTTGACCCAAATTTATTATACATAAATTACAACAAGAAACTAACGAATTAAACCGAGAACAGTCCACTGAAAAATAATCAAGGAAAGGTTACACTGTGCGCGTAAATAATGATTGTTGGCGGAATTGCGTTATTTGTTACTACTAAAACACTCACAAAAGCAGTCATAGCAAAGTTATAAATTTGCCTGCGTCATTGTAATTAATAATAATAACTAATTTAATAATTTTGCCACTCTCTAGATTTGTTTAACCAAATCCCTTGATTCCTGATTTGTTAATACCAAAAGACTTGGTATATTTGCAATTGTGATTGACGTTAAAAAAATTCGATCAAGCAAATTTTTAACATCAAACTTTACCCCGAAAAGCTGAAACTGGAACCACGCCTGAACTATACCTTTTTATTCTCTTAAAACAAATTTCTCTCCAATCAACGCAATCGTGTCCTTCAGACTCTATTTTCATTCATTTTGATATTTTGTTCGATTACCACTCACTATAACATGTTCGGTTGTTGTAGTTTCTTCTTTAGCTTAGAATTATGTATTTCAATAAAATTTATATCAGCAGAAAACTGAAAGCTTAATTATTAACTCTGGCCGACTGAGTCGCACAAAAGGGTTTAAGTTTTATTTACCAACTATTTTTTAATACACAAAACTTGCTTAACATATTTTTCATTTGGCTATAATCAATAATATTAGGCTGCATGAAACACCTACACTTTAATTCAATTTGAAATAAATAGCAAGAAAAATAACTCACTCATTCATAGACGTATTACCATTTTTGACAAATTTCAATTGCTTGAAATAAGAAACTAATTCATTCATAGACAGGAAAAAAAACTTATATTTTATTTCATTCTTTAAAAGCATTGAAAAAATCATGGATTACATCCGCCTGAAAAAAAACGCAAAAAGCACATGCAGCCAGCCAACAACCAGATTGATATACAATATTTGTTTATCTATTTTGGAGCCACGGAAAAGTCTAGCATTTGGTGAGACTGACAAAATGTCTACGACAATCAAATTGACAGTTTTAGTTGATTTTTTTTTTCATTATTGAAGTTTACTTCAAAACATGCTCGTATATGGATACAGGTTTATTTCCATCTTAAAGATACTTGCAAATGATTTCTGAGTTCAGTGTTCATGAATGGTTTTTTTATTCCTGTTCGTTTGTTATTTTTAAAGCAAAAAAAAGAACGCTGAATCTAGATATTTTGAGACAGATTTTACAAAAACATCAACATTATTGTTAAGTTTTTTTTGAATTGCTATTGTTATTAATGTCTTTTCTGTTATTTATTTTTTATTTAAAGATTAAATTGAAATTTCATTTGTTTTCTGAGCACAAGGTTGGAGGAGTTGTTATTTTTTAACTTCATGTCTGTTTTTTTTTATATATACTCACATACGCACATACACATACATAAATATATTTTTTCATTTTTAATGATAAAAGGACGCACCTCTATTTTTTTTTGATTCGGCATACAAGCTCGTAGTTACGTTGACAAGGTATTTTTTTAATAGAAATAATATTCATTCAGGTGTGAGCGTTAAATTAAAATCAAGATTCCAGCAAATGAAGAAAAAATTTATGAACAGAAGTACAGACACATACATAAGCCAAGTAACATGACGTAATGTCACTTTTGAAACAATTGAAGTCCAAATAGAATTACCAAGAATTTAGATTAAACATATTTTATTTATATTTTTTCTATTACAAAAAAAAAAAATGTTTTCAGAAAAATCCAATTTCGCTGACGGCACCTTAATTGATCGTGTATTGTATAAAATACAAGATTTATTTATTTAGTTCTTTTTTTTTTCTAACATTAAAATTGAAATCCATTGAGGAAAGCTTTAATTTCATAGATGACAAGTTTATAAATAAGATGTTTCTATCATGGATTTAAAAAGATGAAAAGCCAGTCACGTTAATTGCATTTTGATTTATAAGAAATCTAATTAAAATAAACAAATTGAAATTTCAATTAAAAATTATGAACAACAGAAAACTCGTTATATAAATTAAATATGATTAAGAAATAATAATAAAAAAATTCCATCATCTAATGTAATTCTAGGCCATTCATATTTACTATACAAAATTTTATACATTACAGAAATTTGTTATTTTTTTTCTACGTTATATTTCTGCAATAAAGAGTATTAAACTTGTCAAATTTTCACACTTTTATAAGTTTTTGGCACAAAACTTAATTAAACTTCAAAATAGATTTTGCACAGATTCATCAACAGCCAGCAGCGAAAAAGTCATCATACAAACAAGTTTAAAACTCTACAAAAAAATAAGTAAAATAAAAATGCAACAAAAATGAAAAATGCTTAAAAACAGTTGCTGGATGCCAGAGATGATGTTGACAGCAATGCATGCGTCTCATGATGATGACGTTACTGATATTGCTGCAACTAATGCATCATTTTTCAAATGCTTATTTCAATGTTTCTTTTACTACTTTTCAAATAACACATTTCATACACATTAAACATATAATTTTATTTAATTTGTAAGCGAAAAAAAAATAAAATAATAAAATAAAAATTGTAAATAGAAATCTACTACTTCCACTTGTCAAAATGCATTTAACACCATAACAAACATGTAACAAACTAACTTGAACGAAACAGCGAAACAGCGAAAACATGCTTTAAATGAATAAAAAATTTCCACGCAAATCCACGCGTTTACCTAAAGCAAAATCCAGCCAACCATTAATAAAGTTGGAGTGGAAATTGAAACGCTAAATATGTTCAACTGCTTCTTGCTCCACAATATAAAATCATTGTGAAAAGAAAAACGTATACAGAAATGTTGAATAAAATATTGCATGCATAAACAGCTCCAAAACGTTTTCTGAATTAAAGTCTTGAAATACTAAAATATGTGTAATTTTTCCTAATTGGAACTGCTTGCACGAATTTTTAAAACTGGTTGCAGAACCATGTCTTCATTCATTAGACACATTAAATTATTTCATAGTGAAACAACTGCCAATGATGTGAATTTTATTTTTCAGCGATTAATTTAGAATTTCGTAGAGAAATTCAGTATTTTCGACACACAAACGCCAGATGTAGCCCAGCGTGCTCACTTAAATCTATTTAAAATTCCGTCTGCAGTCATTTTTGAAATCGATTCTTTTGAAATATTAAGAGAAAAATTTCATTTTGCAATAATTTTTTTTTACAAAAACCTCGAAAATTAATAACAACCTGGCCCACAATGTCGAACGATGTCGTTCTTTTGTAAAATTACATTTAAAAAGAAAACTAAATTTTAGAAATTGTTTGTGTGAAAATTAATTGCAATTCAAAGTTTGACTTTGATTTTTGAGATAATTAAGATTTTTTGATATTATTAAAAATCGTAAAACTTTGCTTAAAGAATTTTCACAATCCTATTACCGGAGATATTTTAAAATTCAAAGTCAAGTATTTTTGGAAATATCAAAGTTATTGCAATGAAACAGAAGTAAACTGTATTTTCTTTATCTACTTTATAAACTTTTGCAAAATATTGAAATTCGTTAAATAATACGGTTAAATATTTCATATTCCTAATCACTAGTATCCACCATCAAAAGTGGTAAAATCGAACAAAAAGAACGCTGATGAGATGGTGTAGCGACCTCGAAATCAGTACTGATCCGTTCTGTTAGTCTGATGAATAAATTGTTTCAAATGAAAAGTACTCTCTTAATAAAATAGTGAAGTTATCCAAAAATAATTTCTTAAATTAAGAAGATATGGTGGATAAACTCAGATTTGAACTCAAGCCATACAAATTTCATTTCAAAATATTGAGATTCATTAAAATCGAATATTATCTGTAAGAGTTACGAGACCAAAAAAGGTTTTAATACCCGATGTAGTCAACTTAAACAATCTGTAGCCCACTTCGAACAGGATTGTAAAGAGTTTACATTTCTTAAATCTATGATTTTACAGACATCATTTTGTAGTCGAATTGTAAGTTCCAAAGATCTAGATTCATTAACATTATTCTTGCAATATGAGCATCGTCTGTGAGGTTATTATATTTTTACTTGCTCAACTTTGAGCGTGCCTCAGAGAAGAATATCTTTGCGTACGTACAAAGGCCGCAAATGCAGTAAAGCTTAAAGGCCGAAGCACATAGAATCCGTCGTACGTTATACGTTGCTTTTTTCAACTGACAACGAAGTTGAAATACAGGCTTTGTCACATTCGATACGTTTTCGTCAACGCAAAGTACTAAAGTTGGGCAACTTTTAACTTTTAACGTACGTTGAGTACTTTGAAAAATATATTTTTTTTGCTTTGTTTTTATTAAGCTTTTCGTGTTGTGTGGTGACAAAATTAAATTAAATAAAAATAAAAATTAAAAAAATAACCAGAATATCTTCTAATTCTATTGAAAATGTGCATTTTAATCAAATGAAGGTGATTTAATGTCCGTCAACAAAGTATTCATTGTGTCAACCTCCTCCGCCGATACTTTAATGTTAGTTAAAAAAAGCAACGTATAACGTACGACGTATTCTATGTGCCTCGGCCTTAAGTAATCGAAACTGGGATGTTACTCTCTATTGCTATGCGAAAGAGAAATAGTACAAATCCAACTATTGTTACACTGAAATTGCTTTCGCATCGCATTAGAGAGTAACTCCCCTGCCTTTGGACACACTTGAGAGGAACAAGTCTTAGTAACGTTAATGATATCAGTTTTTGATGTCAGGATTTTTGGCCGCAGAGGATACAATTCTTAAGCTTTCTTTATTTTTTGAGAGTTTTTATATAAAAAATGCAGAACCCGCGCATAAGTTGCTGATATAGCAATACTTTCCAAGGTGTAAGCTTTAAACGTCAGTTGAAATTTCCTTATTTTTTTACAAAAAGACATCTGTTATCGATAACATTAGTAAAATTTCCTTTAACATTATATTTGAACTGATCTTCAAAACCTAAAAAATTAAGAAAATTTAGTGTCATAAGGGCCTTACGGTGATACAATAGTAATAATACTTCGAAAAAAAACTTGAACAAAAAAGTGTTTCAGTCATGCTGCTAATATCTCACAAAATCATGTCAGCTGATTACTATTTAAACTAACTTCCACTGAGTATGGAATACGCAAAGTAATATAATTACTATTTTGTCTATTGTCTTTAAAATTTCAAGCAAAAAAAAGTACAGCACTAACTTAATCCTTATTAAGGTATCATTAGTTTTTACTTTTCGTTACCGTTCTGTGCCTTTATTTATTTGATTCTTGTGCTCAATTTAAAAGTGATAATTATAGCAGTCCTTTTTCTTTCTTTAACTGACCACATATACCATTGGATATCGGAACTTGTATGTGGACTGCTCGTTCGATTCACAACAAATGTTTGTAAAAAAAATACAAAAAAGATTAATCGATAATCACTGTTAAATGCATTTTTCAATCGTAATCGCGATTATGAAAAACTTCAAACCCTTCCACTAACTCATATTTTACAATAAACGACTGTATTTTTCGGTATTCTCATGTACATAAATCGAAATGCGGAAGTGCATGTCGTCCAAAGAATTTATTCTATATTTACAGTACTATTTAAATAAATTTGTTTACATAGTTGAAGTATTTAAATCTAATCTAATCTAATCCTGAACAATTATTTTTTAATTTTTCGTCTGTTGATTAAAAAAAAAATTACGTATTTTATTTTTGTTTTCAATATTAATTCTCACTCACAGTTTTGCTTTCATTTCCTAAAAACATGCAGTAAGCACAGTTTAATATAAAGAGTGAATTATTAATTTTTTTTGAATAAAAATATGTATCAAACGGAAGGAAAAAACCGGAAACGTCACTTTTTCAAACCGGTTAAAAAAAATACATAAAACAAAAACCACTAATTAGAATATATTTTTGAAAAAGCCTTTTTTGTCTGTAGCATTTTCTTAACTTTTTTAAAGTGCTACAATTAAAGGGGGTAATTTTTGAGAATCCATGCCACAATATCACCCAGCAAAAAAATGAGCTTAACAATCGTTAATAAAATCATCGATGAACTAAGCCCCAAGTAGTTCTATTGCTAGTGAAGCATCAACGAATTTAATAAGTAGTTGTTATAGGTAAATTTTCACTTACGATCATGCATGGCCACGTGAGTAGAAAAAGGTACTCGGAATCACAAAAACTCTAGCTCACGAAATGCTTACGAAAAGAAAAACTACACAGAAAGAAAAACGCCGTACTAAATTCACGTATTTTCTACTTATTTTGTGTGCGAGTCGTACTCATTATTTTGAGAAAATTTTGTAATTTAATCAAGCCGAAAACGGGATAACTTTAGATAACCAATCCTGGAGTTTCCTAAAATGAGTACAAAATTCTTTGATCACTTGAAAAATCTTGGATGGACTGATTTTGTTTGAATTTATAAACTAATGAAAATATAAAAAAATTCAATGAAAAAATTACAATAAAACCAAAAAAATTCTCGGAACATCCGCGTCGAAAATGTACTCATGCACGCTCACTCACGCTCAAATTTGTAATACTCGCGTTGATGCACACTCACGTGATGAATTACGATCATGCATGATCACGATGCGGTGCCCATCTCTGGTAGGAAGTTATAGTATTAATAGTATTATCTGCAAGACAGATCCACAACAGGTAGTCTCATCTCGCCTTGAAAATTAGAACAGATGTGTCACAAAACGGTTGACGAATTTATGAGAAAATAAAACAAACAAAAATTATATAAAAAATTAAAACATGTATGTATGTTTGAATGTGGGTATAACTTGGGAATATGTGGATATAAAAATGATTAAGGAAAACGTGACATAGAAGGTATTTCGGATGCGACATCACCAACCGTATCTGCAAAGTCACAAATAGTCCGAAATGTGTTCCCAATAAATCATAAGGAACTCTCAGACTATTAGTAGATTTCCAGTTGCAGCAGGTTGGTACAGTTGGTACTATTAGTGGTAATCTGGTTGGAAGTACTGCCTCAGCTCTATAGTCGGCTGGTATTGATAAGCAACAGCAAATAAATAATTTTTAAAATAGAACACAATGTAAGAACTTTTTTTTTAACATTTTATTTAAAATAAAAATTGTTTTTGTATTAATATACAAACTCGTACATACATGAATAATTTTTTTCTATTTTTTGTAAACAAATAAAATTATTTAAAAAAGTTTGGCAGCCAAAATTCAAGCGAATTCAATCACCTGATCTCTCCAGGCCACCTGTTGGGAATTCGCCTTGGTTATCTGTTTTAAATGTTGCTGACAAACAACATTTTTAGAATATTAAATTCAGTACTTGGTATGTATGTACATATGTACTTGGCATGACGAAAGTGCTACGATATTTTTTGCTGGGTATTTTCATTCAAAGCTAAAATAAAAAAAAATAATTATGTATAAGAAATTCTGCATAGTTTGGTATGCAGGCATTTTTACGGAAGCTTTGATAAAAAAAACTAGCTACTCGTACATAAAACAGCAATTCATATTACAAAGTGGTTATTAACTTTGGCAGCGGCCAAAGAAGAAGATGTGTATCGGAGACTACATGGCCTGGCATGAAGTTGGTTATTTTACTGATAAGCTTTTGACTTCTGCAATGTAACTTGCAAACAGATTAAAGGAACGAACAGAAGCATACCAGTACGAGCAACTGTATTATGGTTTTAATAGCTGCTTACACTAACACATTTTTAATTTATTTATTTTCATTTAATGACTAATAACACTGATACTTTTGTTATTTATATAAATATGCATGTATGTACACATGTACATATACTTATGCACTCGTATGCATATAAAAGTGCACTAACACGAACAGTGGGTGACATTGTTAAGACAACGCGTGTCTAAAAACTGCATTTTTTAAGTTTGCTGTGGTGGCTGTTTAGATGTTTAATTAACACATTTGAAATGTAATTAAAATATCAACAAAAATATAATTAAATTTTTGTTTATTTAAGTCTTAAGTTCAACTTGTCTTCTGTTGAAACTGACAAAAAAACGAAACTAGTTAGATGTCTTAATTAGTTTGGGAATCATTCTAGTTGAAAATTTTTAATTACTGTCGTTAGTTGTTTTCATACTCGTAAGTTCATAAGTATGAGAAATAAATACTTATTTTGCAATAATAGTGTTGATAATTTGGAATTTGGATTTTAATTTATGAGTTTAAAATCGAATTTCAATTGACTAAGAATTTACATTTATTATTTATGAGGTTAAAGTTAAAGTGCTTTAAAGAGAATTTCAGCAAAAAATAATAAATATATAAGATGACTGTGATTTTTTGCTACAGAATCATTTAGTGCCGAAATTATTGATACACGATGGAAAGTAAAGACAGAAGAGTTTGCAAGATTTAGAGCGAATGTTGATGTTTGAATAGTATTTGGTATGGGCATATCAGAGTCGTATAACAAATGTATAATAAGATCAAAAATGCTGCCTTCGATCGATTGTGGGAACTCCGAAAACTATCTTCTCTAATGATATATGTACTTTCGGTCACTTTTTTAATTTAATTTATGAACCAATCCTTTACGCCGTTCTTTATCAAAAGCCTGGGAAACGACGAGAGCAGATGCGTTTTTCTGAAATCGAATTTAATTGATTAGAAATGCATCTACTCTTATTTATTATCGCTGTCGGCTTATAAGTAGATTTGTAAATAATTTTGATATAAATATAATAGGTTTATAGGTCTATAAGAATCTACCTTAGCACGATCTGTTTCTGACTTACATTTTACGTTGATCAGTGCAAACTTTCATCCTGCAGATAAGTGTTCAAGGCGTGAAATAACACTGAAAATTAAAAGAAGTATTATCTGACATACAGGGTAGCTCTAAAATCGTTTTGTTACTACTTGTATCAGCAGCTCGTGTTCTTTAAGAGTTTAAGCAAGCAATGGCAGAGAAGAAATTTATTTAGATTTAATAGCTTTTTTAGCTATCTAGTGCATTATTTGAGTCTAGTTTTTAGTTAAAGAGATCGATAGGTTGCCATTCTCTTCGAACTTCTGTTTTTCTGACTCTATGTCTGCCGAATAAATTATACTAGTGTATCCAACCGTCGACACAATCGACCGCATTCTAGAAATTAATATTAAACATTTACAAAAACAAAAAAAAAAACATTATAAATAAACAGCTGTCTCTGACTCATTTCTATGCAAAAGCAAATTAGGCAAACACACATACACACTTTGTTTATTTTTCAAGTTGAAGCTGATACATGCATGTGTAATAAGTATACATGTGTTAGTAGCAACTTTAAACGCTAAATACCGATCCGATTTAAAGAAAATTAAGATTGTGTACATCTATGTAAAACCCTGCCGTAAAAGGGATTTAAGAAAACATCTTTGCCTATTAATAACATTGATTATATATGATTTGCCGATGGACAGAAGGACTGAAGTAGCGTGTTGACCAACTTTTTTGCAATTGGCGTCAACATTTCTAAAGCCATCAACATCTTCATGCGTTCTGATCGGCATATTTTTCATGCAATGAGGTGTGTTCGTTGCTACAAGGTAGTGAGACCTTGGCTGCAATATAAAATATTATTTGTCTTTTATCACATACATCAAAATTTATTTCTGAAAAATAAATTGTTCAATTGAATTAATTAATGAACTTCAGCCTGATCAATTAAATATCTTTGTATTACAAACCATGTAGACATTTCAACTAAAACTCGTAACTTAAATTATGTAAAAAAAAATTCAATGTTTATTTAAAACCTTTCAAAATTGAGAAAATGTTCGGGTGCTGGGGAAAAGTTCTCTGAATTTATTACGGCATTTTTTTGTTGGAATAATCAAACAGTTAAAGGACATTGCACAAAAGCTTAAGTTTTGCAGTGGGTCAATCAAATTATTTTATGCGCTTTCAAGCGATCTTAATGTTTTAAGAAACCGAGGCACTTGAATGTATTGGATTTTCAAGGCAAGAACAGCAGCAGCTCATTCGGTCGAACGTTTCTGTATATTGAGTATTTTTTTCTGACTAGACACTATTTTATTCAATGGATAAGAACTAAAACACATTGACTTCTGCTGCAGCTTCAGTAACGGAGGGAATGAGAAAGAGAACGCTGAACATTTGCTGTACTGTTATCCTGCACACCATGGAAATGCAGTCTTTGATAAGCTTTATGGATTTTATATCAAGATCGGTTTGGTTTTATTCACGAATGATCTTGCGAGAGTCTGATTGAGTCTAATTTAATTCTTACTGCCATCTTTATACAACCTAAACTAAGCTTATAAAAACTTATATAATATTGTTGAATTCATTTTTAGAACATGCAATCATATTTTTAGTTTTAACTGTGTGTCTTAAACCTTTTTTGGTTGTAGCAAGCACAGCAATTGGTAGCAGTTCTAGCTGCCAGGTATCGAAAACAAGATCTCGTTTACTTCAACAACAAAAAGAAATTTAAATACTTTTTTATCACTGCCAACAACGGCTTTTACATAATTTTTCAGTTTGCTGTTCAAACTTCATTTGTTATAAAAATATTCCATTAACCCAAAAAGAAGAAGAAAAAAAGAAAAGAAATGACCGATAGTTCCCACAGATTTTGTTAGCTTAAGGGATTTAAAAAAAAAAAATTTTTTTGTAAAACAATTTAACCGCTACTGTGTGTTTGTAAATTATTAAATAAAAACATTATTTAGATCGTTATTCCCAGAGAAGCCGTTGGGAAAAAATAAACAATTTCAATAGGTTTGATTTTGAGTATCATCACATCATTATGGCTGATTTCAAAACATGACTTTAAAAATTAATTTTAATATTATTGTGCGGGTGCACAAGTCCCTTAAAAAAACAAAGTCTTTTAAATATATTCCAAAAAAACGATGAAAATATTTCACAATGATAATTAAAAGTATTTGGTTATTTCTTTGAATAAGTGACAGATAGCTTGAGTTCAAAGTTTATTGTTTTGCTTCAATATAGTAACCGGAAACAAATAAAATAAGTAAGAGAGAGAGAGGGAGAGGTATAGTGTGTTGAATGATACAAACAAAAACTATTTTAACACTTCTTTTACACAAATTTTAAACTACTTGAACGTGATACCAGCTTCAGGAAACGATTTAAAAAACAAAAATTAGTTATATGAACATTTAATGCTTTGTCCTTAAAATTCTTGAAAGAAGTATTCGTAAAATTGCAGTTTATTCATTTTTGTTGATTGTCTCTGACACGATTACACCACAGGGTTACCAAAAAAAAAACCAAAAATATTCTTCATTCCTTAAGCACGTTTGTTTGTTAAAAGAAAACGAAATTTGTCAAAAATTTCTTTAAAGCAAAAATGTTTTTAGGTTTCTTTTATTTTTGCTAACAAAAGAATAAAATTTATTTTAAATTAATATTTTTATGATAAAATTTCACTTTGACATGCTTACGGCGGCCTAAAACAAAACGACGAAAAGTACAAGACAGAGATTTAAATAATTTCGAAAATGCTTGCAACCTCAAACTAAGTAAACTCAGATTGCCTGCTTACAAAGAAAACAGAACCCTACCCATTGTTCATTGTTAATCTTAGGATCTTAAGCCAGGCTTAAAAGGATACACAAATACCCATGTACACAGGAACGCAATAAAACTGCACACAAATTAGTCTACTTTTAGCTAAAACAATAAATTCCAAAAAGTTCACATATTGTTTTAGCAAAGCTGACAAAGAACAAGAAAGGTTCAATAGTTTTATATACATACGTACATACCTTAGCTGCGGCTTAAGATCAGCTCTATACTACGTACATACATACATATTTTTGCACATACATACTAACAAATATACTTTTGTTCGAGTTCTTCCATTTCTTTCTATCTTCTTTCTCTTTAATACAAAAGCGGCTCTTTAGTATGTTAACACCTAAATTGCAGGCAGTAAGTAGGTAGCCTTGGGTTATTTGTCATTTAACGCTCAGCCACAGTTATTTAGACAGTCATTTACAATTCATCATTGGTCTACCACATATCTATCATACAACCCAAACAGAGCTCAGGCATAGATAAACGCGCCAGCAAGCCAACACTATTTATACTTACCCGTAAATACAAATGGAAAGAGCTGTTTCATAAAAGACTCATACCGTTTGCGATAATTATCACTTACATACCCTGCACGATGGGCATAAAGAGCGTGTGCATGCAACAAGAGTTGTGAAAATAATACAACAAATAATGTTAATGTTAAATTGAAACAGACCCTAAATTACATGCTTGCCCTGGCACATAAATTAATAACGCATCTGTCTGGAAAACCACTCTAAATATTGTGATTCAGTTGGCATTAGAAGAACAACCCCTTTTGCAACACTCATTTTAAAAAATAGTACGCCATTTTTTAAAATTGAATAACTTTCATAGTAGTTCTTTTTTTTTAAATAAATAATGAGAATTAATTAATATTTTGTTTCTCTTGCAGATTTTTTGTTTACCTCAGCGTAAACGGCTTCACAGTGGCTCTTCACTCAACAGAAGCCTTAATGGCTGCCGGTTTTTTAAAATCGGGGGATTTGGGACCTCATCCTCACAGCTATGGTGGTCCTCATCCACATCATGGACCACATGGACCTTTGCCACCTGGTATGCCGATGCCGTCATTGGGACCCTTTGGTTTACCCCACGGCCTAGAGGCTGTTGGGTTCTCCCAAGGTATGTGGGGTAAATATCACAACAATTTTGGTTAAACGTAAAATATTCAATACAAAACAATTACAATGTGGTGAAATAGTTAGGAGCTTAAAATACAGACTACAGAGCAGGGACTAAAAATACTAATTATTTTTAGGTTTTTAAAACAAAAAAAAATGCGAAAATTTCGCCATTTTTATCCGTATTAAGATTACTAGGTTTTTATAAAACCATGTTGTGGCTTTTTGAGTTTTCGATTTTTATTTTTCTGTCAGAAATGATTGTTGTATTATGGTGAATTTACACCCATTTGTTTCGGAGAAAATTTTTACCCGGACAAAATTTTTTTGACTGAGTGTTTTCTGCAACACGAAACACTCATTTGAAAAAATATTTCGGAATATCAAGGCTGCCATATGAAATAAAAAATTTAAATCTGTGACAAATAGTGTTTAAAAAATGATAAAAGAAACGTGCTTCTGTTTAAAGCTTATGAACTAAATAAATAAATTAATTCCAAGGACATTTATAGAAAAAAATTAAAAATAAAATAATTGCTGTAAAATCGTTTTTGAAATACTATAATGTGGCAATTCTGTTCAACTTTGTCCGTACAAAAATTAAAATTAAACCAATTCATGTTGAGACACAACTCAAGCTATATATGAAAAAAATTTGCCCGAACAAAAACGTTATGTTGAATCCCGGGGGCAAATTGCTGCATTCGATATCGAACGAAATCCCATAAATTTTTTTTAAAATTTGTATGGCAATTTAGTTCGATATCGAATGCCGTAATTTGTGCCCAGCTTTATTGATTTTTATTTGGAATACAACTGTGGTATGAAATACCTGAAAATTAAGTATACCTGAGAGGCAAATTAACTTCTTTTGCTTATAATCTTTACCTGTAAGTTCAAATTGCCAAACATTCTCACACCGTAGATAATAATGAACAGAAAGGTGTCTACTTAGGCTCATATTCTCAGTCTTTAGTTAAATAATGACAGTGGTTTAACTAATGACATTTCATATAAAAGTCATTGGTTAAACGGCCATCATAAGTTAACCAAAGATTGTAAACATGGGCCTTAATGAAATGACGGGCATTTGTAGCAACACACAGAAAGATAAACCCAATGTAAAATCAACATGAAGAAATGTTGATACCAAGTCATTATTAATATGTGGAAAAAAATCCAATTGAATTTACTTTTAACATTGTTTTAATGGTTAAAATTGTTAATTTAGTATTAAAATATGTTGACTTAAAAATAATCACATTGAAATAACATTGTACATTTAAAATTTTACTATTTATATAGAAATAACATTAATCAATGTTTTATTTTGTAAATTCCGTTTTTGTAGAAATATTTAAAATTTTTCATGTAAAATTAACATTGCATATAGTTGAAACAAGATTGACTATTGTAAAATCAACATTGTTATAAACATTAAAAATGACATTGGAATACTTTGAAAAAACTTTTGGCAATTTTAGATATTAACAAACGTTGGCATATGTTAAATCAACATGTTAAAAAGGTTAAATCAAATTTGTGAAATATTAATAATGACTGAAATAATATTGAAATGAAATTGCTGTATGTTAAAAAAACATGAAATATGTTGAAACAACGTGGAATATATTGAAATGAAATTAATTCATGATAAAAGAGAAAAAATTCAAAAAGTACCTCATACAATGTCAATTCAACATGATTTCTAATTGTTTTAAAGTGGATAACTATAACTTTTATATAACTTTGATATCATACTAAATTAACATGAAACACTTTTGAAGCAAAAATTTTAACAAAACTAGTTGATTCAACCTTGTTTTAGTTGATTTTACAATGGTTTTTTTTCTGTGTGAATAGAGTTAAAAAATTACAAAAATTGTTATTGCTATTCGATTGTGTTCCGTGCAGAGAAGAAAATCGTGGGATTGGGCGATAAATTTTAGAACTTGCCTCGCCGCCGGCAATCATTAAAATTTGTTGGCGGCATCTCGCGCCGAATTTTTATCGGTCCACCATTTTTTTTGTCGGCTCAGCTGAATGTTCAGCTTTAATTGAATCAGATAGTCAAAAAATATAAGAAAAATTATATTAAAAAATCAGACATTTAATCAAAACAGATTATATCGGCCAAATACTTCCAAAAATATACATCAAGCAACTTAATCGCCATTATTGTGATTGGTGTTTTTGTGGCGAAAGTCGGACGTTTTTAAAAAATGGTAGCGTAGTTGGCAAAGACGTCAATATATACGACACTGTATCTATTACAAACTGTCTTTAAAACGGTAGTGTTTGGCGTATTTGTGTGTAAAAAGTTTCTAAAATTGTCGCTAAGAATTTTCTTCACGACATAATTCAATTTAATTAATTTAATTTTTATTAATTATTTATAGGATTATTTTACAAAGCATAAGATTTTAAATTCGATAGCAACTACGACAGTTGGCGTAATGCGACTACGCCAATCAAAATAAGGTTGAATATGTGTAAATGTGAAGAAATGTTTATTTACATATAAATAAACTAAAACAACTGTGAGAGGTGTGCCACCACAAAGCAAACTACTAAAACAAAAAACTGTGAAAGAAAAAACAACGTACTTCTTATTATAACGCAAGATTCTTCAAATCTTTGAATCAAGTTTAAAAGTTAATGGTTACAAAATACTGAACACTTTACTGTGCGGTTTACACGTTTACGAAATCGCTTTCAAGTTTATCAGACAAATTGTTTATGAATTTCATTGTATTGGCAGCTGTGATATACCTGCCCTCAAGATGATAGTTAATTTTCTTTTGAAGATACCGTCGTGGAGGAAACAATTAAAAAAAGTTCTTTGAATCGTTATTTTTATGAATTTTATTCACTGGCTTCTGAATATTTTTAAAACGAAATCTAGCGACTTTGTTCACTTCAAACGCGCTTTAAAACCCCGTTGTAAACTATTCATCCGGTTTAATCAGCTTGAAATTGTTCTTCTTCCCTGGCCCTGGCTTGGCGCCTTTTAAACGTACTACTAAAGGTCCTGATTCACTATCCTACACAATCGCACGATTCATTCACAGGAAAATCTTACATAAGTCTGATCGACTTTAAAAAATCGCTTCGAAATAGCGTTTTAGGTGCCACACTATTAAACAAAGATGATGCACAAATATCTCTTTGTTATTTTGTGTATATACATGAAATCCATTACTATAAAAAATACTTTGCTTTCCTTGTTTTAAAAATTAAAAAAATGTGAATATAAAATGTTAACGAATGAAGAAAAAGTTCAAATATTATCATCATTGGTGCTGTTTAACAATAAATACTACTGTGATCGCATGAAAACTGTAATTTTATAAAAAATTTCATAAGATTTATTATATCGCACGGCTTGCCAAAAAAATATCTATCACACATTAGCATTTTTAGTCTACACTACCATACTTTTTTAGCACACATGCCATATTTGGTAGATCGTACGATTATGTAGGATAGTGAATCACGGCCTTAAGGGTGTGTGCCAATCGGTAGCAAAGTACTTTGGTGAAAAAATATTTGCTTGTGGGGAAAAATTTCATGTTTCTGCTGTGCCACATGATATCTTTTTTGACAACATATAATTTTGACGTCTGTGAAAATAAGCTGATAAATAAATTACTGCGGCGGCGAGGCAAAACATTTGACTACAAGCCGTCGGCTGCCTAAAAATTTTTAGAAGAACTTTTTTATACGTATTTAACAAAATTCTCTGCTGTCACGAAAAATTGTATAGTGTGATGTACAATTACAATTGCAAATTATAATAAACAATGCATTTTTCAGTCTTACTACATTTAAGAGCCGTAAAAATTCAATGTATTGCGGCGATGGCTCGAATTTTCAAAAACGCCGACGGTGGCTTACTTTGTTTTGTGATATCATGCTTCTAGTTTGCTGCTTATAAAAAATTTACAAGTTCTCTCAAAAATTCTACTAGCTCCCACAGCTAGTGAAATTTTATTCATCTCAGCAGTGTAAAAATTTACATACCAGAGTACTTTGCTACCGATTGGCACACACCCTAAGAAGCCATAAAATAATAGGGATATTCGCAAGTGTATGCCGCTGTTGTATCGGTTGTGTGTGTTGAAGCTTACAAAATTGTTTTTGGCATTTTTCATAGAGAATAAAAAAAATTTTTATTAAATTTTGAAAAATCGTTGTCGATTATTCGTTGCCCTCAAATACATATTTTGAACTATTTTGCAAATGAAATTTTCCAGAAAGTTAAAACAAAAATAATTTCTAAACAGAAAAAACTGTTTTTTCAAACACTGGCTTGTATGATAATATTTATATGGTTTATTATAATTTTTTTTTTGTCTTTATAACGTTTTTTGGTTCAATTTCTAAATCAAAAATATATTGAGTGTGTTTTTTTCTTATTAATTGTTGTACATATTTGGTTCATCATGTTTGAATTCATTTGCTAAATTTACAATTCCAAATATTTTATTTTATAAAACTAATCTCTTAAAAGAACCAGAAAAAAGCAAACGGATTTTTATTTAAAATTTTGTTTGATTTTATAAATATCTCCGTTTGGTTTTTGTTTTAATAAAAATAATTGCAATGCTGGTTAATATTTCTGCGAAAGTTCATTTCTCAAATCATTTTATGTATAATCTCTATAACAATTCCTATACGATTGCAAAGTTACATTAAAAACTATTAGCAGTCTAGATTTTGTTATCAAAGAAATAAATTTTTATATGCGAAAAAAATTATATAAAATTTTTAATTTGATATTGCAAAAAACATGTGTTTATTTTTATTTACTTATTTATTTTTGTTCAATAAAAATACTCAAATCCCCACAAGCTAGAACGTAGTGATGTTCGGACTTTGCTTGAAATTCTATGGAGTACAATTTTCTTTATAGAAAATCGTTATTTATTCAAGTAAAAAAATACATTTCAAGCGAATAAACTTCATTCAAATGAGAACACTCATCAAAAGTTAACTTTTCAATTAATTGGAAAGTTAAAAAACCAGACAGTATTGAAGAAAAGAAAAGTCTGAAAATTTTAAAATTGTCACATACAGTAGGCCACAATACAATGGAAGTATTTCCATATACTCGTATTCATTTATTCGTTCTTAACGGCTAAAATTCGATTCCGCCTGAATTTTAGGTTGTCATGAGTTTATTTCAAATATATATTCTGGGATTTAGGTTTGAGAATTTCGTAGGCAACTTTCTGTTTGATGGCACGCAGCTGAGAAGAAGATCCAAAGCCATTTTTTTACTGTTGTTGCCGATTACAAAGATGCTATAATAATTTGTGGAGACTTTTTTCGTAAACTGAAAGAAAATTTTATACTCAGATAATTTTTTGGTCGATGAATTTTTAACATTTTGTATTTTTGAGTATTTAATTAAATTGTTCATCTGTTTTTTTTGTGTGCTTCAATTTAAAAACTTAAATAATTCTACGGTGGGGTTTATAAAAACTTTCCACTGTATTGTCACCCACTGTATTAATAACCAAACATTTTGTTCTTTTTTTTCCTTGTTTTACTACGATGGTTTAATATTTTTACTATGCTTTTTTTTATTTTGTTTTTGTTTATCTTTGCTGTCCCAAAGTATTTTTCTTTTTATTATTATTTCAAGTCCCATAAAATTTTTTCATTAATTATAACTCATTTTTTGGACAAACTTATTTGTCATTTATTGTTCAACAAAAAATAAAAATAAAAATAAATAAATAAAAATGACAAAACTTACAGAAAAAATAATGACACAAACAAAAAAAAACAAGAACAACAACATATGTACATAACATTGCAATGACACCATTTGTAACCAAGATTTCACTTTGGTTAGTGGATAATGGCTAGAAGCTGTCTGTTAACTTGTTGTTTGCTACGTCACTGTATTTGTCAAGTCAGTGCACGCAAGCGCTCATTATTCATTTTGACAATATTATTGATAATGATGCAATATATTTCGAAAAAACTAGATATATTGGAAAACAAAATAAACTCAAAGATACAAACAAATCCACTTGATGCTCAAAGAGCGCAGGATGTTGTTAGTTGTTTGTCTTATTATACCAGTTCTGATGTTTTTCTTTTTTCGTTGACTCTTAAGTGCCAAGATAAAATACTAAAATATTCCCAGAGGTTTGTTGTCATTTTTCCAATTGAAATCATCTTGTCATCTTTAGTTAAAATTGAGTTATCAGCCGTCGTGTTCAGTTCAGTTCTGTTCTGTTTGAGTTTAAGTTTGACTTTTTTCTTCTTTACAACAACATTTTGTTTTGTTATGACAAATCATTTGTCATTTCTTCGTTGAATCCAGCAGACTGATAAGGAAATTTTTAAATAAATGATTTTTATTATACTGTTATAATGCATTTTGAATTCACATTTAAAATTTTAATCGAATAACCCAAATACAGGAAAATACATTCGAGCAAAGTTAAAACTCCACAAATATACATTTAACATAAACAGTCGTAGTATGTAACGATTTCATAAATGTTTATTAATAAAAAATGTTAAGTTATTTCATACACAGTATTATTTTAGTTTTTAATTACTGAACTCAAAAAATATAAGTTGCTTTTTGTGTGTTCTATGAAATAAATTCAAGTATTACAGTCTGTCTGTTGGAGAGGTAAGAGTTCACAGAAGGAAGTAACACAAGATTCAATTAAAAAAAAACCTTGATTTGGTTAAAAAATTAATTAGATCACGAAAATTTTACTATTTCTTTGACTTGGGAAATCGTAAAATGTTAATAGCTAAAATGTTATTTTAATTAAATATTTAAAATGAAATGAAATGAAATATTTTTAAAAATTCAATTAAAAAATCAATAGAAATATTTAAAAAAATTTAATTTTTGTGCATTATTTTTTTAACTAAATTAATTGATTTTCTAGTGTCAAGTAGGCGCATAAATTTTCAAGGCACTTTAGCCTTTTTCAACTATTTTACTTCGCCAACAATTTGCGTGGCTACCAATGCAAATCTAGAAATGTGTAACGATGATGACTGGGCGCAAACATGTGCTCTAAGTCATAATTGTGTTTTGCAGTTAACGCTTTAACCAGTTCAGCCAACAACAGCCGCAAAACATTATTGGGAATTGCATTGCATGAGCGTAATCATCAACACTTTCACAAAACAACAACCGATACACATTTATTCTTTCTCTATTTCGTTAGTTTGTGATAACCGAAAATGTATTGGTGGATTAGTTTGTGTTTGTTTAGAAATAAGAAAAATATATTTTTCACTGCTTTCATTTCAAATATCAAAACCAATTAAAAATTAATTAGTTAAAAAGAACCAATTTAAAAAATCTAATTGAATTTATTCACAAATTATTTAATTCAATTAATAGTTAAGTTAAGTTAAGTTTATTTGAGACTTCAACAACAAACATTAATTCAATTAATAAATGTTGAAATATTTGAATTGTACATACATACATATTTTTTTCTCGCTATCAAATATACGAATTTACTGATTTCACTCCAATTTTCGAAAATCGAACTTTCATCAGGTCACGACATTTTGAGATCATGAGAATTTATTGTGACTACTTTCACGATGGTGTCCATTATGTACATATCGCTCCTTTATTGCAACGTAGTCATATCTCAAAAAACGTGATTTTTGAGTTAAGAATGGAGAAATATTCGTCGTATCGGTATTCATTTTGTGTAAAATGTCTTGCTTACTCACCTCTTGAGGGCAGAATACTTTTTTATTTTTCCATTGATGGGTGTAAATTAAAAACTTTAAACTCGTTTTCTGTCGAACGTGTTTTTTGGAGATATGACTACGTTGCAATAAACGAGCGATATGTATATGTATGTGTAAGCCTCTCGTAACTTAACAGATTAACAGAACGGCTTAACAGATCGGAGCCGAATTCGCGGCTTTCTAAAGAAATTTATATCTCATGAGATATTGAACCCATTCAGTTTAGTCGAATTTAAGCATTTTCGAGTATAAAACTTTTGAAAAAAAATTTCAAATAAATTTAAATTAATAAAACTGATCGAAACCAAAATCTAATCAAACTGAAAAAACCAAGTTGACTGCTGCAAATTCGGTTAAACATCGACTGATGCGTGCGAGATATATCATCGTTGGCCAAATATTTTGAAAAGCGCTTTATTTTAATAACTCTAAAGGTTCCTGAAAAATTGCGTCTGTCAACGTAAATTTAATTTTAATCTGTTTAATAGTTCCAGAGATATCGTAGAAACGTTTATTTTTTATTTCTGTTCTCAAAAAGATGGAGTGATAGAAAAAGTTGTAAATTTTTGACCTCTTTGCAGTTGAACTTAGCGGGAAGCTCCAGTAAAGGCCTGCAAAGTCAACCTCTTATAAATTTTTTATTTTATTTTATTTTTTTTGTATAATGAATACTGAAGAATCCTTAATAAGAACCTTTAATAACAATTAAGAAATTAAAATCGTTTAAAGTATTTTTATTAAATTGCTACTTTTTATTTGCGACTTCAAATACTGTTAAGTTGAATGTACTTCCACTTTAAGGTGTTACAGTAGTTTGAGAATAACGCTTGATCTGAAAGTGGAAAGTGTCCTTCGCCAAACATTTATTATCCAGTAAACAGCTTCAATATTAATTTAAAGTTTAAGCTCAAGCTCAAGCGGCAGTCTATATTTGAAGAGATGACTTGAGAATAACGTTTGATATCAAATGATAAAGCCATGATATTTCAAACGTTTAACCTTGTGTTTGTTGGGATATTAAAATTCCACAGGCACATACACACACACATATGTATGTACATAAATTAAGAAAACATTTGGTTTCTTCGCTTTTGCTGGCTATTTGGCATAATTTATTATTATTAATAAACTTGATAAATAATTAAAGCTATAATCAAATGAATTAAATATTTAATTAAAAAAAATTTTTTTTCAATATTTAAAAAAAATGATTGTTGAAAAAAAATCAATATTATATAATTTTGTCCGTGTGCTTGCTAACTCGTGCATATCATGAGATAAATATGCTTGATGACTTTGCGGCAACGACAGCTTAAATATAAGTTGATAATTATTTTATTGTATTTTAAGGCCCTCGCATGATAACTTGTTTACTATCTGCCCCTCTTAATCGTAGTATAACGCTTAACACTTTAATATTAAAACCTCTTACATTTAGCTTAAAAAATCAAAAGTCCTTTAACTTATGCCATCATTTTCTAAACAACAAAATATAAATTTAAAAAATTAAAGCAGCTGCTAAATCTTTGAAATTCATTTACTTTAAAGGCACGTACGTGCGCATCAATGACTTTAAAAATGAATCTAACGAAAAAAAAACTAACTTTTGCCTGGGCCGTATAGAAACTGCACTAAATACACAACTGGGATCATATAACAGAGTTGGAAAATAATTCTATACACCAAATCATACAATAACAATAAATAAAAAATAGCAGAATAAAAAGAATAACTTTAAAAAACTATTTTCCATCTAATACAAAAAAGAAAAGAAAAAAACCGACGGCTCTTTCTCTCTCTCTGCAAGCTGGAAATATAAAAAACATTTTTATTCATGCACACAACAACAGCAGAAGGGTGACAAGACAATAAAATCGTCGTAGGATTAAAAATATAATAAAACTACGCATATAACACAATATATAAATAGTATTTTAACATTGGTATATACACCTATACATACATGCATACATATATGTATATACATACGTACATAGTTAAATATGCAGAGGAAAAACAAAACATATTTTCCTGTTTCCACCAAACCAATAGCGAAAGCCCGACCGACCTTATTAAGGGTGGTTTGAATAAAATATATACATATATACTATATAAAAATCTTTTGAAAATGTGGGGTGTTTATTTTGTACAAGAAATTTCCAATACGTGAATGGCGTTTTAGAAAATTCAAATAGCCGGCATATACTCGCGCATCCCTAAAACTGTAGTCAACATTGTTTATTTTAATAAAACACCTTTTCAAAGGACACATTTTCCTACGCCATTTCTGTTTTATTAGAGAATAAAAGTATTTTTTTTCAACTGCATTGCATTGTTGATGTTTATTAAGCAGCAGGATATTTATGGCCCTTTAATTAATCTCTTAATTAATTAGTTTTTTTATTATTATTATTATTATTATTATTATTATTGTTAAAAGAACTTGGTCTACATTTAGGCTTTTTAATGTCAGTGAAAGTTAATATTTGTTTGTGTTAACTTTTTATACGTTTAAAAACTAGTAGTAGACCTTTAACAGTTTCACCACATTGTTTAGGCATTATTTATTTATTTGTTCATTTTAATAATCGTATATATTTCGTTATCCCCGCAGGTGTTAATACCCGCAAACAGAGACGTGAACGCACCACATTCACCCGAGCCCAGCTGGATGTTTTGGAGTCCTTGTTTGGCAAAACACGTTATCCCGATATATTTATGCGCGAAGAAGTGGCTTTAAAAATTAATCTACCAGAATCAAGAGTACAGGTAAATTGAAAAGACAAAATGTCATTTAATTAAAACTGCTATTGAGGACTGTATAAGGGTTTTTAATTTTTTTTATTTTTTACATTATTCTTCCACCGCAGTTGTGTTTGTTTATATTAAGATTTTTTTATATGTGTATGAGTGATAAAATATGGAAAAGTATATTTTCAATTTTATAAGATTTCGCTTATGCCGTGCTTAATAAAATCCTTCAAATAGGATTTAAATAATTATATTTGTTTAATTTATAACACAGCGCAACAAGAAAAACCAGCCCCAACAACTCAACAATGGGACATGAAAGTAGATCATGAAGTAAACAGAACCGCCAAAGGGGTTTGAAAAGTTAGCTCGAATTTAATTTTTATGGCCTCTTGAAGTTGGGCCATTATTGACCATTTTTTGCACTACAGTAGTATTGATTTAGCTGCTTGTTGTTTAAGAGCGCTGTTGTCTTAACTGCATAAAATTAATAATTAATAATAATAATTAATAACTTCGGTCGCTGTTCTCTTAAAACCCTTACAAATTCCATTCCTAAGTGCCTTTTTTACCTGCACATTTAAGATAAATGCCTAACATTTTTGGCATTTTAAAACTATTTTCATACAAAAAAAAACAACGTTAGCTGTATTTCGACTTAACTGCCCAAAAAAAATATTTTCTCTTAATTTTCTCACTAATTCTTGTTTAAGTGCATTTTGTATACCTGCACATTTACCATATTTTTTGTCAGTCTTAAAATATTTTCATATAAAAAATCAAAGTTAGCTGCACACATTAAAACATTATGCTGGCAACTTTTTCACGAAAACATTAAACTTAAGCCATTTACATATAATTTAAAATATCGCAAACCGGTCACACATGTACATGCATACATTTAAGATAACAGCATTTTTAACTTATCTGCACAAAAAATTGTGCAGCTAAGACAAAATTATTGTGTGAGTAAAAATTTAAACAAAAACCTATAAATGTATAAAAATATTTAATGGAATGTAAGTGTGCGTACTTTTTTTTGCATTGAATCCAATGTTGAAAAATATTTTTTTTCCGTTGTTACCACACCTACAGCCGACTTCAAATTGACAAGTGCGAATTGCAAAGCAAAAGAGAATTGCAGAGCACATAAAACTGTATCCCCTCTTCTTCTTACCAAAATCTTTTTCTTAAACTCAAGAATTGCAGCAACAGAAATTGCAACAATAAAAAATTATAAATTTGTATCCGTCATTTAAGTTGTAAAACAAATTTAAAGATTTCGATTGAAAAAAGTAAATTGAAACTTCCCCGATTTCCGGAAGCAATATTTTGGGATTGGTTTTGAATTGTAGAGTTTTAAATTTGTAAAAAGAAAGCTGGGGAAATTAAAATGCAACAGTAAATTTAATATTTAAGGTGGAACAGCGCACATGTTGCGCAGAATTTTCATCCACAGTCTCGCGTACACCAGGAAACTGCTTACCGAACCTTGTTGACGGAAAGTAGCAACCAGCCAACATATTGTTGTCACTAAGGATCCTATCCGCATATTAAAATGTCGACGATAAAATTAAAATAAATATAAAATAAATATAAACCTATAGTTTTCATGAATAACAGCCAATGTTCAATTTTTCTCTTATCGAGTTAATGATATAAAACTGTTACATTTTAAATGCTCTTTTAAAAGACCAAATAAAATTTTGGAAAATATGGACCTATACAATTTTTTCTAACACGACGCCGTTTTATCTGAACACATTTGAAAATTATATATTGATATTTGTTAAGTTAATAACAAATCACAATCACTTGTTTTTTGTTTTGTGTGGTTGCATCGGTATTACTTTCGTTCAGTGACAATCATTTATTTTTTTAGATCACAATTTCGATGTCTAAAATGGTTGTTTTTTTCCAAATTGCTGTCGGATCTGATCCATAAAGAAATATGTCATAAAAACTAATTGGAATATTTTCATAGCCTAAATATACAATATTGTCTAAAATTTTTTTTTTAATTTTCGATACTAAGATCGTAGTGTCAAAAACAACTTATTTGGGCTTTCCTGAAAAATTTGGTTTGTACACATGCGCTGTTATTCATGAAAACCACAGATTTGTTTGTTGTTCTATTGTGTGCTGTTCCTTTTTAAAATTTCCAAGTCTTCTCTGCACAAAACTGAAACAAAAAATAAACCAACTAATTTTAAATAAATTAGTAATAAAGCATTAACACCATAATGTTATTTTTGCGCCACCCTGTATAACGAATGCTTATTTGTCTTGTTTCAAATCATGCTTTCATTACAAGCGAACGCACATACTTTTGAATATCGATGGTCTCAAGTAGGAAGGCCCTAACTCGTATTTTTTACGAAATTTAGTTTTTCAATATATCCAATACATTTCATACAAATACCCCTCGTCACAAAAATTTATTGCAATAGTGTAAAAAATAACGATTTGATATACGATATCGAATAATGTGTTTATATTGTTCGATAGCGAATGCCATAATCTAAAACTAAGAAAATTCGATCGAATCAGCTCGATATCAAAAGCGACGATTAGGCCCCAGTTTCTTTTATGTTTTTACCTTCTCCTGTAAAGTTTAAATTATTTGAGTTGGGGCCAACGATATGTAGTTTGTAAAAGATTTTTATTTGAATTGAATAATGTAAATTATAAAATTGTTTCGTGGTGACCAAAGTTATTTTTGAATTGGTGTACGAGTACATATCGCTACTTTATTGCAACGTAGTCATATCTCAAAAAAACTCCTTCTTTAGAAAACGAATTTAAAGTTTTTAAACTACACACATCTCAATGGAAAAACAAAGAACTATTCTCCTCTCAGGCGGTGAGTAAACAAGATATTTGTATATATTTTTTTGCACAAGATAAACAACTACTCGTATATGACGAATAATTCTGCATTCTTCACTAAAAAATCACAATTTTTGAGATATGACTACGTTGCAATAAAGGAGCGATTGGAAAATTAAGTTTGCCGCCATCGCCTGTATTTGTTTCCTCTGTGCGGAGTTCTGTTGCTGAAAATTTTAAACAAAACTTAAGTAGTGGATTAATTAAGTTTTGTTGCTTTTTGTTACCATTATTATTATTATTGTTACTATTATTAATTTAACTTTTTTTAAATCGATCAAGTGTTTAAAAATCTCTATATTGCACTGAAACAGACACGATTGAGTCTCTGCAGCCTGTTCAAGTTAAAGCGCATAATTTTTTAATTCATTTTAATATTTATTTTTGTATTTCTCAGACAACTCTGAACTATTTAAATGTCAATTACCTTTAACAAAATAAAAAAAATATATGAAATTTATAAGGTTTTCCACCTCCATAGACACCCACTAAGAATTTCGTGTAAATTACAATGTAACTGGGAATGCATAAAGAAATTCAATACATTTCTTTTATTTGTTTAAACACGTAACCGTGTAAGAGAAATCAACTACTTGGGCACAAGGATACCATAGGAAAGCTACGAAAAACCAGACTGAAAACAGCAAAGTACATATATGTTGGTACAACTAGAGTAGTATAGTCTGTGCCACTAGACGAACGACAGTTGACAAATCTACAAAACAATAAAATAAATGTACTCTTGTTGCAGTAACAACAACAATAAACTTAAATTATTTAGGCCTTCTTTGTAAGAAATACATGTTTTATTTTCATTTTAAATGAAAAAAAATAAGAACAGTTTTAAATAAAACAAAAATTGCACAAAAAAATGTTAACATGACAAGAGTGCAAAGAAAAAAAAGAAGCACACGTAGTAGACGACAACTTGCAACGTGTCAATTTTCACGAGTGGTCAATTGGTAAAAAAATACCAAGGGCTTCCTTCCCAGTAAAACATTACATTACAAAAATGTACTTTAAAACAAATTTACATAGAGATATACAAATCGATAAATGTTGTATGTTACAGCAGTAACTACATGCTACTCTGTGTTTTATTATTTTTTTGTATTTTTCATTTCTATTACATTACAAATTTAGATTGACAATGCAATGCAAATGTGCAAGCCATGCATTTTGTTTTAGTTCTTTCTGCTGCTGCCACTACTCGTAGAAATAGCAAAAAATAAAAGAAAAGAAAGGTATTCAGTGTCACGTCCTTAAATTACAAATAATCGATTTTTTTGCAATCTTGCAGCAGGGGACAATTGTTACATGCCAACTAAAAATCCTTTTTTAAGGCTGAAATATCCATCGAGTTGAGAGTATGAATATTTGTTTGTTTATTATCACAGTTGCTGCTTACAACGGCTGTGTTTGTTTAACTAGTTGATAAATGTTTTCTCAAACATGCAACATCCCTCTTGCAACAACCTTTAACTTACATACGCACAGGCATGCCCAAGTAAACAAACAAATCCACACAACCAACCAACCAATCATCATTTTTATTTGGCTAAACCTTAAAAAAATTACATCTCAATTTCGTATTTTGCGCCCAGATCTGTTAATTCAACAAATTCTCAAATAGACCTAAAGGCATATTAAGGGTTTTATTTCTTATTTCTGCGTTGTTGCAACAATGATAAGGACATTTTCACTGTTGTATTGTAATGGTTTGTTTGTTTTTGTTTTATTTTATTATTGTTCGTTTCCCAAAGATTGGTCTTTTTTCCAGCAAAATAATTTTAATGTTGCAACATAATTATGTCATTTACTTTTTTTTTTCTTCTGCCTTTAATAAACAATAAAATTTTAGCCAAAAATCTGAATAATCATCTGAATGTACATGATCCTAAATAAATATCAGAAACTTTATGTCATTTTAGTTTAAACAAATTAGGGAAATGTAATGTTTGTTATTTATTAAGATAAATTATTGTTTTGTTAAATGGATCTAAAAGAATTCAAAAGGACGCCTTTGTGAATTTAAACCTTAAAAAGGCAATTGTTTTTGACACAAGTGCAGTATCCAGGGATCAAAAAAAATTATTATTTTTGAAGTTACAGTGCACAAAGGCAGACGTAAAGAATTAGTATATTCTTTTTTTTTTTTTTGTAATACTATAATTTTTTACGATATTATTTTTAATGACTATTATTTTTTTTGCATTAAAAAAACAATTAGAATTTTACTTGAATTTTTCTGGGCAAAATAACAGTTAAAATTCCATTTTTTTGTTAAAAAAATGCAGTTAAAAATTAATTTTACTTTTTTAGTTGAAAATAAAAACTAAAATTTTAATTTCATTTTCTTAGTAAAAACAAAAATTAGATTTTTGATCTTGATATACTATTTGAAAATAAACGTTAAAAAATCACTTGCATTTTTACGATAAAATTTTAACTCTAAATTTTGATCAGAAAAATATATTTTGATTTATTAAAATAAGAGAAAAGTAAAAAATTTATTTGTATTTTTCGGAGTAAAATTTAGAGTTGAACTTTTTTCGATAGAATCTTAACTCTAAATTTTATCGGCAAAATATCGGTAGCCGTAATTTTTTTATCAAAAAATATCGTCAAAATTTTAACTTTTATTATTGACCGAAAAAAAATCATAACAAATTTTAACTCATGTGTTTTATCGGAAAAATAAAAATACACTGCCTGGCCCATGCTGTCGAACGATATCGCCATTTTGTGAAATTACATTTAAAACAAAAATAATTTCTAAAATTTTGTTTTTGTTTTAGATTTAATTTAACAAAAGAACGATATCGTTCGACATCGTGGGCCAACTGCCTGGCCCGAAAAAAATCTAACAATTTTTCTCGTCGTAAAAAAGTGTTATTAAAAAAATAAATTTAAGTAATTTTTTAATCCAAAGTGATTATTATTTTTTGGCTAATGTTCGCAACATTTTTATTCAGAAGAAATTGGACATGAGACAATATTCCAAAGGAACAAGGGAAAATTTTAACACTAATTAATTTCAACTTACACTGCAGAACATTAGCCAAAAACTAATAATCACTTGGGATTATTAAAAAAACTACTAACAACCAATTTGTTCGAAAAATAATCACTATAAAAAATAAAAAAATTGAAGTAGTTTTTACTTATACGAAAACTATCGAACGAAGCCTATCTCGGGTTCGATGTTGTAGTTCGGCAAAAACCTACATTCCATTGATGTTCGGCGTTCGAAAAAAATTAAGCCGAACACCGAAATTTGCATAAATTGTTTGTATATGTTTCTATATAAGCAAACAAACACAAAAACGAAACGAAAATAGTAATTCTCGTATTCTAATTTATTAAATTGATACATTTTCCCAGTGATTAGTATCCGTCATCAAACGATGAGGTGGCTGAAATCAGTACTGATCCGTTCTGCCAGTCTGATTATTCAAATATTACTTTTTTAATAAGAACAATTTGCAGCTATCAAATTTAATTCTTAAATTTAAAAAGAAATTAGTCAAGTCAGTTTTAAGTATAAATATGAATGATTTATTTTATTCAAAAATTCCTTCTGTTTACAGAGGATGCCAAGCTGGCAACAGCCCTGATGTACACTTTTTCAGCCCTCTAAGTTAGCAACTTCCTGTATAGGGTTAATATAATTTTTATTTATTTTGATTAATTTATTACCAGGAAATTTGATCAATTTCACGTCTCTTAAAAAAGCAAAAAACAGCCTTTTGGCGAGGGTTAGAAAACATAAAATAATTATGTATTTACCTAACATATTAAGGAAGCATTTCACAAACGGAAAAATTAACACATGCCCATATAACGAATGCTCTGCTCCATTCATGAAAATTACACAGAGGAAAAAGTAGGAAAATTAAAATTTCGCTTCTCTAAAAAAAACATTTCTATTTGTACTCGTACAATGTAAATGTTTTATGGCTTCTTTAATGGTCTTTAAACCAAAGTCACAAAACCATACATACCATCAATGGTTGTAACTTTTGTCGACATCTAAATGTTTGCTACTGCTTCGACTGCAACAAAAAAATAAATTTTTCCTAATGTTGTGTGTGTAGTTGCAGCGTCTGTTTGTGCATACGTGCCACATAAAACTGTTGTCTATTTACTTTTAAGATTTATTTTATTTTTGTTGGATTTTATGCCAGTGATTTGTTGTAATTGTTTAGTTTTTGGCCTCCAGAAAAGTTTTCATATTGAAATTTAGTATTAACAGCTTTTGCTGCTTGCTGGTGGTAGCAGAGTGCCAGTGTGGTTGTGTTTGTTGGTGTTTGTTGGTGTCATAATCATTTATAGTTACATGAACAATTTAAATGATTTAATATAATCATATGTTATATGTTGCTGTTTTATCAGATACACATAATCGCTTAGATAAATATACTGGATACATAGATGAAATGGTATTTTATTGATAACAATTGCCCACGCATATGCTGCAGCTAACAAATTGTTTTCTTTAAGGGATTTAAGGGGTTTGATATCTTGACAAAGAAACAGATAAAGTCACATGTATTTAGTTCAGAAAGAAATATCTTTTCCATTAAAATTTTTAAAATTTTAATCAAATTAGTGAAATAGACACACTGTTTTCTAGCCTCTGCATCATTAAGGGCCTTTCACACTATCATACAAGTCTTAAGATTTTCATTGGATTTTGTGTGAAAGAAATATAACGAGATTTATTGCGACTGTCAAAATATCTAGCATACCATTACATTTTGTTTTCACACTATCAGATCTCAAGTAAAATGAAAAATATGAGTAGAAAATAAGCGGCGACTCAACAGTTTCATGTAGCCGGCGATCGTGTCGGCCTTTTAAAATTTTTAGCAGTTAAAGTATATACTTAAGTATATACTATATATCAAAGTACAACAATAAATAACACAAAATTTCATTTACTTTTGAGACATGGTGTGGTACACATCCCAAATTTTGAGCCTGTGTATGACAAAATAAAACCATCAGAGACGGCGCACTAGCGGCGGCGAAACAATCGACTGTTCAATTTTCTTTTATGAAAATTCAACCCTGATCAAATGAAAATTGTTCTTGTTTAGAAAAATTTCTAAAAATGGCAAAGTCTTCTGGTATGTCAAATTTATTATCGTATTATTTGTCATTTTAATAACATTTTTTTAAAGAACAAACACAAAACGCGAAGCCATTTTGGCTTTTCTACAGAAACACCCAGGGTCAAGGCAGGAATCGAGCCTGCGACCCCCAGACTAATAGTCTAGTACGCTATCTATTAGTCTGCGGGGGCTCACACTATCTCAATTGTTATTACAGATTTTGACAAGTCTTAATACAATAGTACAATATTATTTTTGTGTAAAAAATATATAAACAACCCTCTTTCTGTTTTGCCGTCTAAGTTGAAATTATGTATTTTAATTTTTCTCTTGTTTCATTGGAATATTGTCCCATAATCAATTCTTTCTGATTAAAATTTGACGAACTGTATAACCCAGATTAGATTGGTTCGTGTTTTTTCCTATGCGCATTTGACTGTTGCTAATGCAGATCATCAGGGATCTTTAGCCAAATATTTCTTAGAACTACTAGAGATATTATACTAAACTTTTATTAAATCAAATGAAAAGTTTAAACAATATCAAAGTTGTAACAAGAACTCGATAATCAAACAGTTGTTTTTGTTTTCTTACTTTATACACAATGAAGATCGATGTGAACAAAAATTCTGTATTCTTAGTTCCGAAATAACGTTTTTAGAGTTATCTCGTTGATTGAGTAAACGAACGATATGTTGACACAAAAACTCAAATATATGTATGTACACATATTTTATGTGATTAATATAATAACTTTCCACAGCTTATCTGTGCCAGAACACAACAAAAATTGACGTCTTGTTGTTTATTTTCTAACCCTCTTTCATCATAGATATTATCAACCAGACCAATATGGAACTTCGAACGAAGTGCTGTTGAGTTGCTCTAAAGTTTAAATGTTTGAGAAAGAAACTTCAGACAAACGTAACATTATGTATTAGAGGCACAATATTTGCCAACAAAATGTTCATATAACATTTGCCAACCCAGTAGTGGCTTATGTTGGTGATAATGATGTTGTTCTACAGTCAGGATTTTTATATTTACTGCCAAATAAAAGGGGATTGGTTGTCCTTGTTACATTTGCCGTTAGACACATAAATGGAACACAAATCATAATTCAAATATTTTATTATTCGTATTGATATCCTTGCTAAGTGCTTCCATTTATTCACACTGAAATCAGATTTACGCATACAAATGCAAATACACAGATATCTGAAAATATATAGTTATTTTCATGTTCCAAGCATATATAAGAATGTACAGGGGTTTTCAACAAGAACTTTGTTTTCTAAAACAAAATAAAACAAAAAATTTAGATGAAGATGATTAAAATTTTTATTGTATTATAAAGAGAAAAGTTCGACAACTATAAATGAAAAATAATATCTGTCCACCACGACCACGCTAACAGATGTCGATTATTTCATCAAAGTTTTCAATCACTTTTTGGCAAAATTGCGGCTCTATTTCGTTAATCACATCACGGATTTTGAGTTTTAAGGCTGCAATCGATTTGATTGGCTCCGTATAGACTCTGACCTTAACATAGCCCCACAAAAAATAACCCAGTGGTGTTAAATCACACGATCTGGCTGGCCACTTAACAGATGATTTTTGTGAAATTATGAGATCCTGTTGAAACCACATGTCAGTGATATCCACGTCATCAATAATCTCATCTTCGAAAAAACCGGCACAATCACGCCTCCAGACCTCTTAGCGCACTCTACATTAACACATTGAGCATGCAAAGGCTTCTCAATAATTTCTCTAGGATATTCAGAAGCCCAAATGCCGCAATTTCGCTTGTTGACATACCCTGACAAGTGAAAATGGGCTTCGTCTGAAAAAATTGAGAGAATCTACAGCGATGTGAATGGTGGGTCGGCTTCAATTCCTGCAGCAGTTGAACCTTGTAAGGCTTCAAAGCCAAATCCTTACGCAAATTCGCCATGTGGTGGTTTTGGATTGTTGAGAACGTCGAGCAATTGACAAATTTAGATCTTTTTCAACAATGTTGCTCACGGCTGGGATGTTATCAGTTGAACGACCCGGTCGAACACGCGTTCGTGTTGGCATATTTTGGATCGAGCCTGTCGACTCAGCTTTAACGACCAAGTTTTTTAATAGCGTTCTCAGAAGGACTATTATGCTGTCCGAAAATATTGCGAATTTTACGAATTGTAATTTTAACAGAACCATCATTTTCATAGCGGGTTTTAATTATTTAAATGCGATTTTCGTGCAAAATTGAATTCATTGTAACAATTGCGAATGCATCTACTACGAATACGTCAAAAAAGTAAATGCCAAAACTATTATGTTGTTGGTGTTGCCACAATTGAACAACAAAGTTCTTGTTGAATACCCCTTTATATGTGAGGATGTGTTAATAATTAAACTACCAGTCAGCGTTGCCAGCATCTTTGATGAAATATAAATGCAGTGGCGGCAGTGATGCTAGTAGAAATTTAACAAAAACCCTACATGTCATGAAAAAATTACCCTTTTTTCCCTACACACAAAAAAAAAGTTCCCTACATTTTTCCCTACTCTAAAAATTTATTGATTTTATGTAAAAAAACATTTTATTTAGGGATGTAAAATTTTGTACATTTATATCGCCAGACAAAAAATTAAATAATAATAAAACATAACATAAATTTGTCATTTTAAAAACTTCAATATCTGCTCTTGTTCCGTCATACTCGTAGTTCTCAAACGACTGCACTAATTTACATTTCTTCAAAATTATTAAATTTTTAAGGGTCGTCTTTGGATTAAATTAAGAGCTGTTGCACCATTTTTTTTAAATTCTTCGCATTTATTGCTAATATAGATTTTTAAATTTTTAAAATAAGGATGTGGAGATCTTAGAAGGTAATCAAAATCTTAATTATGTATTTTTAATAAAATGTTATCAAAATGTGAATGGGAATGAAAAAAATTAAAGTTATTTTTTTTTGTTTCTAAGGGCGTATTTGAATATTTAAAATATCTTAATACTCGTATATATTTTTAAAAAGTGTTAATTTCTATATCAAACCAAAAACAAATACAAAATTTTTAAATTTGTTCTCGTTTTTCATACAAATTCTATTCCCAAGAAAATCAGACATTTCTTTGCCTTTCGTTGTCTCTATATGTCTGGTATGAATGGTTTCATTAATGTTTCATATAAGTTTTAATTCAAATTTTATATTTTAGTTAAAAAGTTAAAATTTATTTGAAAGACGAGAAAACCCTGCAAGTCTTTATATAAAAGTTTTTATATTTTTATGGATTTTTTATAATAATAAATAATATTATATAACATTTAATTTATTTTATCATTAATTGATGAACATTTGATCCATTATTAGTGATTAATAAGTAAACTTACTTTAGGGATTTCAGTGCTATTTTATTGGAGAGTTCTTGTTAATAAAAAAGATTGCGACCTCGATGTTGAATTAAGATATAAATTTAGGTGTTGTGTCAATTCTTTAAAACAATATTGTGTAACGGATATTTAAAGCTTTTTTAGTCAGATGCTTTATATATCGCATTTTTTTCTAGTAAATTGTATTAGTAGTAGTAACAATAATAGGCGTATACGTTATCTGCAATTATGCAAAATAGTAAGTTAAGTATGTGTTGCGATTAGAGTTTGGCATTTCTGGACTTATTCACTTGTCCGAAAACAGTATTAAAAAATCGCATTCCCGTGAAATACGAATTTTCTAAAATCAGTCAATTTATCAACTGAATATTAACGAACAGTTCATTATTTTATACAATAAACTTTATTTTTAAAGAAAAATTAAATTGATAACAATTCAAAAAAAATTATTTGTTTTAATCGTCTAATTTTTTTTATAAAAGTTAATTCAGGCAAACGAAACATTTGTTCAATTCACAAGCTCATATTAACGTCGTAAGTGTTGTGTAATCGTCTAATTATGCATATTGTATTTTTGTTGTTGGTAATTTTCATAGTGTGTTATAGTTATACGTTTGAATTTTATATGTTTTATAAATGGTTGTATTAAGGTCAGGTATGAAAAAATTCTATTTGTTAGATTAATTTGCAAAAATTTATTAAATATGTGATAAGTAAAACCATAAAATACATTATTCTTAATGATAAAGATATACTTGATTCATTTCAATTTAATTTGCAAGCCATTTTAATCAAAATTGTTATTAACTATTTCGCGTAAAATTAGAATTTCCATATCTGGTTTAATTTCATGGCTTCAACTGAATTGAGTGTCGACTATTGTGGAAGAAGATTTTAATGAAAACAAAATTTAAGAATCAATCATTAACATATCGAAATTATATTCGTGGCATTAGGCATTCATTAATTTATTTTTTTCAGTTTCACTTTTTATGTTTTTTTTTTTTATTTAATAAAAATAAATTTGTTGTTTGACATAAATTATTTACTCACAATGAATTGACTACATTGAACTGTCATTTAAAATACGACGACAAAATGACGATACAAGAAATTTGTCTGTTCACAAGCACATACACAAATATCTCCTTTTTTCAAACGATAAGCCATACGAATGACCTTGTGAATTGAAAAATTGATTCAGTAAGTCTAAAGAATATTACTTTCGTAAATAGATAGAAAAAATAGTTCTTTGAGGAAAGTCTTAGTGTTAACAATGCTTTGTAAGTTTATCCAAATTTCTTGGATATCATTTTATATTAATATATTTTAAACTTTATCGCACCGGGTCTTAATAATATACATTAACTTTTAACAAATTTGACTACTGATGGCTAAAAGTCTATACAACATCTTCAAAAAAGTTTATATATTCCAATAAACTTTCTAAAGTAATTTTAAATGCGCAATTAATTTTAAGAAACTTTTAAAGCACCTTAATTTTGCTATAGTATCGCATCTTATTACGACCAATATCGTGAATTGAAAAATTTCTATTAAGCTTTTCTTTTATGTATTTTTCGAAAGAAATAATTTCAAGTAGACATTTCTTACAATTTTACTTTTAACTTTTCTTTTGTAATATCTTAAATATGTATAAAAAATTCTGTCAATTTCAATGATTTTATATAAATCAATATTAATTTGGACGTGACTTATATCATATCGCACTGGTTTAGCAATCGTGTAATAACTAAATTAAATTTTCAAGTGTTCACTTTTTGCGAAACAAACGCCATTTAATATTCATATCTATCCGTAGTAAAAATTTTACCTAGTTTTCTCTATTTTTCTAATAAAATAAAATAAAACGGATAATATAAAAACTATTTTTCATATTATCACATAAAACGCAAAATTGCGGAACATATTTTTTCTTAATTTTACAGCAAAGTCAAAGAACTTTATAAAATTATAAAAAAAAAGAAAAATTTTAGGACGGCATTAGTCATTCGGACTGAAAAAAATATTTGCAAAATCGCAATAGTTTTAGTTTTTATCTGGTTATTTAACTCTGTTGTAAATTATGAAAAAGTATCTTAAGCCCCTTTACATTTTGTATGACGATATACTTTCAATGTAAAATCAAAAAGCTTTTTGCTTCTACTAAAAATTTTGAGTTCATTCAAGTGCGCTATATGGAATAAAAAAATGTATAAACAATTTCATAGGATGAAAGGAGCATTTAATTTAGGGATGTTTTCAGAACAAGTTTTCAAAATCTACTATTAAGGAGTTTTGTTTTCGTTTTTCAACATTTAGGGGATATTTTGACAAATGTTTTCTCACCGACAAGAACACCCCGCTAAACAAAACTAACTCTTTCATCGGTTGACATTCTAAATAACGATTGCGACTCAAATTAAAATGACAGTTTCATTCTTTTTTCACCATTCTATTTGTTAGTGGTGGTTGTATCTGCTTCATACCCTGTTCCTGTCTGCAATGTCAACAATGCGTTAACATTATTTTTACTGCAAACAAAAACGTTTTTTTTTTCTTTCTTCATTTAATACAACAGCTGTAATATTGTTAAAAATTTCCCAATGCAGATTAAAATTTTTTTCTTTTTATTTTTCTGTAACGTTTACAATTTGGTGACTGCAATATTAATGTAATTTTGATTTGATTTTCCAGAAAAAATAGAAAGGAATAACTTTTATTCGTACAACATCATGTTCAATCATTGATAAATCAACACATTTTTTATTGTTGCTGGAGCCGTCTTAACATTTTCACAATTTTAATTTTTTTTGTTAACGCTTGAATTATTTAAAATTGAATTTGAATTGAATATTTATTACTCGTACATAATATTTTGTTAGTTTATTGATTATTCTTCTTCATTTGAGTTTTATGTTACGAGTTTAACGTGAAAATGAAAAGTATTTTCAACAATTCTTGAAATTGTTAATTCAATTGAAATTGAAAAAAATAAGTCTAAAAAATTAATCGTCAAGACAATTTGTGAGATGTCATTCATAAACCCAATATAAGCGTTAAGAGAATTATGAATTGCAAAGGAAAAAGCTCAAATAGAACGAAAAGATGTGTATGAAGTAGGGTTTGGGAAATGGTATCTCCCAGGAAAAGACACACTCATATTCTCGGGAAAACTGGAAATTAAAATTATACATTATTACATAAATAAATGGAGTTTATTTAATTATTTTTTGTTGTGTTATAGTTACTGTTTTAATTGAATTGAATGCCCCATAAACTCTTAAGGCTTTATCTCTGTCTCAAAAGCTTTAAAATATCAAGAAATATAAGAGGCAATTAGCAATTACTTTAAATTTAAATAAAATGTTGGCAGACATTGGAGAAAGTGACATTATGTAAGAGACAATGAAAACGATAGAATTTTCTATATTAATTTAAGACATCACAAAATTACATTTGATTGTACAATAGAAATTTTAAGATACATGAAAGGGAAATTTGATAGAGCTCGTTTAATTCACAAGATCATAACAAGACTATAATATAATCACTATAATATAAGCACTTTAATCGTAAAGCACCCAATTAAAACAACTTTGGAAAATTTGTTGCAAAGGCTTAATCCTTTAATAAAGATTTTGTAGAGACTTTAAGTAGTGAAAACTGAAAAGTGTTAATAGCGAACGGGTGTAATTATTAAAATTAAATACGACAACGTTAAAAATAAAAATTAAAAATCAAGGAAATACTGGAAAACTAGAAATATGACAACTAAAATAAGAAACAAAACGACAAGTGATTTGGTAAATGCTTTGGCGGTCTTAAAATGAAATTTTCGCTAAATATTTATAAAGATAATGTTCAGGAATTCTCTTAACTTTTTCATAACTTAATACTGAATTCACCTAAAAAATTTTTTATATACACCTAATTCTGTTTTTACACGGTCTTTTTTTACACGGTTTAGATTTAACACGGTTTGAAAATAAAAAATTTTTAATTTTTGACACGATTTTATACCATTTAGCACGATTCAAAGTAACACAACACAAATAAGTAAAAACACACAGAGCTTACAAACTGCTCAAAACCAAGGCGAATTCATAACAGGTGGACTTAATAGCGCAGCTGATAACTTTTTTTAGTCTTATTCAAGGCGAACTATATGAAAATATGAAATTGGATATGAAAATTTTTATAGTTAAAAATATTTTATTGTGAAATGAAATTGTTTAATAATGGCTTTTCTTATATCGAGTTGTAAAAGTGATTTTATTTTAATTAGAAACTACTTTCTTATATCATTATAAATTAAGGATCAAGAAATAAAGGTTCCATAAAAAATGCTCATTTTATGAAGCTTAATAAACGGAAAAGATTGAATTCATAAGTATGTACATATGTACATTTAATAAATGTGTTTTGATAAGATTTATTAACAATAGGTTTCAATCATATTATATTTCTTAAATTAAATTACAATGCAAAATAAAATATTTTCCAATTCAGCACGCACTGTACAGGCCATCAAAGCATTAACACTTTGTTTCTTGATACTTACATCCGAGGAAATTTTTTGGGAGGGTTGTGGCAATCACCGATTGACAACGACGTTGAACGGAATTACAGATGGCAGGAGCCAATCTTTAAAACATTTTCACACAACAGATTTCTTCAACAAAATAATATTTGTTAAATATTTCAAAAGATTTAAAAAAAGCAACATACTTTGATTTTACAAAAACAAAATCCTTGTGGTTATTGTAGTGTTGTAGTTGTTGTAGTTGTTGTAATATTAAGTCCACTTGTTATGAATTCGCCTTGCTATACATTCATACATACATACAAACATGCAAGCAATTTTACTGGTCAGAGCAATTGAAATTTTACAAACTTTTAAGTTTAGAGTGCATATCTTTTCTTTCTTAAATAACTCTGCTTATGTATAAGTGATTTATTAAAATAAACGTGAATACTTGTTCTTAATAACCCTAGGTTTTTCACTAATTTTAATAGGTTTTAAAGATAAGGAACGAATCAGCTACTTTTGCATACGAGCAATGTCTCTTTTTAAACGGTTTTCTACATGTTTTTTTTGGAATCAATCTACCGTGTAAAAACAGAATTAGGTGTAATTTGATTTTTTAATTGTTGTTATACTCCCTCTCCCTGTTTTGTAAATAAAATCCAACTAAAATTTTCATTTTAAAAGAATCCACAATAATTGATGTTCTCTTAAACGAATTCTCATAATTTCACTCATTTTAAAGTCGATTGAGCCAACTTCTTCGAAAGCAAGTGGATTGTCGTTTTTTCCGATAAATTTTTTCTAAATACATAATAAAAAAGCACTTTGTATTTGGCATTTTAATTAATATTTTTATTTATTTTAATTAGAAAAATATATATTTGTATATGAATTTGTCCAAAAAAATATGTTTTTGAAAGCTCTGAAAGTCATTCATGATCATACAGACATGATCAAAAACAAATTGAATAAAATAAAGCAATCTTTATTTTAAATTATATTTTTTTTAATTTATCTTCCACATCTACATATGATTAGTTTTTGCTTGTATTTTTTTTTAAATATATAAAATCATATAAAATTCTTATTTGTGCTCAGCCTCACTTCGTGATATCTTCCTTTTATTTATTTTTTATTTCCATAACCATAATGCAACTTTCCCACAACAATTATAATAATTTACTCTTTCAACAATTCACTGGGTAAATGTTTGTCTTAGTTAATTTGTTCAAGTTGAGTGAGTGTGTGCGAGCAGAGACAAGTGCCTTTTCAGGCGTAAAGAAGACAAGTATCAATGAATAAATTATAGTGATTGTTATGATTGTCATTGCCATAGAACAAGAAACAAGTGTTAAAAGTCACGCGCCCATTTCTAAGATGCTGCTCAGCCCAAGAGGCATAACAGTTTCTGCCACCAAACAGCACACAACAAATAAACAAACAAACAAACAAATAAACAAGCCAACATCCAAAATGTTTATCCAAAGCGTACAGTTGCCAATTGACTTGATTATATTGTCAAATAGAAAGGCAAACCTTCTGCCATCGAAACGTACTCACTTCAAATTCCAAACCAAAACATACTTCCCGTTTTTTTTTTTTGTTTTTTTTACATACAATAACAAGTGCAAACGGACTGTTTTTCCAAAAAGGAGTGGGGTAGAATTTTTATCCAACACTTCTTGCATTCAGTCATGTTCGCATTATCCTTGTTTGTTATGCTTAAGGGGACAGAGTTAACAGTCCGCAAAGTGCTTACGAACGCATTTATCTCTGTATGTACACATGTATGTTTGTCTGTTTGTATGTATGTGTGAACATTCCCATCATTTAAAGTCCTGCTCCAGAGAAATAAGAACACTTATAACAACTCATTCATACAAGTGGCATTTCAAGCAATACGAGTCTAAAGAAAGAAGTTGCTTTTACAGTGATTTCAAAAGCTCTTAATGGTCCACATAAAAAGAAAAACAGCAACTCATAAATGAAAAGAGAGGTGGGTCTGTTAATGGTTTCATGTTGCCACCCTAAACAAGCAAGCAGCTCGCAGCAGTAGCAGTGTGCTGATATTTGCCTTGATATTAATGCCACACGCGCCACAATCTATAATGTTACCGCACACACTTTCGTATTTTCAACGCCCCTGTTGTTAAACAGCTCCCAAAGAAGTTCTTTTGAAGAAAAACAACAATAATAACAACAATAGCAACAACAACAACAACAAACTATTCTATCAAAGCGAAATACAAAAGTGAAAAAAATCATTATTTGGCATTTTGGCAGGGAATAAGGACTTTATTTGCATTATATTGCCGTATTTGTTATTGCTGTTGTTGTTGTTGCTGTTAGCAGGACAAAAAGAGCATTAAACCAGGCGTATCAGATTTCATTATATTTCTCAATTTGTTTTCTATTTTATTTTGTTTGCCATCGGTAAGATTTCGTGTGTTAAGGTTTGATAAAGTTAAGATTTGTAATCAAAGTGGCAGGAATGGTGGTAGCTGAAGACAGGGCAGAGGACATATTTTTAAAATTAATATCACTAATTTCAATACACTTCCCTCTTTGTTTTGTGGTCCTTTTCCACATTTCAAAAGAGTAGCACAAATTTCAGTTTTAATAATATTAAAATTTTACGTTTGAAATCAGTTAATGAACAAGAAACCGTTTGAAATGCTGAACTTTTAAAATTTTATGAAATCAAAGGAAAATCATTTTCGTTTAAGAGAATTATATTAACGTTTATTTTTTTGTTTTATAATTTTAGGTTTGGTTTAAGAATCGTCGCGCCAAGTGCCGACAGCAATTACAGCAGCAACAACAATCGAATAGCTTAAACAACTCAAAAGCAGGTAATTCGGGTTCCGGTTCCGCCTCGTGTTCATCCTCCTCCTCCTCACGCAATACATCGAATAATGGCAGCAACAATTCCAGTTCAACGAACTCTTCCAAATCCAACAATCATCATTCCTCGTCTGCGAACAACAATAACAACAACAATAATAATAATAATCATAACAACAAATCAAATAGCAATTCATCGAATAATAATTCTTCCTCGCAAGGCTCGTCCGCCGCTGCGGCTGCCGCAGCCGTGGCACAATCGATCAAGTCACATCACAGTTCCTTCCACAATTCCTCCTCGTCCGCCTCCGCCGTTACACCCGCTAGCTCCTCAGCCGTCTCCCACTTACATCATATGGCCGGAAGTAGTGTGGCTTCGGGATCCGGCACTGGGCTCAATACTTCAGGTGGTGCAAATCATCAGAACTCATCTCCTTTGTTACCCACACCTGCCACTTCGGTAAGTCCGGTTAGTATTGTGTGCAAAAAGGAACATATGGCTGGTTCCGGCTATCCTGGCTCAAATATTGATGCCTTGCGTGGCTCCTCTTATGACACACTCAAAGAATCGGGTGGCGATATCAGCTCCAGTTCTCACCATCACAGCATTTATGGCACTGCCGCTTCGGCAAATCCACGTCTTTTACAGCCTGGTGGCAATATAACGCCCATGGACTCGAACTCTAGCATCACCACACCCTCACCTCCAATCACACCTATGTCACCGCAGTCGGCGGCCGCTGCACACGCTGCTCAATCCGCCCAGTCGGCCCATCATTCTGCAGCCCATTCGGCCGCCTACATGTCAAACCATGACTCTTACAACTTTTGGCATAATCAATATCAACAATATCCCAACAATTATGCCCAGGCGCCGAGCTACTACTCGCAAATGGAATATTTTAGCAATCAAAATCAAGTCAACTACAACATGGGCCATTCGGGCTATTCGGCAGCTACCAATTTCGGCCTTTCGCCCAGCCCCTCGTTTACGGGCACCGTTTCGGCGCAGGCTTTTTCACAGAATAGTCTAGACTACATGACGCCTCAGGACAAGTATGTAAATATGGTGTAGAATCTGCTGATACAATATTGCGGCAGCAAATCGGATGATGATTCAGCTAGTGGCTCATATGTCCTGAATAAAACGCCGTTTGAATATCCATAAATGAACAAATGAACAAATGAAGAAGAATCGTTTTAGAGTGAATTTTCACCAGGAAACTTTTAAAACATATCGTCGTATGAAAAATGATTAAACAAATTTTCCGTTGAAATTAACAGAAAAAAGAAAGAGATTAACTATACGAGGAAACAACAGGATTTTATTTAAAAAATTCTAGAGGGATAGAAAAAGCAACTTTGTTTAGTTTTTTTTTTTTCTTTCTTGAAACCAACTCCCCTTAAAATATAGTTCGACTACGTCTTTATTTTGTACTGAAATTGTTTAGTTTCTTTCGCATGTTTTAGTTTGTTTTTGCTTATTTCTAATTAAAATCCGGTTGTTTCCTAAAAAATACTTTTTGGTTAAGAAAAAAAAAATTGTAAATAACTGCGATTATTTTTATCATTTAACAGCCAAGATCAACGAATCAACGAGTGATAAAAAATTTAACTCATAAAAATATATATACATATATTATTTAAATTTCGAATAAATATGCTAAATAGAAACTAAAACAAAAAACTACAAAAATTTCCATTCCAACTTGTCTCATGTGTAAAACAGTTTTCTTTTTTACTAGTTTACAGTATTTTTTGTATTTTGTATTTTTTGTATTTCAAATTTCAATTAGTTTTTAAACTTAAAATACCCACAATCCAAACTCCTCCACAAGTATTAAGCATAAAAACAAATTGTAAATGATGATAAAATCTATCAGAAAACAAAACAAAAGTGAAGAAAAAGAAAACTAGATTTAAAATATATTATTAACAAAAGTATGTATTAAAAAAATGTCCTTTTAATTGTACTCCATATCAATATTATAAACAAGAAAATAAATCCTTAAAGTAATAATAACATTTTGTATAAAGTAACAATTTAAATAAAATTTTCTAATAAATGTATAAAATTGAGAAAAAAAACACAACAACAACAACAAAAAACTTATTATAAATAGCAAATAAAAGTTCAAATCTAAAAAAAAAGTATAAAAAAAGGGAAAATCTTAAGAAGTTATAAAATCTTATCTAAAATATATTAAAGAAATAAATCCAATAAAAATGTTTATAAACCACAACTTCTTACATATTTTTAGCAACTAGTAAATTTTATTTAGACGTTGTATTATAAAATCGTAAAATAAAATATTTCCCTTTGATCCTTAAAAAGAACTCCCCTCTTTAAAACACCTTGTGTAATTGCATTCTCAATAAAATAAAAGAAACAAAACAAAAATACAACAACAACTAATAGTTAATACTAATATGTGTACAAAAACATAAGAAATTATATTGAAAAAAAAAATGCAAGAAAAAAAACTAATTATTATTAAAATAATAATAATGTTCTCTCAATCAGTTCAAGAAATCAAATCATTTTTATAATCCTTAAAACAAAAATCTTACATTTGTATGCTTTTGGTTTTTTTAAATATTATTTTTGTTGTACAGTTTTAATTCCCAAATTGCAGCTTTAATACAAATTCAAAAAAAAATAAACAGTTAAAATATTTCTGAATTTAAGCTTTGCCGGAAACGGAAAAAGCTCAACAGATGACGGTACTTCAAAATGCAAATTTATTAAACTGGTGAATTTTTGGCTTCATAAATTTTGCCGCTTTTAATTTGAATGGAATTTTTTTTTCTATAAAAAATATTAATTATTATTTTGTTATAAAAAATTAGAGGCAACGTTATTGATTTTACAAAATTAAAAATAAATAAAAAAAAATTATTGCAATTCAATTGGATTACTTGAGCGCAATTAAGAGGAGTGATTCAGAAAATTTTCAAAATTTCAAGTCGGTGCAGAATTCGCCACCGCCTCCACAGCTACTGGTTAAAAAAAGTCTATTTAGCGGAACAAAAGCAAATAAATAACAATTAAATGCCAGCAGAATGAAATACGAATTTTCTGAGCGTTATCACCGCCAGCAAGCAGAATTTGAGAATCAGAGAAGGCTGATAAATATGTTGCATATGGTGAGTGCAATTGTTGCCTGCTATGCTTGACTGTTTCAATCAACTGTTTGTGGACTATGATTGAATTCCAACAGAATGTTGGCGCAGATCTAGAAGAGAGAAAAATGGAATTTCCCCTCACAAAACTATTAAAATATCCATAATTTGTATTGCATTGTTAAAGAAAATTAAAACAAGTTTATGTTTTTATTTCAAATTATCCCTTCCAAAAGCTTGAGCTGAATCCGGGCCTGGCAGGATTAATTCAACGGCATTCCCGAAGTCTTTTCTTCCTGGGTGGCACCACCATGCATTGGGAGAATTTTAAGCAGCCTCAAACGCCAGGCTTTTGCAAAATTTCGTTCGTTATAAACGAACTCCACTGTACATGTAAAAGCAGTGCCAAAAATTTTTGTATTTAATAGGGGTCTTTAGTTTATTGGAATTTGGTAATACATAATTATTTCGAACACTACTTGAAGTAAAACGAGGAGAAGTGGAATCAAAGTTGTACAACTTATATTTTTATTGTCACACTATTGATTAATTAAAAAATACTCATGCATTCCTTTAAATAAAATTTTATATTGATTTCCTAATTTAAATTGTTTAAAACAATTATTATTACTATTATTATTATTATTATTATTAGTTAATAAATACATATTAATATGTAAAAACAAAAAACAAAAAAACAACAAAATATGGAATATTAGTTAATAATTTTAGTTTATCGCTTTGAGTTATGAGTTTTTCTATTCTTCCCCTCATTTCTACGTCTGTTTTGTGTAGGAGATTCTTTTTGTAAGTTAATTTCATAGTTTTATTATTTCTTAAAGTTTAAGTAAGCAATTATTTTTATTATTAAAAACGAACAAACAAAAGCAAAAACTAAATAAATAAATGTAAAAAATTATATATAAATAAATATAAAGAAAAATACAAAAATTATAATAAAAAAAACATTTAAAACATGGTCTTTTACTTCGAAATAGCAAATGGACAAAGGATATATTAAAAAAGGCTTGAAATATATTCAGGACAATTACTTTTTCAGCACCATTCGTAACACGTAACGTATTGTTGCACTACTCAAATAAGATATTTAGAATAATTTTAAAATTTGCCAATTATAAATTTAAAATTAACTTGTATTTGTTGGCTATAATTTCCGCTTTCCTGATGTCACATCGGTGAATGCGGAATGAAGAGAAGCATATGTTAAAAATAAAGGAGAAAATTCAGCTTTATGTAAATAAATATAAAACTCTACTCAGAAAAAATGCTTTACAAAAGCAAAGTAAATATTCTTGTTACAGAGAATACTGCCAAACGATCCCAACGACCCAGTCTAGATTTTTAAACTCAGGGCTTCGAAACAAATTCGAATTATATATTCTATATCTGACCATCACATGCAGGGTTTCAAATAGTTCAAATATTTGAGCGTTTGAAAAAGCCGGTTACGGTTTTGAAATTCGCGAACAACTGATCAACCAGCTTTTTTAGTGAGAAAATTTTTATACAAAAGTTTTAATTTAAATTTGCTTTATTAAGCAGTTCATGTAAATATGACACCATAACTTTTAATGGGGTTTTTTTCGGAAAGAAATTTTACATAACGTCTTTTCTTTTAGAATAAATGGCTTGTTCATACATATTTTTGTTCAAAGTATGGCTGATCGTGATCTGTCAAAAAAATATTATCTAATGCTCAATTCTTTTTGAAAGATATGTTACGAACTTTAGCCTTACATATATTTTTTTCAGTGCGAAGACCAAATCTGGTTCTGATAATGAAGGCGAGCATAATGGATTCACAAGATAAAATTTAAGTTATCAAAAATTTTAACATTATAGACGTTTAATAGGTTCGTTTCATGTTACAATTATTACCAGGTATGTAGGTCGATTTATATATGTTTTCTCCGCTCTACCAAAATACGTTTCGTATTTCCTCTTCCTCTATTGGCAGCGGCTCAGCTTCTTGTTCGGCAAATTCTACCGGGTTTTCTCTTTTGCGCTTATTTCAATTTACAATTGATTTGCCATCGCTTCCTCTAATGGTGACAAAGTAACCTGTTCATAAATTCTTCCTCGTGTTTTGTTCTTCACAAGCTTCTTTTACAGCTACAATTTCATGTCCATATAGGGTGAATGCTCCTAAGGTCGGCATACACCTCTTTTGAGTTAAAAATCAAATAAACAAGAATAATGGTAGTTTTAAACACAAATAGGATTAAGCTTTAATTCAAAATACTTTAATTTCTGTTTATGTAATACTTAAAAGTTGATGAGATCAGTATTTTGATCCTCAATAGTCTGTATTCAGTGACCACCTTTCAACACGTGCGTTAGTGTCCTTTTTTAATAAGTTTTTTTAGTGCGAACGTGAACTTTAACAAGTTAGTATTCACATTTATATGTTTTTTTTACTTCGTCGGTTTCAACAAGAAAAAGTTTGCTTATTTATTGTTTCTAAAAAAGAACTTTTGGTAAAAAATATTTTTTTAATAATTTTAATGACTGCCGACATTAGGAACACAATTTTTCTTGATTTCCAATGGTGGTGCCGACTTCAGTTAATAAACTTTTTACTCTCAAACTCTAGAAATTTACTTATTTCTCTCATCTCTTTGCAATTGTTATAAAAAAAGTTATTTAAAATGATTTTAGCCAATAGGGGGCATAGTTTTTGTTGAGTATTTTAAGAACCGCCGACTATAGGTGCACGAGAATCCTGAAGTCGGCAGCAGCTGTAACTTTTTTTTTTCTTAACAAAAATCCAATGCCGACAACTGGGCCATAAAATGCCGTACTTAGAAAATACGTGCCGACTACGGATTCAAATCGTATGTTTTAGAGAAAACTAAATTTTCTGAAACAAAATAAAAATGCACATACATACATATGTAGAAAGAGTTAATTATTAAAATTTTAATCAATATTTACTGCTAATTTGGCTTAACATACTTTGTGCCAACCATTTCCGTCACGAATAGGAGGTTCTAACGGATTTATTTTTTCTGCAATTTCCTCCCAAATTTCTTCGAAATTTATTAGTTTTATGTCCTTCCGAAACCCCTTAGCATATTCGAGATCTTTTGTCATTTCTGAAAATTAAAATTTCAAACTGTCGTACTGCCGTTATTTTAATTTTTAATGAATTTTGCTATATCGTTTCATCCTTTCAACTTCGATGCTAAAAATGGCGACGATAGAGAAAGAATGTTTCTTTGTCGTTATTTTCACATCAAAATGGAGAATACCGACATATTTTCGGTAAATGTTGATAAGTTGATAACAATAACGGTGATGTCAAACTGCCGTTTTTATTTAGTTTTCAAACGATAGCGCCAACGGGAATAGGTCCGATTGTTTGCTGGGAGTTTTGTTGCTGGCTGTCAAAACAACAATGTAAAAGTTATTTTTTTAGACAGTCAGTAACAAAACTCCCAGCAAACAATATACATGCTTTTTTGTACTGCACCTACCTGGTAATAATCGTATCATGGGTTCGTTCATAGAATTTTAATATTATTTTTTTTTCAGTTGTTGATTATGATAATTTGCCAGTAAAGTGTAAAGTAAAGTTGGACATACATCATTTCCTAAAGTGGCTTTGTAGAGGTCAAATTCCATAAATGATAATTGAGAAATTTGTGATAAAATATATGAACGTAATATATTTAGATCAAATAAGATATTTATAAATATTTTCTCACTTGAAAATGTTTTGTAAATAAATAATCATGCACTGACTTCTGATTTCAATTTAAATTATTCATCCACTTTTCTTTTTTGTTCAACAGAACTAAATTAAAGAAAGATAAACATTATTTGAAGCATAAAATGCGAAAAATCCATTACCATAGTTAATTCCTTTTTATTTTGCGTTCATATAAATATTTAAACCCAATTTATTTGTTAAAATAAAAAAGGCCCATCTTTCACGGCACTTCCCACGCATCTTGATGAAATAAAAACAACAACAACGGCAGCAGCAACAACAACAAAGGAAACAACGGCAGCAAATGAAGCTCTTTAACAACAACAAAAACGTAAAATTAAAAATAAAGGGAAAAACTAAAACAGGACGCGTGCTGCTTATAGAATTACCAACTAATTTCATATTTATGAGGCTTCGACTTTTGCTGTTCGTCTTTGTTGCTGCAGCCGTTATACGAGTATTCAGCAACATCATATTGTATTTGTAGTGGTTGTTTGGGGCGTGCGTGTGTGTGTGTGTGTGAGTGTATTGTGCATTTTAATTTAAACAAATATATGAGTGTGCTGTTGTTGTTTTGGCATGGAAAAGGTATTTTCCTGCATTTTTTTTCTTTGTTTTTCAATTTTTCGCCAATGAAACTGTTCAAGTAAATTGATTTTAATCTATTGCTTAAGGAACGTATGCATGCATGCATACTCACATTCCAAATGAGAAGAAAAACAAAAACTAAATTCTACTACGACTTGTACACCATTCAGTCAGTTACTTTTGCCAGATGATATCTGACATTTCGACAGCCAACTGCTGTGACACGTGTCCTTTCTGGTCAGAAAATCTACAGCACTAAACAAAAATAACTCGAAAAAACGTAGTAATTTGAAGAAGTTGTAAAAGTGTTTTCCTGGTGTCGCACTACTACGAATATGAATGTATTTATTTGTCAACATCACTTTGATTATCCTCTTAGAGCAGTATCTACTCCTACCCTTTTTCCTGCTGCAGCCACCCATTCAATCAGCCTTTACAAATTTATTTTGTGGCATTTATTTTTGTGGCTGACGACGTTGTCATTTGTTTGGCATTTTGCACCGGCTAATTAAATGGCCATAAATGAGAACGAACAAACGTGCATTTTATTTCAACTATTAATCATGGAAATCCCATAGTTTTATTAGATATAATCTAAATGAGTATTTATTAATCATAATCGATAATTAAATTGAGTTGAACGTGTACTTGTTGGGCAGTTTTAATGAGAAAAACAATTTTGAATTGTATGTAGTTTATGCGAAAAAATTGATTAATTAATTAAATTTTAAGCAATATCCTAATGTTTATTTTTGTAATTATCAAGCTTTGATTACATCTCGAGGTGCATTTGTAAAAGAAAACATTTATTTATTGAGGAACTAAAATTCAAATTTTAATAAGGAATTTTTCTAAACACAAGAATTCTACATAAAAAGTTAATCGACGAGTTGTCTATACCCAACCTTTTTTCTAATTTTATTTTAAACTTTAACTGCCGTAATAAATAAAATATGCATTTATATCTCAGGATAACTTTAAAGTAAATATTTCATACAAAATATTCTTGAAGTATAATTCAATTCATTAATATTTTTAAATCCACCTCTTAAAGTTCTGCAGAGATTTTTGAAAATTTTTTCTTATAAAAATTTTGACGCCGTTTTTGTGTCGAAAAGAATCACGAGTTTGCTGTGAATGAATTTGAATAAAACAAAGCTTCGCTTCCTTCCGACTACTTTCTAATAGAAACAAATTTTTGTTTTTGGATATTGTTGACCTTTCTTTGTTTTTATTTTGTAAATTTCCTTTTACTTGGGCTTTTTTATTCGGGCATGTGAAGGAAATTGAATCATTGTCAAATACGTGTGTTGCAAATCTGACCGTGTAGTATTAAGGACTTTAAGTTCTAATTATTATAAATATCCAAAGCAATAAAAAGACAAGAAGAATTAATTTGCTTTTAGTAGAATGTGATTTTTGAAAAATAGTGATTTGAAATCGATCGATTTCCAAGTACTTTTGCAATGAAATCATTTCTACTTTCGCACTAGTTTTTCAGAGAAAATAATCGATAAATGTTTTATACCTGACTTTTTGACGATGTTTTTATATAAATAAGATTTTATTTTTATTTTTAATTAGGTTTAAGTTAATATTTAAATTAGTTTTAAGCTTATTCTTAGACACGAGATTCTCTCTCAAACCATATTAAGCCCCGGGAGCAAGGGCGTAATTCTCTATTAATTTTATAAAAATTTTTATAGATAGCAAATTACTGTAAGGAGGTTACTGTTTCGTTTTTATGTTAATTAGGATATTAATTTTTAGTCCTAAGCTTTCTTATGTTTGTTATTCATTTTAATTGTATTGTTTTTTTTATAAAGGCTCAATAAAATATAAACTACCTTACCTTACAATAAGTTTTCCATTCAATAAAAAAAACTATCGACGAGTTTTTCAGATACTTTTTAAAGAAAAAACACTTCCCAAAAAAGTACAATAGAAAACATTTTCCAAAAACCAAATTGGTATTAATTAATTTCTTAATCGAATCAGTTACTCATGTAATCAAAAACCAAATTTTCTAACAACTTTTGTAAATTTTAAGTAATTGAAAATTACAACTTTTCGTCGTTGGTTGAACTTCAACAACACAATTAATTGAATACGCAGTTTTAGAAATTTAATAGGTATTTAAAGTTTTTTTGGTTTATTATTTTACTTTTTTTTAAAGAACAAACTGTTTGTCTGTTACTACAGAAAATTTTCAATACTTTTAAAGAATTTTTCAAAAGCTTTGACAAATTTGCTGTTGAAAAATTACGACAGTTTTTTGCATAAAAGAATTTCTCGAGTTTTGTCTTTCATGCACTATGACAATTTTTTATAAAACATTTTTCTCAAGGATATATGTATACCTACTTAATGATTAATTAGAATTCTTTGAATAAATAATCAGACTTTACTATCAATCTACTGTCCCACTCATAGTAATATATCTTAGTTTATGGGGATGATAAAAATTTGTTATTTGAATTTTTCAATATAAATACCTAATTCGACTATAAACAAAATTAATAATATCCGAAAAGTTTTTAATTTATTGTGGGTTGTGCCAGTATATCGTCATATGATTTCGAAAAAGCCTTAAGTTGCAAAAAACCTCACAATCGAGTGCTTGATTGATTACGATGCATCGTATCAAAAAACATCTCCCTTGAAAATTTTACATATTATAATTGTACTAATTCCATTTTAAACTGTACAAATTCGAATAAATATTGGTTAACTTTTCTTCCTTGTCTTTGTCCTCTAAAATATTTGCAATATAACTTAGGGCTTTTATAAATTCATATGACGATATGTACATGCATTTCATGCCAAATTATCAGTAGAACTTAAATCGTATTCTTGAAAAGTGACAAATCTCTTATAGGTATTAAGCAAAATTCAAATTAGAATTACAAACTATCAATTTACGAAATCATTTTCTTTATAACTGAATTTTAGTTCATTTTAAAAGTTCAACAAAAGTAAGTGGCATTTTTAAAAATCTTAGTAAATAAGTTTACATTTCTTAATAAAACAAGAAAAAAAAATTATAAAAGTATTTTCCTGTGAAAATGTTTACTGTTCACATAGAATGCATATTAGTTTTCACACAACTTAGAAATTGAAATTGTTTTTAAAGCTTAAATCATAATGGCAGAAAATTTTCAAGCCATCAAACATCACAAACAGTTAAAATTATTATTTTTTTATTTTTTTATATTGTTCCAATTTTTTGTAATTAAAATAAATAAATGCTTTTAAATATTAAGGTCTTTAAAATTTCCAATTAAAGTTTTAGACAAACAAAAACTGGTTGGCTTGTCTGCAGAAATCTGTTGCAAAAACGAATAAGTGCTTAAGTCGGCATAAGCTAAATTTAAATTAATACTTCCTTTGTGATTTCCACATTCAAAAGTAACCCTGCGCAAAATTTCAATTATTTTGCACGATATTTTTCAGAAAGTGATAGCGTAATGAATTGCTTCTTATATTTTTTCAACTTATAATCTTCTATGGAATAACAGCTTAACTTAACAGATAGCTTAGCGTGCTTCAAGTTGAACATATTAGTTATAGAGGGTAGAGCAATGTATTCCTAAATTATAAGAAATGACAAACGAATTAGGGAACTTTAACTACCTATAATGGTATCAAATTTATAAAAATCCACATGAATTTAGAAAATGCTCTCCTACAAAAAGGTAAAATATGACTTAAGCACTTTTTCCTTATTGCCATAAAAATATCTACGGTCTTGACAGGAATCCGATCTGTAACAACCAGATATAAAATTATTTAAAAATCGAAACCACGTATTACTGTTAATTCTAGCAAAAGGACTAACCATTATAAATAGCTTTTATCCTGAAACATGATCTAATACATCTAATTTTTTAATTCGCTCACTTTAAAAATAAAAATTATATACCCATACACACATGTATGTACATACATATATATATACCTACTAATTTTTACTAAAAATCCTTTAATTTTTATGCAGTTTTTTTCGCCCGACAAAAGAAGCACAAATTAATCAATAATATTATTACTAGACACAAACAATTAAGTCGTGCAGAACACTTTGTTTATATATCTTATGTAATCCAATTAATTTGCAGCAACAATAACAATAAACAAAAAAGCAAAATAAAAACAATTTGTTTAATTACATTTCTGTACACAAATTTAATGTTATTTAGGACAATTTATTTTTATATTAAATTTTGCTCAAACAGGAGGAATATACATACTTACGTACATATCTACATACATACATATTAGTAAGTTGAAAAACAGTCTACATTCATTACAGTACAGAAATTTAATGTTTCTTCTCAGTGCTTATAATCGGAATTATGTTTGTGTGCATGTGCGTTTAAGTATCTATAAAATATGTACATACATTCATACATCTATATACATATGTATATAGACGTAGGTATAAACACCAAAAATATTTGATATAAAATATGAAATTTCTAATAAATTGAATAGTTAACTAAGGACAATATTTTAAATATAATTAAATGTACCAACATCTTTCCCAAAACCACACGAACCCAATCTTTTATATATGTATGTACATCCATATATGTACATCCATACACCTTTTAATGCATACTACTATTTATGTTGCTGCTCTAACAAATCGATTTCCAAAAATAAAAAACATCTAAAAACTGTTCCCAGTGGGATAACTGTTTCCAAAACGGTTCTTCGTATGAGAAGTATATGTTAGAAAGAGAAAAGCTCTGTACATTAAACAACACTTTCCTTATCATAACAGGAAAAGGCGTCGTTTATTTTTTATAACATCTGCGCCATTGTTGCTGCGTTTTACCAGTTAGCAGAGGAAGAAGCGAGAGAGATATAAAACTAAATATTGTATTTCCGTTTTTATATTTGTTATATGCTGATAAACTGGTATTGCTTGTTTGGTTTGGGTTTGCCATTACACCAGCAAAAAAAAATCATATGCAATAGCAGCGATGCCCGTTTTATCACAGGCAGGAAAAAGTTGCCAGATCATTCATAACTAGTTTTAGACGAGTTATTAATTTGTAGTAAATTATGTTAATTTTTATCTGAAAATTCTGTAACGCCAACTTAACTTTTATTTTTTTACAATAAAATCTTTACTCAAATTTTAAATTTTGAAAGAAATGGCTTAAGTTCAATGGGTGAAGTATGTAATTTATTTTATCAATGTCGCGGAAGCTTTTGCAATAGTTGTTGTTGTTTTACTTTTAAAAATTTGCATAGATAATTAGAAAAAGATTTATAACATTAGAATTTTCGCAATAAAGGTTTGTATGTGAATTTTTGCAGTTTTTGGTTTCGTAATATGTATGTATAGGTATATCGCTCCTTTATTGCGAAGTAGTCATATCTAAAAAAAACGTTCTTTAGAAAATAATTTTTAAGTTTTCAGTTTACTCACACCTCAACGGGAATATAAAAAAATATTCTGCCCTCAAACAATTTTTTAAGCCGCGAAGCCATTTTGGATTGTCTGCAGAAACACCCAGGGTTTTGGCAGGAATCGAACCTGCGACCCTTTGACTAATAGTCTAGTACGCTATCTACTAATCTACGAGGTTTTTCTTACGGGGAATTTTCTTTACTCAAAAATTCACTACGTTGCAATAAAGAAGCGATATGTATTCGAATATTTGAACTTAAATTCGAGAAAAACTCAGTTGGAAGACCCAAATGCAGGGACATAACTGGAGAATTTCAACGGCGTCATATTTTCATAATATCTTAATATTTTACAATGGTTTAAAAAAAGTCAAAAAATTATAAGATATTTGAACTATGTTTATTGTTTTGTCATATCCAAACAGTAGAAATTTGAGAGAAGTCATATTTTTTCGTTTTATTATTTTAAAACTTATAAATTGATGACTACCATTTGAATCCCCCAAATATGTTTATACGAAATTGCTAGGTACCTAATTCATAAACGTTTGAGATTTTTGCTCGAATGTTTTGAGATTATTCGAAAATATAATATTTAATTTAATATAAATAGTTCAAAAAAAAATTTACCTTAAAAACCAAGATACTCGTATCTATACATATGTTTATAAAACTTCATATTTTATCATATAAATATATCGCTTTTTATTGCTTGTTCGCAGGATAAAACTAGCATCTGGCAACACGGCTTACAATTTCCTTTTTATTGAAAAATTTCCTAGGAAAATATCACCTAGAAAAAAAGCTATATTTTTCTATGATAACACAGGGAATGAATACTCCTAGCTGAACAAAAAATAATGTTATGCGTACCTGCTCTCATTTCAACAATAAAAGAGCCCTTAACATAAATCACAAACCAAAGTCTGAGAATATGAGTAAATGAGTGAGTGGGTGGTTGTGTGGTAGGATGATACGAGCAATATACAATGATTATGAGTCTGCCCAACATCTATCCAATGGCATTGGGTATCCTTCGTTTTTCGCTTTTATTTACTTGGAACACTGAACATGTGTGTGTGTTTGTGTGTTTGTATACAAATGTATAAAAATTGTTTTGTTCTTTTTGCTTGACTATAGTTCGCTTTTCTTCTTTTTTCCCAGTTGATGATGTTGTTAAGTGTGCATGTAGAAAGTTTTTTTTTACTAGTAATTGTATGTATGAGTACACTTGTATTTTATTGTATTCATACTCGTATTCTTATTAACTCTCTCGTCTTTTGCTGCTATTGTATTTAGTATTTGTTCTTTAACAAGTATACTTCAGTTGAGTACATAAGCCACCATCGTCATCATCAACAAACAACAATTGCAGCAACAACTACGTCGCCATCGTTATTGTTGTTATCATCATCAGATTGTTGTCTTCAACGTTTGTTGTCGCTATCCTCGAGCTGTTATTGATAAAAAAATGTATTTTCGCTTTTTTCTATCATTTCAATTGAATTTTTTGCTCATTGTGAATCATATTTATTTGGGGCGTTTTACAAAAAGAAATTGACTTTTGTATTTCATTTCTTGTCTCCACCTTCACTCGTTCATGTTTTATCATTTTAATAGTGGTTTGATGGGAACATTTTATATTTTGCTTCTTTTGTTAAACGTTGATTATATTTAAACTTATACATTTTTGTTTTTGCTACGAGTATTAGTCGCAAAGAACTATAGTATTTTTAAACGAAAAACAGATATTTTAACAGCTCAAATACTATTTGATTTGACATTACAATCTAACTAACCATTTAAGGTTTAGTTGCATTCACAAAAATGTGTTATTAAAAATGTAACTGAATTTACATAGTTAAATATAAAAAATCATTACTTTGAATATTGAAGAAGAAGGTATTTAAAGATTTAAAAAATCCATCGATTGAGATAAAGTCTGATGTGCAATTTTTTCACAAGTTGTTTTTTCTTTAAATATTCATTTAGTATGTTAGAAGTATTCCTAAAGAATATATAAAAAATCTGTCGAATCTTTCACAGAGAAAATTAAATTCTTAGCGACTGTATTTTTTGAAATAAAAATAAAGTAAAACAAGCTCTGGTTTAATTTGAATACTATGTTTGTCAATAATACAGCTATTTTATTTTATTTGTTAGTTTAGTATATTTTTTATTCGACCGTATATTTTTTCTCCAAAAGTTAACTTTGTGTTTTATTCAGGCTCTAGGTTAAAAACTTCAAATAAAAATAACTCTTCTTTTGTTTTTATTAGAGATATTTTATTTTTTATTAATTTTTTATTTGAAGTTTTTGATATAGAGCCTGAATAAAACACAATTTTATTTTACAGTTTTTTATTTTATTTTATTGTATCTTCTTTGATAGTTAGTATTTTATTATATTTTAAATTATTTACCTTTATATTTTTTTAATTTATTTACTTATATTTCCTTTTATTTTATATACCTTTTTATTTAATTTAACTTAAAGAATTCGTAACCAGGGGTTTTAACAAGTTAAACTAACACTTTGTGACAAGATGTTACAAAAAAACATTTTTTTAAATTATTTTTCAAACTATTTTTTAATTTTTTTTTAATTTGTACATTAAAATTTTTGTGTAAATGCTGTGCTTTACTACATACATAAATATGTGTTTATGTTCAGATTACCATTTGTGAATAATTTCTTATTTCTTTGGTCTATAGCTTATTAATATTATTCTTATATATGTATTTTTTTCGACCTTCTGTTTTTTTAAATTAATCTAATTTATTTTGAACAATAGGTCAATTTTTTAAAAACCGTTAACAATATGTTTATTAAAAAACCGATATTTCGCCACTTCTTTGTGTGGCTTCTTCAGGGATATATAAAATTGTGTAAATACAATTTTTTTTTACAATAATCAAAAAACAAAAAATACACAAAGAATTTTCGAAACTAAAATATCATATATATCTGATATACATACATATATATATATATATTGCTGAAGTTCTACATATCGGGAGAAAGTAGTAAAATAAATTTTTAAGAGAGCAAAACAAGTCTAGGGGTAGGGGGCAAATTACGGAATTCGATATCGTACGAAATCACATACAAAATTTTTTGAATTTGTATGGAAATTTCGTTCGATATCGAATGCTGTAATTTGCCTCTAGAAGAATTATAAAGCTGCAATTACAATCTACATAAAAAAATAAAAAACACATATTCATTAATATTTATAAACAAGTACAAGCAAGTTATCAAAATAATTACATCATCACACCATTGAAAATATAATCCACAACTCCCGCACCCTAAATCCTAAGAGGATCAATCACAATCGTTGGAAATGTTCTTTTTTTGTTGTTGTTGTCAATCATTAAAATGCCAACAAAAAGTTTTTTTAAATGTTGTCATCTACTCTTTTGCTCTCCTCATATCACAGATTAAAAGTAATTTGAGAAAACTCCTTTCTAGAATAAACAAACACAAACAACAATTATTCAATCATTATTAAAACCTTAAAAACCAACAACTTACCTACTTTCACTAAGGATCTTGGCACCTTAACTAAACTAAGACTTTTCAATAGAATTTGTATAATTATTAGTTAGGCAACTGTAATTTGACATCAATAGAAACAAAGCAATAAACTCCATAACGTGCTATTTATTCAAGGCTTATGGACATATGATGCTCAATCTATGAGATAAATACTATGAATTACCTTTTTTCTCATTTTTACTTTCATTGTTTTTGTTGACTCTTATCAGATTTTGAAATATTTTCAAAACAAAACAGAAATTGTTTTTCTAAGGAGTAAATTGTATCAGTTAACAAGCCTCCACCTCATTATTGCCTTAGAAAATGATTTCCATTTTAACCTTGATCTTATCAATTTTTCATGCTTTAGTTTTGTTTTTCATCCTAACGAATCATCATCATCATCGTCGTCGTTACAAATTATGATATAAAAGTGGTAGATACTTGTATGTTTGGTTTGTATATATTTTTTATTATAATAATTGAATACTTTGATAGGATTTAAGAAAAATTTTTAAAATAAATTATTGTTAAGTAAGCAAATCATGGCATGTGCAATATTTACGTCATTAGCTTTGAAGATGCTAATGCAGGATAACAAGCATTCTAAATAACAGAGAACTACGGTCGTTATAGTGACTTGAGCCACCTTTTGCATAACGCACATACATACACACATCCATACACATTCTTGAAAGAGCATATTTCATGGTATACTGGTAAATATGTATATGAAGGCAAAACAAAAAACAACCTTCTTCGATAGTATGAGAAAAAGTTTTGTCCAGAGGTGGTTGTGATTTATTTGAAATTTTATTTAAAATGCAAATACAAAATACCTATTTTGATTTTCTGTATGAAATATTTTCTTTAATTTATGAAAAATAAAATTGTAAATTTATGAAAAAATTTATTTTATATTTTATTTTAAAACTTTCGAATAGTTATTTTGTATTACAAAAATAAGCACACACAAACATGAGTGTGCATGTACATACGATTATACATGTCACACAAATTACGAAAACTGCAAAAATATCTAACAAGATATCAAGTCCTCCAATTTTATAAAAATTAGCCTAATATATAAAAAACATGACTAGCACTAGTTACATGGGCTATCGCCTATAAAAAGTAATACTTTAAAGAGCCCAAGAAAGTATTAAAATTCGATCAGATTGATAAGATTACTAAAAATTTGAGAAACTGAAAAACCTAAATTACGAAATTTCGTAAAAAAAATTGCTAGCATCAAGTTCAATATTGATTAAAATATCGGAAACTCTATAAAGGATTCAAAAATTTGTAAAAAATCATATCTATTGCAAAAAAATCTAAAATTCGCAACAACAAAATAGTGCAAAATTGGAAAGAAGCGTTAAAAGCACTGTAACCATAAAGACTGCCAAAATCTGGAAAGAACAACATGGATTTCAAATTGGCAATTGAGAATTGAACAAGTGTTTCAAAATAAAATATTTGGAAAATTTGTATTTAGAATTTTATCCATCACATATTAAAAGCTATTTTTTATTTGAAATAGAATAATGAAAAATCATTTGTAATTTGAAAATACGCATACATTTCAAATACCTAAAAAATTGTGTTTTCCTAAATTCACACAGTTCCTTTATTGCAACTTGGTCATAACTCAAAAAACGCGATATCTACGTTAAGATAGTACCTTCCTGGCGGACATCCTGTATTAGGCAAAGTAAATATATTTGTAACGAATTCATATAAATTTGAATATATATTTTCATCAAATCTATTTTGCCAATATCGAGCCAAAACTTTGCTGCGTTATTTATTTTACGTATATCTTCATACTCTTTGCTGTTGATTAACATGTACTTTAAAAAAAAACGTCAAAAAGTGGTATAAATTTTGTTAAAATTATACAAAGGGAAAAATTTAAAAAAGGGTAATAAATGTGCCATTGGCATGAAAAAGGGTCCAAAGTGATACTTTAGTGTCACAACGGCAACGCTGTGCATTAGCCCACTGTTGTATGGAGATCACAATTTGTGTCATTGTTGCTCCAGTCCAAAAACTTGTTTACTTGTGCAATTAGCGGATTGTATCAAAAGACAAAAAGTTTAAGGATCATTCGGTCTCAACACATCCTCCTTGATGTTCTGGAATTGAAATGAGTCTAAAATAAAAAATTGTTCTTTTTCGTAGCAGATAATTTCAGACTGCAACTGAAAATCATAAAAGATCTAAACCCCAAACCAACAAATTTGTTGACTTTTCTAAGCAAATGATTAAATGGTGCATGACAGTGGCATTCGTGGTACTAAATACGAGTACTTACACACGTACATACATACATTCATACACATTTGAAATCATTATTTTGTTATTCCAGTTATGCCGATAATAATGTTGATGATGCCACAATTATAATAATGGAAATGTTAGAATCGTCGTGGGCTGCAGTTACGTTTCATCATGCCTTTGTATCGTGTTGTAACTCGTTTGCATTACTTCTTGGAATAACATCGAATTTAATTGTGGCAGAAGCATTTAACGAGTACCAGCTTAAGAGTGTTGCCCCTGACAATGCATTAAGTGTGAGTGTTTATTTAATTTAAGATGTGCAAAAAAGGAGGTGGGGTAGTTGGTGGTGGTACAAACTTTATTTTTTTATCATCATTATTATCGTCATCATAATTTAATCGAGCAGATGCCGTCAATTAGCAAAAGTAAAGCGAGAGGTGCTTTATTACTATAGTAAAAACTACAAAGGATGTGATTTAAACTACCCTTGCGGCCAGGATAATGATTAAGCGAAAACAATATCATGATTGTATGATTTGTTGTTGTTGCTGTTTTTGCCTTGTATGTTACATGTGCGAACTTATACGAGGGCTTACACAAATCAAATAGATTTATTTAAACAAAAAATAAATAAACGGCAGAACATATCTTTTTTCTTATTTCCTTGATAAAAAGTAAAAGAAATACAATATTGAAATAAAATTTTTATGGCTTGAGTTCAAATCTGAGTTTGCCCATATCTTCTTAATTTAAGAAATTATTTTTGGATAAATTCATTATTTTATTGGAATAATTAAAAATCAGAGATGGAATTTCATACTAACCGAAATTGATTTAACTTGTAAGATATGAATAAGTTGTACTTTTCGAATTCTAATTCGTTAAATAATGCGGTTAAATAGTTGATATTTCTAGTCAGTAGTATCCACCGTCAAAAGTGGTAAAATCGAACAAAAGAACGCTGATGAGATGCTGTAGTGACCTCGAAATCAGTACTGATCCGTTCTGCTAGTCTGATGAATAAATTGTTTCAAATAAAAAAGTACTCTCTTAATAAAATAATGAATTTATCCAAAAATAATTTCTTAAATTGAGAAGATATGGGTGAACACAGATTTGAACTCAAGCCATAAAAATTTCATTTCAATATATACTTTAAAACAGTTCAACATTTACGTATAAATATTAATTAAGTAAAAAAATGTTACATTATTTTTAGAAAAGAAAACGGCATCAGTCTTACACGATTTCTATAAGCAGTTTTTCAATTATGTATGTATTTTTTGTCCTTGACAAATCTTTTGAACGGTGAACAACATTTAAAAGAGAGCTTTGAAAATGTATTTCACCATACCACGAACTTTACACAAGTTTTTCGAATGATCAAACAAAAATAACCGAAGAATAATTTTTTTAATGGTTTTATGGACACACAGTAATAATGTATAAAATATGAAATATATGGCTAATTTTCACTCATTAAGCAGCTCTGGGCTGAAGAACAACAATTATTTCTTAAGGGCGGTCACGCTTGCGTGTGTTGTTCGGCCTTAGAGAGTTTTTCGTCTCGCTCGCACTGGTTGACTGATTTGCCACGGATAACCGTATAGTATTACATTTCTTTTGTGGAATTTCGTTAACAACCACGTTGCTACTTCCTATGTGAAGGCATAGGTCGGGTATAGTCAGTCACAAAAACATTTTTAAAATACTGTTAATAACATCATGGACATATGGTCTAGTTACCGGCGCCATTTTTGTGCAACCATATTCTGCAAATTTACTTTGTTGAATATGTACCAATAAATAAATAAATAAATATGGATAATTTTTTTGGGAAATCTAGGAACGTAACCCTTCTTTTTGCCCTGGTTTCTTGTATCGCTTAACACGGCATTTTGGTTAACACGGCATTTTCGTGGAACGTGACCCCCGTATTAAAGAAGGTCTTTCTGTACATCACCTTTCTACCTACATATCTTTTGGTGTGATGAAAACGTTAACTGCTTTGTATTCGAACAAAGTGTAGTGTTGCACAACGTAGCAATACAAAACATTGACAGATAGATACCTTTACAATACGTTGTGGAAGATTATTAGAAACACCGCAAAAAAACAATTAGGGCATGGGGTTCAAACTTGGTACACATGGTTGCAACTTTGCATATGGAAACGATCTGAATAACGCTGCTGATCTGTATATAAATTTGTATTGATTAGTATTTGGAAGCAAAACAAGCAAACTTTTGCATTTGAGTCTTTGTGTAAAAACAACTTTTCAAACTGCCATCGTATAGTAACTTATAAAATTTATTTAAATTATGTTATTTTGCGTACTATTTTCATTTACATATAACTGCTGTTGTGTTTTTTTCTTATTATCCTTTAATTTAAATAAAATGTTGTTTATGTGTGTGTGTATGTGTGCGTGTGTGTGTGTGTGTGTGTTTGTGCATGTGTGCGCATATGAGTGTGGCTGTATCGCTATTGTATTCTGCCATCTTTATTTAATTACTTTAAAAGCGTGCAGATAATACCAACCAACAGTTATGACAAAAAGTCAAACGTACTGCTAATAAAGAAAACTGCTCAATACTCATAAATACCGATTTAAAAAATAAAATAAATGAATAAAATACAACTTACAACAATACAATAGTAATAATGCGAACAAAAATGAATACAAAGAACGAGATTGTTAAATTCCGTTATGGGTAAAATAATTTAAATATGGCTTAAAATTTTATTTGAAATTACTATTTGTTTATTTTATTGGTATTTAGAAGAAATTTAAGTATCTGCTACTAAATAAACTAAAAAGAAGGGCTTACAAAATCTTGTAGGTGTGTATTAAAATTATAAATTTCCAGCAATTACGGTTTTATCGTTAATATTAATCTAGTTATTTAAGGTAATCTATTGATTTTCTTGCGTTAAGCTTAAATGGGAATGATATAAATATATTGTCATGTAAATAGCCAGCTTGAATAAATTTGAATTATGTACAGTACAACCTCCCTGATCCGGACACTCGCTAATTCGGACAACCCAGTAAGCCGGACATTTAAATTTGGAATTAAAGACAGTTTGGAAATTTTTCCTCAATAGTCCGGAAAATGTTTTATTTTTCTAAGTAAAATTTTTCCAGTATTTTACCGATCGATAATATAAGCATTTGTGTGTGAGCAAGAATTAAAGAAGAAACGTATTTGATGAATAATTTAAGAAAGTGTTTAAGAAAAATTTTAAGCAATTTATGACTGGTGCTAAGAAGCCATTGAACGCAATTTTGGTATTGGACAATGGGCCATCGCACCTAAAAGACTATAATGTCTAAGAACGTGGGTTCGAGCCCAGTTTCAGGCAAGTCATAACATCCAGCATTTTTTCAGATGCGCATTAGTATGCCATTGTATTTGTTAAGTGATGAAGGCATAGCACTGGTCACTGGACAGTAATGGCAGCAATTGATACTGGTGTATGCTAGCGGACATCACAGCGCCCTCCTTCGTCGGTATTGTAGCAAATTCGCCGGCGAAATAAAATAATTAATAAAAATGGCTGCAAGGCTTAACACATTTAATGCGCCTACTTGACATCAGAGGCGCTGTAACACTGATCTAAAAACTAACACAACGCGCAATATCCTCTCTCGCTATCCCTTTCCCAAAGAAGGTAACACACATACTGGCTGTTAGGCATCTTAATTGCCTGAGTGTTGCTTCTCTTTTATAAAAATTTGCCTGCAACAAAAATTGCAACGTGTGTACAGCAACTTCTTGAATATCTCTTAAGTCAACATAAGCGGTTTTATCACACAAACACATGCACTTTTAGTGACAACTTTGAAAAATTGCTTACAATTTCCAATAGAATTTATATCGGCTCTCCTGAAAAGATTGATTAAAACACATGCACGTGAAAATCTCAAGACTATTCTGCACAAGTTTCCATAGAAAATTTATTTTCTTTTTTAAGCGAAATGAGCATATATTAACAAACCATTCAAATTTCTAATTTATATAAAATTAAAAGTGGGAAAATCAACGCTTGCATATTCACATATTTTTTATGGCGAAACCGATGAAGCTTTCACTAAAAAAAAATTACACTTCAGATGACATATATTTAACAGATGACAGACTTGGCAGGCGAGCTGTTTTGAAACCACAAAATGTATAATCTACACATGCACACATACATACTTGCATACAACTACTTGAAATTATTGTGTGCATTTTGCAATAAAAGAAACCAAACAAATAAAAATGTCCAAAAAAAGAGCAATGAAATGAATTGTGCTAAATATATACATCTTGTGTAATGTCAAGATTTGTTATTAACTTTTTTTTGTTCGTTCGGTGCGACTTTTATGTTTTCATTTTTAAAAGAAGCAAAAAACAAACAACCACCCCTTTTTGGAATTTTATTTCAGTTCTATTTTCTTTTGGCTAATTTAACAAACAAATAAATAACACACAGTCGGTTGAGTGCTCTTTTCGAATCTTAATATATTTGCACACCTTTTCAAGTGCGGTTATACGAGTATGAATGAATTGCAAGCAGCAATTGTTTGTATGCGTTCTAAAGCAAACGAGAAACTGGTGGCAAATCCTGTTTCCTGTTTGAGGCAAATACTCAAGTGCTTTACTAGTGGTGAAGCATAAAGCTATGATCTAAAATTAAATTTCGTAATATATATTTAGTTTTTAAAGAATCATATGATTTAAAAAATTAATTTTTGTTGATTTTGTAATCCAAAAACTTTGCACTTTTCTCTCGATTACATATCAAATTAAGATCATAAATGAGTAAAACAATCCATGAAAATTATATATGTATGTATATGTACTTATGTATGTATGTACTCGTATATGGAAAACAAAAAGTAAACTTCAATAATTTTTTTTTAAATTTGTTGATGTTAAAACAGAATATTTGACATTTACAATTGCACATTTTTCATTATTCCAAGGCGTATTTAACCAGGTGGCAGCATTACAGCAGCTGAGTATTCGTTCCGAATGTCAAAATACTTACAAAATACTTTTACTTTTTTTCTGTATATGTTTTCTTTGTTTTATGAGTTAGGTTTTTGACATACGCAAAAAAACTACACAAACAAAATTTTCCTGTTTTTCTTGTATTGTTGTAATTGTTTTCCTAATGCTGTCACCTAGTTAAATACACCTTGCATTATTCCAAAATTTTAAAAACCTGTAAGCAAAGGATAACTTTGTTGTATGCATGACAGTCTGAAACCTAAAGTACAAGAAAATTTGTCCTCAAAATAAAATACGAGGCAGTTTGATAGTTCCGTAACTTTTTATATATCCAAAGCACTAACCTTAATTCCAACACTTCACTGGTCCAATCAAATTTTATATATTACTAGACTATTGTCGAATTTTGAGGATGCTGCATCTATTAGTTTGCTTTTGAGAGCCATTGAAAATACACAACCTCATTAATTTTAAAGAAAATGGAAAAAAGTGAATTTTGTGTGCTGATTAAAAATAACACTGTGTTACAAAAAAGAATGAAGTCTAAATACCTGGGATGTGATATTATTTTTCTTGTAGGTGCTGTCGATTAGATCAAGAATCTGTATTTGAAATTTAATTATATAAAAGTTTAAAGGAATATAAAGTTTTGTATAAATAACAAATGGGGCTCTGGAATATAAAAAGTTTGACGAACACTGATGTACCAATGGTTATATTTATGGTTTATAATTATTACATCGTTTTTGTTTAAAATATAAAAATTAAAAGAACACAAAAAACTGAATGAAAAAACTGATTTTTGCAAATATTTTGCTTTTATAAAAAGTTTAATATTAGTTTTTAACGGATTTTAAAAACCAAAGTAGCATTTTTTTTCTTACAAAATGTGTTTTCATATTATGTGTATAAAAAATAGGGTTCTCTTATAAAATACTGCAAAAAAACATGTTCAAATATGACATATAGGTAAAAAATTTATCGGAAAATGCCTTTGCGGTTAAATTACTAACATGTTTTTGAAAGTAACATGAACATCATATACATCATTTTAAAGGCCTGAGTCTTTTATTTTTAAGTCCGTTCTAAAATTTTTAATCTGTCAATATTCAACTAAGTTACAGACCTGTAAGTGCATAGAGTTACGAAAACCCGGTTTTTTACCCGTAACTCCAGATTTTCGGGTTGTCCGGAAATTTTAAATACAGATTCTTGATCTACTCGACAGCACCTACAAGAAAAATAATATCACTTCCCAGGTATTTTTTTGTCGCACTGTGTAATTTTTTTTTCGTAAAAAAAACTATCACAGAAACCAAAGAAAGACTTGATACATACTATGGGGACTCTGCACCATCAATTAAAAATTGGTTTACTGAGTTTCGGTGTGATTGGAGCAGCACAAGTGATGCCAAACGTTCAAGTCGGTCAGAAGAGGTCGTCACGCAGAAATAGCCGATAAAATCCATTGAAATGGTATTGGACGATCGAAGAATGAAAGTGCATGAGGCAGTAGGCATCTCAACCGATCGAATACATCACATTTTGCATGAGTATGTGGATATGAAAAAGCTATTTGCGCGATGGGTGCCGCGATAGCAATCATATGACCATTTCAAAGGAGTGTTTTTTGGCGAGGTTCAAGCGTAATCCGAATGTGTATGAATCATGGAAACTTCCAACATAGTCTCCAGATTTAATATCTTGTTTTCATATTTGATAAAATGGCTGGCTGCTAAGAAATTTCGATCAAACGCAGAGGTTGTCATTGATACAAACTTCTATTTTGCTGAGAAATCATATTATTTTAAGGGAATAAAAAAATGGAAACACGTTGAACTATTTGTGTCGAGCTTTAAGGAGACTATATTGAGAAATTAAACGCATTTTTGCGAAAAAATTTTTATTTTATCCACAAAGTCACGGAATTATCAAACTGCCCTCGTAAATTCAATTTCATGCACACACTAAAGAAAAAAATCTTTCATCAGGACGATGAAAGTGTTTCATTAAATGGTCTTCAGATGTTTTTTATGGTTCATGGCATTAATGAAAATCAATCACAACTAATGGAAATATCTCAAATCAATGAAACAATTACATGACATTCATGTTTTTGTTACATAGAACTGGTGAAATTGTTGTATTATATTTTTGACAAAATGATCCAAATGGAGATCGTTAATACAATGGAATATTCTTCATTAATCTGACAAAGTAATGCATTTTCCTGCTGACTGTAGAAAGCAATGAATGATGATAGTTTTATTGAATTTATTATATCTAATAGTATCATTAAATCAATGAAACGATTACATGACATTCAAGAAGCTCTTTCATTGAATAAATGAAATAGTTTTGTTACAATTATTTTACAAATATTCAAATGAAGATCATAGATACAAAAAAATATTCTTCATTGATGCAACGAAGCACCTCGTTAGCTTAATTTCAATAGGAAATATCTAGAGATGGGATGAGTGATTTTTTACTCACGCCCATGCACGTTCATGATAAAAAGATTTTACTAATGCACGATCTTTTATTTTTGGCTCACGTTCATGTACACTCACGTGAGTGAAAAAAAAGTTTGTCACAATGGCGAAAACTCACGCTCACGAAATACTTACAAAAAGAAGAAACTATGAAATAATTTAAAAAATATAAAATATTATATGAAAAACATTACAATAAAGTAATAAAAAATCAGTAAACAATCACGCCAAATCTCTACTCATGCACGCTCACTCACGGTCCGACGTTTCTTCGAATATTACTGCATCTGACTTTCATCAAACTCTGTGCTATATAAAAATAAGAAAGCACTCCTTAGCAAACCTGGCTTCCTATCCATATAAATTTTATCTTGAAACTTTATCAAATACTTCATTTAGCAAAAAAAAGAAAGACTTAAAATTTTGCCAATATTATTGACACTCCAACTCAATGGGTGGCATTTAATATTAAAAAAAAGAAAATACAAAAAACAGCAGTCAAAAAATCAAAATTAAAAATTTTGACTTTAATTGTATACTTCACTCATTCTCATACAAATTCAATACTTTTGCTGATACATTCAACTGCACATACACAAGAATTGTAAAGTATAAGTGTGCGCCGCAATGCATGTGGATATTATCTTCCCATTATTGGTCTTCAATATGTCAAGTGTCAAATATTTATAGAGACGATAATGTCAATTTATTCCATGCATTGACAAACTTGACTTCTTCTCGTCTGATTTTATTTATGTTAAAATCTTTATTTCTTATTGTTATTCTCTCTTTCCTTTATATGCATATATACCTAAATATGTACATATTTATGTATGTACACACTCGTAATATTATTTATTTAGATTAATTGACAACTGAAATGGCGTATGTCATCTAATGAAAAAAGACACAAAGTAGAATACGATAGTGCGTGTCTGTGTTAATGAAAAATAAGCATTTTACAATATTAAAATGAGAAAAAATGTTTTACCACCCGAATCGTGGGATTTTAGCTTATTTACACTTGACTCCACCACCATCAAGAAATAATATTAAAAATTTATTTAGTAAGTGTTTTCCCTCCCATTTTTAAATCAGCAGTTTAAAACGTCACAAACGTGCACATGCCCTGAAAGCAACTCATATAAGCTTCATTCTTAACTCCTATTCACTCCTAAATGCAGTCAGTGTGTGAGCTCTACTCTGCTCTGCTCTACTCTGCTCTGGTCTGCTGTGTTGTGATTTTAGCTTGGAGGAATCAAATTCACACAAATGCGGAGATTATAATCTAAAAACAGTATCTGTCCATTAGGTCACAAAACACATTTGATTGGAAATCAGTTGAGACAAAAACGAAAAGACCAAAAGAACAATTAATCCGTCTTCAAATTTTTGACAGACACTCGTTTCATTTGGAACTAAATACTTTTGGCTTTTGTTTTAGTTTTTCAGTTTTCCAGTTTTTTGTTTTATACGACTAAAAATCGTTTCATATTTAAAGTAGAATTTAAATGATGTTGAAATGTTCAAGGTGACAATTAATGAATTTTGTTTTTTTCTTTTAATATTTAATTTCATATTTATTTTAAAAAGCAATAAATAATTCGGTTGAAAATCATATACTCGTAGGTTGTTTAAAAATGTCAAAATGGAAAATAACTTTACATAAGGGACATTCCATATAAATTTAAAAAAAATTACACAAACTTTAAAATTCGATTAACTCATGATGAATTAAACAGGTGGCATTACTGAGGCTACAACTACAACAACACAACAAAAAAAGGAATTTTCGTTTGTGTAAGTCTAACCCTTTGTCAAAAATTATTGTAAACAAAAATTAAATAAAATAAGTTATCAGAAACCATTGAATTTTTGGACTCTAAAAATGAGCAAGACAAGGAAGTGTGGATTACTTTGAAAGTATTGCGGTCCATGTAGAAGGTAGTGCCACTCTCAAAACAAGCAGAAATGTAAAAGTACCTATAAAAAATTATTGAAAATTTTAAGAAAAAAATAAACAAAAATTTAACAAACAAAAGCTTGGATATTTTGTAAATATAAACTAGAGATGAGATCGTGAGTGATTTTTCACTCACGCTCACGATACAAAATTTTACTGATACACGACCTTATGTTTTTGGCTCCCGTTCTTGCATGCTCGCGTGAGTAGGAAAAAAGTTCCGCACAATCACGCAAACTCACAGTCACGAAAAAATTTTTTTTTAAATAATTAAAAAAATATTATTATCACCCTACGGGAAATGTTGTACCCATTTTCCTGAACATACCTGTCCTATGACTGGTGAAAATATGAATGGTACAAAAAGTTCCTGAGTCGTGACTGGTGAAAAGCGGACGTTTCACAAAACGAGAACAAAAGTGCATTTGTTGATTTGGACCAAAAAATTTTTTAGAAAATTATATTAATCTAAACCGAAGTTATACCCATTGAAAAGCTGATAGGATACATATAGGGTACATTCTGCTCTAGGGTACTTCTATTACCGATTTTTAAGAAACCATAACAGGTACTAAGGATACTACAACAGGACAAGTGATGAATAGACTGTTCCAATAATACTTTCTTAATAAAAATAATATTATTAATTGGTGCTTTTTACGGGAATTGCTAAAAATTTTAGTATTTTAAACTTTTTATTTGCACTTTTTCCCAAAAATAATATTTTACTTATTCAGTAAAACATTAACAATTTTGTTAAAAACAGATTGCAATTGATTATTGAGGGGTATAGCATGTTTCTATGCGCATTTCACTGTTGCTAATACAGATGATCAGGGAACTTTACCCAAATATTTCTTAGAAGAATTGGAGATAATAATTTTAGTTTATCAAACAAATTTCTAAAATTAATAAAGAAATGAGTAAAGTTAGATTTGAACTTGAGCCAAACAATTCCTTTCAACATAAACTTAAACAATTTAAGTGATTACGTAGAAATATTAATTAAAAAAGTATACGAAAAAATAACAATATAGCAAAAGAATCACAAAGCAATCACGTTAAAAATTTACTTATGCACGCTCAATTTCTTTGTACTCGCGTTCATGCACGCTCACGATATTAAAATAAAAAATTAAATACGATGACTCACGCTATTCACGTGAGCGGTGCCCATCTCTAATATAAACAAAACTGACATATGATTGGAAAAAAATTGATAGAGCAAAAAATGTATTTGAAAAATACAGTAAAAGAGTTTGTTTAAGTAGTTATTTATTGAATAAAAACTAAAATAATATATTTATTAATATATAATACTAATATTTCTTAAGGCTGACGCAATCAGTTACGCTTGACGCGTTAATTTAGGTTGGTGTGTCAGTCTTTGAACTCCTCTAAAAAAAATTCTGATCACGAATTGAAAATTTTGTAATCACAGTCTTACTCCAATAGTAACTAGTTGTTAGTAACATATTTATATTGTTAATTAGACTTTATAATCACCACAAGTAGTATCATTGCTTTTAATAATAAAATAAATATTTTATGTACAACTCTGAATTTTCGCGCCTTCTCACAACCATGTAATATCATTATCTTTTATATACTATTATCATACTTAATAAATCTCATCTTACAACACAAGTTTCCGTTTGTTGCACAGTGTAAATCAATGAATAATTTTATTTCTTTATATTTCAATTATGAAAAAAATTAAATAAAAGCTAATAATTATTAAATAAAGGAGAAAACTTAAGCTCTTGTCAGCCATTATTACGCGGCAATTCTTTTGGGTTTTACTTTTAATTTTTAAATATTACAACAACAAATAAATTAAATGGACGAATAATATTTTACCACAATTACGCAGTTAATTTTTAATGATCAAACATGCATGCAATCATACACCTGATGGGAATTAAGAATTTTTGAACAATAAAATATAAGAAACCAACACACAACAATATTAACAATATTTTTGTTTTTTCTTTAAAAAAAAGACAAAGTGATTCCTTGCTGGCTGCTGACTTTGTATGTAAACAATAAACAATTATGAACAATAAACTGTTGACAGGTAATAAATTCGAGCCAATTGATTTTTGTATTCTTGATACCAGAGCAAAAGAAAAGGTAAAACTGCCAAAAAGTTCAAATACAATGAAAATAATGAAGAAAAACAAATCAATAGATGCAAAATAAAAAGAATATAAAAGAAACGATCATTATTTCCTCTAGTTTGCCTTACATCCTTCACACTTCCTTCGGTAGCAAAAGCAGCCAGCAGAGGGTATTGTTGTCTGTTTTGAACATGAACTTAGGGATATAAGTGCAGCAGGCTACAGAACTCTAAGTATGGTCTACACGCAAAGAAAAAATAATCTCAGAGCATCATATTATGATTGAATTAATATGGTTGCATACAAAGTAAATTTATTTCTAAAATTTGTTGTTCAAGAATTGCATATACTTGAATAAACTTAAGGGCCAAATAAACCACACAAACGGTTGGACAAACATACACTTTTCGTTTGCAAATACACGATACAAACATAACTTGTATAAACACATGCACGAACACACAAACATTCAACATGTTTGACAAAAATCTAAAAATTTTAATTTTCGTAGAAACATGTCTCAAACTTTTGTGCAAACGAGTAAACACCTCCATAAACAACACCAAAGGTTTGTGCAAACGTAAAATTTGCACTTATTTGTCAAACCGTTTGTGTGGCTTATTTGGCCCTTTACTTTGGTTGCAGAGAAGTCAAATTATTATCTAATATAATATTTAATTATTGTTATTTAACTCAGTAATAATATTGTACTTCGTAGTAATATTTAAAAAAGAGCAAATTATTTTATTATAATCAAGTATATTCAAAACATGATATATAATTCTCTACCCGTCAGTGCAGCAAGTTTTATTTAATCGTGTAGAACTCGTTCCTCGAAAGTTAGGCTTACTGAAATACTTGAAACTCGTTACCTGAAATGAAAGACCACGTAACAATCAAAATATTCGAAATCATTTTTTTATTCATTATTAATGAAAAACGTGATTTAAAATATTTTGTGTGTTACGGGGTTTTGCATTTCTGCGATCTATATTAGCCAAATGAGAATTCTAATGCGTGAAATTCATTTGGTGTATATGTATGTATGTAAGTGAATGTGTACTTATTTACTGAGTTTTTGGTCTAACTTTGATTCCAACAGAACGAAAATGTATTTTTGTATCCGTAAAACTTTGGTTCCAGTTCAGTAGTCCTTCAACTGTTGTAGATGTTATTAACTATATTGTCAAATGTAAATACGTATTTGCTTATTACTTACAAGGTTATTTTTTAAATTCTAAAAAACAACAATATTTTGTTTCATGCAACCATGAGTTGTTTGCCGCAACCATTATATAGTTGTCATAACCATATTACATCCACGTTATACTATGTTTATGTAATAAAAATTAAAAAATCGAAAAGATTCCTCATTATCGTTCAGTGTCGAAAGCCATTTCTGGGCTGGAAACACCATTTCGAAACCGATCTAGCTAAGCCTATAGCAATGTGACTAATAAAATGCATTTGTTATGTTAGCTATTGAGGGTTGCATTGTAACCTTAACTAACAAATTCGTTTGGAAACATCTGTCAACAATGGAAAAGCCAAAAAATATTCATGGAATACATAATAATTAGAAGGGTTTTAAGAAATTTTTATTGGACAAGTGTTCTTATCGCATCTCCGATTTCGTGGTACAGTTTTGCAATCGAAATATACCGAGTGATTCAAATACAAGTACAGGACATCCTCCCTAATCCGGACACTCGCTAATTCGGACTATCCAGTAATCCGGACATTTGAATTTTTCTGACAGCTTAGAAATTTTTCCTTTAAATTCTGGACAAGTGTTCTTTTTTTCAGTAAAATTTGCATGGCGAACTGTTTTTAAAAGCTATTTTATGGGCTGAAGAAACCAAAGCGACAGATAAGGATATTTCATTTTTAAAATAATTTAAAAATTACAAATTACATGAAAATTAATATTTTTGGTCAATTCTTTATGTTTGCTGTAGATATAATTATATACAAATGAATTCTTTTCGGTAATGAAAATAAATTATAAATTATAAAAATAAAGAACATTTATGTATTACGTTTAAAATTTTATTTTAACTCTAGTCCGGACGATCCACTAATCCGGACAGTAACTGAAACTATATCTGTCCGGATTATGGAGGTTGTACTGTATCTATTTTTTTATATCTATGTCATTTTGACTCTGAACTATTTTTTTTTGTACGAGATCTTGCTTAGCAGTCATCGATATATCTACACACAATTGACTTTTCTCAAATACCTAGCAGGACTGTTTATCTTGTATCGTATAACAAAGTCGAAACTATTTAATAACTGTCAAAAAATCGACTATTAATATAAGTAAATTATAAGTTGGTAGCTAAATATAAGTGGGATTTTAACAAATTTCTCAATTGCAGAAAGAAAACTTCTCTAACGCAAATTTTTAAAACGATTTAATTACATATCGTTGGCTTACTATGTAAAATGCGTAACTAGATTTTTTTTCGAAACTGCATTTTTAATCTTATCGGGTGTATTTGAAAATGTAGTAACCGAAAAGATTAAAAACGTTGTTTCGGAAAAAAATCTAGATACGACTTTTCTTTATATAAATCCAACTATATAATAACTACACTAATACCTCGGATTGCGTCGTTTCGAAGTTGCGTCTTTTTGAAATTTCCGCGATTTCGATGTTGTGTCGTTTTTGCTTCAGTTTGCGTCTCATGGCTGTGAAGTAGCGTCGTTAATGCTTCGATTTGCGTTGTTAATAAATGTTTGTATGTACAAACCAAAAATAGAAAAAGGGTATTTCCCGTCGAAGTCTAATGCAAATTTGTATGTGAAAATTGTCTACAAGTTTTTCTTCGTTGGTAGTTACAAATTACAATTGTTAAAGTGAAGTTTTTTATTTTAATAACAAAGGGACGTGTGGCACTCGGGAACTGCCGCGGCAAGGCAATTGCATAGCATTTTTTATCAACTTATGCAATTATAATTATTTATTTATTTTTTATTTATGCGGTATTTTTTTTTTCTTTGATATTAATTCAAGTTTTTTCTTTGATATTAATTCAAGCTACACTTTTTGAGCGTGGCGACGGATAAGAAAACAATTTTTTTTCTATTATTGAATAAATGATAAGTTAATATCGTTTAAAATATTTTTATTATCTTACAATACATGTAGGTTATTCAGGAATTTTTATCATAGAAAATATAGGTTTATGGTAACTTAAATAGGAAACACAAGTTTGAGACTTGATATCCTCTACATAAATATCTGAAAAATGATGCTTAAAAACCTACGAATTGTCTGTTTGCTTGTGTATATCATTTTTTGTCAACTACGATTGCTCGTAAGTACGCCATTTTGTGTTTTCCTACATTTAAAAATCTGTTCTGGCAATACTATATGTTAATGAAATTAATAGCATACTTTAGGGGTTAACATATGCTAGGCGATTCAAATAATTAAAATAAAACAAAAGACTTAAACAACAAACTTAGTGTTATGTGTTTTCGTTACGGAATTTCTTGATTCGGTCGCCACGCTCAAAGCCCGAGATAAAAGCTATGCTATAGCTTAAAACTGGTATCACACAAATAATAATAAAAAGTTGATATTTTCTATTGAAAAATAATTTTATTTACTAAAATTATAAATTAAATGAAAATAAATACAAATGTATGGAAAACTGTGATTCGGTTTGCGTCGTTTCATTTTGCGTCTCGTTTTTTCGGACCCAATTAGCGACGCTAACCGGGCTATAAGTGAACTTGTACTTAAATCAATAAATTAATTTTTTATTAATTTTTTTTTTAAATATGCACATAATAAAAAATATATGTATTTTCTAAATTTTTTCAAGTAAACGAAAGAAAAGTTAATATCTTTTAACAAATATTCTAACAAAGGCAAATTGAAATCAAAACGAAGTTTGAAATGCTGAACGAAACAATTATTCTGCTCTACTATTTTAATAGAGCAAATTACACAAAATATTAAATAATGAGATAAACATTTCCGTTTATGCGCATTTTCTGTTTTTTTTTTTTTGTTTTTCTTTATAAGCCCAACTGATGATGCCGGCAATTTTATGCATTTTAAGCATTTAGTCAAAAATATCAAAACAAACAAAAACAATGAATGGCAGTCAAACATACACACACACTCGCGCACATTCATAAAACTACAAATTGAAAATGTATGTGTAAAGGGAGTGGAACTAATAAAAAACCCCTGAAGGGAAATTATAATCAATATTAAAAAACCAGTAACCAGTTGTACTCGCTAACATTCAAAATAAATGAGGAGAAAAAAAGAAAGTTAGACAAAAGCAGTGAATGACACATGAATAGAAAGAAATCAATAGACGACAGACATCAAAAAAACTAAAATGCATACAAAGAACAAAATATCGAAATGCACGCACAATGTTTATGGGAATCAAAGAGGGATTTTCTTTCATTTACGTTTTTTTTTTCTAATATCATTCAAGCATATTGAAACTGTTTATTACAATAGCAGTGCTAGACTTGGTGTCGGCAGGTAGTTTTGTATACGAAATATGTTACATTATTTGGCAGCATAAACAGAAAATTGGGTTAATTTTCCACTGTACTTCCTAAAATCATGCTCCGGCGTACAACCTACGCTTTGCTTTCCATACCTTTGGTTGTGTACAAGCAAGTGTGGGAATTTTTATCATTCCTTCAAAATCTAATGAACATCAAACATTGAGATGAAAATTTCCATTGTTTAATATCATGTCATTCATAAAAAGAAATGAAGGAAAAATATATTGACAAAAATAAATAAATCTCAAAAAAGACCTGAACCTAATTTAAAAATGTTTATGTCAATAATGCATCACAACCACACATGCTGCTAGATACCATCTATGAGTTAATAATTTGAAACACTTTTAAATGACATATCGCTCTGCTAATGTAACATAGTCAAATCTCAAATCAAAGAACGTGATTCTTGAGCCAAGAATGCTGGATCATGTTTAAAAAATATGATACAATTATCTTGTTTGCTCGACTCTTGAGGCAAGGGCGGATCTAGCTGAAGGGGTCACATAGTGGAAATCAAGTTGGAAGAGCCACCAAACACAATTTGATTACAATAATACCAATCCTCGATTATCCCAGCGCATGGTCAACAGCCCTCCCCTTTGAATCTGTACTTGTCTCTTTACACATTCTTTATTTTTCCTTTGAGGTGTAAGTAAAAAATTAAAAACTTTAGATTAGTTTTCTGCGGAACGCTTTGCTTTGTTAAGGCAGCAATGAATTATACGCCAGCTTTTGATTTTTAAGCAAAGTAGTAAGGACTGGTTATTGGTCAAGATGCTCCAAAAATTACGAGTTTGTTGTTCCTAAAATTCTTTTCTGAAGCACTTAAAAATATACACATTTTAATAGAAAACTTAATCCTTTTAAAATACCAAAATATTTAATTTGTGTAGTAAATAATTGTTCTATACACAACCCACTATATGAGTTGCATGTTTTAAAGGGTTTTTTTTTATAGAATTGTGAATTGTTAATACGGCTTTGTTTGACAACCGATTTGACGGCTAACAGTTGCTTAGTGGTTAGTTTGATTTGCCATTTTGTAATGAATAGATTTACGCCAGAAAAATTGTTGGGATCTCCAAAATACTATAAAAAAATACTGAAAAAAATAAAAAAAAAGAAATAGAAAATTTCACGTCACTTGTATGCGAGTTAATGGCGCAATACGGCTGCGATTGTTACGAAAAGTGTATCAAAATTGGACATCTCGATAGCGCCGTCTACACTTCAACCGCGGCGGTCACATGGCCGGAGCCATATTCAATCATTAATGGCAAAGATTAACACAATTTATCTCTGTTTTTTTTTTTTAATTTGAAGTTCTATCGGCCTTAAAAAAACAACCTTTATAATTGTTCCTATTAATTTCAATATAAACATTTGCTTAGAAACATGTTGCTGTTGAAATGAGCTGAACTATTTTAAAATAGGTTTTCAAAGAAAAGCTTTAGGCAAATTCATAACAGGTAGACTCGCCTCAATTGAAAAATACCTGCTTCCTTTGTCAAAATCAACGTCAAACACTATATATAAATCTAACATAAACAAATTTTAACAAACAAAACAGATCAAAATGCAAGGAGATACAAGGAGCATAAAGTAATCAGCTGAGCTGTCGAGACCACCTGCTATGAATTCGCCTTGAGAAAAGCTGATTCATGACTACAAGTTATTATGCTGTCATTAGACTTTCCAAATCCCCGGGAATCGGAAAGAAAATGTTGTTTCCCGGGTATCTGAGAACTCACGAGAATATTAAATAATGTTATTTTTAAATATGTAAATAATAATATTTTTATTTAAAATAAATATAAAAACAAATAATGCATGTGTAATAAGTGTGCATGGATTAGTGGAAATTTTAAATGCTCCCAAAATACCAAACCGATCTTAATAAGTAAATATATATATATTGTGCACATCTGGAAGTAAATGCCTTTCAAATGGTATAAGTTTTGTCGAAATCGGCTACATAATGTGTACATAAACTTCATTACAAAAAATTATATAGAAGATTACTTAACTGGAAAAGTAATCAAAATTTATCGATTGTTGTCAACCTTTGACTATCGATATTATAATAAATAAAGTAATATTTAAAAACCTCTAAAGCAATAATCGATTAATCTGACAGACGGTTTTTAGTTTTATTAATAAAATTTCCAGATATTAAATTTTTTGTTCATTTTTTATGGATGGATGTGGGTTTCGTTTTAACGATTGATTTTTTGGTCAAATTTGTAAGTTAACTTTTTTTATTATATTTTCATTTGTATAAAAGTGTTCTAACCGAAATGGTGAAATTTTTTAGTACATTCTAACTCCCGCGGACTCCCAACTAAATCTCCCGGGGTCGAAACTCTAGTTGCCATTCAGTTAATCAAAACTAAATTTAGTGCAAAATAACAGAACTTGTCAATGAGTTATTACCTCTGGCTTGGCATTGCAAGGTGCTCTCCTTTTTGGTTCGCATTTATTGGATAATATTGGATAATTATTATACTCTTCTCAATCAATGCAAGGAAACTAATTAGAGCCAGGAAAAAAACTTTCCCTACTTGCATTTTTGTTTGCATTAAAAGGATCATTAATTTATTTCAGACGGAAATCAAGTCCTTAAATTTTCGTATGTTAAAAAGTTATACCAACTGGTAACAGATAGAAGCTTTCAGTATATTTTGACAAATTTTTCTTTACAATAACCACACGATAATAAAAGAGAATAATGCATGACTGTTTTTACATGAAGAAAAATAAACATCAGTCTATTCATTATAAATGAAATGAAATTCAATATTTCAACAAAGAGGAGTGTGGTAACATTAAAATTGTAATAGAAAAAATCTAAAGGAAATTTCAACATAAAAACAGTCAAATTATATGAAGTGGCAGAAAAAGCCCCAAAAAATTTCAACAGCAAAAAGTGGACGAATTTATACACACAGAAAAACAATCGCTTTTAAAATGATTACAAACGATTAAATATTTAACATTAAATAAAGAGATGTTTACCTATATAATTAATAGCCAAACACGTTTTTTAGATCCCTTTTACGCCCGTAATAATAAACTGATTTCGGAAAAATTTATATGTTTTCAAAGGTTTTTTATAAAGATATACACAATTTTAATTTTATTTAAATCAGTTCAGTATTTTGTGATCTATAAGCGTTTGAAGTTGCTACTAATCCATGCACACTTATTACACATGCATGCATCAGCTTCAAGTTGAAAAATAAACAAGTCTCTTTGTCCAATTTTCATTTTCATAGAAATGAGACAGAGCTTTTTCTATATGTACTTTGTAATAAGATAGAGTTAATAAGTAAGAGAGCTGATAAGTTTCAAGTTGCTTATTTAGATTGTTTTTGTATTTTATCGTACGTATTCATGTTAACGTTAAATATATAATTCTATAATATGGCCGATCACGTCGGTCATAGGAAATACTAGTATAGATAAAGCTCTCAATGTTTACCTGCGATATTTTGTCGGGTTCGGGAAAAATTGCGAAATATTTGAACAGCGCTAGAATAAATTAAAATGTATCGACGTTATGGTATAAACACAGCTGCAAACTTCGTTGCCAGAATTCGATACGTAAACTCGTCGACTAAAACTCAATCAAAATTTCATAAACTTACAATTCTTTGCCAAACCTTTGATTCTTTGCATATTTCTTTATAGTCTAGCTCAGGGAAATTGCAACCTATACTATTACATTTTGCTACTGTTTATTCTCCGTCTAACAACGAAACGGTGTTGCAAGTAAAACTGAGTTGTATATCCAAAATAAAAAAATTGTGGCACTTTGGTTTGCAATGCATAAAATATGTTCTAAAAAAGTATAAAATTATTCTAGGAATTGTATAGCATTATTAATGTCTATTTCGTATGGACATTATTGTATGCGTAATAAGCTTTCTAAGTGTTTATCTGTCAAGCTATTTCTATTCTTATTTTGAATATGTCGCAATATAGAAAATGTTGACTCACATATGTAGGTCGACCCAAACACGGAATATAATTTTAAAATTTATTTTTTTAATTTTTGGGTATGTATCTGCTGAAATATTTTTCCAGAAATCTATCCTACTGGATAGATGACCTTTTATATCATGTATTTTCATACGTGACAACATACGTTGACAAACCAATCACTCCGGTCTTTCAAAATAATTTTCTGAAAATAAAAAAATCTTTTTCATTCATTGTAGCTTTTGCATAAAAATCTTATGGGGAAGAATTATTTAACCTGGCAACACTGATTTAAAAAAAAGAACATGCGATACACAAGCTACCTTTTCGAATGCTCAAGCTAGACTTATTTATATTTTTTAATTCTCTACAAAACATGAGTACACGTACATAATAAAAGAGAAAACCACAAGGCGCGACACCTTTATTTTCCGATCGCTGGTATAGATACAAACTGCACTTTCTTGATGATAATTTTATTGTTATAATTTCATTGTTATAATTTATTAAAACATTTGAAAATCTAAAAGGAAAAGCTGTCACTCTCTACCAATTTAATCGTCGTTCGTCGACATAAGAAATAGAAATAAGCCTATCGCAGAGTTCGTTCGCATGACGAATTCCAGTCTTAAATTCATAAGCTTTTGATAAACAAAAATATTTTTTAGAAATAAGCCAGAACAAAATGAAAAATTATTAATTTTTTTATTTTAATTTTTTAACTTATTTATGCAGCTCTTTTCACAAATAATCGAATTACAATATGACATTTTAGATGTCCAAGCACGATTGGTTACAAAATCAGTTTTCTCTGTGTATTCGCAAATACAAATAAATGAATGATTGGAGTTTAATGAATTTTTCACTATTCCTTGGGGACTATTGTCAGCATGACATAAAATGAAAACAGATACAAAAGCACGAGTGCTGAGTTTACGTATGTTTGTACATACTAAAGAGATCGTTTAAAAAGAAAAAAATTAAAAAAGGAAAATGATTCTATGTAACTTTTTATGAATAGAAATTTAAATAAAAAGCTATAGAACTGTAATAAGAATAATAACAATAATAAGACACAGTGGAAAACACTGAAGCCGCAAATGTTTACCTCAATGTTTAGTTGTAATAATCGACAAGTGCCGTTTCTTTTTTCTTCCTTCATTTTTCAATCATTAGTGTATTCGGCAATGTGCTTGTGCCACCCCACCCTTTAAACAGAAAAATGTAATCTAATACTTCCTCGCTATGTACATACATACATATCTCTACGTCTTTATGCTCATTGCTTACGTCTGATTCGATAGACTTTTGTCAAGTTTTTAGCCTGACACTCTGCTAACAAGTTGAATGAAGCCACGGCAAGGGGAGACAATCAGTTAGTTGAGTTGAGTTGAGAAGGCAAAGAGAAGCAATTTCAAGTAACTTTTATTTATAGCGAAAAAAAATATTTAATTTCAGACAACTAGTGAGGCAAGTCAGGCTGGCGGAGTTAGAGGTATTAAATTGAAAACACATTTTACCCTCCAATGATTTGAAGTGTATTCGTTTGTACTTATTGCTTTTTACTCGCTTGCATAAAAAGGAGTTGCGTACATTACGATGATACTGGAACAGTGGCACGACAAGTGAATAATTCGAGCTTTTTGTTTTTTTTTATGTTTAACAATTTGAATTGCATTTAAAGATGTTTTTCTGTTATTGACTAAAACAAGAAAATTTAAAAAGAGTGCAGTGGTTAATGAAATCAAGGGATATTTCGGGCCGATGGAATTCTTTTTTTTCAATTTAAATTAATTATATTAATTTAATTAAAGCATTTTACTTTTATAGAAATTAAGTTCTGTTTAAAATACAATAAATAGTTTTCAGTGAAGGAATTTTTCAAATATGTTGAAGTTGTTGTTCATGTTTGGAAAACGGGGGCTAAAGCAGTGATTTCAGAAGTGGAGAGTTTTAACGTTTTGTTTTGAATTTTTTGGAAATTTTCTAGTGTTCTAGAGTTCTTTAATTTGAAGGAAATTCTAGGGAGTTTTAAAACTTTGCTTCTTCCTTTAACATAAAGTAAATGTTTTTTTATATGAAAAAGAAAACTTCAAAAATATCTTAAATAATTTTTACAGTTTATCATAAAAATTCTAAATTTATATAATTTTGATGCCGTATTAGGAAAATATTTCGCACAGACAAAATGAAGGTTCTGATTTTTTATGAGTTTGTTAAGTAATAGAATTTGCATGAAAAACAAACAAATTAGTTAGACTTTTTTTAATTTTATATTACTAAAGCTTATACAGGGTGGCCCAAAATGAACGTAGGGGTTTGAATTGCATATAACTTTTTTATTATATTTTTTTTTCTTTTGTTTTCAGTATTTTGTAAATAAGACTTGGGGAATTTAAAATGCTTAAAATGCTCTCTGTTGTCTTTTCCACTGTAGACATTTAGTACATTTTTCGAGTATGGCAACATATATTGAAAAACTCATTTCAATCATGGCTGCCAGACTTGGCTATCTTTAGCCCATAATTAGCAAAACAACGATTTATCGATTTTTCTTTAAAATTCTCGACTTATTTTTTCACTCCATTAGAATAATACTTCCCAAAAAACTTTAAATGCCCCTATTTCTTCTCTAAAGTAAAGAAAATCTTGTTTTAAAATATCCCAGTCGTACTTTTGAGATTTAATTTACGAAATAAGTACCCAATTTTGGGTAAGTTTTTTGATGTCATTTTATTATTAGTTGAAGAGAGGCTGTTCAAGCTTGTAAGTTTCTTTTCAAAAAAATATTTATTTATATTCGAATGTGAAATAATAATAATTTTTTTTTGGTACTTTAGTTGACTTGGAACATATTGTCACATGCGAGTTTTTTATTGGTCTTATATGTACCAATCATTGGGACGATATATACCAGGATAATTCAAGGATTTACGGAAATTCGAATGATGAAAAATAACAAAAATTGCTAAGCCTTTTCAATTTAAATTATTGTTTCGCTGAAAAAAAGCCGGAGCAAAAGCGTAAAGGAACTTCTTTGTTTAAATACGGGTCAAAGTGTAACTTAGATATATGACAAATAAGAATAAAATTTAAGCAAGTTTAAGTTTATTTTTTGTACAAATTCAATCACCGATTAAACGTTCAGAAATTCAGCCCTTTGCCTGTCATAAAACAAAAACCAGTTAATCGGGTTTTTTTCTGAAATTTGAAAACCGTAGACAATCATATATTATTAATTTCAAATATTCAAACAATCGATCATCTTCACTGTATGCCATTAGTTTTATATGTAAATTTTTTCGCTTATTTTAAAAAATTTTCAGAACTTTCTTTTCCTGATCGTTGTCACTGTGCCCCTGAGCAACACTATTAACTACAATATTCATATAATAAATAAATAAGTACTTATTTGTTTGTGTGTTCACATGTATGTATTAATGTGTGTATGTATATACATATGTATGCAAGTACTTCAGTGCTCATCAACCAACAGGTTTCCAATTACATGTTTACAATCGAACGTGGTATATATTTTATTAGCAAACGTTAGAGTAGTTGTGCTTGAGGGGGGGGTTTTTTATTCTATTTTCTTCATCATTTGCTGCGGACGACGAGTTGAGGATTGTAAAGAGAAACACTAATAGATTTTGTATTACCTTTTAACTCTCATGCTTCGACAAATTCCGGGTCTCAGCGGAATTGATTTTGAATTTCATTTCATTCATTCTTTCCAGTTCTTATTTCCCTTTTTATTACCGAATGTATTTTTTTTTGTTTAACCAAGTCCTCGACACATGCTGTAAATTATAAAAGGCTACACGCTGTTAAACGTCTTTATTGTGGCCAGGATATTCTAGGTAGCGCCAGCAGTAAAGAAGGTTAAATGAATTTTTAACAGATTTTATAAGTAATAAACAAGTGAAAAGAGTGCTGCTGGGAGTTGGTGTGGGAGTGGGGGTGAATATTAAAAATTTCTATAAAAATGAAATTTTGCAACAATAACATTTTGACATGTTACTAATAAACGACAGATGGCCTTTCCCTTAATTGACCCGTTTCTTTATGTCTTTAGAGAATACACTTTTTCATCTTCCATTGAGTCTTTGTGGCCACAGAAATAATATTTTGTTGTTAGCAATAATTGTTTGTATCCGTTTACAAATACAATTTAATTTAACCTTGTTATTTTAATGCTTAACAACAGATAATTGTTGGAAATCTATTGTAAAATTATCATGACAATCATTGAGTGTAGTATGTTTTAAATAAGTACTAAATCTTTTACGCCAAAATTTATGTTTAAATTAAATAAGATTTTGCTTTCTTTCCCCCACCAACCCACCCATCTATTCCTGCTGATTTTGTTTAGCAAGTTCTTTCTACTGTTTAACCATCACTTTTGTTCAGGGGATTATGAAATGCCACATTAAACTACATAAACAAATAAAGCAAAGTTAAACCGATACTTGAGTGTAACCACAGCTGGCTAGAATTATGTTTTCAGTTCTTCCCAAGTTTTGTTTTTTAATTGTAAGTAAAGTTAATTTTTATAAATTGTATATAAATCGAATTATTATCGATTATCGATTGTTACTTGATTGAAGGCGTTAAAATAAAATAATTATATACTCGAAATAAATTGAAATTTGGCAATTTGATAATTTTAAGCAATCGTTCGGCTTATAGATACGAACACCTCTGATTATATTGCGGCCGAGTCGCCAATAAAAACCCGTAATAAATAACAGCTGTGAAAACCAAAATAATGGAAACGGAACCTTCGCAAAAATTTTTGTCATTCCCTACAATTTTAGTAAATTGTAATGAATATTTATTTGGGCTTCTTTTGTCGTTGCGATTCTTACTTTGTAATCGAGAGGGCAGAGAACTATTAAAAGAAGTACACTGATTGATGCATGTCTTGATACACAATATAAGCGCAAATGTTGCTTCAAAGAAGAAAAGAGAAAATTTCTATAATACCTATAAACTTGCAACATTTTAGCAAAATTTCTAAATTTTTACGCTAAAAGTTATGTTTCAAATTTTAGATTTTTTTTTAGTCGAACTTATATACATATATGTATTGTATATATGTATATTGAAACGATTAATTTGGCTCAAGTTCAAGCCCGAGCTTACCCATTTATTTATTCTAATTTTTTATTTTATTTTTAAAAAGATGGAATAAATAAATGGGTAAACTCGGGTTTGAACTTGAGCCAAATTAATAGTTCAATATATGTACATATGTATATATTTTAAAAACTTTTGGGTACTCGAACGCACTTATTTTAACTTTTTGGAACTGCGAAAGTTCTAAGTATATGGCTACTCAATAGCAAAAACAAATAATGACATACTTTTGAATAAATTTAATCAGACACAAAAATCAAATAAAATAAAAATAAATACATATGGATATGAAAAAGATTACAGAAAATAATTTCTTAAAATATTCGTGTTACAAAAAGAGTTGAGTGGTTAAAATGGTCAAGTTTTTGAAAATCTTTGAAAGAAGATATCGAGGCAATCTCGATTAATAAATTTAAAAAATACCTCAAAAAGTCTTATTTCATGAATTTTTTGTTTGATGCACAACAAAATTTTTTTAAACTATTGAAAATATTAAGGCATTATGACAATATGACTTAATAGGGCACCGTTTGAATCTCCAAATTGACATTTTTTGGTGATGGACGCAACTTTATTGTATATAGGTTGGTAGATTCACTAATAAAGGTTGTTCAACATGTACATTATGTACATAGCATTACTTGTCTATGCTAAGCAAAATCAAATATGAAGCAAAGCATTTCACTCATACATAACTCTCCAAATGTGCCTAAATAAAAAATTTCTAACATTTTTATGGTGCGAAAAGTGCAGCAATACTAGCTACTGTAATTTATGTTGTTTACAAACACAAAATCAAACTACTATTACTGTTTATTCATTTTGAAAAGGTGATTTAATATGTTAAACAAAAAAACTAACATTGCGTTTGGCCAAAACATACAGCTTGCGTATATAGCACATGTTGTATAGCAAGAAACTTTTGTATGTATACGCTCGTCAACTGCCACTATAATATCGATCGGAGTGGCAGCACTCTGATTATCTTTAATTTCAAAATGGCCATCTACAATTATCGATAAATAAACGGTTTATGTAGAATAAAATTTTTGTCTTGCATATAGTATTTTGTAATATTTTATGGTATTATTGATCGGAAAATAATAAGTTTTACATTGATAGGAAGTGCATAAAGAGTTCTATCAGTACAAAATAAAGGTTTTATAAAACTTGTGAACTTAATAATTAAGAATTGTGTCAGGAAAAATTTGTTAAACGAAGATACAAATTGTAAAAAAGCGTGCTGCTTGCAGCTGTCATTCGTCATAGTGGCTGCATAGCTTAACTAGTTACAAAAACACTAATAAAGTCGCCGATATGTGTGAGTGATTGAACGTAAAGCTAATAATACGTGCGTGATTAAACATTTCCAGAATTTACAATAAAATAAACACACAAATTGAGTTTTCGTTCAGAATTCACTAAAGCAAGCTAAATGACAAACCTTAAACTTGAAGGAGATGTTTGAGAATTCTTAGGCCGTGTAAGTGATTACGTACATATGTATGTATGTGCACGCATACATAACTACATATGTGTATATACTGCTTGATTTGGGACTAGTGGAAAAAAGTTGTATGAAAAAGTAAATTTTGATGTCTGCTTTGATGATACCTCTGTTGTGAGAGGGGTTGTTACGCTTGCGCTTAATGGCAGAGAATGGAAACGTAAGCAACAACAATTTTGATAACTTTAATAGCATACAATCAACAAGGGAATTTATAAATAGATCAACAACACTTACAACTGATATAAATTGTACAACTACGTCATTATCAGGGACAACTACAACCACAGGCTTGAGCGAAAGGGATGCCACTCATTTTCGATTACGTGACGGTATAGTTGAGGGATTTGAATATCTGACTTGTTTAAGTTGTGCTGAAACATTTAAATCTACTTCCCTCATAGAAGTTTACGATCACTATCGAGAACGGCCACACCTAAAACACCACGCGAATTGCTTGTATTGTGGGGGTAAAGTTCACCAATATTACCATAATCGCCAACAGCAAGTCAAATATTATCACAATTGTTTGCATTGGAAAAGGGGAGAGGATCATTAAAGATGAGCTTTGAGTCATATTCTGTATCTATATGCCAAAGGGATAGCGCCGAATCAGGAGAATCTGAGTATTCAGATATCGATGGCAGATGTGATGATGATGCCAGTAGTATTAGCTCCCGTAATAATAATTGCGCCACGGGAGGATTTGGTAAGCGTTGGTCTAAATCGGAGGATAATCTCCTGAAGAGCTTAGTGGAGCAGTTTGCTGATAGATGGGATCTTATAGCACCATACTTCAAAGACCGCACAGAACCTCAGGTCCAGCAGCGATGGGCTAAAGTTCTAAATCCCGAACTAATTAAGGGACCTTGGACTAAGGAAGAGGACGAAAAAGTAATGGAATTAGTAAAACGTTTCGGTCCCAAGAAGTGGACTCTTATAGCACGCTACCTTAATGGACGCATTGGTAAGCAATGTAGAGAACGGTGGCACAATCATTTGAACCCAAATATTAAGAAAACTGCCTGGACGGAGCAAGAAGATCGCATAATATATCAAGCACACATGGAATGGGGTAATCAATGGGCTAAAATAGCTAAACTTTTACCAGGACGTACAGACAATGCAATTAAAAATCACTGGAATTCCACCATGCGTCGAAAATACTATGACAATGAACGTAAATCTGCACGTCCCTTCTCAGATTTGAAATCTTCACGTTCTCATCTTAAAACACTTATTAAATCGGGCGCGGCAATGACACCGGCCTTAGTACTGTCCGCGCAAATATTACAACGCAATGAAAATAAGAACATTCCGGCCGAAACTAAGCCTAAATTGGCTAAAGTATCCTCCAGACCCGCACCAAATATTCTTAAAAGAGCAAAACTACAAAACCAACAACAAACAAATGATTTTAATTTGAACAGCCATCATTTGATTCATACAGGCATGAAACATGATGTAAAATTACCCGACTCACCTGTTATAACGCCCATTAAAACTCTACCCTTTTCACCAAGTCAATTTTTGAATTCACCCTGTTTAACTACATTCGAAGATATGAATTTACATGCCAGTACACCTGTAAATAAAAACCACAATCGGTTGGGAGCTGATACGAAAAAGGAATTGGATTCTTCTTCCATAGAAACTCCACACAAAAGTGAGTATTTTAAAATGTTGATAAAGTCATACTTAAACTGCATTAAGTTTGTTTTCATTTGGACACAGTATACATATTTTAAATGTATTATATTTTTCTTGTCCAAAGTTGTCTATCTTTATAAGGATTTTTGTATGTAATTGCTTTTTATAAATGTTTAAAAACATTTTCATTGTACATTTCTTATCAATGTCGTGTACATATGTACATATGAGGGTAAAAAGTTAAAAACAATAAATTAAAAAATGTTAATGAATGCAGTTTTTAGATTGTGGTCTTTTGTAGATTGTTGTAATTGTTCTAATGATATCGTATACGAATATAAACTATTAATAGAAGTTGATTCACAAGTTTGTAAAATTTCAAGCGAGAAAATTTAAAGTTTTATATAATATATATATATATATATAGGAAAAAGAACAGTTAATAATATTACTAAAAGAGATATTTTATTAAAGTTTCCTTTAAATACATGATGTGTCACAGAGGCGTACGAAATTGAAAATGTAACATACTTAAATGTTAAACAGAACGAAAAATTGAAAATTGCATTAACAAATTTTGGAGGAACCTTTTGTACCGACACATACATACATACATTTTTGATCCATTACTTTTGTATGCTCAAAAATGCAAAGCATAGTCTTAAAGCAAGTAAAGTTTTTGGGAAATATCAATATTTTCACTTTCGTACAAATTCTGTAATCGACGTGATAGTTGAAAAATATACGTTCATACAAATCTAATGTAACAATTTATCTATTTTAGGCTTGATTGGTCCTCGTACACCAACACCGTTTAAAAATGCATTGGCTGCTTTAGGCAAGAAACGTCGTGGCGAACGTTACATTCCACCAAGTCCCTCCAGTTTAGTTGAGGATCTGGCCGAAATAATTCATGATGAACAGTTAAATGATACTAATCAATCAAATAAAGCAGCTGGTAAAAAGGAAAACATACCTGTCTACAAGTATATGTCCGAAACATCAGCTGGAGTCAGTGCTAACAACAATCCGTTGCCACCACCGACAAAGAAAGCCCGCAAATCCCTCATTACCTCTTGGGGAGAAAACGTAATGCCAACCAATAACGCCTCTGATGCAAAAATGGACAAAAAAGCGCAACCATTCGAAACAGAAACTCCCAGTAAATTTTTAATAGCGGGTGAATCCAGCATTATGAGAGATACACTGTGTAGTGAAAACGATTTGCTGCTCGATGATGATGAGAATAGGGATGAAGAGGCTAAAAAAGAAAATAAACCACAGCAGGACACTGTGGGAGCACGCCAGCGAAATTCTCAACATTTTTTAGATCCGAAATGGGAGAAAATGGCATGTGGTCAAACCAAAGATCAACAATATATGGTGCAGCAGGCACATGCATGTCTTAAGAATCTCGCCTTAATGCCCAGATCATTGAATTTTGAAAAGCAAAAATAGTTAGACGAGTAAATAATAAAATTAACAAAAAAGTACCTTTAACAAAACGAGGAAACTGATTCAATACAAAAAAATGGAAAGATTTGCAATGCAATTTTTTTTATTGCTATACCAATGAATTCATTCTAAAATGGTATAATCATACAATTATTCAATTTATTTTTTATTGGCATTAAATTAAAAAAAAAAAACTATTTTGTCAAATTAACTTTTTTAAGGTTTTATACTATATGTAGTATACATACGTAAACGCAGCATGATTTTTAAGAGTAGCACATACATATACATTTTTGGCATTTCGTTGATTTACATGGATTGTTTTCTTTTGAATTTTAGTGTTAAGTTCTAAAAGTTTTCTTTATTTTATGAAACAGAATATATCTAGATTAAAAAACTCCTTATAGTTATTTTTCTATTCAATATTATCGTACATATGTTTAAGTGGAAAAAAATCTGCATTAACACATAGAATTAAGTTAAAACTGAAGACATTTAATATTGTCTACCAAAAAAGAAATGATTCTTATGCAAAACAAACCCCATATTAATGAACCGAATTATGTATTTTTTTATTTTGCATAAAATTTGATATTTTGTACATGATATCTTTAAAAATTTGAAATACTTCTTAAAAATTTAAATATGTATAATTTTTTCTCTTTTTACATAAAAAATATCAATAAGTGTATTATAAAATAATAAGTATGTGTAAGCAAAAACAAGAATTTTAATATATTTAACAAAAGTAAATATAAAACTGTTGTGTTTTTTTAATAGTTTTATTTTTATTAGTGATACAGATTTTATTTATTTATCTATTAGAAAGTGCATTCAGGGTAGTAAGTTTAATTAAATTTCTTATTTTGTTGAATACTTATTATATGCTCCTTTCTGCATTTGTTTATTACTAAAGTCCAAAAGCAACACCATAGAGGCAATAATACTGAGGTGGTAATTGTGTACAACCAGTTGTTATAAATCTTTAAAAAAAATGAGACAGGGATTATAAACATATATAGTTGAATAACGCACATTATTATACTATAGGACGTTTTTCATTAGTCTGAAATATGTAGAGCATAATTTTTAAGTTTAAACATATTCTGCCGACTGCCGTTCTCTTAAATACAACAAAAATCTTGTAAATCTAATAGTGGTAGAAGCGAATTAAATAATTTATATTTTACAGGGAACGCAGATAATGATTATCCTTTGAATTTCAACCAAATTCATAATCATGGTTGTCACAGAAACCAATTCCGACTACATTGGATTCTGTGACAACCCCGAATGAAAGAAAAATGCTACAAGATTTAATAAGTATATAAACTTAATCCTTGTTACGCGGACTACCTTTGGGAATACTAATTTTTATTTGTTCGAGTTCTATTAAAAAAATTAACTTTAAAAAATATTTTCCGTGTTTTAATTTTTGCTTATAAAATAATAGTTATTTCTTAAGTTTTATTTTTTTGCTTAGAAAATAAAAGCTATTTGGTTTTAGACTCAGTTTTTCTCATTTATTTGTCAACATTTTCTGCAACATTTTCATAAAGGTGGTTTTCTTTAACGCATGTTGCGTGGTAAAACATCGCAACATATTCCTAAACGTAACCCAGAATATTTTCATATCGCATCTTATTTCGAATTACAATGCCTTTGCAGTTAATATGCAGGCAAAATCAAAGATGTTTATACATGATGCTTAAATTAGGTGTCACTACTGCTTTCATACATTGTAAACATACGTTTAGGAAAAGAGCCAAACTATTATTTTTTAAACTAAATTAAAAATGTACATTTCCTAAGCAGAAAATAAATCTTACAATAATATCTATGATTTCCAACAAAAAATAAAACTTAAAAAATAATCAAAACGTAAATTTTTTAATACAACCATTCGGTCCCTAATTTTTTTATACCAATAAGAATTGATCAGAAATTATACACTACAATCCGTCCGAAACACCATTTAAAACAGATCTTTTTCTAATTTTTCCAAAATAATGAAAATCGCCATGGCATATTAGTTATAAACAATGGTCTAAAAGCAAATGCCATGAGTTTACCACTCATTTTCAAGTTCTCTCATAATTTCATGTTACAAATTAAAAAAAAGCACATTTTTTTTTAAGACGAAGTCACAGAAATGATCTTATATGTATTTTCAAAAAAATACTTACCAATTTATCAGTTAATGAGAATGTAATGGCATCCATGCCAGCGTTGACAGCACGCAAAGATAATTCCTTAAGCTCTAATTCAGGAAACTCGAACAAGGTCAATATGCACACCAAACCAAAAATAAATACTAACGGATTTAATAAAATGCAATAAAGACTAAGAAGAGACTTTCGAAAACCTTTTTGCATGTTAGGTTTAACGGCAATCGCCAATGGTATACATACTAGAGCAAGTAAGAAGGCCAAAGCGAAATTTAACAGTCCTACTACCACCAAAACAGTGCCTAGGCCAACTAAGGAAGCTAAATGCAACCAATGCATTGCGTTAGCTGGTAAGCGATATAAAAATGGTAGGATTATGGCCACAACTACCCATAAAACCGTATATACAGTTACACTTTGTGAAGTAGTTAACCCATATGAAGATAGAGAATTCACCACAAATTCTAGAACAAGTAATTGTTGACACATATAGCCTATAGCACAGGCATAGATGATATATAAAATAGTTGGCACTAAATACATATCAGCTTGCCCTTTATCGCTTACGGTAGAATCCTCAACAGTTTCCTCATCCGAATTCTCTGTACCAGCTTTTTTAATTTGACCACCAGCTATTAGCCATATCAAAAATGATTTAATAAATAAAGGAACTACCAATAATGCTAGACACGGCATATAGTCACCAATCGATACAAAACGATCATTTTGCGCTAGTATATAAAAGAAATAACTCTGATGAAAGCGTTCTAATAAATTATTAAGACTGCGTGATATTCCCTCTATGGTTTTCAGCATAGGCAAGGCGCCATTGTAACGATTACTGCTGCTGGTTGTTCGTTTCACTGCCTCGAGAGTTAAAGATTCAATGCGATGTCTGTGAAATAAGCCATGATTGCCATTTGGCACACCTGTGGATTGACTCAGTAACATGAAGATTAAATTTTTTATATTAGTTTCCATTGAAGTATACTGCGATGAACGACGTTTTTTCAAAGGAGTTTGTTTATAGCCAGAAATAATACCTTCGCGTGCTGTTATTCTTTGTACTAAATTAAACATATCTAAATTGGGAAGTTGACCGTTTAACCCTTCGATTTTAACATCCACATAATCTGTAAGCAAGCAAAAAATATATTAGTTCGAAGTAAAGAAAAGCATTAGTTCTCAAAAGTGTGATGGGGAAACGAAATTGGAACAAAAATAAGTAGACTATAAATTTTTTTATGTGTGCGAAAACCAAACATCTGTTCTTATTACCAATATCCAAATCTTGCACTTCAATGTTTAAAGAAGCTTGCAAGGAACCTGCTCGCGCTGGTAAATGTCCATAATCTAGAAAACGATTCTGTTTTGCATGGTCATCCATTTCTGTGTTGAAATAGGCTTCTAGGAATGCATGCATACCCAGCTGTTCTTGTTCGGTCACCAGAAATATTATGTCCTTAGCCCAGTAATTTTTTTCTAAAATATAAAAAATAAACTAAAATTTTATTATAAACAAAAAACAAAATTACTTCTCGCAAAATCTGCAAAAGCTAACAAAATGGGTACACTAGCCATAATGTCCGTATGGTATGAAGATGGAGGACGATAGGGAGCTGAGAACACCAAACCTTCCGTTGAACTTGTGCGTGGTGCTCTTAATATTCCATAAACATTTTTGCCATGAAATTCTTTACCGCCGCCAAACGGATAACGCAATGTGTAGTTATGAACATAAGTTTCTAAGCCGATTTGCTTCATTTTGGCCAATATCCAAGCATGCGGTGTGGATGTTTTATGGTTCTCACGTTCAGCTTTTAATTCGTCTGTTAATTGCTGAGCCCATCGACTGTAGTCTTGTTTGATTTCAGGATAAACCAAACCTGTAATGCAAGTATGTATTAATAATGAAATTCTATTTTTCTTAAAAAGAATTACCTGGTGATAAAGCATTTTCCGATAGATATGTACCATGGTTAAAGTCCTTATGTCCCAAGCAACAAAACCACACAACGCTAGACACATACAGAAGCCAACCCAATTTTGAATGATACTTGGTAAGTGTTCTACCAAACTTATGGCGAGGCGTTAATGAAGGATCTGATAAGAGACCCATGCTGATGTAATGCTAAAGTTAAATAAGATTGCAAAACTGTTTCCTTTTTCAATAATTCCGGCAAAAGAATGAATCAGATCATACCTTGTTGTTTTATTTACATCTAGTAATATTTTTTGACAGCCATATTTTTTATTTTATTAAAAGTGTGCTACCAGGTGTTTAAGCATTCCTTAAACGCTGGCATCATTGTTTAGTGATAGAACTTACATATATCGTTAATTTGTAATATTTATGGCATTATTCACAAACGATTAATAAAGTTATAGAAGGTTTAGTGTTGGTCGGGTTTTTATGTGGGAAATCCGGTTTTAATGCAGACATTATTAACTATATTAATAATTTGTAAATAAGACCACTAAAATTTAACAAGCAATTAAATCCACCAAATATATTAGCAGTTCACGGTTTTGTTAAAAGAAAAGAATCTGATCCGATTCGAAAGAAATTTTTTTTTTCAAAAAACTGTCGCCACTTTTCTACCGCATTTGATTCTCCATATGTGAAAACAAAAAAATCTGTTAGTATTTAGAACAAGGCGTATTTAGTTAAATACACCTTGATTTAGAATTACTTTGCGTGTGCTATTTAAGGTACATACACAGTTTACTCGTACGTCCAAGAATTTTCCAGAAAGCATATTATTAAGAAACAAGCAACAATTTTTAGTTATCGATACTCAATTTAATTGTAAATAGTTTACATTTAAACATGTCATAATAAATTTTATATTAATTTATGGCATCATTTTGTAAAAGTTAACATTTCTAAATGTTCTAAATTTGTACGACGAATGCGACAAAATTTTCGAAATTTAAATTTTTCATCCAAATTTCAAGCTAAAAAATTATCCTATTAATAAAAGAAAGCCGTTAATTTTTCTTCTTAACGAAATCATTTATTAAGAACAATAAGTTAGCACTTAAGCTTTCTTGCTAAATTTTCCTCCCGGTGTTCTTTTTGGTGGACACCACCTCAAATACGCCGGGTCAACTGTTAGTTTCGGTCTCTTAAATTGCGGCAATTGTAAATGCTCCATTATGGTTTTAGGTGTTACACAAATGACATGCTGACCCTTCCAATATTTAACCATTTTCATGGACTGCAGAGTGTAGATGATATCGTCTTGTGTAATCCCACTAAATTCGCTCAATTCCTTGATACTTTGCGTTGTAGTGCGACAGTCCTTCATTAACTCTAACAAAGTGTAAGCCCAATAGCTGCGATAACTGAGACGTCCCAAATCAGACAAAGGTTTTTCGGGACTACCAACAACACCTTCTCGTCGAGATAATTCATAGCTAAATGCTATCAAAAGTTTGCCATAGCCTTTACGTTGATAGGGTGGTAGTATTAAAATGCAAGCCACATTATTATTTTCCGGAGATTCTTTCTCTTTAGAAAAGTATCCCACAATATGAGCTCCTTTCTTGTCAATTTCACACAAAACATAAAAATAAAACGGTTCCACATCGTAATATAGCGTTTTGTGATCTAAAAATAGTTTTGCCATTAAGCAAAGCATTTGACAATATAATTTATGGTCTTTTCCATCAATTTCAAATATGGAAATGGTTCCCTTTCTGTAAATTTCACTGCCTGGTGGCTGCCGCTGGGTACATTCGGAGGCGTGATAGCGGTAAGTTTTCTGAAAACGCATATACTTCAAACAATATTCACACACATAAAGTGTGCCCACCTTCCCATACTCATCTGGATAAGGACTAAAGTACCAAGTGTCTATTTCAAATCTACCTATGCGGAGTTTGTCGATGTATTTTACTTTGGTAATTGCCTCGTGTTCTTTCTCTAAAGCTGCTGTAGTGGGATCCATCTCAGCATAAGTCTTCTGCACATGATTTATTTCATCGTGGCGTCTTTTCTGATTTCTGGTTAATTTGCGATCGCTGTTCTCTACTGCAGGATTTTCTAAAGATGCTATTTGTTCTTTGCTCAACTGCTTTATGGTTTTGGCTCCCAAGGAATCTGACACATCCGCAGCACCTACCGCTGCTGCACTTCCAACGCCATCTGTACAATCAGTAATACGATCTCTAAAGACCCATTCATCCAAACGGCGATTCAAACCTACATAATGCACATAATACTCTTGTTGCTGGGGGTTTGAAGTTTGCTCACAATCTCTTGATTGTATGATTTGTGCTGCATGAACATTACCATCATTTCTTTTTATCATATAAACAGCACCAATGTTTATTTCCATTTCCTCATTGGCGCTGATTGTTGTGTTTACATTTGTTGTTTGTGAGTTGGCCGTGTTGTTTGGAGAAGCCGTCTCGTTTGTGTTTTTATCATTTATAGAAATGCTGCTGTCACATTTTTCTTCTTTTTTGCTCGATTCAGAGTTTTTGATGCTCACATCATCAATTACTTTCGTGTCGGTGACATTATTTGTACTTTTACTTTCGACCACCATGATATTTTATATTTTTATGAAATTTCACAATTATTCTCAACTTCGCAGTAAACAAACGTTTTATTAGAAATGTCATTTTCTTAAAGTAAGCATTGCCAGACTAAAAGTTTATTGCAATGAAGATGCCAGATGCATATATTTATTGCAACCACGGGAGCTCCACTGCAATTACACTTTCAAGTTTTTGGTTAAAAGTTGATTACAAATACGTGCTGCCAAAATTCATTGAATTACCAGCTGTACGTAAGGTGGGGTACACATTATCGAAGATAAGTGACAGTTTTTAGAAAATTTTGCTTGCAATCAACCACAATCATTTTCGCCATATTGGTTTTTCACCGATAGTGTATATCAAAACCCATCTGTCAAGACAACAATATCTAGCGTAAAACTGAATGCAGTGAAAAATTTAATGATCAAATGTTAATTTTAGTAGTTCACAGATATTTAGTTCTTTTTAGATGGGCAGATCACAAAGGGACCTATTCTTCTGGACCCAAGTGGGCCGGTTGCTTGAAATCGGCAGCCTGTGCAAACTAAGATGGGCAGATAACATAATTTTTCTAGTGTACCGTACCTTTCTTTGCCCATTTGACAATTTTTACAACTATTTTTTAGCTTTGACAATTGTATTTTTTAAATATCTCTTGTTTATTTACAATACTTTTTAGTTGACTAAAGATTTTAGCTTCAACCCAGAATGATAGTTTAGTCAATTAGATCAGTCATCCCAAGCTACGACATATTTGACTGTCATTCAAGATCGAAAGTGTGTAGCCTGCTTAAATTGATAGTCAATTTTCTTTTCAAGATACCGTTTTCAAGAAAAAATTCCTAAAAACTCATAAAATCTCTACGAGTCTTAACACATTCTAATTTTTATTGCTATATTCATCGTTTTATTGAAGCAGAATATTAGTAAAACGATTCACGAAAATATTAATATTTGTATGCACATGTGGACTATTCAATGAAAAATTATCATAAGCACCAAAGTCCAAAAACAAATTAGACCTCTGCTTGAACATGTAGAAAACACATTGGATTTTTTCATGTTAAAGAAATTACAAAAAACCCCAAAGCTGTTATTTTTGAAGTTTATTAAATTTTGGCACTTTATTGCATTTGACAACCACAATAAATGGTATACTTAACATACATATGTTAGTTAATTATTATTTTATTGTTGTTTGAATGTCAGCTGATAAAATTATTTGTTATCGTTATTACATTTTTCATTCTACTTAACTAATATTAATACAATAATTAAATGGATTTTAATTTAACTAATATAAAATATTACTTTTTGATTTAGTAGTTAAATAATTTTAATTTAGATTTAATTTGTATTAAAATAAGAATGGAAGCCATTAACGTTTTGTTTTATAATTGTTAAACTTTAAAAATATTAATTTAGGGATACGGATATAAAAATCCGAATATTCGTAAAATTCGTTAAAATGGCTTAGTATTTTTATTTGCTAACATGTCAAATGAAACTAAAGCCAAAGCAAGGGTTTTCATTAGTATATTTAATTGTAAGTGTGGTCCACGCACGGTCTCAATTACACCGTATGGGCATGTCAAGTAAATGTCATTGGATATAAGCATTCATTATGTTTCCTTCGTCGTTTGGGAGCTAAATGTGCCATATAAGCGTTTTGATATCGAAATATTTTCTCCCAAATACTTTTTACCGATTTATTTATTATTTATTTTCTATAATCCATATTGCGTACTTTAATAATGGTGGATCCAGAGGGCGGATTTCTCTTTTGCCTTATATAATCTTCATGTCTTATAATGCCAGCGGTATCCTTGTTAATATCTACGGAACCGCGAGACTCCAATGAATGCTTTTGCTGCAATTGGTAATGTTGAGCTGGTCGATATTTATAATCGTCTTCAATGTAAGAACCAGATCTAATGGCTGGCATAATTTTTCTATCTTCATATTGATTTTGTTTCGCTGCAGCATGACGATTATTTGTCGTATACATTTGTCTATCGGTGTAATGATCGGTGTCGTCTTCGTTTGTTCCTATTTTTGTTAAATCTTTCTGACTACGGCTGATGAGATTCACAATGGATGGACTTTTAAGGGCACTTTGTTGCAGTGTATTTTCCTTGGAACTAGAGTAGAGATGAGGATTTGACTTGTATGCCTGGCTAGAGTGAAGATTATTATTGTTCGTGTAGTTGTTACTCGTTAATTTTTCCATATAAATGGGACTAGGATCATTGCTACCGTTCATGGCATGAACACTAAATGATTTGCTACGATTAAGGGACTTGGCGTATGTTCTTGCCGGTTTAAGGGGCCCAGTGTTTTGACTAATTGGTTGATAAGATATGCGTTGTTCAGCAGGCGCTTGATGTAGTTGTTGCTGTTGTTGTTGTTGTCGCAGCTTGCTTTGAACTTTGCTGGTAGCATTTGATCGAGCTATATTAACTGTTTGCGTTTCATAATGATGCACTGATGGCTGGTCGTTAAGCTTTCGAGGCAATGTTTGGGTAGTTCGATAGGCCTGATTTAGATTCGGTGTTGAGCCCGACATGCGCTGATTACTCTTTTGATAGCGGCCTAAAGTGTGAGTAGAAGTTGAACTTTCTCGATTATTGTAAGAAGAGTTTGGCGGTGGTGGGACCCCGTTGCGCATTTTCATCGTATCGTGTACATTTTCTTTGCCATACAAGGTACTCGAATAGGGGTCTTCTCCTAAATAGTAACGATGCTTTGGACTCATTACACGATATCCGTTGTCACGATTATTGCCTATTGGATGAGACGCGGTTGGGTGCAGCTGTGGCCTTCGATCTACACCTGCATTATTGTATCCAGCATGTTCTGCTGCTTTATTTGGAACTTCCTGTCCCGGTGAATAGCGACTTCTTTGTTGACTATTATTGTATTCCTCTTCAGATTCATCGTGGGAGGTGGTATGATTATTTCCTCCTATATGGCTATCGATGACATTGTATTGTTGGTAAGTGCGTAGATTTTGCTGCTCTTGATGCGTGGCTGGTGCTGGTGATTGTTCACGGGACTTGGACTTGGATTTCATGCGCAGTTTGCGTTCAACGCTAGCTGATCGCAATTTACCTACAAGTTTTCTCAGGGAGTTGCCTATGGCTTGGCCCATCTTACTGGAGCGATGAGATGCTACTGTAGATGTTGAAATCGTAGAAGGTGTAGTCTGAGTGGTTTGTGTCAACATACTTGGTCTTAGAGTTTGGTGTTGGGACAGAGCGACAGGCGGAGATGGGGTATTGCGAGCAAATCTAGTACGTTGGTTTTGTTTCCTGTTCAAAGTTTGTGCTTCCCTCGGCTGCTGTTCTATTATTGACGGGGGTGTATACATTTGTTGCTGTGAATGGGCATAAGGTTTAGTCCTCAGACCTTGATGGTTGTACGATTCCCTTGGGGAAGATGATCTACTGCGTGGTGGTGGTGAATAGTCCGGTGGCGGTTCTGTCACATCAATTGGCACTTGCTGAAGAGAGCTTTTAGTTTCTGATAAAATCTCGCTATGCTGACGTAATTTCTTTTCACCATTTCTTCTACGTTGCGGCACAGTGGGTCTTTCTAGAGTGGCCACCTCCCGGTGAGGTGATGCGGAATCATGTTGTTGCGATTCCCTGCGTAATGAATTATAACGAGCATTTTCCATATAGCTGCGTTCATACGATTTTGCTCTTTCCTCAACATAAGAGTTCTTACGTGGTGGCACTGGTGAATCTACATCGTCAAGTACTTCGGCTCTTGTGTAGTTACGCTTCTCCTTATCAATGATATTCATGCCGTAGTGCAGGTCTGTGCGAGAGCCACTTATGTAACGACTTTCCTCAAAGGAACCTGCCTTATCCAAATCATCTAAATGGTCTCGTGAGTTTTGCCTCGATCTTGCTAAAAATTGTGAAGATAGGCTTTGTCTCTTCTGCTGCAGAATATCTTCTCGACTAACATAACTATCGCTCGTTATGGGCTTTGTGTACGCCTTAGTATCAGCAATGTAGTTATCCTTTTTGGAATACACAGCACTCGTTTTTTTCAATTGATTACGTTCTATGGAAGCATGGAGATCATCACGAAATTCTTTGGAAGCAAAATGATTAGCAGGTGTCGTAGTGGCTGGTATTTCATTACGATTACTCCAATTTGATATGCCCTGATAATATTTTGCTCCATTGCTGGCTGTTGGCAAAGGATCAATAGAGCTGCGCTTAACAAAGGCTTTCTTATCATTGGAATCGTAGTGAACATTGGAACTTGTATGGTTTTGATTAGATTTGATAGTAACATTAAAGTAAGTTTTCTTAGTTGGTTCAATGACATCAACTTCATCTTCGCGTGAATCATTGGAAGCGGTTGATTCACTTCCAAAATGTGATTCCAGCCATTTAATAGTTTCTCCTTTACGAGTTTCTTCTTCTTTGTCGAAATCCAAAGGTCGTTTGGTAAGTGCATCCTTGCGGTCCATTAAAACAACCCCTGTTGGAATATACATATATACATACATACATAGTAAAGTCAAGCGCATTTTAATTGATATCTAGAAGTTATAAAATTTAACTTACCTTTAGGGTGCTGCATTATAGATTTATTGTGCGGTTTGCGCATTTTTCTCATTCGATCTGATAAACTATCCCAATCTCCTGGACGTTCCAACGTATTATCATTTTCCATGTGCATGGTCTCGGCCGCGTATTTCATTTCAGTGCCTACCACTTTGCCATCTCGGATAATATCCACATGTTGTTCGTCTCTTTGCTTAAAATATCTTTGATTGGCTTCCTGCAATCAAGAACAATTTGAAAATTTACAAAATTTTTCCTACTAAATCGTATTCTCGCTTACTTGAGTTTTAATCTGTTCTATGCTTTCGATCGACTTATTGTCCGGCAATTCCTTATCTACAATTACCTCGTGCTCCGTAGTTTTCTTCGATTCTGTTATTATCTTACCATCATCCTGGGCCAAAGATCTTTTCTGAGTATTCTCTGAGTCTATAGTTTTAAACGACTTTGTCTTATCGGCAACTATACGAGGTCCTCGGGGCACTAATTGCTTTTGATATTCTGCAGATAGTAAGACTTCTTCAACGTTTTCTACACCACTAGTTACAGTTTTAACAAAAGCCTGTTCAAAAAAAAAAATGGAAAATAAAAATACATGAACATTATAAATGTACATACATATATGTATAAAATTCTTTTCAATATCTTACAACAATTAACTTTAAATTGAAAGGTGTTAAAAAATAACGAAAAAATAACGTATACTATATTATGTAATCAAACAAAAAAATATATTTCGTTTCTTAAACTAGTAATAAGTACTGACTGCCACCTTCATACGTCCATGCTGCCATTTGCACAGTGGGTTGTTTAATGTTTGTGGTGGTAAAAAATTTTAAAAGGTTTTTTTTACAAATCTACATTTTGTGTAACTGAAACGCATAACGGAGAGCTCCTTTTCTTACACATAAAAAATCGTCATATGATTTAAAAAAAGCCCTATATATACAAGTACATATCTCCTTTATTTATTTAAAAATAATATAAATACAAAAATGTTAAATAAATATTTAAATAAAATGTTCACGTATCTCTCTCTCTGGCAAGTAGTTTAATTTCGTTCCATGTAAGACGAGCAGCTTCATGTTGTTTTCTGATGGACCGGATCCAAGAATTACGTGGTCGACCAGGTTGACGTTGACCTTGAGGGTTCCATTCTAGGGCAGCTCTGGCAATATCTGTTAATGGTCCTCTGAGAATATGGCCGATCCATATCCATTTACGTCTTTGTATATCATTTTCAATGGGACAGCAATGTGACTGATTCCAAAGGGTTTCATTGGATATCCAATTAGGGCAGTAAATCCGTAATATCTGACTCAAAAACCGGTTAACGAACCGGTTTGTATTTTCTTCGTGCTTAATTTTGTAAGGCTCCATGTAGTGCAACCATATAGCAGCACAGATTTTACGCTGCAGTTGAATTTGCATATTTTGGTCTTCCGGGATAAGTTGTTAGCGCGCCAAACTTTGTGCAACCTGAAGAACGCAATACGTGCCTTGTTAATCCGGTCTTCAATATTGGCTGCAGAGCCCCCGTCTTTTGTAATTTTGCACCCGAGATAATTGAAAGATTCTATATCTTCAAATATTGTATTTTCAACGACGAGTGGTGTTGTTATATTACTTCCAATATGCAGCAGTTTTGTCTTCTTGGGTGGGGGTTTTCTCAGAGGTTGAAAGCTCTCTGTCTGCTATCCACTTGGGGGTAGCAAGAAGTGATTCCTCTGCCCGAAATTCCCAAGCATCTTACAACTTCCGTTCTGAGACCAAATGCTCCCTGGTAATGTCATTCAGATACCCGTCTGATGGCAGCTAAAATGAGAAGGCGTACAGTGCTGAGTATCCAGAGTGCATACTAACACCGACGCGTCTCTCGAAAGTAGTTGACAGCCTGATAACAATTTGTCGCTGAAACTCAACTGTATTTAGCCGGCCTAGCGGTACGTTGGCAGCCCCCAACTCTAGGATCGGAAGCTTTGGCCTAATCAGTCAATCTTCCTAAATTCAAACGATTAAAGAAACTTCAACAAATTTAAATTACAAAAAAGCCCTCAGTTACAAAAAGCTCAAAATCGAGTTATTGATTGATTACTATGCACCATATCAAAATACATGTTCCTGGAAAATTTTACATATTAAAATTGTACTAATTCCTTAATAAGAAATAAGCTTAAACTTAAAAAATTTCTAAAAATGTTGGTTAACTTTTCATATTAGAGAGTGTTTTGCTTGTCCATTAAAATTCGTTCAATGTAACTTAGGACTTTTATGAATTCATATGACGTAATGAACTATTACGGATTTTCGACCTCGAAAAATAAAGTAATGGATACAGTCGAAGCCCGGTATAACAAATACGCGCTTTAACAAAAATCCGTTATAACGGATGAGCAAATTTTTCCATTAGCTACCTTATATTACGAATGGTCAACTTAGTTTACACCCGTCATTACAACGTTGTTAGTGGCTCAAGCATAAGTTGTGTTTGATGGTGAATAGAAAAAGAATATCATTCAGTGAAAAGATTAAAATTTTGAAGGATTATAAGAAAGGGTTAAGCCCTTTAGTGGTATCTCGAAAATGTGGGATACCAAAATCCTCAATATGTACTAGATAGAAAATAAAATTGTGGAAAACTTTAAATGTACAAACAATGGAACTATTAATTTATTAATTAATTTAACTTTTTTAAGATTTTAGTTTTTTGATAAAATTTCAGGTAACATTTAAGGTAGACGTTGTCGAGGATGCTATTGACTATACCAACGTTGAGAGTGAAGAAAACGCAAATAATGGTCCACTAGTAGACCCAAAAGTACCTTTTATCAAGAATATAGATGCTATAAAACGGTTTAAAGCCGGCATCTTATGGTGTGATCAAAATAAAATTGATTACTCAAAATTTTCTGTTATATAAACAGTCATTTATTACAGATTTTTTAAATAGCTGATGTCTATTAATTAACAAATATGTACGTTTACTGAGATAAATAAAATTAAAAATTTAAATTCAATGCTAAATGACTCTTGTTCGGCGAATCTCCCAGTTTACTGAATGCGTCTGACATTATATCATTCGTTATACCGGGCTTAGACTGTATATGAAAATATTTCTATCATGGACCCAAGTCCAAGTCCATGATATTTTATGCGGAAAAAATTTAACATTATACAATCTTCCAAGACATAAAGCAAAAGTTAATTCAATTCCAAGTTATTTACGAAGTCCGCAATATTCCATCATATTATTTCATGTTTATTCACCATTTTTTAGAAGCTTCTTTCTGGTTGCATTAATTTTAGACTTAAATTCATGCACATCATTTATGAGAAAAGAATACGTGAATTATTATTATTCCAACGCAAAAAAGCTCCTTTCACTAACTAACTTTTTAAATTAATCCTTTGGTTATACTCGTACCACATGAGATATTTTCTACTTTCTTATTGATTTTCAATTAAAATTAAAAATTTATTCATCAGAACATTTATTAAGGATCCGTGTGACGGTGAAATTTGTGATTTGATAAATTGCCAATCACTGTACTTTATTTTGAAATCATGACTGGTGTGCTGTTTGATATATTTATGGCTGATGGTGCTGCCAAACAACAACTGCCAAACTCCAATCCAATCACTTTGCAATGCAAGGGCGTTATCTAGAGCAAAACAACAGAAAACCACAATGCGTTACAATTTTCAAAGAAGCGAAATAACAAAAAAAAAACTACAACTATTTCAAATGTAAAATACTTGTAATAAAAATTTAAATGCAACTTAAACTACATATTAACTATCATAATATTTACTGTCTAGCAGTTGGCTGCTACTTGTATTTAAATAAATGTTTTTTTTAAACATAAACAAAGAATTAATTTAATCTTCATTTCCATCATAATATTCTTTTATTCAGCCAGCCTTTTGATGAGCCGCAGCTCAGATATAAATTTGTATGCTCGTATTTCATTATTGTTTTCACTCAATTCATTTGACACACACAATCGATAGACGGACGCATAGTGGATGCTCTGGTGTCCGCCTGACGTACGATTTAGATTTTTATACAATTTTTTTAACTTAACGTTTAGTAAAATGTAAAGCTGGTAATTTATTTGCTTGCTGTTTTTGCTTTTACTGTTATAACCTTTAACTTTAGACAAAAAATAAATTTAAATTAATTCGTTTAAAATGATTTATCATTTATGTCTATAAACGAAATTATAATCTCTTTCAAAAAGTCATTTGAAACTCAACAATCAGATAAAAAACAAAGAAATATGGATTTTAACCGCAATAGGTACTTCGTTTTTGGTTTATGATTTATTTTTTATTATTTAACATTTTGCAATATTAGACACGAGCTAAGCTGCCTGCACATAAACATACTGCAAATGCTTAAAAGTTTAAATTCAACAAACAAAATGCAACATTATCGACATACTTACATATGTACATACAGTGGCCGAAAAAACTATTCGACATTGCACCACACATTTTTTATTTAAAACGATAAACTATTTAATTTAACAAAGGGAGCATTTAAATCGTTTTATTACAATCTAAAAATTATATTTAATAAAAAAAAAATGACATAGTGAACGAAACTAATAAAAATAAAAGAAATAAAACCAAAAAAAAATATTTGACATTGTCAATATTCTGTTTTTCCTTTTCGTCGTATCACTTTTCTTTAAACCGTCTGGTATAGATTTTACTAGCGCTTTTGTATATTCAGGATAAATTTTTCTAATTATTTTAATTAAAAAAATTTGCAACGCACATTAAACATGTTACACTATGCTATAAACTATTAAAATAAAAACCAAATACAGTGTACTCTCTCTTAAGCGGACACCTAAGGGACTGGCAAATTCGTCCGCTTATGAGAGAAGTATAGAAAGAGTAAATAACAATTTGTAATAAATACATACATATTTGTTTTTAAGCAGTTTTATTTCAAAACCAGAACATATAAATATTTCTAGCAAATTTATTGATTTCGATAGCTCCAAAGCATAATTTGCATCTTTCATAACATCAGTGTCCCACAATCTCAAAGTTTGGTCTTTGTTTTGATGATACAAGCAGCCTGAGTCTTGCGAACATTTTTTTAATATTTATGAATTTCAATAACATTTACCTTGTCTTTAGTAGTCAATACTGCAATAGTAGTCAATAGGCATATCGATTCAAGTATGTATAAAACAGAAGTATATAAATATATGTATTTATTAAGTGCATGCCAACAAGCTGATTGTTTTTGGGGACTCCCCTTTATATATACACATATTATCGTATAAGAAAAATCTGTACGAATAAAGGAAAAGAATAAAAGGAAAAACAGTGTTACTGTCCGGTTATGGGAAACTAAACTGCCCAAAGGGTGGGGAAAAAGTGTCCGCGTCCGGTTATGGGAGGGTTGTCCGCTCAAGAGAGAAAAAGTTTTTTAATCCCTAAGGATTTTTTTGGGACTAAAAAAATTGTCCGTTTATGGGAAATGTCCGGTTAAGAGAGGTGTCCGTTAGGAGAGAGTACACTGTACCTCAAAACGGATCTAGCTTAAGTTACAGACAGGACTGGTTATGTCGATCACTGTAAAATTTTAGCTTGCGAATTTTTCTACATGTATTCGTTGTGTTTTCTTTACTTTTGAATTCGTTGCACTAAAACTAGTTTTTCTTTTTAATATTTCTTAATGTCATAAACTTATTTCTAGTTTAATATTTTAATCTCCTGTTTTAACAAAGCAGAAAAACTTTTTTTCCTTTTTTTCGCTGAGTGTATTAACTAACTGGCTGGTGACTTTTTGTGTGAATAAATAAATCTGTGTCCAAGAAAGTAAAAATCACATTCAATCATAATATGAGATTACGTGGTATCATCAATTTGTTGGCCTCTAATAATAACAAAGGTACATACATTTTAAAATTATAAAAGTAAAAATGAAATCACCAGTTACAGAAAGAAGCAAAAGAAATGCGCAAACGCAACAGAAGAAAGAAACAACAATTTCACTGTTAACGTTACTTTACTGATGATGTAAAAAAAATGAAAGACACAATTATCTTTACACTTTATGATTATTATATAATATTTATAGTTTTTCTTTTCTTAAGCAATTAAGCGCTTATTAGTTTTGTTAACAATTTAAAGAAAGAAAAAAAAATATAAGTAAACTTTCAAATATACATATTTGAATAATTGATTTGCATACTGCACCTCTTTAAGTTGAAATTGAGAAAATATCAATTGTTATGGACAAAAGCGTATTGATGATAAGAATTCAATTGTTATTAGGAAAAATAAAAACAAATTGGTAATTTAAATTCAAATTGATGTTGAGAAAATACAGTTTGACAATAAGAAATCCAAACTGATATTGAGAAAAAAACAAATTGCAATTGAGAAATATGAATTAATATTGAGGAAACACAAATTGATAATAGGAATTCCGAATTCATATTATAAAAATACAAATCGATGTTGTGAGAATATAAATTGATATTTGGACACCAAGGCGAATTCATAAGAGGTGAACTTAATACTACAACAAGTACAACACTACAAAAACTACAAGAATTTAGTTTTTGTAAGACCATAGTACGTTGTCAAATACATTTAAATAAGGCAAAAAAATACCATATTAAAAAAATTTAAATTTAAATTATTATTTCAAAAATTTTTGTTTGTTAAGGGTTGTTTTTTTTAATCTTTTGAAATAGGATATCGAGACCTGTTTCTAATAATAACTTCAGCAAATATTGTTATTGTTGAAGAAATCTGTGTGGAAATATTTCAAAGATCAATTTCCACGGCTGTAAGTACACCATACAATTTCATTGAAGACCGCTTTGCTTTCGAGAGGTTACGTAAACTTACATTTCGTTTTTATAATTTTTAGGAGAAATTGTTTCTGAAGGGAACTCTCCCATATAAAAAATCAATTTGAAATTGTGTCCCTTATCACTCCGCTAATGAATGAAAAAGGTATTTCTGGCTTAATAATTATGTTTATTTAATCTGTGTTTTTTAAACATTGCTGATTTTTTTAATGAATTAATTTTTTTTAAATTAATTAATCGAAAAAAAAAATTTAAATAAAATAAAACTGTATTTTAACAAATTGCCTTTATTAAATAAAATTTTGATTTGCGTACTGCATCCCTGTTGGCCCGAAAATGGCCCGGACATAGAACTGCCGAATTTGCGAAATTCTTCCCACAAATTTCGCTTCACCTTATTCTGCTCACATTGTCCTTGGGCATGCTGAACAATGTGCCGCTTCCTTTTTCACATATTTTCTTACACAAAATAAAACGAAACTGTACGACACGCTAACGACTACGTAACAAATAGGGTTAGTGTAACGCGTTTTCAATTGTTCTTTGTATGACATTAAAATTAATATTATGAAAAATTTTTTATATATTTTTTTGAATTTTTATTTAGTTTGTCTAATTATATACTTATACAGCGAATAATTTATTCTATTCGTTTTGCTTTCAGCTGCTTGATATATAAAAACTCGATACAGAGACCAAAAAATGTGCCAGTTGTTACGTGTTTTGTTTAAAAACTTGACATTCGTGTTGCATGAACCCAAACAGGAAAAACGTTGATATTTTTAATCGTTGTTTTAGTTAATTGTGTTAACAGCCTGTAACTGTATTTTTCAAAACATGCTGCGACTTTAATAAAAAAATAAATAAAAACGGATGTTATTCAATCCGGACTATAGAGTTGCATTCAATCCGGATTATAGAATACGCAATGAGCTACAAAATTCTGTTCGGATTACCGAATACTCCGGATTAGTGGAGTCCGGATTATCGAATTTACACTGTACTTATACGCATATAAACACTCATTGCTTTGCTTATGTTTTAATTTGAACCAATACTTACATAAGTGAATGCGCGTACGTGTGTATTTTTAGCATTTGTAGTGGTGTCAACTTTATGAGCCTTTTATTCCGTCAATACTGAACCGATTTAAATAATATATAGTCGGGTCACTAAAACTGAACAATTTCTACAATTTGGTAAAAGAATGAAGAAATTGGCAAACAAAGGAGAAAAGGGAGATCTAAAAATTTGTCTTTGCCTATTTATATGTAGATTATCCCTTTCAGAACTTGCTTAATCGAAGAAATTAATTTTCGTCAATTAATATGGAAGCAGTGATTGTGGGTTGTGTGATTTACTAAAACAAATGCAAAGAAGTTAAAAAAAACTCGCAAAAAATATTCCCATTTTGATTGTGTCATATAACTCGTGCAGACATCCGCCCAAGCGCTAAGTATTGTTCTTGTAATTATAAAAAAAATTACATCTACCTTTTGTGGAAACTGTATAAGGAATACGTGAAATAATTTGGCCGCACAAGAGACTTAGATGTGTTGTGGTTGGTATTATTAATTCTTTAAAGCCAACACAACTTCACCAAGATTAATACTTAAATTTTACTATCATTAAATTAATGTTATATTAACCCATTATTACACGTTGGATTTATCTCATATGTCCAATTATTTTTGACTAAACTTTTACGAAATTTGATCTAATAATAACCACTTTGGATTAAAAGCTAATTTATTTCAAAAAGTAGTCCACATTGTAAGATAAATTTTTAATGCACAATTTCAATTTGTTTTTTTTCTCAATATCAATATGAAATTTTTATTATCGCAGTGGAATTTCTAGCACATACTTGTACATCTTCGCTCTGAGACCAATGACAATGTAATTGCGACCCGTCCAAAGTATGTATGTATCTAATTCCTACTTACATTTACACGGCGTTGGCCGAGGCTGTCAGATAGATCCAACACTACCGACATTCCAAGCGAAGGTAGGATGGGTCCAACTATTATGGTGGTTCGGAGGGCATTACGGTGTGCCTGGATGCAATAAATGTTTAGTAGCAGACATTATACTAATATTATACAGGTCCGATTAGGATCGATCATGGGATGGTTTTGAACTATCAAATATTTAAATAAACAAGAAATCCAATTGCATTTTTCTTCCGATAATTTTATCATTATTATTTCTATATTTATTTATCACAATAATTGGTGAAATATTATAATAAATTAGTTATTTCCAGTTTTTTTTTATTATAGAAGAGCTTGCGGAAGTGCCTGGCTTTATGAATTTTGAAACAATTTCTAATTTTTTAATTTAAATTTTGACATTTTACGCATTAGAAGAATAAAAATAAGGCCTTGAATTAAAAAGAAGAAATTGGATTAAAATAAAGGAACACAATACAGCAGAAAAAAAACAAAATTCATAATTGAAACTAAAATAACAATGCGATACAAGACGGAGCGCTCCAAATCAGATGATACTGCGAAGGCTAAATTTTATTTTATTCTTGTTTTCTTTTTTTCTAGTGTACATCTAATTTTACAATTCGGTAGGAAAATACTCATCCGAATCGGATGAGTGTTGTATAAGCTTAACTATTTTATTTTAAATGTTTGAAATGTCATAATAGTATACAATCGAATGTATTTCAATTTATAACAACTAGCGGACTGCTCGGATGAAATGTTATTTTCTCAACATCAGTATTTTCTCCACAATAATTTGTATTTTCTCAAAGCCAACTTAAAAAGGTGTAGCCATTCCAGCTCTAGATGTATTTTGATTAGAATGAAAATAGTTCATTTATTATAAATAGTTTCGTTTTTTGTTTTATTGAAAGAAAATAATTACAAAACTTTTTTCTTTAATATTTTCGGGTTAATGAACGTTTTTTTTCTTCCAATTTTTACGAAGACTCGTTTGCCTTGGAACATGTTTAACATTAAATGTCTGTCTGTATGTCTGTCTATCGCTTTAACCTGGTTGCCTGTTTGCCTGGTTGCCTGACTGTGTTTTAATCGTCATCAGATTTCTTGTGCTGTTTAAGACTCTGCTGCTGGTTTTATAGATCTTTTTAAATATTTCTATAGTCTTTGGCGTTATGTATTTACATACATATGTACATATGTGTGTACTTATGATCTTTTATAAATATATACATATGAATACATTTAAAAAGGCAGGCAGGTGGACAGACAGTTTGGTATATTTTTGTACGCTCAAGTTGGATGGAGTTAACTGAATCTTGTAAATATTTTGCATGCAAAACACAAATTAAAACAATGCACAGTGGGAATAGTGTTCGTAAGAATGAGAAAGAAAAATACTAACTCGCACTACACGTTAACGTTTATTCTGTTTGAGGATTTAAGCCCAAAAGATATCGAGTAAATTAATATTTAAAATTTTATAGAGCAGCATTTCAAAATTCTCTGTTTTTTATGGTTAAAGTAAAAACATTTATTATAAATTTTGCGCATTTGCTGCAACAACGTCAGAACACAAAAAAACAATTAAATTTTTGGGTTAATGATGCAGAAATAATTGAGATATTTTTAGTTTATCTTATGTAGGAAATTAATACAAATTAGTGTATCCAGCTGCCGACTCAATCGACCTTATTCTAGAACGTTATATTGAACATTTACATAAATACATACGACAAAATACAAAAAGAAAAAACATTCTAAATAAACAACTTAAAACTCTGTCTCATTTCTATGCAAAAGCAAATTGGACAAACATACATGCACACTTTGTTTATTTTTTCTAGTAGAAGCTGATGTGCATGTGTTAGTAGCAACTTTAAACGCTTACAGCTCCTCAAATATCTAACCGATTAAAATAATATAAAGATTGTGCACATCTACTCGTATGTAAAAATCCTTTTAAAAACACATAAATCTTTCCAAAATCGGTTCAGTAATACGACCGTAAAAGGGATTTAAATATCGTGTTTCCCTATTAATAATATAGATAACTTGTATAATCAACTCTTGAGAGAAGAATATTATTTTATTTTATTCCATTAAATTATGTGTAAATTGAAAACTTGTACATCTTAGTAAATTCTTCGTTTTTTCAATTTAAATATACATATTATTTTTCAGATTTCTAACTGACTGAACTCTTTAAAATTGTATGACAAGTTCCCTCTGTTCTGAAACATGTTTAGTTTTCACTTTCATTAGTCAAACGAAAGACAGAAAAAGCTACAAACTTATGTTGTTCTTCAAGAAAAATAGAAGCAACTTCGACTAATACATGACGTAAAACATCTAATTTTCTTCAAAATTTTCGCCGCATTTATAAATGTGTAAACTATAATTTTTTTTAATGCAGATGTGTCAACATAAAAAAAAACATTACGAAATTCATGTGACACATACAGTGTTTAGCAGTGTAATTCAAGCCCTTTACTCGATTAAGCGAACAAGACTGAAATTCCGAATTCCACATACAGTGGAACCTATCGTAAAATAAAATCTAATAAATATTCAACTTTTAAATTACAGATAAGATTTGTCTAAAATTCATGACACAATACAGAAAGAATTAGGCTTCCAGGATATTGTCTGCAAAAATATGTAGCTTAAGCACAGCAGGCGCTATAGTCCATCAAAGTTAAAAAAAACGGTTGGCGTTGAATACTTTGCCACAATTAGCTGATTTAAAAAAATTTTAAAATTTTTTAAATGTTGCTAAACAAATTAGAAGTTTGATATCGTAACCACTGTTCTTTGTGCTTATGTTTTTCCTTGGCTAAATTCGAGTTGCTTATGTTTTTATTTGTTTAACATTCTATTTTTCTTTTTCTTTTTATTCAAATATTTTGTTACCAATCGACTCAAAGTATTCGAAAATATGTTTCTCTAAATTTGTTTTCTTGCCAAAAACCAAACAAGTATTTTTTGCTTTCGATAATTTCTTGTCTGGACATTTGATTTTGTTAAAATGAACAAACAATAAGCAATTGCTTGTTTAAGTTTTCGTTATTATTGCTGTAAATATTTAGTGGGCCATGAATCAGACTTGCAAAGAGGTTGGTATTGGTTTAAAACTTATGATCGGTTCTTGAGATGCGCATTTCTTCTCCCGTTATTTGCGGCCCGAACTAAGTTGTTTATGTTTGTTTTTGTGTTTGATTAGAACAAGATAACTTTAAGTTCAAACCTGCTGACCCAAGACTACTTTTTATGTTTTGACATGACTTTCTCGCCAAGAACACAAGCCGTGACCATATTTTGCTTTCCTATCGAACATATTTTATTAATTATGATGTACATTCGGTTTTCGTAGTTAAATTGAGCATTCTTAATTTGCGATATACAGTAGTTTTTCGATTTAACGAACCTATATATTCAGGCTTATTCGTTAAAGTGAATTTTTCATTATATGCAGTCATAATCGGGTAAAATACATGGTTTGCGGTATTTAAAATACAAAATACTTCCACATCATGTAAATGTATTTAAAATACAAAATACACCATTTTTATTCAAACCAAAAAATACATTAGATACTCAACAAAACAATTGTTTACTTTTATAAATATAAAATTGTATTAAATTCTATGAATACTCTTTTTATATTTGGATAGCTATGAAGAGTGATAATGTCTTTGCTATTGTCACTGAGGAAACTGAAAAACTCCAACTACAAATTTGACAACTGAATTGCGGTGAAGCTAACTCTAAGAATTTGCATAGTTACGTTTTTTAGCGATTCCAGTTTTTGGTTATTGGTTTGACGCATGATACATTATAAATAGATCAATATGTAAACAACTATCAATAAACTGACAAAATATATTTTGTAAACTATGTTTTTAAAATACAAACTATTTCTACTTATTATATGTTTTTAAAATATAAAATACAAAAATACGTCATGTATTTAAAATACAAATACAAAATACGTACTTGTATTTTAAATACGTATTTCAAATACATGTATTTCAAATACTACCAAGCCCTGTATGCAGTACTCAGTTAAAAATTAATAGCGTGCCCTATTTTTTGTGGGGCTATGTTAAGGCTCATAGACCTGCAACGGTTGACGTACTGGAAGCCAATGTTGAAGAATCTATTCGTGAAATACCAAAATTGGACCCAGCGTAGACTTTGTATTATATACTAGATCGTTCTATCAACTCAAATAAAGATTTCATACATTTCTATAAATTTTATATTGAAATGAAAATTTTTTGGCTTAAGTTCAAATCTGAGTTTACCTATTTCTTCTTAATTTAAGAATTTATATTTGGATAAATTCATTATTTCTGCTAGTCTGATGAATAAATTGTTTCAAATAAAATAGTACTCTCTTAATAAAAATAATGAATTTATCCAAATATAATTTCTTAAATTAAGCAGAAATGGGTAAACTCAGATTTGAACTTAAGCCAACAAATTTTCATTTCAATATAAAACCTTAAACAGTTCAACAATTACGTATAAACATTTCTATAAATTTTATGTGCCTTTTTTTAATCAAAACCGAAAGCTCTTAAAAAACTACCCCTTATATGGAAAGGAAAAATTCATAAAAACACAACAAAAATAATTTATTTAAGCAGAGTCGTTTTTTTTTAAATGAATATCTTTTTATCCTTTTTTTGATGGAATCTTCTTAAAGTTGTCGTTAAATTTATGCTATTAATATTGTTCTGCTGAGCCCATTTAATACAAATTTCGAATTGCTTAATGGCATATTTGTGATTTATTTTGGGCTCCAGAATTTCAGTTTCATCAAGTTTTTATCATTTTTCGTTTTCTTCGTCGCATTCATCTTCGGGTAAAGGCATGGTGGAATAATACAGGTGGTGTCGAAGCTGCAAAAACACTGCTTTTAGGTTCGAAGCTGTCAAAAAGTACAAAAGAAAAATGCCAAAATGGTTGCATTTTCTGTTCTATAAAGAATTTTGTTTCTTTTCCTTTTCTTATTTGAATTTGAAACAAGTGATAAAGTGTGCTTTTTTAGCAGTGTGGGTGTGTGTTAGTAATACATAATCAAATTTTAACAGACTCGAAACCAAAAAAAGTCCGTTAACGCTTCGACACTACCTGTATTATTCTACCATTGGTAAAGGGTTATTTTCAATTCTTATTTAATATATATATAATCTTATATATATTTTCAAATTTGTGTTCTAAGATATTTACGTGTTCGCCACTCGAGATACAAAGTTGAAAATTAGCAATTCGACAGCGTAATTCTGCCGGCGTTATTGCTTGTATTCAGACATACAAAATTGGTCGTGTGGTCGGTACGTAAGGTACTTACTCACTCAGTAGAAAAAATTTGGGTGTTAGTTAAATGCGATGTTCATTAATTCGAATGTGTTCGTTAAATCGGAATATTACTGTACATAAGACCTTAGTTTTTTTTTAACTATTTGGAAAAGTAAAGAAACTAGGTTTTTTATTAACAAAAACAAATCAAAATCGATCCATGCTGTTCCGTTAATTTTAATATTTTAAACATCCATGTAAAAAGCGTTTGAAATAAACCAATTTGGGATCAATAGCTGAAAATCAGCAAGAATAGACCTACTCGGCTGTGGATGATAACCACAGATATACTTTAACAACAAAGCCAATAAGTAACTAACTGCTCTAGCACTCGTTGCCACAGCAGAAATAACAACAAAAGCAAAATGCAGTTAGCTTTTTTTTCTTGAATTTCTTCAATTTATCTACAATATTTTTTAGTTTTTTCTTCTTTTTATATTATTTTGTATCCAAAACCCCTTAAACAGGTTTCCTGCTTAAATGAGCAGTAAGTACAATTCACTCTACTCCAATCCAAACTTAAATCTACTCAATAACTCTAGTAAAAAATAAATGTGTATGTTCGTTATTTTTACTTTTATTTTATTGAATTTTTTTTAATGACATTCACAAGCCACCACAGCCAACCACTAACTTTGAAAGCCGTATAATACTAATCGCTGCTGCTACCTATAGAACGTATAGACATTTAGTTGGGTTTTTTTTAATCATAACTCCTAAGGATCGATAGGTAGAACTTGGTTATGATGAAGTTGTTGTATTAATGTCGATGACTACGACAACGCACTTTTATAAAAAGTATGTACTACAAGAATTCTTTGAATAATTTTATTTATTAGGAGTGATTTGCTATGAATTTGAATCGATCAATTATGTCTTCACTTTGATGAACATATGTACATACGAGTATATACGAGTTCATACATGTGTACATACATGTGTACTTAGATAAACTTGCATATAAGCACATACACAGTGTAAATAAAAACTGCTACGAAAATACATATCTCAGGGATGCAAAAGGTAGTACAATTGTACCTTTTTTAGCACTATATGAAAGTAAAAAGTACAATAGCACCCCCATGCCTAATTTAGGACTATTTCTTAATTTTATTTTATTACACGAAAGCATTTTAAATCATTATCCCATTTTTTATATGGCAACTTATATGGTTAACCATTCATTGTGAATTATTTTATACCCAAGGCGAAATTATACAGATGTTGGCGATTCTACAATAGGTACAACATTACAATCACAACTGACATCTCAACCCCTATGTTGATATATAAAAATTTTGACATACGAGCCTCTAATTTGTGAAAGAAAGTAGAACACCTGTTTAAATACGCCTTGTTTTGGACGAAGGTATGTGATATGAAATATTAAATAAATGAACCCATTTTTACTAATATTTCAAGAATTATATATATATGTCCTTTGTGGGAGGTTGAAAACTCTCTGTCTGCTATCCACTTGGGGGTAGCAAGAAGTGATTTCTGTGTCCGAAATTCCCAAGCATCTCACAACTTCCGGTCTGAGACCAAGTGCTCCCTGGTAATGTCATTCAGGTACCCGTCTGATGGCAGCTAAAGTGAGAAGGCGTACAGTGTATCCAGAGTGCATACTAACACCGACGCGTCTCTGGAAAGTAGTTGACAGCCTGATAACAATTTGTCGCTGAAACTCAACTGTATTTAGCCGGCCTAGCGGTACGTTGGCAGCCCCAACTCTAGGATCGGAAGTTTTGGCCTAATCAGTAAATCTTCCTAAACTCAAACGATTATAGAAACGCCAACAAATTACAAGAATTGCTAGAGCAATATTATCCATCCCACATTATGCTGCAAATGTTTAAATGATATTTTCATTTCAAAATTTAATAAAAGCAAAAGAGAGAAACTGGTTGTTTGTTTCGGCTGCCTCTAATCTAATCCAAACAAAGGATTTCCTGAAGTCATCTAATTCGTGCTGCTACGATTTAGAAATGACTAAGAGTTTGTTAGCAAGAAGTATATCAGAAATTATAATTTTATATTCAGATCTCAACCACTGACAGTATTTGTGTACCTTTTGGAATTAAGCATTAAATTTAATTGTTAACCTTGTCTACATAATGTATAAGTACTTAGTACAAATGAATTTCAATGATAGTTAATTGTTAATAAAAAATATTAAAAAAATAAAAAGTACAATCGGACTGAAAAAAGTACACTTTTTCTTAAAACTTAGTACAATTTGAAAATTTCACTTTGCATCCCTGACATATCTTGTTTTTTGCAATTGTACAGAGCTGCCAAGTTTAAGGGATATGTAAATTATTTGTTGTACGACTACTGCAGGTGGGCACGTACGAGTTTGTATTTTATTTGTCCTTAAAAATTTATTAGCACAAAGAATATGTTTAATAAATATTGTGATTACGCGGAAACAAATCTTTTCTGTTTAATCTTTTTAGTGTCGTCCACTCTTTGATGTATTATATTTTAAGCCATTTCCTGGGGCACTGTTGGTTTTAAGAGCTAATTTTCAGCACGTATTGACTGACCTATTTAGCGGTACGTTTTGAACATGTACTTATACACGATAAATTTGCAATATTTAATAATCACGCAAAATTGAAAAATTTTAAACAAATAAAAGCTTACATAAGGGCTTGTTCACACATGACGTAACGCAGCTACCGGGAGAATGGAGTTGAAAATTTGTTACAAAATAAATAATTTAATTTTTTTAATGAGCTACAAAGTAGGCTGGAGAGTGTTCAAGAGCGATAAAATTGTGTTACATAATATGAGAACAGCCTTCAAGCTCGTCTACGCCAAAAAGTGTTTTTTTGCCATCTATTGATTTAACCATACTAAAAAGTATGTGTGAGGACTTTAAGCCAAGGAGTAACTCTCTATTGCGATGCGAAAGCAATTTCAGTGTAACAATAGTTCGAGTTTCTACCATTTTAGACAGTTGGTTTGTTTTGTTTTCAGTTTTTATTGAAAAAATTTCTTGATAACTTAAAATAACTAAAATGCACTCTGCATTGTTTGTGACACATTTTTTTCATTTTAAATTTTAACACCCGTCAACATTTAAGAAAAATTTTACAATTTTCGGTGAACCAAGGGCATATAGTATCGTTGAAATTCTTTCTTTATTCTCTTTTCTTTCACTGCTCTTTAAAATCACAAGGAAGACTGCTTTTTTGAAAACCTTTGGCAAGTGAAAGATTTTTTCCATCTCCTCCACTAAGTTATTGCATTGGCCAGTATTTGTATTTTTTCACCCATTTTTTTAATTCAAGATTATTATTGAAAAAAATTCAAAAGGAATAAAACTGTTTCGACACCAATAAGACTGACGACAAAATCAGATTCAATTTATATCGATGGCGACGTTAACGTTGCATATGGCATACCAAAAATACATCGACGCTTATCGATAATACTTGATATTGACACAAAACGATATCGTTTCGTATTGCTGACACTAAAGGGAATACGGGTGATTGTCTCATGTCCAATTCTTTCTGATTAAAATTGTTACGAACTTTAGCGAAAATAATAATCACTTTGGATTAAAAAATCACAAACATTTTCCATGTTGAAGAACCTGTGGGAAACTCAGTATTGTACTCCAATTTAAATTAGAATACTTCTTGTCAAATCATCTTTAATAACGATCTTAATGTATGGCTGTAAACTATTTGCCAGTTGCAATAGTGTAAAGAAAAGGGAAACTTAATGTGGCATTTAGTAACATTATTCGGGCAGATGCTGATGTCGCTAGTCGTATCAATAAAACTGGTCACGCATACGCTTCTTTCGGAAGAGTATGACAGTTGTCACAAATATCTAAGAAGCATAAAATAAGTATTTTCAACATTAGTGTTAAATCGGTGCTGCTCTGTGGTAGTGAGACTTGGAAAGTTACGAACACAATTTCCAACAAGCTACAAGTTTTTCTAAGCAAATGCTTAAGAAGAATACTCCAAACATTTTGGTCAATTTGCGTAAATAACCAAGATTTGCTAAATATCTTTAAAAATAGAGGACGCCCACGTACAACATGGCACAGATCGGTTGAAGCTGAGCTTGGAAGTAGAAGACTATTGTGGCCACAAATAAAAACTATAGCTCAGGATAGATCAATGTTCAGAAATTTGGTTGTATCTTTATAACTACTAGTGTAACCAGCGGTCGACGGCGATTCGACCGCATTCTAGTAATATATACGACAAACTACAAAATCAAAAAATATTCTTAATAAACAACTTAAAACTCTCTCTTAACACAAAAGACATATAGAAAAAACTCTGTCTCATTTCTATGCAAAAGCAAATTGAACAAACACATACATACACAATTTGTTTATTTTACAACTTGAAGCTGATACATGCATGCATGTGTAATAAGTGTGCATGGGTTGGCGAGTAACTTTAAACGCTTATAAATCCCAAAACTATAAACCGATTCAAATAAAATTAAGATTGTGTACATCTATGTAAAATCCCAATTAAAAACATAAAAATCTTTCCAAAATCGTTTCTGTATTACGAACGTAAAAGGGATCTAAAACACCGTCTTTGCCTATTAATTATAACTATTCTTAAATTTAATTTATTTATATACATATTTTCTATATACTATTTACATTAATATATATCTATTTCATTTCTTTTGTTGCCAGAAGCTACATCTGGAGTGACGTTCTTACAACTGTAAGATTCGTTAACTAAAATAAAAATTAAATATGGCTTAAGAAGATATGACCATATTCCCTCCTACGTCACCTTGGTTTACGGAATCACTTTTAACGATTCCTTAACAGTGCGTATGTTACTGCTTATGCACAAAATTATATACGCACATCACCCTGATCATCTCTATACACGACTTAACTTTTCAACACTTGGTGGAGGTAAAATAATTCCAACATTTGGTCAACGAACACTGACATCGAAATACCATTTCTTTACTCATGCTCTCAGTCTCTGGAATAGAATACCCGATACATCACAAACCATTAGTAATGCACGTCAGTTCAGGATATATATTTTTTTGTGATTTTTAACGTTGAATATACAAATTGTGGTTGTAGAAAAATGTATGTATGTTCCCAAATTTTCAGTTTTCACATTTTCTCATATTTTATCTTATTTTTATTAAATTTATTTTGTTAGCTTTATGTCATTAAATGTTATTAAATTTTATTTTCTACTAAATTTTAGTCGTGACCTGATATTCGGTGGTAGAAGCCAACCCTTCGACCCCTCGAAGTTCTGCTTTTAAAACAATTTAATTCGTATGTGTCCTTCCAGACGCACAGCTGTCGTTGTTTAAAATTTCATTAAAATTGGTTAGTTAGTTTCAGAGAAGCCGAAATTGTTCCTTAAACCACTCGTGATTCTATTTTTGAAAAATATATATTCGTCTACTGAATTTCATCCACGTTACCACGTGATTGTGGACCAAACATCCAGATATACAAACTTTTTCATTTATAATATTATAGGATTATTTATGTATATTTTTCTTGTTTTGCGGGGAACTTCATTTAATTATTTGGCAACAATGCCCGTCAATGTTAACCAATAAATACAATAAAAAATTTATAAAATATGTATAAATTTTTTGTTGGTATTTTTGCATTTTTGCTAAAAAATTATTCCAATGGCCTTTAAAAATTTTATTTGAAAAGAAAAAAAAACTAGAAAATTGAGTTAAAATTAACTTTTTTGTGAAGAAAAAAATGTAAGGCATTGTATTTTGTTGTACGTCGGGGTTTTTTAATCCAATTTAATAGATTTTTTTTCAAGAGGAACTTTGTTTAAAACAATGTTATCTCAAAGACAAGTAGGTGTTACATATTATCAAGTGCAAATATATTAAAAATAATAATAATAAAAGTAGTAACAGCAGCATCGAAAGAGGTAGATAAAATTGAAGCAAACGATTGCGTCTGGTGTTAGGGTTTTTTGCTGAATAAAGTCTAGTTGAAAGATTCAGGCTCAGACACACACACACACACACATCCACACGTATAATAATAATTGGCATTTGCAGACACGTTTGCTTCTTAAGTCTTTTGTTTCTTCTTATTCAGTGAACTTTAATTCAGTTGCCACCAAACAAACATTCCCTGGCTGCTGATATAGTTAAGTACACGAATACTTCACTTCATCATTTTTATATTTTTATAATATTTAATGTTGTTGTTGCTATAGATGTTCTTTAAGCATCATCAACATCATCATCATCATTACCAACACCAATACCGCCACCAACACATACAACATACATACATACATATAAATTAAACATCTTTCACAAAAGGTCAAAACTATTATAGTGCGAGTTAAAGAAAGAATTTACAAACCGCCTGATTTTCAACCTTTTTCTATTTTGTAGACTTTTTAATACTTGTTCTTATTTATTTTTTATTATTATTAATGCACAGCTTTTGTTTTATTTTATTTTAAGGAAACATAGAATTATGTTTTTTTTATAACTTGATTATGTTTTTTTTATTACTGCTACTAATTCTGTTAAATTTTGTATTGGCTTTGTGTGGCTATATTTTTATGTGTGTATATAATTATTTATTGTTATAATTAAAACAAACACTAATTGTTTATATTTTTTCTTTTCATAATTATTTCTCTTTGTTGTCGTTGTTGTAGATTATTTGAAAACAATTTAAAACGCGTTTCCCGTTATGTTGTCTTTCGTAGCAAACCTTGACGTCTTTACGGTTTGTACTCCAATCACAGACTGAGCGTAAAACTAACAAAATTATGTTGCTGTCCACAAAAAATAATAATAATTCTGTAGCTATTTTAAAGTGTCTGTTGTTTTCTTCGTTTTCTGTTATTTCTTGTTCAAAGTTTGTATTTTGCTCACAAATAAAAGAAGAAAAAAAAATAACTAAAGAGTTTCTATCAAAAGTATAATATTGCATGGTGGAGCAGCAGCAGTAGTTTGTCAAACAAGAAAATTTATTTGCAATCTTGAAAAGTCAATTAAGCGATGTTTATAAAGGTCTTTCTGAAATAATTTCTAGATGGCTTATGATGACTTTTTGAGCGCATGTTGCTTTGAATTGAGTCTTATTTAATTTCATTGAGACTTATTTAACTTCTTTGGGAGTAATTTAATTCTCCTAAAACTACGGTTCATACAATTATTTTGTTCTTATTTCATTTCTGTTGAAACTTTCTGTATAAAGAATTCGTTCGGTTATATCAGGACTTCTTTCATTGAGAGATATTTTATTTCTTTTGGAATTATTGTATTATAAATCAATCATTCCATTTACAAATTAATCATTAATTAATCGCGTTGGCGCTTTTTTCTTTTTTTTTTTGCATGGAAATTATTTCATTTGCGACATGTTATTACAAATCGTTCTTAATTTGACATCGAAATTGTTATTAATTGAATATATATCGAGACCTGTAAATGCATTTTAAAGACAAGCTTAAGACGTTGTACTCTTTTAAAATACTTTACTATGTTGTATTTGTTGAGATACGAGTATACTGGAAAGCGATTGTTCAACACGTAGAAGTCAAATTAATTTGAAAGTACCGGAGGAGTAAAACAGGTAAAAAAAGAACCATTTAAAATGTTTTTTGTACCGAAGAAAAATTTAATTTTCCATCACTGATTTCAACACAAAACTTTTGACAATTTCACATTAAAAAATACAACGTTACAAAAAATCATCTGGACTATTAAACAGACCTGTATTATTGGTTCATGGATTTTATTTATTATTTTTTTGTGTTGTTTTTTAAATGTAAAGTACTATCGTGCTTAAAAAACATCATTTATATGGAATTTGACAATAAGATAATATAAACGTTGTTGTTTTTATTTTTGTACTAACGGCTTCGCCTTGTTTATTGCATCATAGTACTTCTGTAGAAATCCACTGCACTTGAGATTGTATAAACTGGATAAGTTTTTAAAATGCGTATTTCTTGTACACAAAAATTGCGTATATTTTATGAAAAAATTTCGAGATGTGAAATAAGGAAATATTTCATACAACTAACGTCAGGTTTCGTGCATATTTTGCATAATTTTTCTTTCAATTTAGTATAGGACGTTTGAAGGTGATTTTTGCAACGTCTGTGTTTTATGTCTGTTTTTTGTTTGACAGCGAGCGGGAAAGAGAAGCAAGAGGGGTAGACAAAAAATCACGTTTTGTGGTTTCGTGTTTGCTTTTCTTATTTCTCTTTATGCTACATTCTTTTTTCTTGTTTGTTTTATTTATTTTCGTACTTTGAAGTGGCACAACCTCTGTGCATCGGAAAAATCAAAAGTTAAAAAAAAACAAAATAAATAAAATAGAAAAAAATTATAAACTAATAAAATTAAAAAATTTTACACATAACAGTGCAAGTAAAATAAACATATGTACAAAAAAATCAATATTTATTTATTTGTGTTCTTAATACGAAAAAAAACTAAAGAAGATTAACCGATTAAACAAAAAAAAAACAATTATGATACAAAAAGAAAAATAAAATCAACCCTGGTTACAAAAAACAGAGTCTGTTAAAAATCATCATGTGAATGCAAATGATTTTTGGAAGCAGCTGCTAAAGAAAATTAAGTAAAACAGACGTTGCAAAAGTCTTCATGTAAATCAGGCATTATATTTCCCACAGACATATTAATATGCATATCTTGTAAAAAGTCTTGTTATTGAAAATTTAAATAACGTAGTAGTTTTCAAAAAGAAGTTTCTCTTGTATTGTTAGCCACTGTTTATCAATAGCATTTTTAAAATATTTATTTCATTGATTGAAGATATAAAATGTAGCTATTTTTAAGAATTTTCACACTTGCTAATGAATTTGACTTATTCCCTTTTTGATACACTGTAACCACTGTGCCAAGACTTTGCTCACACTCATTATTAAGATGATTTAAGAAGATGTTGGTAATGCGATCATTCCCTTTTTCTTTTCTTTTCATTTTTCAACAAGATTTTCATTTTAATATTATAGTTTGTTTACTAACTTGTTTTTCCACGTTCTTTTATTATTATTTTTTTCATTTCATTTCATTTAGTTGGAGTGCAAAAAAAGTGTGTATGTAACATTCACAATTGCTGCTTGATTAAGGAGAGAAATAGCAGTATGACCACAACTTACCTCATCGGAAAAGTCGCCCATATGTTTGACATCCTCCGTTTCAAAATAATCTTTTGTTTCTTCATGCGACACAACTCGTTTCTCATTGATCTCTCTCACTAGACCATCAGCCGGTCTAGGTACAATGCTCTTCACTAATGTGCCCCCAGCACTTTTCAATTCTGCCAATTCACCGCCGCCACGCTCTTCCCCGCTGGCAGCTGCAGCCTTTTCTTCACCATATTCCAAAGCATCTTTGTGTTTGATTTCATTTGGATCTGAGGCAACTGGCAAACCTAAATCTCGTTTCTGCCACAAGTTGCAAAAAGTGGAAAAAAATAAAATACAAACAAAAAACATATTATAGAGTATTGATTATGCAAATGTCTTTTGCTTTTTTTTTAATTAACGTTTCTCAATTTTCTACACTGTAATGCACTCACATACACATACATACGTGTGTACATACATATGTACATATATTTATATCAGTGGTGACCATTTCATAACACAATTATGCAGAGAGTACTTACTTACACACATGAATCAAGAAAACAAGGTTGCGCACTCAGCCATTCAAAATAAATTTCTACTGCGCATCTACGTCATCATAGAACACAAATGAGTGTTTGTTGTAAAAAGTGTAAGAGATTTTTGGAAATAAATAAATAACTTCTAAACGGGTGCATCGATTTCAAAAAAATTTTAAATGGACAGAAAAGAGATGCAGTCGAGTAAAACTTTTGAGTTTGGGCTTGAAGCTATTTGAAGAAGACCTTCCTTCTGTTACCAAAGTTTTACATTTCGGCCTGCTTTCCATACAAAAATATACTTTTGTTTACAACACATTTTCTATGTCTACGTCACAACACAACACAATCACACACAACAAAATAACGGACCTGCGCAATGCGCAATCTTGTTTTCTTGATTCATGACTTACACGCAGGGCTGCCAAACGTGACGAGCTTACGACATTTTGACGATTTTTTATAGCTAATTTCACAAAATGACGATTGACGATTTTTGTTAGTATCCTCCTTAGTATGATTTGATACTGCTAAAGAAATATTTAAAAATTTGAACGACATTAGCGAGCTTTACTTTTGTTTTTTCAAATATGTGCTTAATTTGATGAATAATCTAAATAAAATTGAAGGAATTCAAATTCACAACATGCACTATGAAATAACGAAACCTTTTTAAAATTTTTTTACCAGATGATTGTATAAATAATACGCCTCTAAATCAAATTGATTTCCATAAACGTAATTTTTTTTAAAAGAAGTTTATACTGGTGTGTATGTAAAATAAATATTAAGACATTATACAATTGATGTTGAAACTTTTAATCAATTTATTGATAATTGTGTATCATTTTACGTTGAATTATGTTACCAAATAAAAAAATATTTGATTTCGATGACAAAATAAAAATTTAAATTTAATTACAACATCTGTGATTTTGAAAAGAAAACTCCGAAATTCTTCCTTTATTAAAAGGTTTTCCTAATCTACTCTCTAATGAAAAATATCAAGATATTGAGCTTGAAATAACAGAACTCAGATTTTTGGATTTTGGAGACAGCCCATTAAATATAGATACATATATTTTGGAAAAGAGGAAAGTCAATTAATCTACCAAACAATAAACCCGTTTTTCCAAATTTATGTGAATTTGTAAATAACTTAATGACTTTGCCAAACTCTTCACCTAATGTTGAAAGAAGATTTAGCAAAATTAATCTTAATAAAACCAAGATAAGATACTCGCTGCAAACAGGAACCCTTGAGGGGATTCTTTTTTTTCATGAATATTTAAAAAATAATTCCTCTTAATGTTACAATGTTAACAAAAAATATAAGAAAAATTATGTTTAGTATTTTTATTTTGTAATTACCCAATTAAAATCAATATCACATGTACTTCTTTCTTTGTATGTTTGTACGCGTAAAAAATCGAATAAATCAAAAAAATTAATTCGAAACTACACATGAATTGCAAGTTTATGAAAAACTGTATAATAGTATATTCTATGAATTTCTATTTAAATTAAAATATAAAACATATCATGTAAAAAATTAACATTTATTTTGGAAAGTTTCAACACAAAATCTTTTTCAAATCTTGCTTTGAATTGGCTAAAATGTTTGAAGTTTTTATTGTTTTTAAGAAATCTGTTGAATTGTTAATTTTTAAATGAAAGATTGTTGTATAAAAAAGATTTTTGGGTGACGATTTTTGACGACTTCTTTTTAATACCCACGTTTTTGACAATTTTATTTACAAAATTTGACGATTTTTCTGAAAATTTTACTGGCAGCCCTGATTCTTATCCTCTTTCATTTAGTCGTCGATGAAACAGCGACGAATGCCCATGAAGCGGCTGCATATATGTTTTTATATATTTTTTTTTAACCATAATTATCCAGCAAACACTCGTGTTTCATTTCAATTTAATTTATGTTCTTTTAATATAATAATTTTTCTGACTATGTGATACTGTTTGATGAAAACTAATTCATTCAATATAATGTTGGTTTAATAAAAAAAAAAATAAAAAAATATATTCAAGTTTAAAGATTGGTTGAAAATAATTCAACTTCTTAATTTAATCATAATTTTTCTTAATTGAATCTTGTTTTTACTTTTGCCTGTGAGCAATGAATTTCTACAATTTAAACTATTAAAAAAAATTATTTTATTTATAGAAGTATATGATTTTTCGACCTTTTTGTATTTATAATGTTGTTTTTTATGAAAACAATTCTATTCAGGCTTCCAGGGTCATTAACTTGAATTTAAATACAAATAAAAGACAAATTTTATTTCATTTCTATATCCGACGTATCGTTGAGATTTTCCAACATCTTCAGGGATAATTTTATTTTAATACATTTCATCTTTTAATATAATTTGCACATCAATTTCAGCGACATGATAACGTACGAACATAAAATACATGAATTAAAAATGATTGCAAAAAATAATCAAAAATAAAATAAAATATCACAGATTAAATGAAATAAAATTTGTCTTTTATTTGCATTTAAATTCAAGTTAACGACTTTGGAAGCCTGAATATAATTATTTTCTTAAAAAACAACATTAAAACTTATTTTATTTCATATCCGTAAAATATTACCTTATTAGCATTATGTTTCAAACGCTTGGCTTTGTGTTTGGTGGGTAGCTTTGACAACTTAATAATACTAATAAGCATCAACACAATCACAGTTTTAGTTGAGGTCACCACTGATTTATATGCATGCCTATGCATGAATGTATGTGTATGTATAGATATGTGCATGATTCATACAAACCTCTGTTGTTTCAGTTTCTTGTTTATCCGTATCCTCTGTGGTATTTGTTGATACAATGGGACCACTGTCTTCGACCACTTTGCCATCTTCGAAAACCACTTGACGTTTGACATGAGTTTCGATTTGACGTGTTGTTGTTAATTCGGTTTTTCGTTTTGTTATCCATTCTTCTGCAAAAGCAAATAATAAACAAATGTAAATTAAAACCACATATCTATGTATGTACGTTTACATGGGTGTGTTTAATTTTATTTATATTAATACTACAGGCCTAAAAGTATACTAACTTGATTTACTAAATCGAATTGAAATAAAATATTAAGTGACAGTTAGGCTTCTCTAGATGCCGATTGGCATGCAAATGCATTAAAGTTTTTGTGTGTGCATGTTCATGGGCATAAAATTATACTGTTATCAGCAATTAATCAAGTACGGCATCACTGACGTATACTAATACACCCAACACTGTTCTTACGCGATTTTCATTTTGCAAGATTCTAAACAAATATTTCATTCGGTTTTGAAGCGATTTTATTTGATTGAACGCGTTCTAAAAATGTGGAAAATGCGTGGAATTAATTTTCTATTATGAACTGCATCCAACATGCAGCATTAGCGCTATCAGAGTTAAAAGAATCAACGCAGTTGGACCAGATTGCGTTGAATATAGCATCCCAGTGCCTTCTAAAACTTCAACACTATCACTATCATAACTAGTTAAAATTGATTAAAAACTCAACTAGTTGACAAAAAAACAAAAAAGCAATAATACTTAAGTATTAATCAAACAAAAAAGTTTGTCTTAAGTAAAAACAAAAATTAGAAAGAAAAATGGTACATGAGATAAAAACAACGTGTAGCATGGGTTAATTTAACGTTAATTAGTGAAGGTAAAATTTGAATAGTAGTAGTGGTGAAGTTGTGTTTGCTGTAAAAACAACTAATAATGCCTTCCACAATACAAATAACTCTCGTATGCTTTTTCTAGACATTATTTTTATAAATAAAAATTTGAAATCACACTCAACCGAGCCACCTAAACGGTGGAGGATACAATGAAACACACATGAACACTGATGATGGGAGTGTAAGTTGAAATTAATTTATGTTAAAATTTTCCCTTGTTCCTTTGGAATATTTTCTCATGTCCAATTCTTTCTGACTAAAAATGTTACGAACTGTAGCCATAAATTGTTATTGTTTTTTATGTTTTTCAAATAACAATATCATAAGCGTTGCATTTTTGTTAATTTACGTAATACATGTATTATAGTGTGAAATGGCCTTTAATAAACTGATTTTTGTATTACATATCGTTGGTCACAGGTTAACTCGCAAAAAAATCGAATCGGGTTTTTGATGTCAAAAGACTGCGTTTGTCCTTCTCCATGTTAGCACATTTCATTTATATTTTTTAAAAATTTCTTTCCCTACTTCTCCTACTAATTTTGGTTTTTTTATTTACTTCCAACACGGTTTAGTAACGGAGTAATAACGTTTTTTTGTGTCCTGAAAAATACAAAAAACATGTTAAGAGTCGTCAACCTGTGACCGATGATATATATTTTTTGTAATTTTAATTACATACTTTCCATACTTTATCTGATATTTGATATGTTCGTGAAACCAATTCCATGTGGATACTCTATCTATTTTTACACGATTTTTTTATGCGAGCTTTCGAGCAACATATGTATCTATCGCGCAAAAACAGAATTAGGTGTACTTAAAATTTCTTAAGTTTCGCAAAATATTTTTATAATTTTGTTTTAGGAAACTTGATTTGTAAATACATACAAACACAAAACAGCTGTTTGAAAAATTTTACAAGTAAAAATATTAAGAATTTGTAAGAATTTTTTGTATACACAACTTTTTGGTCTCTTTTGGTCGTTCTCTCCTTTCTATTAACAATTGTTACAAATTCTCAATAATTTTAAGTAAATGACCATGATGATGCTGTCCGCTGTTTTCGACAATAAGTGTGAAAAGTGCAAAAACAAAATGCCTGTTGTTTTTGTACTTCAATAAATATATTTTGGGTACACGTATATTTCTTTTGTCCCCTCTGCCAAAATAATTTGTCAGAACATTTTTTTTGGAAAAAAATTATTTTGTTGTATATCGCTACAGCAACTTGGGATAAATAGGAGGCTACTCCCATTATTTCGCAACTTAAAAGCTATTAAGAAGGATTACGCGATTGACTAAGAATATGGACCTGGAAGGAACTCCTTTTTCACAATATATTTATAACAGAAAATATTGGGTAATGCCAAACGAAAGAATAATTAGGAAAAGGAATCCAAAATCAAAAAAGCTAGAAGTGGAATTACAGTGCACTCGCGATAAGATGAACTAATTAAAATCGGCGATTTGCACGTATATGAATTGTTCATCTATTCGAATGCCCGCATTAAGGAGCAAATATTATTATGTACATGTTGTATTTTTAACAAGATTCAACATTTATTAAATTTTCTTGTATTATCATGTTTTCTTGTTTAATAAAATTGCAAAAATATAATTAGCATCATGAAAGGAATTACTCGTATCACAACTGAAAAAGGTCGTCATATGAGTTCAAAAGAGCCCTAAGTTACATTGAAACAATTTCAGAGGAAAAGCAAAAAACTTCCTATCTAATATGAAAAATTAACAAAAATTTTTTCAGATTATTTCTTTCTTATTTTCCAAGAATAAGATGTCGATTTCTAATATTTTGTAACTTAGCGCGTTCTTGATATCATATGATAGATATATGATAGATATTCTTCTAATTCAAATTTTATCAAATAATACAAATAAAATATTTTGTTCATTGTTCATTCGAATATTTTAAACTCGAATAATTGACGAAATGCTTAATTCACAGAAAGATCTAAAAAATGTGAACGAAATTCAAATGTCTTCTGTCCTAAACTCGATCGCAACTTGTTGATAGATGGCGCCAACCAAAGTTTTGCTAACAACAATGAAATACTTTTTTTTTGCTATTTTAGCTGTTTCACTTAAAATTTTTTTTACAAAATTTTCTTGCCATTGTGTATTTGAATAAAAAAAAAACTTTACAGCTTAAAAACATTTAAAAACTGTGAATAAAAACAAATTTATCAGTGTAAATCGTAAACAAACAGACAGACGGATACACAGACAGACAGACAGAGGGACGGACAAGTATGAGTTACATGGAAATATTTCGTTGTTGTTTCCTATTTGGTTGTAACTCAAATGAAAAATAAAAGATGAAATAAATAAGCGACCTTTAATGGTCCAGCAATTCCAAATGCACATAACGGTACTTTTTATGAAATACTAGACAATTAAGTTAAATGCAATACAAAAACAACAACAACAACAACAGCTACAGCAGCAGCAACAATTTTCAAAATAATAAAATGTTGCATTTAAATAGTCGTTTTCTTTTTTTTATCATATTATTTGCGAAACCTAAAAACGCAACAGATATTTTTAAGAGCAAAAAAGAAGAGAACAAAAAAATATATATTCAATAGTTTTTTTTTAAGATCGTAGTTTAATTAAATAATAAAAATAAATTGTAGTACAATTGCTTGAATTAATTTTGGGACAGTTCCGATTTGTATTAAAATTCGTAAAAGTACTTCAAGAAAATTTTAATTAAGGTTATTTAAGAAAAATACTGCCTAAAAGACACTTTTATAAAAACAATTTTTTTTCCGAAAATTTCTCAAAAACTTTTAAATTGTTAGATAATAGAATAATATGTGATTATATGAGATTTTACTTTCTTGTGATCTTTTCCGAACTTTGGTATCATGGCAATGTACTCGTAGATATACAGTAAAACTCGTTTATAGTGAACTCCGCGGTCGGTGATAAGCACATTGCATCCGAGTCTCGTATTGGGATTGCCGATTGGAGCCTCGAGACGAACCATCCATGGTAGAATAATACAGGTGTGGTCGAAGCTACAACAACACTGCTTTTAGGTTCGAAGCTGTCAAAAAGCACAAAAGAAAAATGGCAAAATGGTTGCATTTTCTGTTCTATAAAGAATTTTGTTTCTTTTCCTTTTCTTATTTGCATTTGAAACAAATGTTTAAGTGTGCTTTTTTAGTAGTGTAGGTGTGTATTTGTAATACATAATCAAATTTTGACGGACCCGAACCCAAAAAAAAGTCCGTTCACGCTTCGACACTACCTGTATTATTCTACCATGGAACCATCAATGTTGTTGAGATTGGTTGAGACAATGTGTGAGATTGGTTTTTTGATGGCGCCAATTGCCCACAATGCCATCACAAGAATGATTGGCATACTCGATATTTGCAGGAGCTCGAAAGTCCCACCGAGACTCTCTCCTTGTAACCGCTGACTGTCATTGTTAGCTATCCACAATCTGTGACGCGTCCGATAGCACTCAGCTATACTTCCCACAGGAAGATAATAAGACACACAAGATCATAAAAATTACATTGTTTGAATTATTATCTGCAATTGGGCGGACATATTTTTATGAGTTCGTTATAAAAGGGGGAAGGAGCATGTATGAAATTTACTTCGTACGACCGTAAAGAGTTGTTCGTTAGAAGCAAGGATTCTTTATAAGTGCGTTCGCTGGCTACAAACATTGCAACGTGTTTATGCAAGACGTTTATCATTCATGTTTCATATTTTGATACAGACACTGCAACCAAGAAAGAAACCATGAACGCAACATCATTTCTGTATTTTGTATTCGCATTGAACATCGCGCAAGAAAGAAACATAGTTGAAAAAATGAGCCGTGAGCTAAGTGAAACAGCGGCAATTATTATTATTGATGAAAAGAAGGAAAATGTACAACCAAAAAATATATGATATGGTAAAAAACTGTTATTTAAAAAAAGAAGAGTTTTCAAATGAAAAAGTAAAAAGAAAATGAGTAAAAATATGACAGAAATTATGCGCGAATAGACGAAAAAACTTTTCTTAAATTATTAGATATGATAAAACACAAAATTACAAAGCTCATTTATTTTTTCCGTGGTTGACATAAATACAAACATATGCACAACTTGCTGGTTTTCAATTAATTAAACCAGTAGAGTTGTGTCGTTCCGGGACGATCTAGTTCCATTGAACGATTCCCTAATAGGAACGATGCGGACCGATCCGAACGATCCTTTTTTATCGCTCCTCGTTCCGCAATTGCAAACCGTATTGAGGAATCATTAATTTGTTCTGATAAATGTCAAAATCAGCATAAAAAGTCGACACAAATTTTATATTATTTTTTTATATGTATATGATGCTTGACGGATGTGCGAGCAAATCGTTGACTCATCAAGACTGTTTTTTACAATTATTTCGCTCATTGGACACTTAAAACAAGGTTGACTTTTTTTTATAGAGATCAGTGTGGCCGACTTAATTGACAATGAAATATTTAAAATTTATTTTATAATAGTCATTATTTTTTCCAACTATTTTACGAAAGCACTTATAGAACTTTTTTAGCATATCGAGAAAATTAAAACAAACGATAAGAAATATTTGCTGACGTTTTTAGGAGCAACAGAAAATTTCACTCGTTCCTTGTTCCTATATTGTTCAAAGTAAAAATGGAACGATGAACAGAAGGAACGACCTTGTTCCTTTCATCTTTCAGATAGGTCGGAACGATTCCACAAAAGGAACGATTTTGCACAACTCTATAAACCAGTAAAAAGAATAAACACGACTACACACTATGCAACCAACATCAATGCATCCAGAAAATATCAAAATATTTTGATGTTTATGAAACCTCGAATGCAACACTAAATGAAACCATAAACACGACTACAGACTATGCAACCTACATACATTGCATAAACATGTTGCAATGTCTGTAGCCAGCATTATGAAGGATTTTTGTATGAAAATGGCTACCAAAACATCGGGACTTTGGAATTAGTTCGTTACAGGTGAGTTTTCACTGTAACCCAGTTCCCTACAACCGAGTTTTATTGTATATGTAAATATGTATGTATTTTTTATATGTACTAGGTATAATTTTAAAATTCCTCTATCGAGTCTTGCTGGCCGTATTTCTTTAAGTGCAAAAAAAAAAAAAGATTATCCGTTTGTTTTGGACTCACTATTCATTCATTATGTAATAAGAAAATGCACTCAGGCATATCGGCAAATAAATAAAAACAACAACCCAACAAACACAATTCGTTGCATCGATCGGCAACATGTGAAGTTACAAATGTATGCAACGTACTTTATAGAGAAATAAAATATTTGAAAAATGTTAAACATGTGCTTGAATGCGCAAGTTTTCTATCTGCTCATACACGAGTAACTAAGCGTGTATGTGTGTGTGTTTTTTCCTATTTTGAAGAGGTATCAATTTTGTTCAATAAAAACTACATTCCGTGGCATAAACATCAATTATCTAATAGTTTCTTAAGTTACAACTACCAACATTAGCGCTGCTGCTGCTGCTGCACAATATCCATTACATTTCAAATTGCCAGAGAATTGCAATAATAAAATACTATGTGTACATACTTATGTACATACATACATACTCATATACGTATGAAAATAAGTTGTAAAATTAAATGAAAATAATTAAATTTCATACAAGTACTCCTCGTTTCAAAATAATTGATGTAAATTAAAATAACTCATTTGAATTATAATTTAAAAGGTGATTTGATTTAATCATAATTTTAATAAGATTTTGTGGCACGTAAAACATTTTCAAACAGGTAACCAAGCGTTTTATTTGTAAGCACAACCAACAAAAAAAAACATATTAAACATAGAATTTATTCAAACGACTGACTTGTAAAACGCTAAGTGATGCCAGCAGAAATTTAACAAAATCCCTCGATATCTCGAAAAAATCTCTCTTTTTCCCTACAAAGAAACAAAACAAATTCCCTACATTTTTCTTGCTCTAAAAATTCATTGATTTTAGAAAAAAACCGAACATTTTATTTACACTTTTAAAATTTCGTACATTTATATTTACCAGTTACAAAATGAAATAATAATACAAATAATATAAATTTGTAAATTTAACAGCCTCCAGTATCTATTTTTATGCCACTATAGTTTTCAAACGACTGTAACAAATTCTATTTATTTAAAAATGATTTAATTTTTAAAGGCGGTATTTGAATTATTTTCAGAGCTGTTATATAGAGTTAAAGTTTTAAAGTTTAGATTTTATCTGTTGGGAGCAGTTGCACCATTTTTCTTAATTCTTCATTCATTGGTAATATAAAATTCTTAAATTTTTAAAATAATTTAATTCTGACTTCTTAATAAAATTTTGTCCAAGTTAAAAAAAATTGTGACCTGAAATGGAACGAATGAACCAAGGTTTTCTTCGAAGAGCGCATTTGAATAGCTTAATATATATTTTTAAGCAGTTTTAATTTATATACACAGTGCAACACGAAAAAAATAACCATATACGGACACCACTACGTGATAAAAGACCAAAAAAGAAGACCCGTGTCTCCCAGTTTTGCCCAAAGTCATGCACTTTTTTTATGTACCCCCAAAGATTTGGGGCCTCGGGTAATTTTTGCAAAAATTTTTCTCAGGCTGATATCTTGCAAATCGTTCGGAGTTTTGATTTCCTTTTTGAGACGAAGTTGTAGATCTTGTCATAAAGAACAAAAACTATCAACATATTAAATAAAAAAATCTTCATCTTCAAAATGAAAATCGCAAAAAATTAAAAAAAATTGGATTTTTTTTTACCATTTTTCCATGGCAACCCGTTAAAAATTCAAGAAAACAATCAACTACAAATGTACCTAAGATCTCAATAAATAACTGTTTAGAACATATGAACTTCCAAGGAAGGATTCTTAATACCGTTTAGGTAGCGCTCAAGTAGCCGCAAAACTGAAAATTTTCCCGAAAATTTTTTAATTTCAATGGTTTTTTTTACTTCAACATTGAGATACATACTATGATATCTATTACAAAAATGGTCCTAAGATCTCAGTAAACAACTTCCTAGAATATATGGACCTGAACAGTGGATAAAAGGTAAAAAAATTGGATTTTTTTAATTTTTTGGCGATTTTCATCTTGAAGATGAAGATTATTTTAGTTTATATGTTCACAATTTTTGTTCCTTATGACAAGATCTACAACTTTGCCTCAGAGAGTAAATCAAAATTCCGAATGATTTGCAAGATATCAGCCTGAGAAAATGATCAGTATTTTGCAAAAATCACACCAAAGCCCCAAATCTTTGGGGGACATGAAAAAAGTTCATGTCTTCTTTTATTTTGGTCTTTTATCACGTAGTGGTGACCGTACAAGGTTATTTTTCCATGACTTAAAAAATTACGCACAGTAATATTAAATAAAAAAAAATTAAAAAATTTTCAAATTTGTTTTTGTTTTTCACACAAATTTTATTACCAAGAAAATCGAACCTTGTCTCTTTATATTATTTCCCAAAAGATGTTTTTTTCCGTATGAAATAACTCGCGTAATACTGTAACAAAATTTAAAACTTAGACTTGTTTCGTGTTTTATGCAATTACACCGTAATATAAAAAGAAAGTATTAAAAATATTCGCTACATTTTCTTAAAATTAAAAATCTGTCCTTTTTTCCCCTTCGCTTGACATTTTGCGATAAATTCCCTACAAAAATGGAAAATTTCCTACTTTTGGCATCACTGGTGCGTCTTTTAATTGGCTTTAGAAATAAAGTTCTTAACAGCGACGCTGAAGTAGTGATTAAATAACTGTTATTAATAATGATTAAATTAGCAATTGATCTAATGAAAATGTTTGAACCTGCACTTGTCTAAAGTGATCATATGATTTTATAGTTGTCCGTACAACAAAAGTCATTTTCCATTTGTTCTCCACACATAAATAATCGTCAAAGTGCATTTTACATAAATTAAACTTTTAAAGTTTTGTTCGATGCTCATAATGAGTGCTTGCGCTAATGAACATTGAAAAACACTTGTCAAAACATATTGACATTTCAAACACAATTGCATTTGCAGCATTCAAAATGAATTCATAAACTTACAATTGTTAGCTAATTAAATTATTAAATTGTCATAAAAAATAAACAAGCTATTAAACTTTGAGTTAAAAGAGACCACCGCTGTCATTAAACATCATGCTGTAAGTGTCATACATACAGAAAATATGTATGAAGCATTTTAATTTTTACTCTAAAAAAATATATATGTATATGATAAATAGCTTTTATGTTGTTGTTACTTCGAGTATACTCGTATTTGCTTTGAGTTTGAATTTGAATTCATGGTCACTTTATACAAAAATTAGAAAAAAAAAACACCTGCCATAAATCAACAGATTGTTACTGGGGGCGCCTCACAGTTAACATGACATACAGCTCAAGGGGTGCCAACATGACTTTTAATATGAGTACATTTGAGTTCATGTGTTTATTTTATATTTCAGTTAATATATGCTATATTTTCTTAATGAGAATTAAACTATTAAGAGGTTGGAAAATCAGCTAAGATGCTACTAGAGATGAGTGGCCTCATAATTTTTAACAATCGTCGTTAACAGTGCACGCGATTTATAAATCACTGTTCGTTTAAAGAGTGACCATGATCAATAAGAAACCGTGATCATGGTCTTTTACTAAAAGACATACAGTGGTGGCCACGAATTTAAGACATGACATTTCACTTATATATTTCTGATAATTTTTACACATTTTCGAAAAAATTTTAGATTCATGTTATTTTTTTTAAGATCCTAGTAATATTATGAAAAATAAATAACAATAGCTTGTTTGTTACCTATATTTTGTTAGAAATTTTTATTTACATATTATATAGATTAATACAAGTTTTAGCCTGGTCATGAATTTAGGACATAGGCAAAATAAAAGTTAATTCACTAAAGTAAAGCTCAGCTACGTAAAACAATCTTAATATTTGGTGGGAAATCCCTTATTTTGAATCACAGCAGTGCATTTTCCTGGGTAAACTTTCAACTAATGCCCCACAACGTTCCATTGGAATGACATTATAAACTTTTTGGGTTTCTTTTCATAAATCGCTCGAGTTTTTTGGTTTTACTGCTGGTACATGCTCCTTAACATCGTTTTACAAGTTCTCAATTTGATTGAGATCCGGGGATTGAGCTGGCCACTTCAAAACAATGATAATGTTTTCCTCTAAGCAACTTTTCACTAGGCGTGAAGAGTGGTTAGGGTCATTATCATGCATAAATTTCCACATTAGAGGCATGTTGTCTTCAGCGAATGGTATCATAATGCTTCTCAGTGTGTTTTTGTAAATATGCTGGTCCATTTTATTTATAATCTCCTGAATGGGACTTCCAACATGCCAGGAAAATGCTTTCCACACCATGACATTGTCACCACCACGCTTAAACTTTTTAAAGGTGTACTTTGGGTGATGCTCCAGGTTTGGAGGGCACCATACGTAATGTTTTCCGTCAGAACCGAAGCGGTAAAACTTCGACTCGTCGCTCTAAATTTCATCGGATTATTAATATGTTCTCTTGAAAACGCTAGTCGGGATTTAATTTGTTTTTACACAAGTGGTTTACGTTGTGCAATACACCCACGTAAGTTTTTCGTACTCAGACGTCGTCTTCTTATTGTCCTGGACGATATATTACTACCAAAATACGGTTAAATTTCATTTTTAACTTTACTTGAGCTAGTGAAAGGATCTTTAACAGTCCTTTATAAATTAAGCTATTCTCCCTGGATGTACTTTTCCGGGATCTACGGTGCTTTTTGACATTACTGGTAGTACAATGTTGCTTGATTTGTTCCAGGACATTGTAAATCTTGTAACTGGAACATTTAAGTAGTTTGGAAGTCTCCATTAGTGTTTTTGCATCAGTATTCATTTGTTGGATCAGCAGCCCGGCATCCAAACTCCAAGTGCCTCCGGCCATTTCTAACTAAATATTTTGATATGTCCCAACATAAAATGGAATAAAAAATTTATTACTTACCTTTTAGCTTCAAAAAACACCAAACATTCACTTAAAAACTAGATATTTCTAATATGTTTTAAATTCGTGACTAGCTTCAAATGCTCGTTTTTACAATAATATAATAAAAACAGCAACAAAATGTAAAAAACAAAAAAACCAAATAACGATAAAAATTTAAAATTCTAAAATTTATTCGATAAGATGTAAAAATTATCAGAAATATATAAGTGAAATGTCATGTCTTAAATTCGTGGCCACCACTGTACATATCGCTCGTTTAGTTTAACGTTGTCATATCTCAAAAAAAAACTCGTTCGTCAGAAAACGAGCTTAAAGTTTTTAATTTACACACAAATCAATGGAAAAATTAAAATAAAGTATTCTCCCCTCAAGGGGTGAATAAACAAGATATTTGTATACATTTTTCACACAAAATGAAGAGCGAGCGATACGACGATGATTATTTCCGCATTCTTAAATCAAAAATCACGTTTTTTTAGATATGACTACGTTGCAATAAAGGAGCGATATGTATGTATATGTGCAAGTATAGAAAGATCTCACGTGAGTTAAGTTCCTCGAAAATGTCGTATTAAGCGAAACAGGAAACCAGTGCATAAAGCGCGGTTACGTTCCATGATCACAAAAAGACAATCAAAAAGTATACATATATTTTTTAAGTTTGTCAGATGAATTTTTGTCCGATTAAATCGTTTTTAATAATTTTCAAATTAGATACATTCCACGACTAATTATTACTATATTTTATAGCTGACCAGCAAACGGTTTTACTGTTTCTTACCCGGATTCAAAAGGTTTTATTGTATTGCGCTCATTTACACAAAATTCAATACAATTAGAACCCAATTTGAGACGAAAAGTTATTTCTTTAACATATTTTACCAAACAAAAATATTCAAGAAACTATAAAAAATATTTTTGTTGGGGTTCCAATAAAATGTTTAAGAGGGTTTTCGCTTTGTTCAGGTAAAGATATTAGCGCGTAAATTAAAAATGAGTCAATTTAATTTACATGAAATAAAATCATTATTGAGGGGTATTTTTTTCAAAAAAGTTTATATACATAGGGGACTCTAAAATGTATTCTAGGGGAACAAGCAAATTAACCTGGGAACACTGTTACATATCATCTGCTGGCAACGTAATAAATCGGTTTGAAATCTAAAATATATCGGAAATAAAGCTTTTATGAATGTAAACGAAAGACTTAACAAACGAACATGTTGTGCTAAAGAAGTTAAAAATAAAAGACTTAAGAAACAATACGTTTTACTTCTTCAGAAAACCAAATATTGTTTATAAATTTTTTTTTTGATTGAAGAAAATAAACGACTGACTTAAATTAAAAACAATTAGGCATAACATTAACTGAAATAAAAAATCACGTAACTAGCAAAAATTCTAAATAAAAAATTATTCAAATAAGTTGAAGTGATAAAATAGAAGAACATCGAAACTATGGCGAAGGTCACAAACTAATTTTACCGAAAACTGACACTGTGCTTTACATTAAGTTTTTCAAAATTCAGAAAAACGTAGTTAACAGGCTTTTGGTTATCATACAAATTTAAAAAAAATTTATAAAACACAAAAGAAATTTCGATCGATATCGAATGCTGTAATTTGCCCCCAGACTTTCTATACGTTTTTTCGTTCGGTGATACCATTTCTTTAAAAACTAACTTAACATTTTTAAAACTTTGTTATTATTTTCTATATAAATTACATTTTGAGTCCTTTTTTTAAAAAATGGGCACCCTAAGTGTAGAAATACAACCTCATGGGCGGCGGTTCATTTTTTTTAAATGAATATTTCACAACTTAAAAATATCAAGACATCCGCACGAAAATTTTATCTATTTTAATTTCATTGCGTCTTCTCTTCTTTTCGTTACGGAATTTCTTGATTCGGCCGGCGCGCTCAAAAGCCGCGATAAAAGCTTAAAAAAAATAACTTGTAAAATATAATGTCAAGGACTTCTATCAGTTGTACTTCTTCAACTTAATAATAGTTTTTTTCTTAAATTAGTTTATGGAAATGTAAATGTTTGTTTGTTGACTTACCTTCTTTGGTTAAAGCTTCCGTATTGTTTTCATCGTCTAGAGTTAAATTATCGTTATCGTCGCCATCGTAGTCCTTCGATTCGTATTCGACCTGGGAAGTATCGATATCATAGAAATTAACACGGGTTACGTGACGTACATAGTTAGTGGTGTTAGTAACATAATTAGAGTTCTTATAAGATTTTGATTTGGTTTTGGTTGAGGGTAATAAATAGTTGCAGTCGGCTTTGTAAAACGACGCAGCAGTCGGTGTGCTTGTGCTTGCAGCGGGAACTGTAATCGGTGGTGGTTGTGGCTGTGGCTGCAGCTGTAGCTGCGGCTGTGGCTGTGCTTGTGCCTGTTGCTGTGTTTGGTGTTTCTGTTTCGTGGGCTGTTGGATCGTATGCTCTGGTATTGTTGCCAAAGTCGGATGAGATTTTGATCTGTAGCGAGGTGGTTTTGGTACAATATTTGCACATAGCTTGACATTAGAAGTTGGTTCAATGTCGTTGTTGTCACTGTGGTAGAAACGCTGTCTTCCCGCAACATGATTGGGTGGTTTGGTTTTTGGTAAAGGGGGCGGGGGCGGGGATGGAGATGCTGAATTATATTTATAATGACTAGTATTTTCTGGTAAAGCAATAGAAGGATGTTGGCGATTAACGTTTTCGGTATATTGAAAAAATTCAGCAGGTGGTTCTGGCGGCGGGACAGTGTAATAATATGATGAAGTTTGTTGGTTATTATTGTTGTAGTCTTCCAATGATTTATGATTATTATCAGTTGTTTGATGTTCTTGCTCTTGATCATAGTCGTTGGTTGGTATGGCGGTTTCGCCGGTCGAAGTTGTCGATGTGGCAGGGCTGCTGCTTTCATTTGATCTTCCATCACAGCCATTTGTAGAATATGGCGGCAATAGTAAAATCACCACCATTCGATCATTTGAAATAGTTCATTCATTGAATTTGTGTCACCTTTTATGTGCGAGTGAATTCTATGGATTTGCTTATCAATTAATTTTATATATTTTGATTTTTACTTTTGATGTTTTTATTTTTGTTTTAATTTTTAATTTAGATCAATTTGAATTTATTTCATCTGATTATTTAATTTCACATTATCTAACCGCCTTGAATAGTGTAATTTTCTCATTACTCTATTGTCGAAATTGTTTTTTCTTTCTCTTCTTTTTAAAATGCATTAATTAAGTTTTAGTTGTTCTCTTTTTTTATGTATTAAATCATTATTTCTGTTTGTTTTGCGATTTTTTTCACTTTGTTGGAATAATGCAAATTTAACGGAAGATGACTTCATACAATTAATTTTTTTAATATTTTTTATTTTTATGTTTGTTTTAGTTTGATTTTCAATTTTTATTAGAGTTTCCTTACAATTGTGATGCTTTAGAGTGAACAAAAAAAGAATAAGCAAAACGAAAAGCGAAAAATTTTAATAAGATTTTTTTTGTTTGGTGGAAATACGTTTTTATCCGCTAATGATAAATAAATTCTCGAAGAACTATTATGAAAAGTATAAAAAACTGTTTCTAATAATAGTGGTAATAAGAATCTTACGTTCTTAAACTTTACTTTTTACGACTGTACCTCGTAAAAGGGCGTCTAGTTGATTGATTGCACTTCATTTCAAAAGGATAACTACATACGCTAGTATATAATACGTGTGTACCTAATACGTATCGTCACCTAAAATTCAAAATACTGTTCCTGCACATTTTACAGGGTAAGCAAAAAACAAGTAAAAATCTGCAGCTATTGAATTTCTAGTAAACAAAAATTTAGAATCAAGCCAACGCATAATGGAAAATATTGTTCAGCCTGAATGATTAAACAGAACAAACTGCAACTTCAGGCTGAACAATATTTTCCATACAGTTTGACATAAAATTCTGCCAGAGAATGTGGTCATGAAATAGAATCTATTTTATTTTTACGGCGTTTTTGCGTATACTCTAAATTTTAGACACTCATTCTCTCAACAATGTTGCCGTGTTTTCATGAAATCACATACATTTTTCATACGAAAAATGAAAACAGAAGAAAATCAAACAATAATAAGAGAGAATTTGACGTTACTGCCGTCGATTTTATTATGGGCCATCAGCGTTTGTTCCTGAAGTTGCAGATTTGTTCTGTTTAATCATTAAACTACAAAAACAAAAAACATTCTAAATAAACAACCTAAAACTCTGTATCATTTCTATGCAAAAGCCAATTGGACAAACATACACATACACAACTTGTTTATTGTTCAAGTTGAAGCTGATACATGCATGTGTAATAATAAGTGTGGACGTGTTAGTAGCAACTTTAAACGTTTATAGCTTCCTAAATATTGAACCGATTAATATAAAATTAAGATTGTGTATATCTATGTACATATCGTCACCTAAAATAAAAAACAACGTATCTTCAAAAAATAAAAATTTGAGTTTTTTATTGATTACAATTTACTACATCATATTACATATCCGTACAAAATTTCAAGCTTCTGTTAACAAAAACATATAAGTTATGATCCAAATTCAAAATATCGTATCATCAAGTGAATGATTTTATTAAACAAAAAAAACGTATCATTATCAGTGGCTGTCAACTATTTACATAAAAAGATGTCCTTTTGCTAAAAATTAGCTAGAAAGCGTGAAAAAATTATGGAAATGAAAAGAGTAATGGCCTGTCATCAGTGCCGTGAGGGCCATTTGGCGGATATTTTAGCACATACTTAATCGGAACATGTCTTCATTACAATCCAATAAAAAGATTACTGTATTTTTATTTTGAAATGGAAAGGTGCATTCTTACTGAGACATCCTATAGAAGAAGTGAAGAAGGATATTTTTATAAGCGCTTGAACTCATTACTTTTCAATCGAATATTTTGCTGGATTGTTTTTTTTTCTTCTTCTTAGGGTGTGTGCCAAGCGGTAGCAAAGTACTCTGGTATGAATAAAATTTCACTAGCTCTAGGGGCTAGTAGAATTTTTGACAGAACTTGTAAATTATTGACAAGCAGCAAATGAGAAAAGCATGGTGTCACAAAAAAAGTAAGCAACCGCCATCGTTTTTGAAAATTGGAGCCGTAAATTGAATTTTTATGGCTTTTAAATGTAGTTAGACTAAAAAACGCCTTGCTTATTATAATTTGCGATTGTAATTGAACATTACAGTAATTTTTCGCTACAACAAAGAATTTTATTTAACATATCAAGGAACATCAATGTCAATCGCTGAGAGAATTATCTTGCGTGTAGACTTAAAATGAGTGTTATTGCAGTGTTATAATAAGTATTATGAGAGCGTTGTTATAATATATCTTATCACAACAATCTTATGATATGAAAAGTCAAAAAACAACATGTACATCAGAATATATAAGTGAACGCGTATGTGCGTATACATATAACTAACTAAAATTCATTGTTTTTTAAGTTATTTATTAATAAATATTGTTAAACAAATTGGGTAATTTTGGAGATATGGTACATGTTTACTCTTGTAAGAAATGAAGATAAATTTTGACAATTTCGTTTTGCTATTCTGCCGACGTTTTCTCTAATTTTATATCAGAGTTAATCGCAGTCGTGGACGCTAAAAATTTTTTGGTAGCCGACGGCTTGTAGTCAAATATTTTGCCTCGCCGCCGTAGCAATTTTTTAATTAGCTTGTTTTCACAGACGTCAAAATTTTATATTGTCGAAAAAGATATCATTTGGCACAGCAGAAACATGAAATTATTTCCCCACAAGCAAATATTTTTTCACCAAAGTACTTTGCTACCGATTGGTACACTCCCTTAGTATGAATTTTCGTAGGAGAATTTTTGTTAATGTGTTCTGTCCTGGATGTATTCATAATGAATGATCAAGCCTTGCTAACTCCCATATTTTTTAAATCGGCTTTGACAGAAAAAGTCTTACAAACTCAAAGTTCATCTTGAAGCAACAAATAAACACCCGATATTTAATTTTGTTTTACATACATACATACATATGTATGGATAATTCGATGATCACTATCAATCATTGTGATTATTTATTCATTCACACGAAATTATTGTTATTTGTTGTGCTTCACAGAGTGATGCCAATGTATTTTATATGTATGTGTGTAAACATGTAATTGTGAGTTTTTATTAATTTATAGTTCCTGTATTGGCGATAAACTATTTGATAATTTTTGTTTGTCTGACTTTTATTTTTTAATTTTACTATTTTATTTTTAAAAATAACTTATAAACGTGCATACACACTCGCACACACACACGTATGTGTTCGAATAAGTGCTAATTTGTTGTTATTGGTTTTTGTAGGTTGTCATTTACACTTAATTTTTTTTTTAATTTAAATTCTTTTCCTTTCAATGTAGTTAATGTACTCGCAGTGGTTTTGTTTAAGTATGTTTTAGTTATTATATTTAAAACCTTTATTCTGTTTTTTTTCAATTTGTTGTTGTTATCTGTTGGGTTACTCAATAGTTCGGCCTAGATTTTTGACTCACGACATTCAAGTTAAAACATTAAATATGCTGCACTACCAACAATAACACAACAGCAACACCAACTACAACAAAACTAAACTTTTAATGTTCAGCGTAAATACAATTGTGGGATACAAAAGCTTTTTTTTAATTTAACTATCCCAGATCATATTGTTTTTCAAGTTTTTTTTTGCCATTTTTCTTTTATTTTATGATGAAGTTTTCTGCGACTACGAGTATTTATGGCAAGCTTTAACCCTCGAGTATAAAATACATAATTAATAATAAAAAAAATTAATATGTAAGTAAGTTTAAATGAAAAACAAAGCTGAAAATTTTAAGGTTGTTGGTGGAAAATACCTGTTTCAATAAAATATTTTATGTGGGAAATTTGAAAGAATAATATATTTTGCTTCTTATATGAGGGTTACTACAGTACAACTCTACGCGAACTCTACGGTACCAGCAATATTAGTTCGTTATAAGAAAAGTTCGTTATAAGCACAGTGACATGCAAAATAAAAAAAACAACTTTTAACTATGTATGTATATGTGGAGGTATGTATAAATATATTTGTACTTTTATCCCTGCAGGAAATGTCAATAGTAAAATTATTGACGATGTCACCAGTACTACTGACAAATTATACCCCAACTAATGATATCTACTATTTACATTTAACACACACTTGTCCCAGGAAATCTACCAGTAGACTACGTCTATACTGACTAGGTAGTTCTTTCTTTTCTTAATTGCATAATGGAATATTTTTGAATTGAAAAAATCATAAAATTAGTAAAATTACTACAAAGCGTTGAAATTATTTTTAATAAAAAATTTTAAACAAAAAATAAGCGGGCGGGCGTATATTAAATCAATGCGGCAGCACGATTTTCGTTAGAGAGTGAATGTCAAAAAAAAATTATATTTTTCTACCACGATCAAGAGTTCGGATTAATCAAATATTTTTAATTTCGATTATTCAGACTTGAACAATTTTACTAAAAAATTATAAAATAATTACACATTGCAACACGAAAAAAAAAATAATCATATACGGACACCACTACGTGATAGGCCCCCAAAGATTTGGGACCTCGGTGTAACTTTTGCAAAATACTGAGCATTTTCTCAGGCTCATATCTTGCAAATCGTTCGGAATTTTAAAATATTCATCTTCAAGATGAAAATCACAAAAAATTAAAAAAAAAGATTTTTTTTACCTTTTTTCCACTGTTCAGGTACATAGGTAGCAAACCGTTAAAAATTCAAGAAAACAATCAACTACAAAAATGTACCTAAGATCTCAATAAACAACTTTTTAGAAGATATGATTTTCCTAGGAATGATTCTTAATACCGTTTAGGTAGCGCTTATTTAGCCGCAAAAGTGAAAAATTTCCCGAAAATTTTTTAACAATTCCCAATTTTATGTGGCGCGGTGGCAGAAAGATATCTTGAGTATTGACAATTGGAGGTGCATTCTTCAGTCTATGTTTGTTCCTCCACACTTCCTCTTGGTATTAACGAATTACATTGGAATTGATTCAGAGGTGAGCGCGAATCCCAATTATAAAAAAAACAAAATCATGTAGTGGTGTCCGTATATGGTTATTTTTCCATGACTTAAAAAATTACACATAGTGTTATAAAATAAATCAAATGTCAAAAGTGAAAATATAAAAACGAAAAGCAATAATCCTTATTCCAGTTGGCGACATCGACGTCACGTCAACACAATACCAAAAATTTGGAGCTTGTCTATTCGCTCTCGAGAACAATTTTGTGCTAATGAAAGTGTATTTCTGTTCTATAAGGTCTAGAAAATAATATGAGCCTGTCAATAGTAGTCAGTTGTTTTCGACAACGTGTAGACAAACACCAATTTTTTGGTATTGTGTTCACGTGACGTCGATGTCGCCAACTAGAATAAGGGTGAATATTTATTTAAAATGAAAAATTTATTCTAATCTTTCGATCTTGAAAATGTAAATCACACAAATATTATAAATTACCCTCGTGTTTATTCGATAACTACCCAAAAATAATTGAGAATTTTTTTTCATATAAATATACACACACATACATACGAGTATGCAGGCGTGTACAGGCCATTTTGGGAATGGAATTGATTTAAAAAAAAACGTGCTGGCAAAACCAACCAAAAAAAATTTGACTTTAGTAAAAAAAAGAAGAAAAAAACAAACAAATGAGATATAAATAATTAGTAGTGTCCGGCCGAACGTAACTTTTCAAACTGAACCCGAAATTCGGTATATTTTCCAGACCGAACCCGAACACAAAACTCGAAAACGAACTTTCTTTTTTCATTGAATAGACACAATTTTAAGTGTTAATTAATGATTTTTATTATTATTATTTAATAAAATCAAATTTAACACACATAAAAACCTTTTATTTTCCACAATTAATAAATTTACAAATAATAAAGGATTTGATTTTTGAGTATTTTGCAAAAATGTATAAAAAATTTATCCAAAGTTCGGCGTTTAGCGAAAAGTTTTCACAAATAATATTTCTGTTGTTTTTTCTTAAAGAATTTGTGTTATTTATTTTAAATAAATATTTAGATTCCTTCGAAAATTTTAATTTACCACACACAGACACACACACACAACCCAAAGCGAGTACTTTCGAATATTTAAACAAAAATCAGACTTAAAATTGAAATGCAAATCGTGCGTTCTAAATACCGGTTCTTTTATATTTAATATACACTTTGAGAAAAATATGTTTGCATGTGATTTGCGTATTAAAATTAAATACAATTTTCAATACAAAAAAATTAAATAAAAAAAATACTAGAACCAAATACGATTCAGATTTCTTCATTAGCCAAATAAATACTCAACTTGAAAACTGTGGCAATTTAATTAAATATTCAATAATCGTTCGCATTGTGCTCAACAACCAAATAATTTGATGACTTATAAGTATAAAAAAAATATAAACAATTATGGGTTTGAAAAATTTTTACAAACAAAAATTGCTGTTGTTTAATTTGTGCTGGCAAAAAAGTCTAATAAAAACAGCAGCAATTCGTGACCAGGTCTGAACTGGACGGACACATGAATATGTTTGAAAGAATGGCTAAAAATATTCAAACACTCACACACATTCTACATACATACTCTGCACTGTCATTTACATACAAACATATATATGTATATATACGTGTAAATGACTCGTTGCCAAATAAGATGGAGATAGTTACTGGGTTTTTAGCCATTAGAGACAAACTATAATAGAGTGTTTATGAAGATTGAATGAAATTATTTACATGTTGTATGCTAATAAACGTACACACTCACACATATGCACATGTACTCGTAAATACACATAAGTACATGTGTGTACAAATATGATTATCTATCGGCTTGTGCACATATGTACATACATATTTACATACTATGAGCTTTTAATATAGAAGCAAGCACCTTTAGCATTTCAATTCTAATAGCCACATTTATTTTTCAACCTATTTTTTAAATAACTTGACTTTTTCTAATAAGCACCGCACATTGGACTTTTTGTTGGGAGTTAAAGTTAGCTGGCTTATTTGTTTCTTTTTTTTTATTGCACCAGGAAAATAAATAACAAAATTGTTTAATGAATGAATGAGTTATGTAATTTCCATTATTTGTTCATGAGGAAATTGTTGCAAGAGTTATTGATAATAATAAATCGAATGTAAAAAATAGTTTTAACAAATTGAAGCGCGATAATTACGACATCCCTGGGACCAGTAAAAATACGTACACAGTTCTTTTTTAACTTTAATAAATGATGTGTTGTATATAAGAGACCTTTTCCCCAGAACTCTAGTTAGCGGAATTCATGTACAGTAGTTTTTCGATTTAACGAACCTAATTGCTGTCAGGCTTGTTCGTTAAAGTGAATTGTTCGTTATATCTAGTACTGAATTAAAAATGAATAGTATCGTATATTTTATTCAACACTCTAAATATGCACAGTATTTTTTAATATTTTATTAGAATTATATTAATTTAAAATAAATACATATGTCATTAAAAATATGTATAAAGAAAATGAAAAATTCATAAAAACACTATAATACAAAAGTAATTTATTTTAAAAATTGCTTACACACACACAGTCTGTTTTCTTGGAATGGATTTCTTATTGAAACTCTCTCAATTGCATTAAATTTTTGCTACCAATGTGGTTTTGCTAAGCGTATTTAATAAAAACTTATAAGTGCTTAATGACATCTTTCTGTTTTATTTTGGGCTCTAGAATTTCTGTTTCATCAAGCTGTTTATCATTTTTAAAATTTTATCATCGCATTCAAATCATCAGCTAATATATTTTACATTTGTTCGTTAAACCGAGTACAAAATAAAATATTTGTTCGTAATATAAGGTACTCACAGTGTTACTATATCTGAAGATTTATCTTATTTTTGAAGTTTTTTGAGCTGCCAATAAGATTAAAAGATTTTTTAGCTAAAAAAAAGATTTTTTAATACATATATTCCTGTTAACTAAACTACATATTTTCTTAATTCTTCATTAAAAGTGTGAAAATAAGTTAACCGCTGCAACTCTGTTTACTTTCATCCATTGAATCGCAACGATGTTTTATTTTTATATACAAAAATATAAGTGCATAGAGGTACGAAAACCCTGTTTTTACCCGTAACTCCAGATTTTGGGGATGTCCCGGAAAATTCAAATACAGATTCTTGATCTACGCGACAGCACCTACAAGAAAAATATTATCACATCCCAGGTATTTCGACTTGGTTTTTTTGTAGCACAGTGTAATTTGCTTCTATAAAATCAACTTAAAAAAAGATTTTTAATGCAAAAAAAGATTGTTTTTGTTCGACTCGAAGATTTTTGAAAAAAAATATGGTAACATTGGGTACTCAGTAGAAAATATTTGGGTGTTCGTTAAATACGATGTTCATTAATTCGAATGTTCGTTAAATAGGAAAACTACTGTACTAAACATTCTTCGAATTTCTTAAGCATCACTTTGGATTTTCGTCCTTTAAGAAAGAAGTAATAAATATGTATGTATATACATACATACATACATATGTATATTTGGAAATGTTTTCTTCTATTGTGGCGTACTGTAGGTATGCACTCAGAGAAAACAATTTACTGGTGGTATTAGTGCCGTAGAACAAAGTCATGTGCTCTTCGAATTTGTTGTTGGCTTAATAAGTATTTTTAGAATAAAATTAAAATGGCTAAAAACCAAATTCATTCACACGTTTTTTGCCTTTTTATTTATGATTATTTATCTTATAGATATTTGTTGTTGTTATTCTTGTTTTTTTTTCCTTCTCATGTTTAGAAGTGAATGCCAGTTAGCGGTCTGCGTTTGCTGAGCATACTGTATTTATACTGTTATGTATTTGCTGTTGTTGTTGTTGGTGTTGATTTTTTCTTTAAGTTACATACATATTATTTCTGCCTGTTGGCTGGCTGTTGTTCGATAATATTCCTGCTGCAAAGTAAAAAAAAATACCAACAATAATATGCATGCAGCATTAGGCTCCAACAACATCCAACAACAACAACAACAACATCCATTACAACAACTATGAAATAATTCACAAAAAAACAAACAATCAAGTACGATTGGCGAAGTATTAAAGTTGTTCATTTAAGGTGTCATAAAAAACAATATTGTTTGAACGGTATTTTCTCACGCTAATTTTTTTGTAGGTACTCGTATTAGAAATTTTTTTAATCTTTTTGCTTAAGAAAACTTGTATAAAAATAATTTGGCCTACAAATCAAAAAATAACAACAAACACAAACATTTACTCATACATTTCTGCATGTATGTTACTCACATAAGTACATACATACATAGTTATGTTTCGATAAGTGTTTGAGCAAACACGCACACACACACACATACACACATAGATCACTTGCACTTGTTGTATAGAAGTCTTATTTTTGTTTGTTTAGTGTTTCTAATTCACAGGATCGTTGGTGGTTACGTAACTTTTAAGTTACAATTGTTGTCTTGTCTGACGATTTTTGTTGTAACTTTTATTTGCTGTTGGGTTTGTTGGTTGTTTGTTTGGTTCGTTGGTTAAATGATTGTTGGTTTTATTTGTTCATTTGTGTTTCCACTTTCAGAGCTTTTAAAGTATTTAAAGGGTGAATAGAATTTCTTGGTTTTCTTGCGAACTGGAGTTTATATAAAATTTTGCAAAATGTCTTATGTTTAACTATTTTCTTGATTATACAAAACGATTAGAACGATTTTTGTGTAATTTTCTGTGATGATTTTCATTTTGATTTACAAAATATTTTAAATTGACAAACACATCAGCAGGTTTATGTTGCGACGAAAAGAGGAATGAATGGGTATGTATTTATATTATTGTATCCTGCACAGTATGCTATATAATAAGGTCAAAGTTTTGAATAATCAGGGCTCGAATCGTCACATTCGTGAACGTAAAACTCGTCACGTAAAAATACACTTTTCGGCTTATGACATACGTGAAGGTAATGTAATTTGTAAAAATCGAGATTACAGCATCCGTGATCGTATGAACGATCGTAAGAGTTTTAATAATTGTAATCCGTTAGCAAAAACGCGTTCGAGAGGAAATAAAAGCATTTTAAATTTTATACAAAATGTAAATTGATTGAAAATATTGCGAGTAAATGAAATTTTCTTAACATTATTATAATCCAAGTACTACAAATGAAAATCATTCGCAAGGATAAGATACACTCAACCGGTCTCAATGCTTTAAGGTCAATTCCTTTTTACACGCATATGACTCATTTGCCTCACATTATATTTTACAAAGTGTTTTCATCAATTGTGAAACTCTTATTGCATTTGAGAGTATTTGGTCAAACGTAATCGGTTTTACAAATCTGTAAGGAATATTGATGAACAAATCTTCCTTGGAGTTAAACAAACGTGTAGTGTCTGTAGGACACCCGCTTAGAACTATCTTCCTGAGCTGTATGCATTAATATTTTATGTACAAAATAAGAATGAAATTTAATTTACCAATTGGCTTTTCTCCTGTGGAACATTTTACCATTATATTTTCTACCAACACTCATAACGACGAACATATAAAACGAACGCCTAATGTATGCTTTGAATATTTTCACAAAAAAAAAACGATCCGCTTGCAATAAGTCATCATGTCATTCAGTTCATTCGTATCACGTAATCTTCTTCCGTACGATTGCTGATACGTTCCGCAACTTTTTATATTTCCAAAGTAGTAGCCTTAAATACAACACTAGTCCTGTTAAACGTTATCTATTACTAGACTACTGTCGAATTTTGAGGATGCTGCATCTATTAGTTTCCTTTTGACAGCCATTGAAACTACACAACCTCGTTAATTTTAACGAAAATGGTCAAAAGTGAAATTTATGTGCTAATTAAAAATAATTTTTTTACGTAAAATAAGACCGTCATAGAAACCAAAGAAAGTCTTGATAAATAAATACTATGGGGACTCTGCACCATCAATTTCAATGGTTAAAAAGTGGTTAACTGAGTTTGGTTGTGATCGTACCAGCACAAATGATGCCGAACGTTTAGGTCGCTCAAAAAAGTTCGTCACGTCAGGTAAAATCCATTGAAATGGTATTAGACGATCGGAAAATGGGAGTGTAAGCGAGTACATCACATTTTGCATGACTATTTGGATATGAAAAATTTACATTTTTGGCATGCTTGCTGTCAGTTGCTTGTACATGAATTTTGCTAACCCATCAAGTACGAACAAATTTTCAGTAGAATTATATTTTCATTGTGAACAGTTAGTTGTAAAAAACACGGAATTAAAAGAAAATTAGAAAAATTACTCGTACAAAAAAGTGTCAGAATTGAAAGAAAAACAAAGAAATGACTGAAGAAGTAAAGAGAAGTGTTAGAACTTATTAAAAAAACATTTTTGTTATTAACATTTCATTATTTGGCGACATTGTTATATTATTTTTAGCTAAATCAAAGTAAGAATGAATGCAATTTCAATCGTTAAAAAGTGGTTAACTGAGTTTCGTTGTGATCGTACCAGCACAAATGATGCCGAACGTTTAGGTCGCTCAAAAAAGTTCGTCACGTCAGGTAAAATCCATTGAAATGGTATTGGACGATCGGAAAATGGGAGTGCAATGGCTGCCCGGGGCTGTTGGCATCTCAACCGAGCGAGTACATCACATTTTGCATGACTATTTGGATATGAAAAGCTATCCGCGCGATGGGTGCCGCGATTGCAAACATATGACCATTTCAAAGGAGTATTCAAGCACAATCCGAATGAGTTTTTGCGACTATGGACGAAACATGGAAACTTCCAGCATAGTCCCTAGATTTAGCACCTTGTTTTCAAATTTGAAAAAATTAATGGATGGTAAGAAATTTGGAGCCAACGAAGAGGTTGGTTGTTATTGAAACAAACTCATATTTTGAAGAAATCTTATTACAGTTGAACCTCAATTATCCGGCTCGCACGGGATCATGCTTAGCACGAATAATCGAAAAACACGGTTAATAGAGATCATATAGAAACACAAAACGTCCGTTTTATTTTTATTAAAACATTAAATTTTAGTGTACAAGTGTCTTAAGTATATCCGTATACACTAGATTTTTATTTATAATACAAAGATTCATTTATTTGAAATGTTCTTTTAAAGTAGTTTGCCTTTTTGCTTTTAATTGATCTTTAATCAAATGAGCTTGTATGCAATATATCTGCACTTTATCTGGCTCTGAAATACCTGGAGAGAAATAATAACCATAACGAAAAATGGGAATCACCGAATTTGAATTCTTTGTTGCACGGATAATAGAGGTAAGGTACGGATAATAGAGGTATAAAAAAGCACGGATGATAAAAGTAAAATAGCGGATAGTAGACGTTGTAAAACAAAGCTGGGAGCATGCCGGTTAATAGATATAGCCGGTTAATAGCGGCCCGGATAACCGAGGTTCAAGTGTATTTGGAAAGACGCTAAACTTAATGTACCCAGCTTAAGGGAGATTATGTTGAGAAATAAAATATAATAATGCAATTCGTCTGAAACTCATTATATATCTTTCGAAGTAGTACTACCCATATACATACATATGTACATAGCAAATGGTGCAGAATCTCATTAATTGGACTTAGTTGATTTTATGGATGTTTTGTTCTAAGGCTAATTTATTGCCTCGACTGAACCACTTTCATATTAAACATCCTTGTTGTCAGATTGGGGAAGCAATGAACTTAGTGAACTTAAGTCCTTTCTTTTTTTATTATTATATTAAGTTTTTTTCTTGATATATACTGTACACCAAGGCGTATTTAACCAGGTAACAGCATTACAGCAGCTGACTATTCGTTGCGAATGTCAAAATACATACAAAAACTTTTATCTGTTTTTTACTTTTTTTCTGCATCTGCTTTCTTTGTTTTATGGGTTATGCATTTGACATACGCAATGAAACTACACAAATAAAAATGACTGTTGTTCTTGTATTGTTGTAATTGTTTTACTAATACGGCCACCTAGTGAAATACACCTTGCTGTACATAACAAATATTGTGAAATAGAAAAAATTATGTATGTATGTACATTAATTCATATTAAAAATTGGCCATAGCGTAGCTTCTTATATCACTATGAATGAATAAATAAATAAAAAAAATACTTTTTTTGGCGGAAAAAATTATATTTTTTTACAGAAAGTCACGGAGTTATCAAACTGACCTCGAATCCTCGAATTACATTATCTTTCAATAGTAAATTGGATATCAGGATTGAACGAATTAAATTATCAGAAATAATGCTAAATAAATCATCAACATATTCAGTTAAAGGTTTGACTTACAATGGTTTTAAAAAACTTCTATTACAAAAAATATTAATTTTTGAATTTAAAAAAAATTTCACTTTTTAACTCTCTTAAATCTTTCACTTTCAACATTATGTTTTTTTATAAAAAAATACTTTATAACAATTTTTCAAGTTTTATTATTATTTTGAAACAAAAAAATTAATAATTTATTATACTTTGTCTACTTTTTAAGATGCCCATAATAGACTCTAAACGAATATAAGCACACACACGCACACCTACATGCACATACACACATACATATTCTTTAAGTTTATATTTCCGAAATTTGTAAACATCCATGAATTAGTTAATTATTTACAGATGTATGAATGTATTAATTATGATTTATTTCAACAAACGATTTCATTCTTTAGCGAACTGCTTTCAGTTAAGCTAGTTGTTTTGGTTTAGTTGGTCTGGTTTGGTAGTATTGGGTTCGCTTTGAAATTCATACTAAACCCTTCCTTGCTTGCTTATTCTTGGGCGCTTTTTTGTTTATTTTCATTTGTATCTCATTCACTCACTTAGTTTAACTGCGAATACACACACCACGACTACAAAGTTTTTCTTTAAATATATGAAAATAGGAAAAAAATATATATATACATATTTTTAGACGAAGAGAAGAAAAATAGATAGATGTATGTACATATGTATAAAGCATTTATTCAACACATGTAATTTAAATCAATCACTTTTTGTTAATTGTATTGTTTTTTTCTTAATTGCGTTTTAATATTTCTTTATTTTTTCCGATTTTTTTATAAATGATTATTTTAAACATGAAGTTAAGAAACAAGTCGTTATTGATTCACTTGCTAAAAATACGAAAAACATTAGATTTTTCACTTAAATTCCAATACATATTTGTTTATTATTTAAATTTTTCCATTATTTATTTTTTTCCAGTTCTTTCTTTTTGCTTTTGCTTTTGTTGATCCGTAGCACGTCGTGCACCTTTAGGCACTGAACCCTTACTAACTCAGCTTAGTGAAGTTTGTTTGTTGTTTCTCGTCTCAATAACAGAAGTTATGGAAAATTGCATGAAAATTCCATTCAATAGAAAAAGCTTTAATTTTCCTCGCCAGACAACAACCAAAACACACAGAGAGACAGCCTAACATGTATTGACGCGCAAAGTTTAAGTTCAGCTTGATAATATTTACTGTTAAGTACTCAAAAGCTTAACACCACAATTGTTAAAAGCTCACTTGTGTAAACAGTTTTTTATTAATTTGTTTTTTTTTTTAATTTCAAAGTTTATTTACTATTTTTAAAAAGAGAACTTATTAAAGAGATTGGTTTAAAAAAACTCTTAATTATAAGGCAAATACGAAATATCAGAGATGGACGTACTTGATAATTTTGTGGTCAATGTAAACATAAAAAAATTATCCCGCTTTTATAAAGTAAAAATTCAATATGAATCGGGGCGTGCACCTGTAATGCCAGGAGTAGGGAATTTTCTCTTTTTTCTATGCAATTTTTCATACAGATTTTTCATTTTCAAGAAAATGTAGGAAATTTTTAATACAGTCGAACTTCTCTATAGTGAACTTCTATATAATGATGCTCTCCCTACTATGAATTAATTTAAAAAACACAGCTTTCTCTTTCGAATGTTAGTGTATTTTCATCTTTATAGTGAATTTCCATTGATGGAATTTTTCTTTACAATGAAGGATTTTTTCAGATGTAAATTTGAGTTTCTTGCCCCTTTGTCTTCATATAATGAATTATTTCAAAGCAATTTCCGTTGCGCATACTAACAACACTATATGACGAGAATAAAGTAATATATAAATAGGGGATTCCCAAAAGATGAAAAAACATTGCAACGAAAAGAAACAAAGTCCCATCACTAAAGGCCTCCAAAAACTTGATGGAAAATTAAAAAATTTACATTTTTGGCATGCTTGCTGTCAGTTGCTTGTACATGAATTTTGCTAACCCATCAAGCACGAACAAAGTTTCAGTAGAATTATATTTTCATTGTGAACAGTTAGTTGTAAAAAAACGGAATTAAAAGAAAATTAGAAAAATTACTCGTACAAAAGAGTGCCAGAATTGAAAGAAAAACAAAGAAATGACTGAAGAAGAAAAGAGAAGTGTTAGAACTTATTAAAAAAAACATTTTTGTTATTAACATTTCATTATTTGGCGACATTGTTATATTATATTTAGCTAAATCAAAGTAAGAATGAATGCTTGGTGGGTCATCTAGCGTGGTAACATCAAGCCAGCAAACACACGTACACGAACAAGCAAGCACGAACAAGCAAGCATTTTGATCGTGCCTGAGGCCCTTAACAATTTAGACAGTAGTTGTCCGTGTTCAGCGAAAAAAAATGACTAAGCGAAGTAGCATTTCTTTTGATAATAATTATTATTAATTACTAAAGTTGAAGATGGGGGAAAAAAGATATAGCTAAGCGGTTAGGAATTCATCCCAGCCTTTATCAAATATTTAAAAAAACAAGGCATTAAAATAAAAGCACAAAAAATATAATTTCTGTATAATGAAACGATTTTCTGGACCCATGCAAATTCATTATAGGGAAGTTCGACTGTACTTTGTTTTTTCCCTTTTATATTACGGAGTAATTACGTTAATAATATAAAATAAATCGAATGGAAAACTTAACGACCAAAAGTAAAAGTAAATCCCTTAAAAGTATCAGCTAAATGCAGAATTAGCGGAGCGCACTCGTACCGTACTGTATCAGCTGTTCGTCTATGTTATGGGAAAAGCAATACAAAAGCTTACCGAATTTAAATTTTAAAAATTTTCAGGAGAGAAAAAAAGTTTAATAAAAATCAAGCTATTGTGATCATAAAAACAATTTTTTCTAGGTAGTAGCATTAATAAAATCGAAATTATGTAATAATACTATGCTGTAAAAGACAATATTTGTTATCACAATAATTTGCTTTTTATTAATTTTTTTACCTCTATTGAAAATTTTGTTATAATGTAGATATATCCTTTTGATAAGACGATATACATGTTTAGATGTATATAATAAACAAATACATATATTTTATATATGTATATGTACGTATATACATATAAAATAGTTTAAATGGTATAAATTTTTTTCGTATGCACATATAAACACTAATTTGTTGTTTATATTTTATATTATAATTTTATAATATAAATGTGAAATAATAAATAATTGTATATACATACATACATATCTACACAAAATAAAGTTCTGATATCATTTAAATATCTTAGGTACTTTTTCTGCACAAGTCACCAATTGAAAATTTGTAATACTCATCACTGTGTTGTAAACAGCTGTTCGTTTTTCCTGGCAATAAAACAAACAATATAAAATAAACGTACGTTTTTAAATGTTCTATAAGTGGATCAACGTGCTAACAGTACGGTACGGTACGGGTACAGCAACGATCGGCTAACGGGGCCTTAAAGGTATTGAGTTCATACATATGTATGTACCTAAATAAAAAAATTCAATAGTATTCACTGATTGAACGTTTCATAAATTGACAACATTATATAGAATCCATTGTTCACAAACATTTGATTAGATCATGTTGAAATAAATAGACACATTTTATTATATTCAAATTACTATTTTTTTAACACTGATTGGCTTAGCATATTATTAAATATTAGGCACATATATACTTACATACAAACATACACAGTATTATAAATTATCCTACTTATATAACATTATTGCCCTAAAGTGTTAATATGGGTATTTTCATACATAAAATAGCAAATAATATATAAAATTAATTATGTAGTACATAATTTCAAATTTGTACTTACCAATTGGTGTTCTGGATTTCTTGTTGTATGTTTTTCTAGTTGAACATTGCTAGAACTTTTTGAATTTTCCAATGTGCTCATATTTTTGGTTTAAAACGATTATTTTGTAATTTCTATTTTTTACTTTTAAATTCTTAAAAAATTTCCAACTTTTATTTATTTAACTTTTCAATTTGAATAAGTTTTTGGAATTGTGTTGTACATATTTCTGAGAGTTTTTTTCAAATTTGATTCTTTATTATTTTTTACGGCTAACTAGTGGAAAAGCTACTAATAGAAAATTACAAATTTGTGATGGAACAGAACACGGCTACAACGTAATTTACTATATAAATTGTTATTTTAAATACGTATTTTCTTTCGTGTGCTTTTATTTTGAGACACTCACTCTCACAAACATATGTATGTAAGTATGTATTTTCATAAAATTGCATTATTTTTTAAACACAACCTTATCATTTAAGTAATGAAAAGTAAAAATAAAAGATAAAGCCATTATTCAATAAAATTAATGAGAAATTTGTCAGTACTCTCGTCCTTTTTATTATGAGCTTTGCTTGCCTCAGAGTGATTTCCGGCGACGTTACAGTCGTGTTCTGTTAATTAGTTATTTATTTCTTGAATTTAATATTTTATCGATTCGTCAATATCTTAAGCACTATGTAAAATCACATATACTTTATTTCAACTTTGTTTATTAATGATTCAACGTTTTATGCACACACAAAAAAAAACAACAACAAATAAACATGTAAGCCCACTAGCAGCTGTTTTTCTTTTCTCTTATTTATCTTTTGTTTTCTTTCCGCCAACCAATTAAAGTTAAATAACGGTAAATTTAAATTAAGAATATAAAACTCCCAAGCTCCCTCTCCAATAAATTCAATACAAGCGCATATATACATACATACATACACGAATATGCATGCATGCATAAGTATGTACACTAACATTTTTGCATATAAATTTTCAAGGTCGTGTACCTACATCTAATCAATATTCCAAGAGCACTACTTTACATCGAGTGCAATTAAGAGTGACAATAATGCATACTCACATTCATACATGCACACACATTCAATTTTAAAACAGAGCTCCCAGTTTATTTAAAGGCTCGTTCCCCATTTTCATTTTCTGATCCCTGAAAATCTCCGAAAAATTGCTTGTTTTATAATAATAATTTCATACTTCCAGTTGTAATTTGATATCAATATTTCTGAAGTTTTAATTTAAATTTACTGCCAGTCCCACGATGTCACAGGTATTCGTTCTTCCGTACAACTACATTTAAAACAAAAACAAATTCTAAAATTTTGTTTTTTCTAATGTAATTGTACGAAAGAACGAATATGTGTGACATCTTGGTACTGGCAGTTAATTTAATTCCGTTTACTTTAGTTATTTCAAGCACGATCAAATATTAATGAACAAATTCTGTGCTTTTCACAAATAACGATGTACATAAGTGTTAAAATCAATTCTTTCAGGAGTGCCAAAACGAGGTATTTTTTAAAATTTTGTGTGTCGATTATAGGCGCTTATGTCGACCTTAGTGATATGTACTTGTATATATTTTCTATGTGAAAAATAAGAAAATAAAAAAGTTTTGCATGTGAGCTCCGACGCGACACTCCTTAAGAACTGAATATACAAACCCAGATATACAGAGTACTTAAATTTTGCAGTTTTCGTTACATATGTACATATATGAAATTCCTACCTTACATACCAAATTTTACACTTATAGAACTTCAGAAAGTGTACCTTTGAGTTTTTGATGGTCATTAGTGAGTGAGTCAGCATTTTAGATATCAATTAATCTGAAACTATAAAACCTAGATAATGGTGTCTGTAGTCTTACTTTAGAAGAAGTTAAAGTTCCACCCTTTTCGCACATTGTTTAGAGAATAGGCATGGTAATCTTATAATCCTTACGTTTAAGGTATAAGATGTGTTCAGCAGATTAATGTAGAACATTACCATTGGTCCGCTCTGCCATTAGAACATTTGCAAGAGTATTTAATCAATATCAGAAAGTGTTCCTAGATAACAACGTATCCCTGCTTGAGCGCCCATCAATGTGTAGCAATTGAGTTCTTATTGGTGGTTATTATTGGAATAAATATACAAGTTAAGTTCTTTTGCATAGCAAAATCGCAGATGCCCACAATAATTCAAATATTATTGCACTCAAGGAAAGGCTTGATATACAACAGTTTAACATTAAATGCTCAAACTCGACATCCTGTCACAAAGTTGACCAGAGATGGAGGGTATGCTTTTGTGCTTGTAGTTTTTTTTTTTTTTTTTTTTTTAACTTGGACCAGCACTCAGGGGATGACCCCTACATATGCAATGCATTGTGCCGGAACTAGGAAAATTGGTTATAGGAAGGAGGATAAAGGGAGTAGTGTTTGTGGACGTTCGATTTGAACTTTCCCACACTGAAAGTAACAGGAAAGACCTCTGCAGGAAGTTTATTCCACATGCGAACTGTTCGGCTAAAGAACAAATGGATGCGCTCTTAACGAAGAACGTGTTGTTCGTACAAATGAGCGGGTTTCGGGAATAAGTTCCCTGATTTCATTAGAGCACATTCCATTGTAGTAGCGATAAAACAGTGAAATACATCCCACATTGCGTCGATGCTCCAGTGAGTCAATAGAGTTGGCTACCCTACTGTCACCGATGAGCTTCTTCGCCCTCTCCTGTACCCGGTCGAGTAACTTCAAAATAGACTTTGAAGCACCGGCCCATACATGAGAGTTGTATTCCATTTTCGGTCGGATATAGGTGGTGTAAATATTAAGGAGATCAGATGGAGTGTTTTTATAATATCTATGACGCACGATAATCTGATATTACATGATACATCATATTGCTATCTCTTTTCATTTATAATCTGATGGCGAAAAATATGATTTAAGCTAAAACATAACCTCATTGTTTCATCTCTGGTCTACCTTTTAATACTTTGACCGATTTCATGAAAACCTTAGAATTTCAGTATGAAAATAAAGAAATAAAAATAATATATAGCAGAAATATGTTATCACAAAAAAAACCCCAGATCCAAAACACGATAAAAATCCGAGATTTTAAAATTAATCCTCTAAACTGGGAGCACTGTGTTAAAATTTAAAACACCTACAATAATAACAACTTAGACCACAACTGCAACAAAAATTTAACGACTAAAACTGAGGAAAAATAAAGGTAGGAGCAGTTTGACAGATACTTATTTATATTGACTGAAGTAGACGCAACTAACAAAAAGAATGATAAAACTGATGTGAATAGTAAAAAACAACAATGATAAACAAACAAACAGCTACGACATCTAAGGAAAAAACAGGTTACATTAGTGACCGCAAAACTGACTTGTAAGGTTGTTAATGGATGTCGTAATTTTTTTAATGGAATTTTAGTACGGTGAGGGGGAGTACAAATTATTGGTTCAGGTGAAAACTTTTGTCTATGAAAATGAAAGGAATCGGATTACATACATATAACGACTTACAAATGTGAATACTCAGAAGTCATTGAATACACAAAACACGACAAAAATTTAATGTCTACTAAAAACTTGTTTTCACGAACGCGCACCCACTCCTTTGGTAGTAGTTAAAGAACCTAACATCTGCATGATAAGGACACACTCTACTAACTACTACACCTCTCAGAGAATAATTTACTTGTAAGTAGTTATATAACAATTGCAAAGTAATGCAGCCAGCATTTAGTTTGTGTGGAAAAGTATGTTATTCAAAAGAAGACATTAGCTTAGATTTACCGCGAACATTTTTATACTTTTCTTGTACAAAAACTTGTTATTGAAATCTGAAATAACGTAGTAGTTTTCAGAAAAGTTTATTTCTTACTTTTTCTTTTAACAAACACAACCGATTACGAGTCCGGACAGTAGCTGAAACTATATATGACCGAATTAAGGAGGTTGTACTGTAGCTAAAAAAATATTATTATCATCACTGACCCATTCTGCTAGTCTGATGAATAGACTATTCCAATAATACTTTCTTAATAAAAATAATTTTAGTTTATCAAAAAAAATTCTAAAATTAATAAAGAAATGAGTAAAGTGAGATTTGAACTTGAGCCAAAGAATTCCTTTCAACATAAACTTAAAACAATTTAAGTAATTACGTAGAAATATTAATTAAAAAAGTATACGAAAAAATAACAAAAAAAAATCACGAAGCAATCACGTCAAAAATCTACTTATGCACGCTGAATTTCTTTGTACTCGCGTTCATGCACGCTCACGTAATTGAAAAAAAATTAATTACGATGACTCACGCTAATCACGTGAACGGTGCCCATCTCTAATATAAACAAAACTGACATAAGATTGGAAAAACAATGCCACCTGTTTATTTCACCATTCATGTAAGCAGGTTTTACTGTGATGTAACATAATGTAGCACTTACACTGAGAACTTAAACATTTCCCATATCCAATATTTATTTACAACTCATTGAATATATCAATGAAATTATAAATATTTTACAGATTAATTTCGTTTCAAATTTCATTTTGCAGTAAATAAATACTGAATGAAAAAAAACACAGGTGCACAATTTTTTAGCAATAATTCATCTAGATTTGGTAAGAATTCAAAATTGAGAAGGCGTTACAGAAAACAATGTAAAAACATTTATGGTTAAAAGTAAACATATTTCAACGATTTTGTTTTTATTTCTAAACAGCATTTAAATATTTTGCCTTCTTTTGTAGATGAGTATTTAAATTAAATTTGATTTTATTTTTTTTGTTTATTTCAATGGTATGAAAACTTGTTTCAGCAACATTTTAAAAACAGCAATAAATCGGCTTGGCTTGATTTTTGTTACTTGTTGTTGTTAATTTTAAGCAATTGATGACGGCAGCGTGTTATCGGCGACAGCTTTTTTATTTTTTTGTCTGTTTTTAAAGTATTTTTATTATAGCAACATTTAAGCAAAATAACAAAAAAGAACACGATAGAACAATTTCAAACAAAACAGATGCTACTAAAATGACAATTTTATGCATGATGAATTATTCGTTGACTTTAAAAATCATTTTAAACACTTAGAAGCATTACAAAAATTTGTTGGTCAGTTGGAAAAAAGATCACAAAAAAACACACACACGCACACGCACACTGACTCATAAAAATACAATCGGAAATTCATAAAACAAAAATAATTTTTGCGCATGTGTCACCAGCATTTGTTTTTTATTTGCTTGCTTTCGTTTGTTTTTATTTATTTTTCTAAAATATACTTAAATTCCTTTATATTATTAATTTAACTTTGTGAATAATATGTATATCTAGTATCATTTATTGTTAATTAATGAAAAATTGTTGTCTACTAACTCCGAAACAAACGAAAATTCTTAACGATTTTATTGAGTAGAAGAACGTTCTTAAGATGTGTGTGTTAATCGCGCAAGTATCGCGTCACAACTGATTTAACTTTTAATATTGTAATGTTAATACGGCGATCCATTCCATCGCAACCACACGCATTTTACCGCCGCACCTCCACCCCTCACAGTCAAGACTTGTTGATTGCTTTTTTTTACAGTGGGTCAGATATTGGAGAATTAAAAGCAAAATTATAAGTAACACCTGACTAAATAAATAGCTCAAACAATTACTTATTTAAAATTTGTATTTTCTTTTTTTAGTTTAATAAAAAATATTGAATATCGTTTAATACACATCATTAAAAATGCTACAGGTACCTACGCTGTTATTAAAAGTTCAATTTTCTTCGGTTATACTTTCAGATTGATAGATATTTTTAACTAAAGTATTAGGTCAATAAGTGAAGATTACGTCATGTCGCACGATTGCCAAAGTTTTGCAAAAACGCTTATTTTGTGTCTCTCATAAAAATTAATTTTACAAAATATCTTGTGAAAAGTTTTTATTTGTGAAGTTTCCAACTAATTTTTCTTCTCAAATACTTTTCTCTAAGGTCCACATTCGCAGGCCTTAGTTAACTAAAAATGGCTAAACTAAAGTCTGTGAACTTGAGGATTAGTATCATACGCAACTTCGTAAGCGAGAGGAATCGAATTACCTATATTTTAATGCATGTGTATTCTGATGTAGCACGCATTACTTAAAACTCCGATTAAGTTGTCATTTTATTTTTAAATGCAAAGAATTTAATCTTTATACAAAATAAAAAAGGCGCTCTTTAAGGCTAAATTTAAATGAACATGCATTACGCAGTACAATACATAATTTTGGGCCTCAATTCTGAGATCCGCACGTGAAAGTAGCCCCAAAAATAAGAACTTCTGCATCACTCGTTTTGTCAAGTTGGCTGCATTAATAATTTAATGGCCATATGTACGTACCGTACGGATGTACGTACACTTGTTATCTTCCATATTGAAATATTCAATGTTCATCTGGTTTTAAAATGTAAATATTAATTATTACCCCTCGTCTTGACCGGCAATAAAGCAAAAACGGCTGCAGAATAACGGAACAGTATTACTTATTGCTTTGATTATGATTATTGATATGGGTAATCGTATTTATGTTAACACACAATTTGCAAAATTTCAAAGAGAAAAAAAGGTTCGCTAACAAAGAAGAAAATACTGAGACTTTTTAAATTTTCATCTGAAAAACTTATTAAAGATTTTCTTTTTAATTTGCCTTTTTAATATATTTCAATAATTAATTTAATTTTTTTGCAAAAAATGTCTTCTTTTTATTTTATGGCACGTCTTTTTTATGTTTTATTTGGAAATGTCAAACGGCTTATGACATGATAATAATTTATGACGCAATATTTGTCAACGAAAAACTGCTGACAATTATTGCCGAAATTATTGCCATGTACGAAAAAGATACATGTTCACTGGACATAACATAATTTTGACATTTGCTGCAATATATGTCAATGAATTTATTACCAGTCAAAACGTGGGGTTAATGAAGCCGACTTGACAAAAAGAATGATGCAGAAGTTCTTCAGTTCCCAAATCGATGAGCTGAAAAATGTTGTACTCTGTTATTATTTCAATCACAAAGCCAGTAGGATTAGTGGAACCACGCACTATTATTACCTTACAAGTGCAAATAATATTTGCTTTTTACGCTATAGACAATATAATATTGCATTAAAGAAATTATGTATCTTTGTTTGAGACAATTGGACAAATGCATTTTAAATAAATTTTCTTTTCCTATTTTAGAAATTTTGTGCCAACAAGTCGGTGTTTGTTTTAATATTAACACCATCTGTAAAATGTAAAATCTGTGTGTTCACTGGGTTAGTACTCGTATGTATGTATGAACATATTTATTTGCCTTCGAAAAACTTTTTAAGTCACACACTGTCACATTAACTATAACCGTCAGCAACAGCATTGACAACAAAATTTCGCTTAAATCAATCGCACTTAAACGCCAACGTGCAAAATTCAAGTTATCGTGCATGCTTACGTGAATAAAACTCAATCATATATGGGATGGAAATCGTTTTTAAGAACGAAAATCGATCTGATGTGCTCGTTATTTTCGTTTTGTGGATATTTTAAAATATGTTTTTAATGGAATTTTTATAAATTTATTTTTAAAATAAGTTTATAATCTTTGTATATAGTTATAGTATTTTGTATGTCCTCCTCAACTCAATAATTTGATATCAGCTCGAAAATTATTCCCAAAATCATTCGAAATTCGTCTCAACAATTTAAAATTAACGTTATAAAATCGATCAAATTCTGGTACATACCTGAATATAAAAGTTTTTTAAACAAAACGATCTTTAATCTTTTGTTTCGCTTGCAAATAGGGTGATCGACTCGGTTTTTGCAACCGGTTTTTTAAACCAGATTTTCTACAATCCGATTGTCGGTTTTTTCAAAATGCTGATTTTGCGAATGTCAAATAGTCCGGTTTTTTACAATTAAAAAACCGGCTCAGTCGAATACTTTTCAATTTGTATATTTTTCAAACTTTAAAACTTTACATACTTTTTACTATTTAAAACTGAGACGAACGTTTTCTGTTGATTATCCAAGAATTTTCTTCAATATAAAAGTTGTAGCTGTTTTTTTTATTATGGCGAAATAATCTTATGAGGTGGTAGAAGGGGCAAATTTAATTGGCCTTGTTGCGTGCAATGGATGTCAAACTGTATATTTGAAAATCTGTATTTAGTTTTCTTGACATTTTGCTTCATAATTTATATAGCCCAAAAGCGAACAAATAAATGAACGTCGCCTAAAAGAACTGGAAAATTCACCAAAAATGAGAATTTTATTAACTACTCTTTCATATATGAAACAAAGGAATTCGCCGAGTAACGACATAACTACATTTTTGTTTAATTTAAAGGAGAAGCCTTGCAACTCTTTTTTTTTACTTTTGAACAAGACAACTTTTGTACAAGAGTGTAAAAAATACATGCACTTGTATTTACTTCCGTTTGAATTTATATAACAAAGGGTCTGTTTTTGATCTTAGGAATTTAAAATTTTCCGTGCTATGAACGATATGAAGCTAATTTTTATGCTTAACCTTTAATTTTTAGATTATAAAATTCAAAATTTTTCTTAAGAAAAAAAAAACCGGTTTACCGGGTTTTCCTGAATTTTAAAAACCGTAACCAGGTTTTCCAAAATTTTAAATATTCGAAAACCGGTTTGTTGAAAATGTCAAATAATTGATCACTCTACTTGCAAAGCGATCAGGGTTGTCAAACTTCGCGGCCAAGGCATACATGTCACAAATCGTCGAATAAAACGCTTCATATAGAGTACTATTGTGGTCTTGGGAGAAACCACAAAATTCATCTTTCTTTTACGAATTTCGGGAATTCTCATACAAAACAATTTTAAAGGTAAGAAAACATGTTTTTCATCATGTACGTCAGATTCTGAAAACTTTAACTTAGTTAAAAAATTGAGACCTCAGCAAAAAAATGGGGAATTCACACATAAAGTCTCTTTGAAAAATCCAATAGGAATTAGGTTAGGTTATGCAGACAGACAGACAGTTTTCGGTCAATTAGGTCCGGAAGTTAAGAGAAATTTAAAGGTGAGGATTGAATTTCAGAGGTATTGAAAGAGAAGATCTAAAGGGGACTGATGAAGTGGGTGAGGCCCGCGGTGGAACCATACGCTGCTCCTGATGAAGGATGTAAGTCCGTTGCACGCGGTAATAGGATATCCCAGAAAAACCAATATCACGATACACTTAGTTGAGTTCGACCATTAACACGTGTTAGAATGAGACGCAAAATTCTGGTTCCCTACACTTAAGAAGTAACTGCCAACGACTTTAGATGTTACTCGGCCACAGGTGCTTTACGACGTTGCAATACAGAACGATCGATTTAAAAAAAATTCAACTAAAAGCTGATTAATTAATATTTTTATTGTTTTCATCGCTTAGAATATTTTTTTCGAACTTTAATTTTATTCCACGAAATCGTCCGATTTAAGCCAGCACACATATTTGACTTTCATTTCTTTTGCGAAATCGCGGGATTTGAAAACGTTCGATTTCCATCCATCATATGCTCGAAGAACGGAACGAACAACTATTTTCGAGTTCAAGTCGTTTCGTTTTCAAAATTAATTTAAATTACATATCTGAAAAAGATTTCGAATTCCGTTCCAATTAAATTTTTTGTACGGGCTGATGAATCAATATTTAACGATACAAAAAAAAATGCCTAAAAAAATTGGAATTCGCCAAAAAAATCAAAATTGGAATAATCAAATATATGGGAATACGATTTTCACCCAAGGGGGGGTGCTGCCGCACTTGTTTTGGAACACTTCAATATTTAACATTATTTTATTATTAACATTTGCTGTTATATAGGCCATAGTAAAGCTGTCAGATATTTGCCACGTCTGACACTGCCTTAACACACAGCTTGTGAGAATATCAAGTGTCTAAACAAAAACACTAAATTTTATAGAAATACTAAATAAACGACAAAAATTCAAAATCTAACCAAAAATCGTAATAACCGTCAATTCAAGGGGAACATTGCCGCTCGCAGAACAATGTAACGAGCAAGTCTGAATTATTTTACATCAGTTGTCATCAACGAAATTTTTTAATTGAAAAAAATTAATAATTTGTTTTTAAGACAATTTAAAATTATATTTAAGAAAGTTTAATCATAAAGTTTATTATGAATAGAGAAGAAAAAGGGAACATTAAAATTTAATTTACGATTTAAATGTTGTGTTTTGTTAATTCGAAATGTGACAGGAATAAAAACTTGAAATAAATTCAATTAAAGTGATACATATGTATATAAATCATATTTAATATATAAAATGTGTAAAGATTTAGTGTGAATATTTAAGTTACTGATTTATACAATATCCATTGGCTGCAAATGCTGAGATATAATTATTTGTTTTTCCTTACAAACGGCATGTGTAGGGTTGACAAAAAATTGTTTTTTTTAGATCGAGATGATTGTTTGTTTAATAATGCTTTGTAAGGATCAGTGTATGTTTTACAGAAAAACGAATAATAAAAAATAAATACATATTTGTAAAATAAGTATAAATAAATATTGATAACACAACGCTTTAGGTTTTCTTTGTAAGTCAGCGCGCTCTTTATAAAATTTAGTGAGAATTAAGTGATTTCCTGTTTTCGGTAAATCTTGGAATGCCACTCATAAACGCTTTAACATTCGCTTTTTTTCTTTGATAAGTTTTTCCTTTTTCTTGTCTTGTAGTTTCTTATCTACGGCATGTTTTTTCGAACAAGGACCATCATCGTCTTTGGAATCTGTAGATTTTGCGGCTAATGCATGAATTTCTGTCATCATTTTAGCTCGCTGAGAATAGTCATCGTAACGTTCTAATAGCAATTTTCCGGCTTCTTCATTTAAAGCCGATTCAGCATTGGGTACTATAAGGAGACATTTTATGGTTAACAATATGTGTTTAATACCCAAATCGGGCTTCCAATCCTTTTTCAAAGTGTTTACACAAATTTCACCATTAGCGGCCACGTTTGGATGAAATATTTTTGTAATGAAGAAGGCTTTTGGAGGCGACTGTGGGAAATCTTTGCCTAAAGTAAGTTTGACGCGAAACATGCCCCCAGCATATGGAGTGCCGGCCGGTCCTTCGATAAGAGCCTGTATGTCAGTAACATCGGTGTCGTTGATTTGTATTTTAATACCCTCCAGAGGATTTTCAACCATGCCCTGCATTTCTTTCATTACTTGCCTGATAGTTTGAGGGGACAGATTTTCTACATTGGATATCTGAAAGTAAAAGAAATAAATAGTGGAATAAAAATATAATTTCACGGTAAGTTATGTATATACATATATAGTTTAATTATAAATTACAAATTCATAAGGATTTTTGCACCTTAACCGTTGATATCTCAAGAATTTGAATTTGATATAAGATCAGATTTGCGATTTATAAATTCATTAATTTTGCAACCACCCTGTGGTAGCCGGACAGTGTAGCGAAAGTAATAGGAATAGGGTTCCTTTATACTCTGCGCTCGCAACTCTAAATACGTTTTTTTCATTTTTGCCCCTTAATCGTTTATTACTCAAGAATTCGATATGAGATCATTTGTCAGATTTGCGATTTATAAATTCATTAATTTTGCAACAATCCTATGGCAGCAGGACAGTGTAGCGAAAGTAATAGGAATAGAGTTCCTTTACACTCTTTCCGCACCCAACTCTAAATACGATTTTTCATAAACTTTAAAATATTTACAGTTGGCCAAAAATAATAAAAATAATCTCATACACCAAAAGAGGTAGTCAATAAATGCAACGTTTTGCTGGTGTTTTGATATTGATATTTTGAGTATAGATATTGAAAATTGCTATATGTAAATGCTAGGAGCCGTTCGGTTCCGGTTTTGTTAAAAATGAGTACAGCAGCATGCTACAATATTCTTCTAATAGCATGCCGAATGGAGACTCCATCAGACCTGGAGAAAATGTTATTATATATTCATTAATTACAAAAAAAAAACAAATAAACTTTTTGAGGTTTTACTATCAATGAAGAATTATACGCTAAATTTCTTAATAAAAACATGCCCAGAATTTTATGTTTTGGTATGACATGTGAGAGAATATATTAAATACTTTTCGGAAGTGCCATGATAATCGCTCCAATTGATTACAAAAATAGCAAGATAAATATTGATTGTGGTGAAGTTGTATTTGCTTTAAACAATCAGTAATAAATATATACCTCAATACTAATCAGTCTCGCATTTTTTTTCCTGTTATAATTTGTAAAGAAAAAAGTGGCGAATACATGGAAACACAATGAACACTGAGGAAGAGGAAGTAGCGCTCCCGAAAATCAACGTTGTTTCTGTTCTACCGTGTAAGCTGAAAATTAATTTATATAAATTTTTCTCTTATACCTTTGGAATATTGCCTCATATCAAATTCTTTCCGATTAAAAACATTACAAACATTTGCCTAATAATAATCTATTTGAATTAATGGCCAATTTAGTTTGAAAAATATTCACAATAAATGTGCAAATAACATATCTAAGAAATATTTGTCCATTGATGATTTTGATTATAAAGAAATTCACATAAAGATTCACTTATATGATCTCTCCACAGCTAAATAATAAAATATTTAACAAGGGCAAATAAAAGTGAATGTAAAAATCTTCGGATTTTTACGGTTGAATATCCTGTTTTTCGGACACCACTACTCAAAAAAGTCTCATGTAAAATATTAACGCAACATCCAAATCCCTTTTCCAGTTCTAAACTTTACTTCTAGAATGCGGGTTACCATAAACATTTTGTATTATTATGATTGCATCGAAGCATTTTATTTTAGTCAATTCTGTTTACATTTTTAATTGTTATAAGCCATCATTAAAAGTAAAACATCAAGAAATACCTTGACGGTCAGTGATTTATTTAACAAACTGTATATAAATGTAAATTACAACTTACGGAACTCATTTTTTGTATGTAAAGACAGACGACGAATTGCTGAAATGATTTAAACTTCCTTCTAAAATTGTTTTCGTTTCCTTTTTATTAATTTCTTGATGTGCCGTGCAATAATTTTCTACTTTAGAGAAAAAACCTTTGCTGCGGTAGTTGCTTTTTTATTTTTTTAATGATTCCTTTTTTTCCTTCTAGCACTGCTGCTTCTTTCTCATTTAGTTTGTTGTCTAAGATTGTGAAACGCACGTCTGTATAATCAATCACAGCGTATCCTAACTTCATATAATTTTGCAATTTAATATTTTGTTATTATTATTTCAAACTTTTTTACGTAAACTCAAATAAATATATATTTTTTTATTTAATTAAAGCAAATTATTCAGAATAGATAAAATAACCGCAGGCAAATACACAATAATTTTCGATGGCAATTTGTTGTCGTTCATTACAAAAAAACTAAGCACAATCGAGTCTCGATTATTTAAAATATCAATGTTTTTTAATCGGGGACCGTTTACACTATGACATATGTCCCACAAGAAAGTACAACAAAAACATTGATATATTAACTGACTGTCAAACAAATTCCATAAATAAAAAATTTTTTCATGCTTTTTCATATAGAGTTTGACATTCAGGATATATGTCTTAAGCGATCACAAGCATTTATTTTTGCGAAATAATTTTTTTAATTGAAAAATATTAAAAAAATTTAAATGCTGATTCATACCTTTACCCATTTTATTTATTTGACTTTCCGATTAAAGTGCTAACCGCCAAATTTTCTTCAGTTAAATTTAACATCAACGTTTTTGTTGCATTATGTCGGTGAGATTATAATAAATCTACATATATTAAAAAAATTATTTATACATCTTCTTTAAGGTTCAATTAGCCGTGGCATACCATAATGAAATAGCCATAACCGTAACCAGGACTAAATTTAATTGGTTAATTAGAGTTGGTTATGCTTTCATTTCACAAAGCATACAGAGGTGTAAGAACGGGAGAACTATATATGCGCTATTTGCGACTCACTCTATATGCACAATAAACGGAAAAGAAATGAAAAAGTTATTTGCATTCTGTTTGATATTATTTTTCGCGTATATTTGAAAAGTTTGTAATATTTTGTATTAAAGATTATAAAAGACCAACACATAACCGCATTATACATTTATCAGTAAAATTTAAAAACCTCAACTTTCTTGAATATATAAGCATTTTTCGTGCAGAAATTTTGTATTATTTTTTTGTTATATCCCTTTATTTGTAGTATTTTGTACTTTTTACTTGTCTCTTTTCACCAATCAGAGATTTAGATTAGGACCATTTGCAAATGTCATTTTTTACACCTCTGTTAGTAGTTTGTGTTTCATTTGCTTATTAATTTCAAGAATTTTGAAATAAATAAAACAACATTTGTGATTTATTATTGGTTATGTCAGATGAAACTAAAAACGTAAGTATGAAAGCTAAATTTATTAACCGTCTGTAAATGAACAATTTTGACAGACACACAATTACAGATTGGTCGGCAAACTGACAAAACCACTGTGTAAAAGTACCTTTACTTTTTAAAATAAAAAAATTATATTTTTAAATCAGAATGGATTCGCAGGAATTAAAAAAAAACATTTGTCGTGTTTGCTTAGATGAAAGGGTAGTTTTAGACTGGAACGCCACATTATACGGATATTGTGATATAACTTATAAGGAGTGTTTCTACAAATACACCGAGTTGGAATGCATTGGTTTGTGGTTGCTTTTAACAGAACTTTTAAGAAAAATAATGAACTAAACCTGATGTATATTATTGTAGAACCAGATCCATTTCCACCCATGCTGTGCCAAGCTTGTCTCGAGAGTTTATACAACGTACATACCTTTGCTTTGAAAGCATTGGAGTCGCATGGATATTTTGAAGATTTTTTCACGGAGTTGAAAGAAGATATTAAATATTCTCCAACAGAATTTGAGACGGTGTTAGTGGAAAAGATTGAGATTGAGCCTATGATGCAAGACCATGTTGATTATGTGCAGGCGGATGATGAAGTTATTATAAAATCTTTGGAAAATGAGGCTGGCATATGTTCTAAACGTGGCAGGACTGGTACTAAAAGATGGGAAAGGCCAAAAAAATTTAAAACAAAAATGAAAATATCGGCAAAAGTTGAAAAAACTAAAGAACATTTAATAAGCTCGGATACAAAAAGCAATATATCCGAATATAATTTCGCACAATGTTTGAAGGAGTCTGATACAAAAACTCAAAGAAAACCCACAGCGAGACAAAGAAGACACAAAAATGAAAAAATCACTGAAGACAAAGACGAGCAGATAAAAGAATTAGAGGATCAACTTTTAGGCGACAAAAGTTATGGTGGACAATCAGAACTGAAAGCTAAAAAAAGGTGTAAGAGGATAAATAAGCCAAATATGTGTTCCATTTGCTGTAAGTATGTTAAATAATAATATTAAGACTTAAACTTATTATTCCCCTTTCAAAATGAGCAAAAAGTGAGAGATTTGTTTACATATGCAATCAAATAATGTCCATCAGGCTGATAAAACCAATTTTTCTAAGCCTAGTGTAGTAGCCTTATGTATGTGATAAATTAATAAAACAGTTACATTTGTTCAAATTTTTAATATGTCTATAACGTAATCGAGAACAATATTCCGTAATTCGAACTCCGCATCTATTTATAGACTAAAAAGTAGTAAGTTCCGTACCAAAACTAAAAATCAGTTATTAAAAAAAGGAACGTTAAAATTAAAATAACGCCGAAATAAAAATATTTATCACAAAAACGTATACATCTATTAAATACATACATATTTCAATTAATACCATTGATCATTGAGTATTTGAGCCAAATAAGGCAAAAATTAATTTAAAGAAATATTAAGAACCAAGTACGCGGTTCGATACACAACATTTTACATCATATTTTAAATTTTGAAGACTGTGTTGCGATTTGTAGCTCTGAGACACTGATAAAGTCAAGAAATTGAAGAAAATTAGATGCGTTTTAACGTTTTTTCTGTTTCAAGAAATTTATATATTTTTTTGTGTCTAAACGAATAAAGGTATTACATTGATTTTTTCACTGAAAGATTTGATCAAAAGCTATTTTGGATATTTAAAAAAATATATATTGAATATTAATAAAAAATAAAAAAGATATGCACCTTTTTAAATAAAAAAGAGACCATAGATGGAAGGGGTGGTTTTAAAAACACCAAAAACCTGCCACTAAATTTTTTATATAATATTACACCTAAAACTATAAAAAAACGCAATCTTTTAACTCCAAAAACATGTTTAATAGCTTTTCCGGCCAAATACTCCTCTGTGGGGCATATAGTAATATGGCACTTTTTCAGGTTTACTAAATTTTCAGATTATTTTTTCAATTATTTATTAAAAGCTTTATGACTCTAGCTAAAATACTGCATAGCAAACATTCACTTAAAGTGCATGAAAAAATACATATGGAGAACCGTGAACGCAAAGAAACTTGTAAAGTCTGTGGTCTTAAATTTTATGACAAACCTAATCTATACTCTCACAAGCGCATACATAAAGAAAATCGCGAAAAGAAACACAAGTGTGAATTCTGTGATAAATCCTTTTATAATAAGGGTGGTCTGAATGTACATCGCCGAATACATTTGGGCCAAATGATTCCATGTAGCTTGTGTCCGAAACAATTTTTTCGCCAGATCGATTTAGACAGACACATGAATTCACATTCAGCCACAGCTATCAATTCGGAAATGAAAAAAAGAGTATGTAACGACAAAATATTATTTAAAGAAAACAACTACATATATATTTTTTATATTTCAGCCAAGATGTTTTGTACGCTGCAAATATTGTGACAAATCCATACTAACCACAAGCTTTAAATCTCACACAGCTGCTCACTTAAATGAACCTTTAATGAAATGTTCCATTTGCAGTAAAGAGTTTTATCGGCGGGGAAGGTATGTAGATTTGTTTTCCAACAAATAAGTATATACATATATACATATAGTTTAAATACTACATAATTACTAAAACTATTTTAATGATTTTTTTAGCTGTGTTCGTCATGTTAAAACAATCCATCAAAAAACTGATGAAGAGTACAATAATTTTATAATTATATACAAAATAAATCGGTTATCACATTTGTTTTTAGAACAAGGCGGATATAAAATTTAGTGATGAATAAGTAAAAAGACAGTACATTTTAAGGCATTGTATAATAATAAAATATAAATGTTAAGGTTTTAATTTTAATATGCTTAAAAATTATTTTTATTTATTCTAAATTAACATGTACATTTTACAAAATATATTAAACAGTTCCAGAATTTATTTTCACTTTGAACGTTTTTAATGGGGGGATGAAAAAAGTGCAACCATGATATAATAAACAATATAAATCCATTAGTACAACAAGAACATTCCATACATAAAAATGTTTATGTTCTTTTCATATTGAGTTTGACATTCAGGATATATGTATGTATGTCATAAGCGATCAGCTGCTTTGACGGGCTTACCTTGTTTATAATATCTTGAAGTGCATAAATTTTAACAAGAAAATTCGAAAATCCAAAACAAGACAGTTGAAACATTTCGAAGTTACTTAGTCAAAACAACCAGTTTTAAGTCCGATGGAAATTACAATTTGCCTTTAAAGTTCCTGTTAATAAAAGTAACTTTAGCAAAAGAGAGGGATAAATTATTTCTAACTTATTTTCATTATTACAACTTGCCAGTAAAATAAAGTTTAAATTTTTGAAAACATGACAGTATCAGAGCAAACCTTGTTTGCTACCTCAATGGGCCACTTTAAATTATTTTAAACACAAAGATAAATAAGAAAGTATGTTTGCTCCTAAAACTATGTCCACAAATTTCATTAGTGTTATAATTTCATGATGCTGCCATATTTTTATCGTAATTAAAGAAAGACATTCATTTAGACTGTGTTTAGACGCGTCATGTCTTATTAACACGATTCTTACTTTTTCTTTGATTTTTTATTGTTGTTCACACAAATCATGTCATGTTGACGAGATTTACTTGCAAATACTCGTTTCTTTTCCCCTCGCCTCTATCGCTTATAAAGTAGCAATCATGACAATAAGACGACATGTAAACGCAGACTTACTAATTTTTACAATTTTTCCGTTCGCGTACTTTTTGGGCAACAGTTTTTTTGAGAGTAAATTTTTCAGCTTACTCAAGGCAAAGTCGAAACAGGTAGACTCGCCTCAATTCGCTTTGAAAAATACCTGGTTTCTTTGCCAAAATCATACGCCAAACACTATATATAAATCAAATATAAAAAAATTTTGACTAACAACACATTAAAATGCAAGGAGCAAAAAATAATCACCTAAGCTGTCAAGACCACCTGTTATGAATTCGCCTTTCAGTAATTACTCATTTACTGCATTTTACTGCAAAAGTACTCGAACGCAGCTATTACTGCAAACGTCATGTTTTGCTACCAAACAAATGTGATTTGATTGTTTACTTTTTAAAGTAAAAAATTATTTAAATTTTTAAATCGGAATGGATTCGCAGGAATTTAATAAAAATATGTGTCGTGCTTGTTTAGATGATAGGGTAGTTTTAGACTGGCACGCCACATTATACGGATATTGTGATATAACTTATAAGGAGTGTTTCTACAAATACACCCAGTTGGAATGCATTGGTTTGTGGTTGCTTTTAACAGAACTTTTAAGAAAAATAATGAACTAAACCTTATGTATATTATTGTAGAACCAGATCCATTTCCACCCATGCTGTGCCAAGCTTGTCTCGAGAGTTTATACAACACGCATACCTTTGCTTTGAAAGCATTGGAGTCGCATGGATATTTTGAAGATCATTTCACAAAGTTGGAAGAAGATATTAAATATTCTCCAACAGAATTTGAGACGGTATTAGTGGAAAAGATTGAGGTTGAGCCTGTGATACAAGATCATTTCGTTTATGTACAGTCAGATGATGAAGTTATCATAAAACCAGTGGAAAATGAGGCTGACATATGCTCTAAACGTTGCAGAACTGGTAGTACTAAAAGAACGGAAAAGCAGAAAAAATATAAAACAAAAATAAAGATATCGGCAAAAGTTGAAAATAAAACTAAGGAACATTTAATTGGTTCAGATGCAAAAAGTAATATATTTGAATATAATTTCGCACAATTTTTGAACGAGTCTGATACAAAAACACAAAGAAAACACACAGGAAGAAAAACAAGATACGATGCCATTAGTGAAAAAAACACTGAAGACAAAGGCGAGCAGATAAAGGAATTAGAAGATCAATTTTTAGATGACAAGAGTTATGGTGGACAATCAGAGCTGAAAGTTAAAAAAAGGTATAAGGAGAAAAAAAGGCCCAGAATGTGTTCCATTTGCTGTAAGTATTTTAAATAACTTTTCTGAAGCTAGCGCAGTCTTATTTAGGTGATAAATTAATAAAACAGATACAATTTTTTTATGAAATTGGGTACAAAATATTAGTCACAAAATATCTCTGTGTCGAGGAAGAAATGCAACCAGGGGTTAATTATGTATTTCTATTCGAAACGGAAATCATTCGAATGTATAGCTTGTACATTGTGTTTCGAAGGTGTTTTCTTTCGAATAGAAATATATAATAACCCATCAGGCTTCTTATTGTTACATTGTTTTAATGGTTGGCTTTGATTAGCTTTACAGCGTTACGGTTGTTTTTAGTTCCTCCATTGGCAGCACGCAAAAATAAAAGCTGTAAAAAATATATACATATGTATGTATATGAACACGTCAATAACCAAATAAGTCATTTGGGATAATCGAGAACAAAATTCTATAATTCGAACTCACATCTTTTTGTAGGAGACTTCTTAGGTGTTAGTTCCGTACCAAAACTAAAAATCAATTATTAAAAGGATCGGTTAAATTAAAACAACGCCGAAATAAAAATGTTTATTATCACAAAAATGTCTACATAATAAATACATAATTTGATTAGTACTAATTATCATCGGGCGGCCATATGTACATATATGTAGTAATATAGCACTTTTTCAGGTTTACTAAATTTTCAGATTATTTTTTCAGTTATTTAATAATAGCTTTATGACTCTAGCTAAAATACTGCATAACAAACATGCTGTACAAATGCATGAAAAAACACATATGGAGAACCGTGAACGCAAAGAAACTTGTAAAGTTTGTGGCCTTAAGTTTTATGACAAACCTAATCTATACTCTCACAGCCGAATACACAAAGAAAACCGCGAAAAGAATCACAAGTGTGAATTCTGTGATAAATCCTTTTATAATAAGGGTGGTCTGAATATACATCGCCGAATACATTTGGGCCAAATGATTCCATGTAGTTTGTGTCCGAAACAATATTTTCGTCAGATCGATTTAGACAGGCACATGAGTTCACATTCAGCCACAGCAATCAATTCGGAACTGAAGAAAAGAGTATGTAACTTTAATGATAAAATATTTTATTTGCAAAACAACTGCCTATGAACATATGTATTTCTTTATATTTTAGTCAAGATATTTTGTACGCTGCAAATATTGTGACAAATCCATACTCAGCACAAGCTTTAAGTCTCACACAGCTGCTCATTTGAATGAACCTTTAATGAAATGTTCCATTTGCAGTAAAGAGTTTTACCGGCGGGAAAGGTATGTAGATTTGTTTTCCAACACATTCATATGTATGTACATATATTTTAAATAGTACATAATTATTAAAAATATTTTTATGATTTTTTAGTTGTGTTCTTCATGTTAAAAAAATCCATAAAAAAACTAATGAAGAGTACAATAATTTTATAATTACATACACAAAAAATCGGATATCACATTTGTTTTTAGAACAGAAGGCGGATATACAATTTACTGATGAATAAACAAAAATCACAGTACATATTAAGGCATTATTATATAAGAAAAATTAATAAAATATAAATGTTAAGGTTTTAATTTTAATATGATTAAAAAATGATTTTTATTTATTACATACACACATGCCTGTTAAATAATTTTTAAAAATATATTAAAATAATCGAGAATTTAGTTTTAAGTGATATGTATGTAAGTATGTTCACTGAGTCACGTTGTTAATGGGGTTGAGATAAAAACGTGCAAGCATGATATAATAAACAGGTAAACCCGTTAGGTTAGGTTGTACATTCTACCAGCAAGCAACCGGCCCACTTGGGTCCTTTGTGATGCCTGAAGTAGATAGTGAACAGAACTCTCCTCTCTCCAACGTTATGGTCGGTATTAAACCATCCTGTTTTACATGGCTCTGTAATGGGACAGAGTTGGAAATCGACAGCTGAGGTGCTTGACAGTTTCTTCCTCTGCATTTTGACAACTTCTGCAGAAGTCGTTGAAAGGGAGATTCAATATTCTTGCGTGGGCTCCTATGAGCAGTACTGTGTTAGGACTGCCACGAGTATACATAGTTGATATTAAGGGATCCCCAGTATGATGGCAGTTTTCGCTCGATCATATCGGGGCCAGGTTGATCTAGAGATCGCACATGTGGATTCATTGAACCATCTGGATTGTGCTACCCATAATAGTTTCTGCTGTATAACAATTTTACAGCTTTTTAATGGGACTATTACTAGCCGGTCGGTGACCCGTTCTTGCAAACAAGAGCCTTCCTTGACCAGTCCGCAATTGTGAATGAGCTCCAGCTTGGATGGCGTCACATTTCACTTAAGGAGGTCCGGCATTAATTTACCAGCTCAGATGTATGGAATACCAGATAGAGCGTTCAGTACAGCCTTGCTGTCCTTACATATTCGAATATCTTGTACCTTAACCAGTTGGCTGCTCTTTTTATGACCGATAGCTTAAGTTATGCTAAAATGATCTAATAGTTTGAAGCGCAACCTCTGTTGAAATTGAGGAATGTGAATGCCCATTCATACCGCTAAACCTGATTTAGATTCGTCAATGTATACTTCTAGTAGATCGCCTCGATGTAAAGCATCATTAATTGGAGGGAGTGTATCAGAGATTAACAACGCGAATCTTTTCTAACGTATAATGAAAGAACGGTAATCTATAAGTACGGGAAGACTCAAACTGCCTGATGGTGGTCGCATGTCCGTCTCCTATTGATTTCCATTTTCCAGCGGCACTGAGTCTTATTGCCGAGTTCATCGCCAGTTTTACCATTAGGTCAGCAGGAAAACAGTGTAACTTTGTGATCAAGGCTTTCGATAGTGTACTGCGAGGTGCACCCTTAAGTGGGATACACATTATCGAACTTGGGTGACTGTCAAAAATTCATCAGTTTGGAATGATTGGGTTGACTGTTCAGACTATCGATCATCTTCGACACTCAAACCGTCATTTAGAGAAAAAAATTAACACTAAACATGGAAAATACAAAAATTATATGCGCATTATGTATATGTGCATTATTGCCAATAAAAATTTTTTAATGAATTTTTTTAATTTTATCTTATTATCTAACAACTTTTTGTATTATTTTGTCTTCACATCTCATCACATGCTTCAAAAATTATTTTCCGCTTCCTAGTTTTGTAGTTTATTTCACATTTGTTTTGCAACTTTTTCGAAAATAAAATACGCGCCATATTTTGTTGCTTTGTATGACAGAGTTAGGTAATAATGAGCTTGAAGCTGCTGCCTGATATCTTGTTTTCTCTTTTTTTACCCAAGGCAAATTCATAACAATTCGCTTTGAAAAATACCTGCTTTCCTTGTCAAAATCAACGTCAAACACTATATACATATATATAAAACATAAATAAATTTTGACAAATAAAACAAAATGCAAGGAGCAAAATATAATCAGCTAAGCTGACAAGACCACCTGTTATGAATTCGTCTTGGCATTTACCATATGCATTTTTTGCTGCAGCAGTGATGGAAAGGCAAATTAATTTTTGTGGTGACAGCGCGGCAGCTACAAACAATTAGAATTTTTTTGTGTGGTCTCTGTAATTCGGTGATGCCGCCACCTTTTAGAATTAAGAGCTGGTTCACACACAACAAAGAACGCAAGTATTTGGATGTCTATCTTCCACCCAGCTGCATTAAGGCTTGAAGATTCAAGCTTGATGTGTGTGTGCACAAACACTACTTAAGTGGATATACTTTTTGCCGTTTAATTGTTAAATTCTTTTTACCATCTCGACTAACAATAAATAAGTTAACATTTATCGTAGCAAATGTCAAATACAGACTGCTGTATTGCGTATATATTTATTGCCGTCAAAGTGTAGTTATTTGTGTTCATGTTTTTGTATTGTGTTTAACGTTTTGAAAAATAAATTAAATTAGAAAAAAACCCTCAACAAACAAAAGTTTTTTAAAATCTTTGAAATTAGAAAAAGGAATTTAAAATACATATAATCGTGGATAATCGTTGTAAAAGTGGGTTTAACGTGTAATATTAGTTTTTCTTCGTGTATTTAAAAAATGTTCCTTTTAAATGCGTCGAAAAATTTATAGATTCCACTTTAGCCCCCAAAAATGTTCCCTGGAAGGACACTTAAAAAACACTATATTTATCAGCTAAAACGCTGAGTAGGCAACAGCGGCAAGTTCGCCGTTTTTCGCATGTTGTCAAGTTCTCGTGAATATATTGTCACAAACTAATAAATATTGTGTACCTTTTTATTAACGAAATAATAATTTAGACATATATTGTTTTAATTGCAAAATTAAAATGAGTTCTGCGGAATTTAATGAGTCAGTTTGTCGTATTTGCTTAGATGAAAATGTGGTTTTGGATTGGAACAATACATTAGTTGATTACTGCGATGTAACCTACAAAGATTGTTACTACAAATACACCCAATTAAAACCCCTTGGTTTGTATGAAGAGTATGAATCGAAATACTTTCAATTTAAATTTTAACACCTTAATCTGTCATTTTGATAGACACTGATCCTTTTTCATATATGTTGTGTGAAAACTGTTCCAATAGTTTGGAGAATGTTCATGCCCTAATTATAAAAGCCCTTGATTCCTATAATTTCCTCCTAGAAGTTAATTGCATGAATTCGGACGTAGAAGATTCAATAATTATGGAAGATGATGTAAACTATTCAACAGATTTCGAGGCAGTACTTTTAGAAAAACCTGATATAGAATCTGTAATAAAAGAGGATTATGACTATGAGAGTTTTGATGAGGAATCAATGAAACCTGAGGAAATTCAATTCCAAGAAATTGATATAGAATATGAAAATGAAGAATCTACTATTGATCAATCCTTCGAAGTTAGTACTAATGATAACGTTTCAAAATCAATGAATTCAGTATGTAGAAAATCCAAAAGAGTTAGTTCAAGTAAAAGGGAAGGAAGATATGGTGCAACCTGCTTTGAAGAGAATAATTATACAAAAGTGAAGGCATCAGCTCGTACTCGTCATAAAAAAGAACAAAAAAAAGAACTAAACGATAGTAAAAACAAGAGACGTAAAGCTAAAACCAAGCAAGAACTTGTTCCTTGTATGTGCTCCTTTTGCTGTAAGTATATTTTCTTAAGAAACATTTTTTTTTTAATTTACCGAATCAAATTGTTCTAGCTAAAATTTTACACAGCAAATATGCATTACAAAAGCACGAACGAACCCATATCGCTAACCGAGAACGTAAAGCACCTTGTCCCATATGTGGTGTTAAATTTCTTGAAGAATCATATGTCAAGACTCACATGCAAATTCATAATGAAAATAGGGTTAAAAAGCACAAATGCGAGTTTTGTGACAAATCGTTCTTTGAAAAAGGAAGTCTAAACGTTCACAGGCGAATACATTTGGGAACAATGATACCCTGTAGCTTATGTTCAAAAGAATTTTTTCGGCAAGTGGATTTAGACATACATATGAATTCCCATTCGGCCACGTTATTAAATGGTGAAACGAAGAAAAGAGTAAGTAGAAAATATAAAATATGCAAGGCAGATCAATCAATTAATCGCATATCTACAATAATAATACAAATAGAATAACTTTTTGTCAAAATAATTTTCTGTTGTCACGATTTTCCCATACACTTTCGCACACTTTTAGTGTGCCTTTAAATAAGGTATTTGATAGAAATCGATCGATTTCAAAACGTTAGTGTGTGAAGATTCTTTAAATAATTTTAAATATTTCCATCACATACCTTTATGTACATATATTCCTTTTTGCTCTTGTAGTCTAGATATTGGGTTCGCTGCAAATACTGTGACAAAAACATAATGAGTACTAGTTTCAAGTCTCATACCGCAGTTCACTTAAATGAGCCTCTTATGAAGTGTTCAATTTGTAATAAAGAATTCTTCCGCCGTGATAGGTAAGGACAACTTTTTATACTTAATTTCATTATTTTTAATTAAAAAAACGTTTTATTTGTTAATACATTAGCTGCACGGAACATATAAAGATGGTACATAAAAAAAAGGACTATAATGACTTTATTATATTATATAAAAAAAATCGTTTATCACATTTATATTTAAAACAAACGACTGAAATACGAGTGAATGAAGATTAGTACGTATTGTAAGCATATAATATAAATTTAAACGAAATCTAATTAAAATCGATATACATATCGTTATAAGAAATTAAAATTCGCGTATCTTTACATTTTGAAAGTTTATACGACAAAGGAAAAAAAGTAACGTCTTTCTATTTTTTGTTTATAATTTGGGGGTATTTTGTTATATACAATATTTAACAACAAAGTGCTATTTAAGTGTTTGCTAGTTACGTGGTTTTGATTTTCAGATAACAATATGTATGTATATATTATGTAATATGCAAAATAATTCAGAAATAAGAATACATTCATACCAGAAGTAGATGATAATTACACTGTGATAGTAAAAAATTTGGACAAGAGCTATAATAGTTGCTGTTACCTAATTTGGAGTCAAGGATCCGAATGGCGTCAACCATTTTGTCAGAATGGTGTAAGTTTTCGAGATATTGGTATTTTATTGTATTCTTTGGATACTCTTATAATAAGCGATCTTATATGCAAATTATGTGAACAGTAAACGGTTATATTTTTGTTTGCATAATATAAGTTACAAGAAAGCATTTTAAAATCCATTTTATGTTTACTTGTTCCCTCCCAAATTCATATTAAATATACAATAAAAATTTCATTAATAAAATCTATTTTTAAATTAATTTTTTATTTCGTCAAATTCATTATACAAATTGAAAAAATCAACACAATAGCAAAAAATTGGGACTTGTTAAACCGTTGTTGAAAACTACTATTGGCAGGGTCATGTTATTTTCTAGACCTTATTGAACAGAAGTACACTTTCATTAGCACAAAATTGTTCTCGAGAGCGAGTAGACAAGCTTCAATTTTTTGGTATTGTGTTGACGTGACGACGACTGGAATAATTGTGCTTGTTTTTTTTAAAGAGAAGTAACACTTAAGCTATTAGTATGCCTACCAACCAGTAGGTGTTTTACCTTTGGGAAATGATTGTTTTACATCACTGAGGTTGCGCTTTGTATTAGTTTTTAGCGCCTGATGTCAAGTAGGCGCATTAAATGTGTTAAGCTGTGTCGCCATTTTTTTATTATTTTACTTCGCCGGCGATTTCGATAGGCTAATGTCCTTTAAATCCGATCATATGGTTGTTACTTTATTCTTTTTAAGCGTTTAAAGCAAACACCTTTACGCTATGCCCCCAGGAGCCGAGTGATTTTCGTTATTTTCACATACACAGCACGATTGTTAACGAAACTCTCTAGAAAAAGTACAAAAACAATATTTAATTCAGTTGTATGCTAGCTTTCAAGCACAAAGTAAGCTTTCAAGTAAGCAAGTCGACGCTTTTCTTATGAACAAACAACAACAACACACATTGACTTTTTTCAGCATTTTAAATATTTTCGGTACACTTTGAATATTTTTCCTTATTCTATTCGTATATTAAAATATGGAGAGTAGAGTGGGAAAAAAAAATATTTTGCCATTAAGTATATTTGATGAAGCTGAATCACAATACCCACATTTTTAAGCTTGCTCTCTTTGTAAGGACCACTGGTTTAAATTATTCACATACATACATGCATACAAAATAAAAAGTTATAAATTCGAACACTGTTATTATTGTTTAGCTTGTTTATAGAATTCGTTACGGAATTTAATTTGAAACGGAATTCCAATTATGAATGGGTTCATGAAAACTGAAAGAAATTGCTTTGTTTGAATCAAGACGTATTTAACAGTGTGGCTTTAAACATTTTTAAAATACTTTACCGAGCACTTTAAAGGCATTTGACATTTCTAAAGCTATAAATTAATTATAATAGAATAAAATTTGACTACTCTTACCCAAGGCAAGTTCAAAACAGGTGGACTCGCCTCAAATCCCTTTCAAAAATACCTGCTTTATTAAAATCTAACGTCAAAATCAAACATAAAAAAGTTTTAACAAACAAAAACGCTCAAAATGTAAGGAGCAAATTATAATCAGCTGAGCTCAGGTGCTCTTGGCAGCTCAGGTGAATATATTTTGCTCCTTGCATTTTGATCTGTGCTGTTTGTCAAAATTAAATTATATATAGTGTTTGATTTTGACAAAGAAAGCAGGTATTTTTCAAAGCGAATTGGGGCGGGTCTATCTGTTATCTGAATTTCCCTTGGGCTGCTGCATGCCCTTATTGAGGTTCGTTGGCTAAAATTTATCTGGCAGCACCGTTTTGCTGGGTTATAACCCATTATTTGTTTACATTTTCTTAGTTACTTTTGGTGGAGGCGAAACAGTCCTCCGAACTGTACAAATAATTCTTCATCCACAGATGGAGTAACCGAACAGAGGGTGAAAAATAGAAGTTGCTTTTCAGGAAACAGCTTAAAATGAATAGTGAGGAAGTCGGTGATAATAAATGCCGTATTTGCTTGCAAAATAACGTGGAACTGGATTGGAATGATTTATTATATGACTATAGCCATCTAACATACAAAGATTGCTATTTTAAATATACTCAGCTGGAATACTTTGGTTTGTACCCACCATGTATCGATGGCGTTGTGATGAAAAGAGGCGCTCGTCTGCGGTTGGAAACTGCAAATTCCCCCTTTTTACGCAACACCATAAATATTTATGTTATAATAAAAAGTTATATGATTCAAGACGTACATACGTACATATTTTCTTAATAGATGATAATTTTTCCACCATGTTATGTCGTAATTGCTCTAACGCCTTAGAATATATTGAGGTTTTCATTTCGAAAGCTATTGAAACCCATGTTATGTTACAGAAAATTCATCGCTATAATATAGTAATTAAAGATGATAAAGATAATACAAACTGCGCGACATCAAATTTGGAAACGGAATTTGTTCCAGAAATTAAAAATTTCTCTATGCACGAGTCCTCTAGGAGAGAGATTCTTACTTTACCTTCGGAGAAAAAGACATGCAGCATATCTGAAAGCTGTACAACTCCCCTAGCGCAAAAAAGAAAGCAGCAGAAACGTAAATTAGATAGAAGAGTAAATGAAATGAAAAAATTAAAAAATTCAATGTATCAGATAAAAAGTGACGAATTGCTCTTCGATGACAAAAAACGTTCAAAAGTGTGTGACAATGAAAGTATTAAAAAACCAGAAAATTCAATCAATAATTCGAAGGAAATGCCATCGAGCGAAAATGTAAACTTAAAGCCTGGACATTTTATAGATATAGAAAATTTCGATTTATCCGCCGGTATCTTAGTGAAACAGCAGCATTTAAAAAAATATAATCCTGAATTAACAGAACCACCAGCTACAAAGAAGTATAATATGAAAAAAGAAAAATACAAATCAGTACCAAAGATTTCCTTTGAAGAGGATCTTAACGAAAGTTGCAATGATGAAGAAACAAAATCAGCAGCAAATAAGAAAACTGAAAATGAAAGAGAAGAAGACGAATCATTGGAGCAGAATATTAATGAAAACTGCATTACAAAATACCAGGATGGTAGAGCAAAGGAAAAGAAAATATTATTATGCCAATATTGTTGTAAGTAATGTGTTAACATACATATGTATGTACATATTTATGGACTTGTTTTATTACACCTATGATATTGGAGATCAGTCCATTTTATGAGCATTCCAAAAAGTTTTTGGGGGGTCTAGCGATGCTCATTCGTGTACTAAACCATGTCTAAAAATCCGTTGTTTGGGTTTTTAGCTTGTCTACATACATGCATTTCATTGGTGCTTTTCCAAATCATCAGTAGACTTTAAACCATATTTTTGAAAAGTTTCAAACTCTTATCTTATACAAAAAATTAAAAAAACAAATGAGAACAAAAGTTTTTGAAATTGAAAAGATATCGAGGCGATCTCGATCTCGATTAATAAATAAAAAAAACGTCTAAAATTTTTAGATTTTCGTAGTTTTTTGTGTGCATACATATGTTTTATTTACCTCCAACATAACATACACAAAATTGTACATCATATGAGAGGTTTTTTCAAACCGCGTCTAATGGTGTATTAAACCCGGTCGGTCATACCATTGAAAACACAAAATTGGACAAAAACTATGGTTTTTAGGAGTTTTATAACATAAGTAGGTTGACAGGTCGCCGGTGAAGAATTAGAAAAGAGTACCAGCCCACTTGGGTCCAAAGTAATTATGATCCCTTTGTGTTTATAACATAAGTAAGTCCTATTAATTTTATATGAAGATGAAAAAAATTGATTTTATCCTTTAAGATCATAGTTTGGCTTGTTTTTATGTTTTCCAAATTATCTTGGGTCTTATAATGACCCCTTGTGAACTTACCGTGTCTATTTCTGAAACAAAATTACATACACAACCATTAGTTGCACACATATTGTGCAATAATTTTCATATACTCCACTCCGAGCCATATAATTGAATTAGCATAAAATCAATTCATGAGCAAATAAAATAAGAATGGGTAAACAACTTTTAATTTAGATTGATTTATTTTGAATCATATGATTTACCAGAAACTAGACAGTTATCACGCAACCCCAGATTCTTGTACGTGCACGAAGTTGTCCAAACTTGCAGAAATGCTTTTTTCAATACAAATTTTGTATTAAAAAGCTTTCTAAATAATTTTAAGTAGCTTCATGAGAACTGACAATATGTTTGTTAGGACCGTTATATAATTTGTGAACCGTCCCTTACTAAAAAATGGCTATCGAAACTATATCCAAATAATAAATAATATTAAAGTAAAAATCTATAAAATTCCAAGCATCATAATTTTAAGGTTGCTGTGTTTTCTTAATTTTATTGAAGTAGTAGAAGGCACAATTTTGAATCGTTCAGTAACGGTATCATGCATTAATCATTACTTGAAAATATCTGATAACTTCCAAACGGCTGGATTGATATTCTTTAAGGTAAGGAGACTCTAGATCAAGTCATTTTTCAAACAAAAACACATTAAAATCAGCCCCGCTGTTTGGAAGGTACTGTGTCACAGACATACGGTATACGGGAGGATACAACTATAAAATAGTTTGGAAGTTCCAAACGGCTGGACCGATTCTCTTGAAACGTAGTTAAGAGCACTCTGGATTAGGCCGACTTTCAATCAAAAATAATAATCGGTGCAGTCGTTTGAAATCTCCACAGATTCACACTTCAAACTTATAACATCCCTCTTTCTTATTGGTTTTCTTTGGGGTTACAAAATAAATATAAATTTTCAAACATGTTAATTGATTTTTAAAGCTTTAAAGATTAAAGGAACTAATCAACTAGAAAGGCATGAAGCTACGCACAGTGAGAATAGAAAACGCACTGAAACTTGCCCTAAATGCGGAATTAAACTATATACTAGATCGACATTAAATGAACATATGAAAATCCATGATGAGAATCGGCAAAAAAAATACAATTGTGAATTTTGTGAAAAAGCTTTCTTCAATAAAGGAACACTTAATGTTCATAGACGTATACATCTTGGACTCATGGTAAAATGCCAAATATGTCCAAAAGAATTTTTCCGTCAAACCGAATTAGACAAACACATGAATTCCCATTCAGCTGCGTTAATCAATGTCGAACCCAAGAAAAGAGTAAGTAGGAAGTTTTTATATATTTTACCTTTTAATTACAAATGTTTCATCTTTTAGTCTAGATATTTGGTTCGCTGTAAGTACTGTAACAAAAACATAATGAGCACGAGCTTCAAGTCTCATACGGCAGCTCACTTAAATGAGCCTTTGATGAAGTGCTCCATTTGTAGTAAAGAATTTTTCCGCCGTAATAGGTATGAAAATCTTTTTACAAATATTTCTTTAATTGAAAAATACCTTTTCTGTCAACAACTTAGCTGCACTGACCATTTGAAGACTATCCATAAGAAAACTGTAGACGAATATAACCACTTTATTATTTTATACAAAAGAAATCGGTTATCACATTTATATTTAGAGCAAACGACTGAATTACAACAGAATTAAGATTAGTACACAAATTTGTAAATGTATTTCTGTGTTTTCCGTAAGAAAATAATATAATTGGAGAAACAAAATTTAAATTTACTTTTTTTTCTAGATTAATTTAATTACATTATAAATAATAAGAATAATAATCATACTTTTAAGTTATGAATTTTTGTCAACTGTTACATGCTTTAGGTCTCCGTTCTGATAGAGTAATTTAATTGGAAATTTTAAATTTAATTAAAACGAACTTAAGCCAGAATAATTAAAAAATTTTTTGGATTATAATACTTTTTGTAACATTTACTTCAATATATTGGGACCGTTTTCAAATTTAATTAAATGAATGTAAATTTTCTTGTATTTAATAAATAAGAATGAAAAAGTTATATTTGTTGTGAGTTTCAAATGGAATTGGGTAGAATATCTCGAATATTAAATTTACCTAATAAATAAGAAACAGAAAATAAAAAAAAAAATATTTAAATATATGCAACATTATTGTTACTTGTTGTGGTTGCACTATAATTTTCCGTAAAGTAAAAAAACCTACTAATTCTTGCAAAAAACAAACGACTCCAAAATAAGTAACGACAGACAGACATTTAATTCGATAAAGAAATTAAAACAGCATGACCAATCTGGAAGTAAAACTTTCAAAATAAATTAAAAGAAAATTCCAAAAAGTTTCATAAATGGCAGAGTTTTGAGTTGCATTTACTTTGTCACTGTACGTTTCACAAAGGCCTCCTCCATATCCTAAGTTTTCATTTAACAACGTAACTCCGTTAGCACAACAAAAACATTGTTTTCGACAAGCTTTTGTTCACAAAGTTTTCTGCAACACAATTCACTCAATTGAAAACACTAGAATGTGACAACTCCTCAGTTCACGAAAATAATTTATCTTTCTCAAGAAGAAAGACTTCAAACTAAATATGAAAAAAATACTCCTTGGTTTTATTCATTCGCTTACGAAATATCGTCATCTTTTAAAAATAAAAATATTTAACACAAAATAAAGTTATAGTTTTATTCATTTACCTACGAAATATCGCTTTCTTTCGAAAATAAAAATATTTAACGCAAAATAAAGTTCGAGCGAACCACAACTGTTACGCGCTCTTTTCAACTCATTTACGTGCGTCAGTAGTTGATAGTTCAGTCAACCAATAGGTCGACCTATCATTCAATCACTAAGGCATGCACCAGCACTTGCGTTTATTCGTAAAATACACTTTCTCATTCGTAATTTACACTCCAATTACATACACAAATTATGTAATTACCCATACAAAATTTTGAGAGTGAATTACCTCAGATGTGTGTGAAATACCTTCTGAATTACCATGAAACAAAGAAAAACGCAATGAATTCCGTAGATCCGTAAACTTAATTTAAAAAGCTTTATTTTGACATTTTAACTATAGAAATACATCTTCCATCGCTTTCAAATATGAACAACTTTTGGCATAATATATGTAGTTACAGAAACACTTTTATTCACATCCTTCTAATAACTGTTGGAATATAACGTAAATGACAGATAGTATTCGCAACGTATAGATACAGGAACACTTGTGTGTTAAAACCCAATTTTTGGTTTCAATTCGCTTAGTTTTTCTTTTAATTCACTCGTTTCATACCAAAAGTCTTTCAATGCGAGAAATACAGAAACGAAGTACTGGTTGATCTATCTGAAAGCAGAAAGGTAGACCAGAGATGAAACAAAAAAATGGGAATTTAAGCTGTTGATTAAATCTTAAACGGAATGGAACATTAACAAATATTTTAAGATACTAATTAACATTCAAAAGCTTAATTGCCTATACTTACATATATTGTTGTAAATCAAAATTTTAACTTATGCATAATAATTAAAAATGGTTAACATATTGGGTTCAAATAGAATCACCGAGCTCAGTAAAAAGTTTGTTTTATTCCATGGATTCTAGGCAACTTCACGCATTTTGCAAGCAAAAATAATGCTTTACGTGCAAAAAATCGACTAATCCGGGTCTGAGGAAATTTGGTTCCTTTGTTTAGATTGGCTATTTTCCTATTTCAAAATAAAATTTAAAATTTGATTATATTAAAACACGGACTCCATAACGATTCATGGTTTACGTAATTTCTAACTATTCGACAAGGCTGAAAGTTTTAAGTGCACTAAAATCCTAATTCTAAAGGTTTTAATTTTTTTTCAAGTTGGCTAGTAAATCTTTCAATTCGATTGTGCTGTGTGTGTTCGGGTCTCTTGATCAGCTGTCAAAATTTATGTTTGTAGTTTTCCATTGCAAAGAAAAAGTTAAGTATTTCTTTCATTTCATTGAATTTTAATTAAAAAATATAAAAATGACATTAGTGGCTAACATGGATGCTTGGAGAAATTTTCCAATTGCCCGAAGAAAATCTAGTACTTTGGAAAATAAAAAGTACGGATTGCAAAAATAAAATCAGAAAGGCAAAAGCAATGCATTCTGAAATAATCATTATTGCAATTATTTTTCTTTTTTCAGCCAATGCAATAGAAGTTTTTAATTTTTAAATTTGTATTTTGTAATTTTAAAAAACATAAATTTGACAAATGAATGAAAATCTTTCAATTCAGTTTATGACGTGTGTGGTCAAGAATCAATTCCATTGAAAGATTAAATTGACAATGTAATTGAAACGTGTATGGGGTGCTTAAAACAAATTGATATAATATATTTTGTTAGGTATGTGGTACTTTTATGGGAACCAGTGTTCGGATGCACTTTATATTGATTATGGAGGAGTTACGTTTTCTTTTTCATATTGTGTTTGATATTCAGGAAATATAACACAAGTGATCTGCCAGCTTGCCTAAAATATATACGGTAATGAGTACTCGGTACTCAAACTCTCAATAATCTTACTGCACTACTCTTTTACATCTTGTTAAAGAATTCTACTGAGGTAAACAATAAAGTCATCTGTGGAAGCCAGAAATGAATGACCAGGATTTCAAAGAAAATAAATGTCGTATATGTTTGGAAGATAACATGGTAGTGGATTGGAATGATTTCTTACATGACTATAGCACTCTGACATACAAAGATTGTTACTACAAGTATACGCAATTAGAATACTTTATTGGTTTGTATAAACAACAAGGACCTAATATGTACGTACATATATCAAATCTTATTTCCTTATAGATGCTGATGATTTATCATCCGGACTATGCCGTAATTGTTCTGATGGCTTAGAATATATTGATGCTTTCATTTCGAAAGCTATTGAAACCCATATGATATTACAGGAAAGACTTAGCTTTAATATTATAATTAAAGAGGATGAAGTTGACACAAAAAACGAACCCTCAAATTTTGAAACAGTATTAGTGGAAGAAACTGATGTTAAACCAGATATACAAAATATCCTTAAGTACGAGGAATCTACGGATGAACTTCTCAATGCAGCTGCAGACACTAGCTATAGCATATCAGAAAGGTGTGCAACTCCATTAACACAAAAACCGCGAAAACGAAAATCTATAAAAACCGTGGCTAGGAGAAAATTTGCCTACGCGGAAGAACAATTAAAAAGTGAATCGCTCTTTGATAAAAAAAAACATTCGACGAAGATGGAACAACCAATATGTTGCTCTGTATGTTGTAAGTATATACAGTACTGTGAAGATAAAAGCTACCACCAACATAAATATGAATAATCTTAACTAGGTTCCGTTAGTTTTTTTAATTATAAAAATTTTCATATCTTAGATATACTTTGAGATAGCATAAATACAAAAATGTATGCAAAATGTGTAAAGCTTAACGTTTTGCATTAAAGTTTTTATTATATGTGAATAATTAATTAATTTACTATTTGTCATCAAAAACTCGTTTTCGCCAAAAACTTGAGTTAAATTTTTTTTTAAATATGTATATTGAATGTAACTAATGGTTTTTTAAATTTCATAATTTTTTTTACTTTTTGCTACGTAGCAATGTCTTAAAAATAGGGTTACTGAAAAGGTGAAAAAATAGTTACACAAAATAATATATTTTTGTTGAAAAATAATCAAAATATAATAATCGTATTAAAGTAGCTTCCAAAATTTTCATTTATTTATTCGCTATATACTTCTAAAAGTTTCTTATCTTTGTTTAAGCTAAAGTATTGGCCTCTAAATATAAGGCAATTAAACACGAAGAAACACACATTAAAAATCGTGAACGTAAGGAGACTTGCAATAAATGTGGCCTAAAATTTTATTGCAAAACTACTCTAAATTCACACATGCTGACGCATATAGAAAATCGAGAGAAAGCTCACAAGTGCGACTTTTGCGATAAGGCTTTTTACAGCAAAGGTTGTCTTAATGTACATCGACGAATACACTTAGGTCAAATGGTATCATGTAGTTTGTGCACAAAGAAATATTATCGCCAAATTGACTTGGACAAACATATGACTTCGCATTCAGCCGTAAGGATCACTTCCGATATAAAAATAAAAGTAAGTACAATAAACATACTTATCGAATAATTGATGGAAATCGAATTTGAAAACGAAACGATATAAAATAGAAAAATTATGTCTGCTGTAGTAATTTTTTACGTTTTGTACACTTTTCAAATTTTTTTATAGTTTTTCCTTAGTTTTTGTTAAATTTACTTAAAAAGTGAGGAAAAAGAAGTAGAAGATGCACCACATTCGCACCACTTCAAATTATAAAGAAACACGAATGAATTTTACTTTTTCTTGTCATTGAGACGAAGTGCTTTGTTTTTGACACCTTTTAAGTTAATAACATTATATCGTAGTTTATATGTTATACAAATTCGAAAGTGAGATGCTATTTTTTACATATTAAAAAGGAAATAGTAAATGATTTATTAATTTAATTCTCTTTAAATTATTTTATGATTAAAGTTTCATACTGTTTGTATTTTATCTTCTGGTTTGTTTTTTCAAAGGTAAAAATGTGAGATTGTTTTAAAAATAATTCTTAAAATTGTTCGAAACTCATGCCACATTTAAGAAAAAAATCGTTTTGAAATCATTCAATTTCCATCATATTCTTATATGTAGATATTTACATACATACATACATATGTACACTAGAGCAACTCACGGACAAAAGTTTTTGTTATATGTAGATTGGTTTGTTTTATGAGTGTTCTCAAAACATTTTCATTCGTGAGTTGGAACGTATCCAAAAAATGTATTTTTTGGTTGACAGTGTATATAAAAGATAATTATGTGTGCCGAAGTCGAATATTCCACTGTGAAAACTTGCCCTAGGTTAAAGAAAACATTTGCATCTTTTCTTAATTCTATAACAAATTGACAAATTCTCGAACTTTCTAATTCGACTTCGACATACACAATCTAGAGGTATACATAATATAAAAGGTGTTTTTAAGTCGCATACAATGTGATATTCTATAAAAACTATTATTCTCATCGATAGACCCCCGAAATGTTATGTGAATCCTAATAAAATTAGCAGCACTATGCCTGTGTAAATGGGTTATTAATTCTACAGGAAATCATTTCCTTTAAACTTGATTTATTTTGCTGCTTTTAAGCAATCTTTTTGATATTAAATTGGATTTACATTAAGCTGGTTGAATATTAATTTGGAATGAATTTCCGTCATCCCACGTCAAATTTGGTTGATAAACAGACCGGTTTCGGCTATGTGCCATCTTCAGTGTTCTCTCAGTAACAGGTTGAATATTACTTGTGGATCTTTCAATTCAATTTGTGGGAGCATTATTTTTCTCGTGACTCATGGATTGGCTATTTGCTACATACATACATTCATACATACAAACATATGTGTGTATAGGATAGTATCACTTGCAGACAAAATATCTAGTATGTAGCTAGAATTATACTAGTTGCTTTCAACTTCAGACTAGTTGTCTGTCTGTCTTTTTTTCATATATCGAACTATCGATTTTTGAAAAAAAATGTTTTTTTTCCTACTTAAGTAGTTTCAATATCAATCCGCCCCTGTAGATATTCTCAGAGATTCATAAGGATAGACTAAATATTTTTTCAAGTGTTCTGCGATGAGAGTTTTCCTCTGGAAAATCAACGAAAGCAAAAATATTGCGCTGGAAACAATTAAGAAGAGGGACATTATTGCTATATGACCAAATTTTTACTTGCTAATCTTATTTTAATAAATTTTGAACTGCAATAATTGTTCCTAAAGCACACAAGACGTGAAAACCCGCGTTCTATGGTGATGACAATTCTAAAAGCGCCTCTGACTAAAGCGAATAAAAAAATTTAAAAATTCGTAGGGATCAGAAAAATTACTTAATTGTGTGATTACAAGTCTATCTATCTATTTTGTATTATTTCTTTAATACAAAATAATTATTTGAAAGTATTCAAATAAAATTTAAATTGCATTTTGAAGAAAGTAAAAAAAGTATCAAATAGGTAATAAAAATAGTGTTTGTATTTTAAATAAACTTAATTTAAATAAATCATATCTGGGGGCAAATTACGGCATTCGATATCCAACGAAATTTTTTGAATTTGTATGGAAATTCCGTTCGATATCGAATTTGTATGGAAATTTCGTTCGATATCGAATGCCGCAATTTGCCCCCTGGTTGCTGTAGTGTTTCATTCACTTCAACAAATTCACATTAGTTGTATCATATCTTGTATAACAAATTCATACAAATATTTTGTTTATTCACTTTAAACTCGTTTGCTGAAGTACCAGTTTGGGAGAAAATTTTTTTCCATGGGAAATCAAATAAATTCCTTGAAAATACATATTTATGTATGTATGTATGTATATTTATAATGGAGCAAAAAAGTTATGATCAAGATACATTTATTTACTAGGTAGAATTGAAAACACACATGGTTTCCTTAATTTACTGTTAAAAATTGTTTAAGTGAGAAAACAAATGTGGAAATAAATTAGAGAAAATTTTAAACTTCATTTGAAAATTAATAAAAACGGAAGCAACGGAAGCTTCTTCCGCATTCCAAACCGCGACCGCAGAGACAATTACATTTAAAGTTTATTTTATGTTTCCTATTTCAGTTACCATAAAGCTATAGTTTCAATGATAAAAACTCCTGAATAACCTACATGTATTGTAAGATAATAAAAAATGTTTTAAACGATATTAACTTCTCATTTATTCAATAAAAGAAAAAAATTTGTTTTCTTATCGGTCTCCACGCTCAAAAAGTGTAACTTGAATTAATATCAAAGAAAAAACTTGAATTAATATCAAAGAAAAAACTTTACTTAATATCAAAGAAAAAACTTTACTTAATATCAAAGAAAAAACTTGAATTAATATCAAAGAAAAAAAATACGGCATAAATAAAAAATAAATAAATAATTATAATTGCATAAGTTAATAAAAAATGCTATGCAATAGCTTTCCCGCGTCTTTTTTACTTTTACATATTTACAAAACAAAAAAAATTTTGGTATTTTGTTTTATTTCACTCAAATGCTGTTTGATATTTTCAACTAAGAAACAACAATTGGAGTCCAAGTTGTGTTTGTCATATTGTATTTGTTGTAAAATAGTAAATGTATCTTGGCTATGATTTTCAAGAAAAACCAAAAATATTTATTTTCCAGAAAAAAATATTTATTCGCTGTAAAGATTGTGGGGAAAATGTTCGTAGCACAAATTTTAAATCTCATACGGCTAAACATATGAATGAGCCTTTGTTTAAATGTGCTATTTGTAATAAGGAGTTTTTCTTCAGAGATAGGTAAGTAATAAACATTGGAACTGTGTAGAATTGTTTAACGATATTTTCCTCCTGATGAAGTTACCCAAAGGGTAACGAAAAATTAAGAAAAAAAAATAAATTTGGTTGTTTTTTATAGAAAAGTGACCTCAAGCTCAATTGGAAGAATAATTAAATATATTAAGAAAAGGTCGAAAAATTATATATTAGAAAATGATTTCTGATAAATACATATGTACATGAAATATTGATTTTTTTAAATTACGACTGCTTATAAAATTTCTTTCTTTTTAGCTGTGTTAAACATTTAAAAAAAACCCATAAAAAAACGTGTGGGGGAATAAAAAATTGTATTATAGCTTACAAAAGGAACCGCCTTTCCCATTTATACATGGAGCAATATTCCAGTGAACAAGTCAAAGATAAATAAATTGGAATACATACATATGTACATATGTATGTAGATACTTCTGTTGTGAAATTATTTGTTTTGAACTGTTATCATTATTTTTCTTTCTGGAATAACGAATAAATTTTAAATATTCGAACGGATAAAAAATAAAAATGTTTGTTCAAATAACATTAAACTAACAATATTTTAAAGTAATCGATAGTTTAATGTTTTTATTCACGGTACAATTAATTGTACCATACTTTTTATTAAAACAAAAGCTATCTATTACAAACGAAAAACAAGTAATACAATTCAACTCGTAAAAAAACGAGAATATTATTAGAAACCAAGGCAAATTCATAACAGGTAGACTCGCCTCAATTCGCTTTCTTTGGCAAAATCAATGTCAAACACTGTACTCGTATTTAAATCAAACATAAACAAATTTTGACCAACAAAACAGATCAAAATGCAAGGAGCAAAAAATATTCAGCTGAGCTGTCGAGACCACCTGTTATGAAATCGCATTGCATTCATAGCATGATCCGATCAAGGTAGAATAATACAGGTAGTGTCAAAGCGTAACCGACTTTTTTCGGGTCAGTCAAAATTTGATTATGCTTTACTAAAGGGCCCCAAACACTACACCAGCATGCACGCGTCATCAAGTGTTGGTGCCAGTGATTTGGTCGTGTATGGGCATTTTGTGTGATTGTACGCTTTGTTGTAGCGATATCAAACAGAATTTGATATTTTGCTGATGAAGCCAGTTTGTGGTATTGTGTATGGTGAATTTAGCTCTGTTGTGAAAAGTTGTCAAAGAGCAAACATCGCGATAAAACACATTTAATTGAATAAACTACTCATAAATTAAGAAAAAAGAATCAAAATATGTATTTTATAGTCCTTCTGAAATAAAACAAATCATTTCTAATAAATTTTTAATAAAAATATACGCATTTTCATTAATTTGTAGTTTCAAAACAATATCAATAATAAATGCGGTGCGCACTAGTTGCAACAACAAGTTGTATATTATATCAAAATTTATTGCTCGTACAAATTTGTAAACCTCCGCTTAAAAAAAATTCCCAAATACTGTCATTTGAACGATTTTATATATGTCCCTCTTATTAAATATAAAAGGTGTAGTTATTTATGTACATGGGTTTTTCGTTTCATCTATCGATATTTACATTTGGTCATTAAAATACGTACTCCTGTTACGCACTTTTTAAAAATTAGTTATTTTTGTCGAATGTTTACTTCTTTCTATTCAATTGTCAAAAAATCTGGCAAGAATTTTTTTGGTTGCATGTTCATTCAACAAAAGGACGCAAAGTAAACTTTGAATTTTTATTTATTTATTTATTTATTTATTTATTCAATTCAAGTAATATAAAAAGCCTCCTTAGGCCAATAAAATATATATTACAACAGCAAAAAACCCGAATTAACTGATTTCATAAAACATATACAAATTATTAAAGAAACTATAAAAGTAAACTTACAGATGGCTCCCCAGCCACAGTAGATCAATTGAAATTAAAAAAAAAAAAAAAATATATTCATACAATAGAACAAATATATCCCGAAGGGAGGTTCACTCGGTTTAATACAAGGGATACATATATACCTACATACATATAAAATATGTATATAAGTACAGTACACTTGGAGTATAACAAGAATGAAAGAGTCTACTTCTTACCCGAGAGTAGAAAAATGTAACAGCAGTTTCAGGCGAAAAGCATTATTCGAGTGAGTAAATAAACGAAGATCAATAGGCAGGAAGTTCCAACATCTAGCCACTCTTACAATAAAAGACCGTTCAAAAAAACTAGATCTAATTCTAGGAATAACAATTTGGGGATTTCTAGTAGAGTGAGAAAAAACATATCTCGAACGTATTTGAGAAGGTTTTCCACTTTTAATAACTCCGGAAAAGTATAACAAATTACGATAATCTATAAAGCGGTCAAATGAACAGCCAAGGAAAGCCTTTGTAAAACCAGAAATATGAGCTCTCCGCCTAACACCATATACGTAACGTACAATAGCATTCACGGAGCGTTTTAACCTAGCAGTAACATAACCCACGGTGCCAGACACCACCTCTAGACCATAATTGATTTGCGGCATTAATAGCGCGTATGCCAGTCTATACTTGACGAAGAAGGGTAGAAAAATATTATTCGAGAATATTCGACGTATAGTTCTACAAACTCTGGAGCAAACTTGGTCAATATGCCCCTCGAAATTAAGTCGATCATCAATGTATACACCTAAACATTTTATTCTATCAACGAAAGATAGCCTCTCCCCACCAATCGAAACATCCAATGTTGGGTAGCTTCGTCTCGAGGAACGAAAAAGAATAGCCAAGGTTTTAGAGGAATTAACAGTTAAAGAATTTCGGGAAGACCACTGCACAAAACGTTCAAGGGTATAATTCATATTAGCTTCTAAAATATCAGGACAGTCATGATCAGAACTAAATAAAAGAAAAACATCATCAGCGAATAAAAATGACGTGCACACACTGTTATCAATATACCCCGGGAGTTCGTTTACATACAGTATAAAAAGTAATGGTCCTAAAACAGATCCCTGAGGAACCCCTGAACGCAAGGAAAGAGTCCCAGAAAAGACGCTATTTATATCCACAAATTGTTTCCTTCCAGATAAGTATGAATACACTAGCCTGCAAGCAGATCTTGAAAAACCGAAAAGCGTTCCTAGCTTGTTGATCATAACCGAATAATTAATAGAGTTAAAGGCTTTAGTTAAGTCAAGCGATACTAAAGATGCCAGTTTATTTTTACTTATCTTATCCCGTACATCATCAGTTAGTTTTATTAACAACGAGGTGGTATTATGGTACCTACGAAAGGCATATTGCGAAGGGACAATATCTCTGTGAAGAGCTGTAAGGATCTGCTCCTTAATAATATGCTCAACAGCCTTAGAAAGAGCAGGAAGAATCGATATCGGTCTTAGATCATCTACACTGCGAACGACCCGGGACTTTGGGATGGGAACTACACGCGCTACCTTCCATACAGACGGAAATTCAGAAGCGGTCAAGATGGAGTTAACATGAAAAAGGATAAGTCGAGAAATATACGGGTAAATAATCCTAACAAATTGAATGGGAATACCATCAATACCGACAGACTTAGACTTAACCATATAGTCTTCATTTATAGACTTCATTCCATATAGTGTTTCAAATTACAGTCAAGAAAACAGCTGATTGTAGTTTTTCATCCAAATTCTAAATTGATGGCATCTTGCTTAAAAATTTGCGTACAGCCTACGTCCCAGTTTCAATTTTTATGAAAATCGAATGAGAATTGATAAATAATTTGATTTTATGACAGCAGCGTACAATAAACTGCTCGTGGCGAAGCAGCCTTAGTAATGCAACTATTTATTTTCCCAATTTGTATTGGAAAATACTACGGGAATCAAACATTATTCTTTGCAAGGCGTGCTCGCTATCTGCTTTGCATATGACGGGCGACTTTTCAAATGGATTACCAAATTTCCAACTATTCGGCAAGGCTAAAAGTTTTGTGTGCCCTAAAAACAAGGCCTTACACAAAATACATACAGTAGTGAGTACTCGGTACTCAAACACTTAATAATCTTACTGCACTATTACATATTGTTAAAAAGTTCTACTACGGGAGTAACACCATAAAGTCCTCTGTGGCAACCAATAATGAATGAGCAGGATTCCAAAGAAAATAAATGTCGCATATGTTTGGAAGATAACATAGTGGTTGATTGGAATGCTTTCTTACATGACTATAGCGATCTCACATACAAAGATTGCTACTACAAGTATACTCAATTGGAATACTATGTTGGTTTGTATAAACATCAAGTATGTACATATGTATGTAAGTATATCAAAACTTATTTCCTTATAGAAGCCGATAATTTTTCAACCGGACTATGCCACATTTGTTCCGATGGGCTAGAATATCTTGATGCTTTTATTTCGAAAGCTATTGAAACCCATATGATATTACAGGAAAAACTTAGCTTTAATATCATAATTAAAGAGGATGAAGTTGACACAAAAAACGAACCCTCAGATTTTGAAACAGTATTAGTGGAAGACACTGATGTTAAACCTGATATGCAAAATATCCTAATGTACGAGGAATCTACGGATGAGCTTCTCAATGCAGCTGCAGACACTAGCTGTAGCATATCAGAAAGGTGTGCAAGTCCATTAACACAAAAACCGCGAAAACGCAAATCTATAAAAACCGCGACTAGTACAGAATTTGTTGATGCGGAAGATCAACTAAAAAATGAATCGCTCTTAGATAAAAAAAAACATTCGACGAAGATGGAACAACCAATATGTTGCTCTGTATGTTGTAAGTATATACAGTAATGTGAAGATAAAAGTTACCACCAACATAAATATGAATAATATTAATGAGAATCCGTTTGTTAGTTATAAAACTTTTTGTTATGGTTCTTCATGCTCCTTTGTTTTTCAATTCTGTGAAAATTCGAATTCTAGTGCTTTTGAGCAACCGGCATGCCGAACTTTTGCTAATACACCTTTTTTAACCGTGCGTTACCCCTAATAATAATACTGAATTAGAGAACAATAATTACAAAAATAATATTTTTTAATTATTAAATTTATATTAATCGAGATTGCCTCGATATCTCTTTTCAAAGATTGTAAAGAAATTAATAGATTCATATCGAATATAATAATTTGTTGGGATTTTTGAATGTTTCAAAGCATACTATGCTTATACTATTGTAATTTTTATAACTCTCATTGAGTTTTTAAAAGTTTTTGTATAAGTAAAGAGGTTTGAAACATTTAAAAATTAGGTTTAAGGTCTGATGATTTGGCTTTAGCACCAATGAAATGCATGTATATAGACTAGCTAAAAACCCTCAACAAACAAAAGTTTTTTATATTTTTTAGTTTTTATGTTAAATCTGTTAAGCGTGTTTTTCAATAACCCGTGCTTAGTCCGGTCATTTGCGAACCAGATAATCAAGGTTCAACTGTACTTGCGGCGCTTTGAAAAACTAAAATTCATAATGCAATTATAATTGACTTAATTGGAAATATACTTCATTTCCAAACACAAAGTTCCCCATAAAGAATTAACATTTATTTTCTCTTGAGTAATCCATACAAAATTATACAACTTCTCCATATAGAAGATTGCAAAACAAAAGCGAAAAATTAATATTTTATGTACCATACTTGATTTTTGAATTCTTTGCAAATCTACAGGTCTGTTACTCGCTAATATGATTCCAAACAGTTTCAAGAATTTAAAAGCGATCTTTACAATTTTCAAAATGTTTTCCAGAAACACCCATCTTGAACTTTCCAAATATATTTTCAATGGGTATTAACTGACATGCCTAAAAATCCATTTACAGTTACGTGGTTCAAGTTGTTTGTTTAGCGATGGCTGAACTGTGAACAGTCCATCGCTAAACAAAACAGTTTTGGATTTCTGGGTGGTTCAATTTATTTGTTATTGTAAAATTTAATCTCAAACACATGTTAAACACATAAAATGGATAGAGCTAACCTAATAAATCTAAAATTTTACTTTTATTTATAATAGAACATTTGACTAATTGTAATATAACTAAATGTCGTCACATGAAATACAAAAATGAGTTTTAAACTGATAATGGTGCATTTATAATGCAACAGTTAGTATTAATAGCCATGGAATTGCATCCGTTTTTATAAATGTTTTATAAAATTCTATTGTACTACCCAAGGCGTATTAAATTTTGCTTCGGCGAATGCACGTATAAACATTTTCATATCTTAGAAATACTTTGAGATAACATAAATACAAAAATGTATGCAAAGGCGTAAAGCTTAACTTTTTGCATTGAAATTTTTGTTATATGTGAAGAATACATTACTTTACTATTTGCCATCAAAAACTCCGGTATCTTAATTTTACAGGAAAAATAATCAAAATATAATAATCGTCTTAAAGTACCTTCCAAAATTTTGTTTTTTTATTCGCCTTTTAGTTCTAAAAGTTTCTTATCTTTGTTTAAGCTAAAGTATTGTCCTCTAAATATGTCGCAATTAAACACGAAGAAACACACATTCCAAATCGTCAACGTAAGGAGACTTGCATTAAATGTGGCCTAAAATTTTATTCCAAAACGAGTCTAAATTCACACATGCTGACGCATATAGAAAATCGAGAGAAAGCTCACAAGTGCGACTTTTGCGATAAGGCTTTTTACAGCAAAGGTTGTCTTAATGTACATCGACGAATACACTTAGGTCAAATGGTATCATGTAGTTTGTGCACAAAGAAATATTATCGCCAAACTGAATTGGACAAACATATGACTTCGCATTCAGCCGTAAGGATCACTTCCGATATAAAAATAAAAGTAAGTACAATAAACATATTTATCGAATAATTGATGGAAATCGAATTTGAAAACGAAACGATTTAAAATAGAAAAATTGTGTCTGCTGTAGTAATTTTTTACGTTTTGTACAATTTTCAAACTTTTTTATAGTTTTTCCTCAGATGTTAAAAGAATCTATTTAAAAAATGAGGAAAATGAAGTAGAGAATGCACCACATCTCTATATCTCCCATCACTTCAAATTATAAAGAAAAACCAACGAATTTTATTTCAGCGTGTCATGAGAGGAAGTGCTTTGTTTTTGACAACGTTTAATTTAATAATATTATATCGTAGTTTTACATGTTATACAAATTCGAAAGTGAGATGCTATTTTCCACATGTTACAAGAAAACAGTAAACGATGGTACAGAATTACACATTCCGTTTTTTGTTTTTTTTTTAAATTTATGATATACATAAGTTTCATACTGTTTGTATTTTATCTTCGGGTTTGGTTTTTCAAAGGCAAAAAATTGGAGATTGTTTCAAAAATTATGCTTAAAATCGTTCGAAATTCATGACACCTTTAAAAAAATCGTTTTAACAAAACATAATTAGTAGATGTGGGAAAATAACAAATTTCTTTCGAAGAAAAAAATATAAAAAAAATTACATTATGCCTATAGGACAAAATTTTTACATGCTTGCTTAGTTTATTTTAATAAATTTTGAACTGCAAAAATTGGTGCTAAAGCATCCAAGGCGCTGAACCCCGCGTTCTGCGGTGATGATAATTTTAAGAGCTCCTCTGACTCTAAACCGATTAAAAAAGTTAAAAATTCTTAGGGATAAGAAAAATTATTTAATTGTGTGATCACAAGTGTATGTACAAATTGTTTAGAATTGTTATAATTTTCAAGAAAAACAAAACATTTATTTTCCAGAAAAAAATATTTGTTCCCTGTAAAGATTGTGGGGAAAATGTTCGTAGCACAAATTTTAAATCTCATACGGCTAAACATATGAACGAGCCTTTATTTAAATGTGCGATTTGTAATAAGGAGTTTTTCTCCAGGGGTAGGTAAGTATTAAAAATTTTAACTATAATAAATCTGATTATTTATATTGCACATATTCATATATATGTATGTATGCATGTGTGTACGCTATCGTCCATATGGTAAGATTTGATTTTTTTATGTCTTGCAATTACGATTTGAAATCGTTAAGTATATGTGTTGGCAATCGCAATAAATTTTACGATTGCAACTATTACTTTGGAGTAATTTCAAAGTAGCTCGCTTAAAAGAAAATCTGATTTACCGAAATCCATCTGTACGTGTAATTCCATCTCGTTTAACATGGTCCCACACTTCAGAGGATATCTGTATAAAAATATATTTAATATACCTTGAGAAAATATTTGATTTATCTGATATTCGAAAAATTTTTATTGAAAACAGCAACACGAATTTGGGGCCATTTTTTAATTTGAAACAACGCTTTGCAGAAAATATTTACATATTTAGGGAAGCTGGTGTTCGAAATACCATATAGGAAAACATCTTTTCGCCGCTTGTGCAGACATTCTTTATTAAGCGTACACGCAAAGATTTTGTTTTGTTTGAAAAAAAAATAACTCGTTACAGTTTTCATTTAAAACTTAAATTTCCAATTATAATTGTATAAGAAAAATAAAAAGACTGGTTAGTCTTAATTTCAAATTAAAAGGTGATAATAGTGATAAAAGTGCTAATTTGTTAAATAATTATTTAACTTTTGTGCACGGTAAAAATAATTTAAAATAACAAGGGAAAATTCCTTCATGCAGGCACTGGATCTTTTATTGTTCATCTTCTTTGTCAAAAAAGTATTTGTAGAAACTTTGGGGGCCTTTGAAAACACTAATGCACAAAACGTATTGAGTCCAAGATTAAAATTCATGCAATACTTCTCCTATTAAAGCACAAATTCTATTCACTTATTTTAATTTTATTTAGCACAATTTTATTTTATTTTGATTTTGTACGTTTTTCTTTTACATTATTCCAAATATTTTTCTTATAAATTTGTCAACCGTTTTTGACATATGTTCTAATTTTCAAGGCGAAGTCGGATGAGACTACCTGTTGTGAATCTGCCTTGAAATAGAGTAAACAAATTTTGACAACCAAAATTCGAGCGAATTGAGTCAATTGATCTCTCGAGGCCTCCTGTTGTGAACTCGCCTTCCCGATAACTATAGAGTGCACACATACATACATTATTTATAATAAATATATAAAATATTGAATTTTTTAAATACGCCTGCTTATAAAATTTCTTTATTTTTAGCTGTGACAAACATTTAAAAAAAATCCATAAAAAAACCTGTGGAGGAAGAAAAAATTGTATTATAGCTTACAAAAAGAACCGCCTTTCCCATTTATTCATGGAGCAATATAAAAGTGAACAAGTCAAAGATATATAAATTGGAACATACTAGTGTTGTCAAATTATTCGAGATTTAAACAAATGAATTTTAAATATTCGAATATTCGAACGAATAATAAACATTTTTATTCGAATAACTATAAAAATTATATTATAGTTTAATGCTTTTATTCATGGTGCTATTAATTGTTTTTATTAAAACAAAAATCCATTAAAAACAAGAATGTTAAAAACTTAGATCATATACATATGTATGTACGTCGACTGCAGCTGCTGTTTCTGCACCTGTGCAGCCAACAAAATACCGCCATAAATCACTAGCAATAGTCTTGATTTTTCATATATTTCGCGCTATTAGTGTTTTTGCCGATACGACCCGAGCTGTCGCATCCGTAATACATCCTGTGTCCAGTTTGCTTTGTACATTTTTCAGCTGTTTTTGACATACGAAATACATGTTTTTAAGGCGAATTCGGTTGCGACTACCTGACTTTTAATGATTTTGAAACAATTACCATTTTTTTAATTTTTGCGATAGAAATGTCGTCGAGTTTTATGCAGTGTTCTAATTTTCAACTAATTTAAAACCTGCTTCCAATTTTGTAAATTTTTTGGAATTGACTTCCGCGATTCCCATATTAATCAAGTTTTCTTATTTTTGCAATTGTGGTTTAAAACCTTAAACCAAAAGTGCACATTTTTAAGCTATTTTGTATTTTTTTTGCTAAAGTTCGCCAGTACGTCTGTCGGAGTTGCAACCAACGAAAATGTCTGGCTCCTTAGAAAACATCTTCAAATTGTTACTCAGATTTTTTAACATGTACTCGTATGTATGAACATAACTTTTATTTTTACCCAAAAACATTAAAGTTGGAGAAATAATAAGTTTTTTTTTGCTTAAAATTATTAACTTATATCTACTTGAAAAATTAAAGTTAAAAATCAACTTTTTTCCTACTCGAAAGTTAGGTTAAGTTGAACAGGTCCCTCGAAAAAAATATAAAAATAATTTTTATTTGTGCTCAAAAAAAAAATATAAGATAAAAGTTCAAAAACAACTTGCAATTTTATTTAAAAAAATAATTCAGAAATTTATATACATATGTATAAGGTTCACGACAATCAAAATGGTGTGATTGAATTATCTCCGGAAGTTCCTTATTTGTTTTTTTTGTGTAAAAATCAAAGATTAACTGTTATCGGCCTCTGCTTTGTTTAAATTCAATATTATTAATAATTCATATTATTCCTTTGCTAGATTTGGGTTCTCAAATAGAAAATCAGAATTTATTGTACAAAACTAAAAAAAAAATTAATAATTTAACTAAGTATATGCTTTTACAAGTTAAGTAGATGCTAACTTATTATCGAAATTAGCCTAAAGATAGATAGATATTCTTCATGGTATTTGAAATTATTAAAAATTTTATTCCGTGAATTGTTGAACGCCCAATTGTTGTTGCATTCTTAAATTAGTAATACGTGAGTTCCGATCAACAAAATAATGAATGAACTCTTCATATTCACTTGAGTTTTTATGATGTACCTGTCTTAAATGCTTTGTACAACTGTAAAAAATATATATATGTATATTATTTCTTCAAAAATGTGTTTTAACTAAAAAAAATCACCTTGACCTAGAAAAGAATTTCTTATCACAAATTTTGCATTTCATTTGGGGTTGATCCAGGTGGGCAGCTACATGTTCCTTCCATTTATCAGTGAAAACAGATTTATTACAATATTGACATTCAACGACGTATTTTTTCTGTTAATAAGACTTATTATTATATCTGATTCTTTATTATATTTTGATAACGAAATTTACCTTTCCAACATTTTTCTGCAGAGGGGATACAGAATGTCTTAGTAAATGTTTATCCAAATCAATTTGACGAAAAAATTCCTTTGGGCATAACTGGCATTTTACCATTTGACCAAGATGTATACGCCTGTGAACATTAAGTGCCCCTTTATTAAAGAAAGCTTTTTCACAAAATTCACATTTGTGATTTTTTTGCCTATTTTCCTTATGGATGTTTATATGTTGATTTAATGCCATTTTAGTATAAAGTTTGACTCCGCAATGGGGGCAAGTTTCAGTACGCTTTCTATTTTCACTGTGTGTAGCTTCATGTATTTTTAGTTGATTCGTTCCGTTGACCTTTAAAGCTTTAAAAATTAATTACCATGTTTTTTTATTTATTCAACAATAAAATAGATATCAAAAATGCTACAAAACAATTGATTTGATTCAAAATTATTATATTAGAAACATCAAAAACAATAAATTTCATTAAAACAAGTTATACCAAATTCCATGGAAAATTTAACGTCAAAGTAACAAACCTATCTAAGAACTCATCTGGTTTTAATATCTAAATCAAAGAAAATTAACAGTTGAATGTCGGTGTTCAAATTAATGAGATGATGCTTAGACGAAATATTAAAAATTATGTATCAGATACGCTATTTAACTTTTAGCAATTGAAATCGGATGAGAACTCAGGTAGGATAGATAGTATAAGCAAAAATTTTCTTGACATGCTTCTTGGTACAAAAAAATTATATATTATGCATGTAAAATTATTACTCACAACAATATTGGCATATTAATATATACTTTTTCCTTGTTTTAAAAGCGTGGCTAGTAGTTGATGGCTTCGGAGAATTTGAGTCACAATTTTCGTTATGGCTGGGCTCCAATAAGGATTGTGATGGCCGTTCACAGTTTTTTTCTTTATTTTCGGAATTTTTGGTATCTGCTGATTCTGGTAATTTGGTCTCACTAATTTCGTTAAGTTTCTCATTTAAAGTCGAATGTACTGACTTTAACCTACTTCTTTTTCTATAATTTTTTGAGGGCGACGATGATTGCTCCAGCAAGGACTCATCAGTAGATTCGAAATTTTTTATATCTATAAAATGGCTAGGTTCTATAATTATATCTGCACTCATTGACATTCCATTTAGATTATCTATTGTATTTTCTGATTCTGCTATACTTTCGTTGTCACACACATTTGACAATTGTTCTATTAGAATATTATCGTCTGTTGAATCAATCGTTTCAGGCAGTTTAATTGTTGTTTTGTTTTCATTACGTTGCATTTTATACTGCCTGTTGCAAATTTCCATATCGCAATAATTAGTTTCCAGTTCTTTAGCAGTAAAAGTAACCTCAAGAATATTATGTGATTCGAATGCTTTTTCAAATAAAAAATGAGCATTTTTAAGTTCATCAGCGCATATTTCACATAAGTTTGTTGGATAACAATCAGAATCTAAAAATTAAAAAAGTTACATAGCTTTAGGTTCGTAAGTCTAGATTTTAATTCACAATTTATATATGTATGTATACGTATTTATATATGTATATAAGTATATGTATGTACATATAAATATAATGAAAAAATTTGATACTCTATTGTTAAACAAGTGCGATATGTAAGCATATTTAAAGTGGCTCAAAGTTATACCGTACATGCAGCAATCAGCAGATCAAATTTAGCGTCAGATGCTAAAAAATATTCTTGAGAAGAAAACGAGGATGCAAGCAAAGAATTTTCTTTCTCGAAACAGACGGAAACATTTAAGCGTTTAAAAGAAACTATGACCAAGTACTTTTTCCCTGCAATACGCTTGTCGACGTTTTCAAACAGTTGATTTTTCGAAGTCCGGATTTTTCTAAATTTTGTCAATAAAATATTTTTTCTACCTATTTTTTAATAATGTAAAGATTCCAACTTATGGTGCTAATTTTTCTTAAACACGACTCAAAAGGTAATTTGTATGGATAGTAATAATCGATCGATGGAATGATGAATAATCGGTCACCCTAGTATGCATCTTACTCATAATAATTTTAAGGGAATTAAAATAATTGTCCAGAAAACAATTATTTTAGTAATAAAAATGAAGTAAAAATTCACCCCTATTTTGCACTTCGATTACGTTCCCGCATTCAGTTAAGTTCGAATCGAAAAATGGTATTCCAAAAAAAAACTTAACCGAATGAAACAGATGCTTTGCTATGAAACGTATGAAATAGTAACAGAAAAAAATAAGCAATTTTGCAAACATATTAATTGTTAAATTGTAAAAAGTTAAATTTACTGAAAATAATAGTTAAATATGTATATAACAAAATAAATATTGTGGTAAGTATAATTAAATAAAAACATCAGTTCAATGCGGGAAGTAAAAAAAACCTAGAATGGGTAAGCGGAATTTGTGGCCAAACTATTCGTGTGAAGAATCCTGTAGCGCCGAAGGAACTTCATCCCAGAATGCCTGCAATTGTTCCTTGGGACGCTTCTGATATCCACACGCATCATCCTTCATTGCCAGCTTTTAATGATGATGTGTTTTTAAACACATACTCTTAAAGCCATTCAGGCCAAAAAATTCGTATTACATCGCAATACAACTTAACAATATCTGAGTAAGCAGTAGCTTAAACAATAATTTTTATTCACTTATTTTAAATTTTCCGTTTATAAAACGTTAATATTCTTATTTATTTATTTGGCTCCCCAGCCGATATAAATGTGTAATAATTTATCAAATATTAGCAATAAAAAAATATATATACATATGTATGTATATCCGGACCTGTTAGAAGGAACTAGTAAGGAGACGGAGAAACAAAAGAGAATAATAAAAAAAATATGTTACTAATTGGAGCTTCCAGTGTATCTAGATATTTTGAGGCGAAAAACGTTGTTTGAATGCGAGAATAATCTCAGTTGAAGTGGTATGGCATTCTACCAACGAGCAATCCTTACAGGAAAAGACCTAAGCATATCACAAAATATTCTAGAGATCAGTAAAAATTTGACCAACAAAATTAGGAATTTATTAAAAAAATAATTTCAGTTACATTTTTTTATACACTTTTTTGAACTACAAAAACAAAAATCGAAAACACCGTTAGTAAACAAACCACTTGCAAAAACGTAGCTACGATCGTAATGCAGAATACATACAATACGATGAAATCGTAATGATACGGGAAAAAGAACGCAGAATACCAAATTTGCAAACCGGAGAAAATTTCGAATCGATATGCAGAATAGGGGTATTATTCGTCTTCTGAACCAATATTCTTATAGGTGTTTTATTTACTATGTATTTATTTCATATTGCAATACAAAAGCCATTTGGCCAAAAACACAAGTATTACATAGCAAAAATTATAAGCAAAACCTACATAAATATAATTTATTAATAATTCATTCTAGCTATTATACAAAAAAAACCAATGAAATCAAATTTTATGTTCTAACGGAGCTAAATTTTTATTATAGCATGAAAGTGATCTAAACCACTGTTTGATACATATCAGAATTTTCCATATACCAAGCTTACAGTTGCTGCTCCGCTTTCTAAACGAAAAACGTACGGTTTAGGATCCTGCTGCTTCCTAAGGTCATTACATTGGCATCCCTTTTTATTTGAGCCATTGTATATTCTCGTTGAATTAATAAATTTTCTTACCACTTTCTTCTAATTGTGTGTATTTATAGTAGCAATCTTTGTAGCTTGTCCCGCAAAACTCAAAAATTTCTTCGTTCCAGTTTAATATTATCTTGTGATCCAGACAAATACGACACACATTTTCATTTAAATTAAAAGAATCCATTTTCGCTTAACAAAAAATTATTAAATTATAAAGCAAAATAAGCAAGTTCATAAATTAACACTGAATGATAGCACTATTGTTGCCAGATGTGATGAAACTGGTAGAAATCCAAGTACGTACAATAAACATCGTAAGCCTGCTGTAGAACAACAACTTTCCATTTTATTATATCATGGTAGATTAATAGAGGTAGTGTCGAAACGTTAATACCATACCAGTACTTCATACTATATTAATTTTTAGCCCGCTTAGCTTTTGTTCCTTCCAAAACACACTGGATTCATATGACCTTTGGGTTTTTTTTCTAATTGTGTGTGTATTGGTTTTGTTCTGCTAATGTGGGGTTGAAGCTGGTTGAAAAATTATGCCAACCAAAAACGACGCTCTTCACCGAAAATGCCTACAAGCTGCCATGTTATGCCAGCATAATTAATCTAGTGTGAAATGGTTCATACAAAATTTTTTGAATTTATATGGAAATTTCGTTCGATATCGAAAGCCGTTATTTGCACCCTGGTAATTGAAAAAATTATATAGTTACACACATTTGCTAGCATTAAATTTGCATAAGTTCAATACCACTCGATTCAGTATCGCGATATATATTTAACGTTTAGCATGCGGTATTAACACAAGTATTGATGGATGTAATTTTATTTTTATTTAGTTATTGTAAACAGTCGTTTAGCATGGTGTAAAGTGTAACCATTTTTGAATGTCAATATAATTGAATAATTTTTCATGATGTATAATGATATCGTCAATGTGAATGTCGTATTGAAAACACTATTTTTATTACAAACCGATAAAAGGACGATACACTTTGTAATCTTATGTTTACTTTCTTATTGTGCGTGATTTTTTTTTTAACATAATAATAATATATCTCAGTGACGCCATCTGGTCGTCAATTTCGACGTTTTTTGTTGGTTTTGTATTACCCTGTGGTTTTTGACTATATGACACACACACCTGTATCAGTGCTGCCAGTCTTTGGTAGCGTTCAGCTGCTCTAACAGGCTGGCCTTGTTTAATGTATCATGGTTGCGAGTAATCAAAGACGCGCCTGCTGTTGAGTACTTGAGCAGTTAGTAGTCTTACAACACTATATTTGTTTATTTATTTATAAAGTTCCAAGGAAATTATTCCTTTTCAATAATATTTACATCAAAGCCATAGGGACTGCTTTGTGTCAAAGTATTAAATATACTTCCTTTTATATGAAATATGGATTCTTTAGAATTAAGTGAAAATGTTTGCCGTATTTGTCTCGACTATAATGTACTGTTGAACTGGAATATTGAAATTTATGAGTCTTCTGGAATTAGCTACAAGGATTGCTATTACAAATACATAAAATTAAGCGAAAGTGGTAAGAAAATACAGCTGATCGACCTCTGGATTAGTGCTACACTTGTTTTCTTTTTAGATTCTGAACACTATCCAACAAACTTATGTGAACTGTGTGCTAATGAACTTAAAAATGCACATATGCTGTTTGAAAAGGCTTTGGAGTCTTTTAATATTCTTCGGGTGGCTCTCACAGCTAAATATACAGAGACTGAGTATTCCGATATGAAGGCTTCCAACGGCCAGCTTAAAATGCAAAGTGAAACTGATGCTTTGCATGAAAACAACTCTATTGAATTTAATGTTGAAAGTCCCATTGATGATAAGTCTTTAGTAGAAATACAAGACGAAATATGCTTATCGCCTGTGCGGGGCAACGAAATATTATTAGAAACAGAAAGTGCGATAGAAAGTGCCGATGTAATTTCAATAAGCGAAGATGCCTCTGAACAAAGACATTTTATAGTGATAAACAATTTCGAATCATCAGATGAAACCCTATTGCAACAGAAACTTATCAAAAGTAGCAATTCTAAATCACCAAAATTGTCAACTGCTAAAACAGCTATTAATAAACGAAAAAAGTACAAGCCTTCATCGGAACAATTTAATGAAAGCTGTGATACCGACTTACCAAAATCATCTACTTCAAAGAATTCTGATCAACTAAAGATATATAAATCGACAGCCGATCCCCTTTTAGAGCAGGCTCTTAACGAAAGCTGTGACACAAAATCTTCGGTACCATCAACAACTAAACGTAGTAAACCAAGAGAAAAATTGTGCCAGTATTGTTGTAAGTAATTTTATAATCTTTCAGAAGAAAAATGCGCGTGCATTTTTATGTATGCTTGTATATGTATTTCGAACCTAATTGGAGCTATCGTCAAACCATATAAAAATCCAACATTAAACATACTACAACTTTATTAATCGTTTGTGAATAAGCTCATAAATATTTACATCTCCAATAATAGGTTGCCCCAAATACAAGTATATTTTGAAAAATTAAGTAAATTGAATTTCTTGTATATTATGGCTTGATAAGAAATAAAAATTATTCCCAAACACAATTTCGATCATGCAACTATAAATGTACTAATCAAGGCGAATTTATTTTACAGGTGGTGTTAATATTACAACAAACACCGACTTATTAACACAAAATGTCAAAAACCGAAAAGAAAAATGTATTTCAAATAGGTTTTAGCAACTTTAATCACAATCCATTTATCCCAAACAAAAATATTTGTTTATTTATTGCAACATATTCTCTGTACCTAAAAGTTCATTGAAAAACATCACCGCCGTCACGGCTCTATTTATAACACCAAATGTAAAATCAATTTAACTTGGTACTAACAATTGATTTCAGAAAAATTTATGAATAGAGAATAAAATATATATGTACATACATGTAAATTAAAAAATAGTATATAAAAATAAAATTTAAAACAAATATAGATAACTACATGCAATTAAACTGAGTATGAGAATATATATACATATATGTATTTAATTTAACATTGAGTCAGTAGTTCTTCCAAGTTTCCCAGTAAAAAAGTTTATACACTTATTTGATCCGCGGAGGTACGACACTGAATGGACGGAAAAATCTACGTGTCAAAATAACATGATTTAAAGATACTTGTATTTGGACCACCCGGTGCATATGTATGTACATATGTTGCTTGAAAAATATATCCATATAAGGAAAATATAAAACCATAACATTTATGTATTGTTTCAGAACTATGAAATATGTAGTTTAGTGCTTTTCCTACATTTCTTATAGTTTTAAAACCACATTTAAGGTTTTTTATTGATATTCCATTGGTGTTATCGTCTCCTACTTTAAAAATGTATATATGTATTTTGGATAAGTCTGTTCTAAATTATTATTATTCTATAAAGTTTTTTCTTCTGTAAAATTAAAAAATAACTTATTTATGCTACCGATACGTACTTATTTGGTATTACTATTTTGTGTATTCGTGTAATAAAATTTACATATTTAGTATTTCTTTTTATTTTGTACATCTCCAGCAAAACAAAGGCGCTATGAACTTTCGCATATATTATCGTTGTTATTAAATATATAAATATTTGTAATAAATACTCTGATATGTTTTAAAGCTCTGAAGGTTAATGGAACAAATCATCTAAGAACGCATGAAGCTACTCACAGTGAAAATAGGGAGCGCAAACACACCTGTCCCCAATGCGGCATCAAATTGTATACAAAATTGACATTAAGTGAACATATGAAAATCCATAACGAGAATCGGCAAAAGAATCACAAATGCGAATTTTGTGAAAAAGCTTTCTTTAACAAAGGGGCGCTCAACGTTCATAGACGTATACACCTTGGTCTAATGGTAAAATGCCAGATATGTTTGAAGGAATACTTCAGACAGGTTGATTTAAACAAACATTTACAAACACATTCCGCAGCATCTCTGCAGAAAAATGTTGAGAAGGCACGTACTTTTATTTATTATGAGAACTAATTAATATTTTAACAATAATTTTTAATCACAGTTCAAATACACAGTACAATGTCAATATTGTAATAAGTCCGTTCAAACTAATAAATGGAAAGCGCATAAAGCTGAACACCTGAATCAACCTCAAATGAAATGTAAAATTTGTGATAAAATCTTCTTTTCTAGAACCAGGTATTTTATTATTTACAAACATACATAGATATTTACACAGTATATTCCAACAATTACAATTCATTTTTTTTTTGCAGCTGCACAAGTCATTTAAGAAAGACACATCGTAAAAGAGAATATGATAAATTCATTTATTACTATGTTGATTCTAATTCTCGTATGTCTCATTTGATGATAAGGCAACAAGAAGAAGTGCAAGCACTTACAAAATAAAGCGTAATGCACAGAACACAAAAAAATATATATATTTTTTTTAATTTTGAATGGTGATGTAAATATATTTTCTATTAATTTTATGTAAAAACAATAATTTCAATAGCTTTTGAAAACTAAAATTATTCATTCGGAAATGATAATACGTCAAAGAATAATTGCTCATCCAAGACAATGAGGAGTGAATAATTCGAAAACTATTTTTTCATATACATAAATACTAGTGATGTAACGAATATTTGTATCCGTATTTGCGAATATTCGCCATCGAGAATATTAACGTTCCAAAACATACATTAAATGAAAACAAGCATACACATAATTAGATCAATTTATTGAAGGCACAGCACGTCAAGCATTTGGAATGCATGAAATGTTTCGAGTTCGCGTCACCGATATGCTAATGTTGATATAAAGTATATTAACACACCACTTAACAATTTGTTTAGCACAGACAAGTATAGTCAATAATAAATTGATTAGTGCATTCACCAACCTACAGTAGAGTTATGTATGTCTGTTGTTTCTAATATTTTAAGAGTTATGTTAGTTATTTTACAGACAGTAAATATTAGAAACAAAAGAACGTTAAAATTGAAAGGATGCGTTAAAGCATGTAGCTTAATTTTTACATTGGCATGTATCTTTCGAACCGGAGAAGGTACACACTGAAATTTTCACATGGTATGGTATATTGCCATGGCCGCTTTATAACAAATACTAAAAATAAATTAAAAGATAAAATTTAAGGGTGTCCCAAACCAAGTACATAATGCAATTTATGAACCGTGGAATTCGCAGTGTGTATAGCTATGACCGATATAAGAAAATAAGAGAAAGTCAACAACTAAATTGCGAATACGAAAATAATGTATGTATTTCTTAAACATTTTATTTTTGAATTTCTTTTCTTCAAAATATCATATTAATAGGTACATAGCAAAACGCAATAATTCCACTTTTTTTAAACAGAACAATGCCGAATACTTGAAATTTAAGCCTCGAACTCAAGTCAGAATAATGGCTCTCAATTAAATTATAATTAATTACAGATGTTGAGCTTAACTGGCAATTTATTCCAATCCCTTTTTCCCACAAACACAGAAAAGTGACAATTATTAAACTTTTTATTTATATTTTCTTGATAAATATTAATATTTATGGATACTTATGTATCTATATTACATTTTTATTTAATTATTTTCAATACGTTCTTCATGGTACACATTTCCAAAAGGATTAGATTTTGTAATCCAGTACAAATAATTGATACAGTAGAGCATCCCCAAAACACCTTTTTTATTTTAAGATGTTTTAATTTAAAATGCCGATTTTAACTTTGGTTTTTCATGTACATATGTATTTATTTTCACGTTTTACATCTTTATTTATGAAATGTTTGTCCATTATTTTCGCTTTTTATTTTAAGTGTAATTCTTCTTACATGTTTTCAATAAGCAACATTTAAAAACTTTTTTTTCTCTTGAGATTTGTTATTTTATGTTTTAACATATAAATGTTCAACCATTTCCATGTTTTTAAATTCGATCAAATATTTTTATTTAAAGTATGACACTAATTACCAAAATAAATGTTTACATGTATGTACTCGTATATATAAGAAATTCAAAATGAAAGTATGTATTTGTGGATGTGTAAAATATGTAAAGACAGATTAAATGTAATAAAAATAACGTTTTAGCTTCTTATGAGGCTGATTTTTCTTTTTCTATTCATTCGTAGATCTTTTATTTAATTTGCAGAGTCCGGCCGAATGGCTAGTGTTGGATTAGGCAATTCGTTGTTCTGTAAACCAAATCTGAGTATTTTTTTCATTTCGATATTGAATCTACATATCGTTAAGTAAAATCCATAACATCAAAAATTAATATAATTTGATAAAAGTACACGATTCTCATAAATCAAAATAACCTATTATATTAGCACTTTAATTTTTTATATCACAAAGGTAAGCATTCCGGTATGTGATGGGAATCGATCGATTCCACTAAAAGCAAATTATCTGATGCGTTTTTGCTTTCGGCGTTTAGGATATTTCATTACAAGTCTATTGCACTACGTCGTCCGATTTACGGTACACGTATTTAGCAGTGATTTGTTTTGGGAAATCGTACGATTTGAAATCGATAGATTTCCATCTCACGCTGTTTATTCAAAAAGCTCTAATTGTAATATGATGCTTTAACTTATGGATTAATGCATAATGAATAGTTAGAATGTTGTTTTGTTCCTCAATGGACTGTACAAACCTAACTGAGCCTAACCAATTGCATACTCAAAGAATATAAATTTCTAATCGGCCTGTTTGCAGAATTGGATTTGAAACGGAACTCCTAATCAATGAATGGATTCATGATTGCGTGTGTAAATGGCTTTCTTCGAAATTTTTTACATTTGTTCATATTTAATTATATGGGCGCATACTTATGGTCATAAAAAATGTATACTTTAAGAGCTTAAAACCAGTATTTTTTATATGGAAATACTGATTTTAAAATCTTAAAGTATACTTTGTTTATGGCTTTGAGTGTACGCCATAGTGTTCAAAAATGGAATTTAAGCAACTGCAGGACAAAATTAAGTTTTCATGAATTACAATTCATTAACTTGTTATATCGTTTTCGAAAGAAAAATTTTCCATTTCTTCTCGTTTCAAGCAAGTGTGAAGGAAGGAGCCTTTGTTATTGGAGTTTCAGTAGAACTTGAAAATTTTTTAAGCAACTTTCCTAGTGTATTATAAGACAAATATTTATAAATAAAATACAAAAAGTATTATGTATTGTTTTATTGTATGTATCCGTAATAAAAATAAAATGCATTCGGAATTTAATTTATTTTTTAATACTACAAAATAAATGGGATATTTTTGTTGTTGATGATGTTTTCTTTTGTTGTTTTGTCATAAAACATACTCAAAATGTAATAGAATGTTTAATTAAACAGAGAATATAAAAAATATTAAAATATAATAAAAAATATGTTTCTATACAGTATTGGCCATAACTAAAGCACCCCAAAGTACACATTCTGCAAATCAAAATTGTTTTTACTAAAATAACTTTTTTTGAATATTTAATAAATAGTTATTGTATTTAATATCGTTATTTTAAAATAAACATTAGATTAACAAATAATTGTTCTCTTAAAATGTTTTTAAAATTTAAAAAAAACTAGAGAGCCACAAACCAAATCGGACAAAAAACGGCACCCCCCCCCCATAGAAATTTTAAAAATTTTGCTACGCTGCTGCATATTTCGATTGCATCATTTGATTGAAAAAAGCAACGTATAACGTACGACGAATCTATGTTCTTCGAGCTTTACTTTTGTCCTTTGCATTTTCTATTTGAAATGATTAAACATTTTTCCTAAAAAGTGAAATTAAAAACGTTTATTTATATGAATAATAAACACTCCAACAAATAAAATTATAACTTAATATAAATTTAAAAAAATGTTAATACAAAAAAAATGAGTTTTTGTAGCGTATTTTGGGGGGGTGCTTTAGATCGGGCCAAAACTATATATTTCTGTCAATCGTACGTACATAAGTATTATTATAATAAGAATAATTCGTAAAATTTTAATTTTTCATTATGTTTATATATGCTTAATATTTTTAAATTGTTTTTGTTGTATATATTTATTTTATTTTTTTTCTTAAATCAATCAGCAGCTGCAGCAGCCCTAAGAAGACGTTTATAATTATGTCTAAAAACTTGTATTGTGGTGTTTCTCTTTTTTGTTGTCAATATATATATATATATATAAATGTATATATGTACATACATATTTATATTATATATTTTGACTTTTTTCAAATACAGTGTTTTTTGTTTCACTTCTAAATTTTTTGTTTGTTGTTAATTTGTTGCTTAACAATCTGTATCATACCAAGCAGCTAAATTATTGTTGTCATTTGGTGGTGTCGGCATGTCATCCAAACCAAAGTTCAATGCGCCAGCATCAATTTCACCAACATCCATATCCATGGAATAGGGTGAAGTTGGTGCTGCACTTGGTGGGGCACCACCACCGCCGCCGCCTCCTACGGGACTGCTGATTTCCAGACCCTGCATAGAGTCTATTGGTAGAGTATCATATCCTGCTTGAATAGTTTAAAGAGAACAAAAAATTACAAGTCAATATGCTTCAAGACAATCATTTTTTTTCCTTAAAAAATAATAAAATTCAATGTTTGAAAATATGAATGAATGTAATAAAAACATTGGTATTAACAAAATTACAACAAAAATGAATTGTAAAAAAATTTAATCATGCTTCAATGTTTTAAAAAAAGGTCATGCTTTAATACATATGAATATCAAAACCAATTCAAAGCTGGCTTACATATTGTGCTATGGCGTAGGGTAAATTAATATTGACTCAATATTTTGAATCACACTTGTGTCAAAATTGTATTCAATGTTGTACTTAAAAAAATAGAAGATAATTAAGATATATATGAACTGCATAAGCTTAGTTTAGAATAGGCAAATATTTATTTGAAAAAATAAAAAATAAGCAAATGCTTACTAATAAAACTTAATTGATCGCCCATGTTGTGACACTCGCACGATTCAAAAGTTAGATACGATATTCAAATCACCAAATTTATTGCTGCCTGTCTAGTTTTGGGTTTTGTTGTTTTTTTAAGGTTATATTGGAAAAACAAAATGTTTTTGCGATGCAAAACAAAAAAAATTGAACACGAAAAGCTCGTGGCAAAATGACTTTAAAGCTGCAATTAATGAAGAGCTCAATAAAAAACACAAACTTCGGGATGTTTTCAATCCAATAGACATACCAGAGCAAGCATGAGTATATAAAAATGCAATCCAAATGCTGATTTTTTATAGATATGTTAGGTACAGTACATTTAAATAATTTCATTTAACATATTAACTTTATTGCAGGTAATCAGCACCAAGCGAATTTTTATTGTATTTTCCTATCATAATATATGTACATGTGTCAATACTCAGAAAACTCGAAAATATTTTATTAGGTACGTTTTGAAGTTTTAACATTAAAACTTCATATTCCAATATTATAAAATAAATAAATAAAATATAAATAAACGATTACGATGTTTGATTTGTCAACACATGAGTAAAAGTAGCAGCAGCAGAAAATTGATAAGCCAAAACAAATCTGATATTTTTAATTAAATTGATTGAAAATATACCAGTTTCTGATTCAAATAAAATAAAACATGTTAATATTAATTTGTATTGTCATATTAAAACTTAGTTTATGTAAAATGCATCAGTTCATGCTTGTGATTTGAAGTCGCCAAACTTCTGGCGATTGCGAACTACAGAACACCTACGAGTATCATGCGATTTCAAGTCGCATCGCAAAAAAATGTGAAATGCGAGTTTCAGAACATGGGCGAATATTTATAAATTAAGTGAAGTTGAATATTATTATTGTTAAGAATAATATCTTTTATTTTATGCAGAAACTTGTTTAAATTAATAAATGTGCATATGTCTGAGACAGTGAGCAGCATAAGTCTAGGTACCCCGCGTTCAATTTCACGAAAATCAAGCAACAATAAATATTTTTAAACAAAATTTTTTAAGTATTCGTTCAAAAATTTTAAGCCAATACAACCAACTCGTTGGTATGCTTAAGGTACGTCCAACATTTGCCCAAAAAAAACGTAACCACTAATTTTGCTTAGGGTTAGTGTGATTTAACTTGGCTTTTATATCACAAAATGAAGTCAATTATGAGTAAAATGCTATTTTTATATTATTTTTAATAAATGCCAACCCATATTTAAAAAAATATTGGAATTAAAGAAAATGCAAATTTAGGTTGTCTGTTGGTTACGTTTTTTTGGCAAATGTTTATCAGATGTGACCGTACCTTTAGAAAGTAAATATTTTTTTTTACAATTTAACAATTTTTGAGCAAAATTAATTTACTTATTTAGTGGCATGTTTCCACAATGGAAAGGATTTAATAAGTCGTGTCAACGTTGAGCATACAAGCCTTTTAACGTAGTCCTGGAATATTTTGCAGCCAACTATAATTATTTAATCATTAGAAATTGATTGATATCAAATGTGTTTTCTCAAATGACTCATAGTGTCCTAATATAGGTTTTATCGCATAACTTGCAATAAAAAATGTACATTGTGCTAAAGGGGACTTTTAAAACTACTGTTTAATTTTCTAAAAATGATAGCATAAAATTCTAAGAGATTTGCTGCAGTTTTCAAAAATAACTGACAAAAAACCAAACAGAACACAACAAGTGCATACGAGTACTCAAAAGTTTTTAAAAATTTTGGCTGAACTTTACTGCATTTTACTGAATTGTGTTCGCTTACCCAAAATACAGTAAATGAGAACACAAATTGAAAGCGTAAAGTAACAGTTCATGGCTGACTATTTAAAAATTTTACTGCTGAAATTTCTTGTGTATTTTTACAAAAATTTAAATATATTTCAGCACTATATTTACTTGCAAGAAGATGTTTCCTTAATCTTACTAATTTTTAAAATTTTTCCAGTCCCTAATTTTTTGGGCAACAGGTTTTTTTGAGAGTAACTTTTTCAGTTTACTGAGTAATTACTCATTTACTGCATTTTACTGCAAAAGTACTCGAACGCACCTAATATTTCACCAAGTATGCAATTTTTATATTTTTTTTTGTTTATATTCTGTAGTGTACATTTGAATACTTAAATATGTCACATTTTTTGTTACTTAATCTTAGAGAATTTTCGTGTTTTTTATGGGGTACATAGAAATCTAGTATTTACGCAAGGAGAGGTGGGCATAAATGCTGATAAATAAATGCCTGGTTGGCGGAACGGTGCTGTAAGTATCCCGTAACGCTGGAACGTTTGTACAATTATAGAACATTTGAAAACGTGTTATATACTTTTGACAATAACAAAAAAATAAAGCAAATAAATTTGTACAAACGATTTTATATACTTTATGGCCGGCTCTTTTGTAATTTCTTTTTTGTACAATAAAAAACTCAACTCAATCAACTGTTCACAAATGTCACTTAACAACGTTCTCAAATTCTATTTTATACTGATTAGGCCGGTTCCAGAAATTTACTATTTCAAATTAACAAAGTTACACGAAATACCATAATTTTAAGTCCAAAAATTTCATTGGTGTTATTTTATGATTTTATGCCTTGTTTCCACGGTACGTGCTTCGCTCTCTATTCATACTTCAATCCCTAATCATGAGCAAAGCAACTTGCGTCCGAAGTACGAAGAATTGTCTTCTCTAATTTTTATCGCAAATTTATAGCAAAACCAAATACTATGAAAACAAAATTATCATTTAACAAAAATTAATTAAAAAAGTTAATTTTTGAACGTAAATAAACTAAGGAAGAATTTTGTAAAGCGGTTGTATCCAGAATAACTTTCAATTTTAACGGACCACAGAAATAATCCTGAAAATTTAAGCAAGTATGTGAGTAGTATAAACACCAAGGTTCATAAACATGATTGAGAAAGCGGAGCAGGTGATTCAAGTCGTAGTGGAAACAATCTATTAGCCACTTAAATATCATGAAATAATGCTTTTATTGTCAACGAAACATGTGCATTAATTTAGGGTGGGTCGATTTAGCAATCGATATTGTCCCATCGATTTTTCGATAGCTTTTAGCATGAGGTAAAAATGTTCCACGACCACCATCGAAAAATCGATGGCACAATGTCGAACAATTTTTGTCCTTACAAATCGACCCACTCTAATGTGCATCACTAGAAAAAACTTAAATGTTTACAATAATAGACGAAATAAAGGCACAAATAAGTTGGAAATATTTTCCATTTTCTTGTTTTAAAAATAAAGTACTAGTAATGAACACTTTATTTTAGTTTTATTTATTTTTTTGTTCAAAGGAAAAGTTTGTGTAACTTTGGCCAGATAGCTGATTCGTTCTATCGGCGATACAGTACGTGGCGTCTCGTCCCAATTCACATATTGCCTGTCCATCACGACATTAATAACGAAAGTTTGCGATACACATACGGCATACATAAAAAAATATGAAAACTATGACTGGACTGGGTAAGACACTACTTTGAATTGGCTTACTTATAGCTTTCGGTACTATGGGGACTTTAAACAAATGTTTCTACTACATATATGCTTTTGTTAAAACGAAATGTAGTGCTGGAATCAATTCACTTATAACAAAATTCGATAGATATTCCATCATATAGTACATATAGTAGTATGTCTATATTAAAAATAGAATTTGAATTCTAATAATATGAAAAATTGTTCGGGTAGCAATGTCACAATCAAGATATGTATGTCGAATGTTTTTCATCTGAAAAGTTGTCTGAAAGACAACTTCAAGAGCAGCAAACTGTGGGAGATTCCCGGCATTGCTTTTATGAAGAGTTAAATTAAATATTCAAGGCTTCAACTAGCTCAGCGTAGGGTAGCGTGAGCTCTTGTGACTGACTGAAATAATCCCTAGGGTAAGTTTGACAGACGATGTATATAATATATCGAATATCTGAACTTAAAATGGTTTATTTGAAACAATGGCGCATTATTTAAAAAGTATACGTGCTAGACAAAGCAAAAATATTTTAAATTTTAATATAATTTTTTATTTTGTACAAAACAAAAAAAAAATTGGAGTAGTTTCTCATACTTAAAAATATTCCTAGTTTTGGGGTCATTTATCATCAAGCTTTTTATTTTAATTTCTTAGTGATATTTTATCAAAAAATTTTGATTGCATTGCATATTACAAAAATGACTCCACATTCAGTCATATTTCACAGCGCTTTTGTAGCAGATGTAAATAATTTAATCATGCAAAAGCATTTTGTACGCAGAAACGCATAAAACATGCATAACAAAACAAAAAAAAAAAAAAAAAGAATTGTATTTGTAAATCAAAATGCACAATGAAAATAATATTCAACAAAATTATAAGTATGGATGTCTAATAGAAAATTTAATTTTTGGAAAATATTTAAAAATTAAAAAATCAAATTAAATTAAACAACATTCGTATCTATCATGAGTTTAGAACTTTATCAATTCGAATATTTTCCGAATGTGTTGGTGTCCGGACATTCACTTCCGAAATTGTTTTGTTCGTTTTAGTTTCGAATGGATCAATCTCAGTGACTGCAAATAAATAAAAATTATTTTAATAAAAAAAATCTTTTTTGGCTATAAATTTTATATCTTATGTACTTAATTTGAAAGTTAAAACAAATTTATATTAGTGTAGGAAAAAGGGGGATATTACGTATTTACACTGTGCAACTTTGTTGCATGCAATTTTATTTTAAATGACACAATTACACAACGCAACTTTGCTGCAGGCAATTTTCATTTTAAGTGAGAAACAGAAAAAGAAATACACTTCTGTTTAAACAAAAAAGTTCTAAACTCAGGGCAGGCACAATTAAACTTTTATTTAAAAAATAAATAAAAAATAGCACTTTAAGTTGAGAGAAACTAGCATCAAAAAGTATTTCTGCTATAAAGGTGAAAAACATAGTTTATACAACTTTTTAATAAACTGTTAAAACAGTTTTCCAAATGCTTTTTAGTTTTAATCAGATGAATTTGCTGTTTATGGCAATTTATTTTTTGACAAAATGTTCCATATGGTTTTAGCTTGTTTACATTTAAATTTTTATTATATAAAAATAACGAAGCGATAGCGAAATCGTTACTTTCCAAATGAAGGCGATATCATTTTTTAGGTGGTGTTGATTTTACAACAGTACAAAATGTCAAAACAGAAAAATCCGCATCTTTTTTCTTCAAAATACATTTCGCAACAAAAACTAAATCGAAATGGGAATAGTTTTTAGGAAGCAACAGCAGCAAGTGGTGAGTATAATGTGATTAAAAGCAAAATTAAAATGTTAAAAGAGAAATGCCAACACAATTGTTTTTATTTCTAGGATTCTTTGAATTACTGCACAAGATGTCACCTACATTTCCGGTATAAATAATATAGCGTTGTGATCAATATGAATAATTTTCTATATAAAAAAATTTTGCTATCCGTCTTTCCTTGCTTTTCGGGTTGTTTCTGAAAAATATTTGTTTTCATCATGATCCAATAATACAGGTCTGTTTAATAGTCCATATGATTTTTTGTAGCGTTGTGTTTTAATGGCCGAAAATTGTGAAATTTTCAAAAGTTTTGTGTTGAAATCAGTGATGGAAAATTAAATTTCTCTTCGGTACAAAAAACATTTTAAAAATTGTTAAGCTATTATATACACAAACAAACAGACAATTCGTATTCAACGTATACTCAGTGAATATTCATAATGAATATGACCAGCTCAAAAAAAAAAAAAAACAAATACACTCATGTACACGAACATTCAGATTACAAATTCTTTGCTGTTCATTTTCGAATGAACCTGCAAAATAAAATTTGATATTTATATTCATTTTTGAATAATATAGAAAAGCTTTATTTTATGTAAAAGAACGAATACAGCAAACTACATATTTTTTGTCTATTCAAACACGAATAGAACGAAACACAACAACAATTAAAAATTCGTATGCATGAATATGAGTGAATATTTAGTACTCTGATTATGTGTGTAAAAACATGACTCTTGCGAACCTCGACAATTATGTTCAAACACATTTTTGTTGCAAATATTTATTTATATCACCTTTAAAAGTATAGTAGAATTTCGATACAAGTTTCTCTCAAACATAATAAAATTGTAAACATTAATTTATTTGAAATAATAGATAATCACCTACAAATATTCAGTAAGATTTTGATGGACAAACATTTTTGAGCATAATTCAGTTGAAAGAGAGCGTAAATAAGATTTCTAATTTTTTTTGTAGTCGATAAATTTAATACAATTTTTATTGAATATTGTATATGTATGTATATATGTAATATCATATATTGTATTGTATACACTGCGTTTATTTAGTAAAATGTTTGCCTTTTGCTAGATTTATATTTTGAAATTACTATTCTCGTTCTTTATATTTGCTTTCGGATACTGTTGAAAAAAATTGATGTGTACTTTTCTTTTTTGTTTGTTAAAGATGTTAAATTCTTGAATTTTCTGCATGAATTATTTTTTAAGTTTTTCGGAGTTTAGATTCGGATTCAGTGATGATATATGTTAGGCTGGCTCAACTGTTTGTAAGTGATTTATTTTAGCAGTATTTTATATTTATATATATATATGATATATTTTTAATTTGTTTTCCAAAATAGCACACAGGAGCGTTTAAATAATGCGTTTATGAGAGAGCATTTTTTTGACAAGTAAAAGAGAAAAATATAAAATACTTTTATTCGATTTTTTGGAAAACTCTTTGAATTAAAAACAATGATTTTCAGTTTTGTTCGATTTACTATTAAGTGATGCCAAATTCTTTCTAAATGTTTGAAATTTGTGATTAAAAGTATAAAACAAAGAAATTTGAGGCTGTTGACGCATTGATATGTATGTGTAATATATTATTTACATACTCGAATAATGATGTTTACTTATAATAACAATAAAAACAATATTAATTAAAAATAAATTAACAAAATGTATTCAAATGTGAAGTGGATGGTGAGTGTTGGATAAATGGTGCATCCGATTTTTTATTTTTATATAACTTAACAAAAAGTTTTTTTTTGTTGAGGGTTTTTAGATAGTCTATATAGTACATGCATTTCATTGGTGCTAATGCCAAATCATCAGTAGACCTTAAACCATATTTTTGAAAAGTTTCAAACCTCTTATCTTATACAAAAACTTTCGATACCTGTCTCGAATAATAAATTTAATAATTATATAATTTAATCTTTGGAAAATCTTTGAGAACAAACTTACGAAGATCCCAGCTAGCATAGGATGATTGTTAGACGATTGTGTTTAATATACGACTCCTAAAAGAATCTTCTGATAATGATCTGACGAGTAACAATAACAAAAACATCTTTTTTTTTTGATTACCAACCAATTTTTTACACATTTTCTGGCACGCTCGTCTTTTAATCTTGGAATATGTTTGATATGCAAGTCGTAAAAAAATTTTCTAATGATTATTTGAAGAGTATGAAAACAACAATGTTACACTTTGTTTAACTATACAAATCTCAAACGATTCCCTCTACGAAAAATCTCACAGAAGAATCAGTTGATGTAACAGTTTCTCCTGTGCAAGGAATCTTCTACGATTAACAAATGCGCTTGTCGACGATCAAAAACGTTCTTCATGAGATTCCCAGTAGGCTCTTTCACGATTGAAAATGCTAGCTGGGATGCACGCTTATACATACATACATTGGCGAGCAGAATTTTGTTTTGCTTTTATGACGGTATCAAAGAAAAGTTAATGAAGTTATATCATGGCTTCATAAACGCAGTTTGCAAAGCAACGCTGCAATCATATGAGTTTCACGATGACACTGCTATGCCAAATAATGCGATGAATTATCAAACGTTCACGGACGCATAATTGTATTGTCTTTCAAAAACACAAAACATCGCAAATGAAAACCATGCACACAAGGGTTGCACTGCAATTATGAACTCATGGCAATGTCAAATATATGTAATGCTATGGCGTTTATGTTTTTCGACATTCGGAGTTTTGTTAATTATGTTGTAATTTTCTATTAATACATACATACATATAAAGAAAAGTCCGGATTTGCAAATCGGTTAAGAATTATCTTGGATTTGCGACTTTTAAGAACGAATAAATGTATTTGAACAATTGTCCATTTTATTGCTGCTTTCTGTATGTATAGTATACATTTAATAGATTAGCTTTTTTTAAGAGAATTAACACTCAGGCAATTAGTATGCATACCAAACAGTAGGTGTGTTACCTTCTTTGGGAAAGGGATCCAATGGCGTACTAATTAATGCACATCTGAAAAATGCTGGATGTTGTGACTTGCCTGAAGCTGGGCTCGAGAACCCACGTTCTTAGACATTACTTGCTTTGTAGTCAACGCGCTAACTACTTCAGCCAAATTATCAACATGTAAAACTTGAATCAAATAGTTATGAGAAATCGTAAATTTATATTCAAATCATTTTATTGACTAAAGTTTGTATTCTTCTGCAGATTTGTTGCAGCATGTTGAGTTTAACAGTAAAAAAAAGTAATAGTCGCAAATATCTGGATTACGTGGAGTATGGACAGATAGTTTTATTTTTCTTTACTCGTTGTAAATAAAAAAAATAGTCTAAGGAAGTTTTTTGTGGCATATTTGTTTATAAGTACTCGTGTATCCAGCGGCCGACGGCGAATCGTCCGCATTCTAGTATTTAAATATTAAGCATTTACATAAATATAAAAACAAAAAAAAAACATTCTAAATAAACAACTTAAAACTCTCTTACTTATCTCTCTCTTATGACAAAAATATATAGAAAAAAAAACTGTCTCATTTCTACACAAAGCAAATTGGACAAACACACACACTTTGTATGTCCCTGCAGATAATATTGGACTACGTGGTGCATTATAGCTGAAACGGACTAGTTACAACATGGTGCTATGTAATGCAGTCAGGACTGTCTTTCTCAAACAAGAGCTTATTGCTGTATGACAATTGTTCGTGCTTTCACGATGGTACTCGTCCCTAACAAACTTCTTGTGAGTGGTCCATTTTTAATGACATGGAGTAGTTTTTGGGTTAGTCCGGTGTAATGCAAACCTGAGCCATATGGTCCAGCCCTAGGACATCGTTATGTTAAATAGACCATATTTTCTTCATACATTTGGGTCACTTTTGGACTAGTCCTAGTCCTTAATGGAGTATACTTTACATGCGTGTTTGGACTAGTCGCGTTATCTGCAGGGATGTAATAAGTGTGCATGTGATGTTAGCAACTTCAAACGTTCATAGCTCCCAAAACACTAAACTGATTTAAATAAAATTAAGATTGTGTACATCTATCTAAAATCCCCATTAAAAACATATAAATCTTTCCGAAATCGGTTCAGTATTACGACTGTAAAAGGGATCTCAAAAATGTGTTTGCCTATTAATAATATAGAAGATTTAGATGAAAATTATATTTAAAACCAAATATATATTTCTATATTAACGAAAGATAGATAGATTAACTAAATAAATTAACAAGGAAAATGTAAAAAGTATATGTATATCAATTACAAAGTGACAAAACAGGACACTGGGGCAGGGTAACAAAAACAAATATTGAAAATCTGTTCAAACGAATGGATAGTTAGTTGGTGGTGGTAGTGTAGGTATTTAATGGCATTAGTGAAGGTATAAGAGCATATCGATTAGATGATAGGGAGAAACAACAAACATTTGATCGAGTTAGAGAACTGTGTTGTTTTGTGAACGCTTATTGCACATATTACAATAAATTTGGTTTGTTAATAATTTGACTTTTACAAATATTTTTTTTGTCTTGTTTAAATATGATGAATAACTTTCTACATGCTTTATTTCGTTTTCCTAATTGTTATTTACTGGTAGTATTTTCGAATGGGGCATGGGGGGGTGGGTAGCTTGTTTTATTTTTGTTGGGGGGTTAAAGAACAGTTATTAATTAGAATGAAACATACAAAATTATAGGAGAGATACGTACCTTGTTGGAATGCACGACCGCCATGGGAGCTGTGTACGCTCGGTGGCCCCTGACCATAGAGGCCCTCATATGCTTGCTCGGGACCAAGCATATCCTGTGTATATATCGAGGTTTGATTTTTTTTGTTTATATATGTAAACATTTAACATTGGGATGAGTTTCAAATTGATTTGGTTTCGAAATTCAAAACGATATTTAATGTGGTATGTTGTTGTTAAAAATGGTAACAGAAAAATGTCGCATTGTAAAAAGTATTGTTGATAGGTTGATTTTTGTTTTTTATGTAATTTGATCACATATTATTTTTTAGGAGACCGGGGAAATTTCAATACGAAGGGCCACCAAAACACATTTATTTTTTTTATTAAAAAAAGATGTAGCCAAATTTGAAGCAATTTTCAATAGGTGCAGGGGGTATTTATTATCAATTTTACGTGATGTTGGGTTGGTTGATATTACGTTTAGTGTTGGTAGTAGTTGCAGTGTTGGTAGTTGTGATAATTTGCAAAAAAAAAACGAAAAACATAAAAATAAAATAAAAATTGAAACAAAAAAAAAAAAAAAAGAAAAACAAAAATTTAAATATTAATAAAAAAATAATACTAAAAAATAAAAAATTAATGATATAATAATACAACATTTAAAGCTAAAAACATAAACTTAATGATATAAAAACTAACAATTTTGCTCACTAATAACATATTGGATATGAAAGCAACAATATATATTTGATTTTTCACAAATTTCAACTACTTTTTTACAGAAATTAAAATTACTAAAAAAGGATGAAAAATTAAAAAAATGTTTCAACTAAAATGAAATGTTCAATTTAAATTTAAATGTTCAATAGCTATTCTTACATCAAATCAAAAATAATATTTTCTGTCTCATATATACAATATACTCTATCGATAAATTTGATTTTGTTATTTTATTTTCATATTTTACAAGGTTTTTTTACTTTAACTAATAATTTAAAATATGTATGGTAATTTTTTAGTTAAAAAAGAAATCATTAAACATAACGAACCTGTAAATCTGGACCCATGCCTAGATCGGCATTGCCCCATATATTGTTGTCCTCACGTAAAAGTGAATTTGTTAGCTCAATAGAGAGACGTTTCTTATAGTCTTGTGGCTTATCCTCACTCATTCGGAATAGAACCGCTGCGGCATAAGTTGCTACACCTTCGTTACGCGAATGCAATAAATCAGTTAATGGCCCTGTGGCTCCCTCTTGCTCAATTATTTCAGCCCCTTCTTTATCAGCGGCCAATTCACAAAGTACGCCAGCAGCAACACGCTACCAATTACATAAAATAAAATATTTGATTACCAAGCCACCAAATAGAGGAGAAACTCACCTGTATATTTTCTATTTCATTAAATAGCAAACGTACAAATATCGGTATAACCGATTGTTGGCGAATCAAGGCTCGGTTATGAGACTCTCGAGCTAAAATATGTAAAGCACCTACAGTGCCTTCAACAATTTCCTCCATACGAACACCATCTGCATATGCCGATGGCTGTTGCGATCCGGTAGTGGCTACTGATGAACGTTGCTACAAAAAATTCAATATTTCAATATAAACAAAGTTTTTTTTTTTGAGGAAATGTATAAAAAAACTTACACGTTCAGTATCTTGGAAAGCACGCATTAGTAGGCGTACCAAATGGTGTATGGCGCCATGTTCGCGTAATGGTGCTGCATTATCTGGACACAAGGCCAAATTGCGTACTAGACCAATAGCGGCTTTTATTAATGGCCAGCGGGATGGGGGATGTAACAGTTTTACAATCACCGAGAGACCATAATTTAAACGTACAGCATTTTGAGCTATTTCCGAATCAGCATGGCGAGTTGTTAAATGACGTAGAGCACAAACGGCTGGCTCAGTAATTTCTTCACGATCGCCAGCATTTATAATCGTACGTACCAATGCATCAACACCACCGACTTGACATACCGTAGCCTTGTTACGTTGATTGTTACAAGTCAAATTGGAAAGAATACCAGCAGCACAAGTAACAACATTAACATCTGTTGAAGCCAATACTTGTACTAAAGATTGCAAAAGTGCTTCCATGCCATCAACTTTAGTGGCAGCATCGGACAAATTGCGCAAAGTCCATAAACAGTTTTGAACCAAACGTGGCGATGGATTACCCAAGTGTATGGCCAGAGCCTGCATACCGCCAGCATCTACAATAGCTGGCTTGTTGCTAGAGCATACCGAGAGAACTTTTAAAACGCGCGAAGTGGTCCACAACAACTTCTCGTAATCATAAGAACGCATAATGCGTACTAACTCATTTGGGCCACCGGAAGCCAAAATGATTAGTTTACTCTCTTGGTTGCCGTAGGCAAGAATCTGTAAACAGTCTGTAACGATGGCCAAAAACTTGACATTATTACGTTGCAACAAGGTGACCATTTTCTGGAGACCGCCAGCCAAGCGAACCGCCATTTTAGAACCATCCTGATGCAATAGCAAATTGTGTAAAGTTGTTATGGCATAAAATAAAACACTCTCAACCGGAGAAGATAATAGTTTCACCAAAGCTGGTATACCACCGCTCTTGAATATAGCCAAGAGACCTTGCCGATGATGTGATAAATTATGAAGAGTGCCAACAGCAGCTTTAGTACTCTCCAAATCGTTACTATTCGAAATGGCGCGCACAAGAGCTGCCACCATTTGTGGACTATTCATAATAGCATGGCGCGAAGCTTCTTTTTTCGACAACTGGTGTACCATCATGGCGGCTTGGGAAACTACAACTTGATCTTCATCATTAAGTAATTTTATCAACTCTGGTATTGCCCGTGTTGCCAATTCTGCGTCGTCTTGATAATTGATTAGATTGACAACAGCATGTTTTAACATTTGTGAAGGTTCAGCCAAACGTTGCACAGCTGTTGGTTGTTGTGGATCAAACTGGGTCGAAGGTATCTCTATACCTTCTTCCAATGTTTCTGGAAACATGGCGGCGCGCACACGTTGTGAACGCGTTTGACTCAACTGGCTATTCATGTCATCTACCTGATCTTGAGTGAAATTTTGTGGAAAACCAGTATCTAAATCAAACATAAGTGGATCACCATCCATTTCTTCATCTTCCTTGCCAGAAAGAGAGGGTGCCTGCGTGACGGCACCCGAATGAATACCAGAATCCACTAAATACGAATTCTGCTGCCACATAAGAGTTTGCTCCTTGGAGGAAACCATCGGCGGCAATTCCGGTGGATTGTATTGATTGTTATGAGACACTAAAATTAAATATATGTAAAAGAAAATTATCAATTATTTTCTATTTTAACGCAACTCATTATTGTAACGGATCAATTTTAATTTTATTTAAATTAAAGCTATTCAAAATTTCTTAAGAACTTGTTTCTTCGAATGCATTCGTATATTACAATAAAACTGGGGGTTTGCCGATGAAAAAGCATGAATAAATTAACTTAATTTCGAAAATAATATTTCCCGGAAATTTTCGGGAAGTGAACAAGTCTGCGAAATCCTAAACCCATGTAATTAAAATTGTATGTATGTACGTATAAATGTATTTATGTATTAGGGTTGATCTATTTGTCTATTTGTACGTCTGAAGAAAAATTATAAAGTCCGTACAGCAAGAATTAAGTCCTCCGAGAATTATGATTAGAAATTTTTCTCAAGAAACAATGTCAATTCTAATTATTTACACACTATTCTAAACAATTTTATACGTACGAGGGCCGATTGATATTGAAGCTACCTAAGTAGGAAAACAACATTTTTTTCAAAACCCATTTATTTCTCAACATAGTCTCCTTTTTAGTAAGACGATATTCCAACTTTTTTACACCATCTGAATAAAACGATTTTGCGAACCTCTCAAAATACGCGTTAGTTTCAGTAATCACTTCTTCGTTTGATATGAATCTTTTTCCTGCGAGCCACTTTTTCAAGTTTGGAAACAGGAAAGTCACTAGGAGCTAAATCTGGACTATAAGGTTGATGATCAACCAATCCGTCACTAGGAGCTAAATCTGGATTAAAAGGTGGATGATCAACCAATTCGAAGTGTATTTCACGTAATTTTAGCATCGTATCTAATGCTGTGTGAACCGGTGCGCTGTCTTGAAGAACTTTTTTCTTCTTTAAATGAGCTCGTTTTTTCTTGATTGCATTAATCAATTGATCCAATAATGCACGATAATACCTTCCTGTGATTGTGGATCCTTTTTCAAGATAATCGATGAGCAATATTCCGTGTGCATCCCAAAATACAGTGGCCATAACCTTGCCAGCCGATTTCACTGTCTTCGCCTTCTTCGGAGCACTTCCACCCATTGTTTCGATTGATTTTTGGTTTCGGGTGTGTAGAGGTGGACCCACGTTTCATCAACAGTTATTAAACACTCCTGTGAAGTGGTCTGTCGAACTCGTTTTTTTTTCGACACTGCGCAAACGTGGCACCCATCTTGCCGATTGCTTTTTCATATGCAAATGTTCATGCAAAATGTTGAACACACGTTCATATGATATGTTTACCATTTCAACAATCTCACGTAGCTTGACTCGGCTATCATTAATAACGATATCGAGGATTTTCTTGATATTTTCTTCAGTAACCACCTCTTTTGGCCTTCTTGTTGAGGTTATTGTTGCAGTGCTTGTTCGGCCGCGTTTAAATTCAGCAATCCAATGTTTTACCATGTAAAACTCACCGTATGTTTATTGAGCTTTTCTTTTGTCTCTTTCGCCGTTTTCCCTTTCAAATAATAGTGTATAATCACTGCACGAAATTCACATTTATCCATTTTTCAAGAAACACAAAAGTTGCTTACTTCAAACGACCAACTACTAATCGATGAATTTGGGTGAAATTTTTTGTGTTTGTGATGCCATCTAGCGCTAGGTAGCTTCAATATCAATCCGCGCTCGTAGCTTTATTTATTCTTTGAGGATGTTGTTGCCATGAATTTCGGAATCTCAATTCTGCTGTATATCTTATCGCACGAATATCGGAGACTTTGGTATCACCTTTTTCCCGGCCGGGACGAATGCTTTTCACGAATTGAAGGTCTCTAAATGTTTTTAAAAAAGTATGATCCAAATATTTTACTGCATACGGTTCTGGATTCTTTCGAGCATCTTTACAAATACAGGGTGCCCGCCGGGAAGGTATACTACTTTGTTTCTTTATAATTTTTGATTAAATGAAAGAGAATTGATCTTATATTGATAAATGTTTTATTTAATATCGGCAATTATGTATGGAATAAAATATCAGATAAATGTCCGCCGCAGTCAAATCAGGCGACCATGGAGGCCAATCACCATTTCTTGAAATAACTTGTTTCGGAAAGAGGTCCCGCAGTAATTCCATTGTAATCCTGGCTATATGCGATGTGGCACCGTCTTGTTGATACCACATCTTAATCAAGCCCAAAGCATGCAGTTGTGGCGTTAAAAAGTTTTCAATCATCGCACGATATCGCTCCCCATTCACAGTTACCGTTACGCCGTTTTTATTTTCAAAGAAGTAACGTCCAATTATTCCTCCTGACCAAATTGGTCACCAGGATGTCACTTTTAATGGATGCAAAGGTGACTGATGCATAATTTGAGGGGTTTCCATTGCCCAGAACCGACTATTCTGTTTATTCACACATCCCCATTCAAATGAAAATGTGCCTCGTCAGTCATTATAATTTCTTTCATGAAAATCGGGGTTGTCATGGGCGAACTGTAACATCCTATTGGAATATGTACAACGGCGTAAATGGTCTTGTGGAAGAAGCTCTTGTGTCAACTGAATCTTAAATGGAAAAAAAGCAAATCTTAGTGCAAAATTGTGGCCAAGTTGTTCTTTGTAAACCAAGCTCCTGAGCACGGCATCGAATTGAGGTTGATGGAGAGTTTTGAACACTTTCTTGAGCAGTAGAGTGTTTTCAGCCGATCTTGCGAAACGTTGTGGTCCATGCTTGGGCCTATCACCTACAGATCGTCTTTCTTCGAAATCATTCACTACACGATAAATAGTTAATTTTGTTGGCACGTTTTTTCTTCCAAAAACTTCACGTAACTTTCAGATCGTCACAGTAATCGATGATTGACTTTGATAAAATGTTTTAAGGATTAAAACACGTTGGTTTATCAAATATTTTTCATTATAATAAATTTGCCACGTGTCTACTTCACGACTGCCAAATATGGACTGTCCAGACTAAAGTACCGGCGGACACCCTTTAGAAATATGTATATTCTGCAGGTACGTCTATAGTTCGATGCTTTAACGCACGGTCGATGAGTGAGTGACCAACCGTTTTTTTAACGATGTATTTTTTGATTCTCTTTGGTTCTGCATTAAAATCTAAATTTTGTAAAAGAAAGTGCAGTTGGCGCCTTTGCAGTCTAAGCTAGCGATAGGTTCCTTTAAAAACATTGAAACAACTGAATTCGAAATTTTAACTCGATCCGAAATGGCATCACTGATTCATCGACTAGATAACAGCTTATAACTTCCAAACGGATAGACCGAGATTCTTCAAACATATGAAGTTAACAACTAATGCAAAGAAACTAAATTGAAATCGGTCTATACTAACATACATATACACATCAAACTTATACCAACCCCCTTTTTTGGTCGGGGACAAAAAAACAAATATCAAAATGATTAAAGCGCATTGCTAAAGGGCACGTTACTTGCTGGTCGGACAAATCATTACAGACACAAAATAAGACAACATTTATTGTATAAAATATTATATGTTGTACCAACCGAATATAATATAAAATACAAAAAGAACATTCAGCAGCATATTGTTAGTAAATGAACAAAACAAAAAATCTAATTCCATGGTAGAATAGAATCAGCAGGATTAAAAATTGCATAGTGAAATATAAAACACCATACAACAACAACGAACCATGGAAATACATCATACTTCGAGCAAATTTAAAATAGTAATTAAAAAAGAAACTTCTTAGCCAAACGTTTGTAGTATGTAGTATACATACATATGTACATATCTATAGTATGTTATGATACTACGTAGGACATTAGGGGTGGAAATTATTCTACGCGGAATTCTAAGCAATTTTTACACAGAAAAAATACGTCTAAAGTGTATTTCGAGCTTGCGGAAATTTCCAAATATATTGTAAGTAGCGATTCGTGAGTTTGAATAATGAGTTTTATTTTTTTTTTCAATTACAAAAATTTTTCAGTTTTTTTTTAATTTTAAAGAAAAACACTTTATCACATATGCTATCAGCGCAGGCTAACGTTTTCCCGCTTAAATTAATTTGCTATAGAATAAGACGTCAACGCGTTTCAATAATACGATCCATCTATGAAGTAAATTTTATTAGGAGAAGACAAAGACGATTTATGGGAAGAACATTTTTTAACGCATGTAGTATGTCCCAGGAAATAAAAGTTCATTCTGCAATGGAGTCGAATTGTACTCGAATTCGAATGCACCGAAAATGTGTTAATTTAAAGCCAAATACATACATACATACATACATACATATAAAAGCCGTATTCAAGAAATGCTTTTGAAACAGACGATATTTTCGAATAATTCGTAAAACGGTTTCTTAAAAGTATTTTTTTTCGGATACTGTACAGGCGAAGTAGAAGTTGTCATAATGAGGAGAAGGAAGAAACTGTCAAGCACCTCCTCTGTCAAAGTCCAGCTCTGTGTCATCACAGGGCCATGTATCAATCCATTTAATGCAATCTGAAGGGAATAAACAAGTTTATTAGAAAAACCGGTTGATTCAACATTGACCACAAAATAGGATAGTCAATACTTTTTACTTCACTGCCCATATCGGGCATCACAAATGAACCTATTTTTTTGGACCCAAGTAGGCCGATTGCTTGCAATCGGCAGCCTGTGCAACCTAAACTAACCTAAACGGCATATTTTGTATATCTGAGTTATCAAATTTCCCACTGCAAAATGTATACATGACGTGTGAATCTTTTGACAGATTCCTTCGTAAGATGGAAAAATTGAATTAGAGCGCGCTCTATTTTGATCTGACAAAGGATCTGACATCAACTGTTTCTGGTGTTGGCGCATACATGCCAAGAAAAAAGATTGGAAAATAAAAATGTATTTTAATGATGTACATCAAAAAGAAATAATTTAATTATATAAATTTTCAGCTGTGGAACTGGTGATTATGTCTAGTTTGTTTATAAATCCTTGAATTTTCTATTAATTATTATTTTTTCTCTACATCTTTTAATTCGCTTGATTAGGCATTACTGTTAAAGTTGTATAAAATATTTTATTGATGAATGAAATTAAATTAATTTTATTATTCTATAAATAAGTATTTTATTTAACACCAGAACTATTTTTTAGCATCAGAACAAAATGGAGAAAGAACAAGGAAAAGTGAGCATTTTATTTTAAATTTTATAAAAAAAGCAATTTTATTAATATTTTAAATAGTTTTAGTTAGATTGGCAAGAGGCAATTCTTAGCATTTCAGCATTTTGAAACACTTTCGACATTCGAGAAAAATTTAGAAAGCTTATGGACTTTCCAGACTCTCTTCGAAGCAATCATATTGGTTCTATATATCTTTTCAGCTTCACTTGCTTCTTTTTTTCATTTCATTGAACTTTGTGTTGCAATAATACTGCACACTGCAATAAGATTATTTGTCTTGCTCGGCAAGATTCTCCTGATTTTGTCTCTTACGAATGGACTCATGACGCCTTTTCTTTTATCTTCAATCGTTTCATAATTTCCTTTAGCCAACGCTTTGCCCTTTTGTCTAGCATTCCGCATGCTCATTCTTAGACAACTCCTCTATATGCAAAGTTTACTTTGCAAAGTCTTGAGTTGCATATTTACTTGTGTTTGGTTGCATGTTCATCCAACAAAAGAACACAAAATTTGCCAAAATAAACTTTGCGTAACCCTTTATTTCTTCGCTGTCGTTTTAGCTTTTTGAATAATAAATAATTTATTTAAGGAAAAATATTTTCAAAATTTTTAATTTCACTTTTCCGATATCACACGTGATCAACTTTATTTATGTACACAGATTACGAATCTTCTTATTTTCAGCAAGACTATTTTTATTTTAATTGCTTTAAAAATCTCTTGTTGTACTCTATATTTCGTGCATGTATTGATAACAAATGTCGTTTTTCGATGTCGCACGGGACATCGAAATATTCGATAATGCAAAGCAAAATCTTAACGAGTTATTTGCAATCGCATAATTTCTTATGCATCTTTTTTGGGTCCTTGTACCCTCAGAAAGATGTTAGAGAGCTAAAGTCAATGCATAATGTCTCTCATTAATAACTTTCATCAAAACAAAACATCGGTGGAGTTTTCGGTGGAAATGCCCATATGTACTCGTATCTATATGAAGTTTTGTTATGTTCTCATGCAAAAACGAAATTTGATTTTGGAAAGTTTTATTTTTTTATGAGATATTGGAAATTTTTAACGTTTTCGAAATTTTCTTGTCGTGATATTCACAGAGCTAGCACCACTGCTTACATTCCGCACAATAATTTAACAAATCCACCACCGTTTTCACAAATTCAAATTAAAAAATATGTGTAAGTATGTATGTATTCTTTAGGACCTAAAAGTAAATTTGTGTAGAATAACGAACACATTATCAGCAATGCTTAGCATATTTTTTAAGGAAGAAAAACATTCATCAACAATCATAATTTGTGCGCTTTTTTCCTTTTTTAAGCAATTTTTCTTCTCTTACAGTGATGGTGGTGGTTATTTAAAGTGGTGGGAGTCAAAGTATTGCTCATATGGTAGCGCGTGTTAAATCTTAATATGTAATAAAAAAAATATGTTTAACATCGTATTGCATTTTATATATTTTTTTCTTTAAAGTAGTGGGCATATGTTTGCCCTAATGTTGCATCAGATCTACTGACTGATGTGTACGAGTGCACTTCACTCCAGCTTCAACCCCGGCCATTAAAAAAAACTGCGTTTTTGCACATTTTACTTTTTTTCTGAATTTTAAGTAGTTCAAACATTTGTTTTACTTTTGTTAGCAAAAAGAAATTAGTTTGAAATATGCTCAACCGTTTGATGTTCCATAAAAAAGTATTTTATTGGAAAAGTTGCTCGCTCATATTGCACAAGTACGTGTATACGAGTATAATAAAATCAGTTCTGTAAACGTTGTAATTTATTACATGATTGAAAGGCTTTGAAAATTTTTACATTCAACATTTTTTGTGTTAATCATAAAGTAATAAGTCTTATTTCTTCTCTAGTGATAACAATCACGTAAGCAAAATAATATTAATGTTCTTAGATAAATATTTTTATTTTTCAATCTTATGAATTTTTTACTTACTTGTACGATTTTGTGCTGGCATATAACTCATTTTGGTGATTTAGGCGTTGTACACCACACCTGTAAAATAATAAAATAATTATTTTTTTAGAAATAAAACTTTTAAAATATGTATGCATGCACATATCGTTCGTCATCTTAATTTAGAAAAAGCGTACATACATACCTAAAGTAAAAAACTCAATATGTATAAAATATCTATATCAGGCCTGTTCCCGTAAATCACGAGATCTCAAATCACGTGGTTTCTAAAAATTAAAAGCAGTTATATTACTGCTTTGTAAATTGTACGATTCATGACATTCGAAGCTCGAATAAAATATTCCATAGTGAACACCAAAAACGTAAAAAACAGCAATAAAAACAGCAATAATAAGAATTTATTTTAAGAAATCACGTGGTTTGAAATCACTGTGATTTCAGAACAGGCCTGTATACTTGCAATATTGGCAATATTGCATTTTAATGCGACTCATGCAGGTCTCTACGACAGTTCGAGTGATTATTTTTTTCGAACAATTTGTTGTTAGTGTTTTTTTTAATCCAAAGTGATTATTATTTTGGCTATATTCCAAAGTAACCATGGAACTAATTTCACATTTCTCATACAAACACGCATGTTTTAATTTGAACCAATACTTACATAAGTGAATGTACGTGTGTATTTTTAGCATTTGTAGTGGTGTCAACTTTAGGAGCCTTTAATTCCTTTAATACTGAACCGATTTAAATAATATATAGTCGGGTCACTAAAGCACATTTGGTAAAAGAATGAAGAAAATCGGTTGGCAAGCAAAGGAGAAAAGGGGATCTAAAAATTTGTATTTTCTTATTTATATATAGATAATACAAGTATTACGCAAATTAACGAAAATGCAACGCTTATTACACTGTTCTTTGAAAAGCATAATAAAACAATAACAATTTATTATATCAGGGTTGCATTTTTGTTAATTTACGTAAGACTTATATTATAGTGTGAAATCGCCTTAAGTGCATACCGATTTATATGAAATAAAAAAAATGGTCCTATTTTTTTTCTTGACATTCAACATCTCGCCAACTTCTTATTGGTTTGTTGCACTGAATGGGGTAATATTTTTTGAATGCCTTTCTTTTGAATCCGAAATCTGTTTCGAGAAATTTTTTATGGTTTCTGAGATATCATGCATTAATTTTGCTTCCTATTCTATATTTTTAGGGGAAGTTCGATAGTTAAAAAGATTTCGGCGCCAGCTTTTTGGTCGCCTTTGAGCCGAGTGACTGTCTTGTTTCTCTGTACTATAAAAAATAAAATTGGTCAACACAAACACAAGTTACTCAATACACGGCAGTATACTAATACGTACGAAAATAAAACTCTGTAGATATCGAAAGAAACATTTCTTTCGAATCAGTATCAGTACATTTGAAAAAAAAAATCAACTTTTAAAATTTTGGTTTTGTTTTAAATGTATATAAGAAAATTTTCTTTCGATATCGGCGAACAGGCAGTAAATTTTTAAAAATTAGTTAATACATTTATAGGCGCAAAAAAGAGGGGGCACGCTGCATTTTACGATCTGATTGAAAATGACACTGAGTGTTTCTGCGGACAAGCCAAAATGGCTTCGCAGTGTGTTTGTAAAAAAAGTAAAGAAATATTAAAGAAAAACTGAATATATTACTTCGTCCTTCATGTATACGATTCCAAGCAAAAATAAAATAAAAATAATAACTTTTTAGAAAAGAAAATGTAATTTCTAAAGGCAAATGCGTTTAGTGTAGCGAATAATACGAATAAAAAGGAAAAAATAAAATTTTATGTAAAAAAGAATCTGGCAAGGCGTTTTTATATTTTATCTAAAAAATAAACTTCAGAATTCCTTTTTTCAACAAAGATAATGTAACTACCTTCTATTTTTGTACCATGTGTAGCACTTTACAGGTTACAAGTAAATACAATATGTACTGAGAATTTATAAAACAATTTTTTTAAATCTAACGTAGTAGTTATTTATTAAAAAGTTTTTAGCATGAACTAAATATCAGAAAAAAGTTAATATAATTCATGGGATATAGTAAGTATTTTTTGGGTGGATATAAAAGAAATACTTGTTTTATACTGAAAGAATTACTTTTTTCAACCAGCCGTCATTCACATTTTATATGTATGTATGTATATTAAGAACCCTTGATATTATTATGTTACAGTAGGGATTAAAAAAATTAATACGATTTTATCGAAATATATGCTTTGCACTTTAAGGAATTTTGTAGTTTTACAGCTTTGGCTGTGTGAAATTGAATCGGTACTCCGGCGGAAATGACTTACTTACTAACAATCCGACAACAAAATACATAAGAAAAGAAAGAAGCAACCAACACAGAAAAATAAACAATAACAAGTAATAAATACACAATTCATTATTCATTACCTAAATATCTACGTGTATCCGTTTAAAACAAAACAAAAACATAATTATGTACTAGGAAATTTAAGCCCAAACCAAACAACTTTAAATCTAAAAAAATTAATACAGACAAAAAAATGTAAACTAATGCACAAGGTATTTGAATACATATGTATATATGTATGTATTTATATATGTACATACACACATAGTATATAAAGAAAAATAAGTATTAAGCAAAACGACACAATACTTAACTACCAAAACTACATATGTAGGTATGTAGAAAAATAACAAGCCTTTATTACATTAGTACCACATACATATGTATGTATGTACTTAGGTTTGTACACTTATTTCTATTATCACCTTTTATATTATTTATAATCTATTTTTTATTATAACGTTTATTGATTTAAAAAATAACTTTTGTTTGGGTATAGAATGAATTGTTCTTAACAATTGATTAAAATATATTTTAACGAGAAAACACAGCCATTACACGATGAAAGCCGAAACATTACAGTGAGGTATACAGAATCTAAAATATGTAGAGCTCTGTTTTATTTTTCTTAAAACAAAATGCTGCTGCAGTAGTCTGCTTGTTTCGTATAAATCAAATCGTTGCTACACACTTTGCAACGTGTTTATGCAACACGTTTAGCATTTATGTTTCATATTTTCATACACGCACTGAATTAAACCGTAAACGCAAAATAATTTCTGTATTTTGCATTCGCATTGAACATCGCGCAAGAAAAAACAGCTGAAAAAATTCGACGCGAGCTAACTGAAATAGCAGCAATTATTGGTCATTGATGAATTGTTTTATGAAGAGGAAAATGAGATACAGCCAAAGCAAAAAAGAATATTGAAAAAAATAGTATTTAAAAAACAAGAGTTTCAAATGAAAGACTGTCAAAAGACCTAAAAGAAAATGAGCCAAAAGATTACAAAAATTATGTGCGAATAGACGAAACACAAAATTACAAAGATCATTTATTTTTCGAGGTTGCAAAAAAGCAAACATAGGTATGCACACCTTGCTGGTTTCCAATAAACTAAACCAGTGAAAAGCATACACAAAATATCAAAATATTTTGATGTTTATGAAACCTCGAATGCAACAACAAATGAAACCATAAACACGAAACACATTATGCAACTAACAATGAAACATTCATGGTTGCATAAACACGTTGCAAAGTGTGTAGCCAGCAAAACATCAACAACCAAACACAAATGTCCGTGTTTGAAGCCTCAGTTAAAATAAGCGTCTTTATGAAAAGAATTCCTTTTTATAAACATAGTTTCTCTGTCGTACAGAGAAACAGCTTCGCAGCGAAGACTGCAACAGACGAAATTATAATTTATTGTTGTGGGATTGTTTCTGTGAAATACCCAGCTGTCCAGACAGTCGTCATAGAAGATTTTTTCATCTTTAAGACTATTTATAATTTTATGAGGAAAAGTATGATAAATAATAAAATTAATTAAACTGTGTTATTAAGTTAGGATGTGTTTTTATTGTTAAATTCGTGTTTTTTGTTGTATGTTACAAGTTAAATGTAAAATTATTTATAATTTTTCAATGTAATATCAAAATTTACGAATCCCCAGAAGTCGACAAACAATCGACGAAACGTCGGGACAAAACTGTAAACAAAAATTTAGTTTTTATTTACATGAAAATTTTAGGTCTTAGCCCAAAAAATTAACTAATAAAATAGTGGAATTTTACGGGCTTCAAGATACATACATATATTATCAACAATATAGCCCAAATATCTTGATTTAGTCTGGAATAAAACCTTTACGAAGGCAAAGTGATGGACAACTGCATTTTGTTGTAGCAGCTCCACCTGAAAGTATACGTGTCCTAAATAATACAATAATACCTCTATGGGATTTGTCCTAATGAAATTGATTCCCCGTTGAGTATTGTTTATCATACATTGGGGCCGATGATTAACATCATGTGTGTCATTCCACATGCTGGACAAATATCATGGATGTCGCTATTAATTTCAGACAGGTAGGTATTTATCGCAATGAGACAGTAGAACATCAGAACAAATAGAAAAAATCTAAATCGTGTAGTCCTCCTAAAGTACCATACTAAAATCTTTAAATATGAAAATAAGCAGAATATGTGAAGTAGAGTTGAGGTACATATATGCAAATATTGTAAGTTCAATGAACTGCACTATCAAGAGTTTGTAAATATGAAAGCACATTACCCCAAAAGCTTAAGAAATTTTAAGTAATAAATGAATCTAGAAATGAAACCCTTCTTAAGTAAAATAATTCGCTAAAGAATGCAAAGCAATGTTTTTATTACCCAACAAAGTGCAATTTACATTAAAAAAACTAAATGCCATGTTTATCATTCGGACGGAATTTCATATGTATGGATAAAACCAAGCTCGGAGCTCTCAGAACCAATAACCAATTTTATTTCTACCAAGGAATGATCCGAAACTCAACGTATATTATGTTCGGTGACAGTCCAAATGCTCACCTATATTTAAAGCCCTATCAATATATTATTGGATCTTTATCTGATATGGCACGTATCGTTTTAGAATTGATAAAAAAATAAAAAATCTTGTAAATTACAATTAAAATTAATATATAAATTTTATTCCTCCCTGTCTTTTTCCTAGATTAGGTTAGGAAAGCTGGCGTGACGTAAAACCCTCACCCGGAGAGACAAAGATGGCAAACAGGATAGAAAATGGGAAGAGAACAAGCCTGTCCAGAAAAGGAAATTGAACCAGAGTTGAAGTTGTGAACCGGGACGGAATTTATAATTACTCAAATTTAAAATGCGTAACGAAGGTGGAAGTCTAAAAACACAAAAAATGGAGTTAAGTAATATGTGACTTTAGACTTTGTGGCTGATAAATTATAACTATGGAGTCTCTATATAGATTTCATTTATGTAAAGAAACATTTAGGGATATACTAGGTACTGAATTTTGTGAAATTTATAACAATTTAATGAGTTGCAGTAAAAATAACACATTTTATTAATTCAATTTAACGATACATAAACTGTAAGCCGTAGCTCAGCAGGGATTTCAGGATTTGGCGACTTTTAATGTAAATGTTCAATTTTATACATACATATGTATGTATACGATGTATACGGCTTGAAAAAAACTGGTTTCAACCTGCCACCAACTTTCAAGAAGCAAAATGTTTCCCTACAAATGCTGTTCAATGTGCAAGTTACTCATTCCATCCAAACCTTTTCATATCCACTATTATTTACTATTTTACAAAACTGAATAGCATAAGTTTACTTAAATCTACAATTTAATCAGGCATAATTTAATAACACATTAAAGATAAGTAGTAAAAAAACACAACGAATACTGTGTATACAATATTTCAGAGATAATTCACCACACCCCAACAACACAATTCGTATCAATAAAAGGAAACAAAACACCAGTGAAAACAAACGTTTTAATTTAAAGGAATGGTTGGAACATTTCTAGCTAACTATAATTACTTACCACTTAAGAAAGAGTAAATAACAATTTTATATAAAAAGTTGTATTTTCAAAGCACTTTTTACTTAAATAAATTAAATTTTCAATAAAGCCAAAACGCATAGACAATAACGAGTCGAGACGAACACAAGAGAATGCAACGGAATAGAAATTAAAATAAAATGGCTACTTTAAGCGGTGTTGCCAGAAAAAATTTACATAGCCTGGCCTACGATAGCCATGAATTAAATGAACGGTGTTCACATATGAGGTCTTAAGCAAAATAATTAAAAAGTTTATCAAAGTCGTACAGGTTACATTTAAAGTGATTAAATTGATATTTTGACAGCTAATACGTATTTTTCTTTTTCCTCCACAAATTTTGCTTTGTTTGTATTTGTGTGACCAAAATATTAAATTTCAATCATGTCAATCTGGACTGATTAACAAAACACGTAGGAAAATCATTTGAATTCGAGGTGATTACCACTTATTCACGATTGAGACGGTTAACGCGACATATGTGAACGGTTATATATATATTTATTCAGTAATGTTATACAAAGCGTTTTAGGCCAAAAATATATAAATATGTATTACAAAGTAATAAAAACCTGAGTACCTAAATTTAATTCATAAACGTAAATAAATCTTAGCAAACGTTTAATTCAATATTATTTAATTTACCAATCACAACGGCTGTATCTGTGATATAGTGAAAGTTTAGCAATAACTTTCAAGTTAGTGAGTGGTGTGAACTACTGATTTTAGTGTTATATTAATGCTTTAACAGCGTTGTTAAAACATATAACATAACATATCAACGTGCTATCTCCGAGTTAGTGATTGGTGTGAGCTACTGATGTTAGTGCTTTATTGACAACACTGTCTACATTAAATAGTGAAGAAATAGCAGACAAAAAGAATGCTCCTGCATCTATTACACAATCCCAAAATACTAAAATTGGCTTACCATCACATTAAATATTTTACATGGGCTACGATTATAATTTTGTTGTTGCAATTTAATAGTATCCGTGATTTTACTCTTGTAGTTATGCTCAAGACGTAGTAAACAGGTGAAATTCTTAGTACTACAATTACGACAAAACATACAACAGACATTTATTATGTCCGTTCTGTCAAAAACATCTACAGAAAATATACACCCTTTTTGGCATTCAAAATAGAAAGCATAAGTAAGACAACGAAATTAGCTGCCGTAATGCTGTCACCTGGTTAATACGCCTTGGTTATGCCGATTTAAAAATCATATTGGCAAATTATATATCATTGAAAAAAATTCTTTAAGAGTATATACTCTAATCCAACATTGCCATTGTTTGATAATTTATATGTATTGTTTTTATTAGTTGATAATTTTCAAAACGACAAAGTATATACCAGAGTATCGTTTATACTATATTCCAAAGAATGCAAGAAATCTAGTTTAGCTTTTTGTCTAACTGTAGATAGACTCGCCAATTCGCCTTGGCAAATATCCCCTTGGGATCAATCTTGGGATGTTAAAACAAGGCGAATTTAAAACTAGAAAAATTTACCGAAAAATGTCTCACAGACACAAGTATATATTCAGATTGGATTCTTGTTAATTTACATTTTCTTACAGTTCGAAAATTGTTTTTGCTAGAGTTTAAATGCTCATCACTTTTTTTTCATGGAATTTCTTAAATTTCTTCGTCCAGCTTCTGTACCGCTGTACATGTCGTAAACATGTGACACTCCAAAATAAGTTGTGAATCCTACTAATGCAAAAAATAACAACACTGCTCCTAATGCTCCCAAAAGACCAATCATTATCATTGTTATAATGGTTAAGAGAGTTCCTAAAAACAATGAATATTATTTTATTTCCTTATCTTTAGAAAATCAATTTACCTTCTAAAACTAAAAATCCTGTTAAGGTCATAACAATTGTAGACAGTGCAAACGCCATAAACAGCAAAATTGGTAAAGATGCTACCAGTCCTGCCGCCAGTAAGCAAATTGCCATTTTTGGGTGCTGAACACACCATTGTGCAAAGCGGTCCATCATTTGATTACCTTCCAAATCGTTTAAAATAAAATAGAAGGTTCGTTTTATTCGTTGACCTATAGATAAGAAATAAATTGTATGTAGTGTATTTTATATATTTAAGTGCATAGCTAAATATTACCAAGTTGCTTGGAGACATCTATTAATAACTTTAATAAAACTTCTGAATTATCTTCTGTATTCACGTTTGTGCCCGGTTCACTGCATTTGCGTTTTCTCTGGGTTGTCTCATCTTTGTTTAAGTTACTACGAGTCCATTTATTTTGAAAGTTGTGTGCATCTCCTACTTCATCTTCAGATGAACAGCTATTGGCATCACCATTAACTAACACCTTTTAAGGAGGTTTTTCCATTATTATTAAGAGGAATTTGAATAAAAAAAATCCTATTTTAATAGCCTACCATAATTTTTGTTTATTTTGAAGCAATTAGGAGAACAGTGGAAACAAATATGTTTGTTTTTATCAATATTTTAAATATATATGTATGTATAAATGAATAAGTAGGTGGAATTTATGTATGTATATAGTATGCATGTAAGTAAATAATAAAGCGCCTCATACACTATACCAGTATGGATTCCCAATCTTCGCATGCTCATGGTAGGCTTCCATCGCAATGGTTTCGTTAACTCACGTTGATTTGAGCAAATCGTTCTGTTTTATATATGATTTACCATACTTACTTGATTTATTTTAAATAAAGTTGAAAATATTATTTAGCGACCTTTTTTTCATTTCATTACAATTAAAATTACAAGCACCATCCCTGGATCATCCAGCAAGTGACTGACAACTCATGGTACAAATATTATTATTGCACCATGGGAGCATTTTATTATTTGAAATGTCAAACTATATAAATATGTATGAAAAAAAATCAATTATAAATGCTGCGCACTTTGTATTATTGGATATTTTGTTGGAATACGTTTTTAGAGTGTTTTTGAAATACGTAAGGAAACTACACAAACAAAAATGCCTGTTGTTCTCGTATTGTTGTAATTGTTTTACTAAAACTGCCACCTAGATAAATTCACCTTGAATAAAATTTCTTTCATGATAGAATAATATAAGTGGTGTCGAAACGTTAACGGACTTTTTTTTGGAGGTATGTCAAAATTTGTTCATGTTTTACTAATTCACACCCACACTAAAAAAGCACACTTGATCATATGTTTCAAATGCATATAAGGCAAGGAAAAGAAACCAAATTCTTTATAGAGCAGAAAATGCAACCAAGCACACATGTGAATATAAAATTGTTTACTATTTTTCTTTTGTGGTTTTTGACCACTTGGAACCTAAAAACAATAAAAAGCAGTGGTGTTGTAGCTTTGACACTACCTGTATTAATCGACCATGATTACTTATTTCTATAGTTAAAACATCGATACTTCATTAAAAATAGAACTATCGATTGTTTTGCATCTCTACGTATTTATTAATAAATTTTTAACTGGTAAGAAACAAATTATTAAAACTAAATAACAAAGAAGACCTTTAAATGTATGTATGTACAAACATTTGAACAATTATTAGACTGCCCAGTTCTTATATTGAATAAAAAATATATGTACGTAAGAAATAAAAAAACTTAAAAGGAATGGTGTCTTTAAGACTGTTCACCAATGGGCAGTTTTTTAATAATTAAAGTGTGATGAAAAAATGCATTTTAATATAAAATTAAATCTATTCACAGATTAACTGCGCACAAAGTTAGAAGATAACATATTAACAATGTCATCTCAAGAGGTAAATAACATGTACATATGTATGTAAGTACATATGCAAAATTGTATTTTATTGATTATGATTATTTGGAGAGTTATTGAGGTAAAGAATTTTATTTTTAATTGGTCATATCTTTAATAGTATATATATGTACATATTTATATATATATATATATATATATATATATATATATATATATATATATATATATATATATATATATATATATATATATATGTCCTTTATTTAATTAAATATAATATAAATACAAATTGTAGCATAAAATACTTAAATAAAATGTTCACGAAGAACATAGGGCGTCAAAATATGTATGCACGTATCTTATAGAGCCGGACATAATTATTCAGACTTTATTTTTCGTCTCTGAAGTATACTTTCTTTAGAAATTATAGATTTGTATCTATGTATCTATAACTTCTAATTCAAAATATCCAGGCAAGTACATACATACATACTTATGTACAAATGTTCTTCAGAGTAATTACTACTTCAGTAATAAGTACTTAAAAGATTTAAAAAACTTTTGTTTGTTGAGGGTTTTTAGCTAGTCTATATACATGCATTTCATTGGTGCTTAAGCCAAATCATCAGTAGACCTTAAACCTAATTTTTAAATGTTTCAAACCTTTTTACTTATACAAAAACCTTTAATAACTCAATGAGAGTTATAAAAATTACAATAGTATAAGCATAGTATGCTTTGAAACTTATTCAAAAATCCCAACAAACAAATTATTATATTCGATATGAATCTATTTTATTTTCTTTACAACCTTTTTACAATTAGACGCCCTAAAAACCCTCAACAAACAAAAGTTTTTTAAATCTTTGAAAAAAGATATCGAGGCAATCTCGATTAATATAAATTTCATAAGTACTTAAAAATAAAAAAAATATACAGAATTGGAAATATAGTAAATCTTCACACGCAAGGAAAATCGTTTCTCGAAATTGTCATAAATGAGAGTCTCTATACAAGTGCAAGAAACATATTAAAACATTTCAAAACAATGGAAATTAAGAACGCAAGTCCATATATGGACGCCAAAAAAATTTCACCACTAGAAGCGGATGGTTGTTGCTGCAGTGGCTCAAAATTCAAAAATTATTGGCTGTGGAATTATACCAACACATGAAGGTACACTTCAGTCCACACAAAACACGAAATACGCTGCACAAAGCGTGTAGGGTGATATTTAGTAATGAATCAAAATATATTTGGTCCACAAGGGAGTTTCTTGTTCAAACAAGATAACCCAAAACATTTGTCATATCTTATGCAGGAATGGCGTACATATCAGTGTAAAAAAATGTCGTCAGATACGAATCTTATAGAGCACATTTGGGGCTTACTGCAAAAAAGGCATCGCATAATATCAAAAGAATCACTTAAAAAAGATTTTTCACGTAAATTAGAAAAATATAGCTCCTGCTGAAACATCTAACTAACCTAGTAAGAAATATGTCTTGTCACTTAGAAGCAATAATCCAGACTAAAGGAGGTCCAGCTAAACTTTTTTTGCGTGAATTCATTTTAATTTTTAGTTCTTAAAGCGTTGAAGCTTAGAAATGATTAAATATGAAATAATTCATGTGGTGCTTGATCAATAAAACGATCCCCTTTAAAATTATTTTTTTTAAGATTTACAAATCACTAGAATCATGGAGTGCCTAAACTTTATTGATATACTGTATACATATGTACATATATTAGCCAAAATGTATTTAATGTAGAATTCATCTACCAATCTTTTAAGGCTAAAGTTATTCAACTATAGACTTTTTAGCTTGATAGAGGAATTCTACATTAATTAAACTATCGGCCAATTTGAAACATTAAATCACATTTTAATTATTTTGTTAAAATAGGAATTCAACAAAGCTGCCGAAGACGTAAAAAATTTGAACTCTACTCCCTCCGATAATGATTTGTTAGAACTATACAGTTTGTATAAACAAGCTACTGTAGGCGATTGCAATACAGGTATGTAATGTATCGAAATGCTTACATAAGATGTAAATATTTGCATTTACATTTGAGATGCCGCATATAACATATAAGTCCTTTTCAATATTTAATTTAAGTAATTTTGTTAATTGTTATTTATAAAAAAAATTAAAACTAATAGATCGTTTTTTTTTTAATTTGTAAATCGAGATTGCCTTGATATCTTTTTTCAAAGAATTTCAAAAACTTGCTTGTTGACATTTTTTTTAAAGACTAGATAAAAACTCTCAACAAACAATAGATCTTTTTTAAGTTAAATTTATTTTAACCTGCCACTTGAAAGTTCTTTTCTGAAATTACTGTATAAATAAAAATTTCAATGAAATAGATGACTCGTGAAAATTTCTTGTTCGACGATAGTCAATGCCTGAAATAAACTCACACTTCTTTGCTAATCCACTTACATTTTTCACTTTCCACTCAGAGTCTAACTAAATTTTCAAGAAAGTAATTTTTTTGACGTTTTGAGAAAGTAAAATGACAGAGGTAAGCACTGCTGCCCCTTAAAAGATTTATGCATATTTACAGGATTGTGGTAAAATAATAACTGTAAATTTAGCTTATTTTTCATATACATACATATGTATATGAGAAGTGCTATATTTTTTTAAAATATACATAAAGAACACAGTTGATGTCTTCTCATAACAATAATCTAATTAAAAAATGAATACTATAAATTTTGAGGTAGTAAGCAAAACAATAAAAATGATGTCAAAATTAACTCATCAAAGTAGAAGTATGCATAGCAATTTTTGCAACTCTTCGCTTTGATTATGACATTTTAAAATGAAGTTTCACTTTCCTATGTAAACGGACCAGAAATTTTCAAGAAAGTAAATTCAAAAGAAAGCTCACAATCTGCCATCTGATCGATTTATTTCTCTTTAAGTGAGTCAGTCTCCAATCTTTCGATTTTGTCACATAGTGTTATTCAAAATTGCATACTAAAAATACAAATTCAACTACAAAAGGGAAAAACCAAATAAACATAATTGGAAATAGTTTGATCTCAGCACCCAATGGTGCTGGAAAAGAAGAGAGTAATATATGGAGTAATTAATAATCAGAGATGATAATTTCCGTTAATATTCCTACTTGACAAGTAGTAAAATTGAACAAGGAACGCTGATGAGATGGTGTAGAGAACACGAAATCAGTAGTGATCCGTTCTGCTAGTCTCATGACTAAAAAATGTTCCAATGTTACTTTCTTAATAAAAGTAATTTGAATTTAACAATAAATAAAATAAAAAAACTTTAAATCATAATAAAAAAAGCCTAAACAACTGGTTTTCAACCATAACGAAAACCTTAAAAAATCCCTTTCTAGTTAACTGCTTTTTGGATTTTGGTTGACGATATGTATATTAATTTTCTTTTTTCTCTTTATAATTATTAGTTAAACCTGGATTTTTCGACTTTAAAGGAAAAGCAAAGTGGGAAGCATGGAATAACCGTAAGGGTATGTCAACTACTGATGCTACTAACGCTTACGTAGAAAAGGCTAAAGAATTAATTGCATCCTTTGGTCTTAAAGCTTAAAACGACGAATGAATAAGTTTAACGAATATTGAAACAAAAGTCGAACAACATTTTTAATCGAATTATTACTTAAAGCATTTACTACAAAAATTAATGATTAAGTAATATTTTATTAGAGTAAATTTATGAATATAAATAAAAAATTGCACATTTAAATTGTAGTTAAAAAAAGGAATAATATTTTTATATGAACCTCGATTATTGATAGCAATCAAAATTTCAACTGAAAATTCGACGTTTCCAAAAAGCAGTCAATAGGAATTCTCGACCCATTCATTTGAAGTTGACACTAATTAATTTTAATTATATTAAACGGAGGTAAAAAATATAACGTTATCTTACGTTTGAAATTGCAGTAGTGCGCTGAATTAGAGAATCAAGAGCTAATGTTGCTATGTTGTTTGACCATTATTTTTGTTGCGTATTTAAATTTGATCGACAGCATCGGCTTCACTTCAATTTAGTGTTGCAGCACAGTACTGCATTTACGACCATACGGTTTATTCTTTTTCATTCTATTGAATTAAAATATTAAATTATTTTTTAGTCAATCATTGATTGTAAAAATAAATTTTTTTAAATTATTCAAAATTATTATTTTCGTATTAAAATATTCTCCTAATTTAAGGAATAGGTCTTTAATATAGTTCAACTTGTCGAAGTCGAGAACAAAAATTCGTCAACCGTAATAAGGCCTATTAATTCATTTTTTGTTTTTGTCTTCTAAAATAGTTTTAACTTGTTTTGTTTTTGTATGTACGTACATACATATTTAAAATGTTTAATAAGATTTGAAAAAAATGGTATTTTTATAATCAAAACTAACATGCTTTTGTGACACTTATATTTAGGTAATGTGGTAAGTTATTGAAGAATCTATTTAATATCCTGGTTAACTGCAGAGTTTTCCTCAGTTGGTAGTGTTAGATCTTTGTGTACAATACTTGAAGATCTTTGGCGCGCATAAAATTCCTTTTGCAATTCTCTTAAATTAATTTCCAGTGTCTCGACAACATCAAAATTCATATCCTGTCTCGCTTGCTTGATGTAACCTTTGATAATATTTATTTGTTCTACTAAGGGATCATCATTTTGCACTATGTCAGCTGTACTTATTTGATGAGCAGTCCAATTGTCCAACGAGCGTACATCAGACTAAAAGTAAAAAATTTTAATTGTTGAACATTAAAACAAATTTTTTAAACTCACTCCTTTTGCATAATCCCCACTTTTTAAAATTGTATGTTCTGAATTTGTAGCTGCCGCCAAACCATAACGTTCATACGCCTCCATAGCTTGTCTTTGTTCGGTGGCTATACGTAGTTCAGTTTCCATACGTTTGCGTTCTTGTATTTTTCGTATCTCTTCCTCTTTTGGCAGTGGTGGCAGGGAAAGCATTTTTTCCTTAATCAATTGTATACAAGACAAGCGTATAGCTTTCTTTAGACTCTCTTCGCGTGTGCCTGGTTCGCATGTTATGGCTAATATACGTTTACTCAGAATATCAATTGCCTCTGCTACTTGTCCAATTTTTCCACGCAATGCACTTGCATCATTTAAAGTGAATATGGATTCGCCTTCATAAAGGCTACCAATAATTTTCAAATACATTTCTATGTCTGGCATTACATTTTTACGCAACTTCTGAACATCTGCATAAATTTGGGTAATAGCTGGCCGACATGTACGACTTTCATGCATTTCTTGTCTCGTCTCCAAAAGCCATAGACAGTGATCACAGGAACGTATACCACCTTGTTGAAGATTCGAGGAGTTGGAATAGTTTTTCGAATCTGTGGTTTGTTTAAGTGGTTCACTGTGGGTCATTGTGAGACTTGCTAACTCTACTGAAAACATTAAGACAAATTATAAGTTATTATTATTATTTATTAGACCTACATATAAATGAATAACAAATTCTAATATTAAAGAATAAAGGAGCATTAGCAACGAGGGCATCCGCTCTAGGTGAAAACTATAGTAAAAGAAGTATGTATGTACATGTCAATATGATTTCAACTTAAATATCTGAAATATCAAAATAAATTAATGGAATTATGGAATTTGCAAGGTCGTTCTAAATGCTCAGAACGGTTGTATTGTTGTATATGCCGTTTTAATTTTTTATTATGATTGCTGTAGTGGGGTATATAAAGAATCAATTTTTAAATTTTAAAGAAACTTAGCACATACAACCTATACAGCAGTTAGTACACCTTGTAAACTATTTGATTGGTTTAACTAAATTATGATTTCAGTTCTGTTAATGTTCAATTTCGACGTACATACAGACTTTACACCAAACACCCTCTCCGTGCATATTATAGTTCTATATGTTGAGTTCTGATAGCACTATAGATAGCTGAAACTTCAGATACACAAACTGACGAGTAATTTGGTAGTATCTTAAGTCTAAGGATATTGTGTGCTCGACAATGGTATACGACATTATACTATTTCCACATGTTCATTAGTGCTTTGTGTTTTTGCAAAAAGTGATTTGAAAAGAAGTAGTTTGAAGTGCTGTTTTAAAATATTTGGGGACAGATACGTCGCACGAGTCATCTTTAAAAAACCAGGTAAGATACACAGACGGTTTTTTGTTACGTAATTTATGTTAAGACTATTTGGACTGGAAAGATTCGCGTACAGCTGAAGTGTATCTGTGTGTTCCTTTTTCTATCACTTGTTTTTTTAGTTCATCTACAATTACAGAACTTCAATTGAAGTCCAGTTGATGAGTTTTTATGAATGGTAGATCAAACGTTTTTTCATTTCTCTTCGAAATATTGAGTTTCTTTTTTTATATTTTATGCTATCTGTTGTAGGAGATATAGGCGTTTTGTATAATATTAGAAATGTAGTTTTGTTTTTCTTAAGAGATTTCTGTAGATTTTTACACATTTTATTAGTTGAAAACAGATATCGTCTTCTATATATTCTTTGAATTGCATACCCATATGCAAGATAATAATCCTAAGCACTCCGTCTGAAGTGTAAAATCGTGGTTTGAGAAAAAGCTAGTAGAAGTTATGAAGTGGTCATTGCAATCACTGCATTTGAATCGAATTTAACACCTCTGGCCACTTCTAAAATGAAATTGGAAAGTACATATAAGTATACAAATAAGCAGATAATGAGGCATAAAGTTCAGGAAGCATGGTACTCTATTTTCCCGGATACTAGCGCCAATCTTGTGAGCTCAATGAAGCAACGATGGGAGGAAGTAATGCAAATGAAAACTAAGTTTATTTTGTAAACATAAAAATTTTCCAAGCATAATTTTTTAATTACATTAATTTTTCGAATACAGCAGAAGAACAGTATTTTTTTCATTTTTGATATAAACAAATACCTTTAGTGTAATATGTATGTATATATGTACATATTTCATTTACTAAATAAAAATTTAAGAAAATATTAAAAACTATTATTTCCGACACTGCATATGTGTTTGTACAAGATACTGCGTTTCAGATTTCACTTCAAAGTGGAATGTAGAACATACCGGAATGTGTATTTATGAGTTCAATATAAAAAACATCGCATTTAACAACTGTTATTTCCTGGCAGCGTGTAAATTCTTTATTTAATATTTATAATAGTCTTACAAATCAAAGTCTTACACAGAGTAATTATTATAACGTTAAAATTTACTTTGAACACATGCTTATGTATAGTGTATTTACAATAATTGCCATTTCTACAAATATTTTTAATGATGATGTCCAAATGTTATTACTAAAGGTAGTAATGCACCAAATATCATTATTATAAGTTCACTGAAACTCAGTCCATTAGACACAATTTGTGTTTGAAGATCAGGGTCGTCATCAACTAAACGATATTGTGAAGAATGTGGCGACGAATGAGATTGATGTCCTTGTGTAAGTTCGGGTAGAACATGAACCGTCGCTACATATAAGAATGTGCCCGCTGAAAAAAGCATAGCTATACCAGTGGCATTGACCGAATTTAAAGTTTCTTTTTGCTCCTGACCGATGCCAAAATAAGTTAGTAACGTTAGGAGAGGAGCTGATAAAGAAAATATTGCTAAGTGTTTCCGAATTTGCTGCCGTTCAATTTTTTCATGTAACAAAAAGCTAACCAGACCAAACGCCGCAGGAGCTTTATGTAGCATAATTGCCAGAAAAACAATCATTTCCACGTCTTGATGGCTGGTTGTGGCAGCAGCTCCTAACGCTACACCATCAGCTGCTGCATGAACTACAAGACCCAATGTTGCTGTTATATTTTTATCTTTGGGAGACAATTCCTTTTGACGTTTTTGTGATATTTGATCGACTAACATCATAAATACAAAACCCAATACCAATGACAATCCAATAGTACGGGAATGGTCATTTTCTTTTTCGTGTGTATGTAGAGTTGGAGTTTCTGCGGTGGCTTTAGACAACACTGACTTTTCTACCTCTGTATAAAGAGATCTTATTCCCTCCGGTATGATAACTGTTAAAGCTGTGCCGACCAATAGACCTGCACCCAAAACAGTAACTAATTTAAGCTTTTTCTCACTTAATTTCATCACCAATGGTATGCTACCGGCCATATATGATCCTACCAACATCACTATAACTAGCATTACCAACACAAACGTTTCTTCTGTCATCTTTCCTGGTACTTATTGCTCGTTACGATTTCAGCAACTTAGTGTTTTTTTTTTAATTTGAGAATCCCAGTTCAGAATTTACATATGTACATATGTATATTCGATTTCCTTCCAATTTTGTTGTGCTGTTCTACTTTCGTGTTACTGGTACAATTTATCAATCTTGGTTTGTTTTATGCCACGTTATCTATTGTTTGTTGTTTCTGCTTTGTTGCTCTGATTTTATAAACATACTTATTTAATTATCTTATTGTTAAATATCCGTCCTTTTAAGTTCCCAGAACTTAATAACTTATTAATTACAATTTAAAAACAAGTCATTTCCTTTTTAATGAGCATAAAGAAAGTTGGTTGGATTTTCTTTTTGTTATTGTTTTTGTAGAAAAAAAAAACATGGTTTATTAATTATGAGGTAGACTCACTTCGACAGCTGTTCTCTCTTAGTTGTTCAATTTTGTTCACAATTGTGCTGTAAAATCAATTCGCCTTAGCGCTGTGAGAAAGTTTTAAATAAGTGAAAACAATAAAAGAAAAGGGGAAAATTGAAAATTATTTGATTGGTACATGATATAATAATGGTAACATGGATTGGTGTTTGAATTGACAATTTGATTAGAAAAAAAGCCTGTTGTTTTTGTTGTGGAAATAATTTTACTTGAAAATGTACATTGCTAAAAATATATGCTTTTAATATTTATTTGTTTTTTTAATAGTATATAAATATACAACTTTGCATTTTATAGTAATAACGGGTTTAAAATTTCCGATTTTATGTTTTTAAAATTTGCGTTTATATTTTGCTTCTTGTATTATATTAAATTATCGACAGTCAACATAAAGAAATATAATTATTGTATTGTTAGGTTAGGTGAACCAGCCATTGTAATAAAACAAAGATTGTACTCAATTGTGCGAAAGCAAAACTTGTGTTATGCTCGTTAATATACATACATACTGTTACGTTTCGACCTTTTCAATAATGTTTGAGTTCTTTTAATTAGTCAAAAATAAAAACAACGGAAATTGATTTTAAGTTAATGATGTTTTATTTCCTTTAATACCACTGTTTAATAAAATACACAGAGTAATTTGTTTATAAACCAACGTTAACACTTCAAAAGCTTTTTCACAACCAATCTATTTACTAAATTCACGAAGTTCACCATGCCGTAGCTTAGACAAGACTGACTTGTTTGTGCCTTGCGGTGGTTCACTCGCTTGTTGTTCCTTTGTGGTGGTGAGACAGATCTTGTTCGGTTTCTAGACGCCTTGCAGTAGAAATAACTCTAGTGGTTTCTTATGATAGGGCAAATGCGACTCTCCAAATGATGCTTTTTGTGTGGCACACTGCCAGCTTGACGTCCGGATCGCAAATTCCGTTTACAAACGCCTCCATTTTGAAGTTATCCAAAAATGGATGATTTACTCCTGGGTACGTCAGTTGTTCCAAACGCTCAATTTCCATTGCGAAATCCTGTAGAATGCCATCCATTCTTTTATTTATGACTTCAGAAATTTCTTGAAGTTTCGCATTTGTAGTCTTGGATGTTTCGTGAACTTCGGCTTTAACTTCAGCTAGAAATTTCTCATTGTTGGTTCTAGAATTTTCTTGAACTTCGTCTAGAAGTTTTTCGTTGTTGACTCTAGAATTTTCTTGAACTTATCTAGAAGTTTTTCGTTATTGGCTCTAGAATTTTCTTGAGCGTTTGTTTTCATCTTGTCCATTTTTTCCCTCACAGCAGCCAACAACATGTTCAAATCCAAACTGGTTGTTGTCTTGCGAGAGCAAACCTTTATTTGCCCTTTTTCGTCTTTGCCATCGAATTCGTATGTACTGATTTGGATTTCAAGCCGCTTGAACTCATCTATCAGTCGCTTCTGCAACTCAGCCTTATTAGCTGTTGTCGGCAGGTCCCGCTTACTCAATTCCTTCTTGAGTTGTTCCTCTTTCAGTTCTTCAAACTTCATGGTCCTTATAATTAATTAATTTTAATTAATTATCCTTTATTTTATTTTTGTAATCCCACTTCTGACACCAATTGTTACTTTTCGACCTTGTCGATAACGTTTACTTGTTTGAGTTCTTTTAATTAGTCGAAAATAACAACGGAAATTGATTTAAAGTTAATGATGTTTTATTTCTTTAATACCACTGTTTAATAAAATATACAAAGTAATTTGTTTATCAACCAACGTTAACACTTCAAAAGCTTTTTCACAACCAATCTATTTACTAAATGCACGAAGTTCACCATGCCGTAGCTTAGACAAGACTGACTTGTTTGTGCCTTGCAGTATTGGCAGTAAGGTTCTCGAACGTAGCAGAAAAATGACAATAAGCCTGTTGTTATTTAGCTGTTATGGTTGCGACATGTAGATGGCAGTAGCAAATTTATAATGTGGATGGCGAATCAACTAACCAATTTTATGTAAATTTTAGCCGTAATCCAATCGAGGGCGTTAGTTTTTGTTTACAATTGCTATGAAGCTTTTTCGTACAGATTTCTCGATCAATCTTGTAGATTATCGTTGCTGTTTCTGGAACTTTCCTGAATGTTCTATTTCCGTTAGTTTGAATTTGAGTGCTCCCAAATTTGCTCAGACACGGTTGATTAAACTGTGCTTAATTTTTATGTCCGTTAAATTTGAATCTACATTTGAACTTTGTAACAATACTTATGTATGCTAAAAACGATTGTATTTTTATAAGAGGGGTGAAAATGAAATATGTTTTATAGTGTCGCGTCGCTTAGGGTTAAATCTGAGTCCGTATTTAAGAATTTATCACAATGCTTGTGTGAACAACTGATGAACGTAGGAGGTGCCACACTATAACCTAAGAAACTGTCAGGACTTCAGAGTACAGAGAGCAACAAACAGTATAATTACAAGATCAACACTTTTGCAAAGGCTTATTATACATTTATGTATGAATATTCTACTACAAGTGCACATTCAAAATGGGGAAGCGCTTATATACATATTTAAAAGAGGAGTTGTAAAATGTTTAAATAATTCCTAAATATCAATGTTTAAATTAGGAAAATTATTCTGGGGGCAAACTACGGCATTCAATATCGAACGATACTTCCATACAAATTAAAAAATTTTTTTATGGGGTTTCGTTCGATACTGAATCCCGAAATTTGCCCCCTGAATTGTAAAAAGTATTTTACTTACTACTAGATAAATAATAATAAAAAACAATTATTTTGTAAATTTATTATTTGAGATATTCCCGATATGTTATTTTAAAAAGGTCTTTATTTGTTGTGGGTGGAGAACGTCTGTATACAGACTTTTTTAATTCCATTTCTATTGTAGATTTTTTAAACGTAGGTGCAACCTACCAAAAAAGTTTTTCAACTGTTTTAAAAGGTAACAAGTTGAGGTAACATATAACATTGTTATTTTTTAAAACTCAACGATTAGCGTTGTTAAATATTATATGGATATACATATAAATACAAAAACAGATAAAAAATTATAGTTGCTTTTAATGAAGTTTTGACATTTCGATGATTATTTGTTGAAAACACCTAATTTTTTTAATTATTTTTTAGCTAACGATAAGAATATTATACACATACAAATATCGATTATTTCGTGGCTAGTAAAGTTTTTAGCGAAATTTTCATTTAATTTCTGAAAATTCGTAAAATTTAGTTACGTGTTGTCAACATGTAGTCATATCTCAAAAAACATGATTTTCGAGTTAAGAATGTAGAATTATTCGTCGTATCGTTCTTCATCTTGTGCAAAAAATTAAAAAAAATTTTGTTTCCTCATCTCTTGAGGAAAGAATACTTTTTTATTTTTCCATTGAGTGTGCAAATTAAAAACTTTAAACTCGTTTTTGATATATGACTACGTTAAAATAAAGGAACGATTTTTAGCAGTATGCATGAGATAATCTTGAATCTTTATGATTTACTTACATGCCGTATCAAGGGGTAAAAATTTGGAGCAATCATGGCACATTATACTGCCACACAAACGACAATGGTGTTGGCGTCTAGCAATATGAAATGTTTTGGCACAATTGGGGCACAACTTAACGAAGCTGCCATCTAGCCATGGCACAATCTAAGCATAAATTTAGTTAAATATAAATATAAGTACTTATACAAAAAAATATAATAATACATATTCATGTGCATATATAGTACATACATATGTATAATATCAATTAATTTTTAAAATAGATTGTTGCTCACATTTTGTTCATGCTGTTTTCTTAATACTGCATCCAAAGGCATATCTTTTAAAAGTTTATGGAGTCTTATTATTAGTTTATTTGTTTCACTAGCATAACGTTCCAAACGAGGATTTCTTATAGATTCAAAATAGTCTGTTTGAGACCTTTGCAAGCCAACCTCTTGCTGATCCATAAAATTGAAAACATTCATGCGTGAATGGGCATTACTGGTTTCCCGTATAGCTTGTTCTGAGCCACCGCGTGTGGTTGATATAGAGACATTTTTCTCTAAGCTGCGTGACAAGTCGAAATTGATTTTCTTTTTAGCTTTGCAAAAAATTTCCTTAAACAATGTTTTGATATCATCATCTTCAGCGTGAGACTTGTCGAAATGGTCGGTAAGAAATTCCAAAGATTTTAAATCCTCGCGACAAATGGGGCAAATAAAACCTTCAAGTATTTTACCATCAACATCGCCTTCGTCAGGTTCTCCAAACGGATTCGACATTATTGCTGAATTTTATGCCAAATTTAGTGCTTTATCAAAAGAATCCTCCTCTCTTAATATTTTTTTTGTTTTTGTTTGTTGCACTTTGCATTTCCATTTGTCCAGCTGATTTTGACGTTTAATTATAATGTCTCAAGTTGTACTACGCGGCTGTAGAGGGAGCTTGTTGAGTTAAACAAACGAAATAAAAACACTTGTATGCTGTAAAACCAGATATGTTTTGACATTATTAATTGTCAATTCGTCAGTCTATAATCTTATTGTGAATTTATTTTATATCGTCATTACTTTCTTTTCTATGTGTTGTTCTCTGTTTGTACTTTTTCACAATGCAAATTTTAATAAAATTGTATATTTAAAATATGTCAAAATATGAAAAACATATAATTTAACTTGTGTTTTAAAGTGCTTTCTAAAATCCTCAATTTGTTTCAAACTATAAGTTAAAATTTCAATGCTCGTTTCATCGGCTGCGGAAGTTCAACTACTGCCACAAAGTAATACATAAATTAATACTATATACATAGGTATATAAAAGATTAAATAAAAAAAGCAGTATTGTGTACATTTAATTAATTGTAAATACTGTGAAATACTTACATATATTTTTATCTTTATGTGTAGTGTTGCAATATTGTTCCCAAACAAAATTGGTGACAAGTATTTCTATTTTATTTTTTGTATTTCGGTTGTATTAATTTGTAACAAGGCCATAAGCGAACTTTATGGCCACAAGTGGTAGAATTTGTTCGTGTGTGCATTGTTATTTATAGTTTTATGTAGTTATTCATTATGTTTAAAAGTTTCATGTGTTTATTGTAGTTTAATTGTGCTTCGATATTCTTTTCAATACTGCTAGCTATCAGAAAAGTTTAAAGATCTCGAGATACTTGTGCATTGTCAACAACAACACCTATACATATGCAGATGCACAGTATGCAGCAAGTTCTCTTAATGCATTCATTAGAAATGTTAAGAAAAACTGTAGTATCTTTAATATTTGGCGCTTTAATTTCTTTACTGGTCCTGTAAATCATCCAAACATTAAATAAACACTTACCAATAAGTAATTCAACAGCTAACCTTTTCTAGTCAACCAGTCTAGCTAAATTGTCTATATTAAAAGTTTCATCATGACGAGTGTTTCTCAAATTATGTTCACATATGCAAAACCTTTGAACTGAAAATCGAATAAAAGTATATATGTATGTATGCATATATATGTACAATTTGATGGAAGCTTTTCCAAATAGTCCTTTATTCGTAGTTAGAGGTTGAAAATCCAAAATAGTTGCAACTTGTAAAATGTGTAGCTATTTATTTTCTGGCTTTTTAGTGATTAAATATTTAGTGATTATTCTTTGTTTTCAACCAAAACATTTTGCATTATAGAATTTTTTATAGAATTTCTATGAGATTGTGATCAGGCACATCGTTTTAAAACATGTACCTTATTGGATTGTAACCAATCGACTACAATCCTAGAGGTGTGCTGAAATCTCCAGACGATGGGTATATTTTCCTCTATGCATGGGAATATAGGATCATTTAAAATGTATCTGTACATGATTCTGGTCTTAGTATCTTTTAAAATATTAATTGAACCCATTCCTTGTTCCAAAAAAGATCCTCATACAGTAATGTTGCCACCGACATACTTCGTATACATTGGCTCCTGTCAATGTCTCTTAATTTATATTTAAACTACGTATTCCAGATCTATATTGAGCAGCATATATGTGCTTTGGCAAATTTTATACGACCAATAACACTTTTTCCAGATAAAGGAGGGGTATTCATGGGCGACTACAATTAAGGCCAGCCTCATTCGCCATGCGACTTACTGTTCGAGAAATAATCTCAACCTAAGATGATAACCTGTCGGGCTGTAATTTTGCCAGAATATTGAAACTATTTAGCTATTAAATTATATTGTTTTGGACTAGACTTACAAAGAGGTTTTCTTAAATGTTTTAAGCTTATAATTGAATATTTATTGCAAATAATTTTTTGGAATAATTTTTTATTTTGATTTAAAAACTAAGTATGTGGAAAAGGTTGCAAAAAAGCTACTTCAGAATAGGTTAGGACGGTGAAGTATATAAAGTTAAGAAATGAGTAACAGCCTACTTGCGTCCAAAAAGTACATCGGGAATATGTCAACCTAACCTATTTTAATATTTCTTTTTGCAACTTTTTCCACAAAAATAACAAATATTGAAATAACGGTAAAATAACCCATATCTTGTATTGTATTTATATTGTTTATTGTTGTTATGAAAACAAATTTTTTATTTTTTTAATACTTTTATTTAAAAAAATTATGTTTAAATTTATAAAATTTTTTGCATCAATTAAATAAAAAAAAATTGATTGGGAAATGCTGAATTTAGTACGTTATGCACACTCTCTGGCATTCACAAATATCTATGGGATTTTCCATTTGACTTAGATGCATTTTTATACGTGCATGTAGTTATTAGTTTAGATTTCATACTGCATCTAATATTTTGCTTTATTTAACTATTTAATTTTTTATCATTGTTGTGAAGCATTTTTTGATTGTTAGCTGTGAGAAAAATTAAAATATTGCAACATCAAACATACTGGAAATTATTGTTAATAGCATTTAAACGAAACACAATCTTTTAATTTTTTTTTTTGGAAAAACTCCACAAAATACTTGAAATGGAGAAACTGTTTATTCTCGTAAAGAAAAAATGAATTGTTTGACTAATAACTTTAAAGGAATATTAAAATAAATAAGAATAAACCAAATATAAATTTTCTTATCATTTTATTTTAGAATCGCTTAAAATTTGAATCACGTCATCATTATTATCATACTTAAAAAAATAAAAATAAAAAAGAAACAAAACATCGAACAAATAAAAAATAAAAGAACACACCGTAGTCAATTATATTGCGTCCCCCCATTTACAGTAAAAATTCGCCCAAAACTTGTGATGATAATAAACTAAATAAAAAAAGCTCAAGGTATGTATGTATGTATGTACATATATCAATGTTTAACACATATACGAGCACAATTATGCAGTTTATAAATACCATATCAGAGGATATATTACCATGTATAATTCTATAAATGTAACTACAAGTGGAAGATAAAAAGAAAACAAATTGCTAATCAAAACAAACTTCAACATCATTATTAAATATTGTCAACGAACTTTTAATATGAGTTGGTTACGGTCGAGTCCCTTGAGACAAAGTTTAACTCGCACGTCAAGTAACGGCTCTGGTACAGGCAGTTCCTTCTTTGCAACATCCAGTAGTTCAAGCTCATCACTACATCCTGTTTTGAGGCAAAGGCCTATAGACACAGCTACAGAATGTGATCCGCGTGCATGCTATGATAGTTTTTGCAAACACTGGCAACAAGCCTATGATATTATCCAAAGAGCTGATAGTCCAAATCGTACACCAACACATGACGATGTTTTGGCTGTTGTCTCACACTTAGACTTTATGGTAACACTTTTATTGGTGGAATTACATCATTGTAATAAAATTGCCTTACCAGATTCATCGAATGCACCACCTGCGCCCTGTTTGGAATATATGTTAAGTGAAAACCTGTTGGATAAATTGTATGAATGGGGCTGTATGACAGGACGTTATGCCAACGCTGTGCGTTTGGAGCAATTGAAATTATATGAACTTTTGGTTAGCCATTCAAGGCATCAGTTGTTGTGTCATGAACCTTTTTTAAGGCCGTTATTAAAGATATTGGCTTCGAGTCAAGGGGAAATATTTCCACCAGATCTAGAAAAACGTCTGGTCATATTACTGAATCAACTATGCGTTGTTCTGATGCAAAATGTACACCTTTTGGATTTGTTTTTCTTTTCGTCAGCACAAGAAACCCAAAGCCCCAGCAAGTAAGTACACATATTCTTCAATTTCTCATTTATTTTACTCTAATAATTATTGCCCAAAAAATATTGTGGTTTCAAGTAAATTGGTTTATATTGTTTTGTGTATGAAATTCTGCAAACGTTTTATTTAATTAGAGAACAATATCGAACATAAAAATATCTCGAATAATAAATTTAGTAAAATATTAATTTAAAAAAGTATATTACAAAAAAGTTAGGTATGTCTTGAGAAGACCCGGTTAGCTATCCTCTTTGTTAAGGATAATCTTGTCTAAAGTATAAAAATAAACATATTATTTGTATAAATTTCAAAGCATACGAATACATTAGAGTATATCTATAATACTACATTACATTACGGTTTTAAATTCTTAACTGTCATACCACACAATAATGCTAAGTTGAGAGGTAGAAAAAGAACTTAAACGTTTTATTCAAACAAATAAACAAGTGTTCATACACTATACAATAATGACATATTCATGTAAACTTACAGATTAGTTATAAAAATAGGTTATTCAAACATTCTCAATATATATACATAGTTAAAGTTGAAATAAGAATATTTACTACTGTTATTATAAATATACATACATACGTATGTATATATTATGTAGAAAATGTTAAGTTATTAATATTAATTCATAAAATGTTTAATTTTTCAATTGCAGTTTTATAATATTCTCTTTACTCATACCATATGTTCATCGTGAAGGAAGCTTAGGCCATCAGGCCCGAGATGCTTTACTACTTTGCATGGCCTTATCACAAAAAAATTCCAATATCGGTACTTACATAGCACAATACTCGTCCATGTGCCCCTTATTGGTAACTGGCCTCGGTGGCCTCTATTCTCGTCTACCTAATTCAATTGAAATCAATTCAATTGATTGGCATCGCATTACACCAGATGATGTTACTGAAATTCCAGAGTTGACGCTTTTTATGAATGCATTGGAATTCTGTAATGCTGTAGTTCAGGTGGCACATGAAATGATAAAAAATCAATTGCTTGATTTTATGTATCAGGGATTTATTGTTCCTGTTTTGGGTCCGGCAATATTACAGGTACGTCAAGGGGCTCCTAACAAATGGCACGCACACAAGTGAAACACATTTGTTGTTTATGCCTGTTCCGTATGTTATTTGTGAATGTGTCCCTATTAAATCTATTTGTATGTATGTTAAAAAAATTGTCTTCGATTTTATGTGGTGATGGTTTTTTTTTGTAAGATTAATTAATCCCTTTCTACTACTGAAAGAAAGTATTTTGTCAATGCATCACAAAAATGCAAATACATAATTATACAAAGGTAATTTTTGAGTTTAAGAACAAAGTTGCTTACTAGCGTGATACATAACTGACGATGAACTGTAATATACAAGATGTGATCCAATTGGAGATAATTAATTTTTATTTATTTTTGAGTATTTTGTCTTTCAAATGTCTAAAATTTCAATATAACTCGCCATTATCCATTCTGAAGTTTTATTTTTTACTGAATCGTTCCTTATACCGCAAGTTATGATGGTTTTGAATTTTTCAGTAATCAAAATTAAACTGCAATCTAAATTCTTCTCAAAAGTTAGCCGTGTTTTTAAGAACTGCTTGACAGAATTTTGTTATATATCCTAATAATTTATTTAAATATCATACAATTTATATCAAATAATATCTACTTGAAAGCAATTAACAATTCTGTTCACACGTTTTTTCTATGTATTTTTGTTTTAATATATTTTAAGCATAAAAAGTGATTGTGAAAATGTTTTCAGTCTACTTTACAGTAGTTTCTTTTGCCTGTCTCTTCTTAAGTTCCGGTTACGAATAAAGTTGTAGTGTAGTGCACTCACTAGTTTTGTTTTTACATTAATAAATAGACAGTGCATAGTGCAACATTTTTCTTCATTAAATTGAATGGTTGAGGAGATAACACTTTATTTAAACATTTTTCAAAAAGTTGAGTGAAACTATTTTTTTAGTGACTGTTAAAATTTTTCACTATTTGAGTTTTGTGCAGATAGTGAAGAAATTTTTAACTCTTTTAAGCTAGTAATAAATTCCATTATATTCAGTTTTTCTACTATTATTTAGTGCTAGTGAAATGCTTACAGTATTAAAAGTTAAAAATTTGATTTGATTTGATAAATTTTTTTATTAAATCGGATTGAATATGCAAAGTATGTTTGCATTGTTGCTGTAGAAACATTAAAGTTATTGTATCATTGATTTTAAATATTCAACAAAATTAGAGAATTCAGCTGAGGAATAACAAAATGACTTATATTCGTTTTGTCCGGAATAAAAGCCAAAAATGTTATTTCTTCTGAATTTCAAGGCCTAAAATTAATAAATAAGAACTTCTGCATCATTCGTTTCGTCAAGTTGGCTGCATTAATAATTTAATGGCCATACGATTTGTTTTTTGTTCAAGATGAATTTTTTTTACTTTTTCTATATTTTAACACGGCTATATCTCGGAATACCGTACGTGTACTTGTTATTTTCCATATTGAAATATTCAATGTTCTTATGATTTTAAAATGTAAATTAAATTTTTAATGCAGCCAACTTGACAAAACGAATGATGCAGAAGTTCTTATTTTTCGGGCTACTTTCACGTGCAATTCTCAGAATTGAATCCCAAATCAATGAGCTGAAAATTGTTGCGCTGTATTATGAATGTAGAATAGGTTAGATTGCCAGCAGGCACGTTTGGTTCCAAATTGGTCCCATTGTGATAATCATATGCGGCCATAAGAAGAAACAAAAATCGTTTTTCGGCTGTAGCTTAGCGATTCCGATTTTACTGATTTTGAATAACAAAAATCTTTATCAAATTTACCATTTAGTACTATAAGTTATCTTTAATTCGAATTACCTATCTCTAAGGACTCAGAGTATACATCGACATATATTTTGTAGTTTTGCAAATGAATATTGTAGAAATTACAAACGAAATTGTCAAAAAAAATTGCATTTTTTTGTGGTAAAGGTTATGAAAATATAAAAAGATGAAAACTTCCATTAATTGACAGCTATATAGCACAGTGAAGATCTTCACTGTCGGAAATTGAGTTAACTTTAAATTAATTTTAAGCTAACTATTTAGCAATTAGTGCTGACTGACACTTCGATTACTTTTCAATGGAAACAACTAACTTTTTTAACATTGCAATTTCCTAGGAAGTAGTCAATTGTCCGACTCCGCATTACTTTACAACTAACTTCAAGTTAACTTTCTAAACGTTAGCTTTCAGTTGAATTTTTGTAGCTAGCTGTAACCTAACTGCTTTTCCGTTGGCTATAAGTAGGTTTTGTTTTAATTAACTGTATTTTAGGTAGGTTTAAGTGAACCAAAAGTTAATTGTTTATACTTTAGCGGAAATCTAATTTTTTGTACTCAGCTGCAATCTAACTAGAGTTGTGTAGTTCATGAACGAACTAGTTCAATTGAAGTAGTCACACAAGTGAACTAAGTGAGCAGCTCACAACTGTGATTTCTTTCAGCGCCTTAGTTCATGTCTTTTTAATTTCCTATTTTCTTCTTCGCTCACTCTCATTATAAACAAATTATATTTTGTAACATAATGCCTAAATGTATTCCGCGTATTTGCATCAGTTTATTCAAATATCATACAAATATTTCCTTTTGTATGTTCTTGGACAGTTCTCAGAGGTAAGCGTTGATAGGGAAATCCGTCGTCAACCTTTCACATAAACTCATTTTAATTGTTTTATTAAATTTTTTACATAAAACAATATATTTTTTTACATAAAAAATGTTCACCGATACAATATTTATGTTAATACTTTTGTTTTCTTGTTGCCCTTATCCGTACATAATACTTTTGTCACTTTTCTTTACAAATGTCAAAATTACTAATTTTATATAACTCACTTCTTTATCTTCGTATACTTTATAACTGAACTATTGAACTAACTGAACCACAAGAGTTTCCTAGTTCATTAAGTGAGCTGAGCTGAAAAACACAACTCGAAATCTAACTATTATTCAGTCAGCTATCGTATTTGTGTTTCAAAATAAATAATTTATTAAAAAATTTAACAAGTTTTTTAAAATCTTTGGTTTGATGTAATTTTTGAAAAACAATAATTTATTAATTAATAATTTCAAAAAGTTTTGTTTGTTGAGGGTTTTAGCTTATGTCAAATCATGATTAGACCTAAATCATATTCTTGAAAAGTTTTAAACCTCTTATGTTATACAAAAACTTAAAAAAAACGAATGAGAATTACCTAACACCCAATTCATACCCTGTATAAAAATCATGTTTTATTTTTAATTCTCTTTAAAAGTTGCTTTCGGAAACTACAGATTCATACGATGATTTTTTCCCATGTTTTACCGGTTGATTTTTTTTGTCCGTAATCGGTTATTCTTCTTAAATTGCTTATTTGTTATAATTAAACAAAAATAATGATATTATATTATTCTCATTATTTTTAGTAATAATATTTCTTGTTTTTATATTTAAAAGTATTATTTACTTTTCTGTTTTAAATTTTTCTTTTATAAAAATATCAAAAATGTTCTTATTTCATCAAAAATGCTTTTGTATTGCCACATTGAAACGAAAAATTAAATAAAGCAACATAACAAAAATATGAAAAATCACCGAGAACTGAAAATGTGATTTTTTCTTTACCCCGTTTGCTTCTCCAACCCTTTCGCCTACATACACCAAAAATCATGTTTTAAAAATCATTGAAAAAATCATCGTATGAATTGGGTGTAAGTATAAGCTTTGAAATTTATTACTAGATAGCTTAAAATTAGTCCACAAAAGTTAACTCAATGTTGGCTATTTTTGCAGTCAGCTACACATTTTCCGACAGGGGACATACACCAGCAAGCAAAGACAAAGAAGGGTTGTTTTTAGGTCTTATTTCAAATTTGTAGCCTCCTTTTACAATACGCGATAAAGAACTTCGTTCTAATAAAATAAAAACGAATGCTGTTATATTATTGCATGGCAGCTTATGCCGTTTTCTTTTCTAAAAAAAAATGTAACATTTCTTTCACTTTTTATAAATAAAAATTGCTATTCAAAGTTTTCTTAAGACAACAATTTTGCTTCGTAAGTGATGATACAATGATTTCTAATATACTCACTATTTCAAAAAATCGTTATATTGCAAATTTTAAATAAAAAGGGTAAAAAATTTTGCACTTTTTTCTAGAAAAGAAAATGTCATTAAATTTGAATCTTCGACATTTTTTTGCTAATCGGGTTTTTATACTCTGAATGTTTAACTTAACTATGTATGTATGTATTAAGTGTATACCTTACTCAAATGTTTCATTTAATATGCGTTGACTGACAAAACTTTAGATATCTCTTTATATGTATTTATGTACACTGTCCTTTAATCGTTAGTATTTGCTTAATATAAATTTTGTTTTGAACAGTTTGTTAATAAAATATAAAATCAATGAATAAAACCACACCGATTATGAAGAAATCGAAACAATTTTTTTTGCTTTGGAAATTTTCACAGACATTTAAAGGAAAACATTTCCAGACAAATGTGGAGTCTCAAATTTCGGCAATGTCTTATTTGGATCTAATACTACGTTCGGTGACAGAGCCTGAACTTATGAAATTATTCGTGAGATTTTTATTGGATAGTGAAAAATTTGATGGTGAGCGAATATTGGATACATTGGTCGATCGTTTAAGTTCTACAGATCCAAATCTATGTATGGTAACAATGGCATTATTCGATACTCTATTGGCTTTGCATTGCGAAGATTTAATGTTGGAATTGTTATTGAAATATTTACTACCGGGTAAACATGTACCCATATCGTATCGTCACAAAATCAACAAAATTGATCCTTATACAAATGCGGCAGATTTTTTTTTGGATTTGACGCCCGAAGTTATGAAAAGAGCTAGAGAATTGACGAAACATAAACATGTGGGCGATACAGCACATCATACACACCCTACCATGCCGTCGCCCACATCAACTTTGAGCAAAACAATTGGCGCAAATTGGAATTATTATGGTTTACATACAGGAGATAGCCTCTATGCCAATTATCATGCCTACCTGTTTGAAGCCAATTTTCGTATAATGCAATGCTTAGCGGCTTGCTCCACGTGGTGTCATGATTACAAATATCAAAAATGGCCTCGAAAATCTGGCAAAGCAAATAATCAAACTTTGGAAATGGTTAAACAATTTTTTAATGAATTCAACAACAGTCCTTTGTTAGAACAATCAAACTTAATTGCTTCGAGCGCTACATTTTATGATGACAAAAAGCAACTGGATAGTTTGCAATCTATAGGAGAATCTAGTGGTTATGAGTCGTTTAAATGGAGACCTGCTGACGATGAAGTAGCACCCGAAGAACTACCACACTTAGCCAACACGTCAGTTAATGCAGCTGATGCTGATTTAGATGCTAGCACCTGTGGCCACAAACAAAGCTCAGTGTCAATAAAGAAGGAGATTTGGAGAACTTCAAAAAATCGCAATGATTTATATTTAACCGATTTGGATTTTTCCGAAGATTTATTTGCACAGGGGACCGTATCATTGGGTAAGTTATTTTGTTAAATACAACACCATTTCTTAAAGTTGTTGAATACTTTAAAGGTCCGTTTCTAAATGTGGTTTGTGCCAAATTACAAACTTTCACCAGTAACACACTTTACGTAAATTTGCATCTAACGGGGCTGATAACACGTTTGGCCTGGTACCCGTTGCCTTTAATACACTCTATATTATTGCGGCCTGATATTGTTATTACTTCCGATACTCCATCCTTTCAACAAGTTTTACGCATTCTCAAGCAGCAAATCGATGCAGAACTTCCAGTGGTTGAAGATTCTCTAGAAATAATTGATGTAGCCCGATCATATCTTATAGATCGTGAATTTCGTTTGATCAATGCACGCAAAGCGCCTGAAAGTTCTCCTCTACACGTATCCAAAGCTATGACATCGCAACATTCTGCATATGCGGCCATATCGGCGTCCTCTCCCGTCCAGGTCACACCTTCATCATCGTATGATCCCTTCAAACGAAATGACACAAAAAGAATGAGTATTAGTAAATCGTTTACAAGTATGTTTAGCCGCAAACCAAACGGTAAGTTAAAAAGTCTCCTTTTTGTAGCATTTTAATACATAACAGACATGAAATGAACTTTTCAAACACTTTAATCAAAACTTATTTTTGAATACTTTTTTGGGCAAAATTAAAGGTGGAAATTGTTTTTATATAAAAAAAAGAACAACTTAAATTAGTTTTTATTTACATGTGTATGTTTTTTACTTTTTATTATGACCATTAAAACATTAATTCATGTACACAATTTAATACCATTACAAATAACATTACAAGAAAAAATAAATAATTTTCACACATTTTAATATACATATTTTGATATTTGTTTTTATTTATTTTATTTTTTTCTTACGATATTTCCTTAGCTTCATCTGGCTTATCACAAATTTATGCATTCTTCACCGGTAAATATTTCACTTACTTGGGACCATTTGTTTTTTGTTTGTTTGATCAAAATTATTTGAATTTCATATCAATGTTCATATGTTAACAACATGTACTGGGTTTTATTCATTTATTTGTCCCGTGATGTGGCTTTTTATTCACATTTCTTTTCAGATAAATTATAACTTCCGTACAAATGTTATTAACCACCAAATACGAAAACCTGAAAATGAACTAATAAATACGGTTATGCAGTTTCGGTTTTACATTTTGTCGTCAAGAATGTTTTTTAGCAATGTAGTTTTGTTGTTTTGTTGGCTGAAAAAAAATCAGTTACTTGTTGCAACACATGACCATCGATATGTATGTTCCATTAATTATGTATTTTAGTTGTAGCTTAATTTTATTTAGTGCTTCAGTTAAATATTTAATAATGCTTGCTTGTTCTTTGTTGTATTTTTTAAGAAAAATAAAAAATACCTTTTTAATCGTGTAGCTAATTAATATATTATCCAAATTATTTAAATTTAACGGAATCTCACACTATATGTATATTATTGAATTGAATTGGATAAAGAAAAATGATATGCTCCAATGGCCGGCACTCGCAATATTATTTATTTGTACTACATATATATGGATATGCACATTCCACCTGCTCCTCTAATTGTTATGAAATTTAATTATGTTTTTATATTATTGCAATAAGCCTGTTTAAAAATATTTGTTAAAGCTGTATTTGTATTTGTTACAATTGCTGAAAATCCGAAATATCGTCAAAGTGCAAAAAAGTAAAAAATAAAAAAATGAATGCTAAAAAACACAAATTATGAAAAATTGCTAAAATATGGTTAAAAATCGACAGAAAAAAACTCAAAAACTCAAATAAAAAAACTTGAAATTTTTTGGTTCAAAATCGCGCTAAAATACAGAACTTTAAAAACTTGGGAGCTCTAAAAACGAAAAAAGATGCCGCGCAACTGTTATTTATTTATTTATTTTTTTGGAATGCCGTCACTTATCGTAAAATTCTGTAAAATTCAAACCATGAGTGACTTTTGGGACACCCTTTGTTTACCATAAATTAGGAGCAAGCAGCGTTGCCAATTTAACGCGTTTCGCGCTAGATTTTGCTCGTTTAACTGTGCCAACCGGGCTGTTTTTCGTCTTAGCGCGTTTTATAGAAAACGCGCTGAATTGACGCGTTTTTAGTAATTAATTAATCCAAATGAATCCTATAACAATTCGAAGTATTACATACAACCGGTTTTCTGGCCAGAAGATGGGCCAGACAGTGTAAATGAAAGTATTTTTTTATTATTTTTATAATATTAAAAAGTTCCTCATTGATGCTTCTAATCAATGAAAATATTAACCTGATTACTTACATATAATATTTACCAAAAGTGTATGTAAAACTGGATTTTTTTCTAATATATGCATCGACTTTCATCAAAATTTAACTTAGCGCGTTTGGGAGTAGGGCGTTTTGGTTATGAATATCTGTTAACGTCATGATTTAGCGCGTTTTAAGAAGATGTATGGCGCGTTTTGGTTTTAAAAAGCTGACAACGCTTATTAGGAGCTATTGTTATTGCCGATATTTTGAAAATTGGTGTTCATGGATCAAAGACCAACTTCGAATAAAAATACTTAACTGACTTAGGTGAAACGAGACTGCATGCTACTGTAGTTACCGTTGTTCTATCTCTCAGGCGATAATCTGATATTACATTATACATGATATTGCTATCTCTTTTCATTTATAATCTGATGGGGGAAAAAGTTGATTTAAGCTAGAACATAACCTTATTTTTTCATCTCTACCCTGTGCCATCGGTGAGAACATTTTGTTCATATCCTTAACACAATGAAATTGTTCATTGCAACGCGTAATAGCAATGTTATTAGCTTAGTTCAATCATTTAGTTTTTATTTGCATGTGTTGCCCATGAGTAATTTTAATTATTCTTCTGGTTTTGAAAGTATACAAAGCAATTAAAGAAGATCTGCCTATTTCCTCTATGTATACATTCTGTATGTGACTAAAAAAGGTAGTATAAAAGGCTTATTAAAATTATTTAGCTGACGATATCATGAGAATTATGTAAATCATATAAGGTTATGAAAACAAACAAAAAAAACTGGTGTCTAACCCTGATTAAACCATTAAGTTTTGAAATTTTAAAAATAAGATGCTCCGAGTTGTCAATCATGTTACAAATATCACACATATCATCATAAAAGTCTATTAATGATCTTTATATCAGTTGGATCCAAAATAAATTTCTGTACCATGGGAATTCAGAGAGAAGAACGTTCAGAAACTCGAAATCTAGATCGATAAAACTTCACCATTCATCATTAAAGCATATTCCTTCATGGACAAGAGCACAAACAATGTGCACTTCGCGGCATAATTATTCCAATTCGCATGCCTTAATAAAATAATAGCATTTCTACTGTCAGTGTAAATAATAAGTGAAGGGAGGGCCATCATCCTCATTGCAGTATGAACCACCCCTATTGAGTAATTTTTAATTTTCTTACATTCAAATGTAAATACATATGCAAGTACATACACCTGTACATGTTTAGAATATTTTAGTTTATTTATTTTAATAATAATTTGTTTTATTATTAAAAATAATAAAACAATCTTTTAAACTGCGGGAAAATTTTATTATAGCCATGTTTATCTTATAATGAATTGCACACAACCATGAATTCATCTGAAAAGAAACACACAATCTTTCATGAGGGATTAAAAAAATCCAAACTTGGTTCATGACAAATAAAATTTTCGAAAATGTTAAAAGTTATGGATCACTAGATAACGTGAATCGTCAATTAAAATTTATTAGAAATTCTTAACTCTCTTTTTTAAATCTGCAGTAGATACATTTTTCTTTTCGTGCAACATTGGTCTTTAAAAGCATATTGTTTTTTTCACGAACTTTATATGTTTAATTATATGTTTAGTTCTACATTTGTTGATATTAATATGTTCTTGTAAAAGTAAACTAACCGACTTTATTACATTCTCCCCGCTCTCGAGTATTGTTCATAGTGTTCATTCATGTCATCATTTCTTATCTGCATTGAATTGAAACGAATAAATAAAAAAGACGTGTGGCACTCGGGGACTGCCGCGGCAAAGCTGTTGTTTAGCATTTTTTATCAACTTGTGCAATTATAATTATTTATTTATTTTTTATTTATGCAGTATTTTTTTTTCTTTGATACCAAATTTTTTTCTTTTATTGAATAAATGAGAAGTTAATATTGTTTAAAATATTTTTTATTATCTTACAATACATGTAGACTATTCAGGAATTTTTAACATTGAAACTATAGGTTTATGGTAACTGAAATAAGAAACATAAGTTTGAGACTTGATATCCTCTAAATATGTATGTATCTGGAAAATACCACTTAAAAACCTACGAATTGTCTGTTTGTTTGTGTATATCATTTTTTGTCAACCACGATTGCGCGCAAGTACGCCATTTTGTGTTTTCCTACATGTAAAAATCTGTTCTGGCAATACTGTTTGTTAATGAAATCAATAGCATACTTTAGGGTTTAACATACGCTAGGCGATTCAAATACTTAAAAAAAAACAAGACTTAAGCAACCAACTTAGTGTTAGGTTTTTTTCGTTACGGAATTTCTTGATGTGGTCGCCGCGCTCAAAGCCCGCGATAAAAGCTATGCAATAGCTTAAAAAATTTATAAGGAAAGTTTTATTAACATCATTATTAAGTCTATATGACTCTAGATTTTCGTTTACTTTGAGTTTAAAATTAGCGGAAAGTTCCAGGGATAGGCAGCAAGATCTATCGTTTTTCATATTTATTTTTTTAGACAAAAGGTTTAATTTTACCAAAAATAATTCGAACATTTTACTTGAGCGAAAAATTTATCAACTCTCAGTAAACAAGATGAATTTCACAATTTCAACTGTGACCGCAAATGGAGTTTTTCTAAAATTTGCATCATGTTAATTTTGCATCGCTATTCTCGAAGCAGTTGTAACAAAATTTTTCGTGATAGTAATAATATATGTGACAATAATAATAGTTGCGCATTCTGGTTTTGAAATACATAAACGATTTTTTGTATTAATTCATTCAATATTTTTATAAAAACTATTGAATGGCAATTATAATCAGTTCGAGAATAGCATTGTTAGATTAATCTATATTTACAATATGCAACTTTGTTGCATGCAATTTACATTTCAGTTCCTTATTTACAGTACACAACATAATGCATTTCTATTTAAATGTACTAATAATTTCACCTGTTTAATACCTCTTGAATAACATGGAATAATCCGAATTTTTTTTAAATCAAAAATTTATTTTTCAATGCCCTCACATTAATATAAAGTTTGAGTAACAAGCTAACCAATATATTTTTGTTAACAATATGTAAATAAAATTATAGCATGCTTTCAATACTTTCCTATTTTTAGTTGCTTCATTAACTGGTTTCTTACTGTGGTCTTAAATTACTACGAGTATTATCGAAATCTTATTAAATATAGAAAAACCTGTAAGACTTTTTAATAAATTAACAAATCAAATTTTAGGCTCTACATCACCATCGAATACAACTGCTTCAACGGCCTCATCTCATAACAATCAAAATCAATTAAGCAACACTGGACACGGTTCTGTAACAAGAGAAACCAGTTTAATAAATCTACCGCCTTCAGGAACGAAATCATTAGTGACATCGTCCCAAGCTACAAAAAATGAACGCACAAACAACGATCGTAGTGGCAGTGTCAGCAGTTCAGCTACATTACAATCGAACAACTCATCAACAACCGCTTCTTATTCCAATTTTCCACAACATAATCTATCAACTGCAACTTTGTCTTCTTTGGGCGATAGGACAAGTTCAACTACGACTTTTGCAGCTTTATCTACGTTAGGAAATGCTTATAGTGTAGGTGGTGGGAATGGATCCGAACCAGCTTCTTTAGATTCAATATCTTCAACGATGGGTGCAATCACGAGCGGAGGAAATGAGCGTACCAAGGATTTAGCGTTATGTGCTATATTATTAGATGAATGGCTAAAAGAATTAGCCGCAATAGCTCAAGAGCAAAGTGTTATTATGATTGAAAAGGATTACTGACATTATCAAGGTGATGGCATTGATTATATTAACTACTATATGCCAATTAATTGTAAATGTTTTTAAGTCATTTTAAGTGAAAAGTATAATATGTAGAAATATTTTTAAAGATATAACAATTAATCGATAAGGTTTGTTTATCAATTTGTATATTTTTTGAAAGTAAAATGGAAATTTGTATTAATCAAAGTATATTTATTAAAGTGCATGCAACTCTACTACAACACATATGTGATACATCGTCTGTTTGTCAAACTCCATATAAAAAATATATACAGCATTTGTTACGCATGTATTTGGAGTTTCTTTGACAATCACACGATTTTTCGTTTTTCTTGTAGAGACGCATATACTACTTGAATAAATATACTTTAGTATTAATAAAAATAAATCCAAAATAGCAATATTTATTTATATATGTACGTACAAGTGTATATATATTTATGATTAGTATTGGTAAAAATTTTTAAACAAAAATCCATGATTTTTTACATATGCATACATATGTATGTATGCACGCATGCGCAGTAATTTGCTACGAATTGTTTACGGTGTTATCTCCACTTTTTGATTTTATTGAGCAATATTTTTATAGGCTTTTTTAAGCATATGTTTGTAAAATATTTTAAATAACATTCTGCATGATTCCCAATTAAATATATTATGTACATAATAAACAAAACATAAAAATAACTTTATTTCGCCTAAAGAACCGATTTTTTTAAACTCCTCTTTATGTTAAGAGTTTAGTGGAATAACTGTGTACGTCAAATGATTTAAAAAATTGCTGTTGCTACAAACCACAGCCTTATATGCTAAAAGAAAACATTCGAAATTGATTTGAAGCAAAAGAGAAATGGGGAAAATCCGTAAGTTGAACCATCCAGCACATTATCGAGAGTTACGTCGCCAGCGACTACGAAGTTCGAAGTAAAAAACGTTATTTGTTTATTTATAAAAAGAAAAAAATTTACTCATGTAGTAAAGTAAATTATACATTAAATGCTTTTAAAAGATGACTATAGTAATTTATTCGGTTTTTGACACATCATGGCGGGGTCGCTTTGGAATTGCACCAGTAGATGGACTGAGAACTGTAAGTGCATTTTGATTACTAGAATGACAGTGCTTTTCCTTTCTAAACAAATCAAATAAAGAATGCACGTTAATAAATAGCATAATGAAGTATTTATAATTATATTGAATTCATAAAGTCGTTCTACTATAAGTGTTCTAACGGTTGTATGTGCTATCATTTGATATTTTTTTAATTATTTTATCTTTTAAGTTTTGTCATGGGTAATATAAAGAAACATCTTAGCAAGTACAACCAACACAAAAGTTAGTATACCTTGTGAATTCCTTTATTATATATTTAAAATCTACCTTAGATAACTTGCTGCATAAAATGCGCCTTCTGCAGATGTTATCTTATTTAGAAATTGTGAATGTATGAACTTTTCTTCAATATCCGTTTCATCCTCCAGCGAAAAATGTAATAAGGCGTTTGGGACAAAATCCAGTTCCAACAAAGTCTTATCAAAATCGAGTTTGGTTTTTGGTGGTATAGTAACTGCAAAAAATAAAACAGGCGTAAGAACCTTTTGACATATGTACGTGATATTAAACTTACAAAAATAAAAGGGTTTTTCTGGAGTTGCCAAGTATTTTTTTGTAAATTCCTTAACATCTGATATTTTATCGATTGGTGTAAACATCCCTTGTAAAACATGTCGATCAGGAAATTTAATTCGAATAACACAATTTTTATACTGAGCTATTTTTCTTAGCATTGTATTATTATCTTCCATTTCCCTGAGCTTTTCAGTGAGAAGAGGAGCATCTTCATTACCAGAGGCTATTTTTTTAAGATCACGCAAAACTAATTTTAAGTCGTTCACAGTTAAGTCATAAAAAGAATCTGGTAAATCCTCTATTTGGCTATGAGTTGAATCTAACGAATAAATTAGAGCATTACGTTCACCAATCTATAATGGAAAGTAAAATCTTACACAGTTTTGCAAATTTTAATTTTCAGCTTACAATGTGGTATTCAGGTTCGTTTACTGGTTCTACGTTTTCATTTTCATCCACCTCCATTTGCACTTCGCATGTACGCATAGAACGGCCTTGTCCCGAGCCCCAATCGTATTTTGGTTTTTCTGACTGCAGGACTTCATCTTTCTTTGAGGAACTACAAGCTGCTTCATTGTTTTCAGATGATTCATTGGCAGATTCTTTTATTTCGTTTGATGACGATTTTTTAAGCTTTTGAACCAAATCTTTGGTTATGGCAAAACCACTGCCTCCTGGCACTACACTCTTGATGTTTTTCGGTTTATCGCTTTCTTCAGTTGTTGGAGGAATTTTAGAAGTTGCAGGATTATACACCATTGCTTGTCTGAAAATGAACAGTGAAAATATAAAGTTAGTTTTACTAAAAACTTTTTGTAAATTCTCTGATACATATGAACGATTTTTGGTCGTTACGGCTGATAGGTTATGGAACGTTTTACTAAGAGTTACGTATCTTCTCTTTGACCGTTTAAATTTTTAAGGGGAAGTTTTGAAGATTTTTATACTATGGTCACGAGTTAGATTGTTAGATGTAGAATAAGTAAAATATTACCTTTTATTTCTAAATATCTATTTAATGGAGAAGAATTTAGAATGTGTATTATTTTTTTCTTGTTAAATACTCATAGATATACATTTATAATAATCACATATAATACAAATTAAACTGGCCTAAGGCAATTTACATATGTATGTCCACACATACATACGACTATGTTTAAACCAAATAAACTCGATCCAAACAAAGAAGGAGTTAGAACCCTTAGTTTTTCTTAAATTTTTTCCTGAAGCATCAGTTAAGGTATTCACTCACGGTTCCAAAAAGAGGGCAGGATTCGAGGTGGTCTGTATGTGGAAAATTGTAATCTGAAAGTTCTATTTAAAATTCAGGACGGCTGTAGCGTTTCGCAAGCTGAAATCTCTGGTACCACACGGTTCGAGAGGATGCCTAAGGTACAATAGGATATCTATAGCGAACTGTATTGCAGATGGTATTGCTAAAAATCGAATGGCATTAATCAGCCACTTCACTGCCTTTCACCGACTTGCTCTACGCAGCTGGGAAAACGAAAGTACCTGACGGGTAGTTAGGTCAACATTTTCCCACTACATCTTCGTTGTCACAGCCGCAAAATTCTTATTTATACAAAGCAAATTTTCTTGGCCATCAAATTTGTTAAAATTCTTTAGACTTAAAAACTTTTCACTGTTCTTTTTTCGAGTGAAAAATTTACTTTAAGAAGGGTACTGCTTGCTACACGTACAATATACATACATACATACATGTGTATGTATATTGTGTTATTTGGAAGGCGGATATGGATACAACAACGCTGAGTTCATTGTCGCGAGAAGCTGGGATCTAAACTAAAACCGATTAATCGATTTTGAAAATCAAAGTAAGAAGGTTACTTGAATATGTAAAATTTTATGTTTAAGCAGTTTTCGGTTTTAGATTATGAAAAAACTTTATGCTTACGTTTTTAGTTCTTCTAGCTGTTTGTCCAACAAACGAAGTAACGCTCTTCCTTCCATTATGCCTAAAGATTTTAATGTAGTTTTTGACAACTGGTCGATGCCCAAAATCTCTTGACGCATATACAGTACTACTGGACTCTCTAATTTCTGTAATTCAGATTCTCCTTGTAATTGTTTCAGAACATGCCATATATTATCATCTGGGATAAATTGACCTTGTTTACGTACACCATCCTCAGTTTGCACACATATATTTACTGCCTGTGTTATGCGTTTTTGATCCGTTTGAAACATTTCCAATAAGCAATTATTAGGTAAACCACTAAAACGAAACATTTGCGATAAGGACACCACTTTGTTGTGATGCCTCAAACAGTATTCATCACTTGAATATCCGTGTTTTAAGCATGCTTCCTCTAATATCTGCATTATGGTGGTATTAGGAGTGACTTTAATATTTTGTCTTCTACCATTTGGAGTAAGAACTGTGACTTTTGACTCCATGATTTCAATTTAAGTTTTCAATTCTATATTTTAAGTTTAACAAAAAATGCATCCGTCATTGCAGAGCATTAAAATGGTTAAACCATTTTTCACTTTTAAGTGGGTACACATTATCGAACATGAGTGACAGTTTTGCTAAAATTTTGGCTTGATTGAAATGCAAGCTTGAGTGAGATGTGAGGATACAATTGTACAAAAAGTTGTAAGAAAATAGTCAAATAATGCATTATAAAAAATATGTGTTAGCAATAAAGCTTTTCCAATTTTCGTATGATGAATTTTTGACAGTCAATCAAGTTCGATAGTGTGTACCCCTCTTTAATATGAGATTAAATTTTATTGTGTTTAAAAAAATAATTTTCAAAATACATATATATGTATGTATATTTCGATAGAAAAAATCAAGCAATTTGTTAATTATTAAGAAGTTGTTTCTTTGGAAATGATGGATATTTCTTTTTTGTAATATGTTATATGCCAAAGTAAAATCATTTGAGTAGCTGAGTGTAAAACTCAATATAAAAAAACGTGAAATTTTTCTGTACATGGATTTTGTTTGACAGTAAGAGAACAGAAAGGAGCTAATAAATTTACCTTCTTTATTGTATCATGGTATGTCATTTTAGAATTAATTCTTTTTTAACACTCTACTGGCCTAGGAATCAAAAAGGCGAATTCATTTATGTAAAATGAATTCGCCTTGGACGCTTGACCAAGGCAAATTAAATAAGAGGGGAAATAAGAGTGGTATATGTACGGAGCTGCTTGTACTCGTGAAGCACGTTTTGTTGTGTCATTCGTAATTACAAACACGAAGATAGATGCATGTTATTATTTTAAATTTCTTTTCATTCTTGGCTTCGCTGTGAAAATAAATATGAAAATTAGTTGAAACAGATTGCTCTGTGTGAACATTAAGGCAAGTTCAAAAGGGAATTGAAAAGAAGTTGAGCAGCAAAAGTTGAAGCAAAGGGTAGACGTTGAAGTGTGTGAACCTAGTCTAAATAGAGCCTGCTGAAAATAATTTTGCCGGCGAGGCGAAAATAATTGAATTTTTATGAATCAATTCGCCTTGTTATGAATTTGATGAATTGTAATAAACTTTTTTCCTGCAAGTACTCATCATGTTACAATTTAAATTTGCTTAAAAGGTTCCTCAGAATGACCTGGCGCTCTGTTGGTGCAAGTAATGCTGACCTTATAAAACAATTGAGAGGTAAATATGGATAAACTTCCTGGTTATATAAATTTGATCATGGTTATATTTTGTATTGTTTACAAAGAACATAAAATTGTTGTAACTGAATCTGTAGCTGAGTCAATGATAGCTACAGATCGAAAATTTTACTCACCTAGTAACCCTTACATAGATGCTCCACAAGGTATTGGTTGTGGTGTAACCATTAGTGCACCACATATGGTAAATATCCTAGAAACATTTGTTTAAAAATATACTTCATATTCAACATTCCAAAGCACGCTTTTGCTTTGGAATATTTAAGGAATCATTTAAACCCAGGTTGCCATGTTTTAGATGTTGGCTCAGGTTCGGGTTACTTAACAGCATGCTTTTTCCGCTATATAGAGTCTCAAGGAAAAAACGTTAACAGTAAGGTGATAGGTATAGAACATCAGCCAGAATTGGTTAATTTAAGCAAGACCAATCTTAACAACGACGACGTCCAAATGCTTAAATCTGGTAAACTCATAATTATAGGTATTTTGGTATACATATTTGACTATAACGTTTGTTTCTTACTAACAATAATACTAATCCATTTTCTTTTAAGAGGGTGATGGAAGAAAAGGGTGTCCAGAATATTCTCCATATAAAGCTATTCATGTCGGTGCAGCAGCTACTGTAAAGCCATCAGCTTTAATAAAACAATTGGCCAAAGGTGGGCGTTTAATTGTACCGGTCGGTCCAGAGTATGGTCAACAATATATGATGCAGGTGAATTTTCTCTAGTAATGATTACAAAGCGAATACATAATAATTATTTTAACGTTGTTCTTAGTATGATAAGGATGAAAATGGTCGTGTGAGTGAAAACCGTTTGGTTGGTGTAGTGTATGTACCTTTAACTGATTTACCCCGTACTTAATAGAAATTAATACTATTAATTTATCGGGTTTTAAGTTCAAAAATTACATTATGAAGCTTTCAACTGTTAATTTGCTTGGTTATGATTATGAATATTTAGTTCAGCTTGTTTTTATTTTACTATTAATATTAAAAAATTTAATTAAAATTAATAATTCGTCTTTTATTAAAACAAAAAGAATTATAAAAATTATGGTAGGTTACTATTTAACAATTTTTGCAGAGAATATCAAAACTAGCTTGGTTGGGATTTATGCGAATAAACTTTTTTTACCTCTTCCGGCAATAAACTAAAAGAAATTTTCGTATAAAATTCAACTTGGTTTAAATTAGTCGACAGCGGTTCAAGTTGTAATTGTACTTTATGTTTGCTGTTGTAATAATAATGTCACCCTGTTAAATACGTTTTGATATAATAAGAAGAGAACTGCTGAAATTTTTAGCAGCTGTCAAAATTGTGGAGTTTTTCTGAAAAAGTTTTTTATTACTGCTACTGCATATAAAAAAACTAACATAAAAAACTGAAAGTAGTACAAGCAATTTTGCTAATTATTGTTTTATTTAGAACTGCAATGGCCTGGCGTTCTGTGGGAGCGAACAATACAGACCTTATCAGGCAATTAAAAGGTATTTTACTATTAAAACTTAATACGCATTAATGTGTCACGGTAAAACTTCTGAAATAAGTTCTTATTGCATAGTGTTTTGTTTTATATTAAGACTATAGTGTAATTGCGTCCGATGCTGTAGCTGAGGCAATGATAGCTACAGATCGAAAATTCTATTCACCCCGTAATCCTTACATGGATGCTCCTCAAAGTATTGGTCATAGTGTAACTATAAGTGCACCGCATATGGTATTTCACTAATTTTCTTTTTAATATAGTTTTTTCTAATCGTTTACATTTACTATTTAATAGCACGCCTTCGCTCTGGAATATTTGCGATATCATTTGAAACCAGGAGCCCATGTTTTAGATGTAGGTTCAGGCTCTGGCTATTTGACGGCTTGTTTTTATCGTTATATACAAGCGCAAGAAGAAAATGTCAACACTAAAGTTGTAGGCATCGAGCACCAACCTGAGTTGGTTGGTACAAGCAAAGAAAATCTAAACAATGATGATCCCCAAATGTTACAATCTGGGAAACTTATTATTGTTGGTATGTATGATGCTTGCATTAACAAATTACTCCGATTTTATTAAGCGTGTTTAATAATAAGATGGAGATGGTCGTAAGGGATACCCAGTACACGCACCATATGATGCAATACATGTGGGCGCTGCAGCTCCTGAAACGCCTTCGTCTTTAATAGAACAGTTGGCTAATAATGGAAGATTAATAGTACCAGTAGGACCCGAAGGTGGAGAACAATATATGATGCAGGTTCGTTTCCCTTTTCATTTAAGCAATAAAGCAAATAGTTTTAATTTTTTTATTCACATTACATTTGCAGTATGACAAAGATGAAGTTGGAAATGTGAAAAATACACGTTTAATGGGTGTTATGTATGTGCCATTGACAGATTTGCGGCGCCCTTGACTTATTTTAGTGTTCAAAGGGCTTACTGTTTTCATTTTGCTCGGATTTGTAACGTATCGCTTTTGGCTTTGGTTGCATTAAACTCTTTGAATAAATTATTTTCTTTGAAAGTAAATTTTAATTAAAGTTTTATTTATTTTAAAAGATTTTCAAAAATTTTTGTTTGTATTAGAATAAAAGGGCCCTAGGCAAACGTTGTGATGAAATAGATCAACTTAAAATAGCTATATAAAAACAACGCATCCTTTTTGTTCCAAAAGTATTCTATATCTAAAGCTTGAGCTAATTATACACACAAAATTTAATTGAAATAATGAACAGAGAGAAGGAGACGAGATTTTTTATATTCCCAGCGGGAAAAGGTAATGAATAGTAAACGAGAGAGTAATGTACAGCATGTATAATTTTTCATTCCAGAATTCATTATTGTTAACACAGAACATGTCCTAGGAAAGTAATGAATTCGCAATGAACAAGCAAAAACAATACATTCCTTCTTCGTAAGAAGTGGTAATATTCGTGGTAAGCAATGTGTAATTTTTGTGTCTGATCAAATTACCTTCTCGTTTCCAAAGGATTGCAGTGTTTTGCTTTGGAAAATATTACATTATATCTTCCATTACATATCATCATCATAATCAATGACCAGTTTTCCCGCTGGGTATGATATTGGATTGTAAGCTAAGCTTTTCATAGCTTTATAAGTCACGATGCCGACCACAATGACATTTTTGTATTGTTTGTTAATGTGAATTAATGATTGAGTTAATTTATCATTAATTGTATTTATGCTTATTAAAAAAAATTTGTGAATAATATTACACTTTTGTAACGAAAAAATTAATATGCCTTGTGTGCCTTTTGTGTTTTGTATTACGATTGGCTTATTCGATTTAAAATTCAATATTGTACAGACATACAACAGTTTTCGAATCAAATAATAGAGTATTCAAAATAACCGAAAGTTAAACGAATACATTAAAGTTCGTTCTTAAATTTAAAACATTTTGTAGCATCTCTGAAAAAGCTCGACAATATACTAAATTGTACAACTATGTACATTTAATGAAGTGCATGAAAGAAAAGGAAAAAATTTACAAAAAATTACATAGAAAAGTGGCATTTTTCTGCATTTTTATTTATTATTAAAAAAATTTACTTTTCTGCAGTTATATGATGTTATTATAAAGCGCACAAATTAAATGCTTAAGATTATGATTATTTTTTGGTATTGAAAATACCCAACAAGATCCTGAAATTTAATATAAATATACCCATACTTTTGTTGGTGTATGACAATTTTTTTTACAGAGAAGTGGAAAAGCAAAAAATAAAATCAAAGTAATATTATTTTAAATAAAACAAATTGAATTAATTAGTCTACAATATGACGACTGTGAATATAAATACACGTAAAAGTCCCAATGTTTTCAAAAAACAGGGCACAGACCAGTGGGTTAAATTAAATGTGGGTGGTCAATACTTCCTTACCACAAAGACGACGCTCTCTCGTGATCCAAATTCCTTCTTATCACGTCTTATACAGGAGGACTGCGATTTGATATCAGATCGGGTAAGATTTTTTAATTTATTTCAATTGTTTTGCGATCGTTATTGATGTAACTATAGTTAAATTTAAGTATCTGTATAGATTGTATGTACATATAATATTGTTCAGTAATGGATTATTCATAACTACTCATGTGTGTTGTACTCTTTCATTACTTTTTATTTGTGTAATAGCCCAGCACCCTCACGATATAAAAACTATTTTTTCTAATCTAAAACGGCATCTAATTGATAATCAAATACATGTGCAACATATATCGTGATATAAAATGCAAAATGGGCAAACTTTTTTTTTGCATTAAATAAGTCTTAATTAATAATACTCTCTTAAAGAAACGTTTTTATAATCACAATAGGTATTTTGCATTTTATGACTCTGCTGTAAATGTAAATACATATACGCTTGTTTTTATATATTTTTTTCTTTTTGATGTCTTTTTAAGGATGAAACTGGTGCCTACTTAATAGACAGAGATCCAAAATATTTTGCACCAGTTTTAAATTATTTACGTCATGGTAAATTAGTACTAGACGGTGTTTCAGAAGAGGGAGTTCTTGAAGAGGCTGAATTTTATAATGTTACACATTTGATAGCTTTGCTCAAAGAATGCATTCATCACAGAGATCAAGTAAGTTTATTTACATGAAAAACTATTATTTATGTAATATAATTTTTAATTGTAAAGTTATAAATAAGAAGAATAATAACTAATTAAAAAGTATGATAATGTATAATGTATATTGAGATGAAAGTTCAGTTAAACAAATTAGTAATACTCGGGCATCCTGTATTTGAATATTGTTGACCAACATTGTGTGCAGTTACATAGCTAACACTGATTGTTCAATAAAAAAAAATATTAAAAAACGCTTGTATCTCTAATAAATCTAGCCACATTTGTGCTTTGACGCCTATATCTGACCCTGGGTCTTATTTATTTTATTTATAGTATCAATACAAAGGAATCCAATTACATACAGGAAAAAATAGTAGTTGCAAAAGTAAAATTTTAAAAAACTGAATGACGACTATACAAATGATATAGGATTAAAATCCTTGATTGAGTCACTCGTATATGGAAAGTTAAAAATGAGTGATTTCGGAGAATGACTTGAAAATTGTAATAACGTGTTTAAAGTTCTCGAAAGTGACTGGAAACTTGTTTTTGTGTCAGTGCTTAACAACTTGATTGAATCTTTGCATTGCAAATATGCATATAAAAGGGATAAATAATCCAGGAACGTACACAAAATATTGATTTGTTTTTGGAATGTTAATTATTTATTGGAAAAGATTTTTCTGGAAATGAAGGACAATTTCTTACTGTTATAAAATTTGATGCTGTTTTTTGCGCAACACTGTACATATACAAGTACATACTATAACTATATTTAAAGCTTTTAATTTAGTCACAACTAAATGAAAAATTAAAATAACAATATCCTCTCAATTGGTTTTATGCAATTTTTACACAATATGATGAACGATATGACGATTAATTCTGCATAATCAAGTCAAAAATCGTATTTGGGTCTATTGCAGCAAAGACTATACATATATGTATGTATGTGAGATTTATTTTATATAATATTGAATATTAAATAGTAATATACGAACTAAGCAACCAAAATCGTTCATGTGCGAATGTCTTGAATGCCAGCATCGTCTTTATATAAATTTTCTCCCACATGTATGTAGGTATATCGCTAAAAATGAGAAATTAGCTGGCATTATTTATTAACTATCTCTGTTTTTTTATTTGCTGCTTATTAAAGTTTTAGCGAAATTGTAATTTGATTTCTTTATCTGAAAAGTGATACTAGTTACGTATTGTTAACTTGTGATCATTGGTATCTTCTTTTTAATTGTTTCTTATTGTTTTGCAAAGCAAAAGCTATTAATTTGTAGATATGTACACATTTTGAAAGCTTTTACAATAGAATGGGTTTCCTTTAAGCGAGAGATGTAGGCACAATTATCAGAAAAGTACTTCCATGAAGGTAACAATGTTTCTAAAATCCTAAATATTTTTAATGGGTATGAACGTTTTAATTGCAAATAAAAATTTTCCAAGCCAAAATGTTTATCGAATATATGATTTAACAATTATTGCAAATATGCTTAAAACAGTGTTAGGAGTACATTTTTTCTTATAAAAATTTATACTATAAATATAGCAACTTTTAACTTAAATAAATATTTTTGATATGCAGCGAAAGAAATTTTTAAATCAATGGTTTCCTTCTTTACAGAGACCGCAAACGGACAAAAAACGTGTCTATCGTGTTCTACAATGCCGTGAACAAGAGTTAACACAGGTACATACATTTATTTAAATGCATTTTTTATAGAGTTAAAACAATTAAAAGCATTTTTATATATGTAATTTTAACAGATGATCTCAACACTCTCTGATGGTTGGAGATTTGAGCAACTGATAAGTGTTGGCACACAATATCATTCAAATTATGGTGCATTTGATAATAATGAATTTCTTGCCGTTGTTTCCAAGGAATGTGGTATATCCAGTGGTCGTGAACTCGAACTAAACGATAGAGCAAAAGTACTGCAACAAAAGGGGTCTCGCATGTAAGATTTTTATGATACTTTATTATTCTTTTCTAGCATTTTAAATGAAACCTAATCGAGATTATTATTTAATTTTTATATGTATGTATATTAAACATATTCTGTAAACATTTTTCCCATATTTTCTTTTTTATATATGTACATATAAGCATTGTATATTTTCATCATTAAATACATGTGCACACATCTATATGTATATTTTACCCTTTTGTTTAATACAATATTAAGATTTGTAAAAGCATACGAATAAATAATATAATAAATATTTTTTCTTTCTTTCTATTTTCTTTTCAATTGCAGTCTTGGAATTTAAACATTACTTAACAAAATCAAACTTTTTAAAAGCCCATAAAACCCTACTAAGAGTTAGAAAAATACATTTACAATAAGTTGTACTATTACCCAAGTCCACAACATTATCTTCTATATCAATTCTTTTTAATCTAAGAAAATAACATACAACCAACTAAGACAATTAGCTTTTAAGTCTAACTTTTAGCAACAATAATATTATTAAAGATACACACATGAATAGACTTTATGCATTTGCAAACAAAAAAAAACCACGTATATTTTATTGTAGATTTATTTTTAACGTTCTTCGACCATTAGTTATTTGAGTCAGACTGAACACATTTTCAAAATGTAAAACATGAAAGGGTTTATTTTAATATTGAATTTTCAATCTTACAACTATACAGAACAAATTTTGCTTACTCGGCGTACTTGTTTGTGTAGCACACACTTATTTCAGTCATCAATAAATATTCGTTTTCATTAAATTCCTATTGCATAATTGCTTTTTAAATGCAATTTATTTTACCTCAATAATGTTTCTATTTATTTTCTTTTTAAAACATTTAAAAAGGTTATATATATATTTATTTCTTTTAACTCCTACAAGGAACAAAGGGCCTTTAAAAAGGTTATATTACATTCAATTATTTAAATTCTGTTGAAATCAACTTTTTACTGCGCAGCAACAACAACTTCTTTCAGTTGTTGATACTGAAATGCTAAACCATTAAGTAGGTGCAACCTTATGAATAAAGTAATACTTTGAAAGAAAGGGCGCTTATCCAAACTGGTTAAAAAATTTGTTTTCCATTTTTAACTGCCTTAATGTTTTGAAAATTTGCTAAATACTAAATCAATTCTTTATTTAAAATAAGAATTGGGTATCGTGAAACCGAATGTAGCAGATCTTGCCAGCACTTGTACCCAAAAACCTACTTTTATATTTTTGTAGCTCTCTATCTGATTTTGTTAAGTTTTTGATATTCAATCTTAAACATAAAACTGTTAATTTAGTCAAAAAGTCAATACTTTGAAAATGCCAAGTGAAATTTATCTACTATCTACAGTTGTATGTAAATTTGAGTATTAAAAATTACTTATCCCGAAAGTTAAAGAATGGAGACGAAAAATTGTATGGCATATATACCATTCATTCATTCATATATATGAATTCACTTTTTTATTTACAAACACATTTGAAATATTTGCCAACTCAAAGAATAATCTAATGAAAAATAATAAAGGAATTAACAAGATGTATTAACTGTTATATCGGTTGTATGTGTTATTTTTTAAAACTTAAAATGCGATTCATTATATTTTCCACGACAAAAATTATAAGATAAAATAATAAAACAAAAATTTTGATCTTGTGTATTACATTAATGTAAAGTAAATATAAATGTTTGGGAGGGAAAAATAATGCAAAGTAATTATGTATGTATGAAAGTTTGAGACAAAAATATGTTCAATAATCAAACTTTTGTGATCCGCTTTTTTTTAAATGGTTTCGTGGTTGGTAAAAACGCCAAAAAATTAATAGATTTTTCGCAAATCACGATACCATATTTTAATAACGCCAACTACAATAACGGAGAATATCAAATGTTTTCAATGCAAAAAAATTACATGCATACACACACACATGCATATACTATAATCAATACATATTAAAAAAAACTACTCATTGTTATAGCAATAAAACTAATTAATACATCAAATAAAGTTGAATAATGATATACTCATTTTCTGTTAAAAATAGTTTTATTTAAATATGAGTATTGCAGCAAACGCTCATTAAAATATAATTATTTAATATTTAAAATTATTATTTTTAATTGTTATGATTTAAAATTTTACTGGTCCATAGATATTTTTATTTTGCAATAGATTTTTATTATACATACACATCCATACAAAGTTTTATAATAAATTAAAATTATTTAACGGAAAAGCAAACAAACAACATTTAAAAGAAATAAATACGTGTTCAATTTTTTAAAACTTAAATGCATTTTTCGTAAACAAAAATTGTAATTAATTATAAACAAGCTTAACATTTTGATCACTAAATGTACACATACTAATTATAAAATACACAAAAGCCATAAATATACATACATACATGTGCATACTTATAAAATGTCTAAAGATAAAATAGGATATTAATATTGAACAATTTTTTAAACTCAAATGGCTACATTATGTGAACTTCGAAGAAAGTATAAAAATTTAATTTAACATGCATACAAATGCAATAGAATGTAAAACGAAACAAAAATATATTAAGTGCTTGTAAAAAAAATAATTAAAGAAATATACATTCATATACTATATAAATGAGTAATATGTAAAAAAATTTCAAGTTAAAATAAAAATCGACCCTTTTCTAAAAAAATAATTCGATCGTTTTATTTTGTTAAAAGATACTCGAAATTATAAAACGTTTCTTAAATAACAGGGTAACTCTAGGTAATCTTGACATATACATTAATTTAATTATATAATGTCGCATTGAATGGGCTTTCATACACGAGATAAATGGTGCTGGCATAACATGGTAGCTTTAGATGAGATAGGCGAAGAGAATGGTTTTTGTTGGAGTAAAGTTTCGTCCGGCTACAAACCCGCATTAGTAGCACAAAACCAAACATACACAATTAAAAAAACACAAATGTCAGACGAATACAAAGAACACTACTCCACACAAAGCTGTGTATACGTATACTTTTCCATGGTTCCATTATTACAGGTACTAGCGATTCTAAAACAAATTACAATACCAGAAAACACATGCCTTTTGTTGGTGGAAACGTCCAACGATTATGTCAAATTCTATTGTCTGTGTCTCGCACACATTCATAATCTCTCTCAAATTTACTAACACACGCATATTGCTGGCAGAAACATATCAAAATCTTTTGGCTGTGTGACGCAGACATCAAATTTACTAACTCAACTGTGCTATTAGGAATTGCCAGAATTATTGTACCATTTTATGAACAGAACAAAAATTGTGCGCTTAATAATTGTTCTCGCCTGCGAAGGCTCAATAAGTACTTATAATAAAATCAAGGCAGATCAACCAAGGAGTAGCACTAGAACAGCTGACTAACCTGATAACAAGCCAATTGCGTGAAATTTTGTTGATGAAGTACTCTTAACATCATGGCTTATTTCAATCTATCAACTTTTATTCGACAACAACAATAACACGTTTTTAAGTATGAAAGATATATCGAAACCTTAATGTCAAAATACTCTTGTCTATTTTAACTTTTTTCTGTATCTGTCTTCTTTGTTTTATGGCAATGAAAATACACAAACGAAAATGTTTGTTGTCCTTGTATTGTTGTAACTTTTTACTAATACTGTCGTTACAGATGCATCTTGAAGAAATGATAAGCACCTTATTAAGCGGAATAGGTATATTGTGATTGACCTATTTCATCAAGTTAAGTCCACTAGAACAGCTGACAAGCTCGACTACATGTCAACTGCAAGGAACTCCTTAATTTCTACGCTGACCATCGATTCAGTTGATTTAGATAATTTTTAACTGTCAATTTCTTTATATCTGTTATTAGTTTGTGATGTCACGGTTTGTTTTAAGCTATAAAACTCAATATACGTGTTCCGTTTTATATGGTGTGACATATCTACAATTATTTATTTATCAATTTATTAATTTTGACAACTGACAAGGAATTTCCTAAACATATTTTATATTGTTGTAGAACCGCTACTACCTGGTTGATCGTCCTAGCTTGGTAATTTGTTTATAATCACAACAATAACAAATTTTTATACCTATTTATAATTAAGAAATAAAATCGATTAGTTTTATTATTGCACTTGGAAAATAACAACAATACATAATAACAATGCAAAACTTTGATATGAATATGGATTTTTTGTTTGCGCTTTTACCACCATCAAATTGTAAGAACATACATACTTTATCTCCTGCACACTAAAATAATTACTAATTTAATTATTCAAATATGTACTTATGTATGTATTCTTAAATTAATTTTCAGTTCAAATGACCGATGAGCAGTTAGTATTATGGCAACATAATGCTATTTTTGAGTGCGAATGCGATAATTTTATTAATCGACGCATTGAGGCTGACCGTCAAGAACGGGCGGAGTATTTGAGTAACTATGCCATTAATACTGCCATACAACAGCATGGTTTACAAAGAAGGCGCCGTAGGAGCGAGGGTAACGATAATGATGTAAATAATGTGTTTGTTGTACATCCACCAAGCAGACGTCCACGTCTAAGGCCACTTTACTATGAGGTATATGAAGATGCTGTCGCAGAAGCCATACGAGAAAGAGGTCTAGTGTTAAGAGGAAGACCTTAGAATACATAAGTCTATAACAAAAAACAGTTTTTAACTTAATCTGTGCAATTGGCTATAGGACTGTAAATAAATTTTTAACTAAGTAACTTATGGCGTAGTTTTTGTAGTATACACATAGAATTAAAATTTCTAAATGTGATGATACCATATTACATACATACAGTCTTTTCTAAGTTGTTCATGTTTAAATTTTGAATACTATGAGTTGTTCTTTTTAATAATTTAAGTTAATCATAATTGTATCCTTATACATATTTTAAGTTGTGAAAATTTATGTTCATTATAAGTGTATATTACGTACTATACATATACATACATATATATGTATGTATACACAATAGGTTCTTCAAATTTGACAAGTATATTAGAAATAGGAAAAAAATTAAATATTTGTGTGAATTTGTAATAAAATACGAATCTTTTTATATAAATGATTAAAACTTTAGAATTTATTCTATTTTTCCGTTAATTCGTAAGGGACCGGCGATTCTTTTCGAATTCGAAAACACAATATGACGAGATTGAAATAAAATATGAGAAATAAAGGCGGTTATCATTTTATTTAGTAGAGTCCATAGTACAATTATTACTATTGTTAATAATTGTACCATTGAAAGCATTTATTATTTTAGCTTACTGCTTTACATTACCAATTATAAGAGGTTATCAACAACCGCTTACGATTTACATAATGAATTCTGTAAATACTAAATAAATATAATTATACATACATATGAACATACTTATATTAATAATGAACTTGTACATTTCTTCATTTGTAAATACTATTAGATATATATATATGTATGTATGGTCCAGAAGGGCTCAGTTAAATAAATAAAAATATATGCGAATTATTGAGGAACAAAATGTGCAGAATGGATGGATGGATTTCAAAATAGTAAGCTATTCTGCTATATAGAATTGCGCCCAATATCGCAAAGTAGTTCAGTAAAAATTAAAAAATCTCAACTTTCTACAATATATTCATATGTAAGCATTTTTCGTGTTAAATTTTTTATTTACACTCCTTTATCCGTAGCATTTTGTACCTTACAGTTTTCTCTTTCTTCACCGACCAGCGATTTAGATGATTTGGACCATTTGCAACTGTAATTTTTTACATGACTGTTAGTAGTTTGTAATTTTACAATTAAATTTTGTCGGCTGCGTTGATTAGACGGTGAGGGTCGATACATAAATGTTGGTCCACTCTTTCGTTAAGTTCTTTATTCAATATGGGCCAATTCAAGGCGTAGTTAAATAGGTGGCAGTATTAGTAAAACAATTACAACAATACAAGAATAAGGCATTTTGACAGTATCTTTTTTTCAATATTACAATTTTCGTTCTGTGTAGTCTACATGTGGCAAATTGTTCTGGATAAACGCAAATTGTACAAGTGGACAAAATATTAATTTATGGAAAATGTCTGATTTAAAGTGTGAAATTGATACATTACATGAATTGGTATGAAATCAATAAATATACGAGAAAATTTAAAGGAAATGTCCCATTTTTCTAGGAACAATTGACAGCTGAGCTGCGTGCGCAAATTGAAAATACAACGAATGGTGTAGGCTTAGAGGAGCATGACGAACATCTCTTGGAAATCCAACTTGAAAATACTAAGCTTAAACATCGTTTGGCTATATTAAGCAATGTAAGTTTTTGAACAACTTTCTATAAAGAGGTCAATATACATTGGAAGCAAAGCTTGATTTTAATAAGATCTTTTTATAAACGAAGCCTTTGTTCGAGTTCATATTTCTTTTGGAACCTGATGGATCCACCTGGATAGAATTTTCCCACCCTTAGTGCTAACCTAGATATTATGACACCAGATTCCCACGATAACCTCAAGATTGCATATCGTGATATTGCGCTAACTAATATTTTGAAAACTGCAGAAGCCAAAAAACATTCATTGGGTTTATTGGCATTTAGTCGGATCTGATGAACTTATTTTTTGTAATTTCTGTTAGGATTGTTCTCAGGACATAAATTTATGTACCGAATTTGGTTCAATTATCTTAATACCTCTTTTTTTTTAAGAGCTATCCCAGAAAAATGTCAACACTGCTTGTCGTTTTTTTCGAGCTAGAACGAAGTTTTGCCCACGAAACTAATAAGTATTAATATTGTTTAATTCGTACTCTATTTTCTTTAAGGCTTTGGAAGTTGAAAAAAAGTATAAAGGTGTCTCTAAGTCTTATATTCCTACCGTTATAGCAAAAGAAATAAATGAAATGGTTTCTATTAGTAATCATTTGTTGGATTTGTTTACAAACGCCATTTCCAAAGCTTATCCAACATTATCTGGAACGGCAGCTATTATATCAACTGTTAATGCAAATGCAGCTAAATTTGGAGACTATCAATGCAACAGCGCTATGCCATTAGCAAAAATCTTAAAAACAAGTGGCGTTAATAAGTCGCCACGTGATATTGCCCAAGAGATTTTAAAACAATGTGAAGTTTCTCCGTTGGTGGAAAAAATGGAAGTAGCTGGTGCTGGTTTTATTAATGTCTTTTTAAAAAAGTAAGAAGCATAAGTATATTTAATATATAGTTTTATAGTATTTGTTATTAATTTTGGTTAATTTTCTATAGAACTTATGCCGTTGATGCTTTAACCAATATGCTCCGCACCGGTGTGAAACCTCCTCATGTCAAACGGCGACGTGTCCTTGTAGATTTCTCCTCGCCGAACATTGCCAAAGAGATGCATGTGGGGCATTTGCGTTCCACTATTATTGGAGAATCCATCTGCCGTTTATTGGAATTTATGGGTCACGATGTGTTGCGCGTTAATCATATAGGCGATTGGGGCACACAGTTTGGCATGTTAATTGCTCATCTGGAGGACAGGTTTCCAAATTTCCATCATGAGAGCCCACCTATAAGTGACTTACAAGCTTTTTATAAAGAATCCAAAAAGAGGTAAATATTTTTAATACCATGTTATTTTCGATGTAATATAAAAAAAATTACGAAATTCAAAAAGATTTGATGAAGATGATGATTTCAAAAAACGTGCATACAATCGTGTTGTGCTGTTACAAAGTGGCGAACCGAATTCAACTAAAGCCTGGAAATTAATATGCGATGTGTCTCGAAGTGAGTTTCAAAAAATTTACGACCGCTTAGATGTTCGTTTGACTGAAAAGGGAGAATCATTCTATCAATCCCGAATGATTGATGTGGTTAAATTTTTGGAATCTCAAAATCTATTAGAATTAGATGATGGCCGTAAAATTATGTGGGCAACAGAAGAGAAAACCTCTATACCATTGACTATTGTAAAATCGGATGGTGGCTTTACATACGACACTTCCGATATGGCTGCTATACGCTATAGAATCGAAGAAGAAAAAGCCGATTGGATAATTTATGTAGTAGATGCTGGACAAAATACTCATTTGAAAAATATTTATGCAGCTGCAGAAAGATGTGGCATTTTAGATCCTCAAAAACATCGCGCCGACCATGTGCAGTTCGGTGTTGTACTTGGTGAAGATGGCAAGAAATTCAAGACAAGATCGGGTGATACTGTCAAGCTATCTGATCTCTTAGATGAAGGTCTAAAGAGATCTTTAGAAAAACTTTTAGAAAAGGAACGCCAGAAGGTTCTAACTCCCGAAGAACTCAAGGCAGCTCAAGAGTCCGTAGCTTATGGTTGTATTAAATACGCTGACTTAAGTCACAACCGTACAAACGAATATGTGTTCTCATTCGAAAAAATGTTGGAAGACCGCGGCAATACAGCTGTTTATCTTTTATATGCTTATACTCGCATTTGTTCTATTTCACGAAATAGTGGTGAAGATTTCTCTGACTTAAATAAAGTTTTAGAAACATGTAAGCTTGATTTAGGGCACGAAAAAGAATGGAAACTGGCAAAAACGTTGCTTAAATTTCCCGATATATTGGTTAAAATTGCTAATGATCTTTTGCTACACATACTCTGTGAATACTGTTATGAATTATGTACTGTATTCTCAGAGTTTTATGATAATTGTTATTGCATCGAAAAGAACAAAGAAGGAAAGATTGTGAAAGTCAATCGTAGTCGTATTTTGTTATGTGAAGCAACAGCTGCTATATTAAAATGTTGCTTTAATATATTGGGTTTAAAGCCGGTGGCTAAGATTTAAAATGTTCCTTTAAATGCACTATGTAAACCACAATGATCACATGTATAATATTATTCTCATTTGAATTTTTTTGCAAACTTTACAAATAAAGAAAACAACTGCTATTTAATGTCAAAGTCAAAAATATACGCGTAAGTTCTTATTATTTAAAAGATAAGGTAACAATGTGCTTAAATGCGCCGGAAGTTTCCGTTTTTTCGCCAAACATTTTTGGAACATAATACTAAATTATTATATTTTTATCTCTATAATCCAGTTTGTACATATTTGTTTAAAAGCAACTATGTACATAAGTATGTACGTGTTCATAAATGCCTTGAATATGTATGTATGTATGTTTTCCAATTTTATTTTATTTTTTTGTTGAATCAACTTAATTAGAAAATTCGTTAAGCACACTTTTTTGTGCACAGCAGATAAGATTGTTAATGATAAAACTTTTTTAAATGCTAATTGGTTTTACAGAATCAGTAAAATAGAGATGCTAAATTTAGTTTGGTGCAATGTGTGTCTCTAAGAAGAAGTGAAAACATAATAAATTTAAAGTATCCTTTGCAATTATAAGGTGATATTTATTTAAAAAATAAAGTTAAAATATGAAAATAAGTTAAAATATGAAAAACATTTATTAAGTCAAGCGTGTTACTCTTTAATGCGAACCAAAAGAAATGCATACAAAAACATATACGAACGTTTTCTAGACTAAGTTCTGGAAATAGAATCGGTACAGATTTAATAACATCTTTGACTCCACAAGTTCATCTTAACGAGCGATGCAGCAATTAGTTTTAACCTTGACGTGAAACCGTAATATAAATTTACTTTCTGAGATTGAGTTGAAAATTAGGGTGTACTATGTTCTCGTTATTACTACGAATCGGGTACACACTAGTTCCCAATTAACTATTAAGATCTATATTTATGATAAACCTCTCATAACTTTTGAACGTCTGAACCGATCGAAATTTTTTAAAATAAAAATTTCAAACTACTATACGGATCGAATCCGAAATGTAATCAGCTCTTAACTTGGGAACAAAGTGGCTAATTTTTCAATGTGTAGATATTATTTAATTAAATTTGAAACACCCGGTTTCAAAGCAGGTTTTGTTCGCTCTAAGGAATATTAAGGGATATTGCAGCTTCTCGCCAGCTGATTTCCTTCGCCTTTATATGTTTTATATTTTGAATGTCAAAGATGTCTATATTATTCTGTATCAGTATTCTGTAGATGTTTTTGACAGAAACAATAAAAAAATGCCGGGGTTGTATTGTTGTACTAATAATTTAACTTGATTAATACGCCTTGGTTCGTTGAATTACAAGCAAGGCAAAGCAACCAAATAATAAGAATCTATAGCAATTCAACATCTGTTGTACAAAGCACCTAGAAGCTGTCAAAAGAAATAAAACGACGGTTGGCACTGACAGATAAAACTTGAAGAAAATGTCAAACACGATATAAAACTGAATATACTGAGTATATTGTGTTTGATAGTTTGAAATCGGCCATGGTATTGCGAGTATTTCACCAACAGCAACAAAATTTTGCGCTGCTCTAGTGATACTACCTTGTGGAAAAAAGTGTTGCGCTAATATGACATTTTTTAATTGAACAGCTGTTTCTTTGTTTAGTTCTTTAGTTCTATTTGGATTCTTTTTTCAAACGTATTGCATTGTCCAACAATATAAGAAAATTGATCAAATACTTCAATTCTTTTTCTACGGAAAATAATCTTATTTTCCGTAATAAAATGCGTGCCTTTAGATAATGCGTTAAAATTTATACTCTAAAAGTGATATTTTTATAACTATATTGCAATAATTAAATATAATTTTGTGAATTTTGTACTTAACGAAACGTAAAAAATAAGACAAACAATCAAATTTTAAAGAAATTAAAACAAGAGTTTAAGAAATGAATGCGAATAGCAAGTATAATTAATGTGAAATAGTGTTGGTGGTAGTTTTTATCTTGATTGCTTTGTAATGATAATAATAACGGCTGCAGAAATAAAATATGAATTTTAATGTTTACAAAATATTTTTATTATAAAATAAAAATTTTAACCAAGAAAAACCTTCATACATCCGTCACACATACGACTAAAAGAAAATAAGGTAGCTCGCTATATTTCTAAGTTCATAATTTTAAGTAAACTTGTCTAATTACCCAGTAAACATTTTGTCAGAATACGTGCAAAGTGCACCAGTTGCCGAATTTTTATATATTATCGGACAATGAACCGAAATGCATATAGGCGATTCACTAAAAAGTTTATATTTCTGTTTTAGGAATTTCCTGGCATGATGGTATGCCAAAATTTTAAATGCAAAGCCTTTTCTTGAATGTGTGTGCATATACATACCCGTGTAGCAAGTCAAAGACATTTTTAAATAACTTCAAAGTTGTTTTTTAATAACCACATGTAGTGGATTAAGTGACTTTTTTCCTTCTCGCCGACTCATTATTTTAACTTAGGCATGTCATAGGTAGTAGTCTATTGGCCATCTCTGCATCTGACTACTAATTAATTATTTTTCAACCAATTTGTAGTTGGTTTATACTAACTTATTTAAAAAACACTTTTTTAAACAGTTTAATTATAATATATTTTTACAGTGAACTCGCGAAAACGTAAACTAATTTGTACCGAGCCTGTTCATGTTTTCGAATTTGTTCATGTTTGCGATTGTGAAAGTTTAAAAAAAACACGGCTTACCAGCCGATATTACATTTATTCACTTTCACAATTTATATTTGTACTTCAGCGAAATAATATGTGCATATGTAATTCTTAACTTTAAACGATTTATGTTTATAGATCCCATGTAATAAAACAACTAAATCAGAAGAGGTACATAAATCCGTATGCATTTATTTCTTGAAAGCAAACTAATGTAAACATAAATTATGTATTCTAATATGCTGGGATTCCCAAAACTTAAAAAAGAATGCAAAAAAAAAACTAAAGAACTCAGAAAATTTGGTTCACGTTTTAAACCTATTAGAACTTCTTTACGTTTTAGAGTAATAAATGTTAATATAAAAGTATTAACGTTTTCCCGAGTTCACTGTAGGTATATAGAAAAATAATATAAAATAATATAAAAATAAGGCATCTTTTACATCGTTTTAGCTGACATTAAATGTACATTGTTGTCTACATATGTACTGATGTAACGAATTTAAAGTCGAATATTTTGGGAATATCAACATTCGAATAAAATACAAAAATATATTCTATCGTTTAAAACTATTTCACTCTTTCAATTATCTATGGAAAATAATTGAATTATCTTAAATCGAATGCGTGCATTTAGCTAATTCGTTAAAATTGATACTTAATCAAAAAGTGATATTTTTACAACTATTATAATAATTAGACTTAATTTAGTGAATTTTGTACCATAGAGAATATTTTGTACGTAATAAAACAAATAAAAAAAAGAAAGAAAAATAAACAATCAAATTTTAAACAAATTATAAAAACAAACATTTTATAGAAAATGTTTGCATGCGTGCAAATCTAAGTTTGAATTAACATTAACAAAACAACTGCCACACTAGAAGGTCTACGAAAAAAATCAGCATTTAAGTTTCTTAACACAGCATTTGAGTTTCTTAACAGTTAGACACTATCTACTCGTACATCATATACAAAACTTGCTGAAATTTAAACATTTTAAATATAAAAAATTTATATAAGAAATATTTATAAATCTGAAAGATTTCTTTAAATCAAGATCAAGGTTGTCAACCGATAGCGTGATTAGCAGCAATGACGATTAAGTACCGTTTAAATTGAATATTGATACCGTAATTACTTTCGGTTGCAAAATACCGGCATTCAAATATCGTTTCCTTCAATACCGGTATCACCGTTTCGATATTAAAATCACTATAATACGGCAAGAATTAAGAAAATGTCTCTAAACCATTTCCTTTGCAATCTGTGTGTGTAGGCGATGACAGAACTCATCCTAACGTAGATGCTAGCGATTACTAAGGAATGCGTGATGAGAATGGATGCCGATAAATAACTGTTGACGGCAAGAAGTCTGAGTGGCCGACCCAATGGTCAACTACTTTACCGTGTTAGGGAGCTAAAAAGGCTGCTTCGAAATTCATTTTGTATTAAATATTGTTATTTAAATGCATGTACATATATAGAATATCTCGAATAATAAATTTATTAAATATTTCGTAAGCGAATAAAGAAACCTATAAAAATATTTAAAACCAGTTCCAAGAATTATGTCAAAAATAAAATTCTTTATTTTAAAAGCTGCAAATTTGAACTCAACGAACTTAAAGCTATTAAAAAGGACAATTTGTAATTGTTCAGTATTTTAAAAAAAATTTGTTTGTTGAGGGTTTTTTCGCTAGTATATATACTACATATGTACATACATTTCATTGGTGCTAATGCCAAATCATCAGTAGAGCTTAAAATATATTTTAATACATAATTTTTCGAACTTTTCTTTAAATATCTATATTATTAATAAGCAAACACACTTTTTTAGATCCTTTTTACGGTCGTAATACTGAAACTATTTTGGAAAGATTTTAATATTTTACATTTTTAATCGCACTATTTCCCATAATTAATATTTTACATACTCTTACATATGTAGTAAAATGTTAACACTTTTATTAAAAACAAATTGAAATTGACTATTGAGGGGTATAGCTAGTTCTATGTTTTTAAAGGTTTTTTTTACATAGATGTGCACAATTTTAATTTTATTTAAATCGGTTAGGTATATTGGGAGCTATATGCATTTAAAGTTGCTACTAATGCATGCACACTTATTGCACATGATTGTATCAGCTTTAACTTAAAAAATAAACAAAGTGTGCATGTATGTTTGTCCAATTTGCTTTTGCCTAGAAATGAGACAACAGCTTTAAGTTGTCTATTTAGATTCTAAATTTTTGAATGTTTTTTGTTTTTGAATTTTATCGTATGTATTTTTGTATGTAAATGTTTACTATTATTAGAGTCGATCGCAGGATACACTAGTTTATATTACTCAAAGTGACCTCAAGCTTAATTTAAACAATGATATAAATATTAAAATATATTTTAGAAAAGTTTAAGGTTTAAGGTTTAAATTTATTTTTCCAAAAATCGTTATAAAATTTAGTTAAATATTAACAAACTAAAAACATTAAATAAAATTCCTTACATACTAACGTATTTACCAAAGACTATGACATTATAACAATAAAAATTTGTACGTTTAAAAATACATCCATCATATCAATAAAACAAAAATCTTAAAATATATTCCCCAAAAAAGGAAATAAAAAAGGGAAGCTCTTAGAATAATACTTACTGAACTAAAGAACTTAAGACTAACTAACTACTCACTAATAACTTAAAACTAAACAACAAAATAACAAAAACAAAAAAACAAAGTAAATTTACAATAAAAAGGAAATAAGAAATTAATTAAAACTATTGAGCAGTGTTATATACTGTAACAAATATATTGAGACTACGAATCCTTCGATGATAAAATAGAAGGTCTGCACTTTCGTAAAGGAGTCCAGCTCCCCTGAGAGTCAACAAATCCACGGGCGAATAATACCGAGACATCTGAACAGTCTCCAGATCCCTATTCCTGCAAAAGCACTCTCTCAAAAAAAGTTTCAAACCTCTTATCTCATACAAAAACTTTTAAAAACTCAATGAGAATTTAAAAAATTTCGTATAAGCATAATAGGACTTGAAAGTTATTAAAAAAACCCAACAAACAAATTACATTCGATATGAATCTTTTTTATGTTGGTAAGTATTGTTATTAAAAAAAATTATCTTTGATTTATTACGCTAAATTATAATACCGGTGTATACAGCTGTTCAAGTTTCGGATACCGATATATTTGGATTACCGATAATGAAATAAAAAAATATACACCGGTATCGACACCGATATTTGCTTCTGTTCCCAACCTTGATAACTATCATTATTTGCACAATAAGTTATAAACTTTTATAATTTATATATACACGTATGTGCACGAGGGCTTACATTAAAATACATTTTTTACGCGGGGAAAAAACGTTTCTGTCATTTATATATGTACATTTGTGTTCTATTCAGATTCCGAAAAAAATGGAAAACAGCCAAGGGAAACTTTAAATGTTATGATTATGCAGGTGGATAAATAAATAAGCAAATACATACTTATTTTTCAATTGTAAATTTGATTGACAGTAGATTTAATTTGAACTTACAGCACACAATACAATCACAATTAATTTTGTATTTTATCAAATTTTTAACACTTAGGTGCAAAATTGTGACGCTGTGATTTAATGTGATTTGGTGATAGAATTTCGATGGAAATAATTTGTGTTGTTTGAGTGATTAAATGGTAAAATGTAAAAAAAAATTATATCGGTACATACAGTGCCGAGTATAAAATTGCAACACTTTAACATGAAATTTTTGGTTAGATCCCCAACGAAACTATATGCGCGATTTTTAGATCTACATGGCTTCGGTATGATCGTGCTAAAACTGTCATCATACTGGGGATCCATCGGTATCAGTTACGATTACTCGTGCCCACACAAGACTATTAAATCTTCCATATAACGACTACCCTTAAATTCTAAATGTATCCAGCGAAAAAACTGTTTTGCTAAAACTCTTTTTGACTATTTTTCAAGGAATAATTAACGTTACATTTCTTTCTAATTTATTTACTATCATTTACTATTTAAAAAAAAATTAATTAAAAAAGTTAATTTTTTAACATAAATAAGCTAAAAAAAACCTATATATCCCCTTTCCAAATTTTTTGGTGAAGGGTATAAAAAGCAATGGATACAAAGAAGAATTTAGTAAAGCGGTCGTATCCAGAATACCTTACAATATTAACGGACCACAGAAACAATTCAGAAAATTTAAGCATGTACGAATCGTATAAACAGCATGATTCATAAACATGATTGAGAAAGCGAAGCAAGTGATTCAATTCGTAGTGGAATGCAGTTTGAAATGTTTTCGGTTACACAAAATGTTCACTTATTTTATTAAATTAATAAATCCCACCCAAAAAATAGAATTAACTAAAATGTATACCAATGTATTCCATTACTAGAAATGATAATTTAATTAAATACCGTCTAATGACGGCATTGCTAATGCAATGGAATATAATCAAAGATCATATAACCTAACGTTAGATTTTGTATATTCGCAACTGTACACAGTATGTAGAAATGTTGTTAATATCTTATCTTATTTACTAATTTGCAGATAATAAAGTCTCTATAGTCTATTGAGTTATGTGTATGGATACGTATGAATAAAGTAAAAAGATTATTTATTTTATAAAATCAGAATTAAACATAAAATCGTTTATACAATATACTAAGTACATACGTAAATTATAAGTTCTTAAAAAAATAAACCGTCTTGAAACACGAAATAGACAAATCTACTTAGGCAATTCCGTCAATTTCCATGCGATCTCCTCAGCAGATCCTAATTTGGTGACAATCGGAATACCTCAAAAGTATGTATACCTCCTTTCTAATATTTTTTTTCGAATTCCGTCCGCAGCTGATGAAAATGTCGGGCGAAAATAAAAATTTTTCATGAGAACACGTTTTTCCAATTATTTTGAAATATGTCATGCTCTTTTATTATTTAAAAAAATAGAAACATCCAACTTTATAAAATGCTATTCACAATTAAGTAAGTTTTCTAAGCCCTCTAATTTTTTTTATTCGGTTTTATAACTGGGACGGTTTTTTTTGTATGTCTGTTAAAAAATTAATTCCTTAATATCTCATAATTTCGAAAATTTTTTGTAAAAAAAAACGATAATTTGTTAGTTGGCCAGCGTGTTACTATATGTGAAGATTTATCTTATTATTGAAGTTTTTTGAGGTGCCAAAAAGATTAAAGGATTTTTTAGCTAAAATAATATATATTTTGCACTCTTAGTCTATTACTCCCTGTTAACTAAATTAAATATTTTCTTCTTTACTTCATTAAAAGTGTGAAAAGAAGTTAACCGCTGCAACACTGTTTAATTCCATTCATTAAATTGAAACGATGTTTTATTTTTATATAAAAATTAATTTACTTTATAATGAAATTCGACGCGTCGTGTGTATTTAAAAATATTTTAATACATTGTAAAAGATGAATATATCTGTTTTGAAAAGTTCAACAAAATTGATGTTAATAATTGTACATACAATGCGCTTCATCAGGTTAGAGCTTCATTTCTCCGACCGTTTATGTTAAATATTATCTTAAAAATATTAAGGATATATACTTGGGAGCCCAAATAACTATAGCATTTAGTTCTACTCATAAATTATCAGATGAAGAAGAAATGCCACTTCGAAATAATTGCCTAAAGTTTCATGTTGACAGTTTATTAGAAAAAGTTTGATTTTGGCAGCGATTTTTTAAATGTGTTGAGTTCCTGGCACCTGCTAATATTATGAATAACAATAATAAAAGTATTTCCCAATTAACGAAATTATTTCCAAATGTTATCGATTCGAATAATATTCAACAAATTGATGACGAATGGCGAGAATTGCTCCAGTTTAACTTCAAAGAATATAATTTATTGGATAAAAATAATATTGAAAAGCTTTGGGAAAACATTTTGAATGTAAATCGTTGCGATGGCTTTTACTGTTTTTTTTAATTAGTTTACACAATTTTGTCAATACCAGTAGCAACAGCTAACGTCGAAATAATTTTTTCTCATATCAATATCAATAAGAACAAACTAAGAAATAATTTAATTTAAATTCTTTATTACTCTAATTATAGGTTTTTAACTTTAAATTCGGCCTTTTCCAAATCAAACTCGGTTTTTTAAAAAAAGATTTTTTGAATTTTCAAAAACAAATTTTGTATTTTACAAATGAAACCCAGTATTTTTCAAATCAATTTCGGCATTTTAAAAATCAAAATCAGCCCGTTTTAGATAAAATACATTTGAGAAAGCCTGATTTTGATCTTTGAAATGGCGAATTTGTTTGAAAGTACTTAATGTGTATTAATTTGGACAATTCTGAATTTTTTTTAAATACCTGAATTTGATTTGAAGAGGGTGAACTTGAAGTTAAAAATATGCCTTATATCATGGTGAAATCATCACGCCTTATTTGTATATGCAATAAATATTTTATGCTATTTACTTTTATGTCCACAAGTAGGCCTTACTGCCAGTCCCTCGATGTCATAATTATTCGTTCTTTCGTACAACTACATTTAAAATAAAAACAAATTCTAAAATTTTGTTTTTGTTTTAAATGTAACTGTACGGAAGAACAAATATGTCTGACATCCTGGGACTGGCAGTTATTGTTTTAGTTTAATTAAAATAAATTTGAACTGCATTTGATTTCAATAAAATCACCTTAAAAAACGATTTTCAATGCAAAAAAATTATTCGAAGATTTTTGGAAAAAAATTAAATGGCAACACTGGTTGGCCACTTAATTAAATCATTTTGTAGTTTTGAAATTTATACAGTTGCGGACAAAAAATAAATAAGGTCACAAATTTTTGTCATATAAAATAAAAAAATCTCAGCCAAAATTATGAATTTACTTATTTTCTTTTTACAAATTATCGCATGTCCACAAAAATTATAAATTATAATTACAAAAATTATTATTACTTTGCAAAATTTAATTCAGGTGGGAGAATGATAGAATAAGAAAACATTCGCCTCTCTGTCTTTCGCTCAGATGAATTAAAACTTTGCGAAGTAAACTTTGACTGTGGAAAAGCCGTCTTAATAGTATAAAGTATTTCAAAAAGGAAAACATACACATGGTGCTAATGGCATTAGTAGATTTAATTTGGCATTAGCACCAATGAAATGCATGCACGAGGGCGGATTGATATTGAAGCTACCTGTTTTTTTATTTTTTTCAAAAACCATTTATTTCTTAACATAGACTCCTTTTGGCTCAATACACTTACACTCCAACGTTTCTCCAGTTTTTGTATCCCTTCCAAAAAATAGGATTTTTCGATGTCCTTAAAATAGGCTTTTGTTTGGTCAGTAATTTCATCGTTGGAGCAAAATCCTTTTCACCGAGCCATTTCTTTAGGTTTGGAAATAGAAAGGCACCCATCTTGCCGATAGCTGTTTTCATATGCAAATGTTCATGCAAAATGTTGAACACACGTTCATATGATATGTTTACCATTTTAACAATCTCACGTAACTTGACTCGGCGGTCATTCATAACGATATCGAGGATTTTCTTGATATTTTCTTCAGTAACCACCTCTTTTGGCCTTCTTGTTGATGGTATTGTTGCAGTGCTTTTTCGGCCGCGTTTAAATTCAGCAATCCAATATTTTACCATGTAATCTGACGGAGCAGACTCACCGTAATGTTTATCGAGCTTTTCTTTTGTCTCTTTCGCCATTTTCCCTTTCAAATAATAGTGTTTAATCACTGCATGAAATTCACTTTTTTCCATTTTTTAAGAAACACGAAAGTTGCTTACTTCAAACGACTACAACAAATAAACTAATAAATGAATTTGGGTGAAATTTTAACAGGTGACGTTTGACAGATCGCGTTTTCTAAAACAAAGATTTTTGTGTTTGTGCTACCATATAGCGCTAGGTAGCTTCAATATCAATCCGCCCTCGTATATAGACTAGCTAAAAAACCCTTAACAAACAAAACTTTTGTAAACTCTTTGAAATAAGATATCGAGACCTGTCTCGAATAATAAATTTTATAATTAGTTAATAATATAAGCTATTTTTTACATTTTCATATTTGATATATATTTTTTAGAGGTCTATCATAAAAAATTTTAAAAGTAAATGTAAAAGTCAACGGCGAATTGCTAAAACTGTTCGAAGATCCCAAAAATTTCGTATTTAACGCATTGCGAGGTAAATCAATTTATTGAGAGGTAGACCGCGGAAAACTTCCGCTAAAGACGATAATTGCATTAAGTTATTCTCAACCCGTGATAATAGATAAATAACAAATGATATATCAATAAATATAAATCAATAAAAAAGGCAAATGCTAAAAACTGGAAGATTTTATTTCGTTTTATTCAAAGCAATCATAACTGACCCTATTTTTTTGTCCCTAATTTTATGCACACACATTATTCAAATATGTAAACTTTGTAAAAATAAGATGATAAAAGTATCACCCCTGTAGTCATCTCTCCTCATTCACCGAATCAATTAATTTTTTTTTTGAGAAAAGGCCTGTAAAAATTTTTAATTTTTTTCCATTTTTTTGTAATTTTTAATTTTACCATTTCCTTGGAAAGAATGTACCCTTCTCCAAATTGCCGGTTTAATTGTAATATTAATAAATAAAAAATTATGTATGCATGTATTTTCAGATTTAAATTGAATAAGTTGCCATCATGAAGTTTGCTGAGCATTTAACGGCTCACATAACGCCGGAATGGCGCAAACAATATATAAACTATGAGGTATGAATTTGTTTAACTTGTCGGTCACAGGTTGACAACTCTTAACTCACAAAAAAAATCGAATCGGGTTTTTGATGCCAAAAGACTGTGTTTGTCCTTCTGCATGTTAGTACGTTTCATTTATATTTTGAAATAATCTTACAATAAATATCTTCTACTAATTTTGGTTTTTTATTTACTTCTAACACGGCTTAGTAACAGAGTAATAACGTTTTTTTGTCTCCTGAAAAGTAAAAAAAACCAAGTTAAGAGTTGTCAACCTGTGATCGACGATATGTAATTGATATAGATTTATGTGTAACGTTTGCGCTTTGCAGGAAATGAAAGCCATGCTTTATATGGCGGTAGAAGAAGCACCGTCTGTGGACAGTGTAGAAGATGAAGTTTTAAAAAGACACTTTGCGAATTTCGATGAAAATTTCTTCCATTACAGTGATAAAGAATTGAAAAAGATCAACACATTTTATTCTGAAAAATTAGCCGAAGCAACACGCAAATTTGCCACACTAAAAGCTGAACTGAAAACTTGCATCGAAGAGTCTGAACGTAGTGCTAAAAAGTCCAAAGCGCTGAAAAAAGCTGGCTTGCCGCATCGCAAGGCTCAAGAGTTAAAATTGGCATTCAGTGAATTTTATTTAAGTTTGATTCTATTGCAAAATTATCAAAATCTTAATCACACCGGTTTTCGCAAAATACTTAAGAAACATGATAAATTGTTGCGTGTCGATACTGGTGCAAAGTGGCGACAGGATCACGTTGAAGCTTCACATTTTTTTATAAACAAGGATATTGACAATATTATAAATGAAACGGAAACTACAGTTACTACCGATTTGGAAGGAGGCGATCGTCAACGGGCGATGAAACGTTTGCGTGTTCCACCGCTTGGCGAACAACAGAGTCCTTGGACGACTTTTAAGGTGGGCTTGTTTTCGGGATCGTTTATTGTTTTGGGTATTGTGGTGGTACTATCAGGTAAGTAATTAAAACGCATGCTGTGTTTTAAATATTCATTAGGGCGCAGGTTCGATTCCTAACCATACCCTGGGTGATTCTGTAGACAAACCAAAAAAGGCTTAAGTAGCTTGTTGGTTTTTAAAATATAAAAAAAGATAATTGCCAACAAAGTAAAAATTGTTAAGCTATTGCATAGCTTTTAACGCGGGCTTTGAGTGCGGCGACCGAATCAAGAAATTCCGTAACGAAAATAAAACCTAACACTAAGTTTGTTTCTTAAGTCTTTTGTTTTTTTAAATAGTATTTGAATCGCCTAGCGTATGTTAACCGCTATAGTATGCTATTGATTTCATTAACATACAGTATTGCCACAATAGATTTTTAAAAGTAGGAAAACACATAATGGCGTACTTACTTACGAGCAATAGTGGTTGACAAAAAATTATATATACAAACAAACAGACAATTCGAGGGTTTTTAAGCGGTATTTTCCAGATATTTAGAGGATATAAAGTCTCAAACTCATGTTTCCTATTTCAGTTACCAAAAAGTGTAACTTGAATTAATCACCCTTTTCCAGTTGGCGACATCGACGTCACGTCAACACAATACCTAAAACTTGGAGTTTTGTTAGTAGTTTTTAATCCAAAGTGACTATTATTTTTTGGCTAATGTTCGTAACGTTTTTAGTCAGAAAGAATTGGATATGAGACAATATTCCAAAGGAACAAGGGAAAATTTTTAACACTAATTAATTTAAACTTACACGGCAGAACAGAAACAACGTTGTTTTGGATTAAAAACTACTAACAACCAATTTGTTCGAAAAATAATCACTTTAAATAAAAAACAATTGCTGTTGTTATTCTATCGCACGATAATCTGATATTACATGATACATGATGTTCCTGTCTCTTGTTTTATAAATAATCTGATGGGGAAAAATATGATTTTGGATAAAACATAACCTCATTCATTGTTTCATCTCTGTTCTACACTAAGAACGAGTGAATTGTTGATCTACTTAATTCATTGGCATTTTTAACACCGATCCACTATAATGTTATCTTAACTCATTCGGCAACGTTTTTTTTACAGCAATTTTTCACGACATAAGCGGAGAAAATCTTAAAGTCACGTTTCGTCTATATCGCGGCCCTCTTTTAATAATCGAGTTTATATTCTTGATTGGTGTCAATATCTATGGCTGGCGTTCATCGGGCGTTAATCATGTACTTATATTTGAATTAGATCCCAGAAATCATTTATCGGAGCAACATCTTATGGAACTGGCAGCAATTTTCGGAGTCATCTGGACCTTGAGTATGTTAAGTTTCCTCTACTCAACTAGTCTAAGTATACCGGCTTTTATAAATCCTTTAACATTAACCATTATTATGGTGGTGTTTTTGATAAATCCGTTTCATGTTCTGCATCATGATGCACGATTTTGGCTATTAAGAATATCGGTGAGTTTCTCAAGAATGTTTTAACTAAAGTATTTCCATTAAATGATCTTGTTGTTGTCTATTTAAAAAAAGGGACGCATGATTGCGGCTCCATTCTTTCATGTAGGCTTTGCTGATTTCTGGCTGGGTGATCAATTGAATTCCTTGGCGACGGCTTTATTAGACTTTGAGTATTTGATGTGCTTCTACTTTACCAATGGCAATTGGTTTGAGGCACAGGATGCATCTATATGCATGGAAAAGGATTTTATAATAAGGCCTATATTTAATTGCCTGCCCGCCTGGTTTCGTTTCGCCCAGTGCCTCAGGCGTTATCGAGATACTCGTGAAGCTTTTCCGCACTTGGTAAATGCAGGCAAATATTCTACAACATTTTTGGTGGTAATATTTGCCACCTTAAAAAGTTTCAACAGCCGTAAGTTTATGATGTCATGTTGCTACAATTTAAATACTTTTACTTAATAAGAGATCTTGTTTTAGGTTATTATTCCAATACTTTTGACAATCCTTATACATGGTTGTGGATTGTGGCTTCGGTAACGTCGTCATGTTATTCCTATACTTGGGATATAAAAATGGATTGGGGCTTATTCGACAAAAATGCCGGCGAAAATACTTTCTTGAGAGAAGAAATTGTTTATTCTTCAACCGTGAGTAAATTTGGTTGGGTAAAATGCTCAAAAGTTATTTCATAACTTATTGCATTTCCAGGGTTTCTATTACTTTGCTATTATTGAAGACTTGCTGCTGCGTTTCAGTTGGGCTTTATCATTTTACATAACCGAAATGAAATATTTGAGTGGTGACATTATGACGTCTATAACTGGTATTTTGGAAGTTTTCCGGTATGTATTCTTTTGACATTTCACTTTTCTAAAATAACTTTCGTGTCTGTTTGATTTTTTTTCTGCTTTGCAATTTGCAGTCGTTTTGTTTGGAATTTCTTTCGTCTGGAAAACGAACATTTGAACAATTGCGGTAAGTTCAGAGCTGTGCGCGATATTTCTATAGCGCCTATAGATTCGTCAGATCAAACTCAAATACTACGAATGATGGATGAACCGGATGGTGTTATTAATCGTTATACAAAAACGAACCGTCCAAAGCCCAAAAAATCAAAAGATCCTGAAAAGAGGAGTCTTCTACCACTTCGTGGTTCTTTACAGGACCTTACAATCGACATCGACGGCACTAAAAAGCTATAAACTAAAATTTTATGCCGTAAAATTATGCCCGTTTTTATAACATTAATTTATAGTTATTAGTTCAAATATCCAGAATTTGCGTCTTTATTTATGTATATTTGTCTTTAGTTAAATATCATAATGTATAACATGGATTTCATGAGAGAACAAAAATGAAATGTTTTGGTCTGCATGACACACAGACACGTTCATTTTTAAATTGAAAATTGAAAGGCGAATTTTAAATATAACTACTCCTTTACTCTTTCATAGCAAACCACTTGGAAAAAAAAACTTACTTGAGAGTGCATTTCTGATGCAAATGCAGTTTTTCAGAAGCGAGAAAAATTTGAAAACTATATTTTCCTTGAAGCACAAAATATTTTTCCGAACTGGTTTGCTATACAAAAGGGGAAATCGAACGCTTTTATTAATTTATAAAAATTCTACAAATACTTTCAAGGATGTGACCTGACCCATGGCACAATTATTACCAGGTAGTTGCAGTACAAAAAACATGTACATATGCAAGGTGTATTTAACTAGGTGACAGCATTAGGAAAACCATTACAACAATACAAGAACAACAGGCATTTTTGTTTGTGTAGTTTCATTGCGTATGTAAAAACCTACACCCATAAAACAAAGAAAACAAATACAGAAAAAAAGTAAAAAAACACAAAAGTATTTTGTATGTATTTTGACATTCGCAACGAATAGTCAGCTGCTGTAAGTAATAAAAAGTAATAAATACGCCTTGTAATATGTAAGTATATTGTTGGCTGAGAGTTTTGTTGTTGACTTAAAAAATAAAGAACTTTTACATTTTTGTTTTGACAGTCAGTAACAAAACTCGCAGCAAACAATACTTATGTTTTTTTCGTACTGCACCTACCTGGTAATAATGGTACCATGGACGTGACCCTTAAAATTTATACTTTTGCATTTTTGCTTGTAGTTTTTGAAAATTTTGAAACCTTAAAAAAGCTGCGGTTTTCGAAAATTTAAAAACAACAACTAGTTATATTTCATTGCCTTATAGAGAACATATTTATGGTATAAAGGAAATGAAGGACATACAATTTAAAAAAAATTAGTTCTATATATGCTCTTTCATGGAATGCATGATATATGTATTTTTCACTTAATCCCTTTATTATTGTCGCGTACTTAAAAAGCTAAGAAACAAAAAGACCTTTTAAAAATGCCATAATCTTAAATTTTATTTCTTAAGGCAGTATTACTTAAAATCCAAACCTCAAAATATAATATTCCTCGTGTTTCTAAATTTAATTGTTGATAACATATTACATTCCTAACATTTATACAAAATTTATGAAATTTTAACCTTTTTTATTTGTTTAAGTTGTTGCTCCTTACTGTATGTATTGTAGTATGTAGTATGCTGTATAACACAATTTTGATTTCTAACTATAAGTGGCCAGGTGAAGTTTTGCTACAAAACTGCGCTCGTTTTATTGATGAGCTCTAAACTAACGTATACATAGTAGTAATTATTTATAGTAATAACTAAATCAAGTCTAATTTTAAGATTAAAATAAAATAAAACAAAAACAATAAGTAAAATATAAAACAATTTAAGAGCGAATGCAAATTCTTTTTTTTTTTTTGTGAATATATTGAAAAAATACACGTGTACATATGTACATATGTATATACAGTGCACTTGCGTTTCGCAGGTCTGCAATTCGTCTATCTTGGAACTCATATCTACATACACACATAATATGGATACCACTAAAGACCATGTCAGATAAATCTTTTGCATATGCGAGCAAATGTACATACTTATACGAAATATGTCACATAAAGTACTTTTAATGCAGCGCGAAGTGAAAAATTAAATAAGTCTTATCATTTTGAGCTCTTTGACGCGTTGAAGTTTTTTCTAATAATTAATATATATGCGTAATTGTTGAACTGTTTAAGGTATATATTAGAATGAAAATTTATGGCTTGAGTTTAAATCTGATTTTACCCATTTCTTCTTAATTTAAGAAATCATTTTTGGATAAATTCATTATTTTATTGAGAGCGTACTTTTTATTTAATTTTAATATTATTTTAATGGAAAACTGCTTGATCTCAGAGCCAATGGCTTTGGAAAAAGCGGGAGAGTATGGAATATTTGAAATAATTAATCATCAGAGATGGAATCTCGTGCTAACCGAAATTGATTTAACTTGTAAGAAATGAATAAGTTGCACTTTTCGTATTCTAATTCGTTAAACAATACGGTTAAATAGTTGATATTCCTAGTCACTAGTATCCACCGTCAAAAGTGGTAAAATCGAACAAAGAACGCCGATGAGATGGTGTAGCGACCTCGAAATCAGTACTGATCCGTTCTGCTTGTCTGATAGATAAATTGTTTCAAATAAAAAGTACTCTCTTAATAAAATAATGAATTTATCGAAAAATAATTTCTTAAATTAAGAAGAAATGGGTAAAATAAGATTTGAACTCAACCCATAAATGTTTTATGTAATAGCTCCAATGATCCAAGCATTAAGAGCACAATTAGAACGAATTTCAACAAATCGCCCAATAACATTTTTAACTTTTATTTTTATAAAAATTTTTTTTAAAATTTATTAATCGAGATTGCCTCGATATCTTCTTTCAAAGATTTTCAAAAAACTTTTGTTTGTTGAGGGTTTTTTAGCTTCCATATACATGCAATTCATTGGTAAATTATTGCTTATTTATACTTTTGCAATTTTTGAAATTCTCATTGGTTTTTTAAAAGTTTGCGTATAAGATAAGAGGTTTGAAACATTTCAAAAATATGGTTTAAATTTGGCATTAGCACCAATGAAATGAATGTACGTATATAGCTAAAAAACCCTCAACAAGCAAAAGTTTTTTATTACAAATAATTAAATTATAAATTATATTAATTAAATTTTTGTATGGATGTAGTATGTATGTAGGTAAATAAACAAAGAGTGAGTGTTGTCAAAGTTTTTCTTTGTGTCATATACTTACCTGTTGCTTTTACGCTTTTCTCTCAAAGTTAGAAATTTTGCGCAAAGCGACGAAGTTGTATCTGACACGGTCTTAAGTGCTGGTTCACACACATCAAGTTTTCCTGATCAGTTTTTGTTCAATTTTCTTTTGAACTTGCGTTCACGTTCATACACGAAAAGGTTGTTTCAACTATTTTCTTCGGTTGACAAATGAAAAGGAAAAAATAAAACTGACTTGTACGGTCGTCTGCATCTTTTTCCATTCCCTTTTCCCCTCTCTCCAAAGAACCCAAAACTTGATGAGTCGAACATGATGTACGTGACTCAGCACTAAAGCAATTTCAACCACAGCATATGTAATAGAACTGCAGATTTTGACGTTTAAAATACGCATTTTCATGCGTAATCCAACAAGCACAATCAAAACTATTCATTACAATGATAAAAAGAGAGGGATATATAACTGGAAACATTAAGGTTTGCTATCTCTTATATAAAAACGTGGTAATATTGTTTTAATTTGTACCGTGCAGTTTATAGTTTATAGTTTCAACAACTGCCTTTTATAAAGGCTTTCGGTATGGAATGCTTCATGGCATATATTGATCCTTTGGCTCTACACTCTCATTGGAAGAGAACCAGCGGCAAGAATTATCTCCTCGCAGTGGATGAATTCCCTGAGAAATGGAAGCCAAATTCAGTCGAAAATAAAGAAGAAAACATTTACGTTGGTGCCTTTTTGTGTTTAAACATCCATCTTTAAATCACTTTATTACGGAAATTACAAACTGCGGGGATTATTTTACTCTTATCAAAACACATTCAGTTTGAACTTTTTTTTGGTGAAATCAAAATTCGACATTAAATAGTGAAAAGCAAAGCGAATGACTTTTGTGAAATATTGTATATTCTTAAAAATATTTATAAGTTTTGGGATGGAGTTATATACGCTTGGAGAACGAACATTTAGTCATCATTGAATTGTATTACAACAATGCTCCACTAAGGGATATTTAAGGAAGATTTACAAAACGAGTAAGTTTGAATAAAAGAAATATTTATTTATTGAATAATAAACATTTGAAATAAATTAATAAGCAAAAAATATTTAGGAAATGTTATCAGCTACGCCCGACACCAGTGCAGTGCCTCTTAAAATCCAAAAATCAGACGGCAAGGAACTTTCCAAAAGAATAGATAGTATAAAATTGGACGAATGTCCCGTTGTAGATAAGACCCCCGATCTAGATTGAGTTTTATAAAGAGGTGCCTCATATCTACCAGCAGTGTCCAGCTGCAAGCAGGGTATAAAACGTATTGCGGGTAATCGGGAATATAAAACACCGACTTTGGCATCACATAGTCCACCTTCATCTTTGCGCCACTCGGCTGCCTCGACAAATATGCCATGAACATTTACGCTAGCCTCTGAGGATTCTGGTAAGTTACCATACAAATCGTTATCCTGCAACAAAAATGCTTTTATGAAATAAATACAATTGTATATGGAAGTGTTTAGAGTAAACAAGTTTAAGGCAGATTTATATTTGTGGGTCTTTAATATTTTTACACTCGGTCCATCCCTTCAGTTCGTATTTGTAGCATCGATTAACTTACAGGCTCATTGTTTGTTCTTCTCTCAAAGAAACTCTGCTGGATTAGTATATTTTCCATTACTTGGAAATCTATCTTCAATTCATCTATTGGTAGCACCCGTTTGCGGGCATGTGTTTGCAGTATTCCAGTTAAGAACGATTGGGGAAAATAGAAACCACTAATCCAATAAGATTTTGGATTTCCAAAATTAGACCAGTTTTGTATGAAATCTATGCGTCTTTGAAAATCCGCAATAAAGCTAGGCAAAGGTTTAATAGACAGGAAACTTTTTCTCTCCCACAATTTCGGCACTAAATTGGCTAACAACGATTGAAAAACTTCTTCTAATTCTTCGGACATCACCACTAAACCTTTTATGGCTTTTTGTAAATCAACCAGGCTGGAATGTATCAAAGTTAAGGAATTGTTGTAACGATCCACCTCTTGCACCAGCACTGTCGTAAGGGAAGGCAGTTGACCTTTAGCGTCTACCTGTTAAGGGAAAATTTAGTTTGAATTTCATTTCAAACTATTGGAGCGGTTAGTACCTTTAACAAATCTGGATGAAGTATTTCTTTGTTTATTTTTTGCGCTAGAACTTCTTGTATTTTGGAAATTATTTCCAAACATAAATCATTCTCCTGGGTTTGACCTTCATCGGTTGCAGATATTGGTTGGCCCACTAGCAGCGTACTAATAAAAAAGTTAGTTTCTTTTGTTTGAAATACCAAATTTGCATTCTCATTCATGCCAAATATTTCCGGATCCTCCAAAGTGGGAAAGTATTGCACATATTCTTTATATTCTTGTAAAGTATTTTTTCGCGGATCACAATAATACGGATCTCCGCGACAGTATTTGTAATTAGGCTCCAGAATTTTCTCAAACGTAAACATTTTCAAGATCGTCCTTAAACATCGTTGATCCCAGTAGTCAGTTACCCGACCACCCCAAGTTATCTCACCGTTTATATAGTAAATAGCTTCCCAGGGAATGTTTTCGGTTTTCTTGCGATTAATGAAAAAGTCTAGTGTTTTAAGACCACACTCACGATCACTTTCATTAAATTCATACATAATATTCCATCCTAATGGCCCGAATTTACGCCGTTCTAAAAGCACAGCATGAAAAACACAAAGTCCAAATACTATAGCGCGCCATTTGCCTTGGAGAGCATGCTGCTCAAAGTAGTCCACATTTATATCGGCTAAAGCTCCCAAAATGTTTGCTTTTATGCCTTTCGGAGGCTCATTGGTTATCTTAACTGAGTTTTGCAATACACTAATCGGAAAACTTTTTTGTGGCATTGAGGACAAGAAGAGGCGAAAGTTTTCATGGGCTTTAACAACACCTAACGTTATATTACGTACAATATTTTCCATACGGCCCATCCAAGAGGTGGCTAAATGGCAATTTTGCAAAAATACCCAGTGTCCCAAACGTAAACTCTTGTCTATTAAACTTTCGGCAACGGGGCCCTGCCCCTGTCCCAATGAAATGGAATAAAATTTGTCCGTGTATTGCATATCTTCGGCAAATCTTAAGAAACTTGCCATTGGATCGGAACCGGTAGAAAGTACAAATATCATAGGCGTTACATTAGAAGTATCCAAAAATCTAAAAAAAATAATTAAACATTAATCTGTCCAACACTAAAAAAAAGTTCTAACGACTGATTCTGGGAGATGGGACCAACAAAATATAAGATGCGTGTATTGGCGTTTTGAAAGTTGGTGATTTTGTAGACTAATAGTATGTTTCCGCTACAGACTTATTCGCAATTCACTCTCTCGTTCGTAATACACACTGCAATTACATACAGCATTACGTGCTTCGCCATACAAAATTGTGAGAGGAAATAATTGTTCAGTCTGAATTGCGATCAAATAAATGTCTTCTCTAATTTTTCTCTCAAATCGATAAATAAAATTAAAAAAAATTAAATAAAATGAATGAAATGCATACAAAATAAAATTTTCAATAAAAAAAATATGTATCGTCATATAAAATGCAAAATAACGTAACATTACTTTTCATAAGTTTACAGGAGAAACAAAAAACTGTATAATACGGAAACTCTTTGAGATATTGAAATCATATTTTCACGGTCTTTAGCGCTTTCTAGCGAACCTTTTGAGCAAAAGGACAGCGTATTTTTGATGTAAATAGTTGACAACACGGATGATGATACGTTTTTTTTTTGTTTAATAAAATCATTCACTTGATACGTTATTTTGAATTTGGGTCATAACTTTCTTGTTTTTGTTAATAGAAGCTTGAAATTTTGCACAAATACATATGTAATAAGATCAGTGCTGTTAAATTTTGATTAAAATTAATAATCAATTAATTAATTTGTTTTTTTTTAATTTAATCGATTAATTAAAATTGACTTAATTTTTATAGATTAATAATCGATTAGGATTAAATTTAGCTCAGGATTAAAGAGGATTTATTTGGATTAATTTATTTTTAAAAGTAATCCTACGATTAATACATTTAATCTAAAATATTAATCAATTAATATTTTAGATTAATTAGGATTAAACAGGATTAATCTATAATCAGGAAAAAAAAAATTGTACATGTAGTTCAGGTACATTTAACAAAAAAAAATTAACAATTCATAAATATAAACAAACAAAAATAATATGTACTAATTTTGACAAAAACCATTGGACTTTAACAAAACTAACTTTTCAAATGTATACTAGGACTATCAAAGTGATAAGAAACTTATTTTGCTGTTATATACAATTTCTTTTTAAATTTATTGGCACCGATCTGTGTGTTTTTAAGAGTAAAAGAAATAGAAAAAAAATTTAATATAGCTAAAGGTCACCCTAATGACCATACTTGTAACAGTTAACAAACATGTGCAAATTATTTTAAGTAAACAAACATGAAACTTTTTATATAGAGTTGCCAAAAAAAATTAATCCTGTTTAATCCTAATTAATCTAAAATATTAATTGATTAATATTTTACATTAAATGTATTAATCGTAGGATTATTTTTAAAAAATAAATAAATTTAAATAAATCCTCATTAATCCTGACCTAAATTTAATCCTAATCGATTATTAATCCTTAATTTCAATAAATAATCTTAGTTAATCAATTAAAACAAAAACAAACAAAATTTAATTCGATTACTAATCATTAAGATTATTAATCATTAATTAACAGCTCTGAATAAGATGTAGTAAATCATAATCAATAAAAAACTAAAATTTTAATTTTTTGATGATACGTTGTTTTGCATTTTAGGTGCCGGTATATATAAATACCAGCAACCGTAATCATAATGAAGAGATACAAATGTACTGAACTAATCCACAGCACAATTAAAATACATATTAACTTGGGGTTTATTCATAATACTTTATTTATCCACTGACTAAGAAAAAAAATAGTAGCAGCTCCGTTTTAATGAAATTAAAAAATGAATCAATTGTGTTTTTTACATAAATAAATTATTTTTAAATTATTTTTCAAAATATATGTACATATGTATATATGTATACAATGAAATAACCCCGAAGGAAGCATAGGATTAAGTGTATCCATGTCAATATTTTTGTCAACAATTATGGTGTCTATTTGGTGACACTGTCAACAAATAGTTTTTTGTTTTTTATTGGTAGCGAAAATGTTTGACGATTAAAAACAAATCATTAATTTAAAACGAAACGAAGTTCCTTTTATGTTATTTAATAATAAGAAAAGTATACCTCAAAGAAGACTGTAATATATTTTATACCTTATTTTACTTTTAAATATTATTTTAAATAAATTAAAATAAAATAGTATTGGTGACATCGTTAGTATAATTTTAATAGTGACATTTCCTGCAGGTGGTGACAGCGTCTATATTGAATCAGTACAGTTTTACTGCGGACATTTCCCACAGTGTGATGATATCGTCAATAGTAAGTCAATACAATCTCGAACGCCAGAAATAAGTTAAAATATGTTTAAGGGGCAATTTCGTACTTTTTCAGACATTTAAAGTTTTGACTTATTTCTGGCGTTCAAGTTGAATTTTGAGTTTTGGTGTCATCGAAAAGTCTTAAGAGAATTTCGGGACAAATATTTTTGTAGGACATATCAGAGCACTATATTGCTGTTTAAGGGGACCCGTACAGCGAAGAGTTAGACGGTTAAATTGTTTCACTAGTATTCCTCGTAGTGTTTTAATTGTAGTTTTTAATCTGCTGCATATATGTATGTACTAGGGTGGGCCGATCTATATGGGAAAAAAATAAAGGGTGAGATTTCAATTTGCCTGAATGCCAGAAAGTTATCATTACTATAGTTGATCAACCATGCAAAATTTCGACTCTAACAAATTCCATCTTCAGGTGCCTAGGCCGACTTATATTTTGTATATAACTTGCTATTGAAATATGAGTGAACAATGTAGATCTTCACTTATTTCTCTCAATAAAATAATGTTATTGATTGAAATAACCCAGAACTCACCACGTGGAGATGGCTATATGGATAAACAAGTTAAGACAAATCACCGAGTAAATTACTGGCTCTCGAGTTTATGAAATTTCTCAACTTTGACCTCAACTAGGCACCTCAAGATATTATTCTAGAAAAAAAAAACCATATTCTAGAAAATCGAAATTTTGCAGGAAAAATACTACATCCACTTGACAACTTTTAGTGGCACAGGACATATGATATTCGGAAAAAAAATTTTCGACCCACCCTAATATGTACCTTATGCCTAAAATAAAAGAATTACAAGGGTAAACTTTAACTCCCCTTAAAATAAGACTCAGGTGTAAACTTTCAAAACGCCGATACACGTACGAGTATGTAAATTTTTAATCCTCTATCAGAAGCAGTCGCTAGAACCTTGTTATTATGAACAATTTTGATTTGATAACACTTTGAATTGATAACGTTATTTGAGAATACCTTTTAGAACCACACATGCTCCTCAGCTATACATATTTAATTAATTAAATAATAATGAATTTAATTTGCATTTTTCTGGTAACCTGATAGCGTACAAATAAAATTAAAATAAACATCCAAAAGTATGCTTTGAAATTCGTCCAAGAGAAGAAATAAGAATGCATCACTGCATGCATTGCTCTAATGGTAAAAGTGTCGGTTTTTCATTGTTGCGGATTTTTTCAAACCCTTATTCAAAGTGTGTCATAAAAAACATATGTATCTGGTTCTAAAAAGTTATAGTTTGACTTACACAACTTTAAGCTGACTTCCGGCAGTTGAGACTTCTGTAAAATATCGTCCAATAGTTGCTCTTAAATACCCAACTGCATTTAACAAAAATCTATCTTTTCTAAATGTTTTCACAAACATAAGTTTTTGGAAATTTGTAAGTCTATTATTCCAGTAATCACTAGGAGCAGCTTTGTCACCAGAAAAACGATAAATCTGTAGATTATATTTTAAATTAAAAACTCAAATTCCATTCATATACAATTTAAACATTCGAATACAACATAAGTACATACCTCTCGATTTCCATCGATCTCTAAATAGAAAGATATAGATAATCTATCCGAAAATCCTTTAAATGATGAAAAATTATCTTCCAAAAACAAACATGACTCCCACTCGAAATCGCTAAGCTTGATATTTTTGGGTTTGGACTTCACTTTAACCGAACCGACAACACCTCGAGTAAGAAAATAAAACTCTGGCTGACTTACACGTCTCTCTTGTTGCTCTATAGCAATTGCTAAGAGAAAACTGAAAATAGTTTTATGGTTTTCAAATAAACCTCTAGAGATATTATCATAAATCGCCTTTAGTTCGTCCAATTTTAATTGTTCTACCCGTTCTTCAGTGCTCATTAAGGGATGTTCTAGACGTATAACGGCACAAAAGATTTGTGAGAAATATTTTAAGCTGTACTGGTACATGGGATCTATATCGGCAAGACCAGCAACAACAAAATATAGGATGGCACCGCGTGAGGCTAAATTGCGATACTTCTCTCTGGTAATAGTAATGACTTTTTCCGTTTCTTCCGTATCCACTAAGCGCGTGGCAATTATTAAGGAGGTTTCCTAAAGAAATAGAGAAAATAAATTGAAATATTTGTTTTAACTGCTTGTTGTATAAAACATTTACTTTCGAATCATTAAGAGTTTCCACTAGTTCCTCATCGTCCAATATATTGCCTTTCGAATAGAATAAAAGCCTAAGCACTTTGTCCTCCAAAGCCAAAAGTTGCTGCTTATCGCTATTAATCTTAATTATTAAATTATTGCGCTGCATTTCTAAAGCAGGCAGTTCAATAGCCACAATGTCTCTGGTAAATTCAAATTTAAAATGATTATGTATGTACATACAAATTGGCATTTGCTACTCACGATAATAGCTGATCTTCCAAACCACTTTCGGTAACTAGAAAATTGACCAATGTCACATTAATGCATATTTCAGGTAAATAATGTGGATTCGCCAACTTTGTGGTCATGTACAATTTGAAATTTTCATCATAATCTATGACAACTTCGCCCAGTTTCAGGTAGGTTCTACCCTCATACACATACGTTTCACGTTGTAAAACCGGCCTCATGGAAGGATCAATACTCTCGCTAACGTCTTCCAGGAGTATAGGATAACCTTGACGTATACAGTTCTCTGTAATTCTTAACAAGTTGGCATCACTCATTTTCAATACGTGTAAATTATTATTTTTTTCCATGTTCCTGATCCAGCGATTGGCCTGTTCTTGCGGATCGATCATAAGAGGCCAACGCAAAGCTTTTCTGGCATATAGGCCATTTTCCACCGATATATCATCTTTGGGCAGGCCATCTACAGTCCATTGACGTATTTCAAAAGCATCTCCCAAGACCTTAAGTAAACGAAATTCACTACTAGAAGGAATTTTTTGTTCTTGGCATTTGATAACCCATTGACCACTAAGTTCGCTACGATATTCAGTGGAAAAGGCACCCAGATATGCAACGCAAGCAGCTGCTACTAATACATCTCCTGGCACACAAACTAGCTCTTGCGAGAGAGACTGTAATGTTTATTTTATTTTTTAATTTACAGAATTTCTAATTAATTGTTTTAAAATTAATTTTACCTCCACAGTTTCCTTCCAGCGTACTTCTTCATCCGACAAAGCGGAAGTCAAGCGTGCCGCTCTATTAATACGTCCATAAGTTAAATCAACAGCATCTTGTATGACTTTAAACTCCCGGCTCTTCTGATCAATATTATCTTTGAGAGTCTGAATTTTCGCTTCAACAGAGGCCAATTCTTGTTGTTTGGTTCTCAGTATGGCCATGACTTCTTTCAGTTCGGCCTCGGCCAATTCTTTGCGTCTGATTTTCGGTTCAACCACTTTGTAAACTTTGGCAAATTTATCCATGGCTATAACCCATAAACTAACCGATTTTGCTACCTTGGACACTTTTTCGAATTTCTAGTAACCACAAAAAGAAAACAAATTAAATCAGCCATCAATCTCCTGTCCGTGAAAACGAATTTTAATTTTTAATTAATTTTAGTTAACTTTTAAAGTAGAATTAACAAAGAATAAACCAAACTCTTTTTTTACTAGATTGCTTGCAGTAAAAAATATGAAATGATCACACTTTTAGCAGAGGCACATCGCGCGTGATCACGCATGATCGCGATTAGTTTTTTGTTTCAATCACGCGAGCGTGCATTGAATTTGAGCATAAAAACATTTACCGTGAGAGACCGTGTATGATTCGATTTTTAGCTGGATTATTGCGTGATTTTTTTTTTGCTTTATTGTAATTTTTTTCATTTAATTTTTTAAAGCTATTGCTTTTATCGCGAGCTTTGAGCGCAGCGACCGAATCAAGAAATTCCGTAACGAAAATAACACCTAACAATAAGTTTGTGTCTTTTGTTTTGTATTGCCAGAATAGATTTTTACATGTAGGAAAACACAAAATGAAAATGAATAATGATTTGTTTTCTGAAGGTGCTTGCGAAACTAAACTCTCTTTCGAGCGGAAAGGATTTCTGTGACAGGTCTGTTAATTAATTAATAAAATATTCATTTTAGAACACATTACTCCCGATTTTAATTTTTTTTTAATTTTTTTATTCTAAGGGCCGTTTACAATAAAAAACTTGAGCTTAAAAATAATTCATTAACACGAAACTCTGTTAAGTTTTGACTTTTAAATAAAATTAACTAAAATATTTTCTAATTTTAAAGTTTTAACTTGAACAAAATTTGACATTTAAAAATTAATTATTTTTTGTTTATTTCAAAAATATTTTTCATAAATTTTCAAATAAAATTCCTATTAAAAATTAGACTAACTGAAGGTTAGTAAACTTTCAAATTAAATAAGCATAACTGAACTTTGTGTTAATGGGGGTAAGTGGCTCCATTTTGTGCAAATTTTTCCGATTTTCGTTTTTTATATTTAAAATCATTTTTTTCGAATATTATTTTTTCCATATTTAGTTTTTTAGCTAATTTTATACATTCCGCAATTTTTGAGCATTTCTTTTCTATAAATTTTGATTGCTTTACAAAATTTGGAATTTTTTCTAGAGTTCTCTATCTTTTGGTGTAAAATAATTTTTTTTATAAAATTAATAAAATAATTACTTACCGCGGGCACAAAGTCCTTGTGGTTTATATACTTTTTAAGTTTTTTCAATGTTTCCTCCTTGATGTGCTCTTTATCGAACTCAAAAAGTCTCTTGATAAAATTAACATCAGCCATAATAACCTTGGCGGATGCCCAAGTTGGCCTAAGGTAAATGAGTTAAAAATCATTATCAAAATTATACCAAAAAAACAAACAAAATAATAATAATAAAAACGCTCACTTTGCTCCCAGCAATATGCACACAGCTTCCATAACAAATTGCACCAAGGCTGGCGGTGTAGTAAACGATTTTAACTCATTTATATCAGCTTTGCTTAAAGCTTTGAGAGCATCTTCTGCCTCTCTTAAAGCTGGCATAGCAATTTCTAAATCCTTATTTGCATCATCGGACATTGCTTGACAAATACCGGCCTTTTCTTTTGCATTGGCTTCATCGTGCATAACGCTGTCTTTAACTTGATCTGCCATTTTGGTATCAATAGCTAATCTTTCTAGTAAGGATTTCATGTTGGCCGATTTCTCATCCAATTGAGGGACCATAACTTCCAGCTCTTTTTGCATTACCGTTATCTAGAGGCAGAACTTTATTGATTTCATCTCAATATCTGGTTTGCTTTAAATAAAACTTACGATATCGTTGGTTTCTAAAATCTTGTTTAACCCATTTAAGATTCGTTTACGTTTATTTTTGATTTCCTCGCTTTTGTTTTTCAATAAACTTTGATACAGTTTTAAAAGTTCCAAATAACTGCTGGGCGTGGTGTAATAGTGACGTTTCATTTCTTTGTAATAACGATCCGAGGCATCTTCAACGGTCTGGAGTAAAATATAAATCATAAATGTAATAACAAATAAATTAAACAAAAAAACAATTAAATAAAAAAACCAACCTTGTGTATAAATACAGTGGTGGCAGCTAAAGCTTCACATTCTTCTTCTGTGCTGGTAATTTTCGACAATAGTCCTAATGCCACCGTATATAGGGCTTCTGTTGGCCAATTAGCGAACCAATCTATTGTGGTACAATTGACCAGCGATGGAAACATGCGACAGCGGCGTCGAAACGCATCACCCACCGGCGACATGGAAAGCACAACATGCAAATTGTTGCGCACCCGATTTATAAAGAATTTGTATATATCATCACGATTACATCCCTTGAAAAAAAATTTTTATTTAGTTATTTACGGCATATTTTAAAACTTTAACTCACATCTTTCATGGCAGCATTGCAGGACTCACGAGCATCCAGTATAATCTTTTCATACTCATCACCCTCAAACAAATTTGGTACTTCTCCGGAATTCAAAAGATTGTTGATATCTTCCAAAAATTCCTCTTCTACAATTTGATTATCGATCATAAGAAATACTACTGGGGTATTGTCAATCTGAAATAGGGAGATTAAATCAAGTTAGATCGATTCCATGTTTCCGGAATAACTCTAAGCAGTGGGATGTTAGTCTTAAAAAAAATGATTTTTTGAGAAACCGGCTTGCGAATTATTCGAATATTAGTTTTTAAAGTCCAGTTTTAAATACGGGCCTGTGCGAAAAATCCGGTTAACCGGTTTATCTTAAAAGTACGCAGGCAAAGCTTGCTAATTAACTTTCATACTTTTCAAACACAGACTACATATTAGAGATGGGATCCACTCATGTGATTAGCGTAAATCATGCGTGATTAACCGTGATCACACATGATCGTGATTCGATTTTTGTTACGATCTCGTGAGCGTGCATGATCGTAAGTACAAATAATAGGTATTAAGCGTGATTGTTTTTAATCATAAATTAAAAAGAAAGAGTCAATAGAGTTAAGAGTTAATATGCAGAGTTTGAAATAGAAATCACATTAAAGAATTAAATAAATGATTTCGTTAATTTAGATATTTTTTCATATGATCGTGACTAAAATTTAGTTACACTAAAATGAGTGAGTACAAGAGTTAGCCGTAAAAAAAGTTCGTACAAGAGCTTCCACGAGCCATTTTTTTAAACTTGTGAGTGTAAGTTAGTGAACAGTTAAACACGATTTCTTCTTGATTAAGTACAAATATAATCATGTTCATAATTGCTACCTTTTATTATCCGCTACTTACCCCTGCGTGTCGATAGATAATTCTCAAGTCTTCATGAAATCCATTAATATCGTAATTGCGTTTTAGCTCAATTTGCATACATTTAAATTCGTTAACGTGAGCTGCTAATTTCGTTAAAGATTGTTTACCCATACCTGCCACACCCACTAACAGGCCATTGCCACGATCGCTTCTTAGCAATCGCGCCAATCTTACAGTATGCTCTAAAGCATCTTGAAATAGAATTAAATTCATCCCCTTTCCCGTCATTGAATTATAGTCATCCACATAATCCATTAAAATACTTTCCAATTTAGAGGCATCCTTAATCTCTTCATAGACACGATCAGCTTTGGCTTTGCCAAATACCATAAAATCACCATAGAGTATGGGTGGCTCTTCATCTCTGTAGACTTGTTTATTAAAGTTTTTTAAACATACTTCGTTCATAATTGTTTTGAAGGAACTCTTGTCTTCGTCGTTGATCAAACGATCATGATAAACTCGAGTAGCTTCATGATAAAATAGTCGCAAAATTTGCATTTCCATGTTGTAGTGCAGACTACTCGCCTGCAGAATGCCCTGTATACATTTAGAAAGATCTCTTAAATTAAAAATGTAATGAGATTTATCAGGCGTGGGTAACATTTCCTTGGCTATGCGCGTATAAACATCTACGCAGGCATGGACAATGGGCACAGAAAAAGGTCGTATAGACGAGGAGAAATCATTAAGAAATCTGCAATAGAATTAAATAATAATAATTACATCAGTTCATTTGCGTAAATGAAATGTAAATTAAAAAATTTACCCTATTAATATGCCACTGAAAATTGTGGTTAAAATGTCATCGTTTGGCTTGGGCAGTGATAATAAAGCAAAATGTCTTACGAAACGCGGCGTTAGGGGATTTCTTCCACCACCAGGCGGTGCACAAGCGCAGCCCAAAACCACATCTACAATCTCTTTCCAAAATAGTTTCTCACGATCATAAAAGCCCTTAAAGTCCAAAAATTGTCTGAAAAAGAAGAAAATAAAAAAATATTAGTGCATGTTTCCAACAAATAAATTCCCGCTCGATCTGAGATTAGGACATAATGAAAGTTCAAGAAAATGTAAATAATAGTTAAAATTCTGAATGTTCATTAATTCGATCCATCCTTAATATTTTTCGACAACAAATAATACATTTTACATAAATCATTGAACATTTATTTCGTTTACGGTAGATATTTTCTGAAATATTTGAAAATTTTAGAAAATAACTCTCTTTAGCTCGGGGTGTTGCTACTATGTAATTCTATTCCACACATAAACATATTGTTTATGTTTCTTTCTTATCGAGTTTGACATTCAGGGAATATATAATAAGCGATCAGCTGATTTAACAGGTTTATCTTGTTTATTGCATCATGATTCCAACATAAAAATTTTTGAATTGGCATGCTATTTATTTGTAACTCGAAACCCTTTTCTTTCTCTCTCTCTCTCCTAAAACATCAGGCTGTAGTTCGTACTTGTATCACCTGCTGTCTGCAACATTAATGCCCTCCAATTGAGATCCAATCATGTCCAGCTGTTTTTGACAGCATGGTGGGCGGTGATGTTTTTGTCAAGTTGTTCACCACTTTTGTAAACTTTTAAATTAACATCTAGTATTACTAGAGTACGCCTAGTGGTCGAAATTCGACCGCCAGTTTAAACGTATCCCTATTTTATATGCATTCATTTAAAGAGAAAAAACTACGTAATTACTCATTTCATTCCCCATGGAATAAACAATAAACAAAATAAAATTGCATACAAACACGCACATTTGTAACTCATATAAGTACTAAACACTCATTGCTTTGCTTATGTTTTTACTTGAACCAATACTTACATAAGTGAATGCGTGTACGTAAGCATTTTTAGCATTTGTAGTGGTGCCAACTTTATGAGACTTTTATTCCTTTAATACTGAACTGATTTAAATAATATAGAGTCGGATCACTAAAGCTCAACAATGTCTACCATTTGGTAAAAGAATGAAGAAAATCGGTTGGCAAGCAAAGGAGAAAAAGGATCTAAAAATTTGTCTTTGCCTATTTATATATGTATATATGTATATATACATATATATATTAGGGTGATTTAAAAAAATTTTTTTTTATTGCAAACAAGCTTAAAAGTTTCAATTCAATGTAAAAAGATGCCAGTTAAAAGTTGAGCCCTTAATATTAATATTAAGACTGTCCGCATCGCGTTTTTCTATTTCCCGTAAGAATAATATGGAAAAATTATTCTCTGCACTTTTGAATTTTATTGCTAGTCTGTCATGTATTATAATAAAGACACTTTTACTTATTTTTGTAGGGAATCGAACGCTCTTTCGTATAATTTTTTGAGAAACTTAATAGTTTACAAGTTATTTAAGGCCAAAGTTAAATTTATCGAAAATTTTAAGGTTTTTGATGCATTCCAGCGAATTTGATGGTTTTATTGGAACAAATCACTCAAAAAATTCATGTTTATCTTAAATTTAGTTTCTTAGACAATCATTGCTAATAATTCTCGGTAGTTATCCAAAGAAAAAGTCTAAAGATTTATTATAAATTTTTTTTTATGAAAATAAAAATCATGTTAAATTGTTTTTCTGTTTCTCAAAAAATTACAAGAGACCTTTTTTGTAGAGCGTTCGATTCCCTACAAAAATAAGTAAGTCTCTTTTTTATAATACATGACAGACTAGCAATAAAATTCAAAAAGTGCAGAGAATAATTTTTCCATATCATTCTTATGGGAAATAGAAAAACGCGATGCGGACCGTCTTAATATTAATATTAAGGGCTCAACTTTTAACTGGCATCTTTTTACATTGAATTGAAACTTTTAAGATTGTTTGCAAGAAAAAAAATTTTTTTTGGATCAACCTAATATATATATATATATATTCAGTTTTTTAAAGGACCACGACGATCACGTTGTATATGCACGATTTTTTGCATAAAGAACAATATTCTATGGAAATTGTCACTAAAGTGTGATGTAGCAAATAGCCTACGTAAGTCTTATATTTCTAAAACTATAAATGATACGAGTATAAGCAAACTGATGACACAGATCGGCAGAGCCCGAAATGTTTGCCTAAAAATCAGTTTTAACCGATTTTTTTTATATTTTGCGAAATAGAACACAACAATTTGTGAACTGGATGTTATCAAACCTAAACCTAATATGATGTCAAAACTCGTTTATTTATTTATTTAATTGTTTCAGTCTATGGAGAAAAAAATTCTTACAGACAATGAGTTACAAAACTAATGGTTATAAATATTAAATATAAAATAAATATGAATTAAAAAGCAAAAAACAAACAATATATGTACTTACATACAAAAAAATAACCATAAAAATAGTTATTTTATTACAATAGATAGCAAAAGTTTGAACTTGGTTTTATCAATGCTGAATTCAATAAACGATTTATGCTGTTTCTGAAAGCTAAAATTGATTTCATTTAGTTGAACGAAGGTACGTGTTAGTGTGTCATTACGCGCATAGTTAGTCCGATGAAAAGGTAAATCAAAAAGCTTAGCCAACCTAAGATTCCTAGGTGGAATATAAAATGGTACAATGTTAAGCAAGTCAGGGCAATCAATGCAACCGTTGATAATATCGTAAACCAGAAGGGCTGATTGTACTTTTCTATGCGATTCTAAAGTGCGGATGCCTATAAACAGACGTTTGGAATTGTAAGGAGCGGAGGATAAATATGTAAGCGAGCGTGTAGCAAATTTAATGAACATGCGCTGGAGTATCTCAATACGTGAGATATGAATAGCAACATGAAAATTTCATATCACAGCAGCATATTCTAACTTAGACCTTACGAAGGAGGTATAAATATACTTCAGTGTATAAGGGTTAGCAAATTCGGAACAATTCCTCTTCAAAAAGCCAAGCATTTTATAAGCTTAAGGAAGAAGATACTCAACATGGGTCACAAATGATAGAGAACTATCAAACACCACCCCTAAGTCAAGCTTTGAATCCGATGTGTTCAAAACGATACCGTTAACATTAAAAGCAAGGACCGTGGGATTCCGGGACCTATAAATGGAAACATGCACACATTTACTAATATTTAATAGCAAACAATTATGATTGCACCAATCATTTAAATTATTGAGCTCATTTTGCATCAAATGCGCACATTAATCGAATCTAATTTCATAAAAAGTTTCAAATCGTCAGTGTATTAAAGATATTTCGACTTGGAAAAACAACACCCAATATCATTAATAAATAAATTAAACAATAATGGTCCAAGTATTCTACCCTGAGGTACATCCGACGTTTGCATATACGGTTTAGCGACAAAACCTTCAACATGCAACAAACAAATTCTGTCAGATAGGTACGACTTAATCCATTTCAAGAGATTAGAATGGAAGCCCATTAAGCCCAACTTGAACAAAAGCAAGGTATGCGATAACTTATCAAACGCTTTAGAAAAATCAGTATAAATTACTTCTACCTGACTGCCATGTTCAACAGCATCTAAACAAAATTCACTGAAGAGGGTCAAATTTGTTACCATAGACCTACCAGCGTAAAAACCGTGCTGATAAGGCGGTTACGTGACCCGTACCGGTCAGATGTCCATACTAGCTGTGTCGGCTTCCTCTCATGCGGGTGTGCTCTTAACCCTAGGAAGGACCGAGGTACGCAACACAATAATTAAAAAAAATAATCTACTCACAACATTACACAAAAACCTAGAACATTAAGGAACTAGGGAATTAGGTGTTAAGCTCCAGTCGCTCTTAACCCTACCATGGCCGTACCGCATCCACGTCATACTTACGTACAGACCCCTTTAACCGTCTTTCGACGCCCTGTCTGGACGCAACAATCCCCTTAACAAACAGAAAGCATAACATCACTACATATCTTATAAAACATAAATCGAATGCAATCACGGTTTTCAACCGATACCGTAATCAATAGCGATTAAATATATTTCAAATTGCATACCGGCATAGATAGCGATATATACCGGTATTCAAGTAAATTTGTAATACCGATACCAATATCGAAATAAACAAAAAATCAATACAGGCACCGATGCAATAAATATATCATGACATAACACATTAATTCAACACGAGAGTCTTGTCTTGGTCAAGTAGTCTACGAAAGTGAAAATTACCTTAATAATTCTATAGCTGGTTGACTGCCATACGTATCCAATTTCGGCATATTAACATCATCTATAAATATAACGACAGTTTTTCCGATGGGAGCACCCAGCTGAGTACGTTTACGCTTTTCTAAAGGACCCTCTATCATTTCTTGGGTTCGCGTGCTGCTGGTTTGGGCAGAAAAATTCATTTGCACCGGCACCACTGAATTGTGTATCAGTCTCTTCAAAGTGGACACGGCCAGAACAGTTTTTCCCACACCAGTCTCGCCCGTAAACATTACCGGATAATTGCGTTGAAATAACAATTCGGTTACATAGCTGGCGTTGCAACGAAATACATACATACATACATAATTGTTAATGAATTGCACAACATATTTCTATTTACATATCGACTTTGAAAGTTTACGTACCCATATTTTGTTGTATCCACTGTGGGAACTTGCATATCAAAATATTTATCTTGCGGATTAAATACAAATGTCTCAACAATTGTTGACCAAGATTCCCAATTGCGTGTGGTCACATTGATGCGGTAGTCCCAAAGGGAACCTTCTTCGGGAAAGCTGTATTATGAAATATTTTATTTAATTTTTTTCTACAATGAATTCAAATTAACAATTTACACAAAGTCTTACTTAATAAGAGCATTCGCGCCCATTTGCTGTCTTAAAAGTTGCTCAAAGATTGATTTTTCATTGTCCCGAAAGTTTGAAGACTGCGACCAGAGAACACTCCAAACAAATAGTTTGTTAAGCAAACTTTTGTATTCATTTTCGGGCAAGACCTGCCAATTAATCTGTTCTATTAAAGAAAAAAGCAATTCTAAGCACAATAACACTTTTGAGCTGGTCACTTGGTCTATGAAAAAAGAGCCATGTTTCTTGGCCAAATCTAAAATTGTTTCAAAATTTTGTTGGAATAATGTAGATAAATATTGCAATTGTGCATCGTGTAGTTGCTTCGCAACGGGCCCGTTAACCCAAGAGTCTAATAATGGCGACCACCCCAGATCGTCGGGATCTACAAATACCATGCCACAGCGCGAAACGGTGGCTGGAGAGGCTTGTATAAGATCCTGCACTTCGAACAGCATGTGTACCCAGGCTGTTAGCTTAATACGTTCCGAGTTGGCCAAACAAAGCATTTTATTATCATCAAGCACGGTATTTAAGTTTTCAATCCAAACAGCATCCACTGGTCCATCATTAACTATCCATTGATGGATTTCATCTGTAAGCAAGTGAAGTCATTCTCTACTCGTATTTTGCTGAATATAATTACGAGTACATATCCCATTTACTTACCTTCGCAATTTACTGCTGCTCTCACTGCCAAACCCAGTAAGCCATCTTGCCATTCAAGAGTTTTAGCATTTACATAACCGTATAACTCATTTATTGTTACCGCTTTAGGGTTCATACTTTGTATGGTTACCGGTCTGAAGTTGGGACCCGAAACTCCAGTTTCAAATAAATGAGCGAGTGCAAATTCTAGGGCATGCAGTATGCTCGATTTGCCTCCACCTGTAGGGCCCACTAACATTACACCCCATCTCACGCACATGGTCTCATAAAGCTGTATACACTTGCGCAGTATGGTTTTTATGGGTTGTAAATTCTTTTCAGTTAAGCCCAACACAATACTCTGCTGTAATTCAGGATGTGAGGAATCGGGTAATTCGACACCGGGAAACAAATCACTCAGTATGCCCAAGAACAGCATGGCATCATCTACTAAGAATTTCGGTATATTTGAGTCTTTCAGAGCAGCAATCAATGTTATATCTTCTCTTCGATCTGGTGATGCTCTTTTGAGAGAACCAGCCATAACCAGCACTGACTTGACGGCACGCATGCCAAAATCATAGTGGTTTTGTTGGCTAAGTTGCTCGGAACAAAGCTTGTACATTTGTACCATTTTTTGAGCGAGATTTTTTGGATCCTCAAACCCTTCCGAGTAGAGAATTACTTCCGCAATGAGAGCATAATCAGGTACCATCATAGCAATCGGACGGAATAAAGCTTTCAAATTGTCCGGAAGTTCGGTTCGACCAGCATAACCTGGATTCATTGTTATAAACACGGCACAGGACTTATTCAGCTTTATCTCACGACCCTCAAAAATAAATCTAAAATACAGAATTATGACGTGTGTTTTGAAGCCTCGATCAAAAAAAAGGGAAGGAGTGTCATAGATTTGACTTGTGTACGAGTATGTGTTTTGTCTGTTTGCGGTGTTGTTGCGCCCAAACGGCTGGGTTGATATTAGTTTGAAAAGGAACTTGATCGAGGGTGTTCTTAGCTGTGTTTCAAAAAAATCGTTTCAGCTGCTTGGGAGCTGTGAAGCAATAAAACTAAAAGTTCATTAGGGGCTGTTCACATATTAAATAACGCACTCTGGGGAGGGGGTTTAAATTTGTTACGGAATTTATAATTTATTCTGAAAAATTTTTTAAATGCGGTGTAAAAGAGAGTTGGGTTGGGATGTGGTAAAAACGTCAATATGACCTTACGAAATATGTGAACAGCCCCTTTAATACTCACCTCTTAGCATTCATGAGTTTCGCATTTCGTATGGTTATCAGCTGTTGGGCAATCACCGACAAAACTTCGATATCGATGCGATTAAATTCGTCGAAACAACACCAGGCTCCGCATTGCGCTAAGCCTGAGAAAAAGCGACCCATCATTTTATAATCCAAGCCATCCGAACAATTGAAGACAACACATTGTTTTGCTACGGCCTTTGCCAAATCTTTTGTGGTCTCTGTTTTACCAGTACCTGCTGGACCAGCTGGCGCACCGCCCAAGTCCATTTGTATAGCGCCCATTAGACACAAATAGCAACGATCTGTTAATGGAGTTAATACCAATACGCCACCAGCACCTAAATATTCGTAATAATAAGGTATCGTTGCCGAAGTCATGCGTGAATAAACGGTCTCAGTTTCTAGCGCCCAATAAAAGCGTAACATTTTTAACCAATCAAAATCGGTGCTGGAACATTAAAAAAAAGAGTGAAAAATAAGAGAAAAATAAGTTTTCGAAAAAGCGTTATAAAAATGCTAGATAAAAGCTTTTCTCCATTATTTAAGTTACATAGCAAAAACTTGTTAATGACTTTCCATTAAGAACAACATACTCTTTCACACAAACTACATACCGACTGCATTACCTTAAAGTTGCTATATAACTACTTACTAGTAAGCTATTCGCTGAAGCAAAGTGGATTTATTAAAAATTCCCAGCGGGAAAAGGTGATGAATAATAAACGAGAGAGTAATCTACAGAATGTGTAATTTTTCATTCCAGAATTCATTATTGTTAACACAGAACATGTCCTAGGAAAGTAATGAATTCGCAATGAAGAAGTAAAAACAATACATTCCTTCTTCGTAAGAAGTGGTAATATGTATACGTGATAAGCAATGTGTAATTTTTGTGTGATCAAATTACCTTCTCGTTTCGAAAGGATTGCATTGTTTTGCTTTGGACAATAATACATTATATCTTCCATTACATGTGTAATCAATGACCAGTTTTCCCGCTGGGTTGTTTGTAGCGCAAGAGTGAGTGAGTGAAAATACTTGGCATAAAATTATTTCAAAAACGCTGGTTTAATGCACAATAATTTCTACGGTGTTTTTTGTATTAAATTATTTTTACAAAAGTATTCAAATTTTTAAGTTTATAAGTGTTAGTTAGCCAAAGTAAGTACACAGAAAGAAAATCGCCGTCCTAAATTCAAGTGTTTCCTTCTTGCTTTGAGTATGGGTCGTACTCAAAATTTTGAGTAAAAATAGCAATAAAATGTACTTTAATCAAGCCGAAAATGGGATTACTTGAGATAACCACCCCTGGAGATTCTTAAAATGAGTACAAAATTCTTTAATCACGTGAAAAATCTTGAATCAACCAAGAAATTCTTAAATTAAATTTAGCTTTTAGGTCCATCCGTACTTAAATAAATCTTTAACACCGCTTGGGATTGATTTAAGTACGGATGGATAGATTTTTCTTTTGAGTGTACTTGTCGCCAATGACATCGCCATGTTAAATTAACTTAAAATGCCATATTAGAAGTAATTCATACACTTATTAGCATTTTAATTCATTACTTTGCCATCAAAGTGTTTGCTGGGTAAATTAATTCGTATTGAAAAACTCACGATTTCACAACTTTTTTGTCAATCAGCATTTGAACAGAATCTTTTGCATGGACATCTATGGTAATCAAGGCGGTCAAAACTTTTCTCACCAAGCTTGTTATAGACTCTCTTGTTAATGCCGCCAAGGCAGCAAGATTTTTTAAACACTTCGTTTCGTATTGTTTCATCAGATCAGCAATTTTGTTTTCATCGTGGTCCGGATTGTCCAAAATCAAATGTATATCACTTGCCCATTGTTGCTGAGATATAGTCAAAACCACTTGATTGGGATGATCTTGAAACCAAACATCGCGGTCTTTGTTCGGATAACATTGATGGCCAAAACGCATCGCTCTTTTGACCGAGGAAAACATGGCCTCTTCCACTTTACTCAACCACTCCTCCACAGCTCCTCGAGCCTTTAAACCTTTTTGAAAGAATAGTTTTTCTCCTTCGGGAGAAATAAATGCCAAGATATCGTTAGTGGACATCATGTGGCCAGTACCATCGTCCTTTTGACCAAATTCTAGGCGATATATGGCATCGAAACATTTGCGTAAATGTGGTTGAACAGCTTGTGGTACACGTGTTTGGGCTAATATTTCCAACAGTTCTCCATTAGATAGAAAATAAAATCTGCAAAGTTTTCATTTTTAAAAATCTTGCGAGGCAAAGTTTCGTTTATATTTTACCTTGGAAACACAACTCTTTTAACCTCAAGATAAGCCTCCAGACCACGAGTTATTAAATCCAATAGACGGTTATTTTCCGTAAGAATATCATAATTGTCTTTGGAGGACATTACTGGCAAAGCCAAGGCTACTCTTTTGGCATCACGGAGTAACTCTTTAAAACTTTTGTCGACCGCATAAAACATTTTAGCCTCTTGCGGTAATTGTCTTTGGATATCTGGTGACACAAAAATGGCCTCCAAATACATCCAAGAGGTTTGACAATCCATCCAGACCTCTAAAAAGAGGAAAAAGAAGGAAAGGAGTATTTTCAAATTAGCTGTTATGCTATGAAACGTATGAAATAGGAAAACAGAAAAAATAAGGAATTTTATAAAAAGTTAAACTTATTGATCGATTATGGATAGCAAGCGAACTTTAATGATGAAACAGAACAAACTGCAACTTTAGGCTGAACAATATTTTCCATACAGTTTGACATAAAATTCTGCCAGCGAATGTGGTCATGAAATCTATTTCATTTTTACAGCGTTTTTTCTTATACTCTCAATTTTAGACACTCATTCTCTCAATAATGTTACCGTGTTTTCATGAAATCACATTCATTTTTCATACGAAAAATGCAAATAAAAGAAAATCAAACAAATAATAAGAGAGAATTTGAAGTTACTGCCGTCGATTTTATTATGGGCCATCAGCGTTTGTTTCTGAAGTTGCAGATTTGTTCTGTTTCATCATTTAGTTGGATTGCCAGTCGGAAAAGCATTAAATAGCAATTACAATTGTCAACTTTTATGGGCCAGTTGATATCGGTAATGCCGTTTTCAACAACGGTCAACTGAGACTCGATTGCCATCCAATCGACCACTTAGTGCAAAAATAAATAAAAACCGTAGCTACGATCGTAATGCAGATAACATACAATTGTAAAAAATGAAACGCAGATCGTGTTTAATTTTTCAATTTCAATCACGTGAGCGTGCATGAGCATAAAAAATTGATCGTGAATGAGTGTGCATAAGTAGACTTTATTGTAATTTTTTTCATTTAATTAAAAAATTTCTTTTATTGTTATAGTTTTTTTTTGAAAAGTTACTCTCGCGTCATCGTAATTATTTCTTAAGTGCGGTCAGGCTTGCGTATGTTGTTTGGCCTACGAGAGTTTTTCGTCTCACTCGCACTGGTTGACTGATTTGCCACGGATAACCGTATAGTCTTGCGGTTCTTTTATGGAATTTCGTTGACAATCACGTTGCTATTTCCTAAGTGAAGGCATAAGTCTGATACAGTCCGTCACAAAAACATTTTTAAAATACTGTTAATAACATCATGGACATATGGTCAAGTTACCGGCGCCATTTTTGTGCAACCATATTCTGCAAATTTACTTTGTAGAATATGTACCAATAAATAAATAAATAAAAACATTTTTAGAATGCTAAATACAATATTTGTACTCTGTACACCATGCAAATGCATGTTTTTTACTGGGGTATAAAGTAAAAATAAACAACCGTAAAGTATGCTTTGAACTAAAAAACAAAATTAGAATAAGTAATAACAATAAATTACTACATGCATTGCTCTAACGGTAAAAGGGTTGATTTTTTTATTTTTACGCATTTTTTTCTACCCCCTCATTCACTACGTGCCATAAAGAGCAAAGTTCTTAAAAATAAATTCCTAGAGAGAAAAAATTTGGGAAAAAATGACGATAATGTTATAAAGACAAATTCCCTAGGGAGAAATTCTTTATAACAAGGTTCGAATGCAAGTAAAAATACCCAAAGTTTCTCCAAATTGATCCAATAGCGATATCCACTCTTCAACTCTCTGCTTAATCGGTGCGACATATTTCGAAGCCGCTATGGTATTTATGTTGACATGTGAATCATCTAAAATAGTTTGTAGTTCCTCTGTGCTCGCCAATACAAATACATCCTTTTGATCACGATATAGGACAATAGCAAGTTCCTCTTCCTTCCAAACAGCTTCAATACTTTTAAGCATATTCTCAAGCTGAGCCTCTCCGGTGGCTTGCGAAGAAATTTCCATAAGCGAGTTGGCAATTTCTTCATCAAAAGCATTTCGCTCTTCGTATGTTGATAAAAATATATTTTCTTCTTGATACAGCTTTCGCCCCAGAACTGTTTCGATATTGGACCAATGACGCTAAGAGAGAAATATTATTTTGATTTCTCAATCAACAAGTTAATAAAATCATTTTGTACGATACCGCTTTAAAGTTATTATTTCTCAAATAACCAATAACTGGCAATTTGAGTTTGAAATCTTCTGCAGCTTGTTTCAATTCGGGTACAATATTATTGGGTGGTAAATATTTTTCAAATTGTGTACAATTTTTAAGAGTTTTAACGGTCAGATCCACCAACTCGCTCACCACCAACTTGTTAAACTCTACAGCAGTCCAACGCTTAAGGGCTTCTTCCCACTCCTCAAGTGAGTTATGAAGATTTTGACGCAAACGTATCTCGGTAAATGTTTGATCGATTTCGGCAAACTTGGTAATGTCGATCTGAAAGTGAATGCATGTAGGTTTTTGATAAGTACAAGTTTTAAATTTATGAAACTTTTAGGATCTGTTCCTCTAAGTGCGAATAAAAATTAAATTAAATTTAAAAAGTACATTCTTACTCAGACACCCTTGAAACACCAATTAAATTATTTCAATATTTTTTTTTCAGTTATTGAAAATTTCTCACAGCACACATACAATTTTTATTTTTCAATAGTGAACAAAATTTTACAATTGAGGAAAGATGAGATGGCGAAATATATCTTATAATTAATAGCTGCGTTCGAGTACTTTTACAGTAAAATGCAGTAAATGAGTAATTACTGAGTAAACTGAAAAATTTACTCTCAAAAGAAGCTGTTGTCCAAAAAAGTAAGCGAACGGAAAATTTTTAAAAATTATTAAGATTAAGGAAACTGCTGCTTGCAAGTGAACGTAGTGTTGAAATATGTTTACACTTTTGACTCTACTCAACTCTTTTTCTTGTGGGTACTCGATGAACTATTTATTATAACACGAATATTTTAAGAAAATATAAACAAATTATTATCTGTAATCTCTTCCATACGTTTATTTTTATTTTATTTGATTTTCCTAATTTGTGTCGGATTAAATTTATTAAAAAGTATATGATTATTTATTTTTGATTTTGAATACCTTAAAAACAAGTGCAGTACTAAGTAACCATATACTTAACACTTTCACAACTCCAAAGAATCAAAAAATAACACAACGAAAATGGCTGCAAATGGTCTCTGCAACAGATATTTCTTTTTAGAAGGCATACATGTTTAACGAACGAATAGTTTAAAAATAATTATTCACTTTTTATTATTTATTATTTTATTATTTCAAATTTTCTTTTTTTAAATAGCTTTTGCACAATTTTTATACTTTTCGTTTTCTAATTTTTGTTTGTTTACCTTTTGAATCATATGTTTTTCTGTTTTACTAAATTTTACTACAAGAAATTTCTGTAGTAAAAATTTTTAAATTCTCAGCCATGAACTGTCACTTAAAGCTCTCAATTTGTGTTCCCATTTACTGCAACTCGAGTAAACGAACGCAATTTAGTAAAATGCAGCAAAGTTTAGTTAAAATTTTTAAAAACTTTTGGGTACTCGAACACACGTAATATAAAGGGTCCGCCATCTAACGTTTTTTTCAACTAGTGTTTATTTCGTGAATGGTAACATTTAGCTCATGTCTGATTTGACAGATAATTAGTTTTATCCTTCCGCTGAACGAATATGGTTGTGTATACGCTTGAAAAACGCTGGGAAATATTGCCTGCGATCGACTTACAGAAGATGCCGATTTTGCCAAAAAAAATCATCTTTTCAGATGAAGCTCATTTTGATCTTGGCGGGTATGTAAACAAGCAAAATTGTCGCATTTGGGGCACAGAAAACCCGCACGCATTCATTGAAAAGCCGACGCACCCAAAACGAGTCACTGTTTGGTGCGGATTTTGTTCCAGAGGCATAATTGGGCCATTTTTCTTCGAAAATGAGCAAGGAGTGTCCGTTACAGTCAATGGCGATCGTTGTCGGGCCATCTTGAACGAATTTTTGTTCACAAATATTGAAGAGGAGGATATTGGCAACATTTTGTTTTAACAGGACGTCCCACACAGCCGAAGCTACACTCGATGTTTTGCGCCCTGTTCAGCCGCAGAACTGATGTCGTTTGGCCACCTCGGAGCTGCGATTTGACACCGTTGGACTATTATTTGTGGGCTGCCTTCAAAGATAAGTGTTTCGCCGACAAGCCAGAGACAATTGACGCTTTAAAGGACAATATTCATGAAGCCATTGGTGAAATACAGCTGCACACAATCGATAATGTGCTTAAAAATTGAACCGATCGTGTAGTCTACTGCATGGCCAGCCGAGGCAGCCATTTGAATGAAATTATTTTTCATTATTAACCGGAAGGATTGTACTTTCAAATAAAAAAAGAAATTTGAGAAAATATTCAGTAGTTTTTTTTATAGCATTTTCAAAAAAAGTTATCTGGCGGACCCTTTACATATGTACCTTGGCCTTAATGTAGTACATAAAAAAATTAAAGTCTTTACATTTTTTTAAACTTTTTTAAATTTAAAAAAGGAAAATATTCATATTGTAATAACTATTACCTTAAATTCCTTCTGATAGCCAGTATATTCGGCAGCTCGTTGTTGCAAATTTTGTAGGCCTTCCAATAGGTCATTTAATTTCGATTTTACAATTTGACGATTTGAGTTTTTCTATGCTTATGAAAATTAAAATCTTTTAAATTCAATGTTTGACATTAATACTTACATCCAACAGGCTTGAATTCTGTGTGTTCAAATAAACTTCATGAACTTCTTCAAATATCAATTTGATATCTTTGTTCAAGCTTTCCTCTAATTGCTTAACAAATTGATCTCTTTTGCCTTGCACTTCCTCTAATTTATCATTTGTACGATTTACTAAATCTTCACAGTCCATATAATCTTCTTTGCGTTCATCTTCAATCGGTATGGAATAATCTTTTATAATAATCAACAGATCATGGGCATAATCAACTTCTTTAAAAAGTCTTTCCATTTCGCCATTTACAACATCGAGAAATCGTATATGTGACACAATATCCAACGAAGTTTGGGGTGCAGCTAAAATACGCGCTGAAAGATCATGGGTATCCTGGGATATGCGTTCTATTTCCTCACAGGCCAAGCTGTTAGATCAATAATAAATAAACTCGTTTAAAATAATAAATGCAATTTATCAAAATTATTCGTACTTAGGCAAATAGGCAGCCAGGACATTTTGCAGCTTGACACAAACTGGTGTGACTGTGTCCTTGAAGCTTCCCTGAGTTAATTTTAATAAACCCAAATACACATTGCTCAAAATGCCATCTAATGCTTTAACATTATTGCAATAGCGTTCACAATAAGCTCGTAATTTAATGAGATCTAATAAATAAAATAATACAAAATTAGTTTTGGACTTTCATACCCTTTCACTATATTTTAATTATATACACCTTTTTCAGTTTTTATCGTATTGGGATCGGTTTTAGTATCTGCTTCATAATTCGTACGTATAGTCTCAAATCTATGGGTGTAGAGTTTAGCCTTTTCATAGCCCAATCTTATAAAAGTATATATTATTTTACTGCAAAAGAAAATAAAATAATTATGTACATATATGTAGATATAGATGTACGAGGGCAGTTTGACAACTCCGTGACTTTTTATATTTCCAAAGCTCCAACTTTGAATCCAACACTGGTCCCATTAACGGTTATCTATTACTAGACTACATTCGAATTTTGAGGAAGCTGCGTCTCTTTTTTTGCTTTTAACAGCGATTGCCCTTTTTATTGAAAATTTTCAATGTGAGGATTTTTTGAAATAGTGAGTTTATTAGAAATGATTTTGTCATCCCTTACGACGCAAAATTATTGCCTTAAGAAAACTTTAAATAACAATTTTTTGATAAAAAGTAAAAGAAATGTTAAATTTTTTTAAGAAAAGATAACGGCATAATAGACTTTTTCCACTGAGCCACATCTTTAATTTTTCATCAATTTCCACGAAAATTCCACATCTTTCTACATCTATTGAAGATGATCTTTTCTCATTTTGTTCCACCTTACATTTTGCGTTATTTTAAGTGTCCCCACTAATAAAATGGTAAAAGAATCGATTTTCTTTGTGCCACCACTAGCAAACTGACATTGCAGAAAATAAACAAACTTATGTTTACCGCAAATTTTTCTTCATCGTCATCTTATTCCAGAATGTGACTTCAATATTTCAATGTACTGCATTAAAATTTGGGTTTGTTCTTGCAATGCAACAACTACTCCAGTGATTAATGCTTTTTCTAAACCCATTTTATAATATTCTTAATTTTTAACAAAAATCATGCGTCTTTTTCTTTAATTTTTTTGACAGCTAAATAAATGAGAGATGAAAGATGTTGCCAATGTAAATGCATGTTTCACGTTTTCAACATCTTCCATGCGTTTCACAAAGATGTTGTTCAGTGTAAAAAGCCTATAAGTTTCGTTGTGGTCGTACCAGCACAAATGATGTCAAACGTACAGGTCGCTCAAAAAAGGCCGTCAGGCCAGAAAAATTCGATAAAAACCATTGAAATGGTATTGAACGATCGCAGAATGAAAGTGAGTGAGATGGCTAATGCTGTAGGCATCTCAACCGAGCGAGTACATCACATTTTGCATGAATATTCGGATATGAAAAAGCTATTTGCGGGATGGGTGCCGCGATTGCCCACACTGGACTATAAACGTCACTATTTCAAAGGATTGTTTGTTTAATAAGGTTCAAAGGCAATCCAATCGAACTGCTACGCAATCCAGCCGCTTATGACTTTTTAAGAAATGGCTGGGTGGTAAGAGATTTGGGTCAAACGAAATATGGTTGCCATTGAAACAAACGCCTATTTTGAGGGTCTTGAGAAATCTTATTATATGGAGAGAATGAAAAACCCTGAAAGGCGATTGACTAAATGTATCGAGCTTAAAGAATACTATATTGACCATTTAAACTCTTTTTTGCTTAAAAAAAAATCATTTTATTTAGAAAGTCACGGAATTATCAAACAGCCCTCGTATCATGAGAAACTACTATTAGAGCGTAAAAACTTACCGATTGAATTGAAATTCTTTGTCGGTTCTTAGAAGAAAACTTACATTTGGTGCCACACCAGCTAATCTTTCCTCTTGACGTCCCATTATCGAGGGTCTTTTAAGATTGGTGAATATTTTTCATTAAATTAAAAATCAAATTTCATATGACTCCTTAACTTACTCCGTAAATTGAAAATACATTTCATCATCGGTGAAATTTTCTATTTCTGTAACGGTTTCCAATATTAAAGTCGATATATGGTTAAAGATGTATTTGACAATGTCTCTAAATGATGGATAAAAGTAACATTTATATTAGTGGGCTCGTGCAGGAATCCATTAGACTCTATCGGAGATTGAAACAATTTATATTTAATTATTTTTAATGTACAGTAGTTTTCCGATTTAACGAACCTAATTGTTGTAAGGCCTGTTCATTAAAGCGAATTGTTCGTTATATCCGGTACTAAATGAAAAATTAATAGGGTCGTCTATTTTATTCATAATAATAAATATGTAGTGTTTTTTTTTAATATTTTATTAAAATAATAGTAAATTAAAATTAATATTTCTTTAAAAATATGTACAAGGAAAAGAAAAATTAATAAAAACACCTTAATAAAAAATTATTTATTTAAAAAATTGGATAAACACATTCTCAAAACAGATTCTACAAAATTAATGTTAAAATTAAGTTTTACAAAAATTTTACTTAATAACTCTTTTATTAAAACTCCATTAGTAAATGGTCTGCCCTGCTTCACAATACCTACACTAACCACGCTCGAAATTCTTTTCTAGACATAATCATTAAAACATTAAAAACCAAATAATTTTTTTTATCATTCTACAATGGTTTCGAAATCGAATTTGTCAAAATAAATGTTCATTTGTCATATTTTTTCGAAATTTTGAATCGCTACTTCTTTCAAGTTAATACTTACTCAGAGGGTTCGATTTCGATACGATCTGGTAGTAAACGAAAATCTGCGACAAAAAAGGGATTCTGAAATATATTTGAATTTCAGATTCGTTTAACAAAATAATTATTAATATGATTGACCTGTGGTGAACCTTCAGGCCGAACTGGCTCCAGTTGCTCGTGTAAAGTTAAATTTTCATTTAAATTGTTAAGGGTTGGACCTAAGGCATCATGAACTTTTAGAGCCTCCATTAAATCCTTAAAACTGTTGGTCGTTATTTTATGAAACATATGATACATCATGTGATCACAGTAGCTTAGGAAACTAAATTAGGAAAGCGGAAAGGAAAAGCTGAATGTAATTGATATGCACAGAAATCGTTACGGTTCAGAAATACTTAGATAGAATTTTGCAAAAGTTTCTTTTTTTGGCTCGATCCATAAAACTCATGGCGTCCCGCATTTTTTTTATTGAGGGATAATAATTGATTTCATCAGTTGGAAAGAAGCCGCGATCGGTTAAAGCCTTAAAGCAGGCATCATCTGGAAGGAAATTCAATACATAAAAGGAAAACTTTAATTAAGAAATAAAAACACAAATTTAAAAATATTCAGAAGAAAATCGCTGAAATTATTATTTGAAACTAATAAAATCTTACACAATATTTGCTTCATTCTTTCTCGGAATTTTCTTAATGTTACGCTTAATTTTTCATAAATTTTCATTTGTATCTCCATGAAATAGAATGGGTGCCATTCTTCAATAACTAAAATTAAAAATTAAAGATTTATTTTTTACTTTTCCTTCAAAAATATTTATTATTCGTTATAATTACCTTCCACATTGATAAAATTGCTTTTTTCCAAGAGGACAATTTCACTGCGTAACTTTATTATGGCCTTGGCCAAATGCGGTATGGCTATGAAGAGATGATCTTGTAGATGCTGTCGGGCTTGATTCTGTTTTTTCCATTTCACCGTTTTTTCCCATACCTTGAAACCTTTCCATAACCGAAATATCGCAAATGTACGGATTTTTATTATACTCAAGAACTGCTGAAACTCTTGTTGCCACTGCAGCAGTGGGGTGAAAAAGTTTTCCGACAAATGCCAATAGGTCACACCATGACGACTCATTGTAAAGTATAACAATTTATCGGGTAAACTATTCCATGTATATTCTTGCAGACTGTAGGGTGTAAAATATTCACTAGTTTTTGGTAGCATATATGTCAAATAAATGAAACGATCATCGGGCATATTGCGCATGCGCTCCACTATGACATTCAGGTCGGGTATTAAAGAGGCTCCCGTCTTAATGCTTTCGTTACTTTCTCGGTTTGGCTTTTTAAATTTAGTTTTGCCTTTGATATTTGCACTATCTTGCGCTTTAATTGTAACTCGATTGGGTAAGAGACGGCCACTTGGGTTAATGATGTCTAAAATTTTTGCGCGAGAGTTTCGTTTTTCGTCGCTGAATCGGCGAGACATTTTTCTGATTTATTTTGGATAAAATAAAATTTTAGAAAAAAAATTTATTAAGTCAGAAATTTATTAACAAAGTTGATGTTGTCTATAGCAACGAGGTTGTAATCAGTTTTGTTGTTTTCACAATCTCTTTTTGTATTTTCTATGATAGAAATCCGTTGATATTATTTATTTTGATTTGCTTGTGAAGTTCCTTTAAAAAAACAGTATTTTAAAAGCTGCCATGTAGTAAAACGATTTTTTTAACACATTGGGCTCAAGTTACAAAACTGGGTTTGAAGTAAACTCAATAATTATAAAACGTACTTAAAAATTACATCGCTTGGAAGCAAAACTTCTGATATATTGGTACATATTTCAAGAATCAATTTCTATCAATAATTTATTTCTTGTGGAAACTGAAACGATTGTTACGAAATTTAAATGAAGATTTAAACTTTAGGAGTTTAAAAGCGACATTACTTGTGCTGCATCAGAGATGAGCTAAGAGCCGTCATCATATTACTTACTTAATCAACAGCTGTGATATCAAAACCACGCAAACGGAACTTTCAGGAAAATTCTGGAACCAGTGACGCGTTAATTCCATATTGTTGGAGAATAATTAGTGACGAATATAACAGGCTGATGGAATTTTCTGTAGAAAGATCAGTTGAGTACTAAATGAACATCGCCGTTAGTTAATAATCTGTATTTCCGAACAGAAAAAGTACATTGGGAGGGGAAGGAAAGGTATTTTTCGTCACAGTTTCCTACTCAGTTTCTTTGGATGTGAGTTTGGACTACCAAGCTGTAATCTAATTGTTCCAACGTTGATTTTCCCTACCGTGTCATCCCTGTGCTACTAGTTCTTAGTGATTGAATTCTTAAATGAAAGGGTAATTTTCTGGCCCAGCTGTTGAATTAATGTAACAGCTGGGTTTTGTTGGATTTTTGTAATTTTAATTAAAAAATTATTTTTATCATAAAAATTATGGATCAAGATATACCCTTTGCAGAACTATTGAAAAAAGCTGAAGAAAAGATTTTATTGGGAAACGAATTAAAGAAATATTTGGAGGACTTTAGCGAAATCGCAGGAGTACAAAAAGTACAAAGAAAAATATACCAGGAAATAAAATTCTTACAAAAGGTGAATGCGTCTGTGTAAATAAAAATTTATTAACAATAACTATTTATTTATTTCTTTATTTATTAAAAAAGGTTATTAAAAATCAAACTTTAAAGATAAATCACGTGCAATGTAGTAACTTAACCCACTATGAGTTTTTGGTAAAAATATTAAAACTGCAGAGGGATGTTGTCCATGTAGATTGTGGTTTTCCGGTAGACTATCGAGAAAATCCTTTGAGAGTTGATATTGTTTGTGAGAATGGCTTAAAGTGGATAAAAGCTATTGCCCGCAACTCAAAGTCATTGACAGATGCTGCCCGTGGTGAAGCCAGTTATGGTGCCAGAAGTATAATCGATCAAGCTCAAGAATTTGTAGAAGCAGCTGCTCAAAATTTATGTATGTTTAAGTGTCCAAAGGTAGAACATTGCATTACAGTTTTCAGGCAATCAAATTGAACATGATTTATTGTAGGTTGTTTTTTACTTTAGTCAAACTATTGAAAACGAATTACTAATAGCTTTGCAAGAGCAAGGAATTGAAATTGCATCTTTGGAACAGCCTTCGGAAGTTGCCAATAGTTCAGATCTGAGTAGCATTGGTGTTTTAAATTTGGACATCACTACTTTGTTGGCATATATCAGTAATGTCTGTAACGGTGGCTGTAATTGGAAATTTCAGGAACCCATTTTAACCGAACAAGCGGAAAAAGAAAGAGAATGTCCACTTAAACCTATTTTGGATAAACTTTTTATGGGTAAGTTTTATATTTATTTATTTATGTGTATACGGCACGATATGATCGATGTATTATAGTTCACTGGGCTATAGTTTAATTTTTAAAAGAATTACTCAAATCAAAATATACATAGAAACGACTATACAAAAAGATAAAGACAAGACAAAACTTCAATACGCTGCTGCAATACTTTTATATGAGTTTTATGATATCAGTGATAAGTTTGATGAATATAAAATTGCATTTATTATATAATTTATTTATACAAATCCGTTGTCGTGAAGCAGTTTTTTATTATTTTGAAGTAATAATTTAATAACATTGATCAACAATATAAATAATATAAAACATAAATTCGTCAATGTAAAACTATGGTACAATAATCTTATCATGGTATAAATATTAAAATGAATCTAGATTTATTTATGAACTTTTTTAGTTTTATGAAAAAGCAAACGAAACGTGTGGCAAAAATAAAAATTATTTTTTTCTTTAAACCTGTTTCGAGCGCAAATATCCAGAAGGCAACTATTACAAACTTAAAATTCGAATGCGTAATGAATAAACACCGATTTGACAATCATTTTTTTCAGAAGTCGCTCGAATTACTGACAATTTTGTAGTTGATGGTTTTTAGAAGGCCAATTGCGAGCACAGCAGGGGTGGTAACTATTGTTAAGTTTATTGCAAACTATTAATTTTTTTTTGAAAATTTCCTTTTCGCGCCAACAGGAGATGGACTCAAAGTCCATAATTGATTCCAGTAATAAAGATTTCGAGGTTAGCTTCTTTAAAAAAACACTTATAACGAAACAAATTTTGCTGGTCCCTTGGACTATTTAAAGCGGGTACCATTTCGATCAAAAAAAGTTAAGACAATCGCCATTTCACTTAATACCTTAAGCGGCGTGACATTATTTCCAAAGCAGCCTCCGCCAAAGAAAAATTTATTTTGCTATATTGCTGGATTTGTTGTATAAAAAAACCTTTGACGCGGCATGTTTTGCTAACGTGCACTTAAGTCAATGCTCAACGCAAAAAATATTGAACTCAGTGAGACCACGCAACTCATGATCTAAATTAAAAAAATAAAAACTTTAATTTTATTTTCGACGCCTCGAAAATACTTTTAATGTACCCGTCAGTCTCTTCTTACTTCATATTAGTGCATTTATGAAATTGAAGCAAATTTACAAATAAACAACTTTAGTCATTTCGGCATTTCGCCTAAAGCTGCAGTTTTTCTTAACATCAAAATCTTTATCTTAAAATTTCCTACCATACTGCATTTACAGAAAATAAAAATTTTGCCTCTTTTTATTTTTATATAAGAAAAGGTAAGCAATAATGGGGAACAAATTATAAGTTTGTATTTGAAAATCTGAATTTGTAATAAATACAAAATAAATAAAAACTGAGACGATCTACTATAAATATGCAAAATTATTTTAATTGAACTTAGTATTATTATTATTATGCTATTAGAGAGTTTTCATAATTTTAGGATTTAGGGCCAAAATCACAAAATTTTAAATTCTTAAAACTGCAAATGAATGTACACAATAATCGCAATCTTCTTGTTTAAGATAAACGCCTTGTTTGCTGTGAAACCGCCTATAAATCTTTCCAAGATATTGTTTCTTTACTCGGTGGACCACAAGAAAAACAACGAGCCGAAGAGCTAACAAAACGTATAGAAATTTTACCAGATGTAACAATTATACCAGAAGAACTAGCTACCATCAGATATAGTGGCAAAATCAACGAAAGAAGTTTGTTAATTTTTTCTTTTGGCATGCACATGAAAGCGGTAACTGTCACATCAAATAAAGCCTTTGTGCGTTCAGCTAAAATGCAGGTTAGTACTATTTACATATTATATAAGCTTATGTATGTATCATCAATAGTCATATATGAATATTTAAGGGTATAAACGTACCTGTTTTTACACACCAAGCACGAGCCTTAACGGAAGCTAAAATGGAAACTGCCTTGCCTTTATAATAAATAATGAATAACGAATAATTAAAAACTGACTACAAGATACAGTGAACCTCAAACTGCAAACTAAAATTGTTTAAACATTAATTTATTAATTTTTGAATAGTACAATAAAAATCATTGTTTTCTATTTAAGCTCAATTATATTATTTCTCATTATTTTCATCATAAACTGTTTGCAAGAGCGTAAAATAACTCATTGAAGTACTTAATATGGCTGTAAAAGATTGCAATGACAAAGTGGAAAATTTCAAGGCCGTTATTTTAACCGGTCGTTGGCTGCACATTATCATTATTTCTAAGTTTTTTCGAAATTGTTTATTAGCTGGTAAATAGTGTGCATCACGTAAATCTATCCTCTTGACTTGACCTTTTAAAGGTTGCCATAATTGCTTGCTATTGTTTTTATCCAGGACGTGTTTCCTCCTTTCACATTTAGTTATAGAAGAGTTCAAATTTAAAACTTCACCTTCCCAATTGCAGCCATATAAATGTTGAGCAGTTTCTGTAGACTGTGAAAAAACATTTTTTGTGGTAAATAATTGTGATGTTTATTTTTGTGCACAAGAAAACACTTACATGTTGTATCAAAGCATCGCCATTCCAACATAAAACATATAGCTGTGACAAGCAGGACGAAATATAGACCACAAATTTCACATAGTCCCCTATAAACATATCTTTTCCAGTTACCAACTGAAAACCCACCATACATATTAATATTGAGGATATAGAAAAATTTATCAATAATATGGGATTGAAAAAATTTTCCAAACGATTTGCAAATCTGTGGATTGCAAAACACTTAATCAATGAAAATTTTCTTTTTCTTTCCACAAACTTACTCTATTAATTTATTGTGATCATAGGCAATTTTGTTTAGCAGCCGTAAATACGTTTCTTGAATTTCATTTTCATCATGTTCATTTCTTACCAATCGATAAGCATATATTACTAAATTGTCAATACGTTCATGTAAAATTTTGAATTTGCCACAAGTATACGTTATAAAGAAACCAAAAATAGAATCTTCGGCAAAGAGTGTGGTCACCACACATATTCCTGCATACGAAGTGAACATATAGGTGGCTACATAACGCCAACCATGATGAGCATTAAAGGGAAATAACATTTTGTAGGGAAATGGTTTCTCGTCTGCATCTAGACCAACATCGAAAAACAGTATGAAGAGTGGCAGAAAGCAATACATCAAAATCAAACAACTTAATAAGCCGGTCATTATGCGAAATGTTCGCATATTTTTCGAACATTCAGCTGCAATATCGGGATGTAATTTTCTGAAATGAAATTTATAGTTATGATTTACATACGAGGGCGGATTGATATTGAAGCTACCTAGCGCTAAACACAAAAACTGTTTTTTTAGAAATTGCGATCTGTCAAACGTCAGCTGTTAAAATTTCACCAAAATTCATCGATTAGTTTATTTGTTGTTGTCGTTTGAAGTAAGCAACTTTTGTGTTTCTTGAAAAATGGAAAAACGTGAATTTCGTGCAGTGATTAAACACTATTATTTGGAAGGGAAAATGGCGAAAGAGACAAAAGAAAAGCTCGATAAACATTACGGTGACTCTGCTCCGTCAGATTACATGATAAAATATTGGATTGCTGAATTTAAACGCGGCCGAACAAGCACTGCAACAATACCATCAACAGCAAAGCCAAAATAGGTGGTCACTGAAGAAAATATCAAAAAAAATCCTCGATATCGTTATGAATGATCGCTGAGTCAAGTTACGTGAGATTATTGAAATGGTAAACATATCATAAGAACGTGTGTTCAACATTTTGCATGAACATTTGCATATGAAAAAGCTATCGGCAAGATGGGTGCCGCGTTTGCTCAGTGTCGAACAAAAACGAGTTCGACAGACCACTTCACAGCGGTGTTTGGAGATGATGAAGCGTAATCCTGTTGATTTATGGCGGCGATTAATAACTGTTGATGAAACCTGGGTCCACCACTACACAGCTGAAACCAAAAATCAATCGAAACAATGGGTGGAAGCTGGTGGCAGTGCTTCGAAGAAGGCGAAGACAGTGAAATCGGCTGGCAAGGTGATGGCCACTGTTTTTTGGGATGCACACGGAATATTGGTCATCGATTATCTTGAAAAAGGATCCACAATCACAGGAAAGTATTACCGTGCATTATTGGATCAATTGATTGATGCAATCAAAAAAGAACAACCACTTTCAAAGAAGAAAAAAGTGCTCTTTCTTCAAGACAACGCACCGGTTCACACAGCATTAGATACGATGTTAAATTACGTGAAATACACTTCGAATTGGTTGATCATCCACCTTTTAATCCAGATTTAGCTCCTAGTGACTTTTTCCTGTTTTCAAACTTGAAAAAATGGCTCGCAGGAAAAAGATTCATCTCAAACGAAGAAGTGATTACTGAAACGAACGCATATTTTGAGGGGTTCCAAAATCGTTTTATTCAGATGATATAAAAAAGTTGGAATATCGTCTTACTAATTGTATTGAGCTAAAAGGAGACTATGTTCAGAAATAAATGGTTTTTGAAAAAAAAAACGTTTTTTTCCTACTTAGGTAGCTTCAATATCAATCCGCCCTCGTACTAGTATACATATGTATATATAGTAGTGGACTAAAGCGGTACATTCAATTAAAATTTTTTGAAATTTGTTATATATTTTGAATGGTGGGAACTTTAAAGTTTTTTTAAAGCATAAAACTTTAACATTTCTCTTTTTATTCAAAGTGATTATTTTTCGAACAAATTGGTTGTTATTAGTTTTTAATTCAATAACAACTTAACTGCAGTACACTATATCTTTTAGAAGTTAATAAAAAAGTCTGCAACTTGTGGCCGCTTCTATCCAGTATTGTCCATATTTGAAATTTTGGGCAAGTTTTTCTTTAGTATTTGTCCAAAGTCCTTTAAAACATATTTTAAACGAGCGCGCATTCTACGAGATTAATATTTATACGTAATTAGCTGCGTTCGAATACTTTTGCAGTAAAATGCAGTAAATGAGTAATTACTGAGTAAACTGTAAAATTTACTCTCAAATTTTAAAGACAAAATATATTTTTCATATATTTTATATAAGATATAAGTAAAAAATATACAAATATTTATTTTTATTGGTTGTGAGAATTTAAAAAACAGTTTTTGTCAGTCGTAAGACATAAATTTCGTTCACAATTACACAACACGGCATTTTTGTTAGTGCGGCGTGCATAATGTATCTTTTAAGGCACTACAACCATTAAAAGCGATTTTAGAACTAAAGTTACGGTCATATTCGTTTAAACGTTTAAAATTAATTAAAATGCACTAGAATCCACAATATATATATTTTTTGGTTAAATTAAATAGAAAACCATTAGTAATAAAATCAGACTATGATTTTGACTATTTCTAAAAATGTAAGAACTTTGAAATTTTGAGTTTCCCGTTATCTAATTGCTCTAAATTAAAAGCTGTCGAATAAAAGTCAGTACTGAAAGATAGCGAAGAGGTTTCTAAGCAGTAGTTTAAAATTTTGCTTAGTTTTGCAAATAAATAAAGAAATTACAATAAAGTTTTAAGAATATTCAATTGTGTATGTATCCACTTTAGTCCACTACTGTATGTATACTTTATAAAAGTTTTATTATTTTTAAGGCAACTTTTAAATTTGCCACAAACTCCATTTGTAAAATAGAAAAGTACTCTATTTATTCTTCTCCGTTATATCCATTCAGTTTCTACTTACTTAACAATCCATATATCGTCCACAAATTGTTGTATAATCTTCCTAAAAGACCCCCGATTAAGACGCATATGAAGCAAACGAACAAAATTCAATGCACCCATAAAAGTGGTGCAGCAGTTCTCGGTAGTCATCAAAATATCGCCAAGATTGTTTATTAAAAAAGCCGTTTGAAAGCCTATTGTTATGCCCACAGAGCAAATAATATACCACGACCAGAACGAATACAGTATGCCATACAGAGAATGAGAATTATTAAAATTCTGTCCAGGCACTGTATACTTATACGGCCAAGAGCCATTAATTTTTAACCAAATACACTGGCGCGGTATGCAATATTCAGAATCACCTTTCGGTTTAGGATTAAACATTTCCTGTTACTTTGTCCTCGGTGTTTTGTTTAAAAAAATTAAATTTCTTGGCTTTTGTTCGCAGGAAGGATCCTTATATACTCTTTTTTTCTGCTTTTTTTATCTGATTAATTTTTAAATCAGTACAATTACTCGTATTGTGTGTAAACATAATTTTAAATTCTATTTGATGTAAATTGACGAATAACAAAACAAAAAATTTTTGTTTTACCAATAATAGATATTAAGACGAACATAAAAAGGGAATTTTTAATTAATTAAGATTTCGTTTTGTGTTCTTTTTGTAAATTATTTAAAGGTCTTTGATGTTTGTTTTTATTTATTTTTATTTTAAAAACAAATTTCTCTTAGTTGCAGTAGAGTAAATAAACATAAATTAAGGTTTCTTCATTGAAATATACCCAGCAAACATTTTCAATCGTGAAAGAGCCTACTGGGTGGGAATCTCATGCAGCACGTTTTTGATCTTCGACGAGGGCATTTTTCAATAACACAGCGAAATACTCTTATATTAATCGTATAGGGAATCGTTTGAGATTTGTGTAGTTAAACAAAGTGTAACATTGTTGTTTTCATACTCTTCAAATAATTAGCTGCGTTCGAGTATTTCTGCAGGAAAATGCAGTAAATTAGTAATTACTAAGTAAACTGAAAAATTTACTCACAAAAAAAACTGCCCAAAAAAGTACGCGAACGGAAAAATTGAAAAATTGGTAAGATTAAGGAAACAGCTGCTTGCAAATCAATAGTGTTGAAATATATTTACACTTTGGACCACTCAACTCTTTTTGTTGTTGGTACTCAATGCAATATTTTAATTATAACACGAATATTTTAAGAAAATATAAACAAATTATTTTCTATAATCATTTCAATGTGTTTATTTTCATTTTATTTGATTTTCCTAATGTATTTCTGATTAAATTTATTCAAAAGTATGTGATTATTTGGCTTTGCTATTGACTTTCTTAAAAGCAAGTGCAGTACTAAGTAATCATATATTTAGCATTTTCACAGCTCCAACGAAAATGGCTGTAAATGGTTTCTACAACATTTTTTTTCTTTTAAAAGGCATATACATACATACATGTTTAACGAACGAATAGTTTAAATTTACTTTATTTAATTTAATTTTTATAATTTTGTCCCAGTTTTATACTTTTTAATTTCCTACTTTTTTTACTTACCTTTTGAATCATATGTTTTTTGGTTTTACTAAATTTTACTATAAGAAATTTCTGCAGTAAATTCTCAGCCAAGAACTGTCACTTTACGCTCTCAATTTGTGTTCTCATTTACTGTAACTTGAGTAAACGAACGCAATTTAGAAAAATGCAGTAAAATTCAGTAAAAAATTTAAAAAACTTTTGGGTACTCGAACACACTTATTAAAATGTTTAATGAATATGTTTTTACCACATTATTGAAAAGTCCCTAAATTTTAATGATTTCAATAAATCTATTTTCCCCACGGCTTTTCCCTACGAAATGTGATTTTTCTCTACGTATAACATCACTCGAAGAGAGTTTTAAAAATTTCCATTTCAACATTTTTGAACATATTAACTGTCACTTTAGAAAATAGTGAAAATTAGTGAAAGACAAGAAATAAAAAGATAAATATAATCCTCTAAATCGGAAGGTAAAGCATGGAAACCATAAGTTTATGTAGTTAAAAAGCGGCTCATGAGGCCTCGGCCTAATAATATTGATTTGTTGCCTCCAATGCATCACAGTTTCGTGGATCCATGTGAGTTGCTGCTGTTGTTGTTTGAACAAAATTTATTTCAAAATCAAAACAATCTATTTGTATTTTTTTATATTTGTTTATTAAATATATATATATATTTTTTTTAATGTTTAGTTTAGATAATAATTAAAATATAGTTTAACAAACTAATACAACTAAATTTTAACTAATCGTTTATATTTTCATATTTTATTTATAAATAAATTTAAAGTCGAATTTATAGTACATTTATTTAAAGTTAAATATTTTATAAAATAAAATGTTTTTTTTTTAATGAAACAAAAAACTGATCATACACAGACTCCGAATTACATATTACAAATTTACATAAGAATTAAAATATACAAGAACGCGTTATGGCAAACAACTTTGCTTTCGCATTTTCCCTTTAGAATCCTTGAGCGGTAGTTAACAAGGGGTGGAAATAAATAGCTGACAATCAAAGATGTCATGTAATAAACATTAACTTCTACATAAGCATAAACATTAAGTTCTTATCAATGGAAAACCATATTCTTGGACATTTACGGGCGATTTTCATTTTCTGCATGAATAAGTAAAAACTGAATCGAAGGATTAAACAACAATTAAAAATTACTTCATATTGCCGGAAATGCACCATGGATTTTATGTATTTTCAATAAACTTCAGTCTTTGGAAGAGGGACTACCATATTCTAGCAAAAATTTATTAATATTTTTATACGTAATTAGTTGAACTGCTTAGGTTTAAGCTGAAAGTTATTGCTGGGCTCAATTTCTTGACTTGACTCCACCAATTTCCTTTTTAATTTAAGAAATTTTTGATAACTTCAAATTTTTTTATAAAAAATAATATTGAATCATTTAGTCCTCAGACGAGGAGAACGGGTTAGTACAGTCGCCCCTAAGACCGCAATCCACTATCAGATTTGATCGTTAGATCTGTCAAAAAAATCGTGTGTGCTCAGAATGTATGACAGTGTGGACTGAGCCGGAATACGAGTGACAGATTTTTTAACAGGACAGTTGATAAGATAAACAAGCAATGCATTCTTTATTTGTTAACTAGACAGACGCTGACCATACTTGTTTAATATTCTTGTAAATTAGTTGACCAAAATCGGAAAATGTAAATAATCCATCTTTTTATGTCATAGTGTGTGTGTGTGTGTGTGGTTTTCGACAAACATCACACTCTTGTTGATATTTTTTTAAAGTGGGAAGGAATCCTGTCAGATTTTACTCTGAATCAATTAGTTTTTTTAAACTTCCTGCTATCAAACAAAAAAGGATGTTACTGTTTTCACTCCAATTTTCGAAAATTAGAATTTTCATCAGATCTCGATGTTTTGAGGTCATGGGAATCTATTTTGGTGATGAATCTCCGTACAGATGTATTGGGAGTGCGTTTATACATACGTACATGTGTATGTAGTAAACCTCTCATAACTAACATAACTAAAATTTCCAATGAGATAATTAACCGATTAACCCAATCCTGTTTTTACACGGTACATACGTTCCACGAACCACCGTTTAAAAGAAAAATCGTGCAAAAAAGTTATATTTGATTATTTCAATCTTGAAGGTTACGTTTATTTCATTTTATGATTTTTAAGTCACAAAATAAAGAAACAATTCACAAAATATCTTAAAATATTTTTTTTAATAAAGAAACACATTTTTAAGGAACTGAATAACCCTGTAGATATAATATTTTGAAAAACTAAAAAAATGCATATCGTCACCTAAAATGCAAAACATCAAAGTTATGACCCAAGTTCAAAATAACGTGTCATCAAGTGAATGATTTTATTTAACAAAAAAAAAAACGTATCATCATCAGTGTTGTCAACTATTTACATCAAAGATACGCTGTCCTTTTGCTTAAAATTCGTTAAGAAACGCTAAAGACCGTGAATATATGATTTCAAATTCTCAAACAGTTTCAATATTATATAATTTTTGTTTCTCCTTTAAACTTATAAAAAGTGATGTTACGTTATTTTGCATTTTATATGACGATATACGAGTATGTATAAGGAAAATCAAAATTTTGTATTCGGTGTTAGTGTCTGATAGTAAGCACGATATTATGCTTAGTACGTCTGCATTTTCAGGTTCCAGTGGTTTAATTATCTTAACAGGGAATTCAGCTATGGAACGTAGTATCCATCCTACTTTGGAGATCTCTTTGTGTAGCTCCTTGTATTGAGCCATTTACAGTATTTTTTAATTAATTGTTATTTTGATTCTTAAACGATTTTTCATCCTGAGGAAGCTATCAAAGAAGTACCGAAATATCGATAATAAATGTAGATGTTTTTCTTATATAAAAGTGACCTCAAGCTCGTTAATTAATTAAAAAATCTGAATCGAAAAATTTGTTATTAATAACAAAATTATATTTTTGAAATAATTCAAACCAATGAGAATTTCAAAAATTACAAATTCTCATTGGTTTTTCAAAAGTTGTTGTATAAGATAAGAGGTTTGAATTATTTCAAAAATATGGTTTAAGGTCTACTGATGATTTGGCATTAGCACCAATAAAATTCATGTACATACGTATATAGACTAACTAATAAAACCCTCAACAAAAAAAGTTTTTGAAAATCTTTGAAAGAAAATATCGATGCAATCTCGAGTAATAAATTAAAAAAAATAATAAATAAAAAAAAATTACAAAATTAATTATGTCACCACATAATAAATAAGCTTTTTAAAGTATGTTTAATCAAAAATATTTTTACCCGTGTAAAAACAGTGTTATTTTAAAATCGTGTGAAAACAGGATTGGGTGTATTTTGAGAATTTCCAAAAATATTTTTTTCGAAATGAATTTTAAATTACTAAAACCATCGAATCCAAAATCTAAACCGAAAAACAACGCTGACTGCCGCAAAATTGATTAAAATCCTTTAATCCGCAGTTCAAGAGATTCCATGGACGGAAAATTTCGATAAAAGCACCAAAGAAAGGTCTTTGCTGAATCGATTTTCAGAACTCATTTAAATTATTTAGATTTAAGAACTGATGCGAATTCGATCGGAATCGGTTAAATGCAAAGATGCCTGCAGGGTCAACCGTTTTCCTTTTTTTGTTTTTTTTTAATCACGTTGGTTAAAATTACTAGATTTCCAGTACAGTGCTCAAATTTTTTGTGTGGGTGTATGAATTTTTAGCTTGTCCAAAGAAATGGTAGAAAGTAAATGGAAAGATAATATTTTCAATCACAAGCAAGTGACCAAGTTTTTTACAATAATGTCGTGAATAAAGGAGAAAAATTAACGAAATCAAAGTTGTACACCGAACAATGTTACCTGAATATTTTAAAAATTTCTGGTTTTAAAATATTAATTTAAAACACAAGAAGTTAATTTAAGATGTTTTTAAACTATTTTAGTCGTATTTCTTAATTAATATTTTCTGTTTAATTTTATTAGTATAATTATTATTGTTATTACTTTTTAGTTTTATTATTTCAATTCTTTTTTTTTCAAATTATTAATAATTATTGATAATAATATGAGTTTACATCTTGTGTTGTTTAAAGAATTGTTACGGAAAAGTATTTCCATTTTTAATGGATGTATGCAAAGTATTGTATTTTACAATTTTTTCTTTTGTTTCCTGTTGCCCATTTTTTTCTTGTTGAAATTTCTTTCGTATTCATTTCTGCCCCTTCAAGCAAATGTGTTTTTTAAGTAATTATTTTTTTAAAGCAAATTTCATCTTAATTATTTCAGTTAATTGTTTATTACTATATTTATTTTTATTATTATTTTATATATATTATTTATGTTTAAACTGGCTAGTATTTTCTTGTGGTATTATTTTCAATTCTTTTTCTTTTATTTTGTAAGTTTTGTGTTTGTAATTTCTTTTTTTCAAAATCTTTTATTTGAAAAAGATTCAATATTTATTTATCGTATTTTGATTTTCATAATTTTTAAATATCTAATATATTTTTTTGTGTTCTTTTATATTTTCTTTATTTAACTTGTCTTTAACAAAATTTAGCTAATAAAATATGTTTTGTTTTATCAGTTTTATATATATATATATTTTTTTTTTTAAATTCATAATTTGTGAAATAAAGATGATGGAATTGATGCTTTGGGAATTAAAATAAAAAAAAAACACTTAAAATACAAATCTTTTTCAGAAAATTATATATACATATATTTCTTTTTGTTGAAATTTTGTATAAAAAAAGATTTGGACTGGCAAAAATATATGTAAGTACATACATACAAACACCAAAAAAACTTTGCTTTCTTATGTCTTAAGCGATTTCGGTCCAATGTCTACGACTTTGTATAAATTTGGTTTTTTTGCGATATTTCGACATGAAATAATTAAAATCAAATGTTTTTTCTCGCTTTTCTCGCATTTTTTTTCTTTGCTATAAACTCATTAAATCAATAACTAATTAATCTATTTACTTTCAATATACCCTCCACTATTGTTTGTTATCTTGGCAAGGAAATTAAGTTTTAAGAAATGTAGGCGCGTTTTGAATTTGTCTTTGTTAAGTTCTGAATGCTGACATTGAATTTGTAATAATCACTGAAAAAAATGATAGAATTTCCAGTATTTTGAGTTTGAAATTAATGAAAACTTACAGGAAAAACCTGCGCATCAACCATTTTCAATATTTTGTCCATTTGATTGTATTTATCGTGCAAGTCGAGGTATAAGTGTATTTGAAACGCATGTTGATGCATACCTTGGGGCGCTACGAATTAGTTGAGCCAGCCTGTTGCTTAAAATCTTCATAGGGCGCTTCAAATATTTAGTTTTGCTAAAGCCTAAAAGCATGCACTGTTTTTTATTTCAAAAAAATTATTTTCATGCTGCTGCACTGTTATGTGCGCCTGGTATTAAAAAATCAATTTGTGCACTAAATTTAAAATCAAATCTATTTTGAGTGTGACGTCACGCGCTACAGGGATAATAAATAATGTCTACTACAATAATTGATAGTATTTGGTATCACGATTGAAATAAAAGTAAGTAAATTTAACAAATTGTGGTTAATAAAATTGATTGATTAAACAAACACAAACCTTTGCAAAGGAATTACATATTCTTTTACCAAACTTTGCAGTTTATTACTTAAAAATCGCTATTCAGATAATACTAACTTAGTACACAGTCCAATTTAAAATTATTTAATTTGCTTCTATTTTGTAGAAAATTTTTAATTTTTGTAATTTTTTTAAATTATTAAAAATAAAACATTTCAAAGTGAAAATATTACTGGAAAAGTTGGTAGAGTTGATGGAAAATAAATAAAATCGAATAATATTGTGCATTTAAACGAATAAATGGTGGAAAATGTTTTATTTTTTATTATTTTGTAACATTTATAAAAAGAAAATGTACTTTTTATTCAATAAAATGGCAACAACTTTTATAAATATCAAAAATGTCACCATGATTACTTGTTTATTTAGTATAACATGCATTGAATTCTTGACCATTTTTCGCTCAGGATTATTTCCAACCAAATTAATTTTAGTATTTTAAATTTTTATTCGTACTTTTTCCCAAAATTAATATTTCACATGTTTAGTAAAACATTAATAATTTTGTTAAAAACAAATTGAAATTGATTTTTGAGGGGTTTAGCTTGTTCCTATGTGAATTTCACTTGGAACTTTAACCCTGATGATCTGCATTAGCAACAGTGAAATGCGCATAGGAACAAGCTAAACCCCTCAATAATCAATTTCAATTTGTTTTTAACAAAATTATTAATATTTTACTAAATATTTGAAATATTAATTTTGGGAAAAATTGCGAATAAAAATTTAAAATACTAAAATTTTAGCACTTCCCGTGAAAAAGCACCAAATTAATTTTATTTTCATCACTCCAGAGTATATTATGCCATTCTCTAGTTCCTTCTGGACCCCACCGTCCATGCATGTCTTATGGCGATTTGCAAAATCTTTCCCCTTCTGTAAATTCACTTTTCGAACTATTTATCGCGGAAGCTTACTAGCACATTGCCTATAGCGCCCACTTTATGCCGAAATTTACAACATTATAGTGTTTCGAAAGCGGTTTTATCACGATTCTTTTATTTTTTAATTGTTTTCTTAGAAATGTGTTTTGAGAATAATTTCGCTTTATTTAGTTCATAAGTTCACTATTAACAGAAGCACTTGCCGTTTATTATTTTTTATACATATTTCATATTGTAGCCCGGAAGATTTTTTTCAAATGGATAAATCGCGTTGCAGAAAACTCTCAGTCAACAAAATTGTATCCCAAAAAAATTGGATGAATTCACATTTATAGTATGGATTTTAAGAATATAAAAATTGTTCAACCGAAAAACAAATAAAATCTAAAGTTCTTCAAGTAATATTATCAGAACTTGATCGTAAATTCGAATTAGGCTGTGAAAAAATCCTTTCTTAAGCCTTAAAATCCATAAGTTTTTTCTTTTAACGGAACATACAATTGAGAATCTTTTTACTTTTATATAAAAGTAGATACAATCTTTTTCTTTTTTTATAGATATAAAAGTAGATACATTTACAATAGAAGAGGGTACACAAGATTCGACACAGCCGAATTTATTTCCATCCGTTTTTTTCAAGTTCTTAATTTTTAACTTTATACTTTATTTTTAGTTTTTAAATACATATTTTTTTATAATTTTACTAATTATTTTATTAATCTTAAAAGGCTTAAAACATTTAAAAATTAATTTCAACATAATTATCTACATAAAATTTGTTTTTTTTCTTTAATTTTTAATATATTTATATACGATTTGTTTGGGCTTTAATTTTAAATATTACACATTTTTTTAACATTTCAATAATTATTTTGTTTTTTTTTTACCAGAAAAAATTGCTTAAATTAAAAAAGAACTTTCACATAAATATCTTAATTAATAATAATAATAATATATAGTACATACAATGAAATATATATTAAACTATATTAATAAATATGTTTGCATTTATTATTACAAGGTGCGCGACAAAATGATAAGGTTACTTTTTAAAAGTGTGATAAGTTATATTGTTTTTTTTTAATTAACTTTAATACTTATTGGCGAAAAATTTCAAAGAAAGCAATTGTTCAACTCGATTATCAACCAAGTTGTACTAAAGGTTGAAACGTATATGGCTTGCATGATAATTCAATTTTTTTATATTTTTTTACATTGAATTTTTTATGAAAAAAATAGAACAGAAAACACAAACAGCTTAGTGCCCATTTACAACTGGCGCCACAACCATTCTCGATAATTAGTTTACAAGTCATGGGTAATTACCCGAATGGGGTCCTTGTAAGAGTTATTGCTGAAAACCAGACTCTATTGTATCGAAAACTTTATTTATGCCAGATCGACGACTAATTGATGAAACCAGAGATGTTAGTACGTAGAAAATATACAAGATAGTGGGAGAGGAATTAAGCGCAACACGAACAAAAGAGGTCTGTCGACAGTCGCTTATTTTAAATTAGTCGCCCACTCGTTTTATGTGGTTTGTCGACAGAGGTTCCAGTTGTAATTAAGCATTTTCATTATGTTGAAGGCCTCAGAGAGGATAAAGAACTCTGACTGATGGACAGGGGCAATAAAGCCATGTTTTTTTGTAGTTTTTTAAGTGACAACCATATTAAAACATCAAAGTTCTCTCTATTTATAGCAGTATATTGTTGGCTTAAAAGCAAAACCAGATAACTACACTTTTTAAAATTTTATAGCAGAAGGAAAATAAATAACTAAATGAAAGAGTTGAAGTGATTGTGGTAAATTTTTTTTTTCATTTATGATAACTCTGTTTCAATGGTAGAAGCTTTTAATTTTTTATACGCCGCATTGCTTTCTCTTTTTATATAATTAACAGGCAAGACGCCTTTTTGTCATTCCCTTTTACGTTCACATTAAACCGGCGATTATAATAAATAATAATTTACAATTTTAAAGATATTTGCTTGCAGATGGGCACAATCCATATTTTATAAAAATCGGTTCAGTATTTCGAAAGCAATAAGCGTTTAATTTTGCTACTAAGCCATGCACATATCGTCGGTCACAGGTTGACAACTCTTAACATATTTTTTGTACTTTTCAGGAGACAAAACAAACTTTATTACTGCGTTACTAAACCGTGTTGGAAGTAAATAAAAAATCTAAAATTAGTAGAAGTAGGGAAGGAAAGTTTTTAAAAATATAAATGAAACGTACTAACAACATGCAGAAGGACAAACACAGTCTTTTGGCATGAAAAACCCGATTCGATTTTTTTGCGATTTAAGAGTTGTCAACCTGTGACCGACGATATATTACATAATATTCAAGTTGAAAAATAGACAAAACTTGTGTTTGAAGAATTTGCACAAAACTTAAGTGACCTTATCATTTTGACGCGCACCTTTTGCTTATATATTTTTTTGTTGTTGCAAATTTTCAATTATTTATTTTAATATTTTAAACATTAAAGCAAATTGGATGTTTTTATGCTAATTTATTTTGTTTGTTTTTAATTTCAATTATAATTATTATTATTTTTTGTAAATGTGTTTCTGTTTTTTTTAAATAAATTTGCAATGTTTTTGTTTAATAGCCATTCTTTGTTTTCTGTAATTTTAAACTTTTAGTTTTTTATAGATTTGAATTTTTTGAAAAAAGAACATTTATGTTTTTGTTGTGTCTGTGTTTCACTATTTTTAATATGGTTTTTTGTTTGTTTGTATTGGTATTTAGTTTGCTGGTATTTGCTTACCGAACAAATGACGTTTTTGTTTTCTTCAATTATCATTAAAGTTTATTTGCAACTTTCAAGTTTTATTTTTACTTATAATTTTTTTGTTGTTGTTGTGTTTTATTTATAATTATAAAATTATTTTATAATTCATAATTTATTTATAATTTTGTTTATAATTATATATGTATATATTTTTTTTAAATTCAATCTAAATTCTAATGTCTATAATTTAGTTACAAAATACAGCAGGTCGTTGAACAGCATCTACTAGAACCACCTTTACTTTTTTGTCTTTGATCTGAAAATTATTAAATAGTTTTGTTTTTTTTTTATACATAATTTTCAAATATTTAGTAAATTTATTATTTGAGATATTCTCCGAATTTAATTAAAAAAAAAATTTCATTTATTGTGGGTTGGGCTAATCTATATGCCGGAGTGTTTTAAGAATATTGTCTACTAATCTTTAGTAAGTGTTCTATATCCTCTTTATATGCACTAATTGTCCTAAATATTAATTAAAAAATACACTAAAATTATAAAGTGCATCTTCCATCGTATTAAAGAAATTTAAAAAATTCCCATAAAAGTTCCACATATTGTCTACTGATAGTTTGACAGAGTCACCAGTGAAATGCCGGCATATAGACTTGTTCAACCCATAATATATAAACAATTTTTTTACATTTTCAAATAGTTTCATTTGAAATTAGTCGTACCTTGTGAATTGGGTTCTGGCAAATTATCACGCGGTACTAAATGCATAACAGTCGTTTTGCCCAAAGGTAGTCCCAGTGCACCCAGGGTAACATTACAGTGTAGAAATCTGCCCTGATAAATGAGACGCAATATTTCGGCCTTAGAAACAGCTTCACGTTCCCAGTCTGAAATGAAAGCAGAATAATAATATGATTAGTTTTTTTTTAAAAGAATTTATGTTTCCTCTTTATTAAAAGTAAAAATACTGAGTTTCTCTTAGGGAAGTGTGCTATTCCATAGGACTCTACTTTCCTTCGATATAACGACTGAAATTCTTAGCTGTCTACTACATATCGTTCGGCAAAGCCCAGTAGGCAGCTCTGCACGAATTTCAGGTGGTCATAAAAAGTATTTGCAAAATACTGTCCTATAAAAAGTAAATAAGACGTAAAATTTTTTTTCCATGAAATTTTCATTATCCTTGAGGGAATTCGCGTTAGTTCACGGAAAATTTTCTTCCCTGCTATCAGTTCTTAGTGAATGTAAAAAGGGAAAAGGATTTGTAAAGCTTTTTTAGAACTCTATGACAAGCAGAATCAAACTTTAATTTCTTAGAAATTGATATTAATCATGTTGAAGCTATTTTGAACACTTTATGTTTATATAAAAGTGCAGGTTATGATAAAATGCAGGAAAGACATGTTCGCAGGAATTCTTTCGAACTTATTCAACAAGATGATTGATAGAGGTGAATATCCCGATATTTTAAAAATACATAAAGCTATACCTATACCGAAAAGTATCAGTTGTAACAATATCGAAATGTTTAGTATCTATACTGCCAATTTTTGATAGTCATTGAAAAAATAATTTTTACTCAATTATCCAAATACATACAAAATAACAGAATATTATTCGATAGGCAATTCGGTTTTTGTAAAAGGTCAGGTACAGAAGAAGCCGTAGTCAATGTTGTTGATTATATCTGTGTTTTTTGATTTGTCAAAAGATTTTGATCTTCTTGATCATAAAATGTTAGTAAAAAATTAGGATTAATTGGCCTTTATAATATTTCCGTTAAGTTATTGATGGATTATTTAACAAATAGAAAACAATATGTACAAATTGGAGATTTTAAAAGTGATCTGTTAGATGTCAATTAAGGAGTTCCTCAAGGTAGTGTGTTGGGACCGCTTTTGTTCAAGATATTTATTAATGACATTGGGAACATACATACCTTTCAATGGAACACTAAGATGTTGGTATATGATAGTTTGATTCATAATCATTTAACTTATCTTCCAATAATCTATGATTTTAAAAATAATTCTGCGTTAAAGTCACTGCAATCATATAAATTATTAAAATAAATCTCTAAAATTAGTTTTCAGTCTACCAGTCAGATACCACACGTTTGTGCTTTTTAAGTATCATGCAGTCAACATACTACCTATAAGAGGGCTTTACAGAATGCAACTTATAAAATTTGTATTTAAATCAATCAAAAATATAGGCAACTCTTCTATTTCTCTTCAGCAAAATTCACAAGTTATTAATCGCCACACAAGGCAAAGACAGAATCTGTCCGTAACAAGATGTCGGTTTGAATTGTCTAAGCAACGAATTTGATATGCTGCACCATTAGTTTATAATGGTTTATCGAATTCTTTGAAGGATATTGTTATATTCTCCACGTTTAAAAATGAACTTAAAGAGTACTTATTAAACAATATCGAAACACTTCTAATTTAAATTTATTTATTTTTTTTATTTAAATTTATTTATTTTTTTTAAATATTGAACTAATACTAAATAATTATTTATGAACTTTATAAACATACTTCTTTTATAATTTTTTTTATTAAATATATCATATTAGATATATTATTTTTTTATTTCTTACTTTCTTATGTAAATAGAAATATGTAAAAGCATAGTTGTCAATTTGCCTCTTTAATGCCAGCTTTGGTGCTGAGGCTACTAAATAAATTTTGTAATATAATTATTTGATTAACGAAAATAAAATTAAAAAAAAAAATCAAAATTAAACAAATTTAAATTTAAAGAACCCCATACACGTTTCAATTCAATTGTCAATTGAGGCTTTCAGTTGAATTGATTCTTGGCAACACACTTCATAAACTGAATTAAAATATTTTTATTTAACTGCCAAATTTATGTTTTTTTACAATAAAATTTAAAAATTAAAAACTTCTATTGCAATGGCTGAAAAAAGAAAAATATGTAATTGCATTCATAGTTATTGCAGAATGCATTCATGATAAAAAATAAATAAAAGCGACCAAGAATTTGGTCAAAAGAATGATTGTATGCTGGATTTTCTTTGAGCAATTTAAAAATTTCACTGAAATTAAACACAATTCAAGGCGAATTCATACAGGTGAACTCAAGGCGAATTCATAACAGGTGGTCTCGACAGCTCAGCTGATTATTTTTGGCTCTTTACATCTCCTTGCATTTTGATCTGTTTTGTTTGTCAAAATTTGTTTATATTTGATTTATATGTGTTTGACGTTGATTTTGACAAAGAATGCAGGTATTTTTCAAAGCGAATTGAGGCGAGTCTACCTATTATGAATTTGCCTTGCATCTGCTCTAATTTTCAAGGCGAATTCGGACGAGTCTACCTGTTGTGGATCTGCCTTGGGCAAATTCATTTTCAACTAAAAATCAAAATAAATTTGCCAACCTGTTTGGCCATTAAATTTGTATTGAAATAGAAAGTTCGTATTTGTTATTTTATTTATTTTTTATTAGAATTTGTAATTTACTTAACATATTTTAAGTATAAATTTTTATTAAACTCCACAACTAAAGGCTGTTTTGTAACAGCTATTTATAGTCATCTCTGCTTCCTTTCTTTGCTGCTTCCCAATAAAAAGAAAAAACGAAACAAAACTAAAATGCTTTTTGCGTCAGAGTCCTTGGTGTCCCTTAATGGTCGGAGTAAAATGAAAACATGCGAATTAATAGAGCGTATAACACACGTACAAAATTGTTTCTGGTCCTTTTGGTTTGATTTTGTCGGGAGTGAATGCATGTGTTTGTAAGTTTGAGTGCAAAAATGCTTTCTGCTGGCCTGTTTTAACTAGAAAAATAGCAAAATGGTTTTTCATTTGCAAAATTGACCACTTTTTTCTTTTTATTTATTTTTTTGCCAATATATAAAATTATCTTTTTTTGTTGCTAAAATCTTTCATTGTTAAATTGCTTTTAACGCTTTTGCCATTTAGTGGCGAAAGAATATTTTGCTAAAAGTAACGCTTAAATGGATTTGAAGTAATTGCTGGAAGACATGTCATCAACTAAATGTTTTGGGTGAGTGCTGAAATTTCATTAAACTATTTAAATATAAATATTTTAAGGACTCAAAGGAAAATATATAAACTTTGTTTTTGTTTTTTAATCAGCGTGTACACGAACTATTAAATATTCTGTACAATAACAAGGGATTCGTTCACATGACGGCAATAAATTTAAATGAAAAAAAATACGTTGAATTGTTTTTAGGCATAATTGATGCTTAAAACAACTCTTTCATTCATTTAGTTCTACTCGCAACTGATGTGGTTTATTTGAGGATTATAATTGCAAAGGCTGCCATCTCCATTTCAATAATTCCTTTAATGAAATTACAGAAATTTCATTATTTAAAGATACACACATTTATTATACAGCATATTATGATATTTAGTAAAATAGATTTGCAACATTTGTAAGATAATTATGAATCGCATTCATGTAAATCCTTTGCGGCAAAAAGGATAACAAATTTGATGACACATTCATGAAAAGTGAAGGGGAGATTGCAGCCGTCGTTGCAAGTGTATCCCAAATTTGCCATTTTTGTTTTGGACATGTCCCTTCTTCAATCATATATGTATATCGTTACACAAAGTGCCCTAACTAACAAAAACTACAAAATCGTTTTATTATTGATTCCAGGTGGGTGCGCTTGATCAAAATACGCCACCAAAAAAAAATCAGACTACCCCGAACAAAAACTATTTAGAGTTTTTTTTATTATATTGGATAAATTTGCATTTAAAAGCATCATATACATATTCCATTTTAGCATATTTTTTACATTTACTGTAAAATTATTTAAATTGAAGTTAGGGCATTTTGCGTTTTAGGTAACGATATAAAATTTTTGTGTCACGGTGTTTGTGTTTGAACTCCTCCGAAACGACTTTACCGATTTTTATGAAATTCCTTTAGGTGTATTTGGTAGGTATGAGAATCTGCTGTAAAATATATTTCATATCCATTTTTGGTCTGTGGGCGGAGAAGCGTGGTGAAATCAAATTTTAATTGCTCAATTCACAAGCTCAGTCGTATGGATTATCGCTTAAAAAAATACGATATTTGTTTATGTCCTTGTGAACAGACAAATTTGTTGTATCGTCATTTAGTCGTATTTTAAATGTCAATTCAATGTTGTCAATTCATTGTGAATAAATAGTTTATGTCGAACAACAAATTTCTTTTTATAAAAAAAAAATTAAAACTGAAACTGAAAAAAATAAATAAATTAATGCCTCATGACACCAATATAATTTCGATTTGTTAATGATTGATTCTTAAATTTTGCTTTCATTAAAATCTTCTTCGTCCACAATAATTGACACTCAATTCAGTTGATACCATGAAATTAAACCAGATATGGGAATTCTAATTTTACGCGAAAAAGTTAATCACCCTTATTCCAGTTGGCGACATCGACGTCACGTCAACACAATACCAAAAAATTGGGGCTTGTCTATCTGTTTTCAATCAATTACTTACAAACATTAATTAAAAACATGAATCTTCAACTTCATAACAACCATCAGTACAAATTTACATTTAATTATTTTACGAGTAAATATATTTATATTTGTTTTTACTCTTTTTTTCAATTAAATTATTGCATTTATTTTGAAAATTAATCTTTGTTTCTGTAATAAATCTTTTATTTGGTTCAAAAAAGGTTTTCAGTGGAAACAGGCATAGAAATTTTTTACTTAGTTTCCGCAACGGCCTAAAATTTTTATTGGTTGCGTTAATTTATTATTTTATAATAAATTAATGTTTTTCATATTTTTTTGTTTCCACACACTAAGAATTTATTTATCTATTGGACTCCGAAATTTGGAACATATAACACAGTAAAATACTTTTCAATCGACCATGCCCACTTCTACGCAACAACCAAAATGATCATTAGAAATTAGTTATATGGCAAAACAACGTTTGACGGTCAGTTCAGCTACTATATACATATGTATGTATGTCTATATTTATATATTCCTATGGTTTCAAGATGGAACAACGGATCGTAACGAAATTCTTCCATCGAAATCTGTCCTGTGCCACTAGTCTTATCTCAGACCAAGTTTTTCCTGTTTCACTAATTTCGTATTCTAGTTGCCTTATTCAGGTGTTAGCGGGTCTACTTCTTCTTCTGCTGCCTTGAGGATTCCAGTCAATTGCCATCTGTGATATGTTATCATGAGGTCTTCTCCAAAATGTGGCCAATTCAGCTTTATTTTCTCTCTGCAATTTTTATGCGGATTGGTGTTTCGCCTGTTGTTTGCCAGGGGTCTCTGTTGGAAACTACAAAAATAGCCTGGGAAGCAATATCACCTGATATAATTAATAACTTAATATCCTCTATGCCTAAAAGATGTGCGTATGTCATCCTGAATAAAGGATTCGCAACGAAATATTGATTTCAATAGTTTTTTTGTACCTTAAATTGGGGGTGCTTTCGTTTAGTAGTTCGCTTATATTTGCGACTTAAAATGTTTTTTGAATTTTAACTTTTTTTTTATTTAATTCTGCATTAATTAAGTTTGTGTTTTTCAATAATAAAGATATAAATAAATAAAAAAAAAAATTTTATATATTGAAACGATTAATTTTGGCTCAAGTTCAAACCCGAATTTACCAATTTATTTATTCTAATTTTTTTTAATATTTAATTTTTATTAGAAAATTTTTTGGATAAATTCATTATTATTTTTTTATTAAGAGAGTACTATATATAGAACAATTTTTATTATTCATCATACTAGCAGAACGGATCAGTACTGATTTCGAGGTCGCTACACCATCTCATCAGCGTTCTTTGTTCAATTTTACCACTTTTGACGGTGGATACTAGTGATGAATAATAATTAATTAATCGTTTCAATATATAAAAATATTAATAAAAGTTCGACTAATTACTTATAAACATTAATTATAAATAACGATGGCACGCGTCAAAAATCTACATGTTTACTTGGTCATAGTTGGTTGAATACTAAAAAAGAAATTCAACTACAAATGACAGAAACCTAACAACATGATTAAGTACCGCTTATTTCTCAGCAGCCAATGGCGCTGAATAAGCAAAGAGAGACTGAAATATATAGAGTAGTTATTCATCATAGATGGGATTTCGTACTAACCGAAATTGATTTGACATGTGAAAATGAATAAGTTTGTACTTTTCGTATCCTAATTTGTTAAATAATACGGTTAAATAGTTGATATTCCTGATCACTAGTATCCACCGTCAAAAGTGGTAAAATTGAACAAAGAACGCTGATGAGATGGTGTAGCGACCTCGAAATCAGTACTGATCCGTTCTGCTAGTATGATGAATAATAAAAATTGTTCTATATATAGTACTCTCTTAATAAAAAAATAATAATGAATTTATCCAAAAAATTTTCTAATAAAAATTAAATATTAAAAAAAAATTAGAATAAATAAATTGGTAAATTCGGGTTTGAACTTGAGCCAAAATTAATCGTTTCAATATATAAAAATATTAATAAAAGTTCGACTAATTACTTATAAACATTAATTATAAATAACGATGGCACGCGTCAAAAATCTACATGTTTACTTGGTCATAGTTGGTTGAATACTAAAAAAGAAATTCAACTACAAATGACAGAAACCTAACAACATGATTAAGTACCGCTTATTTCTCAGCAGCCAATGGCGCTGAATAAGCAAAGAGAGACTGAAATATATAGAGTAGTTATTCATCATAGATGGGATTTCGTACTAACCGAAATTGATTTGACATGTGAAAATGAATAAGTTTGTACTTTTCGTATCCTAATTTGTTAAATAATACGGTTAAATAGTTGATATTCCTGATCACTAGTATCCACCGTCAAAAGTGGTAAAATTGAACAAAGAACGCTGATGAGATGGTGTAGCGACCTCGAAATCAGTACTGATCCGTTCTGCTAGTATGATGAATAATAAAAATTGTTCTATATATAGTACTCTCTTAATAAAAAAATAATAATGAATTTATCCAAAAAATTTTCTAATAAAAATTAAATATTAAAAAAAAATTAGAATAAATAAATTGGTAAATTCGGGTTTGAACTTGAGCCAAAATTAATCGTTTCAATATATAAAAATATTAATAAAAGTTCGACTAATTACTTATAATAATTAATTATAAATAACGATGGCACGCGTCAAAAATCTCCATGTTTACTTGGTCATAGTTGGTTGAATACTAAAAAAGAAATTCAACTACAAATGACAGAAACCTAACAACATGATTAAGTACCGCTTATTTCTCAGCAGCCAATGGCGCTGAATAAGCAAAGAGAGACTGAAATATATAGAGTAGTTATTCATCATAGATGGGATTTCGTACTAACCGAAATTGATTTGACATGTGAAAATGAATAAGTTTGTACTTTTCGTATCCTAATTTGTTAAATAATACGGTTAAATAGTTGATATTCCTGATCACTAGTATCCACCGTCAAAAGTGGTAAAATTGAACAAAGAACGCTGATGAGATGGTGTAGCGACCTCGAAATCAGTACTGATCCGTTCTGCTAGTATGATGAATAATAAAAATTGTTCTATATATAGTACTCTCTTAATAAAAAAATAATAATGAATTTATCCAAAAAATTTTCTAATAAAAATTAAATATTAAAAAAAAATTAGAATAAATAAATTGGTAAATTCGGGTTTGAACTTGAGCCAAAATTAATCGTTTCAATATATAAAAATATTAATAAAAGTTCGACTAATTACTTATAAACATTAATTATAAATAACGATGGCACGCGTCAAAAATCTACATGTTTACTTGGTCATAGTTGGTTGAATACTAAAAAAGAAATTCAACTACAAATGACAGAAACCTAACAACATGATTAAGTACCGCTTATTTCTCAGCAGCCAATGGCGCTGAATAAGCAAAGAGAGACTGAAATATATAGAGTAGTTATTCATCATAGATGGGATTTCGTACTAACCGAAATTGATTTGACATGTGAAAATGAATAAGTTTGTACTTTTCGTATCCTAATTTGTTAAATAATACGGTTAAATAGTTGATATTCCTGATCACTAGTATCCACCGTCAAAAGTGGTAAAATTGAACAAAGAACGCTGATGAGATGGTGTAGCGACCTCGAAATCAGTACTGATCCGTTCTGCTAGTATGATGAATAATAAAAATTGTTCTATATATAGTACTCTCTTAATAAAAAAATAATAATGAATTTATCCAAAAAATTTTCTAATAAAAATTAAATATTAAAAAAAAATTAGAATAAATAAATTGGTAAATTCGGGTTTGAACTTGAGCCAAAATTAATCGTTTCAATATATAAAAATATTAATAAAAGTTCGACTAATTACTTATAAACATTAATTATAAATAACGATGGCACGCGTCAAAAATCTCCATGTTTACTTGGTCATAGTTGGTTGAATACTAAAAAAGAAATTCAACTACAAATGACAGAAACCTAACAACATGATTAAGTACCGCTTATTTCTCAGCAGCCAATGGCGCTGAATAAGCAAAGAGAGACTGAAATATATAGAGTAGTTATTCATCATAGATGGGATTTCGTACTAACCGAAATTGATTTGACATGTGAAAATGAATAAGTTTGTACTTTTCGTATCCTAATTTGTTAAATAATACGGTTAAATAGTTGATATTCCTGATCACTAGTATCCACCGTCAAAAGTGGTAAAATTGAACAAAGAACGCTGATGAGATGGTGTAGCGACCTCGAAATCAGTACTGATCCGTTCTGCTAGTATGATGAATAATAAAAATTGTTCTATATATAGTACTCTCTTAATAAAAAAATAATAATGAATTTATCCAAAAAATTTTCTAATAAAAATTAAATATTAAAAAAAAATTAGAATAAATAAATTGGTAAATTCGGGTTTGAACTTGAGCCAAAATTAATCGTTTCAATATATAAAAATATTAATAAAAGTTCGACTAATTACTTATAAACATTAATTATAAATAACGATGGCACGCGTCAAAAATCTACATGTTTACTTGGTCATAGTTGGTTGAATACTAAAAAAGAAATTCAACTACAAATGACAGAAACCTAACAACATGATTAAGTACCGCTTATTTCTCAGCAGCCAATGGCGCTGAATAAGCAAAGAGAGACTGAAATATATAGAGTAGTTATTCATCATAGATGGGATTTCGTACTAACCGAAATTGATTTGACATGTGAAAATGAATAAGTTTGTACTTTTCGTATCCTAATTTGTTAAATAATACGGTTAAATAGTTGATATTCCTGATCACTAGTATCCACCGTCAAAAGTGGTAAAATTGAACAAAGAACGCTGATGAGATGGTGTAGCGACCTCCAAATCAGTACTGATCCGTTCTGCTAGTATGATGAATAATAAAAATTGTTCTATATATAGTACTCTCTTAATAAAAAAATAATAATGAATTTATCCAAAAAATTTTCTAATAAAAATTAAATATTAAAAAAAAATTAGAATAAATAAATTGGTAAATTCGGGTTTGAACTTGAGCCAAAATTAATCGTTTCAATATATAAAAATATTAATAAAAGTTCGACTAATTACTTATAAACATTAATTATAAATAACGATGGCACGCGTCAAAAATCTCCATGTTTACTTGGTCATAGTTGGTTGAATACTAAAAAAGAAATTCAACTACAAATGACAGAAACCTAACAACATGATTAAGTACCGCTTATTTCTCAGCAGCCAATGGCGCTGAATAAGCAAAGAGAGACTGAAATATATAGAGTAGTTATTCATCATAGATGGGATTTCGTACTAACCGAAATTGATTTGACATGTGAAAATGAATAAGTTTGTACTTTTCGTATCCTAATTTGTTAAATAATACGGTTAAATAGTTGATATTCCTGATCACTAGTATCCACCGTCAAAAGTGGTAAAATTGAACAAAGAACGCTGATGAGATGGTGTAGCGACCTCGAAATCAGTACTGATCCGTTCTGCTAGTATGATGAATAATAAAAATTGTTCTATATATAGTACTCTCTTAATAAAAAAATAATAATGAATTTATCCAAAAAATTTTCTAATAAAAATTAAATATTAAAAAAAAATTAGAATAAATAAATTGGTAAATTCGGGTTTGAACTTGAGCCAAAATTAATCGTTTCAATATATAAAAATATTAATAAAAGTTCGACTAATTACTTATAAACATTAATTATAAATAACGATGGCACGCGTCAAAAATCTACATGTTTACTTGGTCATAGTTGGTTGAATACTAAAAAAGAAATTCAACTACAAATGACAGAAACCTAACAACATGATTAAGTACCGCTTATTTCTCAGCAGCCAATGGCGCTGAATAAGCAAAGAGAGACTGAAATATATAGAGTAGTTATTCATCATAGATGGGATTTCGTACTAACCGAAATTGATTTGACATGTGAAAATGAATAAGTTTGTACTTTTCGTATCCTAATTTGTTAAATAATACGGTTAAATAGTTGATATTCCTGATCACTAGTATCCACCGTCAAAAGTGGTAAAATTGAACAAAGAACGCTGATGAGATGGTGTAGCGACCTCGAAATCAGTACTGATCCGTTCTGCTAGTATGATGAATAATAAAAATTGTTCTATATATAGTACTCTCTTAATAAAAAAATAATAATGAATTTATCCAAAAAATTTTCTAATAAAAATTAAATATTAAAAAAAAATTAGAATAAATAAATTGGTAAATTCGGGTTTGAACTTGAGCCAAAATTAATCGTTTCAATATATAAAAATATTAATAAAAGTTCGACTAATTACTTATAAACATTAATTATAAAAAAAAAATTTTAATAACTTTGCTTTCTTAAAAAAAATATAATTTAAAAAAATGAAACTGAGGGGGTTCTTAGGTTTTGGCCGATCCTGTAGTCTGTCTGTGGCATCGTAGAACCCAAACGGCTGAACCGATTTTGATTTAGTTTTTCTTTGTTTGAAAGGCCATTTGATCGCGAGTGTTCAGTTAGAAATTCAGCAATATCACGCCCATATAACTTATGAAACTGCATTAGAAAAGTGGGCGGAGTATCAACCCCATGCAAATTACTGTTCGTTAAATCCTTTTTACTCTTCTTCTTTTAATGAATACTTGTTATTTAAATTAAGAATTAAATACCAAGCTATTTTTGCTTTATTTAAATGCACAGATGGATTTATTTATATTAAGGAGAAATTATTCTGTGTCACAAATACACTCTAATGTGTTGACCAAATATTGTACGTTTCTTTAAAGATTTGTTAACAAAGATTGAACTTGTTGTGGGAAATACACCAACAAATACAAATCCCAATAATGTTAATCGGAAAGACTCATGTGCTTGCGGTTGTAAACATATTTAAATTATTTCTCATATTATATATAAAATAAAAACAAGATAAACCACAAACTAAACAAGATAAATTCAAACACTTAAATAAATACATTCACAGAAAAAAGTGAAAATAAGTTTTAATTAAAACTATCATTAATTTGATTAAAATATCAATTAGTCAAGATTTTTATTAAAAAGTTACACGATCATCAAAGATGCTACGGCGAATTTTAAAATTTATAATGTCGATGACTGAGCCGCAAACTGTTGATATAAAATATCAATCGAAACAAAGGAAATGTAAAAAATAAACAATAGTGATTGTTTTCGTGAGTTTTGTTTACTGTCTGATAATGAGCCAGAATCCCCATTTATTCAAAAATTAATTTTAATATAAAATCTCTTAATTTTTCCAAAAATTTGTAAAATAATTGGTTAAAGTTTCACTGATAATCTGCTCCAGCGAAAGGCGCATAATACCGAGCAAATACCTCTCAATAATCAATTTCAATGCATTTTAAATTAAAAAATTTGTATATTGAGTAAGTATTCAGTAAAATATTAGACTGGGAAAAAGCTCTTTACAAATTTAAAGTGAATTGCAATTCGATAAATAATTCCCCAAAAAAAAACTCTTAAAAAAATTATTTAACCAATTAAAAAATTAATTTAATTAATAACAAAATTTAATTGAACTAAATATAAAATTAATTGAACTAATTAAAAAAATTATTTCAACTAATTAAATAACTAATTGAATCAATTAAAATATAAGTTGAATTAATCAACCAACCAATTGAAGTAATTAAGAAAAATTATTGAATTAATTCATTCAGATTAAATTAATTAATTAAAAAAGTTATTTAAATTACTAATTAAGAAAATAATTGAATCAATTAAAAAATAAATTGAAATAATAGAAAAAATTGTTAATCAATTCCAAAACAAAATGTATCATTTAGGCCCAAATTTACAACCTTTAGTTAATTAATGAGGTCCGTTTAACTAATGACATTTATATGAAAAATCGTTAGTTAAACCACTGTCATTAGATAACTAAAGACTAGGAATATGGGCCTTAAAAATTATCAATGTATTCCAATGGAATATATTTTTTCCAATACAATGTGGAATATTCTAAAATAAAAACCTGGACGATTTTCACATATACACACAAATAAATTTATATTGTTTATACACAATTATTTATGTAATAATTTCTTATCATTTCCTAATATTTTGATTTAAAATCTGTTGGTAGCTGTATTTAAAAAGCACAGTAAAAATTCATTTAAAATAAATGTTGTTTTAATTAAAATATTAATTAAAAAGGCAAACAGTTGACTGCGGAAAACCGGACAGTATAGTTTCTGTGTGCAGCCAGATACGAAAGTTGGAATACATATTTCAAATTAAAACCTTAAAGAGCTCACAGAAAAGTAAATATTTCATTTGCAGTGCAAGTTTGTGCCTTGAACTGACTTGGCACAAACGGTTTCACCCAGGATATCTGTATCGCATGCTATATTTTTAAGAATCATATTTATCTTCACATAAGCTCACTCCAATTTTTTTTACTTTGACAATTAGTAAACATAAATAAAAAAAAGAGTGGTGGAAAAATTGAAAAAATACATACTTTTGTTAAAGCTAAACATTTCAAGTGTGTGCTAAAACTTGTTTCTCTCACTGTACATTTGAAATGAAGACGAAAACAAAAAAAGTTACAAGAAAGAAAAACAAGAGAAAAATAAACATCAAAACGCAGTCAAACGAACTGACGAGATGTAAAAGCAACCACAACAAAAGAAGCAGAAGTTAAATAAACAAATGTAATGTAATACAAACAAATATTTTTATTTGATACATATTTATTTCATTTATCATTTTATAATCTCAGTAAAAAAATTAAGGTTTACCGAAGTGTGTGGTTAAGGAACGAAATCCTTTAAATAAGACTTTTGTACTCGTATTAAGCCTTAATGCGAAGCAATGAAATGAACGAAAGGATGCATACTTTATCATTGACTGCATCACGTGGTGACTCGAGAATTTTTCAAATGAAATTTTAGAGAGTCAAACAATTAAATGTATTATCAAACCAAACAAACATTTATTTTCGAAATTTCTATTCAAAAAGTCAAACAGATTAAATTTATCTATTCGATATTTGAAAATACAGCAATGAAAAGCTATAATTATTTTTTGCTTGATGTTTATTTTTTCAGGCAAATGTAACAGCTAATATTTTACCTGCAAATATTTTTTGATCTCAATTTTCGAGTAAAAAATAAAAGCTAAAATTTTACTACTCGTTTTCGGATTAAACGAACATTCGATTTAATGAACATCGCATTTAGCGAAAATTCAATTTTTTATTTCTACTAAGTAAGAAAATTATATTATGAATAAAAATTTTATTTTGTACTCGGTTTAACGAACCTGCAGTATATCAGAACCCGGTATTATTATTCACCCTTATTCCAGTTGGCGACATCGACGTCACGTTAACACCATACCAAAAAAGTGGAGCTTGTCTACTCTCGAAAATAAAACAATTTTGTGCTACTGGCGCTCTATTTCTGTTCTCTAAGATCCAGAAAATAACATGAGCCTGTTAATAGTAGTCAGTTGTTTTTGAAAACGGGTAGACAAGCCCCAATTTTTTGGTATTGTGTTGACGTGACATTGATGTCGCCAACTGGAAAAAGGGTGATTGTATTTGTACAATGTGATAAAAAATCTTTTAACAATTTAAATGTTGTTTGGATACTTAGTAACACATAACAAAGCAGAAAAATCTCTTCCCGGCTAGAATTTGAAACCTGTTCCGAAATATTTTTTAATTAAAACTTTCAGTATGCATATATACTTTGCGTTTTTCTAATTTTTGGAAACTTGAAAACCCCGCAAAAATAGCGCATATTCTAAAAATTGCAAATGCAATATTGGAAATTAATCCCAAAATTTATTTAAAAAAAAAATCATATAATTGGCAATCGGCAGCCAAAAGTCTTGAAAAAATCTCTAAAATGCCAAAAATTCTTAAAAATATGCGAACATCAGTATTGTATTTACCTACCTACTTTCCACAAATTTATATTTAGCTTCTAGATTGCATTATCCAAGTGAATAATTTAATGTGGGCTTAATTAAAATGTAGTCTAAAAATAGTTCGCAATTCATCAAATATTTTTCAAACAATCAGTTCCTATCGTATACATACATATGAACTTTGGACTTTTAGATCGGAATGTTTGGGGAAAATTTCCAAAAAGTAAGAAAATTATATTACGAATAAAAATTTTATTTTGTACTCGGTTTAACGAACAAACCTATATTATTAATAAGCAAACATGTTTTTTTAAATCTCTTTTACAGCCATAATACTGAACCGATTTCGGAAAGATTTACATGTTTTAATGAAGATTTTAGATAGATGTGCACAATCTTAATTTTATTTAAATCGGTTTAGTATTTCGGGAGTTAAAAGCGTTTGTAGTTGCTAACAATACTTGCATACTTATTACACATACATTCAAAGTTTGTATGTGTGTTTGTCCAATTTGCTTTGTTTAAAAATGAGACAGAGTTTTTTCTATATGTATTTTGTAAAAAAGAGAGATAAGTAAGAGAATTTTAAGTTGTTTTTTTATAATGTTTTTTATTTTTCTATTTTACCGTATATATTTATGTAAATGGTTAATATTTAATTACTAGAATGCGGGGGATTTGCCGTCGACCGCTGGATATTACTTGTGTATGACAAAACGATGCACAAAACGAAAATGATGAAGAGCTTGAAGAAAGACGGCTTTTCCACAGTCAAAGTTTACTTTGCAAAGTTTAATTCAGCTGGGAGAAACACAGAATAAGAAAATCTTCGTCTCTCTGTGTTTTGCCCAGCTGAATTAAAACTTTGCAAAGTAAACTTTGACTGTGGAAAAGCCGTCAAACTGAAATTCAAGAGCCCAAAATAAAACACGGATATGTCATTAAGCACTTCGGAATTTGTATTAAATGTGCTCAGCAAAACAATGTTATTAGCACAAATTTAATGGTTTTGAGAGAGCTTCAAGAAGATGCCATTAAAAAAAGATATCCATTCTAATAAGCAGACTGTGTTTATCCAATTTTTTAAATAAATTATTTTTGTATTACGGTGTTTTTATAAATTTTTCCTTTCCTTGTACATATTTTGTAAGAAGTATTAATTTTAAATTACTAGGTTTATTTTTATTAAAATATTAGAAAAACACTACATATTTATAATTATGAATAAAATAGACCACCCTATTAATTTTTAATTTAGTACTGGATATAACGAACAATTCGCTTTAATGAACAGGCCTGACAACAATTTGCTTCGTTAAATCCGAAAACTATTGTACTTTCTTCGAAATGCTGTATTTTATATTTTATTTTACTTGGTTGTCACACGATCAAATTTTCATTCAAATTTTAAATTCTCTCTCACTTTTCTTACCAATACACTCACACTTTTAAAATTTGACGAGAATTTGCTTACAAATTTTCGTTCCATAAAGTGTTTCAAATTACAGGCAAATATTTAAAAAATATTTGTTGTTTATTTTTTTTGTGTTTCTATGATTTTGTTTATTTCCTTTAATAATTTTAGGGAAAAAATTATTTTAAGTTATTTTCTTTATGTCATCTTGCTAAAAAATTTGCTTTAAATTTGAGTGCAGCCTACGTCACAGCTTTAAATTTTTGTGAATTTTGACAAGCTGTATGTGTAAAAATCTTGAATGAGAATTGAAAAAAATGTTGATGGTGTGTGTGACTGCAGGGTTAGAAAACTTTCAAATAATTTTTTTTTGTTCAATTCACAAACGTTGCAATCTATAAAACTTTAACTAATAAAACTATGAAACTAGTGAACAGTCAGTTTTAAGTCCACGTTGTTATGCAGTGCATCTAAACGTCAAACACATTAAAGAAGAAATCGACAAGAGGATACAATAGATTTCAATTAGAAATGAATTAAACTTACTGGAATATTAATTTTGTTTAGATTTCGAAAAGTTTTATTAGCTATTTATACATAAAACTTCAAATATTATGAATTAATTTTTCTTGTTTTAATTTGACATAAGACATTTGGAAAATATAGGAAAAAATGTTGTAGGTACAATTTTATTTCAAAGTAATTACCAACAACATTTAAAAACTATTGTAAAATCTATTGACATACAATTCCGGCAATTCAAAAAACAAGAATTATTTATAGACAAAGATCCCATCATGCCCGCGTCATGGCCCTTGAAAAAAACCGAGTATAGACTGGAGATGGGCATCGCTAACATGGAATGTGTGATCATGCGTGGTCGTATTAGGTTATTGTTTCAATCATGTGAGCGTGCATGAACGTGAGTTTACAAAAATTGATCTTAAGTGAGCGTGCATGAGTAGATTTTTAGCGTGATTGTTTCCGTTTTTTTGGCTTTTTTGTAATTTTTTATTGTTTTATAGTTTTTTCGTATTTCATGAACGTTACTTTTAGTGATTATATCTAATTTTTTTCACGTGAACATGCATGAAGGTGAGCCAAAAATATAAGGTCGTGCATGAGCGCACATGAGTAAGCTATTTTTATCGTCAGCGTGAATGAGCGTGAGTGAAAAGCCATCTTTAGTAACAACTTACCGAAAACATCACATCAGCACGTCACTGCTATTATTTATTGTGTTTTTTTTTAAATAATAACATTTACGGTCCCCGATAGAAAGCGGTTTCGGCTCTAGACCTAAGTCAGAAATTATAGTGAAAATTACAGTTTTGATTTTAATAATCAAGTTTGAATATATGTAATTCAAATAAAAGTTCATGTTAAATGTAGCTTGAAAAGAATTCAATAGCAGCCCTCGTATATTTTTTAAGTAGGTGTGTTATATGAATAATAATACGCAAATCAGATGTACTAAGAAATCACAAGAAGCAAAGTCTACGCACTTGTAATTCATACATTCAATCAATCCATCCAACCAACCAATCCATAATTTCAAACATTCCTCTTTTCATTCCTTCATTCATACTTTCCGACACTTAACAAAAAAAACAACAACCATACAAACACGGAAGACATCCATTACACTCCACTCCATACGCTTCTTTTGCAGCTAATTTTATTTCACTTATAAATTAATAACTTTTTTCTTTTGTTTGTTGCTGTTCTTTTTTCAACTCAATTAACATGCGTTACATGAAGCAACTTGTTGTTGTTGGGTTTTGACTTTCAATGTGAATGGCCATTAAACACACGCTGACTGTGACAGATCCACACAAAAGAACAATATACCAGAGTTTTTGGGGTGTCCTTTAATTGTTTATGTGAAGAAGTTTAGGCATTTGCACCCATTTCTGTAAATCATTTAATTAATTAATTACCTTGAAGAAAATGTCAAAAACTGATGTTGTTTTGATTTATTTAACTAAAAAGAGTTAAATTTGTCAATTGAACGTTTAATTATTACACAAGAATGTACAGAGAAAGAAATTCATAAGTTCAGAAGAATCTCATCTGTGTTACGGTGTAAACACAACTGAAACGAAGGACGAACTTTTCGTAGCGAATATTTGTTGGAGAAAATAAAATAGACATGAGTGTATGAAAATGTATGAAAATCAGTACATCTACCGATTAAGATTTATTTCTATTTCTTACGTCGACGAACGACGACTAAATTGATACAGAGTGATCGGGTTTCTTTTTAATTTTTCAACCGATTTAGAAAATTATTTTTCCATTTGAAATACTATACATTTGAGTTGGCGGCACATTTTCACCTCTATCGTGAATAATAAGTGGAATTTTTGTTTCATGAAATGTTTGTTCCCCTCAAAGAGAAAATTGCTATTGTTAATCTCCCGTGAACTTTTTTTCCCGCTATCAGTTCTCAGTGAATCTATATAAGGGAAGAAGATTTGTAAAGCTTACAAATTAAAGAAATTCAAGTTTAATAAAGAAATTCACATTTTTGGTTATGAATTAAATGTTTTTAAATGTAAATAAAGACGTGTTTAAAATATTTTAGGTGCAGTGAATGATTCTATACCAAAAAGATGCATACTCTGTCCAAAAAGGTTTTGTGGGGAATTATTATTAAGAATAATGAACAGTATTTACTGATCTTTTCCTTAAAAGAAATATTTATAAACTTAAAATTATAATTAGAAGGAAAATGTCAGGTCATTTCACCTGCAAAAATTAAGAAATTTATTTTCTCATGCGAACATTTTTCGCGAGAATTATTCATGATTGGAACATCAGGGAAAAGGGAAATATTTCGGGGGAAATAATATTCACGATGTACGCGTGTTTGTTTGTCATTGATTTAACAACTTTCTCTATGGACTAAAAGCAAATAAAACACCATCAAAACACTTACAATTTTCTATGTAAAAGACCGACCCGACCCTTTCTTCCCTACAGCCAGATCATTTAACGTGTAATATTTTCAATGGCTTAACAAAACAAATTCTATTTAAAAAGAAAATAGAAATTCAATTAGATTTATTTTGGGCATGAAGCCTTTGTATCCAATAAACATCCTGATTTTCTTTGTATCGGAAAACACCAACAAAGTAACCACAAAAGAGTCATGTTACTTTTTGTAAAACTTTCTGGGATTGCTGAAGGAGCACATATACACATGTTGATAATGCAGCAAATACAATTGGCAATACAATAATAAATACAAACATTCAGAATTTATTCCCAAAAGCAATTTAGCTGTCCAGTATAGTTTAAATGAGGACGGCGAAAAAAGTTAAAAAAAATACAAAAAGCAGCTATTAATGTCTAAATATTTTAATGCAATTGAAATGATAGAAAAGCATTTAATAAATTAAATTTGATAAAACTAAAGTTATTTAAAAATGTCTGATATTTAAAAATTTACAATTTTACAAATTTACAATGCCAAACAAACGAGTGGCCGGATACCAAGTGGTCAAACTCTGGACATCAACTGTTCAGTGGTTTATTTGTTCTCGTTTTTATTTTGAATTTTCGCTAAATCATCCATCCTCTCGTTTGCGTGTACAAAATCCATGGGCTACTATTTGTAAATTTTAATTAAAATAAATAAATGAATGTTGCCCAAGCAAACTAAAACTAAAGGAGTTCAGAGAAAAATGTTTATAAATGTTTACAGAATAAAATTGAAATAGATTTGAATTTTGTAAAGGACATGACAGTTAGCCAAACATTATTTACGAGTAAATATTTTCAAAAAAGTAAATTTTTAAAAAATTTGCTTTTTAAAATAAAGTAACTTTTAAAAGGGGTAGTCCTTTTCACAAAAAAATTATTTTTGTTTCAAAAGTATTTTTCTAAGAAAATGCAGCGAAAAACTCTAAAATACGACTTGAATTACCAAAACTGCAAATTCAATTGAATGTGCTGTTAAAGTTCAATTTTCGACGAATGTTTTTTAGAGGTTCAGAACTTAGTTGGCAACATTTTGTTTTATTTTAAAAAGGATTCGACTGCTGTTTTTTGGTTAGTTTGGCCTCAAACGAGACCAGAGATGACCCCAGATGGCATGCTTTAGTTATTCTATCTTTGTCGCACGATAATCCGATATTACATTATACATTATATTGCTATCTCTTTTCATTTATAATCAGATGGCGGGAAGAGCTGATTTTATATAAAATATAACCTCATTGTTGCCTGCCATCTTATAATGAATAGAGCCACGCCCGAGCAACACTTTAAAATTCTTAAAATTTCCAAAATACTTTAAAAGAAATTATCAAAAAATTATTAAAAAAAGGAATAATTTGGCTCAAGTTTAAATCTGACTTTATCAATATCTTTTTAGTTTAAAAAATTTTTAATAACTTGCAATTATTTAATCATCAGCGTTCTTTGTTCGATTTTACCACTTGTCACTAAAAATACCAGTGACTAGGAATATCGACTATTTAATCGTGTTATTTATTTTACGTATAAATATTATGTATTAAAAACGAATAATTTCACGTAATTGTCCTGTTGATTAGCAAACCAGATCGTGCGATCGAGGCCCATTAAATTACTTTCTTGTGGGAGTTTTCAAGTCACTTGTCTACGCCGATAAGCCAGAGACAATTGAAGACTTGGAACAAATCATTCGGCGATTTACTGACGAAATACGTCTGCAATTGCTGCGAAAAGTGTGCGCGAGTAGTTTAGTTCGAATTAGAGATGGGGCTGTGAGTAACTTTTCACTCACGCACACGATAACAAAATTTAACTCATGCACGATTTTATATTTTCGTCTCACCTTTATATACGCTCACGTGAGTGGTTAAAATGCGTGAGCTCTTGAAATACTTACAAAAAAATAAAAAAATTAAACAAAAAATTTTTAAATTATATGAAAAAAACAGAAGAGCAATAATAAATCAGGAAATAATCATGCCAAAAATCTACTCATGTACGCTCCATTTTCTCACGTTTATGCACGATCACGTGATGATTAAAACTAATGACGATCCTGCGTGATCACGATAAATCTTTAGTTTGAAATTTTCCTGGAGCGGAATTCTCGAAACTATAAAGGTAAGCGATTGTTAAAAGTGCTCGGAAGGAAATATTGTGTTGAGTATATAAAATAAAAAATAAACGCCCCCAAAAATTTGCATCGAAAATTCGCTCTAATTGTAAAAGTTTCGTTGTCACAGCGTAACATAAAGAACATATTTATATAGTTTTAAAAATTAAATTTAACAAAGTTATCTTTAACTGTTATAAATATTTATTTTGGGATTTTATTATAAATACCAGATTAACCCGGTGCGTTCTGCTACCCGCCACCACAATTTCCTAAAAAACTAGTTTTAGTAAACCTTTTTCATATAAAAAAAATTCAAATTGGTCCACAAATAACAAAGTTATTTTATAATAAATTTTTTTTCCACCAAAAAATTAGTGAACCTTTTCCATATGCAAAAAGATTTTGAAAATTGGTCCACAAACGACAAATTAATTTGATAGAACACTTTTTTGGCGGGCACATTTCGCCTTAAAAAAATAAAAAAATTTAATGAACGTCTATCTTCTCTCTTAAAAAATCTCTCTCTTCTCTCTGTAAAAAAACTATGTGAAAGGAGTAACATAATTTAAAAAAGTGCCATAATTCAATCCAGAGTCCCAGATAAATGTTGTGAAAATTATGTCAGGAAGATCGGTCCAAAAGGCCTGGTTTCCTATAAGGTACAAACAAACACACACATTCCGTTTTATATACACATATAATCGTAGATTCAGCACTAAATATTTTAATCTTAGGACGAGCAATATTTAAATTAAATTGATATACAGTATATTTCGTTTAGCTGCATTTCGCTTAACTGCATTTTTCGTCTAGCTGCATAAAATACAAAATATTGTGTATAATGGAAAACTTTTGCTAGAAAATAAATCGTGTACGTGCTTTTTGTTTAAATGCATATTGTGGAGAACTGCATTAAATTTTTGTTTAACAATGTTTATTTTTAATACAAAATAATTTACTTAACTGCCTCATAAAACAAAAAATCTTTATTATACCAATGATAATAAAATCTCAAAATAAAAAAAGAGACATATTAAATTTTAGAAGAGCTCTCTTGCCACGTGCAAAAAAAATTTGATATTAGAGCGAAGGATCCGAGATGGCATAAGTGGCGCCCAGAATTTGCTGTCGGCTTAAAAGTCACCACCGATGAAGTGTACAAAAAACTAAAAGGGCCGTATACAAAAGCGTGGTCAAAGAATTTTTTTTTGGAAATTGTTTTCAACTAGTCTTTCATCCCAGGGGGTGACTGGCTCAAATTTTTTTCGAATCACGTGCATACCGGGGAACGAATCCGATACTGATTTGGCGGAGGCTTTGGTTTTTCGTTTTAATAAAATCCGAATTCATTCTACTTAGTATGTACAGATGTGCCTATTTCATTGTTTTAATGAATTGTTTTCGTTTTTAATGCTTTCATTAATAATAAATTAAAAACAATGAAATTGATTTGTTGTGGTTAGCTAATCTATATGCCATCATTTCGGTGGCTGCTAATGCCAATTCTTCAGTAGATATCTAAAAACGGTTCCACATTTGTTGTCCTCCAATGGAGGAACTATCAAATGCTAAATAGATGAACCACATTTAAAAACTCTTATGCTTATAAAGGGTCCGCCATCTAACGTTTTTTTTCAACTACACCATTTTTTAATGTAATTCAGAAAATTCCAAATGAAATTGAGAATTTCAAGTTTAAATTCAGAAAGTTCCAAATGAAATTGAGAATTTCAAGTTTAAATTCAGAAAATTCCAAATGAAATTGAGAATTTCAAGTTTAAATTCAGAAAATTCCAAATGAAATTGAGAATTTCAAGTTTAAATTCAGAAAATTCCAAATGAAATTGAGAATTTCAAGTTTAAATTCAGAAAATTCCAAATGAAATTGAGAATTTCAAGTTTAAATTCAGAAAATTCCAAATGAAATTAAGAATTTCAAATTCTAAATGAAATAAAAAATATATTGAAATTGTATTTAACAAATTTACTAATACATACATACATATGTAACATTAAAATAATGCAGATATAAAATAATTATAAATATGTACATGTTTGCATCATTTTACTGCCCAACAGGCATATCATCTAATTGCAGAGCAGTTTGATAGAATGTAGTTGTGTGCTGTATAGCTCTACTGCAATCTCCGGTAGTTATGCAGGACTTGGAAGTGTTTATTATTTCTTCAAGATATGTCAGCCTCTGCTCACCTACATTTGGCGGACTTACATTTGGTATATTCATTTTGGATTTTACACTACTTTTAATTTTGGACCAAATAATTTCAATAGGGTTAAGCATTGGTGAGTAGGGACTCAATCGCAAAAGAATTGCTGGTGTATTTTCAAAAATTTGATGTAAGCGACTGTGGCAGGGAGCATTATCGCATACCAAGACGAGTTCAGATAACTGATTCCCCAAATCCTCCCATTTCTCAAAAAGCCCTCTGACCCATTCATTTGCAGTATCGGCGTTGAATGAACCTCTACGACTATTCATTTGGACAACGCCTGACGCACAAATTGCACCTATTAAATGTATGTTGGGGCCACGGGAAGTAGGTATCGTTTGTACTGTACGGGATCCAACACGAGACCAACCACGTTTTCGACGGCAAAATAAGTTGAAGTTAGTCTCATCTATCCAGACCACTTGTTTTCCAGCTCTAACAAAGTCGTTAATTTTGTTGACATATACCGCACGCTTTTCTTTATTAAGTTGACTGTTCATTGATATTGGTTCTATATGAACGGACTTTATAGAATACATCTTACCGTGAAGAGCATTACTTATAGTTGTGATGGAAACTTGTTTGTTAAATTCGGTAGTTATTTTTTCAGACATTTGACGGAGTGTTAACTCTGGCTTTTCTTCTACCCAATTTAAAATAATATTTAGTTCCCCATCACTTAAGGATCGGGGCTTTTTTCCACCTCTTTTCATTGAACTTATATTTGCTTTTGTCACCCAACAATGCGCAGTTTTGTAGCATATATCTAAGGATCTCGCCAATTCTACCCAATCACTTCCTTTATTGGCTGCATCCATTATGCGATGTCGATCTGTACTCGAGTACCTTTTGTATGTCTTCCGTTGAACACGTTCTGAACCTTTTAGATTTTATGCAATATTTTAAAGCATTATAAGTCATCGACAAATTTCAAGCTGTATACTAACCTTCTATTTCTCCTCTCCATATAGGACAATGGGTTCTAACCAAAGATATACATTTTTCATGAAATAAGTGGCGACACGGTATAAGTCGCTTTATTACCCCACGTGTCATGTTGCATAAACATATTCCACAATTATCTTTTAATTCCATTTTCCTCGCTCAAGTAATTAAACATTATGTTATTGCTTTCCCGTAACATTATTTAAAAAGCTTACTTGACCAGAAAATAATTGAAGTTTATGTAATTTGTTTCAATTATTTTTTGCCTTAAGTAATATCATAATTGATTAAAGCTGTGTTCTTTCTATGTACATATTACCTATTTGTTTAAAACAAATCAATTTCTTAATATTATATAGAACTTTCTCAATTTCATTTGAAATTTTCCCAACTTCATTTGGAATTTTCTGAATTTGAACTTGAAATTCTCAATTTCATTTGGAATTTTCTGAATTTAAACTTGAAATTCTCAATTTCATTTGGAATTTTCTGAATTTAAACTTGAAATTCTCAATTTCATTTGGAATTTTCTGAATTTAAACTTGAAATTCTCAATTTCATTTGGAATTTTCTGAATTTGAACTTGAAATTCTAAATTTCACTTGGAATTTTCTCAATATCATCGGTAATGTTCTGAATTACATTGAAAAATGGTGTAGTGCTTATTTCGTGAATGGTAACATTTAGCTCATGTCTGATTTGACAGATAATAAGTTTTATCCTTCCGCTGAACGAATATGGTTGTGTATACGCTTGAACAACGCTGGGAAATATCGACTTACAGAAGATGCCGATTTTGCCAAAAAAATCATCTTTTCAGATGAAGCTCATTTTGATCTTGGCGGGTATGTAAACAAGCAAAATTGTCGCATTTGGGGCACAGAAAACCCGCACACATACATTGAAAAGCCGACGCACCCAAAACGAGTCACTGTTTGGTGCGGATTTTGGTCCAGAAGCATAATTTGGCCATTTTTCTTCGAAAATGAGCAAGGAGTGGCCGTTACAGTCAATGGCGATCGTTATCGGGCCATCTTGAACGAATTTTTGTTCACAAATATTGAAGAGGAGGATATTGGCTACATTTGGTTTTAACAGGACGGCGCTACGTCCCACACAGCCGAAGCTACACTCAATGTTTTGCGCCCTGTTCAGCCGCAGAGCTGATGTCGTTTGGCCACCTCGTAGCTGCGACTTAACACCGTTGGACTATTATTTGTGGGGTGCCGTCAAAGATAAGTATTACGCCGACAAGCCAGAGACAATTGACGCTTTAAAGGACAATATTCGTGAAGCCATTGGTGAAATACATCTGCACACAATCGATAATGTGCTTAAAAATTGGACCGATCGTGTAGGCTACTGCATGGCCAGCCGAGGCAGCCATTTGAATGAAATTATTTTTCATTATTAAAATTATTTCATTGTACTTTTAAATAAAGAAAGAAATTGAGAAAATATTTAGTAGTTTTTTTAATAGCATTTTCAAAAAAAAAGTTATCTGGCGGATCCTTTAGTTGGACTAAATTTATTTTTGCAATAAAAAACAATTTTTTAGATAAGAGCATTTTTAGACAGATAAGTGAATTCACTTAGCAGCATTAATGTGCAGCTAAACGAAAAATACTGTACAAACAAGTGCACATGTAAGTATGCCTGAGTGTTTGTATGTTCTTTGACTACTTCCTTCCCAAATAGTATTCCATATCACGTTTTTTATGTGTATTTCGAGTACGAAAATGCGACGCCAATGTTAACGCCTTGAATTTCGTGTTCAAGTCATTCATTATTTTGTAGTTTGTTGCTTTTGTAAATAATTGCTTCTAATGGCCAAGAAAAATACACACAAAACAAAAAAAAAAACGCGGCAGGTAGGTGGGTCTAACATTCGTTTGTTTGTACTTTCAGATGGTCAGACTCATGGTCTCACTCATTAAATACAAGTGCTACTCTACTACCAATGAAATATGTACATATTTTATATAGAGCGAAAATAGCTGCCGTTTATGTTTGTTGTTTTCAGTTTTATTTTTAATTTTTTATTTTTTTTATAATATTACAATTTTTCTTGGCTGTTGTTTTAATGTGTGTAGCATTTTGTTGCCTCTAATTGCAATAATTTATTTAATAAATTATTTCTAACGCATTCTTAACAACAAAAGTAGCAGCAATAATAATTTAACAGCATTAAAATTGTTTTTTTTTATACTCCCGGTGAGAAAATTCACATTAACAACGCGGAGATGGAAAACTGAAAATTTTTATTTTATACTCTTTTTTTGTATGGAATTCGAATGTTTTCTATTTATTGGCGAAATAGTAAATTCGCTGCCATGAAATAACGTACAATCAAAATCACTTAAAGGCAAATAAAATAACTGGTTCCAAGAACTCTATTAACGAATGTTACAAGTTTTAGGGTTTTTAAAGCCACCCATTATTGTCATGAGCATCCAATGTAAAATTTTGTTAACAGTCTTGCTTGCCTGCTTGCATTATCATATGAAAATTTTAAATAATACACTACAAGGTGCCTTGGGCAGACCCGGTAAGAACTATGTTGCTAAGTCATCAATATACATAAATATTTAATTGAATTTAGTCTAGAGTTTTGGTTTTCTCCTGTGGAATATTTTTGCATATTTCTTACCTATTTAAGGAGGGTCTGATTCACTATCCTACACGATCGCACGATTTATTTACAGGAAAAATTTACATAAGTCTGACCGACTTAAAAAATCGCTTCGAAATGGCGTTTTAGGTGCCACACTATTAAATAAAAATGATGCACAAACATCTCTTTGTTATTTTGTGTATATACATACATATGTACATGAAATCCATTATAATAAAAAATACTTTGCTTTCGTTGTTTTAAAAATAGAAAAAGTGCATATAAAATTTTAGCGAATGAATAAAAAGTTTAAATATTATTATCATTGGTGCTGTTTATTAATAAATACTACTCTGATCGCACGAACTCTATAATTTTCTGAAAATTATCATAAGATTTACCAAATCGCATGACCTGCGAAAAAAATCTGTCACACAGCAGCATTTTTAGTCCACACTACCATACTTTTATAGCACACATTCCATATTTGGCAGACCGTAGCTACGATTATGTAGGATAGTGAATCACGGACTTTAGCAATCTTTTAGTTTCAATTTGTGACAACAATAATAACGAACAAGAAACATACAAAATTGACATCCCTTAATAATTCGTCACTGCATGCGTTGGTCTAACAATGCACTACTTCATTCATAGAAAAACAGTAAAAGTGTCGGTTTCTTTTTGTTAAAAGTTTTCTCCACTTCAAATTATGCAAGATTTTTCGGAGTAGAAGCAGACTTCGCTCAACATGCGCTTCCTTGAACACAGTCTCGGTATAACACCTTTCGTATTTCTTGGTTAACAACAAAAAAAAAACTCAGTTTTAAACGGTTTCGACAAACAGTTTTTCATTCATGTATATATGTACTTTTTAAACCTTTCGAATGGAGAACAATATTTAAGAGAGGTTAAAAAATGCATTTCACCATGTGAAGAACTTCACACAAATCTTTACAATAACCAAACAGAAAAACAGATTTTTTAAGGAAAAAAAAAAATAACAATACTCGTATGTAGAGATGAAGAATAAATTTTATGATGAAAATTTTTTTGTGGTTTTATAAAAAATGAAATATGTAGCTGAAATTATATTTTTTGAAAATCGTGGAACGTAACCATTTTTTTTGCACTGGTTTCTTGAATAGCTTAAAGGCCTCATTAGTTTTTACTTTTCGTTGCCGTTCTGTGCCGTTCTTTTCTGTAGAAAATATTTCTTACTTGTTCTGTGTCAGAGCTTTTGGACGACGTAATAATAGGAATGCATATTTTAAATGTTTGCAAAATGTATTTTATTTAAAAAAAAATATAGAAAATTTTTCAAAATTTTAATTAAATTAATATTTTGTGACTTTTAAAACAAAATTTGTAATATTTCACACCACAAAAAACTAATCCATACACACTCTTAGCTGTCACTTAACATTGTATTCTATTTTCTACAGAATAGTCCGCAACAGAACAGAACGAAAAAGTAACAACAAACCACACATACGGGTTTTCTATCGAAAAGAAACAAAACAGCTGATCCGTAACAGAACAGAACGTACAAACTAATTCTGCCTTTACACGGCATTTTCGTGGAACGTAACTCTCGTGTTAAATGTGGTATACCTGTACTCGTTATATTTTGCTACAAAATATTTGAATCATCTTAAAATACTTTAGTATTAAACTCTCCATCTCTGTTCGAAAATCATTGAACAACGAACATCAAACGAATGCACAGCCATGCACACACACACACACACGATCACACATTTAATGCCGCATGATTGTAACAATTTAAGTCAAGTTCAAAGTTGCATTTGTTTTGTCAACTATTTTCAACGTTCCAACGTTTTTATTTGAAACAAGAAAATAAATGTGTTCGTGCTGGTCGTTTATTAACAAAATTTCCTTATGAATAATTGCCAGTGTATTCCTAAAAACATTATGTAATTTTTGTTTGTTTGTGTTTTCCATTTACGGGGAAGTGAATGAATGTGTTTTGTGGCCATTCGTTTATAATTGATTTGCCGGTCATCAATATTGATTTGACAACCACAATATCTCGCGAACCCCTTAAGCGATTTCGTTTTCGACGCAGCTTTTCAACTCAAAAAAGCAACCGAATCTTGAATTTTGATTTGGTAAGAAGTTTTGGAGCAAGTAAATAAAACACATATTTTTTGAAAAATTTTCCACAACGATATTCATATCTCGGGGGGATCAATCAATTTTAGTCTAATTGGTGTCAGTCAGTCATCGTTGCTTTTTAGCAATTAGTATTCAATCGGATCAGTAGTAATAAACATTTTTGCACTCGTACATTTGAGGCCACCAAAACAATCTAAAATCGAAATACAATAAAACGAAATTTCTGAAAATCCAACGTTTTGGCGAAAAATAGAAATAACGACCGAAAGCAAAATTGCAGAAAGCGAAAAAACTTGAATTTTCAGGATAAGTATTTTTCTTTAACATTTTTATTTTGTTTTATATAAAAAAATTTTTACATTTTGACAATTTTGCAAATATTTCGTGATACAAAGATTATCTGAGAATATATATACTGCAATACCAACTTATAATGTACATATGTACCTTCTCTCAGGTGCGGATCCAGCCTAAGCTTCTGGATGGCCTAATTTTGAATGAACCATACAATTTCTAAGATTTTCCTTTAGCAACACGATGAAAATGGGGGATATTTTATTCATTTTGGTAGGGAAAATAACCGCGCCTGCTAACTACTACATATTGTCATACAAAATACAAAAGAGCCAAACATATTCTTTTCATAATTTTCCAGCAGATTTTAAGAACTTTATAAAATGCAAGCAATTGTGATTATAAGAAATCTGTTTTCTTCAATGATATTATCCTGAGAAATCGTGGGCAAAACTATGAAAAATGAAGTTAGAGCCTTTGGCATTTCAGACGATATGTATGAATGTACTTTCTAAAGAAGAAAACTTGTACGGAATCGTCTAATCAATTTCGACCAACCAAAATAGCAAATTTTAAATCTTAAGATATTTTTGAAATTGCAACTTTTAGATTAACTAAAAAGTTTGTTTAGAAACACATACAACCGGATAGCCGGACAGTATTGCAGACTAAAGCCACGTGAACATGGACGAACACCATGAAAAGCTTTTCTGTTTTTGTCATCGTTGTTGTTTTTGCTGTCACTGTTGTAAAGAACAATTAACCAACATACAAAGAACTGAAAGAGTACCGAATTAACAGCAGAAGCTTAAAACCATCATCGAACATTTTCATTTAAACAAAGACAAATAGCCGTCATTAAAGAGGACACGAATGAACGATACAAAGGAAACAAAGTGGCCAACAACATTGAAATAAAAAAATAAACAAACAGACTTCTCATATCCATACACACATACATACACATGCAGAAGTACATACGGATGTACACTGAAATATACAAACATGAAAGTATGTGTGTGTGTGTGTGTGCTGAGTGCAACTCATTATTTGTGTTGGCATTCGTATGCAAATTGAGGTTGCACATAGTTTTACAGAGTTGGTATTATGTTTAACCATCATACTACACACATAGTATGTCAAATGACAGCCGCTGTGACATACAAGAAGTACGACAGATTGTCGACTCACTGACTGAATGTCGGAACAGCTAGCTGACCAAACGTATCTGAAATGACTGAAGACCTTCACCGCCATCATTATTATCGTTGTTGTCATCATCATTGTCAGTCGTTTACTAAAGGTTTCATTGGTTTTACTACTCAATGTACCACCTTCCAGTTATGTTTACTTCGCTTTCATCATGCAACACTAAACATTCAAATGAACTTTATGTTCTTCCTTTGACGCATGTAAATCCTTTTGACACCAAAATCCACTGCAGTAAAGTATAGAAGTGGATTGTTTAGGCGACTTTATGAAATGTTCAAAGCAGACTGCAAAGCAAGTCAAAAACTTTTTTAAACTACTTTAAAAATTAAAAAAATTATTTTTTTAAAGAGCATTTTCGCATTTTTTATGAAAGATTTATTTAAAAAAAATCTTTTTAAAAAGTACTTTTTTTAAAGTGCCAAAAATAATATGTTCATTTGAAATATTGAGAGTAAAAATAAAAATTAAAAATTAAAAAAATAAAAATCCATAAAAATAAAATTTTACTACTAAAACACAATTTTATTAAAACATTTATGGTCTTATTCATAAACGAGTAATAAAGTTAGAGTAGGTTTATTTTTGGAATTTTATATGGGAAAAACCCGGTTTTAGTGCACGCATTAATTTGATTGATCGTTTATGAATATGACAGTGAAACTTCAGCAAAAATCAAAATTTCATACAAAAAGTTATCGTGCAATTCTTCGAACTATATTGGTTTAAATGACGGTTTCAAATTTAGCACGAGTTCGACTATTCAATTTCTTGATTCAAACTAAAAAGTCATTCAAAATAAAAAGTACCTTTCTTTTTAAAAAGTACTTCACCAAAAATGACCCTTAAAGATAATCCTTTCTGAAAAAGTACTATTGAAGAACGTACCCTTTGAAAAATATACCTTTTTTAAAAAACACTAATAAAAAAGTAATTTAAAAAAAAGAAGTACCTATTCAAAAAATTTCCTTGAAAAAAGTATTTTTTCATAAAATACACTCTTTTTAAAAAATGTACCATTGAAGAAAGTATCATTTAAAAGCAACGGATAATATTTACATACGAGTACATGCGTGTGAAAAAACTAATTTAAATTTAATTTAAAACTAAAGAATTATCTTAAAAAAAGTGCTTCACCAGTACCTTTTTTAAAAGGTACCTTTAAAAAAGAACCTCATTTTTCAAAAAAAATACCGTTTAAAATCTTCGTATTGAAAATAGTAAATTTTAAGAAAAGTAGCGTTAAAAAAATATTGAAATTTAAAAAAAGTAATTTTAAAAGAAGTATTTTTTTAAAAGTACCATTTAAAAAAAGTACATATCTTTAAAAAATTACTTTTAAAAAAGCGCCTTTCAAAATAGCATTTTTCAAAAAAGTACCTTTTTTAAAAGGTACCTTCAAAAAAGAACCTCATTTAAAAAAAAAAATACCGTTTAAAATCTTCGTATTGAAAATAGTAAATTTTAAGAAAAGTAGCGTTAAAAATATTAAAATTTAAAAAAAGTAATTTTAAAAGAAGTATTTTTTTAAAAGTACCATTTAAAAAAAGTATATATCTTTAAAAAATTATTTAAAAAAAGCGCCTTTCAAAAGCTTTAAGAGAAAAGCATTTTTCAAAAAAGTACCTTTAAAAAGGTACTTTTTAAACAAGAATCTTTTAAGGAAGTACATTATTTAAAATAATTAAATTTTAAAAGTTTATTTTAAAATAGTAACTTTTAGAAGAAGTAAGTGTGTACATTTCCTTTAAAAAATTAATATTTCCCAAAAAGTACTTCCTTCACCAAAAAGTACCTGGCAAAAGCATTCGCAATATTGCAAAATGTATTGAAAAATATTTCAAACTGATTTTTATAAAGGTAGCATCGCTAATTTTATTCATGACGCTTCTTACACTTTTAAACTCTGTCCCATCAAAATGTGTTTGTTTGCCACCGAGTTTGCAGTAAAACAAAAATGTTTGTTAACACAATTCTGTTGCTGCTGAGCTGACATTGCTGTTGCCGTTGTCGACGTGTCGCCATCAATTGTTTCGTTAAGTTTTATGAGAATGCAACTGAGTGTGAGTAACAACCTTGGGTTGAAAAGTGTCGAATGGTGTTGTAATACGGGATGTAATCGTATTAAAGTTAAAAATCATTACAATATTGGAGGAAAAAAAAGAAAATCAACTGACCAAAAGCGACGAACTAAGCGAACTATTAAATAATGAGTGAATGAATGCATTAAATAAAACAAAATATCGCCTGACATCAGATAATAAGTTTTATATTGTGTATTATAGTTTATTTATTTCGTTTTTTTTTTCTTTAATAGCTGACAACAACGCTGGCTAACTTGAACTTATTGCAAAGATTTTATAAAAATATCTGCTTTTAATTCACATTTTATGCAATCCAAATTTGTTACTCATGACTTACATCATTTACATTTATACATGTGTATGGATGTATGTATGCATGCATGTATGGGTATGGCACATACATACATACATACATACATGTTTTAACTTTGATGTGTGTCTCCCTGGTTTTGAGTGGATTTTTAATGTCTTCTATTCTATTTCACGAAAATAAAATTTGATTAACTTCAACTTGTAGAAACGTACAATTCATTTTAATGCTTCCAACTTATTTACAAACAAATTAAAATTCACTCATGTTTCTTTTTACCATTTTAATTAATCTACATATTTGTAATATTTGTCTTTTCTGTTGTCTTATCATCATCATCGTCATATTTCTTTTTGTTTGCTTGGTAAATTGATCACGTTCACTTTAATTTAAGTTTTGTTTTTGATTGTGAACAACCTTTTAAAAAATTCATTATTTTCCAATAAAAATGTGTCCACCTGTAATCTCGTCAGGTGCTTTTTTTATGTAAATTAAAAATGTTTAATTTCCTTATTCTATTTAATGAAAATGAAAAATAATAACTGCGTTTTACAAAATTTTGCGTAGAATTTTAACAGTTCTCATGAATAATTTAAAAATAAATTGCGCTAAATTTTTTATGCTCGTGTTCATGCACGCTCACATGATTGAAACAACAATGTAAGCACGGTCATGAATGATCATGAATGATTCACGCTAATCACGGGAGCGGTGCCCAACTTTTTTTAAACGAGAATTTATGCTGTCATAATTTCTGTTAGAGAATTTTTTAGAAGAATTATAACAATTATGGAAACCTTTCAGATGTCAGAATGTAATTTTACTCTCCTAATAATCATATGAAAAAAATTATTTATGATTTTAACGAAATTGAAAAAAAACATCTGTTTAATAAAGCTTTTTCATAATTATGATTATAATCTAACAAAAAAAAATGGTTTTATTTATTGTAATCAAATATTTAATATTAAACGTTTAATTTTGTTAAAAAAATTAAATAAATATGTATTTACTAGAATCAATAACAATTAATTGACACAAATTATCAAAAAAAAATACAACTGGCGACAAACCCAAAAACTCCCTTTTCTGCTTTTTAATTCTGTTTAATATCAAACGAAGCTTGACAATTTAAAATACAGTCGAATCTCGATAATCGAAATTTCATATTAACGAGAGTTCTAATTATAAAGAGGGAGAGAAGATGGAAAAAAAATTCAAATTAACAAGAGTTTAATTGAAATTTCAGATTGATTATTGTAAACTTTCTTACAGTTATATCCAAAAGTATAAGTACATAATTATAATGATATAAAAAGTACGAAATTTTCTTTTGACTGAACGAGTTCAATCTGTCTTTGTCCAATGAATTTTCAATTGTGATTAGAGCTGAAAGCGTGACATAGAAACTAAAGCAAATGATTTTAATTTTTTTTTTGTTTCAAAAATAGAAACAAAATTACATTATGAATTCAAATTATAGATTGTAGAAAAACTAAACTTCAAATTATAGAACGTTGACGGGCAGGATGTCATTTCTATAGAGCAACGCATATAAACTAAAATAAATGAATGTTTAATTTATTTTATATTTTGCATAAAACACAGTACATTAAAATAATTAAAATTTTAGAGCGTCGACGATAAATATGCCATTAAAATAATTTCAAATTTTCCAGGAGGCCAAAATTACATAGATTTTTTTCAATTTATTGAATGTTTTTGAACAGGCCTGGAAAACATTTCAAATTATCGCGAGATTCATATTAAGAAATTTAAAATTATCAAGAGTCCACTGTACATACACCTGGACGACTTAATAATAAAATATCAATATTGATTGAAATTAACAAACAAAATGACACAATCGATTTACATTGAAGTAATACTTGGAGTCGAGTGTTGTTTTACACACAAAAAAAAAGAAAAACAGTATTTAAGCGGTTTATTAAAAAGAAAATAAATATTGAATATGAAACATCAGTGCAGAAAGAACACACACTCGTTCCTACAAAAACGTATATAACGTAATGTGACACTTCTGGTTTTGACTCTGACTGACTGGCGTCATTTTTTGTGTTGTGTGTTTTGTTTTTTTTTTGCTTTCTTGAAACAAACAAATAACAAATTTGTTTTTTTTTTGTTTGACAAATGTGTGTCATTTATATCGATTTCATGGAATAAATTAATTATGATGGGAGATTTGTGGGAAAGCAGCCGAATTAAATCATTGACTAATTTTTATTACAGCAAATTAGGAAGTGAATACGGGTTACGGGTTAGTAGGTTATAGGATGAAATTAACGCTTTTCCTGTTTAATATTAAGAAAGAAAAAGAAAAACAATTACTGCCTGTTCGCCGATATCGAAAGAAAATTTAATTTCAATTAAACTTGGTTTAAATATTTAATGAAGAATCTTATGTGTATGTACAAATGTCCGTCTGTATATTCTTTCTTGTTTGTTTATTAGTTGTACAGGGTGGCCCAAAATAAACGAAGGGGTTTGAATTGCTTATAACTTTTTTATTAAAATATTTTTTTATTTTTTTTAGTATTTTGTAAAGAAGACTTGGGGAATTTAAAATGGAGCAGTACTCAATTGAACAAGATGGAGCCACAGCGCACACTGCAAGGGACACAATGGCTCTTTTACGAGACATCTTTGGTGAACGAATTATTTCTCGTACAAATGATTTTAATTGGCCTCCGCGTTCACCGGATTTAACCGCTCCAGACTGTTTTCTTTGGGGTTATTTGAAAGAAAAAGTCTACATTAATAAGCCCAGAACCATCCAGCAATTAAAAAGCAATATACGCGACGAAATAAACAACATAACACCTGAAGTTTTGCGAAAGGTGATGGAAAATGTGTTGGAAAGAGCACAAATATGCGAAGCAGCAAATGGCCACCACTTGCGAGATATTATTTTTCATAACTAAACTTAAAATATTCCCCATTTATATTTTGTATAAAAAATTTATTTTTATAATTATGTCTTAAATAACAAATTTATAAGCAATTCAAACCCCTTCGTTCATTTTGGGCCACCCTGTATGAGACGACGTGAGACGCATTTCAGTGTAATGTTTATTTTAATCTGACAGGTTGCGTCATTATTTTAGATTCTTATTGATTTCACCTTGTCAGCTTCACCCAGGCAGCAGTTTATTTGGATCCCTTTGCGTTTACTCCATATACCACATATACAAATGTATGTAAAGGGTGTTATTTCCAAGCCCAATAGAACTTTGAATAGGCCACACTGCTTTGTTTAACAATCCATTTGACAGCTGCCAGCTGCTTTGTATTTGCTTGTTTATTTTGCCATTTTATATAGAATAGAGTTGCGCTAGACAATTTTCTAATCTCAAAAATATTTCAAAAAATAAAAAATTTCTTTTAATTGTTTTGGTTGCCCATCTCAAGACCATGGAATATAACTCCATTAGATTATTGTCTCTGGCGATATGTCGAAACACTTGAAAAACGCCGATAAAACAGAGACGATTGAACGAACACAACATTCGGCGAGTTGTTGGCGAAATACGGCTGTGATTATTGCGAAGTGTATGATAATTTAACATTCAGATTGCACCATCTAAGCGCATGGCCGAAGATATATTCAAACTAGAGATGGGATCGTGAGTGACTTTTCACTCAAGCTCTTGCACGCTCACGATTCAAAAAAATTTATCCATGCACGATCTTATATTTCATGCACGCTCCCGTGAATGGCAAAAACAATTTGTCAAAATTATGAAAACTCACGCTCACCAAAGAATTACGAAAAAAACTATATAATAAAAAAAATCCAACTAAATGAAAAAAATTAGCAAAAAAACAACACGAAATATTCACACCAAAAATCTACTCATACACGCTCACTCACGCTAACGGAGCACTTACGAAAAAAAACTATAAAATAATGAAGCAAATTTTAAATTAAATTAGAAAAATTTAGTAAAAAATATCACGAAATAATCCTACCAAAAATCTACTCATTCACGCTCAATTGTCACGATAACGTGATTGAAACAGAAAACTAATAGCGATCATGGACGATCACGCATGATTCATACTAATCACGAGTCCGTCTTTTGCTTTCCGATTTAATTATACATTCAAAATTTTTGTTGAAATGAGTTGCCAAACTGCTGATGACAAAGGATATCAACTATTTAACTGAATTGTTTAACAAATTAGAATACGAAAACTTATTCTCTTAATTTTTACTTTTCATTTGTTTTAATGAAGGTTTAATATAATATCTCCAGTTGTTCTAAGAAATATTTGGGTAAAGTTCCCTGATGATCTGCATTAGCAACAGTGAAATGCGCATAGGAACAAGCTATACCCCTCAATAATCAATTGCAATTTGTTTTTAACGAAATTGTTAATGTTTTACTGAATAAGTAAAATATTAATTTTGAGAAAAAGTGCGAATAAATATTTAAAATACTAAATCATTCTCGTTTAGTACGAATTCTTCCTAGTCACTGGTGTCCACCGTGATAAGAGGTAAGATCGACCAAAGACCGCTGATGAGATGGTGTAGCGATCTCGAAAACCGTACTGATCCATTATGTCATTCCAATACAACATTCTTAATAAAAATAATTTGAAGTTATTAAAAATTTTGTAAATAAAAAAGAAGTGCAACTTAAAATTAACCCACGAATGCCTAAGAGTTCCTTAAGGTACTCTTCATAAAAGTTGCACTGACGCCAAATTTATAATTTGTAAGCGTTTGCAAGCAAAAAATTATGCAGTTGCATGTCGTTTTATCAAAAATATCAATTTCAGTGTTTTTGATTTCCTTGATCGAAACGATTTTTTTCTGACAGATATACTTGTCTTTTATCATTTGGAAGTTGGGGTTTTGTTAATACAGCGCCAAAGGTGCCTTAAGGCACTCATTAATGTTTTCTATTGTATGGGCTTACAAATATTATTATTTTCTAAATCAGAAGTACAAAAATACATCATAAAAAATTATTCGCATATTTTTCCCATTTTTTCATAAGCTGAGCATTAGAGGATCAAATAATCAACTTAAAATATTTATTTGCAAAGTGCATTAAATGCAATTCTCAAAAACCAAAAAACTTTTTGATTAATTTGGACTTAAAATCTTTTGTAACATTTATATCCACACCTGCTTTGAATAATTTTGATATAATTTTTTAAAAATTGATTTATTTTTCTTACCTTCCGGCCAATTATCAAATACTGTTTGTGCAATATCACCAGCTGAATCTGTTGGATTAAATAGGAATTCTTTTGTTTTGCCACTAACAAGTATTAAACGTAAATTTATCTGGAAAAAGAGAGAAGAAAAGACAAATTAAATACAATTAAAATTCATTACAAAAGTCGATACTCGTAATATTATTGCAAAGTAAAAGTTAAAAACTTATTATTAACATTTTCATAATACAAAATATGAGCAATTAAGTTACGAGTTGGTTTAATGTTCAATATATATATTTTTTTTAATTTTTTCTTTGCAATTATATTAAATAAATTTATAAAAAATATACGAGTTAACAGGTAAAAATGAATAGAATATTTTTTTATTTATTTATTAAATCGAGTCCATAAGATTAATACATTATTTAATTAAATAATTTATTCAAGCTTTAGGTCCAGAAAATAAATATAAATGATTTATTTAATCCGATATTTTATTTTCTCAATGGGAAGCTTCTTCAGGGATATATTTAATTAAAAAATTAATATTAACAGTTATTGTTTTCACAAACCAATAAAAACTCATTCTAAATTTATTTGAAAAAATAATAAAAAATTTTCAAAAAAAAAATTTGATAATTCAGTTACACAAAAATACAAAATTACTTAAATTACAAAGGCATAAAAAATATTCAATTTCCTGTTTTATTTTTATAAATTAAATGTCGGTAATTTTTGGACTACATTTTCTGTATCCATTTTAAAGTTAATTCTTTGTTCTGTTGGTGTATTTATAGTCTGTAACATTTCTAGCATGAAACGACGTCTGATCCGCCCTCGTGTATAAAAATCAAAGCAAATACTGTCTCCTACATATCGTCATTTCATTATTGGTTTGGCGCAACGGCAATAAAAAAAATCAAGTCAGCAATGGAGTGTATATATTTTGAATACCCTTTTTTTGCACCCGAATCCTGTTTCACGAAATTTTTTATGGCTCCATATCAACAATTTAATGGTTTAATAAATATGGTTTTGCTGCAATTTTTTTATACAAAAATATACAAAATAAATTTCACTCTTGATTTGCGTCATTTCCATAGCAAACAATTTATTTTTAGTATGAGACACTACGAAGATCTTAATAATGTCAAAAACCCACGATTAGTAAAGAGTCAGTCCTCTCCTGACACGGTATTTAGCTACCTACGCAGGTGGTCTCCAAACGCAGGACTTTAGGCGGCAGACTCCACTAGTAATTGATGATTATTATATTCTTCAGACTTCCGAATAACAGCGTAGTTACTGGACATTCGATGTAGAGATGTACATAGGTGGCATGACCGAAACGCCCGAGTCTACTGGTGAGCTGAATTTATTTTTCTAAAAAATGTAAGTTACGTTAGTTGCTCATCTAAGCGACGAAATATACATACGACTACATATGCATATCAACAACAAGTGAACAATTAATTTCAACTTGTGTCTACACTTCTTGCCATCTTTTTCTTCCACTTCATTATTTTCATATTTCTCTGGGTGTCAGTCAATCCATTACGGGACATTTATGTAAGTACGGCACGTTCGCCGGAATGAAAACAAAAGATTTGCCAAAACATTTTCATTTAGACAACTGATTTTGGAATTTTAGAATCCAATTAAATTTTGTTTTCTTGACCAACAGAAAATGAACGCAAATTCATTGCACAGTGGACGATTTCAAATAAAATCAAAAAAATTTTTTCATTAATTAATACAAATCGTTGAATTTTTTAAGGGTTTGTATTTTGCAGGCTTCTAAGAAATATATCGAGTTTATTATAATTATCTATTGTACCAGATGATGCACTAGTAAGAAGCTTAATCCAAAATAACACTGTACAACAAAATCATTTTTTTTACGAAAATAAAAATTATCTGACAACTGATTCTGCGATGGGGAAATGAGTGTATCAGCAATCAAAAGTTTATGCCTGACCCTATTTATTTCGTTTTTTTTTTAGGTTAAAGAGAGCCTCTCCTTTTGCAAATGTTTATTGTGAATCGGCATAGAAAACCATGTGAATTTTCCATTTTAGATATAAAATGTGTTAAAAGTTTTTATCTAAAACACTACGAGAAATATTTTTATGGAATATTTAAACTCGCCAACTCTTTAATTCAAGGGACCTTTCAGCCCCTTTTCCAAAAGAGACAAAAATACCCATAAGTTGAAGAGTTAAAGGGTTAAAATGTTCTAAAAAATGTTTCTCGTAATGTTGTACATAAGTTTGCTGAACATATCCAAAACCTAAAATGGCAAATTCAAACGGTTTCCTAAACCCATTCACAATAAACATTTGCAAAAGGGGGAAAACTTTAACCCCGAAAATCACATAGGAGCGGATGTAAACTTTTAAAATGCCGATGCACGTATATTTTGTGGATCCTCTCTGCCAGAATCAGTTGTCCGATACTTGTTATAATATTTTTTTCTGTTGTACAGTGTAATTTTATTATTTTTCATTTTTGCTGTTTAGCACCACTGTGTCTGAGCGGAAACTCAAGGCGACAGCATTATCCTCTAAGTAATAAGAAATTCAAAGGAGTATTTTTCTTGCCTATTAAATTAAAAAGGCAAAAAAAAAAAGAAATAAATTTAGTCAAACAACTCACGTTTCGAGCAGACATTAAAATACAAATTAATGTGCAAGCACAGACACGCAACTTTTTTTCCCCTTTTGGGTTTTCTTAAAAGTTCGAAATGACACTGAAACATTTAAAATGATGCAAACAAAACGAAAGTTTGAAAGTGTTTAAAATAAATTGACATGAAGCAGGGGAAACATTTTGTTTCAAATTGTCTTTACAAAATCACTAAAACTTGTTATTTTGATAAAGAAAGCAAATAATAAAAAGGCTTACAAGTTGTTTAGAGACCCAAATATGAATATTTTTTATGGCCATCATTAAATTGTAGCTTTAGAAAAGAAATAAAAAAAATTTAATTGTTGGAAAATTTCATGCATTTTCTTTGCCCCATCCAAAGAAATTAAATACAAAAATAGTGTATTTCTTTATTAACTCAATTCTTAAGCAAAGAATCTCTCTGGTGTAATTCTCCAAATATGCTATAAATATTAGAGTATTCAATCGTTGATAGGCTAAACGATTAATTACTAACCGATTAATTGTTCGATTAATTTAAATTTGTTTTTTTTATTAACCATTAAATCGGTGAATTTGGGTAGATTAATCGATTAAATAAAATTTTATGTTTTTTATGGTATTTGAACACATTTTTGTTGTGTGTTTAATTTAATCTAACAAAATTAATCGAATTTATTAGAAGTGTTAAAAACTTAAAACAGGACTCTAGAGGCACAATGGAAGATTTTATAGGTTTGGAGTAGACTAGAAAATATACTGAGGAACTGCATATTCTCTATTATAGCTTGCTTAGATTTCTTTAACATCTTCGTTAAGTGAAAGTACTTTTTCTAAGTCAAGTTTCTTAAAAAATAAATTAAAAAAAATCCTGTAAATCCTAAACATTTGAATAAAATATTTTTCTAAAATAGTATTTTAGGATGTCTCCTTAACCTATTAAAATTACTTTTAAAAGCAACTCATCTACTTTTTTATTTTTTATTAATACATATTTGTGAATTTCAAATTTGTTCAGTAGTTGAAGTTTTGGAGAAACGAACAAATAAAATTTTTTAAGCTATTTTAAGCATAGCTTTTATCGCGGGCTTTGAGCTCGGCGACCGAATCAAGAAATTCCGTAGCGAAAATAAAACCTAACACTAAGTTTGTTTCTTAAGTCTTTTGGGGTTTTTAAGTATTTGAATCACCTAGCGTATGTGAACCTCTAAAGTATGCTATTGATTTCATTAACCATACAGTATTGCCAGAACAGATTTTTACAAAATGGGGTACTTACGAGCAATAGTGGTTGACAAAAAATTATATATGATATTAACTTCTCATTTATTCAATAAAAGAAAAAAATTAGTTTTCTTATCGGTCACCACGCTCAAAAAGTGTAACTTGAATTAATATCAAAGAAAAAACTTGAATTAATATAAAAAAAATACTGCATAAATAAAAAATAAATAAATAATTATAATTGCATAAGTTGATAAAAGAAAATGCTATGCAATAGATTTGCCGCGGCAGTCCCCGAGTGCCACACGTCTTTTTTTTGTTCTTAAAAAAACTTGTGGTTAAACATATTTCGAATGAAATGAGGTTTATTTCATTGTAATCGGTGCACAACTTTTGATTTTGTTCACAATTTACTGAGAAAATTTAATTTATAAAAATTGCCATTTAGTTATTTCGCATTCCAATACAATAAGACTTAAGGTACGGTCACACTTGGTAACCACTACTTTTGCTTAGGGTTAGTATGATTTGACTTGGTTTTTATATAACAAAATGAAATCAATTATGCCGTAAAATGCTATTTTTGTATTTATTTATTTATTCCCATACAACAAGACTTAAAGGCTTATAATTATAGTACAGGATCAGCATAATTGACCAGTAACAGGTAATACAATTAAATAGTAATAATAACATAGATTATTAATTATAAATATAATTGCGTTATCTTTTAAAAAAAAAGTGCAGCATTTTTTGCCTTTTCTATTGGAAATTTGCAATATAATGTTCTGAAATAATAGCGGTATTCAGTGTTTGATACAAATGGTATTGCATAAGTGCAAATGCAAAATATCGTAGCTTTTGTTTGCAATCCAACAACAAAATATTAGAATTTGCATTTGCCACATTATTGCAATTTAGCAACACTGAAAATGGTAGTTTTTTTTTGCTATGAGGACTGCGTTGTCATCATTCAGTTCGTTGACAGCTTTGATCATTTGTAAAGAATTAAATTTATTTACAAAAAAAAAATTTAAAAGCAATGGAATCGACTGATGCAATAAAACAAACAAAAGAGAGCCCCTTATTTTCATTGATTTATATACAAATTATGAACAAAAAATTATTGTTTTGTATGAATGTTTTAAAGAATAAAGATTGTTTTTTAATAAATAGCTTCATAAGCTTCTTAATTAATTACAGTAAGTACCGTTCAAAATATCATCGACATTTTATTATCTCTGCATGCCAATTACAGGGTTGCGTTTCTTACATCAGCTGAGAGCAGTTGCTGCACTAGTTATGAATTGTGAATAAGATCTACATACAACAAGGCAGATCAACAAGGTGGTAGAGATAGCACGGCTGATTAACCTGACTAGATGTCAATTGTGTAAAGTTTAATTTGTGTTAATAACTCATAACAACATGACCGATATCAAACTGCCTGTCATCACAGCTTTATATGATGTTTGACATTTGTTAGAGGTTCAACTGTGCTAATAGTACCACCCGGTTTTGGGCAAGTTTTGACAGTCAGTCAGGTATTTTTACAACAAATTTTTTATTGTTGTAGAATAGCTACACCTATAACTATCTGTGAACTATTTTTTAGTTTCAGTTTTATTAGTTTCGACTTTGGCTATGATTTCTAAATATGCACCATTGTTTTTGATTAAAAGCGAAACGCGTTCATCGATTTTTATGATCTATATATATCTAATTTTGTTAATAAGTTATGTGACTTTAAGTGAAAGTAATAATACTTTACACTTTTTCCCATTTTGGATTTTTCATGATTTTTTAAAATACAAAATTTTAATTTTTTTCAGATAGAATAAAAAAAGGCGAAAAATATGTTATCACAGAACTTAGCATGACTCATTAAATATTCACTAGATTTTCATGCACATACATGTTTTAGAAAGCTACTTTAATATAATTTTTCATAAAGCTAAAAAAAAGCACAGCCGATCAACTTTGAGCGTAAAGAAAATTAATTAAAATTTTTAATTTTTTTTAGTTAAACAATAAATTCATATCAAATAAATTATTTGTGTAAAACAAAAATCATCAAAACGTTGATCTTATTTCGCGGAATCTTTATATTAAAATTAATTAATTCCATGATAATTTTTTTTTTAATTTTTACATGTGAAAAATTATGAAATAAAAATATTAAAATAGTCATATATAAATTCGAAATTTCATTAAAAAACATACCATACACAGTGGGAGGCAAAACAAGGCCTTATTTCTTACTGTGTTGTGCGACGTGCTGAAACAATTACAATTGCCGCCCACAATTAGAGCAAGTGCATTTAATTAATTTCCCAAATGCATTACACCACAAAAATTAATATTTTTTATTATAAAATATATATTTTTTTGCATATTAGATATTTAAATTTTGTGTTGATGTGCGCTGTAGATGATTAATATTTCAATAAATGTGGAGAAAAAAAAAACGTAATGTAAAATGAAAGACCAGATAGACGTCAGGGTGGAAGTATTCAATTTAAATTAATAAATAATAATTTCTCTGAAGAAGCGAAATATGGGCATTAGATAAAGTTGTTTAACAAATTTTTTACATAAAGATCTCAAGGTTGATAAATAATATCAATTATAAATAACACTGCGCAACAAAAACCAACACAACAAGGTTCTGACAACTGATTCGGCAGGGGAGATAAATAATAATAATTTTTATACGGCTTAAAAGTTTACATCTGGCTGTACGCTTTTTTGGGGGCTGAAGTTTCACGCTTTTTCGAATGGTTGTTGTAAATCGGCATATGAATCCCGGTGAATCTTCCATTTTAGGTAGCAAATGTTTTCAGCGAACTTAATATGTAGAACACTACGAATATTATTTTAATAGAGCATTTTAACCCTCAAAATCATCAATTAACATCACTTTTTTCTCCAAAAATATTTCACAAAACTAATTTTTATGAAATACTACTACGAGTCTCCGACGATGATAATTTGAAAAGTTAACTTCAACGACAGACATAAGTCCAAACATAAAATGCGTTTAAAGGTTAATTTCGTACTTATTCAAACATTTGAAGTTTTGACTTTCAGGCGTTCAACTTGAATTTTGAACTTTGGTGTCTTTTAATTAAGACGTATTATAGAATTTTATTGCAAATATTTTTGTAAGACATTTCAGTCCGCTACATCGCACTTTAAGGAGATTTCTTGGCTCATTTTAAAAAAAGGGTTTGCATTGAATTTAAATTAATTTAAGTTATTAAAATAAAAAAAAAAAACAATTGTTCAATTCACAAGCTCGTATTAACGTCGTATGTGTTGTGTAATTGTCTAATTATACAGTATTGTATTTTTGTTGTTGGTAATTTTCATGCAAAAGTGTGTTATAATTATACGATTGAATTTTATATGTTTTCTAATTGGTTGCATTGAGGCCAAGTATGGAAAAATTCTATTTGTTAGATTAATTTGTAAAAATCTTTTAAATATGTGATAAGAAAATATATTCTTCTTAATAATAAATATTTACTTGATTCATTTCAATTTAATTTGCAAACCATTTTAATCAAAATTGTTTGTCGCGAAAAAGTTAATCACCCTTATTCCAGTTGTCGACATCGACGTCACTTTAACATAATACCAAAAAATTGGAACTTGTCTACTCGCTCATGAAAACAATTTTGTCCTACTGACAGTCTATTTCTGTTCTCTAAGGTCCAGAAAATAACATGAGCGTGTCAATAGTAGTCAGTTGTTTTCGATAACGAGTAGACAAGCCCCAATTTTTTGGTATTGCGTTGACGGGACGTCGATGTCGCCAACTGGAATAAGGGTGATTAATTATTTCGCGTAAAACTAGAATTCCCATATCTGGTTTAATTTCATGGTATCAACTGAATTCAGTGTCAATTATTGTGGACGAAGAAGATTTTAATGAAAGCAAAATTTAAGAATCAATCATTAAAATGTCGAAATTATATTAATTTACTTTTTTTCAGTTTCAGTTTTCATGTTTTTTTTTTTATTTGATAAAAAGAAATTTGTTGTTCGACATAAATTATTTACTCACAATGAATTGACAACATTTAATTGACATTTAAAATACGCCAAAATGACGATACAACAAATTTGTCTGTTCACAAGCACATCAACAAATAGCGTCTTTTTTTAAAACAATAATCTATACGACTGAGCTTGTGTATTGAACAAATATTTATTTTATTAATTGAAGTTTTAATAATGAAAATTATGAAATGAATAAAAAAATTAATATTAACAATATTATAAAAAGGAATATTTTATATATCGTCGTGGTGAATGCAATATGCTGTATGTCACTAAATCATACTTTTGCAGGAAAGACAAAAACTGAATATTTCTGAGAAAAATTGTTTGTTTTAGTTTCGCTGGCTAGAATATAATAATAAATCGCCACGATTCACACTGTATCCAATGTTAGTATCCAATGCAGAATGACACAATTTATAGGTTTTATCTCGAAAGAACACTCCACGCCACTGTCAAATCAAGCGTGCGATTGACATACGTCCTTTTGCAGTAACCAAAAGAAGCGCGCAAAAGCTCTCTTCTGATTGCCTGAACGGCACGAGATAAATGCAAGTTGTAGGAGCCCCAATTTTGGTTACAACGCTACAATAAAACCAAATTCAATTTTTTTTGACATACAGCCTATTGCATTCACCACGACGATATATAAATTTTGATAAAAATTTACTTGATTAGAAAACAAAGTACCGGAACGAGTCAGGGTTAAAATATTCTACAAAAATGTTTCTCATTGGTCGCGTTCATAAGACGTAGCTGTTGAGCTCAACAGTTACGTCTTAGAAACGGCTTGATGAGTGATTGGATAATGAACAGCTGATTAATGTAAACAACTAAAAAGAAACAAAAATGTTGCAAAAAAAATAAATTAAATTTGCTAAATTAATTAGTTTGTCTTATAATGAAAAGTATGGACAACACAGAGTTTGCAATAGAGTTTTTCTTGGCAGGATTTTGCCATTTTTATTTTAAAATCTGCACCAGAAATTTAATATTCACAACATAAAAATGCACAACAAAACACTGCAAAAGTGGTAAAATCGAACAAAGAACTCTGATGAGATGATGTAGCGACCTCAAAATCAGTACTGATCCGTTCTGCTAGTCTGATGAATAAATTGTTTCAAATAAAAAAAAGTGCTCTCTTAATAAAAATAATGAATTTATACAAAAATAATTTCTTAAATTAAGAAGAAATGGGTAAAATAAAATTTTTCTCGTAGTGTTTTATATAAGTTCGCTGAATACACTTCATACCTAAATTGGAAGATTCACATGGTTTATTATGCTGCCGTTGCACAATAAACATTTGCGAAAGAGGAAAAGAGGGAGTCAGCTTAAAGGCACCAAACAACACATGGACAGACGTAAACTTTTAAAATGCCGATACAAATATATTTTGTTTTATTCCCCTCTGTCAGATTCAGTTGTCAGAACTTTGTTGTATTTTTGTGTTGTACAGTGTAATTAATAAGAAAAGCCATTCAGAACATTCTTATAATTTTTTTTTGGTTTTTGTACAGAGTAATTAATAAGAAAAGTCATTCAGAACTTTTATGTTATTACTTCTTGCGTTGTACAGTGTAATTAATGGGAAAAGCCATTTTCAGGTGTATGGGAAATTTAATTTTGTAATAATTACACATTTCACATTTCATTTGAAATTTGAGAGTTTTGTTTTGCAATCAAACACCACGTTTGATGCCATGACGGTTAAGACTCGTTCCTTTATTGCAAGGTAGTCATATCTCAAAAAAAATCGTTCTTTAGAAAACGAGTTTAAAGTTTTTAATTTACTTAGACCTCAATGGAAAAATTAACGAATATTCTACCCTCAAGAGGTGAGTAAACAAGATATTTATATGAATTTTTCACACAAAATGAAAAACAATATGACAAATAATTCTGCATTCTTAACTAAAATTATACTTTTTGAGTTATGATTTTGTTGCAATAATCGGTCCGATGTAGTGTTCCATTGCAGACACTTCTGTATGTCAGCACACTCGGACGAAAAATCTTAACTACTTTTAATTGATTTATGCTCGTTACTGCAACTCTGTGATGATGATCTTTTCTTTTAATTAAATAATTGACTATTTATTGAATTCTTTAATTTAAAGGTTACAAATTGGTTTAATTAAAAAATAAAATGATTTGCTTCGTTAAAATAACTTATACTTGTGAGAGTATCTATAAAAATTTGCATCATTATGGCTCAACTTTAAGATTCTTATTAACATGGACAGCTGAGGGGCAAATATTTATTTGATGTTCCTAAAAGTTGAATTAATTTATGGTTTTCAGTGAAAATTAAATTAATAGAAAAAGCACTTCTCAATTCTATTTTGAAAATTAAAAATGGTTTTATACCGAAGAAATATGTATCTTGTTGTATGTGGAAGTAACTTACAGAATTCAAATCATTTTCGATAGAAATATATTCACCCTTATTCCAGTTGGCGACATCGACGTCACGTCACTACAAAACCAAAAAATTGGAACTTGTCTACTCGCTCTCGAGAACAATTCTGTGCTACTGAGAGTTTATTTATGTTCTCTAAGTTCCAGAAAATAACATGAGCCTGTAATTAATTCCTTTACATCCATCCTAGAAGCGCAGAATCATTTACATTAAAAAACACTCGTAACACAGTGCAACACGGAAAAAATAAAATCAATTATTGACACCACTAAGTACAAAAAAAGACCCTTGTCTCCCAGTTTTGCACAAAGTCATGCACTTTTTTTATGGGCCTCCAAAGATTTGGCGCCACGGTGTCATTTTTTCAAAATACTGATCATTTTCTCAGGCTCATATCTTGCAAATCGTTCGGAATTTTGATTTGCTCTCTGAGGCAAAATTGTAGATCTTGTCATAAAAAACAAAAATTGTGAACAAATAAAATCAAAAAAAATTTTCATCTTCAAGATGAAAATCACCAAAAATTAAAAAAAAACATTTTTTTTTTACCTTTTTTCCACTGTTCAGGTCCATAGGCAGCAAACCGTTAAAAGTTCAAGAAAATATTCAACCACAAAAATGTACCTAAGATCTCAATAAACAACTTTCTAGAAGATATGAACTTCCTAGGAGTGATTCTTAATACCGTTTAGGTGACACCGAGGCCCTAAATCTTTGGGGGCTCATAAAAAAAGTTCATAACTTTGGGCAAAACTGGGAGACACGGGTCTTTTTTTTTGGTCTTTTGTCCGTATATGGTTATTTTTCCATGACTTAAAAAATTACACTCAGTGTAATATTCTAAAAGGCAACTGTTGCTCTATTAACAATTCTCGTTTGAGACAAATCTCTTCAGCAGTTTAGAAGTCTGACATTTATTCCATCCATTTGTTGTGCGATCGGTCAGCAGTGCGGTCACTGCGCATTTAAAAAAATGTACGGTAAGTATGACTTGTTCCCTCATGTTCAACAAGATTTTTTTGTGGCCGATCTTTTGCTTATTAAATTCTTTTATTTTTATCTTTTCTTTTGTGAAATGAGATCAAATTTTATTCACACTTACAAAACACCTTCTGATGACTGATTCACACCACACAGCAGACTTCTGTTTTAAGATCGGCAGGCGGGCAGACGGGCAGGCAGGCGAACAGTTGAGTATTCACATACACAACAGGAAACGCGTAATGAATTCGAATTTATTTATTTAAATGAAGTATTCAAATTAACAACATTTAACATTTTAGTATTGATTTAAATTGGCATCATTGTTCTTGTGCTGTTGCGAACTGGGAATTTGCGTTCTAATTTAATTTTGGGAAAGCCATCAACTGCTGGGAATTTAGTTCTTAATCTTTTTTTTATATTTTGACATTGTAATAAATTTAGACAGACATTAAAGATAAAACAGAAACCAAAGGACGTGTTCAGTGATCAGCTGCATGTTAATGAAATACTTTCAAAAGTCTTGACATTTTTTTTAAATAAATATTTTGCATTTTGTAATAAAATTTAAAATGTCTAAAAATTATGAAATTTATATTAATCGAGATTGCCTCGATATCTTTTTTCAAAGATTTAAAAACTTTTGTTTGTTGAGGGTTTTTAGCTAGTCTATATACATGCATTTCATTGGTGCTTAAGCCAAATCATCAGTAGACCTTAAACCTAAACATTTAAAAATTAGGTTTAAGGTCTACTGATGATTTGGCTTAAGCACCAATGAAATGCATGTATATAGACTAGCTAAAAACCCTCAACAAACAAAAGTTTTTTATGTCTAAAAATAAAATACATTCATATTTGAGTGTAAACAAAAATATGTATTTTCGTTTTATGGTGGATGACTTACAGCACATTTTTACAACTTCTCTTAAAGCATTCAGTGTCTGTGCAAATTGAAATTATAATTTGAGATATTTTTATAACATCATCATGTTCTTCGTATACGAATTTGAAATTAATTTCTAAATTTTTTAATTTAGTTTTATTCTCACAAGGCCAATTTGTATGATTTCTGAATTTTGCTTGTTAAATTATTACAAAATCTTTCTATTTTTAGTTCAATTCAATATTACACGAGCAGTCAGTCACTTTGGGTCATTGTCAAACAATTTTGACTTGTTTTGTTTTATTTCTACAATGTGACATAATATTCAATTAAGTTTCAGTTTCATATTATTTATTGATTTCTATTGACAAATAAAAAAAATCTTCTTACAATTATACAAACGAGGGTTTTAATAAGTTCTCAATACGTTTTACAAACAACGAAAAATTTGCCGCAGTGTATATAAAGAGTTTATACTAAAATTTTGGTTCCAGACCTATACTGCCATACTTAGAAAGAAAGCAGTAAAATTAACTTAGTGCCATTTCGCAATTTTAATGCCAATAAATTCATTAAATGATTTTTTTATTCTAAGAAATCAATCATTAGAAACATTATTTCGCTTTGTTCAATTTCAATTTGTTCAATACTGCTTTTCACCGCTTATGCGATCTTCTGTCGCACGATAATCCGATACTACATGCTAATTGCTATTGATACCTCTTTTCATTTATAATCTAGGGAAAATGTTCTGCACTCGAAATCAAGTGCACATTCCTTATATGGCATTTACACCAGACCAAAATCTAGTACTTAAGAAATTTCGAGCAAAATCTTGTTGATTTTGACTAGATTTCCCATACAAAACAAAATCCACTTCGTCATAACTTTGAAGGGTGTTCTCGCCACCTGTTTCGCATTTGAATGATAATTTTTTGTATGGAGTTTGACACTTGAAAATTAAAATTGCAATCAACTGTTTTTGTCATGAATACGAAATCTTAAAAAATGTCACGAATAACCCCGTGTAACCGGTAGAGATTTAGATAGAGATTTCAATTGAAAACTCCTAGATTTCGGTTTGGCGTAAATGCCATATTATTCAATTATTAGATTTAATTCTTGAAGTTTAAAAGATTCGTGAATAAATCAGTAAAAAAAAATATTTCGATGACTACAATTTTTTGGTTTACGACATTCTATCGTAATTTATATTAAGTACTACTCATTTTTATATTGCTGTAAGCATTTGAAAATAAGAAAAACAAAACGAAAAAGGAAAACAAAAAATAAATAAATTCCTGAAAGTGCCGGTTCGCACAACTCAACTTTAATGATGAAACAGAACAAGTCTGCTACTTCAGGCTGAACAATATTTTCCAAACAGTTTGACATAAAATTCTGCCAGAGAATGTGGTCATGAAATATAATCTATTTTAATGATTAAACAGAGCAAACTGCAACTTCAATGATGAAACAGTATAAGTCTGCAACTTCAGGAACAATCGCTTGGTGGCCTATAACAAAATCGACGGCAGTAACGTCAAATGCTCTTTTAAGATTGTTGGATTTTCTTTTGTTTGCATTTTTCGTATGAAAAATGTATGTGATTTCATAAATACAGGGTTACATTGTTGAGAGAATGAGTGTCTAAAATTGAGAGTATAAGAAAAAACGCTGTAAAAATAAAATAGATTTTATTTCATGACCACATTCTCTTGCATAATTTTATGTCAAACTGTATGGAAAATATTGTTCAGCCTGAAGTTGCAGATTTGTTCTGTTTCATCATTTACTGCTCAATTTTTGAGTTTGCGGAGAGATAGGAGAGAAGAGTGGTATTTAGCACGGAGCTGTTTGTACTCGTGAGCCTGGTTTTGTTCTGCCGTTCGTAATTATAAACACGAAGTTAGATGCATATTATTATTTGACTTTTCTTTTCATTCTTTGCTTCGCTATGGAAATATATACGAAAATTAGTTGAAATAGATTTCTCTTGAAAGAAGTTGAAGTGCGTGAACTGCTACAAAAACTGGAAGTAAGTTGTTAACAAAGTCACAAAACTTTAATTAAAATGGATTCAATTTTTTTTTTTGTATTTCTCATCTTGGGAATCGGCGGATGAGTCTTTCCTTTTTCATTAGCTGAAGTTGAGTAAGTTGTGGCTTTTGAAGTGTGATTTAAACAAAATGTTTCAACAACCATAGATTTAAAAGGCGTTTTCGGCTGTCTAAAGAAGCTTTTAAACTTGTTCTATCCGAAATAAATGTCTCTCGTCATATATTGACGTTCGTACCATCCATATTGCAGCTTGCCGCTACATTGACCCTTTTGGCCAGTAGTAACTTTCAGCATATATAATGCCGGGAATGATATTTTACATGGATTAGCACAAAGTACTATGTGCAAAGTTGTGAAAAACATTAACCACATTAATCCACCTTAACAACATTTCAAAAACAAAGTACTCGATTTCGAATGCGGTGATGATGGGAAAAACTGATTTCATCTAAAACACAGCCTCATTGTTTCATCTCTCGTCTCTACCGAGTGCCTTTCCTATCAGCTATTTTAACGATTTATTTAACAAATTAGTATACGAAAATTAATTCGATTAATATTTACAAATTACAATTTAAATTTTTAGCTTAAAGAAGGTTTGTCTCAAATAATTACGTTTATTTCGTCAAAATATTTCGAGGTCAAAAACTTGATCGTGGGTTTTGTGTCATTTACAAATATTATGCACTTAAAAAATTTACAAAACAAAAAATTGTGAAGCAATTGCAATCGCTTCAAAAGCAATTATTTGTCATTCGCTGAAAAGACGCATTCAGGGGCCGAAATGCGGCATTCGATATCAATCAAAATTACATTAGAGCTTAAATGGAAATTGCGATTGATATCGAATGCCGTAATTTGAGCCCAGATTATCTTTGAAGTATTCAATTGACATAAAATAGGTTTTTAAAAAATGCACTCACGAACAGGCTGCTGGTGGAGGGATTAATTGTCATGTATTTTGCCGTCTCTATTTTTTAAATTTTCACTGCACATTTTTTTTTAGAAAAATGTACATTTTCCATTTTTAGAAAAAAAACCTGGCTACTTCAATATGTACATACGTACGATTGCGTACTCCAGTGATATCACAAAAATTAGTTCCAAGAATTTCTAACAAACTTTTCTAATAATTTAAAATGAAAAAAATGGAAAGAACAATACAATTTAAACGACAACAAAATTTTGTCAACTCTAAATTAATCAATTTTAAATAAACTGCTTCAAATTATGATCCCCGTTTTCAAAATGTGTCGCAACATCGAAATGAAGAAAAACTTTATAATGATTTCAAAAACACCCTCATAAAAATTTCTCTTTGCCAGCTGGAACATATTTTTCTTGTTTGTTTATTAATATATTTAAAAAGTAATAAAATTTTATTTAATGAGGAAAATGGGGGCAGCAGCAGCAACAATAACAACAACAACTACAACAGCTAAAGAAAATCAAAAATGGAAATTTCCAAAAAATATTACAATGGAATTTGTTCGTTTTACAACTCCATGCTAAATTTAATAAATGAAGAGTTTTTTTTTAATAATATGAAATAAGTTTTAACAATTGCGAGAACAGCAAAAAATAATTGAAATAAATGTTTTCAAAGAAATATTTCTGGTATTACCGCGAAAATTTTGTAAAAAAAAAACAGGTTTTTCCACTTTTACATTAAAAAGTATTTGGGAGAACAAAAATCGATGCTTTTTTCCAGAGGACATATAAACATTAGTGATGTAACGAATATTCGTACTTGCGAATATTCGCATATTTTCGCAATTTATGCAACAACATCACATTAAAAACAAAAAAAATGCTGAAATTGAAAGAGTAAACAACTTTAAATATTTAGAAGTTCTAAAAAAATGATCAATGGGATGTATCCAAACAAATATTGGGACAAGATGGCAAGAGATGATTTTTACAAACACTACAAAATATTAACAAATCACGATATCGGTGTATATATTATTAATAGGCAAACACATTTTTTTAGATCTCTTTTACGGCTGCAACACTGAACCAATTTTGGAAAGATTTATATGTATTTCAACAGGCTTTTACATATGTAGATGTGCAGAATCTTCATTTTATTGAAATCTGTTCGATATTTTGGAAGTTATAAGCGTTAAAGTTGCTACTAACACATGCATACTTATTATTACACACGCATGTATCAGCATCAACTTGAAAAACCCTGCAGATAATATTGGACTACCTGGTCCATTATAGCTGAAACGGACTATTAATGGACTATGTCATTGTGAAACAAGAACTTATTGCTACACGACAATTGTTCGTGCTTTCACGATCGTACTCGTGGCGAAAAAACTACTTGTGCGTGGTCTACATGGAGTAGTAGTGTAGTGTAATGCAAACATGGATCATATGGTCCAACCCTAGGACATCGTAATGTTAAATAGACCATGTTTTCTACATAAATTTGGGTTTCTTTTGGACTAGTCCTAGTCCTTTTTGGAGTACACTTCACATACTTGTTCGGGCTAGTCGCGTTGTCTGCAGGGGATAAACAAAGTGTGCATGTGTGTTTGTCCGATTTGCTTTTGCATAGAAATGAGACGGAGTTTTTTCTATATGTACTTTGTAAAAAAAAAGACCGCCAAGTAAGAGAGTTTCATGTTCTTTATTTAGAATGTTTTTGTATTTTATTGTATATGCGAGGGAGAATCAATAAGTGCGTGACTTTTCAAACTTCCCTCGCAGTTGTATGAAATGCAACACTGTATCCAACAAGTGCCACCGGTTACTAGACTGCTGGCAAATTTTGAGCAAGTGTCGTCATTTACTTTGCGTTTAACAGCTGTTCAAAATATACAATTTCGTGTATTTTTCTAAAAATGGAAAAAAAGTGAATTTTTGCGAAAACAAAACCCGTTAATCAATCCAAAGAAAAGCTCGACTCTGCACCATCGATTTCAATGGTAAAAAGTGGTTTACTGACTTTCGTTGTGGTCGCACAAGTAAAAATGACGCTGAACGTTCAGGATGGCCAATTGAGGTCAGTACACCCGAAAATTTCGAAAAAATCCACGATATGGTGTTGCCCGATCGAAGAGTAAAAGTGCGTGAGATTGTTGATGCCATGGGCATTTCATATGGCAGTGTGATTTCGATTTTAAGTGATCAGCTGCGTTTAAGAAAGTTGTCTACAAGATGGGTGCCGCGTTTGCTCTCAATTGACCATAAACGTAAACGTGTGACAACTTCAAAGGATTGTTTGGAGTTGTTTAACCTCAATCCGAATTGGTACCTTATCCTTTGAAGACTTATAATAGAATTTTATGACAAATATTTTTGTAGGACTTTTATAACTGCAATTTTGCTGTTTAGGGGAAGTCTTTGCTTCAAATATCGGAATAAGAATGAACTTATTTAAAATCACTACAAAATGGTGACAAATTTGTGGTGAAGCACTTGCTCGGCCAGCAGTTATAAAACTGGTGGAAAAATTTTAACTGTTGAGACAAGTTAGTGATGTGAAGAATCGAATATAATCACGTCGTTTTAGGACAACTGGGAATATCGCTGTTGTAGTTCATAGTGTTGAAGAACATGCAGGTTTTTTAATTTCTCGTCGACCTTCCGAATTGGGCATTTCATATACGAATTTTGCATAAAGACACAGATCTCAGGGCTTTTAAGGTTCAGTTAACACAAAACTTTAATCTGAAAATTATTCTTTCGCGTAAAAATTTTCGTGATCCTGTGATTTCTCAAAAAGGCGATCACAATTCGACGCCAACATCTTCTGATTTAACATGTTGAGACTTTTTTCTTTAATGATACGTGAAAGTTCTTTGAAAAAGGCCTACTATCGATTCAATGTTTCAAAGGTGGAATTCGTGAAGTAATCATGGACGTACAGCTGCAAATGTGAGAAGCGGTGACGGAAAATTTCATGAAAATGTTATGGTCCTAAAAGCGTAGCCGTGGCTCGCGTCTATTTGGCTGATAATGTTTTCCATTATTAATGGCAAATAATTAATCAAATAAACATCAGATGATTTCACCTAAAAAGACTGCTTTTCACATAAAAAAAACTCTTATTGAAACATTCCAATTAGAAATTAATCTGTTTGTGTTTTTAAATGTCGCTGCAGTATGAATGCATGAACTTTATAGTGATGCAACGTATTCGAAATGCTTGTGTCGAGGAAAGTCCAGGTTTGTCCATTTTTCTTCGATCTTTGGATCGAGCGTGAAAAGTTTCCTGACGGTGTGATTTCTCGGAGAAGCAATCACAACTGACCACCGAGATCTTGTGATTTAACACCTTCAGACTTTTTTTTCATTGGGGCTACGTGAAAGATAAGATCTATGCCAATGGCCCACAATCTATTCAAGATGTCGTGAAAGCCGCAAATGTACGAATTGGTGATGGAAAATTTCATGAAAAGCATCAGGACTAAATTCGTGGTGGTCACGCAGCCGTGGCGACCAATTGACTGATATTATTTTCCTTTATTAATGGCACACTCTCCCTCTCCCTCCTCTTTACAATTAAATAAACATCTGATGATTTCGTTTAAAAATACAAGTATTTTTAACATATCAAAATGAAACCTCTTATTGGAAGACCCTGTAGTTGCAGTTTTTCATGTATAAATAATAAAAAAGTTCGTTGTTTTCAAAACAAATGCTGAAAGAATAGTTTTTATTTCTATGAACCACCATTTGCAGTCATATTTGAGTTGATTAAAAACCACAAACGGAAAAAATCAACTCAAAAAAGTCATTCAAATAACAAACAACAGAAATAATCAAATAAAAATGTGTTAATTTGTGGAAACACCTTTTCGTACTTTTGGCTGTGGGAGCATTCAACCAACCGCCTCCTCGTTCGACCTAATTAATTTACTGATGCGAACAAGTAAATGTTTATGACATCAATCACAACAAACAAATATAAAGTAATTATGATAATGAAGAGTGGAAGGGAGAGAGTCAAGCAAACAATTTAAGTTTCTTTAATTGAAAGAATGTCCTTGAATTCAAGTTGAATTGTATAGTTTGGCTCAAGGACAAATCTGACTGTCCCAATTCCTTTTTTAATTTAAGAAATTTATTTATAACTTCAAATTAGTTTTATTAAGAAAGTTATATTGAAATATTTTTAATCATCAGAATAGAAGAACGGCTCCGTGCTGATATCATAAAATAACATTTTATATATAAAAAGTAATTCCCGGTGTTCCGCGACACCTTGCGCTCTTTTTTCACTTTTCGATATTTTTGTGTGACCCGCAAGTAGCTCTACATTTAGTAAAAAGGAATTAAAATATCTACTAGCGATTAAGGAGGGACACGTGATGTGACAAAACTAGACTTTTCTGTGGAAATCCCCATATTGCACTGACAACCAAAATCAGTAAATTACAAAAGCTTTAAAATAAATTTCTTCTTCACACAGAAAATAAACCCAATGTAAAATAAACATGAAGAAATGTTGATATCAAGTCAATGTTAATATGTGGAAAAATACAATTGAATTTACTTTTAACATTGTTTCAAGTTAAATCAATGGTTAAAATTGTTGATTTAGTATTAAAATATGTTGATTTAAAATTAATCGCATTGAAATAACATTGTAAATATTAAATTTTACCTTTTACAGAGTTAAAATAACATCAATCAATGTTTAATTTTGTGAATTCCGTTTTTGAAGTAATAATTAAAGTTTTTCATGTAAAATTAACATTGCATATAGTTGCAACAAGATTAACTATTGTAAAATCAACATTGTTATAAACATTAAAGATGACATTGAAATACTTTGAAAAAACCTTTCTCAATTTTAAATATTAACAAAATAATTATCTCTTTGACTCATTTGGCGTACAATGTCAATTCAACATAATTTCTAGTTGTTTTAAAGTCGATAACTTTAACTTTTATTTTACTTTCAATATCATGTTGAATTAACAAGAAACACTTAGGAAGCAAAATTGTTAACAAAACTAGTTGGATCAACCTTGTTTTAGTTAAATTTACAACGATTTTTTTTCTGTGTGCTAAAATTGATTCCAATTTAAAAATTTCTTTCCAACTTCACTGAATCATGGTCTAAGATGTTAATCCTTTTTTATTATTTTGTTTTACTTACAAAATTTGGGACATAAAATCAAGCCTTACCTGAAATGAAATAAAGAAAAATATATAATTAATATTTGAAAGTTTTTAGTTTAATTAATTTAAGGAAACGATTTATTAATAGCCCGTTTATCGATCTCATTCTAGGCGAAATAAAGCTGATCTGGGATTATCTAGCGACACTTCTATGCGAACGATGACTCAAACTACAAGTAAAATTAACAAATCAAGATTTGTTGGAAACTAATTCTTTTTTAAATTGTTGTACAAATATCTACCTTCAAAACAGACTAACGGCTGAAGTCACTGTTGCAACCTCAGCGTTCCACAGATACAAACGCACTAAGCAGAGCAGACACGCGACAGTGTCGACACCAAAAAGTATCGCTTTTAGGTCTTGTTACTCTTTTCTATTTGTACCCCTCGACACAACGTGCAATAAAGAACTTCTAAAAGTTCTAAAAATTTAAATTTCTAATTTCATAGTTGCAAAAAATTCTTTACTTCATTCCAATAAATTTGAATTATTCAAAATACAATTTTATGCCAACAAGTCAGTAATGAAATGCCTGCATGCAACACATGCACATCCAGTGGAAGGCATTTAAATTCATTATAAAATAGAAATCCTACGATAAGTCATCCATCATGTTGTTATTTAAACATATTTTGTGAAATTTATTTATTTATTTATGCAGACATGTATGTTTTTTTTCTCCTTTTTTTGTTTTGCTTTAAATAAAGATTTATTACAAGATAAAATTTCAATTTATGAAAATTTTTTATTTTATTTTGACAAATGTCCATTTTTTCAACAACATCATCAGTCACCGGAACATTTTAAAAAGGAGTACGCCATCATAATCTTTATGTGCCATTGCTGGTTTTCTTTTATTTATTTAATGTTTTTAGTTTTTATTTTATTTTTTTATTAAATTCTATAATTCCTCGAAACCTTGACCCACAAAATGCATGTAAACAGAATGTATAACTTAAGGCCAAAAGAGTAAGCCGACACTGGTGCTCTTTCTTGTTTATCTGATTTTTGCATTTTCATAACGATAATAATAAAAAAAATAAACTTAGCATATCTTATGGCTGAATAAAATATTCCATATTTTTTGGCGCATTGAAGTAATTTTGGTTTTTATTTTGCTGTTTGATTTTCTCAACTGTTTATATTTTGATAGAAATGCTGAAAGGAGCCAAATGATTGTTTGCTTTTTTTTCTTCTGTCCTCACTTCCTTTTTAGCCGCAGGATAATCTTTGTTTTTTTTCATGTATTCGAGTTAATGTACATAGAAATAAAATAAATGTTTTTCCATAATAATGATTTATATTTCTTAAATATATATTCTTTCAAGAAGGATTTGAAGATATTAAGTCAATATTTATGAGTGTTCCAAAAATTCCAATTCGCATGAGTTTATGGCAAAAATAAAAAGGATAAAATCTGTTTTTATTATTGTGATGTTTTTGTATGCGGATAAGCTGAATTTTTAATGGCAGAGAAAATAATGCCAAACGAAAATAAATGACGGCTGTATTTGAACAGCAGATGGGATCGTGAGTAGCTTTTTACTCACGCTCATGAGCGCTCAAAATAAAAAAAATTGAACTCATGCACGACCTTATATTTTTGGGGGACGTTCATGAGCGCTCACGTGAGTGAAAATAAATTTAGTCACAATAACGAAAACTCATGCTCACAAAATAGTTTCGAAAAAAATCTTAAAATAATTTTTTTTATTTTTTATAAAAATTTTTTTTTTCATTTTTTATTAAAAAAAAATATTTGAAAAGAGTTACAATAAAGCATTCTCACTTACGCTTAATTTTTTACACTCACGCTCATGCACGCTCTCCATAAAAAAGTTATTAATTACAATTTAATTTAAAATACACGCTCATGCACGATTTCATGTTTTTGACTCACGTTCATGAACGCTCACGTGAGTGGAAATAAAATTAGCCACAATTTACGAAAACTCATGCTCACAAAATACTTAGGAAAACAAACTTCAAAATATTTTTTTTATTTTATATAAAAAATAATTTTTTTTGAAAAAAATTAAAATAAAGCAAAAAAATCACCAAAAAATCGCTCCAAAAGTATACTCACTAATTTTCACTCACGCTCAATTTTTTACACTTACACTCATGCACGCTCACAATAAAAAAATTTTTAATTAAAATGTAATTTAAAATACGTGTTCATGCACGACTTTATATTTTTGGCTCACGTTCATGAAAGCTCACGTGAGTAGAAATAAAGCTAGTCACAATCACAAAAACTCATGCTCACGAAATACTTTCTAAAAAAATTTAAAATAATTAAAGAAATGATATCACATAAATTACAATGATGCAAAAAAAGAAACACGAAACAATCAGGCCAAAAATCTACTCATGCACGCTAAATTTTTTCACACTCACGTTCATGCATGCGCATGGGATTTAAACAAGAAAATAATTTCGATAATTTGTGATCACGCGTGAGTCATGCTAATTACGTGATCGGTGGCCATCTCTAATTGAAATTCATTCATTCAAAGGCCGCTTTAAATTCTTTATAGTAACTTGAAGCAAAAGTTTAATTAATATAAATAAATACAGGGTCTGTTTGTCTAAATGGCAAAGAAAATTCATTCGAATATTTACATGGAAAAATCTAAATTTCTATTTATTATTATTCTTAATGTACATTTTCAAATGAAATTTTCTTTCGCCTTTAGAAACACAGGCCCAGATTTTATGAGTTCTTAACTTTTCAGCAAGTGCGTCTCATATGTATAGACGCTTTATCATACTACTGTGTTTTTTAGTGATATGATCCTGCTTTCAAAATCCTGCGCTTTGAAAACAACATGGCCGCCGCAGACAGTCATTATTGACCGCGCCGCCCTCTAACACCTCTTGCTTGTGCCGCAACAAATTAATTTCAATACTGTAACTGCGCAATCAATATAAATTTAAGCAAATTCATATTGATTTTTAAGTATTATTTTATTGCCACAAATTTATTTTAAACCAATTGGCAAACTTCTCACAAGCTCCTGATTTTGCAAAACACACGTTTCTATGACATCAACAACTCAGGCGTGAAAAACCACCTGAAGGTATTCAACATTTTATTAGTTTAGTGTTAGAAAATTTTAATAAAAATTTAATTTTCTTTTTCAAACAACCAAGAAACGTAGACGGAGTACAACTCATACCAGGATTTAAATAAAAAGCCACGTCCTAGAATAGCAGATGCAGATGCTGAGAGTATGAAATGTTTGAAATAAATTATCGGTTTGAACGGCAAAATAAAAATTGGCTTCTCTTTGATTCTAAAAGCCAAGGGGGGGTCTGTTGCACCGTTTACACCAGAGAAGTGTTGTGTTTGTCATTCAATGTTAAGAGGAAGTTTGTGTGGACGCATCATTTAGTAAAACTCATCTAAAAATATGTTTTTAATTCATACTTTTGCCATCTACAACAGAAAGAGAAGAAGAAAGTACTCTGAGTAAGTACTCATTTGATGTTTAAAGTTTCTTCATGGTTGGTTTCACGATATTTATTTTTTTAATTTATTTATTTTAGTGTTTTTTTACAGTTTCTATATTTTATGGAATTTAAAAGAATGAAGTTAATTATATGTTTCATGTGGCGTAAAAACTATAAAGTTGCAGTGATATTCATAATTAAGAGTTATACGCTGTCGAAGTACTGAACGGGGAGCCCCCGTAGATAGTGTACTAGGTTATTAGTCGGGGGGTCGCAGGTTCGACTCCTGCGTAGTCCCCTGGGTGTTTCTGCAGACAAGCCAAGATGACTTCGCGGTTTGTGTTTGTTCTTTAAAAAAAACACGTCTATTTAACCACTCATTCTCAGAGATGCAGTGGAAAATTTCTCATCAGTAACATAGAATTGCTTGGGATGAAGATAAATATACCCAAAGCAAAATCGCTCCGCATCAAAAGTAACACAGATCGCCATTCTGCGTCTGTGATCAAGATATTGAAGATGTAGCCCTTCTGTTACCTGGGTAGCACAATTGACACAATTGTGTCGCGTAAATAAAGCAAGGAGATCATTTGCCCAGTTAAACCCGGTTTGGAAATCTTCTAGTATCTCGAAACAAACCAAAATCAAATTATTCAATTCCAACTTAAAATTCATTATATTATATGGGTTCAAGACCTGGAACATGGCACCACGTGATTTGCAGTGCCTTCAGGTATTTCACAACAAACCCCTCTGCAAAATCTTACGGATTTTCTGGTCTGAAACAATATCCAACAACCAACTCTGGATATAGGCAAAACAGCAGCCTATTAGAACGGAAATAAGTAAGCGGAAGAGGAGTTGGCTAAGCCACACCTTCCGTAAACCAGACGGACGGTGATATGCCAAGAAATCTGTAGATTGCAACTTGCAGGAAATCAGACGAGTCGGTAGACCAGCGCATACCTTGAAGCGGCAACGGACAACAGAACTTTCGAGATTGCATATGAAGCGGAACGAAGTCAAACATCGAGCCGAAGATCGAGATTATTGGAACTACCTTGTTATGTCTCTATGCTCCCTCGAGGAGTGAAAAGAACTTATATGCATACATAAGTATTGAACTTATGCAGTGCATACCTAAAATGCATATTAACCTTGTACACTCGTCTTTATTCAGAATCCTTTAATATCCGGTGTCTAAGAAAAAGTGCAACATGTCTGTTTTTAATGAAAATGAATTGAGTTTTTGAGATACATAAATATATATTTTTTTTTAAGTTCTTTTATAAAATATTTGAAAAGACAGAATAAACAAAAATATTTCTACAAAGAAAACTTGACAATGCGATCAATAGGAAAAGGTAAATTTTGTTGTATCTTTTTTCTTGGGTTTTTTTATTGAATCAAATTTTAATAAATGACTTAATTTTAACTTAACTTCACCAGTCTATTTACTGTCTATTTTCTTTTTGGTTTTTTGTTGAAGAAATATTCTTAGTATATAAACTCGCATATACATATATATGATGGGAATTACATTAAAGTATATTCTGTTCTATTAAGAAAAAGTATTATGAATAATCCAGTAAATAAATTCGATGCACAAGTTGAATTCGACGATGGGTACGTATGCAGTTTAAGCGCATAAGCAAATAACTCGTTTACATGGCTGTTTTTAATGCTTAAAACACATGCATGCAACCATACCATACATTCATATACATATATACATATGTTTTAGGATGTTCCAGTTGACCATGTCTTCAAGACATCCTCGATGGCGCTTGCAAGACCACGACATATTCTCAACGACACGTTGGCGACACAATCAAGACAATTATACACGTCTTTTCAAAGAAACGGTACCGAAATCGTGCACGACAACATGAAATTGTGTCCTGCACAATCATATAGACGACAATAATCTTATATAAGCAAATTATTTCCGGTATAATATGCTTCTAAGCAATTCAAAAAGTTAAAAATATTTAAACAAATTAATTTTACTTGTGGGCGGGAATCGAACCCACAACAATCACATTTATCTATCTAAGCACACAGGCAACAACTTAAATTCTTTAACCCTTTCGCCGACACTGCTTTTTAGGAAGGGTTTCCGGTAGGTCGAAATTGAAAATAAAATCTAAAGGATAAAAATATTTGACGCTTATTTCCGCCATGACGCTCTTTGTATATCAGTGATGACGTTCGGGGTCAAGACGTTGTTATCCGATGTATACATGGCACATATATTATAATATTGCAACTTATCAAGAAAATATAAAATAAGTATTAATTTTTAATACAAAAAATAAACTTTCCTACAAGTTAATTAAAAGATCGAAATAAATATTCCTCTCATTGATGTTGTTTCTTTAATTATATGGACGTTAAAAATTAATTTGAAACTTTTTTAATGAAAATAATCTAAATACGGATCAAAACGATTCTTAATAAAAAAAATGAATTTGTAAATTCACGATTTGAACTCGAGCCAAACAATTCTTTTCAACCCATTTTAAACTTAAACTTAAATATAAATTTATTACAGATTAAATTATCGCATCTAAACTCTAAAATATACAAAACACCCAAAAAAAAAGGTTGTAAAAAATAAATTATCAGTGAAACTAATTTTTTAGGGTGTTTGTTTAGTTGAGTTTTGTGCTTTGTAATAATTATTACTTTTTATAATAAGAAAATAATTTTCGATGTTTTAGAATCGTTGTGAATGTTCGAATACAAACAGAAAAAGGAACAAAAATATTTTAATAATAATTATTTTTCATTTATGAGACCTTAAGACAAAATTAAAAAGTATTCAGCATGAAACTACTTTTCTAAAATCGAATCGATTGAAATCTGGCCAACTGGGTGTCTTTTGGCATCCACTGTCATTGTCACTGGCACTGTCAACAACAAAAACACACACGTGTTTTTTCTACACATGTGCATACATATAACGAAAAAAAAAAAAAACAAAGTGATGGTTCATTTAGATTTTAAAACAAATCATTTTTTAATTCATAGATTTATGATAATTTTACGTTTTGAGGCATTTAAGGGACCGAAACACATGTTTCCCAGGAGAGAAAAACAAAACACAAAACCCCAAAACTACACCAAGATTGAAGCGATGCTACTGCTGCAGCACTTCGAAGCACAACACTCAACAGAAAAACACATACAGTTTTACCACCACTTCATATAAATTTAAACACTTATGAATATACAGTTTGTCAATTAAATTCGAGCAACACTTACTCTCACACTACAACTATTACTACGGGGGCGGATTAATATTGAAGCTATCTAAGTAGGAAACAAACATTTTTTTTTCAAAAACCATTTATTTCTTAACATAGCCTCCTTTTGGCTCAGTACACTTAGTCCAACGTTTCTCCAGTTTTTGTATAAATTCCAAGAACTAGGAGTTCTCGAGATCCTTAAAATAGGCATTTGTTTGGTCAATATTTTCATCGTTGGAGCTAAATCTCTTTCCACCGAGCGAATTCTTTAGGTTTGGAAATAGGAAGTAGTCACTAGGGGCTTAATCCGGAGAATATGGCGGATGAGGTACCAATTCGTAGCCCAATTCATAGAGCTTTGCCATTGAGACTACACACGTCACACGTTTACGGTCAATTGACAGCAAACGCGGCACCTATCTTGCCGATAGCTTTTTTAATATGCAAATGTTCATGCAAAATGTTGAACACACGTTCATATGATATGTTTACCATTTCAACGATCTCACGTAACTTGACTTGGCGATCATTCATAACGATATCGAGGATTTTCTTGATATTTTCTTCAGTAACCACCTCTTTTGGCCTTCCTGTTGATGGCATTGTTGCAGTGCTTGTTCGGCCGCGTTTAAATACATCAATCCAATATTTTATCATGTAATCTGACGGAGCAGACTCACCGTAATGTTTATCGAGCTTTTCTTTTGTCTCTTTCGCCGTTTTCCCTTTCAAATAATAGTGTTTAATCACTGCACGAATTTCACTTTTTTCCATTTTTCAAACACAAAACACAAAAGTTGCTTACTTCAAACGACTACAACAAATAAACTAATCGATGAATTTGGGTGACGTGTGATAGATCGCTGACGTGTGCTAGATCGCAATTTCTAAAATAAAGTTTTTTTCGTATGAACTAGAATAAAATAAATATGCATAATAAAGTAAATTTAAACAAATACGCCTTTGCTGTTTTCTCCAGATATAATAATTTGTATGGGGTGTAAACTTTCTTTCCCCCACTCCTATTCCATAATTTTTCCTGGCTTCGCATCTTGTCTTCAAATTAAATTATAGCAAATTTAAAAACTCATACTGTTACAGCAACTCATAGCATATTTTAAGAGTGCAACTGTTAAAGCTTTTATGATATAATATAATAAGAATAACATTGTATTAGTGGTACCATTTCCCCCGCTTGACTCAAGTTATTGTGGCAACATCCGATTTCTAAAATGCTATACTGATTCTTAATATAACACTCAATGTTTTGGCTTTCCTTTCTGTCGTAATAGCCCAAGTTTTTTCTAACGACGATTTCTACCGGTTTTAGATTTTTCAAAAATGTCTATCTATAAAAATTCCAAATTTGGCATTTTTCAACATCGGAAATATATGTAAAATTGGATTTAGGGGTTTCCGGAAAATTCCTTCTTTAAAAAATAACCCTTTTATTTAATTGTGTAAACTTTAACCTATTAAAAAAAATAATTATGTAAATTTTTAGATTAAAAAAAATTTTGATTTTTGAAAAATGTCTTTTTTACAAAATTTCCTTTTTCTTTAAATTATGTGCGTAATTCTTATTACTTTTGCGAACAAATCTTGACGTACACTTAATTCTGTTAACTTAACAGTCTCTCAGCTACAGCAATGTTAACTTAACTGCAATTAATTAGTTTGCAACAAATGAAACTAATAAAATCATTTTAATAAACGAGCACTTTTTGCAATGGCACTATTTCCTGATCACGTTCTCAACATCTTATTGATGACTTCTTCTTTTGATTTCTCCAGGTTGTTAATATTTTATGTGTCCAACTTGGCGGTCTATTACTGTCCGCGAAACTTCCAATACATAGAAAAATGTAAACTTTACACTTAACCTTGTATTCTGAAATTCAGACAGAGCTGCATATTGGCTCTTATAAGATAAAATCATCTAGAGAAATCGCTGAAATATTATTTTTTAAGCGCTCAGGATAATACTCGTACATAACGCATATTGTGTGCACCTAAAATCTTTCTGGGAATGTGTGCTTATGAATATCAAAAATCGTTTTTCTAAATAGTCTTCTGTGTAAATTTTACACGCCATTAAAGAAGATCTAAAAAAATTTTGTCGTTTCAAACCGAAATGCCCGACTACTTGGCAAGTCAACAGTTTACAGGAAAACACAAACACTTACTTTACAAACTGTATGCATGAAATACACAGTACTTGTATGCTGGGGGTCATGTTCAGCAATTTGTCTCGCAAAAATCTGTAAAATTTCCAAGTTTTCCCAAATGTTGCGTTTTTTTTTTAAGTTAATTTCTGGCACATTTTCTTTTTGTAGAGTTTTGGCAGTTTTATTTTTATTTATTTTCTTCTTTAAGAGGCCTGATTTGTATTTTCAAAATATTTAGTATTAATTTTACAAGAAATTTATTTAATATTGTGATACAAACAAAATATAGATGAATAAAATACGACGCTATTAATTTTTAATTTAGTACTGGATATAATGAGCAATTAGGTTCGTTAAATCGGAAAGGTACTGTACTTCCCATGAGTTATAATTTCTTCAAAATATGGACAAGTTGTAGTGGACATTATTAGAATTAATACAAAATCAAACATTTTAGCAGCGAAGCACTTCTATTAATTTTATGCGAGAAATTAAATTTGCCAAAAAATAGTAGATGTGCCCCATTTCAAATGAACGATGCAATTGAAAATCAAAATTAAAACTAAATAAAAAAAATATTAATTTAATTATTATTTTATTTGCTTCATTCTGGAGTTCTGCTAGATAAATAATATGTAATGTATGTATGTATGTATGTATGTCTATAACTGTTTTAATAAAGATTAAGGAAAACCCTTAACACAAACAATAATCTCCCATTTCAATGTCGGTTTGTAATAAAAAATAAACTTCTATCCAAGGAAAGAAGTACAAAACAAAAAAGTGGCCCAAAAGCATTAAAAAAAGATTTATAAAACAACTTAATAAGACTAAAAAGAAATTGAACACAAAAACATTAAAAGCATTACGGACAAATGTTACCAACCAACCAACCAACAAACCAACCGTCCGTCCGTCCGTGCGTTCGTCCGTCATCAGCCACACAAAACATAAATAAAATTTAAGACAAAAGATATTTTTATAAAATACAAAATAAAAAATTATAAACTCAAATGAGTTTATGATAATGAACACACCGACCCACAAGAGTGACTGTGTTGGGGCCAAAAATGAACGCCAGTCCGCATAAAGACACAAACAGCCTTAGAACCCTTTAAAATAATGAAGCTAAAAAGCGTATGAACAAAAAAGCACACGCTCTCAACTTCTCCTAAAGATGGCAATTTAGAAAATTGTTCAACAAAAAAATAAAAATAAATAAAAAATTAAAACGCAAACGAAAACGACACCATGAAAAAAGTAACAACAATGAATGACTTTGGTAGAGCGTTAAGCATATAAAGGATAAAAGCGACTGGCCGGTTTGGTTTTTCAGTTTATGTTCATGCATGATGTGACCGGTTCTGGCATGCCAGAACAAAAACTTGCATTTAGCAAATAAATAACAAGTTAATATACGAAGTTCTATACTTTTACAACACCCAAAAGTTCTCACCTTTTAACAATTTTTTTATTAAGTTATTGATACTTATCGCACAGCCTTCGTAAACACAGGTTGGCTGCCCATAAACCATTAAAGTCATAATAAATGTGAACACTAAAATAAACCCAGGCCCGTGTAAGGGATCAGCCAGTTTGAATGCCTGAATGGTTGAATACATTTAATGGATAAAAATAAAGAAGTTCTTTTTTTTTAATTTTTTTTTATTTTTTTGTTTAAGGAAAAGCCAAATAACATGTCGGCAGTTTAATAAAAAGAATAAACAAAAAATATGAGAAGAGCAACTTTTAAAGTAAAATAATAATAAATAAAATAAGTTCAATAAAAAAAAAAATTTTTTTTATATTTATTTATATTATATTTATTTTCCAAAAAAAATTAGTGTAATAATGTTTTCTTGGCAGAATTGCTTTCAGTTTCGTTATCTATTTAACTACCTGAATCGATATCTTTATAAAATAGGAAAAAAAGTCGATTAAGCGAATTAAATATGTTTAAGTACGATGCCATGTGTCCCTTCCTGCGAACTGCTATCAAAATTCCATTTAAAGAAAATATCGTGTCAATTGAATGCAAAATAATACTGCTAAAGTTGTACCCTGTTCATTTTGTGGCAGCATTTTTCTCCAACTACAAAATGTTCCTGGCCAGATACATATTTTCCAACTGCGAAATATGCAATATCGGAAATCACCCTTCATTGCAAACTACCCTTGCAGATATTCCAAATCTAGCATATGTGCTACATTCTGCAAGACCACAACAACCAAATACATGAAACTGAGATTCGCATCACTTGAATAAATACGCATAACCAAAAACCGTTGCACATTGGTAATTGCAAAAGTTAGCAGTGCTAAAACAGTTGTGGTTTTCATTTGTTTTCACAATCAAAATAAGTAAACTCCTAGACTTACAAAATTTTATGGCTACGGAGCCGCACCAAAAACTGCCTCTGCTGGAATTAAATTGACGTTAAGACTGCTGAAAGAAATATTGCTAAAACAATAAAAATTCAACGTCAAACAAAACGTTTATAAAATGTTAGAAACCGGACGCTTGCTTCGTCTTCGGCATGTGCACCGCAGGTACAAGATCTTGAAGACCTACCCTCTTCATCGGCATCAGCAGTAAATAGAAATCGCAGAAGCAACAATTTCGAAACTTAGCATCTAGAACTGTTAAAAATGCAAGTACAAGCTCAATAGGAAGTGCTAAAAAAATTCAGCATTTACAGAAGAGCGTATACAAAAATTACGAAATAAAGAAAAAATTGCAACAGATAAAAAAAACAGAAATTTATATTAAATACAACACATTAATATTAGCATAAACACTTTCGTCGTTGTAAAATAAATCAAAACAAATAACCATTTTACTATTTCTTAAAAAAACACAAACTTTAACTAAAATTTATTTTAATTTTCCGCCTCAATGTCACTTTTTTAGGCAGGTAACATCAATACCATTTCAACTGAAATTAATTGTAATTCGTAATACCAAAAAAGAGTTAAGTTATTTTAAAGTTGAGTTGTTTCAACTTCAACTCAACTGGCTTGAGTTGTAAACTGTAATAGGGGCATTATACAAAAACCGGGCGCTTGCTTCACGCAAACATTTTATCGGCGGCGTTCGCGTTGTCTACGGCAAAGTTATTCATTCAACTCTGTAAACTCTAAAATCAGCTGTTATAATTAACTTACTAAACGCTTGAAAAAGACACTCACGCTTTGTAGCATAAAATCATGCTACATATGTATTTGTGTTAAAATTACAGATGAGCAACGAATGTTGGTTTCCGCTAATATAAACATCACTTATTTCGTACAAAATTGTAAACAACAGCTGATCAGATTGTACTTGGCATCGTGGTTTTAATTTTAAGTTTGTTGCGCACAAATAATTATCGTTGCTCTCCTGAAATTAAGGACTTTTTGCAGAACGTGTGTATTCAAGGACCTCCTCCGCAGCAGCTGCAATTCGCATTAATTGATATGTTGCAGATCAAGCTCTTAATATTATTTTGTTGCCCCCGTACACAAGTAGATAGTGTACTAGACTATTAGTCTGGGGGTCGCAGGTTCGATTCCTGCTCAGACCTTGGGTGTTTCTGCAGACAAGCCAAGATGGCTTCGCGGTTTGTTTGTGTCTGTCCAATACCATTTGAATGGAAAAAAAAATAAATTTGTTTTCCTTTTTGTTTTTTAATTACTTACTTACTTGGGTCCATTTGTTCGGTATCATTGTATTATCCTAGAGCGTGTGCGACAAGATTATAGCTGCCCCACCGTCTCTTCAAACCATCCGGTTTCTTTTACAAAGGCGAATAGTTTGATTATCCCAATACCTGCCAGATTATCTAGATTCGACAAAGTACCAGAGCCGAGTACATTACTCCTTGCGCTTGCTGGCCCAGTGCTTTGGCATACAAGGTGAAACACAGTTTCTTCTTCATCGTTACAACTCCTGCAATAGTCGTTGTAACTTAGACCCATTTTTTTTAGCATAGATACCGATATTACAGTGCCCAGTTAGCGCTGCTACTAATACGATTAGTCTCATTCGACCTTTATTGATCCTGAGTAGATCACGTGTCCTGCTCAGGTCCTAGTGGGACCACGTTGACCTACCCACTTGGCAGGTACCTTCGTTTCCCCGCCTGTGTTGAGCAAGTCGATACGATTAGCGCTGAATCAACAGCTTGCAGTGTGATAGAGAAATTCCAGTGAAGAGGGTGGTCGTTGAGTGGTCCAATTCCACCCCTGTCTAGCAATACCATCTGCAATACAGTTGCCACGAAAATCAGCGTGAGTCTTGAAGTTGAGATTAGTGTTACTCTCGAATGTCTCGTTATCGCATCAAGAGATACCAGGCATTCGACAACCGCGAGGGATGTAGAGTAGACACCATTTCTAGCGGTGGTGGCCGCTTTACAATCGGCAAATAAATGGAGATATCCTCCGAAATCCTATAACACCTGAGCCATCTTGCCGCCCGCGCAGTTTAGCAGTCTTTAGCTTGCAAGTAACTACAGCCATTCCGAAGTCTAAATGGAACTTTTATATTGAAGTTTTCCACAAAGAAACCTCCGCCGACACTGTCTTCCTTTTTGAGCCATCAGTAACACTTCAATTATAAACATGTGGTTTTTCTTTCGGTCCGATAAATTTTTTTTTCTAAGTCGTGGTAATGTCATCACTCGCCAATTGTAAATTTTCAAACGAAGTATAAAAATATTCATAAGATTTTTTATACTAAACTGGAAGAGGTGAAAGTGATATTAAATAAATTTTTGCAAATCAAATTTTCAGCCCGTCAAAATATTCTAAATATTTTGCAAAAATTAGAGAATTGAAATCAGAAAATAAGGATCTTAGATTAAAACTCGATCAGGCAAACTTGGCACTTGATGCCATGCGGAATATTTTTGATGAATGACAGATCGGAAAGATGATGAAAAATTATATAGAAATGGCCAGATATATCCAATGCGATATGTTTGCATGCTTCTGGGACGCGGGCGTATAACCACTTGTATAAGAAAGGCTTTTCGCAACCTCATTGATCAACACTTCAGCGTTGCTGTGGGAAAATCAATATAAACGAAGGAGTGTTGAACAATGTGGTCGACTTTATGCGGCAAGCAACAGTCTTAACACCAGATGATAAAATTTGCTTGCTCGCATTTGAAGAAATGAAGGTAGCGGAGAACTTCGAACACGACCCAGTCAAGGACGTAGCAATCAAGCTCCCAAATTATGTGCAGGTGGTAATGGCTCGTGGTGTTAGAAGTTCGTGGAAGCAGCCCGTATTCTATGAAAAATTTAAATTTGTTAACCGTTTTTGACACAACTGTTCTAGTTTTCACAGTGAATTCGGATAAGACTAACTGATGTGGATCTGCCATGGAAGAATTTTATTTTTCCATTCTTCTTTGCAGCGTTGCTAGAAGCATTGAGAAGAAAATCATTTTTTATGGAAACAAATCATAATTTTTTTAAAACAAAATCTTATTTAAGACAAAAAATGTATAATTAAAACATATATACATATGTATTTAAATTACAATTATTTAAAGTATTTATATCGAAACATTTGGAAGCCCCCGTAGGCTAGTGGATAGTATACTAGACTATTAGTCTGGGGGTCGTAGGTTCGTTTTCTGCCTAGACCCTGGGTGTTGCTCCAGACAAAGCAAAAAGGCTTTGCAGTTCCTGTTTGTTTTAGAAAAATGTACTTGTGTATGTTTATATGGTGACAAGTTTTGAACATATTTCGACAGGATCGGAAAACCTAGAATGTTGTCAGCACGAGTTATTTTTGAAACTTTTGACGAAAATTTTTCACAGCTAAGATTATCTAGAGTTGCAAAATAGTCATTGAATTTTATAAAACAGAGTTCTCTAAATTCGTCATCTAAGTTTTGAATATCCTTTTCACTAATTAAATTTGGAAAATTGTGTATTAAGCCGGTCAAGGAATTAACTTTTATATTTATAATTTTCAAAGGGTTCGAGACATGAGAGCTCTTTTAAAAACGTCGTTAAAATCAAATAGTTTTATTATTTGTTTACAAAACTCAATGTAAAATGCCGCACAATTTTCAATAAATTCTGACCCAGAAATATTTTGTTTAACAAAACCCCCCGGTAGACCTCTTCGTTTTTATGAACATACGAGTACATACGAGCACATGTTTTTGTTACAGGGCAAGTGTAAAGTAATTAAAAGCGACCAACAAAAGGCTGTCACAAAACTTAGCTTCACTTTGTGTTACAATTACAATGAAAGTTGCACACACTCGAAATAAAAGATCATAATTTCTATAAATTAGAAATCATAATTTGATTAAAAAAATCATCAAATCATATTTTGGTTAAAAAAAAAATCATCAAAAATATGATAAAATCATCATTCTAGCAACGCTGCTTCGTTGTGCTTTTCGCTTCTTTCCTAACAGAGATGCCACATAATATTAAATTAAAACGGAATTGAAGTTATTGAATCACATGATCGTTACTGTAAACAAATAATAATCGTAGACAAATTTTAACGAATCATTAAAAGTTAGTGAATCGCAATACTGTACTTGTATCTGGAGAATAAATAAACGAGTGAATGAATGTGGAAAAAGAAGAAAAAAAATCAAACAGCATGAAGTGAGTGAGTGAGTGAGCGAGTGAGTGAATGCACAGTTATGTTTAATTATAACTGAACTACACCAGCAGACATTCAAGCAAAAAAATAAATAAAAATTAACAACTACGATGGAAAAAGAAACTGCAAAAGAACTCTACAAAAAAAATAAAGGAATTTAGCTCTTGAAAAGTAGAAAGAAATAGAGAAAAATTGACGCGCCAAATTCAATGATGACGACAATTGTTTTTGTACATTCATGAACACGACAGTTGAATACAGAACAGTTTTAGTGAATATGAAGTATGAGTGCATTTGACTCAAGTGCAAGTTTTAAAGAACAAGATATAGATAGACAGACAGATGGACGGACGAATGGACAGATAGACATCAGTACAGAACAGACAGCCAAACGCATAAAAGTCAGACCGAATGGCAGCAAAACATAAAGCATTCCTGCTTGCAACATGCAGGCAGGCAGCAACTAACAATTGATTTACAATTTAACCACAAACTCAATGGAGAAAAAAAAACTTGACACATCTTCTTGTGCGATTTTCCAGCTTCAGATACGGTTCCCTTTTCACTTCTACTTATTATTATTTTTTCGGTTTTATGCACACAGAAAAAAAACCCAATGTAAAATCAACATGAAAAAATGTTGATATCAAGTCATTATTAATATGTTGAAAAAAATCCAATTGAATTTACTTTCAACATTGTTTCAAGTTAAATCAATGTTTAAAATTGTTGATTTAATATTAAAATATGACGATTTAAAATTAATCACATTGAAATAACTTGGTACATTTTACATTTTACCTTTTAGCGAGTTAAAACAACATCAATCAATGTTTAATTTTGTGAATTCTGTTTTTGAAGTAGTAATTACAGTTTTTCATGTAAAATTAATATTGCATATAGTTGCAACAAGATTAACTATTGTAAAATCAACATTGTTATAAACATTAAAGATGACATTGGAATACTTTGAAAAAACTTAAAACAATATTAAAACTAAATTCAATTGGATTTTTTTCACATATTATCAATGGCTTGGTATCAACATTTCTTCATGCTGATTTTGCGGATCCCCTTAGACTAGTAGATAGCGTACTAGTCTCTTAGTCTGGGGGTCGCAGATTAGATTCCTGCCTAGACCCTGGGTGTTTTCTATACGCACAATTAACGAAAGAGAAGTGAAAAAATTTATGTGTTTATAAATGAATAAAGATAAAAAATTAATTAACTATTTTTTACTAACTGCCTGTGCCATTATTAAACAACATTGCGTAAATGTTATTTCAATATAGGAACCATGTTAAATTAACATAGAATTTCCTGTAATTTTAACATCTTTTCATCTTATTTCAATATGGCTGTAACATTAAATCTAAATGGCTTAAAAGTTGAATCGGCATTCAATTTATTTTGATTGTTGTTATAAATTTTCTTAAAATTATTTCAAAAAGGATCTTAACGTTATTTTGACATGACAAGCTCTTTGATTCAATTGGCATGCATTGTCAATTCAATATTATTTCTAGTTGTTTTAAAACGGATAACAATAACTTTTATTTTACTTTAATATCACGTTAAATTAACATGAAACGCTTATGAAGCAAAACTATTAACAAAACTAGTTGAATCAACCTTGTTTTAGTTAATTTTACAATGATTTTTTTCTGTGTGTGCTCGACGTTGTTGCTCTTGTTCATTCGACAAAGAAAGAAAAAATAAAAATAAAAAAAATACTTTATATGACGTTCATTAATTTTGGCTTATGCATTACGCTGTGCCACTACGATACACTACTACTGTTGCATGTAAAGTTAAGTGCACACGAGGCAACATGCAGCGACTAAAAAGTTTTACTTGTTCAGTATATACGAGGCAACCTCAGAGTACATTTTACTTCACTCTGCAAACAGCCAAAACATTCCACCATCGTGCTTTTTCATCGAACTCAGCCAGCACACCGATATTTCAAGGGACGGTTGCTGCAATACGAATACGCTTCCATCGAGCCATCGGTTCCATAGATTAAGCCTGTATGCTTTTTCTATATTCTCCAAATCCCAGGTGCAGATTCGGCGGGTTATACTTTGTTGTCTTTAACTTTTAATATAATTTTAAGATAAATAATAAATAAATAAATAATAACAAGTTTAACCCTCTATTTCTTCAAGGTACGGGCCTGGAAAGAGACAGATTCCTTTAAAAAGAATGCGAAAAATACTCTTAAACAGTTATATAGCGGGCTAAAATGTTCTACAATAATATTTTCCGAAAATTTTACTGTAAGTCGCTGAATACGGCAGAAATAGGTCAACACTTAAAATGCGTTTAAGGGTTAATTTCATGCTTATTCAGAGATTTTAAGATTTTACTTATTTCTAGCGTTCAAGTTGACTTTTTAACTTCGTTGCCTTTGAAGATTTATAGTAGAATTTTATGATAAATACAATTTGTAGGACATATCAATACGCTATGTAGTTTTTCGAGAGGAGTTTTTGGCAATTTTTTTAAAAAGAGGGCCGGAAGATGCATACAGCGAATAGTTGGAGGGTTAAAATGTTTCACAAAAATGTTCCTCGCAGTGTTTTACATTAATCAGCTGAACAAAACTTATAGCTAATATGTAAAGATTACAAGATTTTCTATAGCGATTAACTATAACAATTTGTAAAAAAGGGGGAACTTTAGATCCCCCTGAAATAATTCTCGGGTGTAAAATTTCAAAAACTCCGAAAAACGTGTGTTTTTGTGTTCTCCTCTACCAGAAACGATTGTTGGAAACTTATTATTTTGATACAACTTTAATTTTGTTGTGTTGTACCGTGTAATCAGAGATGGGAATTTCTTACTAAAATTTTTCTGTGCCATTGATTTACTGTAATATTTCTAGAAATTGGCATCCACTAAAAAAGTGAAAAAATTACAAAACACATGAGCAAAGATGAGATGGTGCAGCGACCACCCAAATCAGTGAATGTTACGTTTCGCAATGTAGAGTTAATGAACTTTTCCTGTATTTTACGAATGTATCTCATTAGAATAATTAAATAATAATTTGAATTAACGAATTAGAGTATGGAACTCCATCCTGATTCAATAGCTTTCCAATCTTTGTCAATATCCTATTTTAATTAAATACATAAATCCAACGTTTTTCTAATCTAAAAGACTCAAAGGACTATCTATGTGCCAAGTGGCTGTCAACTGGCCAATATCTCGAGAGATAGAAAGAAGACAGATAAGAAAACTTAAATTTAAAAATTTCATGAAAATTTGTTCAACTTTATTGCAATTTTTTTTTATTTTTTTATGCAAGTGGTCGTATGGTGGTTTATCTCATCCACTTGGCTGAAAAAAGTGTTTGTGTGTATTTATGCGTCTCGATTGCCTTTAAATGTGTGTCTTTGGAATGTCAAGGATTTTATTTCTTGTTCACTAAAACCATTGAGCAATTTATTTTATTTTTTTTTCGAAGTCGTTGTCATTAAACGTGATAAAGGTTTTTAACTTAGAAATGCATAGAAAGAGCAATTTGAAATTAATTTAATTTTCTAGTTGACTCAGAGGATAATAGAAGCACAACATCCATACATACGAGTATGTACGTACATTTGTTTATGATGAAACAGAATTGGAGCTGAACGATGTTTTCCATACAGTTTGAGATAAAATTTTGCCAGAGAATGCGGTAGTGAAATAGAATCTATTTTATTTTACTGCATTTTTTTCGAATGCTCTCAATTTTAGACACTTATTCACTCAACAATGCTGCCGCGTTTTCATGAAATCGTATAGATATTTCCATTGTACAATTATTACAACAACTAGTGAATCTACAACAAATTACAACACCAAAAAACACACGCGTTTTGTTAATACCCTGCAGGAAATGTCAATAGTGAAACTGTACTGACTTACTATTGACACAGTCAGCAGTACTAGTGAATTATAATACCCCAGACAATGCTATTTACTATAGACATTTAACATGTGCGTGTCATTGAAAATCCACTACTGACATTGGTATTACTGACTAGGTAGTTCTTTTGGGACCATATGTAGACATTGGAACCAGTGATTCACTAGTACGCTTTAGTAATTCTAGTGTAAAATTTGGGTACTTTTCTGAAGTAGATGTCAATAATGAAAATGTAAATTTTATTAACTTTTGGAGTTTAATTAAAAAAAATAAAAGACTAAAAGGCGCTAATTCATAACAGTCATTTGAAAAATATAGGTACTAAAAATAAGGTACTAATTCATTTCAGTCTGTTTAAAGTTTTGTTATAGTGACAATGACGCCAAATAGTAACCCAAATAGTAGACAGAACTGGTGACTTGGGGACACATGCCCCACGTTTCCTTCAGGGTAGAAACGTAAAACGTTTATGTCAAAATCTATTGTCTGTGTCTCGCACACATTCATAATCTCTCTCAAATTTACTAACACACGCATATTGTTGGAAGAAACATACAACGTTTATGTCAAAATCAAACAATAATAAGAGAGGACTTGAAGTTACTGCCGTCGATTTTATTATGAGCCATCAGCGATTGTTCCTGAAGTTGCAGACTTTGTTCTGTTTCATCATTTTGTGAAAAAATCCAGCTGTTCATCGACTGCTTTCTCTGTTTGACAAACACGATTAATGGAAGCATTTCAATAAAGAAAATTTGTTTTTTCACATTGAAATAGAGAAACACTTTTTACTCACAAATCGAAAAACGATAAATTTTTTTCGTTTCACACTTCAAGTGACACCTTTTACGATGCGAAAAATATAGAAACGAGGTGCTGACCTCTCTCACCATCCCTTTCCCAATGAAGGTAGCACACCTACTGGTTGATACGCATATTAATTCCCTAAAAATTATTTCATTATAAAATTATTCTAAATTTTAATAAAAAAAACTATTTCAATAATCAATAATAATAAATTTTCAATTTTGTCAATTTTTGTTTTTATAAAATTTAGAATAAAGGCCGGGGCGCATGGAGTCCGTCGTACGTTATACGTTGGTTTTTTCAACTGACAACGAAGTTAAAATACATGTTTTCTTATGAGCTTTGTCACATTCAGTACGTCTCCGTCAACGCAAAGTACTAAAGTTGGGCGACTTTTAACGTACGTTGAGTACTTGGACAACTATCAGTTTTTTTGCTTCGTTTTTATTTAGCTTTTTCTGTTGTGTGGTGACAAAACGAAATTAAATAGAATTAAATACAATTTATAATAATAAGAAACTCCAGAATATCCTCTAATTCTATTGAAAATTTTAGCTTTAATCAAATGAAGCTGAATCAATGTCCGTCAACAAAGTACTCATTGTGTCAACCTCCTCCGCCGATACTTTAATGTCAGTTGAAAAAAGCAATGTATAACGTACGACGTATTCTATGTGCCTCGACCTTAAGTCAGAAATATAGTTTTTCTTATGAGCTTTGTCCCAATCCGTACGTCTGCGTCAACCCAAAGTACTAAAGTTGAGTAACGTTTAAATTTTAACGTACGTTGGGTACTTTGACAGCTATCGGTTTTATGCTTCGTTTTTATTAATCGTTTTGTGTTGTGTAGTGACAAAAATAAATTAAATAGAATTAAATAAAAATTACAATTACAAGAAACTCCAGCAAATCCTCGGATTTCACTGAAAATGTTTTTTAACAGCCAACTTTGCTACTTAACGCGCTGTCAAAATGGGAATTTCCAATTACAAAGCGTTGACGCTGCGCTATTTGGGGTTGCTTCATACATTTGATATGAGCACGAAAAATTTTAACAGATAGAAAACGCTTGACGTGCTGATTTAGGTTTGACTGTAACTCACGAACGTTGATGAGAGAGTGTCGTGGCATTCGAAAACATCATGCTAACTTCGCTCTAACCATTAGAGTCTAATGCTGCCGGGTGTTGAGATGGTGATGAGATGAATAGACGGTGTAGAGTCCTCAAAATCTGTTCTGCTAGTCTGATGATTAAAATCTTATAATCAGGGTTGTCACAGAATCCCATGTAGTCGGAATTGGATTTGAAAAGACGACAAAAAATACGTTGTGTAATGAATTTCACTCTCATCGGTTTTATTTTCAATCTAGAATTACTAACTGCTTTGAACATAAAACCGATTACATCACACAAAAGTATTTTTTGTCGTCTTTTCAAATCCAGTTCCGACCACGTTGGATTCTGTGACAACCGTGAATATTACTTTCTTAATAAAAATAATTTGAATTTATCCAAAGCACTTAGGTCGATGATGGATCGCAAAACAACTTCAGCTGCGTTGCCAGTTGCCAACTAAAAACCTGTGGTTGCTAGAAAACCATTAAATAGCAGCTTAAAATGACAACTCCAATTGCCAGTTGTTATTCTTAATATCACTTTCAATAATTAGCAACCCAACTGAGTTTTGTTTGCCATCCTGTATTAATAGTTGACAATTGTTCAGGAAAATTTTTAAATTACTCAGTTATAGATTATACTGAGAATCTCAATGGTTCTGGTTTTCAAATAAAGAATACATTTGCTAAGTCTCAATGTGGTTGGGGTAACAGTTTTTCGGTTTCCAAAACTTAGAATCGACCCCTTAATAATTATTTGTTAATTCAAGATTTGATCACAAAACAAAACAACTAGTTTTCAACTTAAGCCTAAACAGTTCAAAGATAATTTCTTATTAAAATTAATGTAGATAAATAATCTTTTATTTTCGATTCAGATTTAACTTTATTAGCAGTTTTTTTCTGCTTTTTCTGCCTGTTGATTAGTATTTTATAGGATTTGCTAATAATTAATATGAACATGAACACTAAATTATTTTGACGCCATCATTTGATAAATTACTTTAATTAAAGCAGCTTTATTTTCATTAATTCAAATTTATAAATCATGTCTATCGAACACATTAACATCAAAATAATCCCAGCGAATTAACGACTCCTTTTGCAAGTTGCACCCCGTAATCTCTTCTCTTCAACAAATATGTTTAAGTAGAAATTTATATATTTGTTAATTGCAGCAGCGTTTAGTAGTTTAACAATATTTTCTAAGATAAATTTGATCGGAGAGTGAGAGAGAGACAGAGAGACTTGTCCTTATGACAGTTTAAGCAAACAGCAAGATTTCCATCCAGCAACCAACACTAATGACACACGAGTACATAATAATAAATCTGTTTAACAAAACAAAAACAAAAGCAGTTTAAAATTTTAATAAATTTAAAACATGCATTAAATGCTGCCACAGAGCTACTGTAACTGTAATGAAAGAACTAATAAGTAGCAGAAGTAGCTGAGTAAACAGCACATGGAATATTCACAGCACACATACGAGTATTTATGCAGCAGCAAGCTGGCAGGATCCTCCTGCATGAGTCTGCAGTTTAAATATGTGAGGCAAGTAGCAGCCTCAAATACATTTCATTTACAAAAATAATATTACAGTAGCATCAGGATAGTCATAAGGAGAATATTGCATTTATTAAACAAATGTGTGCCACATACTTTTGGAATACAATGAAAAATTAATGAAATTTACCGAATGGCACTTGAGACCTTGTTGTGCTCCTAGCAAACTTCATATCCTGAAACATAAATCTCAATACAAGTAACAAAATTCCACATTAGGGCAACTGTTGATGAGCAAATGATGTTGTTTAATGTTCGAGCGAGTATGTGCTCTGCTCGTATGTAAGTACATATGTATGTATGTATGTGCTGTGCAGTCTGTTGGGGGTTGTGTGGGTGTGGGTGTTGCGAACGCATTTTAATGTTCGTTCACTCACAATCACAATTTGTCTTCATTTAAATAATAAGTTGGGAAAAGTTTTGCATTTTGCTATTTTGCATGTTTTTTAGTTTGCAAGATTAATTAGAGCATAAGTTGGTTTTGAGATTTACACAAAAACTAGACAAAACTTTAACAGGAAAACATTGAGATTTTGAAGCGAAACTATTACTGGCAGTCAAGGCAAGGCGAACGGGTTTTAGTCTTAATCAGAGTGGGAAAACAAACAAAACTTTTCGCAAACGTTTCCTATGAAAACACAAACTTTTAAAATTTTTTCAATCGTTTTGTAAATGACCAAAACCAAAACAAATACTTTTTAAATGACAAAGAGCGCAAACAAAACAATTGGCTTTTCATATCCCGCTTGCTTTAATATCCCGTTACAATCGTCCAACTGAGAACAAAACAAATGCTCAAACGTATTTTTATGAGTGTTTCATTTCTTTCGTTTCGTTTTGTTTATTTTCCTACTGTGGTCTTAATTAATTTATTAATTTTTAATTCAAAACAAGGCGAATTCATACCAGGTGAACTCGAGAGAACAGCTGGCTTATTTTTGGCTGGCATCATTGTTCATTGTCAAAATGTTCTTTTTGGTACATTTTTCTGGTTTTAAATTCGCCATGAACAGTTTTTTTCGACAGCCAAGAATGATATTTTCCAAGGCGAATTCTATTGCGACTGCTTGAATGGACGGACTATTTGCCTTGATTCAAAGTATATTTATTTAAGTCACTCACCTTAGCCCGAGGCACATAGAATCCGTCGTACTTTATATGTACGTTGATTTTTTCAACTGACATTAAAGTATCGGCGGAGGAGGTTGACACAATGAGTACTTTGTTGACGGACATTGAATCAGCTTCATTTGATTAAAGCTAAAATTTTCAATAGAATTAGAGGATATTCTGGAGTTTCTTATTATTGTAAATTGTATTTAATTCTATTTAATTTCGTTTTGTCACCAAACAATAGAAAAGGCTAAATAAAAACGAAGCAAAACAAGCTGATAGTTGTCAAAGTACTCAACGTACGTTAAACGTTGTCCAACCTTAGTACTTTGTGTTGACGTAGACGTTTGGAATGGGACAAAGCTCATAAGAAACCCAGTATTTTAACTTCGTTGTCAGTTGAAAAAAGCAACGTAACAAAGTAACGTAACGTAACGACGGAGTCCATGTGTCTCGGCTTTTCGGCAGCTGATTTCACCTAAATTGTCAAAATTTTGTTTACATTTTAATGTTTATTTACACAAGTTTGTTTTCATATTAAAATATTCAATAATTGAAAAATTAATAATAAAAATGAAAAAAGGGAAAAATTAATCACCCTTATTCCAATTGTCGTCTTCAACGTCGCCGTCATTTTATTGTCAATACAATTTTGTTTCAACGTCGTCATCAATTCAATAACATTTTTGGATTCTATAGCAGGATGACGACGACGTTGACGATTAATCGTTTATGTCAACATATCAAACACACATCTCTAAATATTTGAAACAGCTGTGTGGTTTGTTTTTGTTAATTTTGAAAAAAAATTTTGAAATGTTTTTTAGTTGTGATATAAATTCAGACTCGAGTGATGATGAAAATACAAGAAAACAAAATCTCATATTAGAACGAAAGCTTCTGAGACAGAAATTCGACATATTTGACCTACCGGACAGCAAGTGAACACCAATTTCAGTGTTTTGCTTTAACAATTGTATAATTTTTTTTTTATCTTGGACCAGCACTCAGGGGATGATGACCCCTAAACATGCTATGCATTGTACTGGAACTAGTGGAAAGGGATAGTGATAGTAGGGGTCATCATCCCCTGAGTGCTGGTCCAAGATAAAAAAAAAACAATTGTATAATTTTTTTTTAAAGGTTTGAAAGTTACTTTAGAGTACTTTAAACTTCAATTCTCGCCAAACCTATTAAGAGAATTTATTTTTATGTTCCATTATTTTCGCTCATTATTTCCTTATAGGGGGTCTTCACGTGCAATAAACTTGGAAATAATTATGTTTTCAACTGTCAAATTCTATTGCCAACACAATATGTTCACGTGTGGACCGCACAAACATTTAGTTGCACATGTATTGCGAAATAGTTGTTCAAACTTATTTTCAAGCAATTATGTTGGAAATAAACAGCAAAATTTGGCTGTCAATTCTCTGTCATTTGTTTTTCCCGCGAATTAAATAAAAAACCGTGCAAATTTGTATGTATATATTTACTTATTAGCATCTGCTAAGCTTTTTGGCCAACAAAAAAAATCAAACAAGCACAGAAAACGCTGAAGCTAATGTATTCATTCACAGCGAACTGTTTAGTTTTATGTCCAATGTGCACTAAGTGTACTCCGCCTAAAAATATAAGCTTGTAAATGGACATATTTGTGACGTCATGCTGCCGACGTTATTGCTTATGTTCGGAAATAAATATTGAGCGTGGAGACGTGCCGTTAATTTTTGTCATCCATCCCCTAAACGTATCGGCAAGCCAAGAGAATTTAAAACTCTTGCGGTTTCTTCCCACTGTTCTCTAAAATTACTTGGAAGAGTGCTTCTGCAAATATGGATTATTCTGCAACTCTTCCACTAATTTTTCAAACTGGGTTGCAGTTGTTATTTAAAATTTTTCAGTTTTTTCCATTTTTCAATTTATGTATTTATGTATATTTCAAATAAAGTCAAGTCGTTATGAAAAATGGCGACGACAAACTCAAAGTCGTTTCAAAACAATATCGACGTCAAATTTTCTTGTAGAATACAAATTCTATGTTGACAGTCATCGATAATATCCGGTAACGGCAACTGGAATAACAATTTGAAGCAAACAAGGCAAAACAATATCGTTTTGTGGTTTTTTTAATCCAAAGTGATTATTATTTTTGGCTAATGTTCATAACATTTTTAGTCAGAAAGAATTGGATATGAGACAATATTCCAAAGGAACAAGTGAAAATTTTAACACCAATTAATTTCAACTTAGACGGCAGAACAGAAACAACGTTGTTTTTCGGGAGCCGCTACACTCCCATCATCAGTGTTCATGTGTGTTTCCATGTATCCGCCACTGTTCAGGTAGCTCGGTTGAATGTGATTTCAAATTTGTATTTATACAAATAATGTCTAGAAAAAGCATACGAGAGTTATTTGTATTATTATTTGTTTTTACAGTAAACACTGCTTTACCACTATAAATATTAAAATTTTACCATCACTAATTAACGTTAAATTAAATTCATGTTGACGACTGGATTAAGGGTGAATAATTTAAATAAATTTGTTTGTTTGAGTGATAATTTACAAAATAACACAAAATAATGAAACGAACTGCTTGTGTACTCGTATGCCACATGTAGTCGTGACATGGATTTGGTTAGTCCGATGGAAATGCAAACCGGAACTACATGGTCCCGGCCAGGGAAATCGTAATGATAAATGAAGCACGTTTATTGCATTGTATTGAAAATATTTGAGCAGTTTCAAGAACTGAACTGGAATAGTAATCTTTATACATTTCTCAAAAGGTGTTTTCTGCCGCCTTAGCGAGATGGTATAACGTTACGTTATGTGTAAAAACCTCATTTTCAAATAAACTAAAAAAAAAATCTAGTAAATTTGAAAAAGTTTTCGATTAACTCGAGTAATTTTGAACAGTAAAAATTGGTCGAGTAATTCGAACGATATGAAATCTTTCTTCAATTGCTCAGTCTCGATTATTTGCTTAATCGAACAATTGAGAAGTCGATTAAAATAAATAGTAGAGTTAATATTTATGTCATGCCCATGATTATGTTAATATCTATAGCAGCAACTAATTATATAAAAATTTCATTTTCCAACATTTATTACGATATCTTCTATGACAATGGCTCTCTCAATGTCTATGTCAATGCCTATAGCAGTTTTATGTCAATGTCTATGTTTAGTTATATGACTATTTCTATGTCTATGTGCAAGTGATTCTATCTACATGTAATGTACGCTACATGTTATTAAGTCTTATTATTTTTCTCATGTCGACGTCTGTATACATTTAATTCTACGATTAAACTGGTGTCTTGGTCGGAATCTGACCCAAGACATTTTATTAATTATGTCTTTCACATACGCTTTGCCACATTTATGTTCTATATATGCATACATGCACATAAACATACACATGGCTGCGTGTTTGCATGCGTGTGCATGTACTATTTACATACATAAGTATGCCTTTGTTCCACACCAACTATTTCAGATTTAATAAATATATTTACACATAAAGAGAAAGATTTATACACTCACATACAAACTTATACCGTGAAATCAACAATAGTAATTGTGTTTTGTGTGTGTGTGTGTTTAAATAGTACTGAAGGATATAATAATGAGAGTATTGTGGTTTTATTTAATCTCTTTTTCTTCGGGACAGTTACTAAGGAACGTACGTACGGATTGTCGCATTAACATACACATCTACATGCACATCTTAAGGATCCTGCTGCCTTTGAATGCCATTTAAATTGTAACAGATTTCATGCAATTTAATTTATCTGACAATAAATTTTATGTTTTATAATTATTGTAATTGTCAGAAAGGTTTTTGTTGTCGTTTTGGTAAAGTTTTCAACAATAAAAGAATAAGACAAATATAAATTAATTAATGTGTGCAAGTACGTAAATATGTATGTAAATACTAGTGATGTAACAGATAGACTCTTTTAATTATTCGCGAATACGAATTGGAATATTAAATTGGAAATTTACCCACTTGTTGTTGGCACGACTTTGATGCCTGCAAAATGAAATATTTAAATAAAATTGAATAAAAGTCATGCCTTTAAATCATGACACTGCTGTCGGTATCGGCATTCTGACAACAATAAGTCAATAAATTTCTTGTCTTTTTGGAGACTGCATTTGAATCTTGGACTAGTCCACAAAACAATTTCTTTCGAGGCTTCACGTGAAGCAGGGTTCGCATTTACGCACTCATTACTCGCTCCTGAGTTATCGGTTTCCCCTCGTAATAAATCTTTCTATCAGTGTAAAATGTCATTTGCAGAAATAAAGGTACTTTGTCTTTGTCTGTAGGGTGCACAAAACAGAACAAGATACAAATAATACAATTTAAATTCTATATTGTTGCAAGCATTAAATTTTTGTACTTCTCTGTAAGAAGTCTTTTGTGTTTAAAATATTTATTGGAGATTTATTAACAATTTGTGTGTCCCATATGAATGAGATCCAACACGTGACAGATGGAAGATGTAAAATTAATTAACAATAAATATAAAATAGTAATTGAATGAAATATAAATAATAGATTAAAAAAAGAAAACAAAAAAAATAAAACAAAACGAAGTAAACAAGTACTTTATTAAAAGTTGTATTTACAAGGTTATGCCTTTCAAAAATGAATTAATTAATTTTTACTTTTCAAAATTACCCCCTGCTGTCAAACTTGTATATCATCATGATAAAAATGGGTAAGAAATTTTTGAAAAAACAAATATGAAAAATAAAAAAAAATAAGAGTCTACTTCGTTTCTAAGTAATTTCAATGTGCAGGCAGACAGTGAAAGCTTTTTGGTTGAACAGCTCAAGATCATCTCCCTGAATTTTAGTTTTGAGCATGAAATCCTTTAAATGTCTTTCATAAAAATTCCTTAAAAAGAAACAACAAAAACCAACATCTAAGCTATAAAATTTCGCCAGCCCATTTACACCCCACTACAAGTACCTTGGAGAAAACAAGAAAAGTTTGCATCAATTTTACACAGAAGAAAAAAACATGTTGCTTGTTTTATGTGTTTTTTTTTCTTTTCAGAAAAGAAACATTAAAATTAAAGTTTAAAATGTTTTTTGTTCATAATCTTAAATATACAACATTTAGAAGTTTCTTGTGTATTGTAAAAACATTCAGGATAACAGCACACACTTCGACTTAAACAAGTAAACTGATGTCCTCCCTGATCAAAACACCCATTACAGCATTTTACACTTAGACAGACTGAAGGACACGCAGACAGACAGCCAGCCACTCTTTATTGTTAAAAAGACTAAACAAAAGTTTTCCTTTCCGTAGTAAAATTATATTCTTGTTTTATTTCGTTCTTGAAGATCAAAAATTGTTTTGTTTTAGCATCATGAGTTAATAAGGAGTCACGTCAAGTCGCTGTCTCAACATTAAAATTTCCCAGCATGAGGATGAGATTATTTTACAAGGATTTTTGTTTCCTTTTCTTTTCTTTTTGTTTGTTGTTGTGCTCTTATATGTTTTTCTTTTGCAGTTGAAAGATGTTTTTAATTTTGTTTTAATCATTTTACTTTTCTTTGTGACAAAAGCTTAAAAGGACACAGCAAAAACGTTGATGGGAAAGTAATGAATTCCTAATGAAAATTCTAAGAAACGTTTGAAGCAAACACATACTTTTTCCTGCTTCTAAATTTTTACGAAATTGATGTGTGGATTTTGGCGAAATTAAAGCGAGTTTTTAATTAAATCTCGAGTTTGGAGATTTTTGAATTTTTTTTTGTAAACGTTCGAAATTTTTAAGTTTTCTTTTTAGTAAATAATATTTTTGATAAATGGATTTGTTTTTGATGTATCGAAATCAAAATTTTAATTTTTTCCGATTTTTTTAACACTGGGTCTTCACGTAGCAATTTCAATGCTGAGAGCGTCATCTGAGTTTTTATAGTTCGACTGCTGATTGCTTTTAGGTGGAGAACACGTAAAATTGCTTCGTCACAAATTCAAAATATTTTCATAGTGAGAGGTTGTATAAATATGCTTTAATTTCATATACATAAAATGATTAAACAGAACAAGTCTGCAACTTCAGGAACAATCGCTTGGTGGCCCATAACAAAATCGACGGAAGTAACTTCAAGTTCTCTCTTATTATTGTTTGATTTTCTTTTTTTTGCATTTTTCGTATGAAAAATGTATATGATTTCATGAAAACACGGTGACATTGTTGAGAGAATGATTGTCTAAAATTGAGAGTATAAGAAAAAACGCTGTAAAAATAAAATAGATTCTATTTCATGACCACATTCTCTAGCATAATTTTATGTCAAATTGTATGGAAAACAAACGTTAGCTCCAGTTCTGTTTCATCATAAAGATGGGAATTGTCGATAAAAGTTTATTATTTTAAATATTTCTTCGGTTTTCCATTCCATTAGGTTTTTTTTTTTAAATAAATATGCAGTTTTTAGTTCTCTAAATTCAAATTCGCAAATGCACTTGACTACAGAAAAGAGAAATGACAGCAGATTGATAGGCAATAGACTGTCACTTATTGTTTAAAAGTATTTAAACGTTATATTTTATTTTATATATAATTTTTGAATTGATGAGTTGTGAATTGTAACAAAAAAGTTAAGGATGTAATGTTTCCCAGCCTTGGCTTCAAATGTAATTTTTATTATTGTGAACTTTATCTTTATAATTTTTTTTTTGGTATTTAACGAATCTGCTGGGCGATAGCGCCAAATACATTTGTTCTGTAAAATTATTACTTTTTCACCTCTCAACCAGTCAAGAGCTTCTCCAGCAGAGTCACCTTAGTAAGCTGTAATTGAAGTCTAAATTGCTGAAATAATAAAAATTATCCCATGTAAGTCGTTTGAAAAGGTTTTGTTTCATTTTCTATATAAAAAGCAGGAAAACCCTTCTGCCCGCGAATTCCCTTCTCCTATCTCCCCGGGAGCAGCACATTGTTCTATTTGTGAGTAGAAGGCAGAAATTTGCTTTTGTTCCTCCATCCGCTCACTTGGTTTGCCAGACTTACATTTGAAGTTTCTACAAACGATGAGACCCGTTTAGTTAGGATTTGTGGCTGTTTATGATCAAGCAATCCAATTTCTAAACACTTATGGCAATCGCGGTCTACACCTAACAATCTTCATGAACGCAATCAATTTTGGCAATCGCGGTCCACACCTAACAATTGCCGCAATAGATATTGCTACGTGAAGACCCAGTGTAAAGAATTTTCCGTTGTTGGTATAATGACAGAAAATTGAAAAAATATTAGAGAAAATAGGAAAATCGTATATATTCAAGTGCAATTACCTCAGATCTATATAATCGCTAGATCTTTCTAAAATATAGATCCATAAGCTAAATGATCTTGTGAAAAAACAGCCAAAACAATGAGCTGATATAAGAAAAAAAAATTGTGTTTTGTTGGATCTTTTGGAAAATAATTATCAACATGGGAGGGACGCACAAGACGTTTCAACGCCTTAACTTTTACATTTAAAAACCGGCGATTAGAGATTCTATTTTTTTTTTAAATTTTCTTTAAAATTAATACTTTAATTTGCAATTAGTTTAAGAAAACATTTTATTTCCTTAAGGGATTTCTTATACAGAAGACTCGTAGCAGAGGGAACTAATTCGCAGAAGGGCTGATCTGATCCTTCGGCCCAAACTGCACCACCGAATCGAGATTGAAAATAAGAATATTCATAGAACAAAAAAAGGAGTTATTCATAGAGTGGTCACAAATTAGACCAGAGATGAAACAACGAGATTTGTCTATCCCCTCAAGTGAGTGATTCTTTCAATCCTTGATACAATCTACCACGATTCTTCTGTATATTATTTACCCACCATAAAACTTATTTAGAGCTTTCAATGATTGCAGAAGATGAAAATAAATTCAAATACTTTTTGAGCAGCTCCTTTCTTTCTTGCACCTCAGCCACATATAAAAATTATGTTTATTTAAAAAAGAAAAAGAAAACTGTAACGAAAGAGAAGCACATTTCAAGGTTTTCCCAAAATAATAATATAAAACTTTATTTTATTTAAATACGACGACTACAACTTCTTTTATGCACAAGCACAGGGAACGAAAATAAACATCTCAAAAGTATCTTAACAATTTAAAAAAGAAAAAAAAATACTTTATCATTTAGCTGGGATTTGTTTGGTGCTTCCTCCACGCAGACAAGTTGGAGTGAAGGAAAACGTGATGTTGCAGAACTTTTGCATGCAAATTGTTTTACGGTTTGTTAACAGTCAGCGAGCGACTCCAATTGCCAGGATTTTGTTATTATTTTATTTTATTTTTTTGCATAAAATATGAAAAATTATATTTCTGAATCAGTCATTGTTTGGTGGCGTTTTTTGCTTTTCTTTTATTTTATTTTTAACACGCCTAAGGATTTAAATACTTCTAAACACTTCGAGAATAATAAAAAAAACTAAAACTGTATGTTTTTTCCTCCTTATCCTTGTTTTTATGTTTTTTTTTGTTAATGTGTGTGCCTGAGAATAAGCCAAGTTTTTTTTTTTTTTTTTTTTGGTTTAAAGTCTGTCTGTCTACACATGCACGTACAACATTTAATTTCATAAAAAATAAAAATGCTCTCATTTTTCAATTTAGGAAAATTGAAGAAACTTTGCAAACGCAAAAATATTTTTATCTGCAGTCCACCAAACCAACGTAAAATTCAAATTCAGCCAAACTATTTATTGATGTTTACCGCATTTGATAAGATTAATAAATATGAATATGAACTTAAAGTTGCCGAGATAAAGAGTTTTTTAAAGAAATTTCAAACATCATGATCGCAAAGCTTCTCAAAAGGAGCTCCACAGCAAGTATATTTGCAATAAAATTGTAGATCGATATCATTGATTAAATCTAAATTTTAAACACAAATTCGTTAAGCTTTTTGTTTCCTCTTTTTTTCTAGAGATCTACAGTGGGCTCCAAAAGTTAGGGCTCATGCTTGTTTTAAGTTTTTAAATCCATTTTTTTAACAAACCTTATTTTAAACATGAAACGTAACATTACTGCCCGTATTATGATTCACAACTCAGCTAACTTAAGGGTTACACGATCAAGTATTGTCTATCAAGTTTCAATATATTCACAATTTTTTACTAATACACTCATACTCTTGAAACTTGATACGAACTTGCTTATGGAATTCTCTTTCCCTCTAGTATTTCAATTTACTGTCCAGAAAACATTTTTTGGTTTGTTTTTTATAAATATTCCAAACTAGTAATGAAAATCAAATATTCAAATATATTTGTGAATAAAATTAATAAGTGTAATCATGTTGTGTGACGAATAGAGCAACCATTTGAAGCTGTTTTCTTGACGATGACATCTAGAAAATTGAAATTGCTTTAAAATTGCTTGCAGCCTACGTCACAGCTATCAATTTAAATGAATTTTAAGAAGCAGTACGTGTGAAAAACTTGAAAGAAAATCTTGAGCGTGTGGCTGCAGTGTAAGTTGAGTTGTCAATGTTACAACTCAACTCAACTATTTTTTTTTGTATTTTTGTCAACATTAATATGACAATTCGAATAAATTGTTAGAAGCTGAAATTTTTAGTAATTCAATTGTTCAAAGTTTTTCTGTAATATTTTGTGGGTCAAATCCGGTTCGAAGGACCATATTTAATCTTGTAACCAAAATATTACAAAAATTAAAGAAATTAATTAAAGGCCAACTATTGGGAACTGATAGTTTGGCGAAAAGAGTCAAGGATTTAATCAATCAGAATTGAATTGATTGCCGATGGCCTTTGATCAAATGTATAATTAAGAATAAAATGGCGACTCGAATAAGAAAAAGTCTCGGGAAGGCCAACTTGGAATATGGGAGGAAAATAACAAAACCTTTTCTCTTCGAACGAACTTACACTGGTAAAGTTTTATTTCAATTTATTTACAAAGGAAACAATTTAGGATTGCTAGATGAATCCTTGTGGTCTTCTTGAGTACTCGGCGACTGTAATGTAAGTGACCTATCAAAACCAAATCATCAATCATACACTCAAAATAAAAATCAACCCATTCGTACTTAAATCAATCTCAAGCGGTGTTAAAAGTACGGTAATCCCTGATTTACTAAAATCAAGTACAGAAAGACTGATTTAAGTACGGACGGATTTAAATGTTAAATTTAATTAAAGAATTTTTTAGTTGATTCAAGATTTTTCACGTGATTAAAGAATTTTTTACTCATTTTAAGAAACTCCAAGATTATTTATCTAGAGGAATCCCGTTTTAGACTTGATTAAAGTACATTTTGTTATTATTTGTATTAAAAATTTTAAATACAACTCGTACTGAAAGTGAGTAGGAAATACTTGAATTTAGTACGGCGTTTTTCTTTCTGTGTATGACCAAAAGATTCATTAAAATAACTTCGTTAAGTTTTGTTAAAAGAGATAATTCACCATCAATAATTCACAATTCATTGGCAAACAGAGATGGCAATATTGACTTATTACAGAATAATTCATAACTAGATAAAAGTTTGGAACGAAAAGTATTTATATACGAGGGAGGATTGACATTGAAGCTACCTAAGTAGGAAAAATTAATGCGATTTTGGGAACCCCTCAAAATACGCGTTAGTTTCGGTAATCACTTCTTCGTTTGAGATGAATCTTTTTCCCCGCGAGCCATTTTTTCAAAGGAAAAAGGAAACAGGAAAAAGCCACTAGAAGCTAAATCTGGACTAAAAAGGTGGATGATCAACCAATTCGAAGTGTATTTCACGTAATTTTAGCATCGAATCTAATGCTGTGTGAACCGGTGCGTTGTCTTGAAGAATGAGCACTTTTTTCTTCTTTAAATGTGGTAGTTTTTTCTTGATTGCATCAATCAATTGATCCAATAATGCACGATAATACTTTCCTGTGATTGTGGATCCTTTTTCAAGATAATCGATGAGCAATATTCCGTGAGCATCCCAAAATACAGTGGCCATATTCTTGCCAGCCGATTTCACTGTCTTCGCCTTCTTTGGAGCACTTCCACCAGTTTCCACCCATTGTTTCGATTGATTTTTCGTTTCAGGTGTGTAGTGGTGGACCCACGTTTCATGAACAGTTATTAATCGACGCCACAGGATTACGCTTTATTATGTCCAAACACAGCTGTGAAGTGGTCTGTCGAACTCGTTTTTGTTCGACACTGAGCAAACGCGGCACCCATCTTGCCGATAGCTTTCTCATATGCAAATGTTCATGCAAAATGTTGAACACACGTTCATATGATATGTTTACCATTTCAACAATCTCACGTAACTTGACTCGGCGGTCATTCATAACGATGTCGAGGATTTTCTTGATATTTTCTTCAGTAACCACCCCTTTTGGCCTTCCTGTTGATGATATTGTTGCAGTGCTTGTTCGGCCGCGTTTAAATTCAGCAATCCAATATTTTACCATGTAATCTGACGGAGCAGACTCACCGTAATGTTTATCAAGCTTTTCTTTTGTCTCTTTCGCCGTTTTCCCTTTCAAATAATAGTGTTTAATCACTGCACGAAATTCACTTTTTTCCATTTTTTAAGAAACACAAAAGTTGCTTACCTCGTATATTTACGATAACTTTCGTGAGGTAGAATAGGTTTAAACATTTATAAAGATTTAATTTAAAAAACAGTCATATTCGTCCAAATGTGTTTTTCGGAAGATTCTGAGTAAGAAAATGTTATTCTTTTGCGTATTCGACGCGGCACTAGAAGTCGAAGTAACACATTGGAATTACCAACTTCAAAGTAAGTTAATGCGTTAAGGAAACTGAAATAAGCTGCTCATGTTTTCCTTCAGATTCATTCGTTTTTTTTTATTAACTACTGCTTTTTGCAAAAGTATGCCAATTGTCTTTTGTAGTCTTGTTAGTTCATTTTTATTCTGTCTTTTGTTTTTTCGCAGGAAATTGAACGAGAGAAGTGAAAGGAAGAAAATCAAAAAAAAATGGCCTAAAGCGAAAATATCCCAAGATGAAGTCATTTTAGAATACGAGGCACAACATCTGAAACACTGCATTTCATTAAGACTGAAATAGATGCAGGAAGGTGTGTTCGAGTGTGAATATACTAGAGATGGGCACCGCTCATGTGATTAGCGTGATCACGCATGACCGCGATTAGTTTTTTGTTTCAATCGCGTGATCGTGCGAGAGTATAGAAAACTTGAGCGTGAGTGAGCGTGCATGAATATATTTTTGACGTGATTGTTTTTTTGCTTTTCTGTAATTATTTTCATGTAATAAAATTTTTTTTAAATTATTTTATAGTTTTTTTTTGTAAGTATTTCGTGAGCGTGAGTTTTCGTGACTAATTTTTTTTCCACTCACGTGAGTCAAAAAGCCTGTGCATGAGTAAAATTTTTTTGGTTTTGAGCGTGCATAAGCTTGAGTGAAAAATCACTCACGATCCCATCTCCCTCCCACACACTCGTTAGAAAATTCAATAGGATGTCAAGGAAAAAGAAGAATAACGGCAAAAGGGGATTCGCCTTTGAAAAAAAAACAATTGTAAGAACCAACAGGAATCAATTACGAAAAACTGAATGGATTTAATTTAGAGAATTTCTTGTTTTTTCTAAAATACCAATCACCAACATTTTGCTTCTTTTTAAGGAATTTCAACACAACACAAACAGTTTTCTATTAAAAAAAATTGGTAAAATTTTATTTCCATTTGGGCTGGATATTTTTGTACAATATTTTTCTTTAATCTCTGTGCACTTTCATATGTTGAGGGACATAAATGAAATTCTAACGTTACAACAAAATGTTTGTGTTTTCTGCGAATGAATGAATTCATTAGTTTTGTTAAGTCTTCGCAACAGTCGAAGAAATTAGTTAGTAAAAAACTAATGCAAAGGGTTTGTTTCCGCTTTATTGGAACAAAAACTGTCTGAATCTTATGAATTAATGTTCATCGCGCCGATCACTGAACCGATAGAGAGTAAAATTTATAATGCAGATGCAAATCTTTTTATGGCAGTTGCCCAGCAAAAACCACTGATTCGCCGAAGCAGGTTTCCAGGGGGGTGTTCATTGGTTGTTGCTGTAACTTGTAATTCGAAATACGCTGCCAGAAGGCATGATTTCTGCTCGCGATATTCCACTTGGGAGTTCTTTTTAACTTCGCGCTATAAGAAGTTACTGATTTTACTCCAATTTTCGAAAATCGCGTTTTCATCAGATTTCCACGTTTTGAGGTCCTTTGAGTCTATTCTCACTAATTTCGCTATGATGGCCGCATGAATGTATGTGTGTGTGTATGTATGTAAACATCTCATAACCTAAGAGCCGAGCCGAATTTGGCGCATTCTAAAGGCGTTGAGCGCACTTCGATGACGTCAGACAATGATCCGATTTGATTCGAATTCAAGAATTATCAAAAGTACAATTTTCTAAAAAATGTTTTTTTTGCACATTCATTTTAAACTTCTTCACCAATTACGTCCAAATTCGAATCTAAATAAAAAGAACAGCGTCGATCGTTGCAAATTTCATAAAAATCGCTTGGTGCGTTTGAGATTTATCGTTGACGAAAAATTTCGAGAAAATCGTTTTCTTTTAATAAATTAAAAATACTTCGTCAACTAGATTTTTTATTTTTCCTGTGGACTTAAAAAACTACTTCAATTGCTTAAATTTTGATCAAAATCGGATCGCAGCGATTCGCAAGATATCGTCCCCGAAATTTTTCGAAAAAATATTTTTATTTTAGTGACACCAAAAGTTCTTGTTACATCAATTTTCGATATTTATTGAAACATTTATAAATTTTTGACCGCTTTTTGGTTCACCTATTGGGAAGTTTTCTGGAAGGTTTGCAAGGTCTGAGAGATCAACGGAATCCCATATTTTTTTTTACTTAAAATTACGTTTCGTTCAAAGCATAAAAATGCGCTAAAATCGTGTCTCTTCGCCATATTGAGTCATCCAATTGTATAATCGTTAAACTCCGACGTTGCTTATATGAAATCGTTAAATAACAAAAACATCAAATCGCGCAGTGTTGCCACCTTAGGTGTAATTACACATATCATGTGTAATTTTTATTTTCATGTGTAGACCATGTGTAATTGGTGGCATGTGTAACTCATGTGTAATTTAAAATTTTGTCGTTTTTGAGCACTACTTTTTTTTTATTGTGATGGCGACTGTTATGACGGCAAGTGTGGATTGGCTGTGATATTTTAATTTATTTATGAACCTGTTTTGCTTTAAATTTATTAAGTTTTTGTTTGTGATAGTCCTTTTTATACAAAACAAAACTGTGATACTTTTAAGGAGATTGATGTAGGATTGGTCTAAAGAAGATTATATATCTAGAAAAATAAAAAATCCCTGAAGAAGTTAGAAAATATCAACGATACGTCGGAATAATATGTAAAAAATAATATTTTATTAAATGACCTTGAAAGCCCAAGTATTGAAAATCATCATCATAAAAATTTTGCAATTACACCAAACAAGGTCAAATATTTAATTTAACAAAATCAAAGCACATTATTTTGCGAAAAAAAGCATGTGTAATTCCTAATTTCATGTGTAATTTTGACATGATGCATGTGTAATTTAACATTTCGTTGGTGGCAACACTGAAATCGCGTCACTTTTAATCTCTCTCCCTCTTACTTTCCATAAGTGGGAGAATAAATCATTTTGTGTTTAAAGCAGCGCATTTGGAAAGAGAGCAAACTTTTTACTGTTTCCAGCAACTTAAAAATTTTTTTGCTGCCTTTGAGTTTTTTTCACATAAAATCTGTGAATTACTTAAGTATTTCGGGAATTGTTTGCCTTTCCCAGCCGTCTTCAGTAAGAGGGCAGACAAAAAATGATATCAACTTACATGACAGACTTGAGGGATAATTTTATGTAATGAAGTCTTACCTGAAAATAAAACAAAAAAAAACAATTATTTATTGAAATGTAAAATTGATTTATTGTAATAAATAGTGATGTGCGATTAATCGAATAATACATTTTTTGGATTAATCAAAACACTGATTAACCAATAAAATAATTAAACCTTTCACCTTAAACCCATCAGTTTTTTTTTCAAAATCTTGTAGTTGTAAAGTTATATTGGGATAATAAATCCCACACGAAATCTTATTGGAACAATACGTCCCACTTAAAAAAAACTTTCTAGCTCAATACCGTTTGGAAGTTTTCTTGCTGCAAAAAGATAAAAAATAATGTTCCAGTAGTTACTTTTTGTAATTACTCGTATATAAAATTGAGAATGAAAACACAAAAACCTGTAACTTTATTAATGAAATTGTGCAAAAATTCAAAACAGATGTTTGCAATTACACTACAGATAATGCTTCAAACGATATTCGGATATATTAGATTTAAGAATATAAAAGATAAAAATAAGTTATTGTATGAGTAATATTGCTGGGTCATAATCCCAGTAGGAGCGAAAGGGTTAATCAGGAGTTTTGATTAATCAAAGTGTTGATTAAGAAAACATTTTTAAATTTAATTGTTATTTAAAAATTTAAATTATCACATTCAAAAATATGAAATAAAAATATTTCAAAGAGAATTAAATTAACATCTACAAATGCAAATGCATGAAGCAAAAAAAACAGAAGGTACAAAATAAAAGCTCAACAGGAAAAATGACTTTTTTTATTTGTAATGACACTCGTTTTTTACATCTGACCTGTCAAATTTCAATAAAAATACGTATGTACATACGGGTCAGGCTTACCATTTTAGCACTTTTAGTGCTAGATCTAGCACTTTTTTCTGAGTTAGCAGTAAGTTTTTAACAAAATGCTAAATGCTAGTTTAGCATATTTTTATAATTATTTAGCATTTTTAGCACTTTTTTTATATCGCAGAATTATTTAAAAAAATCATATACTACATAATCTCCCTTATTACAGTTGGCGTCATCGACGTCACGTCAACACAATGCCAAAAAATTGGAGCTTGTCTTTAGACCAGGGACCCAAAATAACTGCTGTTATTTTTTAAATATTCAATTGGTCAAAGAAGAAATAGCTGAAAAAATATTGGTCCTTAAATAACAATTACAAAAGGCAAAAATTCTTTTTGTCCTCTCATAATTGTGTAACTTTTTCATGAGGAAAAATCGTTAAGCAATTGAAATAAAAAAAAATTAACAAATATTATAAATTATTGATTTCATTTTCCGTTTTTTTATTTTTAATACAAAAATATATATATATATATATATCAAGAAAAGGTTGAAAAATTACTTACTAAAAGAAAAGTTTGTAATTATTCGCAAAAGACATCATGTCCTTCCCATATATCCTTAAACTAAAAAATGTCATAACAGATCAACCAAAAGATATTGTTGCTTCATGAAAATTCGTACAGGTATTGCGTACAATATTTTTAGTATTTTAAACAAGTTTTGCTCCAGACGCAAAGCAAAGATACGCTTTACTCGGAAATGTATTTAAAATACAAATGTCCTTAAAATAAAAATTCTTTATAAATATAATTGTAAAACAAACGAGTTGAAAAAATTTTAGCATTTCATTCGTTCTTATAGCGAGAACCATTTGGCATCGCATCGTCACGGTTAGAACAAGGCAGCTTTTCATGTTTTCAAGAAAACAACTGCGTTTCTTTGTCGGTGCACTCACGGGGCACGGCACCTTTGGAACCCATGCCGGAAGAATGGGGAGGAGAGTGTCATCTTCTCTGCCTCTGCCCGGCACTGGAGCATCAACGTCTTCACTTCCCAGACAAAAGATGCTTTAGTAACCTTTCGGAACTGTCGAGCATGAAATTCAGAAGTATTAATTCCTTCATCGGGAGCAGTGGATGGTTCTGTCGCTGACTCCCTCCCTGGACGTAGCCTTTACGATCCTTCCTACACGAATGCACCTCTTTCTCACCCTCTAGTTACCTATCTCTCTGCAGCTCCTCCACTCGATATCTCTCTTCTACATCTACTTTTACTTTTCCCTCTCTTCCTCAGGTTAACATAATGGGATCATAATTATTCTGTGGACCCAAGAGGGCTGGTACTCTTTATCTTTCAGTTTTCTGCTTTTCACCAGCGACCTGCCAACCTAATCTAACCGTCATTCATCAACTATAATTTCTAGCACTACAAGAACTCATTTAAGGTGACAAAAGTTACTATTTAAATTAAGAAAAATAGTTTATTTTTGCAACAGCCACCATATCTTGTTTGCCACAAACATAATATGCCTGATGCAAATAAATACACATAAGCTTTAAGCTAATGGAAAATGGCTTTGGATATTAACTTTTATAGATTTTTATGATAAAAATATCATCTTCCTTTCATGAGTGTAAATAAACTGTCTTACAAAAGTAAAACCCTTTTCTGTTTATGAAAATAAATATATATGAAAGTATCTTCCAACTAAAAGGTGGAATAAATTGTCTCCCAGCTTCACAATAAGTATGATGAACATAAAAATTTTGAAATATGTTGGAAACACACACACATGAGATCTATAATGCTGATGCGGGTGCGAGCTGGAGGAAGACGACAAAGACTGTGTGTGTGTGTGTGTGATATCGTCGTAAAGACTTTTTAAACCAGAAAACACGTACAGAAACAGAATCATAAATTATTGTGGGGGAGGGTGGAGACAGAAAACACCAGGCGGCGCAAGAAAGAAAAAAACAAAAAAAAAAACAACCAAACAAATAAAAGATGAAAATGTAAAACAGAAAATAAATAAAATAGGATGCATACAAATGGAATCTAAATGATTGGGAAAATGGCACAGACACATTTACTATGATTACCGAACGGAGCGCATTAAATTTTAGTTGAATGGGGGGTGGGGGTTAAAACTGCAGTTGGGAGGGTTGTGTAAAAAATCATTTTGGTTCAAGTTTTTATTTATTTTTTATTTTTCTTGCTAAAAACGTAGAAGTTATATTTGAAAAAAAAACACCTCCATTTAAATTTATTTGCTAAATTCATTAATTTCGTTCGACTACAACTTATAAAATCTCTATCAGGCATGATTTTATTCATATTTAATGTGACAAGGTCGTCTGAAAAAGCTAAAAAAGGTCTTGACACTTGGTTTTCTGAAAGAAATTTATAGTGATTTTTATTTTAAATTTTTGTTCAGAAGATTTCGCTAAAAAAAAATTTGAAACAATAGTGTGTAAAATTCCCGGGAATTACCGTCCCGAGAATAATTTTACATTTATGATAGAAAATAGTCGTCCTGAAGCGATCGTCACGTATATCACAAATCAAAAAATAAAGAGATAAGATCACTTCTTCTAAAAACTCAAGACATGAGGAGTCGAATCTGTCGTGTGTGAACCGCGTCTAAAATCCTGAACTTGTGCTCTGGAAGTAGTGCAAATTCGAATCATCTAATAATTTTTTTTATATATAATGTTGAAACTTTAGACTCAACTTTCCAAAGAGAATTTCTTTGGAGGTACGTGACGATAACTTCGGGATGACGATACGTCCTAAAAAATTAATTAAGTGGAGTTAAGCTGCATTTTTAGATTTATATTTGGTGTTCCTGTTTGTTTGTTAAAGATAAACTTGAAAAAGAAATCATGTTTTCAAATACTATTTTCTATCAGAATTGTAAAATTATTCTTGGGACAGTAATTCTCGGCAATTTCACCAACTATTGTTTCTAATTTTTTCTAGCGAAATTTTTTTAATAAAAATCACTATACATTTCCTTCTGAAAACCAAAATACGATTTTGCCAGCTACAACCGCCAGATGTGGTACGAAAATACCAAAAAATAATTCCAACATTAATGAAAGCAACACAATTTATTTGGAAATGTTGCGAAAATTTCAAGAATTTTGTATGCAGGAAAAATTTAAAACCGTCCTTTTAAATACATTTCACGATTTAAGTGATTTTTCTGTAGCATAATTATTTAAAGTGTTTACAAATTAAAAGGAATTTTTAGATTTTTTTCTAATTTTATATGGTATTTAAGCCAGACCAGAACCTGGTACTTATAAGATTTCAAGCAAAATCTTGTTGATTTTTACTAGATTTTCCATATAAAACAAAATCAAATTCGTCACTAGATTTTGACAAAATCTATGATGCAACTTTGGTTTTTCCTAAATTGTACTGAAAAATACTACGCTGTTCAATTACATTTCTTTGAAAGGTGTGTATGTGCTCGGCAGCTGTTTTTCATTTAAATTCTATTTATTTTTGTATGGAGTTTGACATTTAAAAAGGAAAATGCCAAATAAACAATTTGTGTTATGGATATGAACTCTTGAAATTTGGCACGAATAATCCGGTGTAAACGGTGCAGATTTTGATAGAGATTTCAATTAATGCGCGGAATAAACCGGATGGTTGTCACTTTTCGTAACGAGTCTCCTTGGTACCGGAAGAATACGTACGGTGCATGAGGACGTAAATATTCGAGGTGTAGGCGAGATTTAAACCCTGGAGACATTCTGCACAACTTGTGCACTGTTTCATCTTAAATTTTTGTGTTGTTACATTTAAAATTTTTCAAGTCTTCTTTCTAGATATCTTAAACAAAAAAAGAAAAAAAATATATTTTACGTTAAAATGTCATAAATCATTTACATCATATTTATACTTTTGCGTCACCCTGTATTATTTACGATTTATATCATGGCATTCAATAAATGGAACAATTCTCTTCAATAAAACATGATGCAACCAATGTCACTATAAAAGAGTGAACATAACATTGAAATATATTGCCAACATATTGCACAATATATCGCACTTTTCTTGATTGTGTCATAAAAATCAAAAAGTCTTAATCTTAGCCAATTTAAATGTGACACACACAAAGATTGACCATATTATTATAAAATATGAAAAATTTCGCAATTATATTGGAAGTGTATGGGCCATTTAATATGTGCACCATCCACGCACGCACAAGCTGGATTCACTGGCCAAGCGTAGCATAAATTGTTTGAATGGAAAGCACTTCTTTGGACTTCTTTTTAAATGAGTTTATTGAACACAATAAACCAACAAGAAGAAACCAACCAGCAGGCGATAAGTGTGCGTGTGAATGCTTAATAATTCTATTTTTAAATTTGTACATGTTACGACGAGTGCTGCAGAAAACAACACTTTACTGATCATTAAACCAGGCATGAATGAATTTGCTATGCAAAACAACAACAAAAAGAAAAACTACTTTGAAAACCACAACTTGAAACACAATTCAAAAGTTCAAAGGCATTTTTCCCTTCATTTGTGTGGCAGCATTTAAAACCGCTTAAGCACCCATTTAAGAATTTTGAAAATTTAAGATTTAAGTTGTTGAAACAGAACCGTGTCGGGACGAATTTTTTCATGGAATTTCTTATAAAAAAGTCGCGGCGTAAGGTAGTCGTGAGCATTTTTCCTTATGCTCTCAATTTTAGACGCTCATTCTCTCAACAATGTTACCACGTTTGCATAAAATCTCTGAGATTTTTTTTTACGAAAACTAAGAACAAAGGAAAATCAAACAATAATAAATAAGAGAGTCCTATTTGAGGCTCCTGCTGTCGATTTTATTACGGACCATCATTTAAATTAGAAAATTGGATCTTATTAAGTTTACAACTTATTTTAAAATTCTAAATTATTTTGTTAAATTTGTTAATAATAACACTGTGCGACAAAAACCAACTTGTTGCCGCACGAATAATTCGATATAGCGATTAATCTACAGACCAAACATGATCGTGAGTGGAAATTTACTCACGATTACATCTCTTCCATTTATGAGCACATCTGCACAAAGATGTTTTGCTTGCCCACAATTTCCAGTACAGAGGGGAACGGTCTCTCAAATGGTTTAGTATCTCCTTTTTATTTTATTTTTTTCTACTTATTTGTGCATTCGTTTTCACTCATTAATGACTTTGACCCATGACTGTGCATTAAATAAGGTTTTTTTCCGCTGTGCATTATTATTTTCTTGCTCGATTTTCCATCTCCAAGTGGGTTTGGGGCTCTTGCTGTTTTTATATTTCTTCAAAAATACAGTGGCCAAAAAAACTATTCGACTTGAAGCCGAAAATTTTTGTTTATCTTTATAATTCTACTGTACGTGTGTATGTCACTGAACTAACTGAACAGTAACATTTTTTTCTATGGACCACGCCCATTTCTACGTTCAATTTTTTCCATATACTATATATAAAATTCCTATTTACTATAATTTAAAACTAGGTAAGAATGTTTTCTTAAGCTGAAAAATTAACGAAAATTTTCCCTAAAAATAAGTTATATGTCAAGACAACGTTTACTGAGTCACCAAGTGTAAATATAAAACGATAAACTATAAAAACTAAAATTTTAGCAATTCCCATAAAAACCACCAATTTTAAAATATTTAATTTAACAAAAGGAACTTTTAAATCTTTTAATCTTTTTGCAACTTCAAAAAACTTCAAAAATAAGATAAATCTTCATATATGGTAGCACTGCTGCAAACTAAAAAAAATTTACAGCGTAACAACACAAAATGAGTCCAAGTACAAAAGTCTCACATATAACAACGTTCTTCTAACGTTCCAATGTGATTTAAGAAAATAACTTTTAATGTCGAATATTTTTTTTGGCCACTGTATATTTTTTTCTTCTTGCAATTCTGTGCTTTTGAATTCCCCAGTATGAGTACGTTCTGCTCGAGCCACGAGTTAGCAAACTTGTTTATACAATGTTCATTAAAGCATTATTCTTAACAAAGATCCATTTCGTTCGCTTAATGTGCCACTGAATATTGAAATACTTTTTAATATTTGCATTAAATGCAATTTTTTCGCTTAATTAAGATTAATTTAAATTTTAGAAGCATAGAAAATGTGTGCGCATAAAAAAAATAAAATGTCATGACCAGCAGCGAAAGCAAAAAAAAAAAAACAAAACAAAACAGACAGACAGACCTGAATGGCAAAAGGAAATATTCGTCAAAATAATTGCTCACGGGGTCAATTTGTGAAAATAAATTTAACCATTTCGTCATTTATTCAAATAAATTATTTGCCAACTTATTAAGCCTGAAAGCAAAACAACTCCTAACAACATGATTGGTATACAAAAAAAGAAAAACAAAAAACTCCCCTCTCCATTAAGTGTTAATTAATGGTGCAACTATCTGTGACAAAGTATCTCGACGGACATGCGTATCTTTGAATCTTTGCATAAATAAAGTGCGATGCCAAGGATGCTGCGGTTTGAATTACTTACTCGTAATGCAAAATAAACGAGAACGACAAAATAAACTTGTCATTCTGTTCTTAAGGCATTTCACACAATAAAGCAAAGTTGCAAAACATGCAACAGCAACTTGGAACCAAATTATACGCATACAAACATAAATATTTGTGCTTATAAACATTAACTAATAGATACTTCGATAAAGATACTTGACATTAGTAAAATTGAATATTATTAAGATACAAATCTTATTAATTAATGAACATTTCTGATGGTAAAATGTTTAATTAAACTTGATAATTATATAAATGTGTTTGCACATAAAATAAGTATTTACATACTCGTATTTAAAAGCAACAAAATTCATGAAATATTGAATTAGATGTGAATTTTATTATAATAAAATGTATAAAGCTCATTGAATAACAAAAAATGTTTGTTTGTTGAGAGTTTTTTAGCCAGTCTATATACAATGTATATTATACATGCATTTCATTGGTGCTAATGCCAAATCATCAGTAGACCTTAAACCATATTTTGAAATGTTTCAAACCTCTTTACTTATACAAAAACTTTTAAAAACTCAATGAGAATTATAAAAATTACAATAGTATAAGCGTAGTAGGCTTTGAAACTTATTCAAAAATCCCAACAAACAAATTATTGTATTCGATATGAATCTATTTTATTTTCTTTACAACCTTTATACAATCAGACGCCCTTTGGGTGACAATAAAAAACCCTCAACAAACAAAAAATTTTTTAAAATCTTTGAAAGAAGATATCGAGGAAACCTCGATTAATAAATTAAAAAAATACTCATTGAATAACTTTATTCTATCATTTTGTATTACATTTCAAGATAAATAAAGTTCAATCGAGTGCATATAGCGTTTGCTTTACATTGTTTCAATGTTAGCTGTACGTCAGATTGATGTAATCTTGCGTAGACTCCAAGTTATTAGATTTGAGTTTAAGGGCAGCTTGATAACTCCGTGACTTTTTTTAATTTCAAAGCATCAGTTTTAAAACCAACAATAATCTCGTTAATTGTTATCAATTACTAGACTACAACAATCTTATGTCGAATTCTGAAGAAAGAAGCTGCATCTCTTAGTTTGTTTCTGGCAGCCATTGAAAACTTCGTTAGTTTTGACGAAAATGAAAAGTAGGGAAAGTGATCGTGGGCCGATTAAACATTATTTTTCAAGTAAAAGAAACATCATCGAAACGAAAAAAATACTTGATTAATACCATGGGAACTCTGCACCAACAATTTCAACACACAGAAAAAAACATCAATGTAAAACCAAAATCAAACAATGTTGATTTCATGTAGAGTCGCCATTCGTACTGTTTTTTGTAAAATGTACTGTTTTATTCACAACACCTACAACAGTACGCAAAAGTACTGTTTTTTTCTAGATTTGCACTATTTTTGTACTCTTTTTTGTAAATTTTTAATAAATTTTGAAAAACAAATTGATAAAAATAAAATTATAGTCGACTTTAAAAACAATTTATTTTTATTGTTGAGCCTAAATATTTTTTTCTTAAACTATAATTTAATTTTTCTTAAATTTTGATTTTAAGCAGAATAATAATATCTATGGATAAATACAGTAAAAGTCTGCTTTCAAATTTTTTTTGTTTATAATTTTTAAAGTATTAATTGAATATTATTGTAATTTTAAGAAAAAAATTAAAAAAAATTAATTGAATCTTTAAAAAACATTATGCATGTTAGAGATAATTTTAAAATTCAATTCTTATTTTTTTTTTAATTCAATTACCATTTTCGAAATTCTATTCACAATTTTTTAAATTTAATTAATAAATATTGATATGCATTAGATCATTTTCAAAATATAATTTGAAAATATCCACTATATTTATGAAATACTGTGAAAATGGTGAACATTATTTCAACATTATAATTACTTACATATTGAATGAATTTCATGCGGAAAACATATTCATTCAATGTGTAGTTAATGTTGTTTCAAACTTAAATAATTTTGATTCAACAAGATTCGTCGTATTATTTTAATGTGGACACAATGTGGGAACATTTTTATTCAATAAGACTCGCGTCTTATGTTAAGATGTGCTGCTATTTTTTGCAAGTTATAAAGTCATGTTGATTTAACACGAAACGACTTTGAAGCAAAATCATTAACGAAAAATGTAAAATCAACCTTGTTTTGATTGTGTAAACCAACACCTCGTGACTATTTTCTGTTTACAAATTTTAAGAAATGGCAGAGTGGTAACATATTTGGGTTAAACGAAAAAGTTATAATTGAAACAATAGCCTTGAGAAATCTTCTTTGGAGAGAATGAAAAAACTATAGAAGACTTCGTTGAGAATTAAAACTCTTTTTTGCCGCAAAAATTTTATTTTAACCAGAAAGTCATAGAATTATCAAACTGCTTTCGTATGCAATAAAGAAAATCTGATCAACCGAATTATTTTATCATTCCAATTCATTATGTACATTATGCAAATTTAACATGTCAATATAAAAAATTAAACTAAAAATGGTTGGGTTGAAAAAAAAATAACTAAAATGAAAAAAATACACAAGTACACAATGGAAATAAAAGTAACCAATTTTGGTTAAAAGTAACCAAAAAGGCAACGCTGTTTGGAAGCACAAAACATTAAAAATTACGCAACGCCGTTATTGCCGATTTTAATTCTCCGACTCATCCACACTTTTTAGTAACGTAATTAGAAAAATAAATTTTATATAAATTACGCAGGTTTTCATTTGATCAATTTAAAAATTGTTTTAACTTTGTGTACTGAATTTTGTGTATACTCGTATCTTAGTGTTGACTTCAAAAATTAAATGCATTTTTTTCCATCACGTAAATTTTTATCATGATCGCGCTCGCTAAACGTTTTATAGACTTTACGTGAAATTCCGCAGCAAAAACTTTGATGGCAAAATAAAGAGTTAAAATGCTAATAAACAACACACCATTCACGACTTCTTTGGCGTTTTAACTCATTACTTTATCATGCAGTTGTCATTGTAAGCAAGTATTTATTTTCTTTCTGCAAACTTATTTCCTGAATATGACAATTAACTCCGTTGCTCAAAGACTTTTGTATAAAATAGTATTACTTTCTAATAAAAAACAATAATTTTGCTTCTTAAACAAATAATGGCAGGCATACTATTTCAAAAAGTTCATTATGTTCATTTCTACGTCTATTTATTATGGCCATCACCCCCCACTGTGCACTGAACCAAAAAAAATTTATTTATTTATGAAAATGTTAAATAATTCAATATCTTGTTACTCATAAGAATTCCTCCTTCCTTTTCATTCGTTTATTTGCATTTATTTCGAATGCAATTGACATATAAATTCATTGAAGTCATCTTTATTGTTTTAATTTTGTATTTTATGTAATTTCTTGTACGCTTGTCGCTCGTTATATCTGTTGTTGTTCTCTCATCTACGTACATCTTTAGAACACACAGAACACACATGCATACACATGTACACACATGCATATATGCATTTGTACATAAACAGTTAGTTGCGTAAGGACATGCTTTAACAGCAGTTGACTGTAGTTAAGTTCCTTTTTGGCTCTGCTTGTGTTTTGTGTTGAATGTTTTGTTTTTCACCGACATGTTTGTGGGAGACAAACATGTCCTTTCAGAATAAATAGTTAAAAAATTAAGTGCCAGAAATACGCATAACAACGATGATGATGATGTAAGAAAAATTTAAGCAAATTGTTGGATTTTTACAAAGTTGTAATAAATTTATAAATTTAAATAAAACAAACAAATTTCTTGGAAATCTTTTTTTTATACATTTTTTATGCAAATTAAAATTTGTAATTTAAGAACTTTTTTGAATTAGAAATCTACAGAAATCTACTACGCTGCACCCAAGGAAATGCATACCAGGTTGTCACAAGAGAATTCGCCTTGGAAAATATCATTCTTAGATGTCAAAATAAACTGTTCAAGGCGAATTTAAAAGCAGAAAAATTTACCAAAAAGCATATTAGTTTTATATATTTTTTTATTATGTCAATAGATTTTTACATCCTTACTGACTAAATATGACTAACAAATATAGAGCTGCGATTATATATACATATATAAAAATAATTGGTTCAACAATTTAGATATAAAGTAATTTTTCTCTTCAGTACATCATTACTCTCAGATAAGTCCATAATATGATAGAATTTATTGAAGTTAACACATGCGCGACGAAAATAATATCGTCATATGAATTCATAAAATCCCTAAGTTACATTGAAAAAATTTTAGAGGACAAGCAAAAAACTCTCTAATATGAAAATTTAAGTAATATTTTTCAACAATTTTTTAGTTTAAGTTTATTTCTTATTTGCGAATTACATAGTACAATTTTAATAAATAAAATTTTCCAGGGACATGCATTTTGATATGATGGATCGAAATCTACCAAGAAGTCGTTTTTGAATTTTTCGTAACTTAGGGCTTTATTGAAATCATATGACGATATACAGAACGGTAGTATTTTAATGCCAAGAGTTCAAAATTGCGGGTAGGTCTTAGAGGAACATTGCAGTTGGAACTCTGAATCAACATCACCACGAGAATCAGATTCAGAAAAAATAAAGCACTCATCGATCGTCGACTTTTTAGACAATTTTATCAGAGCAAGTCTGCTATGATATGGCGGCAAGACATAAGAATTCCAACCAAGACCACGGAGACAGAAAATTAAAAATGATTTTTGTACCGATTCAATACTGTTAATATGAATAAAATAAATAGGATCCCAAACAATTGATCCATACTCAAGAATTGGTCGAACAAGAGAAGTATATAAAAGTTTTGTAATATAAAGATCTGGAAATTCCTTAGATCATGAATCCAAGGACCCCATAGGCTTTATATACCATTATAGAGATGTGATCACGGTAGTTGAGCCTGCGCTCTAATCCAAAATCCAATATGGTTTTTATATAGTTTGTATATTTAAAATAGCAGTATCAATATAATAAGAAGTCTCGATCGGATTGTATCCGAAAAATGACATGTGCTCGCATTTCAAGATATTTAACTCCAATAAATTAAATCTGCACCATTGATGAAAATTCCGAAAGTCGGCACTTAATAAAGTGTGTGCATTAATATCGTTAAAAAGAGTTAAAAATTTTAACAACATCGGCGTACATCAGTACTTTAGAATGCAAAACAACAGTAGGAAGATCATTGATGAATAAAGTGAAGAGAATTGAACCCAGGTGACTGCCTTGAGGGACACCAGAATGTATTAGAATGATTTTTGATATAACACTCGCAAATTTGACCTGTTAAGTTCTTTGTGATAGATAAGAGTTTAAACATTTTAAAGCAGAGTGACTAAAGCCCAAAAGTGATAATTTGTGCAATAAAAATCTGTGATTAACTTTATCGAACGCCTTACTAAAATCGGTGTATATCAATCACATCAGTTTGCATTTTGTTTGAAAAACCCTTCATTGACAATAGTGGTGAGTTTCAAAACATCAGCTCTAGTTGAGCGAGACTTACGAAAACCATGTTGACATGGTGATAGAAGGGAAGACATTTTATGATATTGGTAATCAGTAAGAATTTTTTCAAGGAGTTTTGCAATTGCAATGAAAAATTATAAAACACAATGAGTAAGCTGAGCCCTGGAGTTCAGCTGGTATAAATTGGTCTAGAGTGCACCGATTTTTCCAATTAAAAATTAATATTTTTATTGTATATCTGGAAAACTATTGTCATGATCTGTGCGTCATGAAGACAAAATGCGCGCAATCGATGCAGTGGGTGTGAAGATAAAGTAAATTTGCAGAATATGGTTGCACTAAAAAGCCGCCGGTAACTAGACCATATGTCCATGATGTTATTAAAAATATTTTAAAAATGTTTTTGTGGCTGACTGTATCACTTAGGAAGTAGCAACGTGGTTGTCAGACGCAAAACTCTCGAAGGCCAAACAACACACGCAAGCCTGACCGTACTTAAGAAATAATTACGATGACGCGAGAGCTATTATTCAGCCCAGAGCTGCTTAACAACTCAGAGTAAGAGTATATCAAACAATTAATCATCAGAGATGGGAGTTTCGTACTAACCGAAATAGATTTTACTTGTAAAAATGAATTCGTTTCACTTTTCGTATTCTAATTTGTTAAATAATACGGTTAAATAGTTGATGTTCCTGCTCACTAGTATTCACTGCGATAAGTGATAAAATTAAACAAAGAACGCCGATGAGATGGTGTAGCGATCTCGAAATCAATACTGATCCATGCTGCTAGTCTGATTAATAAATTATTCCAATATTAAGTTCGTAATAAAATAATGAATTTATGAAAAAATTAATAAAATTAAAAAGAAATAGGTAAACTTTGATTTGAACTCAAGCCAAACAATTCTTTTCAATATAAAAAAGACGTGTGGCACTCGGGGACTGCCGCGGCAAAGCTGTTGCATAGCATTTTTTTTATCAACTTATGCAATTATTATTATTTATTTATTTTTTATTTATGCAGTATTTATTTTTCTTTGACATTAATTCAAGTTTCTTCTTTGATATTAATTCAAGTTACACTTTTTGAGCGTGGTGACCGATAAGAAAACAATTTTTTTTCTTTTATTGAATGAATGTCGTTTGAAAACCTACGAATTAAGATTACGAATTGTGAGCGTGAGTGAACAAGAGTGAGCGTGAGTGAACAAGAGTGAGCGTTAGTGAACGTGAAAAAACGTGAGTGAGCGTGATTGAGTGTGAGTTACCGTGAGTGAGCGTGAGTGTGAGCCCATTAGTAAATTTTTAGCGTAGTTTTTTCACTCACGCTCAATTGTTTTATACTTACATTCATGCATATTCACGTGATTGAAAAAAAAAACAAAATACTTAAGAAACAAACCTAGTGTTAGGTTTTTTTTCGTTAGGGAATTTCTTGATTCGGTCGCCGCGATAAAAGCTATGAAATATCTTTAAAAAAAATTATCTAAAAAACTTAGCTACTAAAACTTCTTGTGGTGCGCCGCAGCCGACCTTAAAACTTCCCAGCCGCCGACGACAAGAAAAAAGCATGAAAAAACAAAATTGAAAATTAAAATAATAAATTCTGTTAAATATAAATTTGTCACCTGAAATCCGGAAGATTGTGAATAGGACTATTGAATTTCAACTAATGTCGTTTGATTTCTTTAAATCTCTACTCTGAAAGTTTGATCACACAATTTAATTGTAAAAATTTTTATTTTCGGCCGATGAAATTGTAGTTCCGAAAGCCTTCAGACTTTTCTGATTGATAGTGGAAGAAAATTGAATTTCTTTGCCAAAAGATGCAGACTAGTCTGATATTAATTATAAAATATTTCAGAAAATGTGTGGAAGCGAACGAACTGCTGTCCACTATTCTGCTAGATGTCTAAGAGAATTTTGGGCAACCCGGTTGTTTGTCTGCTAAAATTTTAGATTGTTTCTGACATCAGACAAGTCGACAAAAAGACTTCGCTGGGCGTGTAAACACAAAACAATACACATCCAAAAATCATTTAAATGCACATAAACACTCATTTGAGTGATAAAATAGCTTCATTCAATGCACTCAAAAACACAGATTTTTTTGTTGCTTTATGTGTGCACATTAAATTGCAATACATGCACTACACATACAAACACACATGTACTTAAAAAAGATACACAATGCCAAGCACACAACACACACACATGCCAACTTCCAAGGATGATTTTGATTTTTATGTGTATGAATGTGCGTTTGCTTGTGTGTTTATTTTAATAGGTCAAGGACTTGATTGTTGATTATTTATTTTGCAACAGTAAAAACCAACAAAATTAAAAGAGAGAAATAAAGAAAATAATAACAATAATAATAATAAAATAGCATCATAAACGTCAGCGACGACAACTGCAACAACAAACAGCAGCGAGAAAATCTTTTAAAACACAACAAGAAAACATATTCGATTTTCCTACAGTGTGGGGGATTTTTGTAAAGTTTTTCATTTAAAATTACATTCTATTGAAAATATTCATAACTTTGTACATTTATGATTGCAATTATGTGCAATTTTCCATCAATTATGATGGATCTTTTCTGTTTAATTTCCAATATTTATCGCAAAACACTCCAGTCACTGCTGATTGGTAAAAGGCAGAATTATTTTCCGAATCAATTTCTTTAGATTCGAATTGAATGATACGAAAGTGGACGACATGTGGTCACTGATTGCAGGTATTATCTCTGGCAGCCACAAAGATCGAACGATGTGATTCCGATAGACTTTTTCTTGTGTCGAATTCTTGAAACAAGTGTACAGTACAACCTCCCTAATCCGGACACTCGCTGATTCGGACTATCCAGTGATTCGGACATTTAAATTTTCCGGACAGCTTAGAAATTTTTCCTCTATAATTCGAACAAGTGTTTTTTTTCTCAGTAAAATATTTTCGTTATTTTACCGCTAGACAAAATATGTAAGTATTTCAAATATAAAAAATTTTTTTATTTAAAGTGATTATTTTTCGAAAAAATTGGTTGTTAGTAGTTTTTAATCCAAAGTGATTAATTATTTTGTTCGTAACGTTTTTAGTCAGAAAGAATTGGACATGAGACAATATTTCAAAGGAACAAGGGAAAATTTTAACATCAATTGATTTCAACTTAAACGGCAGAACAGAAACAGCGACGTTGTTTTTCGAGAGACGCTACAGTCCCATAATCATATCATTACATAAAGATTTGTGTATTCAAACAAAAATAAATCCTTATTTCTTTATGTTTTCTGTAAATTAATTAAATACAAATGAATTCTTATGTGTAGTTATTCTTTGTTTTCGGTAATAAAAATAAATTATATATACATATTGCGTTTAAAATTACATTTAAACTGTAGTACGGACGAATCCAGTAATCCGGACAATAGCTGAAACTATATCTGTCCGGATTATGGAGGTTGTACTGTAATTTGGAATCAAATGATATGGACTGGATCTTTTACGCCAAAGATCATGACGTAAAAACAGCTCTATACAACATTCTTAATGAAAGTTATCCAAACATATAATTTCATATTTAAAGAGACTTCTTCCATCACGAAACCCTGCAGAACAAGCCTGGATCGAAATTCGTATAAATGAAGGGATTTCTGACTCTGATGGCTTTAATTAAATTTTTATGATTTTTCCACAAAAAAAAAGGACTTAAGTCACTCCTTGTGTTACATGAAAATTCAGTACTTTTCACTAAAACTAAACAAAAATGTTTATTTTGTTCTTCATTTGAAGTCATGTTGCCGTCATAAATTTAATAATAATAATTTTATTCTGTGAAGAGGTCGCATGCATGTAGGCCTTTTCGTAGACCATTATTAAGGTCGATAGTAACACATGTCCCCATAAAGTAGCGCCTTTATTACAACTTATTATTTCAAAAATGTCACTCATACTTGCTGTACAAAGTAATAACACCAGGTTTTTAGAATATCATAATGACAAGATTGGAATGGGCAAAACTTATTTCTATTTCGTTTGAGTGGAAGTGTAAAAGAATTTTATATGGTGGCGTTTGTACTCGTTTTACCACTCTGCAGTTCTGTGGACTGAACTGGTGGTAGAAGAGAGTTAATATAAATTTTCAAAGCAAAATCGTAGCCTAGTAAAGTCATGATGGCTTAAGGACAAACAGGACACATTTCATTAGATGGCTGGTGGATAGATTAAAGACTACAATAAGAAAGCTAAAACAAGTAAATCGATTACTTTCTCTTAATTACTTTGGCTTAGTGAAATATGCACTAACCACTTCATGGGTGACTTGGGATGTCAGAAGTAGCTAAACTATGGAGAACTCAACAGCTAACTAGAATTAAAACCATGGTAGAATTTTACAGGTAGTGTCGAAGCGTTAACAGATTTTTTTTTGGGTTCGGGTCTTTCAAAATTGTATTATGTATTACTAATACACACCCAAACTACTAAAAACATTTGTTTCAAATGCAAATAAGAAAAGGAAAAGAAACAAAATTCTTTATAGAACAGAAAATGCAACCATTTTGCCATTTTTCTTTTGTGCTTTTTGACAGCTTCGAACCTAAAAGCGGTGTTGTTGTAGCTTCGCCAATACCTGTATTCGCCAATGCCATGATTAAAATATTCAAGTCAGTAAATATCGGAACTGCAGGGTTAGTGGTTGGAAAAGTAATTTTATTTAGCACCAATAAAAGCAAACATGTGTGTTGCAAAAAAAAAAAACATGTTGTTTTCGAAACTTTCTAAAGAGTTTTTGTTTAGTGTTGGGTTGGTATAAAATACATTTCTTTATTCTTAGTTTCTAATATTTATATTTTTAGTTCAGTCACATAATTTCAGCTTATAAGAGTATTAAGCCTTTTCAAGATCTTTAAATCTACATATATTTTGTGCAACAAAGGTTGTTCTAATATGACGTTTCATTTTCAAAGTGCACCGCACCATTTCAACAGTTGGCATGACTCAACCAGTAACTTCTAGACAGATAACAAAAAAAAAACTACGACATCAATATAAAAGAAGCGGCATACGCTCCAGTAATTAACAAAATTCACTAAAAAACACGTTTTTTTAGATTCCTTTTACGCTGATATTATAGAACCGATTTTGGCAAAACTTATATAATTTTAAAGATATTTATTTACAAATGTGCACAAATAATATTTTTTCAAATTCGGTTCAGTATTTTGGAAGTTGTAAGCGTTTAGTTTCTACTAACACATGCACACTTCTGAGACATGCATGTACCAACTTCAAGTTGAAAAATAAACAAAGTCTACATGTGTGTTTGTTCAATTTGCTTTTGCAAAAATATGACAGAGAGCATTTTCTATACATACTTTGTTAACAAAAGAGAGCTAAGTAAGAGATCTAATAAGTTTTAAGTTGTGTATTTAGAATGTTTTTTGCTTTTGTATTTTATCGTTTATATTTATGTAAATGTTTAATATTCAATTACTAGAATACGGTCGATTGCGTCGGCCATAAGAAATACTAGTTTTACATAAAAGTGCTGAGTTCTTAATCACAAGAATTACAAAATTTTCTTTGACGTTTCACTATAAAAATAAGCAAAAAGGAGAAACTTTAACTCGCCCTAAAATTAATTCCTGACGCCGACACTCATATATTTGGTTTTAGGTCCCCTCTACTAGAATCAGCCGTTAGAATCTGGTTGTATTTTATTTTTCTTTGTTGCACAATGTCATCTCTAAAAGTTAAGTTTGTTATTGTGTACGACCTTGTTTTTATATCCAGAAAAAAACAGATACTCGTATAAGAAAAATATTTAATCTCCTCCCTAATATTGTAAATTTACTTCTTTCAATGCGACTACTTCATACTGTTTACATTGCAATTTTAGTTTTATTTTTATTTTTCCTACTCCTGGCTGTTTGTTATTTTAAGTTGGCCTGCTTTTAATATATTTTTTTCCTTTTTTTTACTTTTTTTTGCAGTTCAGCTTATAAACTTTTTTCCGTTTTACTATATAATTTCAGTGTAAATTGAGTTCACACAGTAATGTATCGTCTTCCTGCTGTAAGCATTTGCTTCGCATTTTTTTCATCCTTTTTGGGCTTCAACACATGACCACACGGTGCCAAACAGTAAACAGTCAATGTGTAATGTGCACATTTGTAAGAGTGTGTTACAAAAACTGCTTATTATTTTATTATTTTTCTTCCTTCTTTTTTTTTTGTTGCTAAAATTCAATATCATCTTGCAAATAGAGTTGTTTTTTCCATCATAAAAAGAAAATTATGGTATCGAAGAAGGTTAAGGATAAAATTATTACTTGAGTATATTTATGTAATTGTTCACATGTGCATGAGAAATAGAGTGAGAGAGTGAGGAAATGAATGAGAGAGGAAGGGAAAAGGAATGCTTTCAAATTCTCTGTTAAATATAATTATTTTTGTAAATTCTTAGCAAAAGTTATACTAAAGGATTTTCAAAGGCTAAACTTAGACAGACATAAATTGCTGAGTTTGTGAAATTAAAACAACAAATTTTAGTTTGAAATAAATACATTAAAAAAATCTTTATAAATTATCAAGTTAATTTAAATTATAAAAAAACACGTGTGGCACTCGGGGACTGTCACGGCAAAGCTATTGAATAGAATTTTTTATCAACTTATGAAATTATAATTATTTATTTATTTTTTATTTATGCAGTATTTTTTTTCTTTGATATTAATTCAAGTTACACTTTTTGAGCGTGGTGAATTTATTGATTCGGTCGCCGCGCAAATGTTAGAATTGAAGTTCCGCTCAAAATAATTTCCTGGAAAAAATTAATAATTTCCCCTAATTTTCCTGCCTGCTTAAACAGAAAAAATAAAATTTAATTTAGCTATAAACGCATTCACAACAGCAGGCTACACGGCTGGCTACATGACTACTAATGTCGCCCTGTAGCCAGCTATTTAATTATTTTGAAAACGAAGGAAGCAGCTGATTCATTTATATTTCAATGGTGCCACTTTAAATTGTTTGCTTTTTTAAAGTTACGCTTTTTCAAAAAGTACAATTCGAAATTGTATTTTTGAGAATAGGAAAAGCTTAAAAATGGATGAAGATCAATCCCTACAAATATAACTAGCGACCGAAACGACAACAGTAAGCTGCTCGCGAAAATTTCGAAAATCCGCAAAAATTTGCCAAATTTAAAAAATTTTTTAAATCTCAAAAAAAGTTAAAAGAGCAAAGAATGTTAAAATCATGTAGAAATTTAGGAAAATTCGCAAAAACTTCCAGACTTGGAAAACTTAAAATATTTAATGTCATTTGAAAGTCAATGAAGCAATAAAATGACAAAGAATCACTCATATCGCCAAATTAGCTAAAAATAGAGAAATTTTAAAAAATTTAGAAAAAAACCCGTAAAACTTTCTAAATGAAGGTAAAAATTAAAAACCATCCAGCAATTAAAAAGCAATATACGCGACGAAATAAACAACATAACACCTAAAGTTTTGCGAAAGGTGATGGAAAATGTATTGGAAAGAGCACGAATATGCGAAGCAGCAAATGGCCACCACTTGCGAGATATTATTTTTCATAACTAAACTTAAAATATTCTCCATTTATATTGTGTATAAAAAAAATTTATAATTATGTCTTAAATAAAAAAGTTATAAGCAATTCAAACCCCTTCGATCATTCCTGTATTTAAATTAAATGTTTCCCCAATGTGACCGTACCTTAAGCCACAAAAAAAATTGTCCAAAACAATATAAAGCGTCTGCTTTGGAATATTCCATCCACACATAAGCAATTTTACGAGTACATACAAACAAAAAATTTAAATAATCCATCGAAGTTGATGATTAAAATTGTTCCAATAAAAGCGAAACCCCTTAATGTTTTCATTTAAAAAAAATGTAATTTTCAATTTCTGAACATTTTCACAAATTTTTGTTTTTATTTAAAACAAAACTTAATAACAAATTAGCAACAAGGCTGCTGCAGTGCATGTTGCCAAAACTAAAAAAAAAACACATAAAATAAAAAATAATAACCTTGACAAGAGATACGAATGAGTAAATAATAAATAAAATAAAATAAAATGAAAATATTTTTCACTCACACCGCAGACATGGCACAAGTGCGACCGACTGCGATCGATTATTGCCAATTGCGGCACGAAATTCACTTTCTTTGTTTTTGGTTTTCATTTTCATTTTTAATTATAATATATTTATTATATTTTTTTTTGATTGTGTTGAAGTAAAATGTTTTCCCAAAAATAGAAAATTACGAATGCAAGAATTTCTATTGCAAATTACTGACAATCAATAAATTGTTTATTTTTTGTTTTATTCTTTTTTGTTTAACAAGAAAATTCCATTTAGAGTTAACTTTTTAGTTTTTATTTTACATGCAATCACACACACATACTCGTAACATGTTTCCAAGCATTTAAGAGAATATACATTGAACGCTATTGAATACGTTAAAGGTATTATTTGCATACCATTCATCTCAGGTGTTAGAACCACAGACACAGAAGTGTGTGATTGATTCCTTTTGTCTGTCTGCCGCACAGTGCTGTCGCTTCACACAAAAATGGAAGGAGTTATCTGAGAGTGCTAAGATTTCACACAACTACAGCAATTGTCCTGGTGCATCAGAATTTAAAATTTTTGTTACAGCCGCGTAAGAATTCATATCCTTCCTATTCGTCGTTAGATAAGAAATCGTCATAACAACTAAAACAAAAATCGCAGCTGCACGAAATTTCTCACACAAACTACTTAATACATTAGCAGGGTTTCACTCAAATTTTATTTAATTCGGAGCTGGGATAAGCTTTACTTAAAAATGTCCTTAAAATAATACAAAAAAAACGGTGTAAAAATGAATGATTTTGAGTTGATTTTTTATACGCAACATTTAGAACGCTTGTTTAAGTTAACCGAGCTTAACAAAAATTTCAATGCAGTAAGTATCCGCGGAAAAATGCATGTCCTTCTCACATATCCTTAAATTTAAAAATTCCATAAAACATTAAATAAAAAATGTAGCTTCATGCAATTTCCTATAGCTGTTACCTAAAATAAGTTTGCTATGTCGCTAAAATTGTTTTCAAGTCGAAGCAAGGGTATACTTAAATTCAGAAATGTCCTTAAAATATAAATTCTCATTTGAGTATGAACCAAATGAGTTGAAAATAATTAAACTTTTTATTCATCAACCATCACTTCCTTAACTACAAAATCTAGTTCTAAAAGATGTTAATGTGGTTGACGTTTTATTCTACTTGCGAAAGCATCAATCAGGTGATGCAAGTACATGATTCAGAACATCAAAATTTTTTAAACTTCTATTGCACTTTCTAGAAAATATCAACTTATACTTCCTATAATCTTCACGTTTATTTTTACTACGGGCTTTTTAAGCTTTCTCTGAGACTCTAACAACTTGTAGTACCGCTGCATCAATTCTATACTTTTGATGTATCAGTATTTTATGGACACTAACTAACAGTCAGGAAGTATCAGTTGTATTTTGTCACAAATAGTTTAGCCGTGCTCCAAGTGAATTCTATAATTCAAAAGTTTAATCCTTTCAGCATGCAATTTGCGGGTATATTTTTTGAAAATAGTTTTGCACTTTTCGTATCCTATTTTTAGAAAGTTTTTAAATTTGTTCAGTAATCGGCAAAAGTTACTGAGCTTTCGCACTTAAATTGAAAGAATAGTCTCTCTCCCGCCTTTCAGTTTTAAGACGTAAGAGGACGTAGAACTAACCGGATCTAATCGCTTTTTCTCTAAGAAAAATTTAAAACGCTGCCGTTTATAAAGCCATTTTTGCTACTCGCGCGTATCTATGGAAACTCTTGCGTTATCCTGATTTTTGATACTTTTTTGGAAAAGAAACTATTATATTTCACATTATATTATGTCACATGCATTCCCATGGGAAATGAAGGAAAAAATTTATCAGTTTTCGTTATACAATTTTTAATTAAATTTTTTCTAAGACAAAATCTTATATTTTGCAAAAACAAATTCAATATTTTGCTGTGTGAAATACTTCTCAATACCCCGGCATCATTAGATTATTTAAATTCAGTGCTGAAAAAATTAAGTTTTCTACCACAAAAAAAAAATAACGTCTGTGCGGCATTGAAAGCCCAGTCCGATGCAACCGATGTGGGCGTTGGTACCGAAATTTTAGATAAATCCGTCCATAGACTGCCGAGAAGTGATTGAAAAAGTATTATTTTCATATATGAGCCATAAATCGGTTCAAAGGATCTTTAACAAAAATACAATCGCAATTTTCCACGGCAGACTTTATAGATCTTAGATAACTATCGCAGTGCAGAACAGTTTCTGTGCCATTGCGGGCTCCGTCAACAATTTCTGCGCCGTCTTTTGAGGCTTTCGTTAAAAAGGTTTCCTGCCTCTTCGTCGATATCGAAAGAAAAATTTCTTACGAACTCTTACATTTTCAAACAAAAACAACTTATAAAATTTTGTTGTTCTTTTAAATGTAATTATACGAAAGAAAATTTTCATTCGATATCGGCGAACTGGCAGTTATTTTATCTTAATATATATTTATAATTTTTTCATTAAAAAAAAATTTAAATCTTTATTAATCGTAAATATAAAAATTGTTTGAAATTTTGGCTAATATAATCAACCCTCGCATTATAGAATCGCTTAATGTTGCAACCCTAAGAAAATCCCTAACAACGAAATTCAGTGACATTTTCAATCAATTGATCAATCAATTAATCAATATGACCAACGAATTTTAATTATTTCTCAAACAAAATCAATGCAGCACCCTCTCGAAAATCATTCAAATCAAGAACATCCACGTACTTACAGATATTTATGCAAAGTCCAAATCTTTTTTTATTGTCCTTACCTGCAATCACACAAAAAAAAAATTAAGAAAATTATTGGTTTTGTATCCAAACGCTTTAAAATATTTTGTTTAAATATTTGCAAAATTTTATGTTTTCAGAAATTGCATTTATGATGATTTTTCAAGAGTATTTTATAAAAGTTTAATTTTGGGGGAGGAGGGAATTTAAAAAGACAATAAAATGCGAGTTATTAAAAACTTTAAATGTCTGTTTTTAATGGTCAAATTAAAATTATATTTATTCAAGTTTCGTAATAAATATTTAACAGCAACATGTACATGAACAAAAATATATAAAATAAATGTTACCGAAAAAAATACACTGAAATGAATTTAAGCTCAAAAATATAATAGTCAGCAAATAAATCTCTCATATACGAGATTTCATATCGGCATTGCAGCAAAATAGTCGGCGAAGCCAAAAAAGTGGCTTATGCCACTTAACAAAAATGAATGCGACAACTTTACGCAATATCAGAGTTCTAAAGGAATTAATTAAGCTTTCTCACTTTCACCAACTATCCTTACAAAACGCCTGATGCTCGAACAGCGCTCAGACTTCGGGACACCACATAAGATACTAGGTGCTGTTGCCGAAACAACAGAGCTGGTTGGAAGAGTAGAGTATAAGTCAGAGAGAAGAGCAAAAATCAGTTATGGTTACCCTGGTTGGGTATCTAACGTTCTGACGCGTTCTTCTTGCCTGGCGGACGCCCTGCAAAAATATCCCACTGGCAACAGAGGTTAGATAGCTCGAGCACCTTGGCACAGTGTTCTGAAAAATGGTAAGATTATGTACAAGATTTGCCAACTGTGTGGACTTTGCAGGTCACGCAGGTGCTTTTTGAAGCCCACATGGGGACAATGGTGAGCGCTTTTACTCACACGGTGTTAACATCACGGTAGACACATTGTCCTTTATACACCATCCCTTTCCGAAAGAAAGCAACACATAGAAATGGTTATTAGGCAATTAATTGCCTGAGTTGTTGTGACTTCTCTCCAGTGAACATCCGGCTTGTAACGAATTTAATTAAGATTAAAAACTTTAGCTTTTTAAATATTATTTTCTTTCAGTGTTGCCTGGCTTGTAATAAACAGCAATATATTTTTGTGTCATAATATATGGCTGAGAAATTATTTCTCTGCTACTTGTGAATTAACATTTTGACCTAAATTTTTAAAACACTAAAAATGAAATGTATACAACAGTTTCACAATCAAAAAAATTGACACACAAAATGTTCATACAACTTTCGTAAACTTTTGTCAATGCAACAAAACAGCAATAAAAATTAAAATAAGAATTGAAATTGTAGCAAACATTTCCCCTGAGTTGTGGCAACATCTAGTTTGCATATTTGCAAAAGATACTTTTGTCGAATACGCCAAACAATGAAAAGGAACCAGAAGTTGGATTTGTAACAGATACCAACCAAATTCATGTTTGACTTGACGTAACAAAGAAGAGTAAATAAAGAAAGTTTAGGAGATGTTTTTAGAGATGTTCTTTAGGGAATTATAATTACACACTCTGTTATAAAATAACGAAAACGATTCAGTGTGACTTGTAGGTCGTGTTGAGTAGATTTTTAGAACTTTAATTACATCCACAAAATCAAAAGTTATTGATAAAGAAAAATGTTTGTTTGCGACTTCACCGACAAACCAACCCAATTTTAACTGACTTATTCCTGCACGGATTTTTTTTATTTTTAAATTGTTTTGAATAGAGGAGGAGTTAAGCTTTCGGCACATGTATATGTGATTTTTCATAAATCAAGCTTTCGTAGAAATAAAATAATATTATTAATAGGTAAACACGTTTTTTAGACCCGTAATACTGAACCGATTTTGAAAAGATTTATATGTTTTTAAAGGGGTTTTTTTACGTAGATTACACAATATTAATTTTATTTGAATCGGTTCATTATTTTGGGAGCTATAAGCGTTTAAATTTGCTACTAACACATACACACTTATTTCACATGCATGTATCAGCTTCAACTTGAAAAATAAACATGTGTGTTTGTCCAATTAGCTTTTGCATCGAAATGAGACACAGTTTTAAGTTGTTTATTTAGAATGTTTTTTGTTTCTGTAGTTTATCGTATGTGTTTATGTAAATGTTTAAGATTAATTTCTAGAATGCGGTCGCTTGAGTCGACCGTTGGATAGACTAGTATTATATTATTATATTTTTAATATTATTATCAGCGCTTTATGTTTGAAACTCCATTTCTTTTTAAAATCATCTTAAGAGTCTTTTTTTACCAACATTTGCTTTCAACTTGACGTATTTTTGCGGCAAGAAAAGCAGTTTTACGATCAGTGAAGTTGAAAAATCTAATGATAAAGTTTTATGGCGAATTGTTATTTTACCAAGTAAAATCGGATCACTTTTTTTTTGTAAAAGAGTAAGATTTTTTTTTGGAAAAAATCGAGTAAAACTGTTTATTCATCTGCGTTGATTCGTTCATCATTTCACAAAATTATCCCAAATTTTGCAGGAGAAGGATTTTGATAATTTTAATAAACATGTTTAAATACATAAATTGTAATTTACGATAAAAACGTTTAACATTTTGTAAATTTTTAACTGAAGATGGTCCTTAAATCACTTAAAGTTCAATTATTAAAGCCAAGAGAAGGGAATTTTTCCTTTTTGTTGAAAATTTATTGGAAAACATTAAGCGTCGATAAATTATAATTAAAAAAATAAAAATGAAGATTATAGGAAGTATAGGTTAATGTTTTCTAGAAAGTGCAATAGAACTTTAACAAATTCTGATGTTCTGTATCATGTACTTGCATCACCTGATTGATGCTTTCGCAAGTAGAATAAAACGTCAACCGCGTTAACATTTTTGAAATTAGATTTTGTGGTTAAAGATGTGATAGTCGAGGAATAAAAAGTTTAATAATTTTCAACTCATTTGTTTTATACTCAAATGAGAATATTTATTTTAAGGACATTTCTGAATTTAAGTATACCCTTGCTTCGACTTGAAAACAATTTTAAGACACAACAAACTTATTTTAGGTAATAACTATAGGAAATTGCATGAAGCTACATTTTTTATTTTATGTTTTAAGGAATTTGTAAATTTAAGGATATTTGGGAGGACATGCAATTTTCCGCGGATACTTACTCAATTAAAATTTTTTTTTAACTTGGTTGACTTAAACAAGCCTTCTAAATATTGCGTATAAAAAAGTAACTTAAAAACCTTAATTTTCGCACTTTTTTTTTGTATTATTTTAAGGATATTTTTGAGCAAAGCTTATCCCAGCTCCGAATTAAACAAAATTTAAGCGAAACACTATTGATGTTTAAAGTAGTTTGTGTGAGAAATTTCGTGCAGCTACGATTTTTATTTTAGTTATGACGATTTCTTATCTAAGGACGAATAGGAAGGACATGAATTCTTACGCGCATGTAACTACAATTTTAAATTCTTATGCACCTGGCTAATTGAAGCAATTGTGTCAAATCTTATCAGTCTCAGATAACTCCTTCTAGTTTTGGACGCCAAATGTATAAAGCGACACCACTCTGTGACGTCCTGCTGTTTTTAACACCATTGGATTTCTTTCGGTGAGATTATTTGAAATTAAGGGTCTAAATCAGCCTGTAAAATACCAAATCATGAAACCAATTTTTGCCAAAACAATGTGGACTACATTTTAAAAATAAATGTTAAACAAAAATCATCACAAATCTTTAAAAATATAAATACAAGGTGGGCCAAAAGAGATCATCCTATTGTAAGATGCTCCTATTTTTGCGAATGGCGGCCAATGTCAAATCTATTTTGACATTTGTGAACTAGACAGATGTAGAATACAAGTGAACAAGCCATGAAGCGATACACTCATCAAGATTGCGGAATAATCATAACAATTCGTCTGTGGTGTTGACGCAGAGCGAATTCCGTCGCCGATTCCCCGGTCGTCCGGCACCGACTGCGCAAACACTGCACCGTTTGGCCACCAACATTGAAGAGTGTGGGACCACACGAGACGCTGCCAAGAGTGGCCGCCCCCGGAGCGCACGTTCTGAAGAGAATATCGCCGAGGATGTCGACCTGTCGCCAGAAACATCGACCAGACGCCGTGCCTCGCAATTAGCAATCAGCCGGTCGTCCCTAAGGCGAATTTTGGTCAAAGACCTGCGCATGTTCCCGTACAAAGTACAGTCCGTGCATCAGCTGCTGCCTGTCGACCGCCAAATGAAAAAAAATCAGAGCCAAACAACATCGGATGACTTCTTCTGGCCCACCTTGTATTAAACTTTCGAGGTTTATTTTAAGAACAGTTCATGAACATGTAAATCTACCTTCATCCCATTCTTGCAGCTGCTTACTTAAATATTTACCTTTTGCTATAAAATGTTATATGAAACTGTCCTCATCTAAATTTTTCTTTTATATTGTAAATCTCCATTGAAGCAAAAAATAAAATTATAAAATTTTCTTTGGAAATATTGTGCGAATATAAAAAGTTTGCCAAGATAATATGAAACTTTTCCTTGGAATAGCTGCAAACTTTCTTTAGTTTTCTTTCAATATTTAAAACTCCAGCAAAAGGAATAAATAAGTTTAAATTTCTTAAAGGATTTACACTTGGAAAATCATGCAAAATAAAAAATATTGAAGCGATTCAAAAGTATTAAAAAGATTATTTCAGGTAAAAAAAGAGAATTCAGTAAAAAAGGAAAATGCCAAGTGAAAATTATGCTCATATAAGGATTTCTTTAACATTTTTATATCATGCGAGAGTTTGAAATGAAAATCAAATTAATATAAAATAGAAGTTTCTTGTATTTTCACTTCCCGTTTTGTGTTAAAATAAATATAATCTGCAGGACACGCGTTTAGAATTATGGTCCTTAGCTGTAAGCAGACTTATTGCATGTATTAATTTTTCTCCAAAACTTGCATTCTAATATTTATATTTACCTCCTGGAAAATTTTTCGCATTGTTTTGTCTACGTTTTGCTAATGAAACGCATGACTTAAAATCTATTTTTCATATACATTTGGTGTACGAGTAAAATCAAAGAGTATTTTGCGTCTGTTGAAAATTTTTAAATTTCCAGTTAACACCCTCTTGTTAATCAAGTGCGATATGTATAAACGAGGGCGGATCAATAAGTCCGTGACTTTTTGAATGAATCACTGTTTTTTTGCAAAACAAAAATTTATTTTTCCAACGTTTCTCCAGGTTTTGTTTCCCTTATAAAAATTGTATTTTTCGAGTTCCTTAAAATATACATTTGTTTGTTCAATAATTTCATCGATGGAGCTTAATCTCTTTCCACTGAGCCATTTCTTTAGGTTTGGAAATAGGAAGTAGTCATTAGTGGCTTAATCCGGAGAATGTCGCGGATGAGGTATTAATTCGTAGTCCAATTCATAGAGTTTTGCCATTGAGACAGCACGCGTGTGCACCCGTGCATTATCTTGATGAAAAAGAACTTTTTTCTTGTTCATAGGGGGTCGTTTTATTTTTAAGTCCTCATTAAATCGGTCTAATAAGTTGGCATAATATTCGCCGTTTATTGTTTTTCCCTCTTGAAGGTAATCGATGTGGATTATCCCGCATGCATCCCAAAAAACTGTTGCCATCGCCTTATTGGCCGACAAGCTTCCCTTGGCCTTTTTCGGAGCAGGCCTTCACCCGGAGAAACCCATTGTTTAGACTGCTGCTTGGTCTCCGGAGTACAGTAATGGATTCATCTTTCATCCACAGTTACGAAACGCCGCAAAAACTCATTCGGATTGCGGTTAAGCAACTCCAAATAATCCTTTAAAGTTGTCACACATTTACTTGGATTTTTTTTTTTCGAAATTTTCGGGTGTACTGACCTCAATTGGCCGCCTAGAACGATCAGCGTCATTTATGCTTGTGCGACCACAACGAAAGTCAGGAAATCACTTTTTTACCATTCAAATCGATGGTGCTGAGTCCCCATAGTATTTATCGAGCTTTTTCTTGATTTGATTAACGTTTTTTTATTTCGCAAAAAATTATATTTAATAAGCACTCGAAATTCACTTTTTTCCAGTTTTGGAAAAAATACACGAAGTTGTATGTTTTGAACAGCTGTTAAACGCAAAGTAAATGACGGCACTTGCTCAAAATTTGACAGCAGTCTAGTAACCGGTGGCACTTGTTGGAGACAGTGTTGCATTTCATATAACTACGAGGGAAGTTCGAAAGGTCGCTGACTTATTGATCCGTCCTCGTATGTATTTATTTTCGTCGTTACGAGTTGGAACATAGGGCGGCCAAAACGCAATAACACTTAAGTATTAATCAAACCAAAAAAGTTTGTCTTAAGTAAAAACAAAAATTAGAAAGAAAAATGGTACATGAGATAAGACCAACGTCTAACAATGGGTTAATTTAACGTTAATTAGTGATGGTAAAATTTGAATATTGGTAGTGGTAAAGCAGTGTTTACTGTAAAAACAACTAATAATACAAATAACTCTCGTATGCTTTTTCTAGACATTATTTGTATAAATACAAATTTGAAATCACATTCAACCGAGCCACCTCAACACCATAATCACATTAAATACATTAATTTATTAGTCAATTAGTAATGAAATTCAATTTACTATTTAGGGTTTCTCTTATAGAACAATTTAGCATAATTGAGGAGGTCCCATAATAAAGCGCAATAATTAAATTTTTCAAGTTTTTTGATTTTTTGATTGAATCATTTTCTACAGATTGAAATTTTATTAGCTTTATTATAAAGCATTCCAAAACTCAATAACTACACTGCAATTCAATATCAATATTAGAGCAAAATTCAATAATTACACATCCTTGCAATAAATCGCTACAAGAAATTTGAAAGAAGTCAACTTCATAAATAAATTATGCTCTGGTGATAACTCTTAGATAACAGGAAAACGTAAGGAATTTTTGTTTAGTTAATACGTTTTGCTTTTGTTAAGTTAATTGTGAATAAAGTAATTTATAAATATAAATATTTACAAAAAAAAAAAAATAATTGAACATATTTATGGTAGAAGCAACAGTAGGGTGTATAAACGTCGGGAAAAGAAAGCGTGGTCCTGTACAGAGAACGAACAAAAAGACGAGAAAACTGTCATGAAAAGTAATTGCTCTAAAGGTTTGTGTAGTCAAAACTTTTGAAACTTACAAAGTGGAAGGAAACAAAGTACTCCTGAAGTCGCTTGATAATATTCCTCTTGGTGTTGCAATCAGTTTGGAAAAGAAAGCAGATGTTCTAAAACTATTAGAAAAATATTAAGACCACGGGTGGTCACAAATTTCGGGGTTAGAGTATTATACAAATATATTTTCAAATCAGCAAGGAAATAGCGGCAATGATGAAGTCGATTCAACTTTATACGACTGTTGGGAGGATGACGTTGAAGTAAAATTGTAACATAATAATAATTTCATGTATTTCATGAATTTGGATCAAATAAATATAATTTAATAAACGCGTTTAACATAAAAAAGTCTTCTGATTTTTCTACAAGTGGTTGCAATTTAAATCAAAATGATATAATACAAATCTATTCGAGGCAAAAAGCTGAAATTCCAGCCCTGATTCAGATCAAAATGCAATATTTTCATACAGTTCAAAGCGAAATTAAATAAATACTATGATTCGGACCAAAACGCAATAATTACAAATTTTTTATCTAAATAACTTTAAAACAAACTGTCAGATAAAATAATTGATTTATGATTACTATTATTTTTTGTAGACAATAATAACTCAATAATTGTTTTTTTTAATTATGTGCTACTTACTTAAATTACATTTTGTCATTTATCTAAAAAATGTTACGGCGTAATTATTGTGTTTTGTTATGGACATTCTTAATTTATTTTACCTATTTAACATGCTACTGAATTTCAATTGCTGGCAACACTGACAGCACAGAAATGAAATACAAATAAATATTCCAAAAACTATGTTAAGCATTTCTTCACGCAAAAAAATTGTATAACGATGCACCACTGCTTGCTTTGCTTTAAATGTAAAAGTGTCGGATTTTATGATTGTTACGCGCATTTATCTATTCCCTTGTTTACAATCTGTTACATAGAACAAGAAATTCCTGGGGCAAATTACGGCATTCGATATCGCATGAAATTTTCATACAAATTCAAAAAAAAATTTTATGTGATTTCTTTAAATATCGAATGCCGTAATTTGGCCCCTGAGTTATTAAACTTCAAAGTTTTATGTTCCCATGCACTTCATACTTTGGCTTTATAATACTCGAACATAGAACTTTTTGAGGTCACCGTGCAGCTCCGATTATTTTTTAGTATTAAGTGTTGCTTTCTGCATCTAATAAAATTTCTTTTTTAGTTTTGGCACTTGTATTCTTTTTGCTTCTCAGCTCCCCCATCATAAAAGTATTATGAATATTAAAGGAGAAACTTTTCAATTTATTCGGCAACACGAGAGTAGATAGTGGAGATGGGGTGGCCTAGTTAATGGTGTGATGGCACATCAGCTGTTTGCACGGCTGTGAGTTTGATTACTACCCAAATACTCTCTCCTGTTTTATTCCATCAAGTAAAGGTCTCTGTTATTATTACAATATAATTTTCGTAATTGTATTTAATAAATAAATAAACTCTGTAATGAGTAATTGTGTCCATTACTTGTTCAACTTTAAATCGACAATTCTTTAAAAAGTCCTCAACTTCCTTCCTACTCCAGTCAAAAATATAACAAAGTTTTCACTAACCAGTTGGATTATAATTGACCACTGCTGTCTAAGTCGCCCTTTTTACTATAATTACCTTCTCAAGTGCTAGTTTCATGTACTGTTCCATTTATTTTCAACAAAAGAAAAAACTAATACAATAATACTTTTTCAGCAAACCACAAGAAATTTAAGTATAACTTGCAATCCTTGCGGTTTTGGTTACGCCCCTCCTCCTCTCCTCATCCTCCTTCTTCTTCTACCGCTTCCCCACTCATCCTTATTTGAGCTGAATTTTTATAGCTTTTTTGAGGTTTTTCTGTGTGTGTTTTAATTTTATTTCATAGTTATGTTCAAGCGTCCTTTACCAGTATGTCCTGTCCTCCATCTATATGAACATGCAAAGATAAATACTCGTATCCTGTTTTGCCTCCAGGGAGTAATATTGTGTTTTTGAAGTTAAGCATGTATGACTTTAATAAAAATAACAGGGAGCAGATCGACAAACACACATGCAAACAACTAGTTAAACTCGTAGAATGACAAAAGGGACCGAGCGCAACCACTCAGGATAACAGCATATACTGTCCTTTGTGGTTAATGGCTATAAAAGATAGACCGCATTTCGCTATAAGCACACATTCACACACTCACGCACACACACACAGTCACTTAAACACACACACACACACTTAAACAAATATTTACACACTTTTAACATAAATATTGCGGTTAAAGGATATTGAAGCAACATGAAAGTGTGTTTTAATCCTTTATTGAAAGTTGCCTTGTGACTGACTGACTGACTGACTGACTGCATTAATTCTACTTATGAAATTGCGAAATATCAAATATTGTTAAAGAGGGCGATTGTTTTAAATCGAAAAGCGTGTAAACATAAATATTGCAAACGAAATATCTACAAACTGGTGTTTCGCCAATACACTTTGTGTCACTCACTCACTGACTCACTCACTACACATGTGTAAAAGTAATTTGCAGCATAAAATAGAAGCATTCATAAGAATTTGCAAATGTGTCTTGACATTTGCAAGGAATGATTACAGATCAAACAAGGTAAGCAGTAGAAAATTTGCAATACCTGGCGATGCGATCGGATTTGGAATATGAGCTCCACTTTCACAGGTGGGCAGTGGGAAGAGAAAAAGTTATAAGGTATTACAGCCGAATACTTTCGCAGCCCGATAGGAACTATTGTGTGGCATAACACATTATCAGAAGCATTTTATGGGCAACACTTTATTGGTAAGGACCGACCGTTCTGCACTCAGTTGGCTACTGCAGTTTGATAACTCTGCTAGGTAGCTGGCCCGCTGGATCAAAAATCTTTAAGGTTAAGACTTTGGCATCGAACACTGAAGGGATGCAAAACATAATTATGCGGATCCTGTGTTACCTTGCAACTTAGAGTACTTAGACATTGTGCGAAAGAATGCGTCATTGATGTTCGGCTAAAGCACTTCGATACACTAAGGAATACTGGTCAGAGTCATAGAGGAATGATACCATTCAGGTAAAAGTTATAGCGGCTAAACAAAAAGCACAAAAACCCACCCGCAAGGAGACATCAGCTGAAAACCTACTCGTAAAATCCTATTGGACCCAGTGGAAGAGCCAAAAGTAAATAAAAAAATAAAAAATAAAATAATAAAAAATACACAAAAAGGTCTTATTGGCTCCAGTGGAACAACCTAAATCTGACAAATTGCTGCTTATATCGTGCATGTTTCACACAACATTTCGTAAATAAAAAACACAAAAAGTTCACAAGAGTTCGTTTTAATTTAAGACGATTATAAATCACGTCCGCCGCACTTGTCAGCTGCCAGTCAATTAATTCAATTCTCCTCTCTCAGTCCAACTGCAGCAAGTGTCAAAAGTTTACACGATTGCATTCTGGGGATGTATCGCCGATACATGTGAAAGTGCAGACGGTAAAGCGGTTGCAAATCTGCCAGCAGTGGCCACATTCAAGATTAGGGAAATCATGAGGGAGCTCCATAATGGTCACCTTGGTATAATAAATGTAGATAGACACACCAAATACAAAAGGAAACTTTTGATCGGAATTTATAACAGAGACGCGAAATCATTTGTTATCGCTTTGAAAACTAAATTGCAATGAATTATGGCTCTAAAAGTGTCGAATATTCTCTATAAATAAAAAAAGTGCTGCAAATATGTTTTTAAGACTGTAATAAAGAAAAAATGCCAGAAATAGTAAAATATGCAAAAATATGCACGAACAAAACGATGCCAAAATTCATAAAAATTTCCGAAAAATAAAAAATTAATCTCCGGTTCCATAGAATGCACAGGAAAAAACTTGCAATTGCATATTTGCCGTTCTCCTGCTTATTATATTGATTTTAAGGTATTGCGTAGCTTTTATCGCGGGCTTTGAGCGCGGCAACCGAATCAAGAAATTCACCACGCTCTAAAAGTGTAACTTGAATTAATATCAAAGAGAAAACTTGAATGAATATCAAAGAAAAAAAATACAGCATAAATAATAAATAAATAAATAATTATAATTGCATAAGTTGATAAAAGAAAATGGTATGCAATAGCTTTGCCGCGGCAGTCCCCGAGTGCCACACGTCTCTTTTATTTAAAAATAATCGGGCATGTGATGGAAATCTAACGATTTCAAATCACTCGATTTCGCAACACGAATCCTTGCCAAATACGTGTCGTGTGCTGTAAAACGGACGGACGATGTAGTGGAATGAACTTTAATATCTAATAAAATATTCTTAACGTCGAACACTTTAAAAGGAATCAGTTAATTTGCTTTTTGTAGGATTCGAGTTTTAAAATCGCGAGATTTGAAATCGATCGATTTCCATCACATATCAGAATGTTTATTTTATTAACACAATATTTGTGCTTGATAAATTAATTTAAATTAGATAATTCATATTTGCTGGAATTCCCGGGAAATCTGAAACTCGCATGTAGTTGCTATAATGGAGCTACTTTAATAGTATTGTCGTGCGGTCGGCATTTATATTTTAATCCTGTTAAAAGCAATTCGACTTAAGCGGTACAGAAACATATTTAACGTCTTATTCATAAATGATTGCTTAAGTTAAAGTTGGTTTAAAGGGCGAATTTTATTTTACAAACCCCGCAGTATTGCATACTTTTACTTTAACAAACGTTTATGAATAAAACCGTTAATATTTATTTAACTTCCCACTAAATTTCAACTTAATTTCTCAATACTGATACAAATTTAAGTTTGTGCTAATTAAGCGTTACATTTTTCTTTATAAATTTCAAAAGAAAATAAACTTTATAAATGATTAAGAACATAAACAACAACAATAACATGATAAAAAAACAAGACGTTTATTCCTATCGAGAGGATTCATAAAGCGGCAACAGCTAAATTTCCAATTTAGAGTTAATAAAGCCACAGCAATATTTTTTTCTCTTCTTAACTTATTTCGTTTGATTTTTTGGCCATGAAACTTGCAACACATTCTCTTCCTTCTACTTTTGCACCACTTACATGCTGGAGCTTTTACTAGAATTTGCTTCGGTTTCAATTCTGATGCTCCAGGGTCTATTTATTAACAACTACTTTTCCTTTATTCAGTAGATATTGATGCTGCTTTTGTTTCTTTTGTTAGTTTATTTGCAAGAAAACAAGCGCATGTTTAGACCAAGAAAAAAACAAAAGCAAAAATAACAAAAGTTCGTTTCAGTTTCAACAGCAGAGAAGAAAAAGTACCAGCTAATTTTGCAAGATTGTTAATAAGAAAAATACTGCAAAAAAAAAAGAAATCCTTCAGTTTATTTGAAATATTGAGTTGCATGCAACTTGAGAAGGCTGTTGATTTTTCTCTTCAATTTCTTGAAAATCAAAGAAGCATTTTAAACGAAGATAAACTTTTAGAAAATTGATGAAATGCTAAAAATTTATAGTTGTGTTGGTTGTATATCTAAAAATGTGTATATAAAAAGAACTGTTGTTATACAATTAAAATGCACTGTACTTGCGCTTCTAAAATTTTGTTATTTCTGAAATTTCAGATTGCATTTCAAAACTATCCAATCATGAAAAAATCACGCATAAATTTCATCTCATGTCCGGCAAACTTTTTAATACTCATGATGGAGCACGCTCAGAAAAGGATATGGTTGGGCATGTGTAGTTGGGGCAGTGTTGGCGAAAACCCGGGTTTTTTAATAAAAAACCCACCCAGTGGGTTTTTTGTAGTTTTATTGAGCTTTATTGGGTTTAAATTAACCTAAGTATACCTAGTCTACACATTTATTATATTTTTTCATTGAGATAAACTTTTGCATAAGTTTGTATTTTTAGTCAAAAATAATCCCCTTATTCCAGTTGTCAATATCGACTTCACGTCAACACAATACTAAAAAATGGGGCTTGTCTACCCGTTGTCGAAAACAACTGACTACTATTGAAAGGCTCATGTTATTTTCTAGACCTTAGAGAACAGAAATAGACTGTCAGAAGTACAAAATTGTAGTAGAGTAGACAAGTGACGTCGGTGTTGACCAGTGGAATAAGGGTGAATATAAATATTTAAAATTTGTTTTAATTGGAAACGATTTGGGTGGATCAAAATATACCTCACTTATTTAAAATTGTATAGAGACAGAAAGAAGATCAATAATTTATTTAAATTAAAGCAAGCAATGCTAATTTTTAAAAATTCGTTGGTCGAACAATCTTATAAACCATTTCCGTACACTTACACATTTAGCGCAGTAGATAATTTTTTGATGTCATTTTGTACAGTCGATTTAAACTGCTAAACTAATTCAATTACAAAATATTATTCCGCTCTGTTGTCAAACTCGAAAGTGTGTATTTATTTTTAATGTTTTTCTTGTTAATAAAAAGTGAAGTCCCCGTTAGCCGAGCGTAGCTGTACCCGTACCGTACCGTACTGTTACCACGTTGGTCCACTTATGGAACATTTAAAAACGTACGTTTGTTTTATATTGTTTGTTTTATTGCCAGGAAAAAGGAACAACTGTTTACAACACAGTGATGGGTATTAAAAATTTTCAACTGGTGACTTGTGCAGAAAAAGTACCTAAGATATTTAAATGATATCAGAACTTTATTTTGTATATGCATTTTATAAAAATTATTTATTATTCCACATTTATATTATAAAATTATAATATAAAATATAAACAACAAATTAGTGTTTATATGTGCATACAAAAAAAATTATACCATTTAAATTATTTTATATATATATACGTACATATCACATTTATATAATATATGTATTTGTTTATTATATACATCTAAACATGTATATCCTCTTATAAAATGCAAAAGGGTCTATATACATTATCACAAAATGTTCACTAGAGATAAAAAACTTAATAAAAAGCCAACTATTGTGATAACAAATATTATCTTTTTCAACATAGTATCATTAATTCAGATCTTATTAATGATACCACCTACAAAAAATTGTTTTTTTGATCACAATAGTTTGCTTTTTATTAAGCTTTTTGTCTCTCCTGGAAATTTTTTTAAAAAATAGATACGCCGTTTTGCATTTTATATGACGATATGTATGTACATATATATGCAAATATACATTATTTTAAGTTGTTTTGTCAAAAGTACACAAATATTATTATCAAAAAGTACCAAAAAATAAGACCGGAAACACCCCCTTAACTTGTGCCAAAGAAACAGCCCATTACTGGTTTACGAATGTCACGTAACAACGTTAGAAATTTCTATTTTATACAGATTGGTACGTTGCAACTACGGTACATTTAAATTCGGTAAGCTTTTGTACTGCTTTTCCCATAACATAGACGAACAGCTGATACAGTACGGTACGGGTCCGCTCCGCTAATTCTGCCTTGAAAATTCTACTACGTTGTCCTAGTAAATTTGCATATTTTAATTAAAAAAAACCCAACTGGGTGGGGTTTTTCAAATAAAATACCCAATTAAACCCAGTGGGTTTTTTTGGGTTACCCAGTGGGTTGCCAACCCTGAGTTGGGGCAACAATATTATGGTTATGGGCAGCACCGTATGGTGGTCGCAAACAATCTCTTGTTGTTTTTTTATATTGCAATCATCACTATAGTTGGGATAAAAAAGTTATTGGTCTCATTCCATCAGTAAAGGGTGCCCCAAAATTAACCCAAAATTTAAATTTTCGGCCATTTGTGCAGTAGTGTTAGTAAACCTAAAAAAAATAATTAGGCAGCGTAAAAATTAAACGTTACGCGGCAGAACATTGTGCTTTCATTTCATTGAAAAATCTCAAAAATAATGAAAAAACTAAAAACTTTATTTAATTTTTAATTCATATCTTTGGGACATCCTTTACTACAAACAAATTGGTATTCCGGTATGTTCTACATTCCACTTAGAAGTGGAATTCAATTGAAATCACTTCAGTTTCTTCTGCGTTCTTCTTTTTACATTTGAATTTCAATATTCAATACAAACAAATATACTCTACTTTTCCAGAACATTAAAAATTAAAAGTTTACTTTTCATATTTCATTTTGACAACTTTTGTAGAACATGCCTGATTGTTTAATTTTTATTCAAGTTATGACGAAAACTCATGCCAAATAAGGATTCGCCAAACATGTACTGCGCACGTTATGAATTGAATTGAATGAATTCTATAATTCTCAGTTGGATTATATTAAATATAATATAATCGAACATTTCTTGAACTTAAACGATTAAAGCAAATTTTTTTGTGGCTCCGGCTCCTCGAGAATTTCATGTTATGATCCATATTTGAATTATGTTTTATCACCATTTCGAGCTTTCTTATGATTACACATTATCATGCATATCTTTATATTTAATCATAATATTATTACTATATGACAAAATAGTTTATTGACTTGAACAACAATATAATTTGTACAACGACAATTGCTTGATAATAACATGATTTGGCTTTAATTATACATATGTATAATTAAATCATATCAAACAATCATGGTGTGATGCTCTTAGATCATGCTTGACTTAACCATGTTTTTTCTTAGCGTGTAGTTAGAAAACTAAAAAAATTCATATTAACATTCAAACAACAGAAATCAGAATTAGGCAAGAAGCTTCAAGGGATTATTTATGAAATCAAACAAAAGTGCGATTTCCACAATTAAAATGATTGTTTTGAATAGAAAACTTGTATGGCAGTCACTCAAAAAAATTTCTACCTTTCACATAAATTTTTGTAAAAAAGTTGATCGTCTGGATTGTGAAAAGCGTATTTTAATTGGTAAAAATTATGGCGTTTTCTTTTCTAGAAAAAAGTGCAACATTTCTTGCCCTTTTTATTGAAACTTTGCAATATAATGATTTTTTAGTGACTTTATTAGAAATTATTGTATTTATCACTAACGATCCAAAATTTTTGTCTTAAGGATACTTTGAATAGGATTTTTTTTATAAAAAGTAAAAGAAATGTTACATTTTTCTTAGAAAAGAAAACGGCATTACATTTTATAAACAACAGCACTTAGCTAGAAATAAATCATAAATATAATAGAAATTGTCAGTAAAACAACAATTGTAGTTTCAAATAAAATTAATCAAAAATAAAATTTAAAAAACTAAACAAAACAAAAATATCAAAAATATTTTTATTCTGGTTTAACCTTCCATTTAACGTAGTAGACCTTGCCACACACACATAAATCGATGATTTTGAAATGCACACATACAAGTACAAATTCAAGGACATTATTTGAAAGCTGCATCCTTTTTCACATGAAAATGATGAAACAAAATTCGAGTACAATGTTAGTAAAAGTAAAAAAATCAGCAAGGTTGTGCAGTAAAAGTGTTCAACGAAATTAATTATTAATTTTATTAAAACCTCAAAAGTACCTTCGTATCTTGCAAAAACTGCAAAGGTTTATACGAGTGGCCATGTAAAGTAGTGGAATAAAATTTAAACCTGCAAGAGAAGATATATATACACACATACAAACACATATACGTACAGCTAACCTTGGTTATCAATTAAATATTTACACACACACAAACGCACACGCACACTCTGCAACGTTGCAACCGAAAATTGAATCGTATTTGTTGCAACAAAAAATGGTTTGATAGAAACGGGGATGATAAATGAAGGACATTTTTCAAAATTGTACTTTTTGGCATAAATATTATATAAATATTTTTTTGTATGAGTTTCATTCGAGGAAATCCGGAAAACAATACCAAAGCGAACATCAAACACGAAATAAAAAAATCTAACAACGAGGCCATTTTGGAACTTTTACCCATAAAATATCTCAAAATCGGTTTATAAATGTGGATAAACGGAGGGGAGAACAAACAATTAATATGTTGTATAGAGAAGATAAAAAGTATTTTAAAAAACATTTTAATTCTTGGCCTAATCCTCTAGATTAGAGTTGTAAAATATCGATACTTTTGAATTTAACATTTTGTCCTCTTCATTTATTCCATTTGGAAACGATCATAAGGCTTTAACAAGAAAATTCCAACTTATTCTATCATTTCATGCAACTCAAAAAGAAAAATAAATAAATAAAGTGTCGAATAATAAATTTAACAATTATTGCATGCAACTTTTATTTCGTAAAACGATTTATTTTGGATATTAAGTTCTTATACAGGATGTCCGCCGCGAAGATATACTACTTTGTTTATAATTTTTGATTAAATGAAAGAGAATGGATCTTATATTTATAAATGTTTTATTTAATGTCGGCAATTATGTATGGAATACAATATCAGATAAATGTCCGCCTCTGCTAGTCTCACAAATGCGACGAGCCCTTTTGAGCACTTTTTTCATTACATTCTCACACATTTCACGCGGTATCTCATTAATTTCATCACGAATATTTTGTTTGAGTTGCTCAAGCGTTTCTGGTTTGTTTGCATAAACCTTGCTTTTCAGATATCCCCACAAAAAGAAGTCCGGAGCAGTCAAATCAGGTGACCGTGGAGGCCAATCAACATCACCATTTCTAAAATTTTATTTTTGTTTTAAATGTAATTGTACGAAAGAACGAATACGTGTGACATCGCGGGCCTGGCAAAAAAAAAAACAAGTTTGGAAAAAAGGGAAAGACCAACAAATATGATTTGAAATATTGAATTAGAAAAATGTTTAAATTATACTAAATGTCTTAATAAAGTACTGCACTACTTTTGCAATGCAAATAGTATTAAAAAAGAACACTTGTAGTGACTTTATTGTCCCAGGAACTGTTACACGAGGGGAGAGAGAGAGAGAGATAGCAGCAGTTACTTTTGGCAGCTGAATAACCATACAAACAAGCAAACTACATTTGATATATTTTACTAACAACACAAAATTTAGTTCAATAAAATAAACTCAACAATTCAACTGCAAAAGTAACGAGAAAACCCCATTTGTTAAAAAAAATGGAAAACATCTAAAATGTACAATTTTAAATCTAGCCAAATGGAAGAGATAAAATATACTCGTATATAAAGGGTGTTGCAAAACGAATGCAATAAATAAATTTACTAAAATTTACTCATTTTACAATTATAAAAACAAGAAATTTATCAAGTCACCTCTTATCATTAAATATTGTTGAATGGATCTTTCCGAAATTGTAATGAAAAATCGCCACGACCCAAAACTAAAGACCATATTGAACATAGTTTCTTAAACCCAGATCATGACAAGCTGGATACGTTCTCTTTGTCATCAGCAGTGTGTAGCAGTTTCAAAAAATTATCGAATTCTCCAGCACGAGTTTAAACTTATTCCTCTGGCTGTCATATGACTTAAATTTTCCGGCTGTGCCTCAAAGAAATACATGCATTTTCGTTTCAGGAACCGTCCGGTTAGAACCTCAAGATAAATTATGTTTTTGTACGAAAATATTAAAATAATTAACTGCAGCTTTCAAATATCAAAACAATTAAATAAAGAAATTATGTTGTTGTTTCATATGACACTTCATTTTAAATAACCCTGAAATGTCAGCTACAGCGTTGTTTTATCTATTTTGTCGACCTTACTTTACCACAACATTGCAATGTTGCTGAACTAAAATCAACAGTCTGTATAAAAAAATATCCAACAGTGAGCTTCAAAAGTGATGCGAAACTGCAAATCAAATGCAATATTTATTGCAAAACGTTATTTTCTTGCAAAAATTCACCTGAACGAGCTAATTTTTTTTAATTACAGCTCAAGCTCAACTCGAATGTATGCAAGTGAGTTTTCGTTAACCGAAATTAATGTTTTGTGACAAAAGTTGTGTAACTCTAATGGAAACATTATACTTGTGACAAAAATTTTTATTTTGCCCTCAAAAAAGAGCACGCCAAAGAGATTCTAATTAAAAATAATATATTTTTGGGACAGTAGTATATTTGTGTGACATAGCTGACTTTGTGACAAAATTAAATTTTTGGGACAAACAAATTGTGACAACTAACTGAAGGTGAATTGGTGTAAAAAATAAAAACATTTTAAATTAACTCTTGGGACAAAGGAGAACACAAATTTACGTTTTTTTTCTTTTAGCAAAAATCAAACACGACGAAAGGAACTAAGCAGGGACAACAGCAAGTTTGTATAATGTACATATATAACATTGTAGCAAAATATAATTTTTAGGACGAAAGAGACGTTGTGGCTAATCGGAACGCATTTAAAACGTTTTATTAGATTTTGTGATAAAAGTAAATTTTTGGGACAAGAGGAACTATGTACCAAAGTTGATGATGGTATTTTTTTCACACAACATGAAAGTTTACCATTGTGTGAAGAAAATAAATTTTTTTGGGACAACACAAAATTTTTGTGACAAGTTATTTGCGAACAAAAACTTTATTTTTGATACTAAAGGGCCTTTCACACTATAATACTTTTAATTAAGTCTTGTCAAAAACTGTAATAATACGTGCAAATGTGATAGTGTGAAAGCAAAATGTTATTAAAATGACAAATAATACGATAACAAATTTGACATACCATAAGACATAAGAAAATTTTCTAAACGATAAGATTTTATCATTTTATCAGGGTTGAATTTTGATAAAAGCAAACTGAACAGTCGATCGTTTCGCCGCCAATTGCGTGCCGTCGCTGGTGGGTTTGTTTTGTTAAACGCAGGCCCAAAATTTGGAATGTGTATCACACCATGTCTCAAAATTAATGAAATTTTGTGTTATTTAATGTTGTACTTTGATATGTAGCACATACATACATACATACTCATATTTTTCATTTTACTTGAGATCTGATAGTGTGAATACAAAATGTAATGGTACGTTAGATTTTTTGATTATGATTTGATTGATCTTTAGATTTTTTTCACACAATATCCAATGAAAGTCTTAAGACTTGTATGATAGTTTGAAAGGCCCTTGAATAAGTTTTCGCTTGGAAAATTTTAAATTGATTTCTAAAACTAATCCCCAAATTTGTGTTTGTTTTTTAAAGTAAATTGAATATTTTTTATTTCTTTAACAATGAAATGACTGCATTAGTTTCAAGAAAACCTTCTTCTCATAATCATGCCAAATTCCTTCTCAGCTTTTCACTTTAAGTGTGAACGTGTGTTAAAAAGCTTAAAATACGTTTGGCACAATTTATATAACAAAAAAACAAAAAATGAAAACTCAAACCATCCTACACTTGCAGCACTCATGCAAAAAAAAAGAAACATGACGTAGTTGCCCGAACTCTAAAAACCATTGTCCAACACACAAGAGGGGATGGGATACATTTTTGGTTTGCCATTTCATACAAAATTAAACTAAATATTTTTTTCTACGGTGTAAAAACGTATATTAAACAACAACAAAAGCAATAACAACCACAAGAAAAAAGAAAGAGAAAAATGCAGTGCAGATACTTTTTTGTGGAACACGAAAACGCCATTGGGATTTGGATTGGGGTGAACGTGTTTGTGATTTAAGTTCTATTTTTATTTATTTTTATTTTTTTTTGCAAAAATAAAGTTAGGAACTTTTATTGTTATTGTGGGTATTAAAATGTTTGCATTTTATCGTCCTTATTCCTGTTGTTGATGTTATTGCTATTTCTACTAAATATTTTCGAATTTAGAATATAAATTTGAATATTTGTTAAAGTAACTTTTTGGTTATTTGTTGGAAATCAAAATAAACATGAACATATTTGCAGTTTACTGCAGCTTACTACATATTTTGATTATTCAAATGCAAAACTTATTTTTCTACAAAGAGGATTTTTACAAATATGTACTTTGATTTTTGTGCAGAAAAAGGGAAACAAGTTAATGCATTGTACGGTACACAGTGGGACAAAATCGAAACTCGTGACTGGAGAAAAGAAAAACAAACTGGGGGATTTATTGAGAACACCCGGTCAGAACTAAATATGTTCTTTAGCATTTAGTTGTTCTCCTTTTTAGCATAATTTATTTTTATAATTTAGCATTCCAACAATTTCATTTTCTGGCCGCACTAATAACAGAGAAATAAAATAAAAATTAATATCGCAAAATACGATTTAAAATTAAAAAATCAAATAGATAAGAATAACAACAATATTAATTATAATGCATCAATTTAACACTGATCTAACGGCAAAAGTGTCGGGTTTTCAGTTGTTACGCACATATTGTTCAACAATTAATTTACACAAGAAGCAAAATGTAATATGTTCTTAAACAAAATTTATTTCTAATTTTAAAATATCTCCAGCTTAATTAAAATTAGAGAAATATAACCCAAGTCAGTGTGCTTTTAGTAGTCCTTAATAAAGTCTTTAAGGATACGTTAAAATTTATGGCCAGCGTTAACAAATTGTATATCACAAAGATGCCTCAATTTTAAGCGATCAATGAATGATATTCCTCTGCCAATCTAATAGTTGGACCTGCAAAGCTCATGTAAAAATTCTATATCTATTGCAGCAGCAACCGCTTCATTTAAAAACTATTTAATGCTGTCCCAGTGTGCAATCGCATTGGTTGCAAAATTGTTACGAAAATCAATAGGAATAGATAATTTGTTGTGCTGCTAAAAATCATTTTTATATTCAAAACATTTTTAGGTTTTTAATGTTAACATGTTAGCACATCCTACTAAATAAATGTCGGTGTAAATGAACACATTTGTCTGTAAATGAGTAAAAGTGTCGTACGTGTTTCGTTTTTTTTTGCAAATGCAAATGAAAACGTTTGTTTTAAGGTTTTTGTTAACGAATTTATATATTTATTTAGACTACACCATTTTTCATTCAAATTGAGAAAATGCAAAATGAAATTGAGAAAATTCCAAATAAAATTGAGAAATGCAATTTGAAATTCAGAAAAATCAAATTGAATTTGAGAATTTCAATTTTAAATTAAGAAAACTCCATATAAAATTGAGAAATTTTAGTTTTAAATGGAGAAAATTCCAAATAATAATGAGAAATTTTATTTTTAAGTTGAGAAAATTCCAAATAAAATTGAGAAAATTAAAAAAAAAATTAAGAAATATTTTAAGTAAAAAAATTTTGCCAAACCAGTGTGGCTGTTCTCAAGCTATGTCGTTTTTTATTTTCTCTACAATTATTTTCTTTTGAGTTTTTACCAATCTGCTCTGGATCTGAAAGATATAAGATTTGTATTTATTTTCATAAACTTTTTCGTATATTTATGAATTAAATAAAAATTATGTAATTAAATTTTCTCAATTTAAAATTAAAATTTCTCAATTTAAGTTGGAATTTTCTCAATTTCATATTGAATTTTCTCACTTTAAAATTAAAATTTCTCAATTTCATTTCTAATTTTCTCAATTTAAAATTAAAATTTCTCAATTTCATTTCTAATTTTCTCAATTTACAATTAAAATTTTTCAATTTAATTTGGAATTTTCTCAATTTTAAATTGCATTTCTGAATTTCATTTGGAATTTTCTCAATTTCAAATGAAAATTCTCAATTTCATTTGGAATTTTCTCAATTTCAAAAAAATTCTCAATTTCATTTGGAATTTTCTTAATTTCAAATTGCTGACTGATTGTCGACTTTGTTGCCATATTGAAATAGATAAATTCAGTATAAATTCCCTCTGATTTTGTACATTTACGTCCAATTTACCTATAATACAAATTAGGATGGGGATAATTCACAAATTAATTAGAATACAAATACTAATACAAATTAACGCTGTCGTTTGTCTACTGTAGTGTATGTCCTCTTTTGCTTGTCACTGTATTGATATTTAATAGTCTTTACTTTGTCAGTGCAGAAGTTAACAACAAACAAATTAATATTTTATTGTTAAGTATATTTTTATATATTTTTTTTAGCTATTTGTAAGCGCCAGTATTAGCACAAATGCAACATAATTAATTCTTGGACCCAAGTGGGCTGGTACTCTTTTCTCTTCTTTATCTATTTCATCGGTGACTTGTGAACCTAAGCGCCAGCTTAATTCGTGGGAAATTATTGACTGCAAATTTATGTTGACTAAAATTAATTGTAGTTTATAAGCTGGCAATTTATTTAATAAAGACTTTTTACTTCCCACAAAAAAAAATTGGCATTTTGATGCTCTTTTGAAACGACGGAAGAGCTTAGACAGCATTTGAATAATGAAAAATAAACTGTTCTGAATTTTTGTTAATAAATTACACTGTGTTACAAAAAAGAACGAAGTCGAAATACCTGGCGAACACTGATGTAATAATGATTATATTTATGGTTTATGATTATTGCATCGTTTTTGTTTAAAATAAAAAATATCGTATTAAAAGAACACAAAAAACTGAATGTGGGGATTTTTTCAAATATTTTTTTTATAAAAAGTTTAATAAATCAATTAGTTTTTAACGGATTTTAAAAATCAAAGTACCATTTTTTTCCTTACAAAATATACTTTCATATTATGTGTATAAAAAATATGGTTCTCTTACAAAATACTGCAAAAAAGCATGTCCGAATATGACAAATACCGAAAAAATTGAACGGAAAATGCCTTTGCGGTTAAATTACTAACATGTTTTGAAATTAAATAAACATCATACACATCGTTTTAAAGGCCTGAGTCTTTTCTTTCTAAATCTGTTCTAAATCGGTTAATAATCAACCTAGTTGCAGACCTATAAGTGCATAGAGGTACGACAACCCGGTTTTTACCCGTAACTCCAGATTTTGGGGGTGTCCCGGAAATTTCAATTACAGATTCTTGATCTACTCGACAGCACCTACAAGAAAAATAATATCACATCCCAGGTATTTTTTTGTCGCACTGTGTTATTTATAATTTTTAACAATGAAACTCAGAATTAATTTATTAAACATGCAGCATTAGAATAATCAAAAATGTTGATTAATCAAATAATCGTGATTTGATCAATCACAATGCTTAAACTTTTTAAATTAATCACGTATCCTTAATCCCAACTCCTAAAAATAGACAGTGAATTCTTTTTTAGCTTTATTACTGACTATAGGCGCTGCTGGTCCAGTCGAACAGAGAGAAGAATATTTTCTTTTGAAAAATCACCCCGATTTTAGTTGGGACAAGATAACTTTCTCTTCAGTATGATGTCTTTGCTTGTTAATTCGTAAAGCTAAATTAAAATCTTCTGAAGTTTCTTATGCTTTCCATCTTTTTGAGTCATTTGCCTGGCATTTGTGGGCATTGTAGGACTTCTTTCTTGACCGGAGTTATTCGTGCAACGGACAGACCATTACAACTAAAAACTTGTGTCAATGGTTGTCGCTTAGTTAATCTTTAAGTCACTCTCTGTCATCACCAGCGTTTACTCTAGACCTTAAGTGACATCTGCCAGTCGACTGGTAATTATCGACTTCCATTGATGTTTATAATAAATAATAAGGGCCATTATTACGACTTGCCTTTAGTTAAAGGCTGGATTTTGTCGGATCAAGAAATGGTTTTGCGTTATGAAACTTTCATTTATTATTTTTTTATTCATCAAATATTATTAGTATTAATAAGAATAACAATAAAAAATGGAAGTTATAATTATGCAGAGCTATTTGTTGGGCAGATAAAATTCAGCTTTTAACTAAAGGCAATTCGTAATAATGGCCCTAAATTAATTAAAAGAAAAAACTCGATTAAGTGGAAAATTAATAAAATTCTTGCAAACATCCTTATTTATTCCTTCCTAATTTCGATTTTCAACTTCCAAGCCGAAAGAAAATTTCATCCCAACATTTATATTGAAGAAACAACAACAAATATGAGTTTTATTGTTTTTGTTTTCAATATAAATATTCAAACGAAATTTTATTTCGCATTTAGAGAAATGGGGGTTAATTTTTTTTATAATTTTGACAAGATTTAATCTTGAACCAAATAACGACTGTAAATATTGTTCACAATTACAAATACCTAATTGCCAAAACTGAATTCAAAGTTAAGAGATTTTATTTAACAATCGGATCTCCCTCCCAAAAATTTCACAAAATTAAACAAAACAAACAAAAAAAGAAAAGAAAAGAAATAATCAAAGTTTAACAACTTTAGTTCAGCCAACATGGAAAATAAAATACAATTAATTGAATCGAAAATATGTGTTCACATCATTAGGATGGTAGAGATCGGCAGGAGAGGAGTTTTGTAGATTTTCCAAATACTGCAGCCAGTATAGATTTGCAGATCCTCAAGCTTTAAGTAAACAAAAAAATCCTTGACTTCTAGCTACACTCCGCAATCCTTTTTTTGCAAGAGAGTTTTACTTCTCTCTATCGCAAGAACTTCTTCCATAAACAGGTGGTCTGTCTACATGTTTCCATTTAATTTCATTTATTTCGAAAATGTTTCTTTGGATGACTTTTGGAAGCGAACAAGATAACGGTGTCTGCTGGGTGGAATTCGGAATAAAGATTATCTGCCGTCTTGCGAACGATTAAACAACTTCTTTCAAGTAGAAATAGTTGACATCAAAAGAGCAGCAAATTGGCTAAGATTTGATATAGTATCTATGCGAGATATTCTAGTTGTATGACAGCCAGTCGGCAATCAAGTGTGTCAACATACCCGGCTTTTTTCCAGAATGCTTGACATTTTCAAATGAGAAGGGTAGACATTCAAATTTTACTACGACATGTTTTTGTGAACAGATTACTATTCTCGGCACTACGATGTAAGAAGGAACTAGAGTTCTAGATGAGTATGTTGAAACACTATTTGGCCATCATCCCTGGTTCGGGTGGAAACGTGTACAGTCGAGAAATTTTTTAGGCACATTGTGATAGCCAAAGTATTATTTGTACTCTAGAAAATCCGAAGAGAATCGAGAATTAAATTGAGTTCAATTCTTGAGAACCAACCAGATCTTTTCAAAAAAGTTCCTAAAGTGTCTAAACAAATCCCAGATATCTAAGTCTGACCACACACTCATTGATGACAAGCTGTCATCGCTGTCATCGCAATGATGACAACTGTCATTATTTATTTTATTTAAATACAGTAGTTTTTCGATTTAACGAACATTCGATATAATGTACATAGCGTTTAATGAAACACTCAAATTTTTATTTCTTCTAAGTAAGAACCTTATATTACGAATAAAAATTTTATTTTGTACTCGGTTTGACAAACAAATATAAAACAAAACGATGCACAAAACGAAAATTAGGAAGAGCTTGATGAAACTGAAATTCCAGAGACCAAAATAAAATACGAAGATGTCATTAAAAACTTCGAAATTTGTATTAAATGGTCACAGCAACACAATATTGTAGCAGAAAGTTAATATTTTTGAGAGCGCTTCAAGAATATGCCGCATTAAAAAAGGATATCCATTCTAACAAGCAGACTGTGTTTATCCAATTTTTTAAATAAATTATTTTTGTATTTCGGTGTTTTTATGAGTTTTCCCTTTCCTTAAACATATTTTTAAAGAAATATTTATTTTAAATTACTATAATTTTAATAAAAGTTAAAAAAAATAGAAGACGCTGTTAGTTTTTAATCCCTGAAGGAAGCATGCGATTAAGTGTGTCCCTGTCAATACTTTTGTCTACAATTATGGTGTCTTTTTGGTGACGCCTTCAACAAATTGTTTTTTTTTTTTTTGTTTTTGATGGTGGAGAAAATTATACAAATCATAAGTTAAAAAACGAAACACAAAAAACACTGTGATATTTAAAATTATGTAAAAAGAAAAGATTAAATATAACTGCAATTAATAAGAAAATGTATAACTATTATTATTGGTGTGTAATATAAAACTATTATTTTGTTTTTTATATTAATATGGTTGCCAGATTGTAATAAACAAACATCCCTGAAGAAGTTGGAAAAACCCCAACGAAACAATCAAATAAGTAGTTTTTATTTATTTATATACTTCAACTGACCTTGAAAGCCTGAATTTTTGCGATAAAAACCAAATAAAATCAAAATCAGAATCATAGAATCATAAGAAGGTCGAAGATAAAATTCAACATTATTTAACAATAAGGAAATTGTACCTCAACGAAGACTTGTAAAATATTTTAAACGTTATTTTACTTTTAAATATAATTTTAAATAATTAAAATAAAATAGTATTGGTGGCATCGTCAGTATAATTTTAATATTGACGTTTCCTGCAGGTGGTGACAGCGTCTATAGTGAATCAGTACAGTTTTATTATGCACATTTCCCATAGTGTGGTGATATCGTCAATAGTGAATCAGTACAACCTTACTATTGACATTTTCTCTATATGGTCCCAAAAGAACTACCCAGTCAGTACTGAAGCAGTCTACTGGTAGATTTCATAGGACAAGCCCGTGTTAAATGTCAATAGTAGATATCATTAGTTGGGGAATGATTTTGCAGTAGTACTGGTGACATCGTCAATAGATAATCAGTATAATTTCACTATTGATATTTCTTGCAGTGTTAGTACTGCATATAACGAACAATTCGTATGTAAAATATTAATTTTGGAAAAGAGTGCGTTTATAAATTTGCGAAAAAAAGAAACCCGATTAATTAAATACCCCACTTATAATGCGGTCCACGTAATAAAATCACTTCCACTTCCTCCAATTCATTTCTTGTCGATACACACATTTTTTAAGTACCGCCCTAATATTTTTATATCAAAATACTGCAAATCCTTGCATTCATACAGCCATCAAACGAATTCAAGTTTATTTTACGAACAAAGTTACAGACCGTTGTTGTTTAACTTATTGAATGAAAGTGTGTGGTATGTGTGTGAGTGAGTGTGTCGGCTTCCAGCCACAGATTCTTACACAAACAAAGTCAAAAATAAAAATTCAAATATACAGAAAAGGAGGCACAACGACGGATAGACAACCCCAAACAGATACACAATCGTACATTCATTCATTCATTCATCCACAAACTTCTAAATGCAATCAAGCAAAATGATTAACATTTTTATTTTTTTTGTGGATTTTAGGAAAAGTCATGTCATCATTAACAACAAACAGTCAACTATCGAATGAAACATACAACTGAAGTGCTCCATGTTCCGTATGAGTGGTGGAATGGGATGTGGGGATGTATGTACGAGTATATGACTGGCTTGAAGTTTCGTTGATATTTGATCCGAAAGCAACAACAACATTTTAATGATGACTGTGGAAGTTGTTTGAATCTGTGGCGTGTGTGTGAGTGTGTGTTTTACTCAGGGTTGTCAGATGTGACGATTTCGCGCCAAAAGTGTCCATTTGCGCCATAATGTTTAATTTGGCGACATGGCGATTTATAAAGTAGTCAGCAATATTTTTTACTACTTTTGAAGATTTATTTTTGTAAAAATTATTCTAATTTTTCGACCTTTTCATTTATATTTTATTAAATAATTTCTTCAAGCTTGATGTCAACAGTATATATATAATTTATTTACTTACTATATTGTTGACCTCAAGCTTGAAGAAATTATGTATTTAATAAGATTTATTTTTATATGGCAACTTTTCTTTTTACAAATGTTGACTTTTTGTCAATATTTGAAACTATTTTAAATAATGTTGAGATGAATAATGGAACACTTTGAGAAAGTTATCTCGGATATTCCCGGTTGGGCTTGTCTGCAGAAACACCCAGGCTCTAGGCGGGAATCGAACTAACGACCCCCAAGACTAAGGCCCGTATTTGAGCACAAATTTTTCATAAAAATTTTCCTTTAAATGGATTTCGAACCCAAATTATTTTTTCATGAATACGACAATAACAGTCTAGTACGCTAACTCTTAGTCTACGGGGGTTCCCAAAGATTCCTTTAAGAAAATTAATAAATAGACTGCGCAAAACAAACGCGACCGCTCCAATAAGCCGTTTTATTTTCAATAGTCGCTCACGATTTTAACAGTTCGCCTGACTGAACCTGTGACTAATTGACAGATGATAAGTAAAAACTACGCCATTAATAAAAATGAAAGAATATACGTTTCCACAACGCATTGAAATTACTAAAAGTCTCTACAAAAATTGTTGAAATATCGCGATCACAGTTCGCAAAACTAAAGCATTTATGGGTCGTGGTAAAGCACCTTTCGGCGATCGATTGTAAAAATGGTAGAAAAATTTGAGCTGTTGGCACAAAGTTTGTGATGTGAAGAATCGAACTCGTACACGTCGCTCAACAACAACTGAGAATATTGCTGTTGTAGTTCGAAGTGTTGAGGAAAACTCTGGTTTGTTCATTTCTCGTGGATTTTTAGAAATGGGGATCGCTCAAACGACAGCACACCGTATTAAATAAGTAAATAAATTTTCCATAAAGACTTTAGTTCTTAAGGCTTTTAAACTTTAGTTAACACAAGGACTCACGCCTACCCACCATCAACAATATCGTGTCTTTTGAAATGCATCCAACTGATCTCGAATATCATAAAAAATCATCTTGATTTTCATCTCGGAAACTGCTTTAGCATGTTGAGTTGTCACCTTTGGGGCTCGGAAAACTTAAGAAGAAAGCTTTTCCATACTAAATGTCATTGGATCGTAGTTTTGCGTAAATGATGCTGGAGCAACTGTTACGGTGAATAGATTGTGCTTTCGAACAATTATTGATGATTTTGTATGGCCGGATTTGGAAGATATTGATGTGGACGACGTGAATGTTCAACAAGACGTCGTTATGTGCCGGACAAGTAACGATACCATCGCTCTTTTTCGTGAAGTGTCCTGCCTATGTGGTTGATTTCTCGAAGAGGCGATGGAAATTGGTCACTGAGATCTTGTGATTTAACACCTTTAGACTTTTTTCTTTCACGATACGTGAAAGATAAGCTCAATGCCAATGGCTCACAATCTTTTCAAGATCTCAAAGAATTCGGAATCCGTAAATTTATCAAGGACATAGAGCATTATATGTGCAAAACGTTTTACGTTTTCTTAACCTACTAAACTTTTTTTATTTTCGTTAAATAAAATTAAACAAAAAGATATCTAACGAATTATTTTCTTATTTTGGCTAATCCCTAAAGAATTTCCATTAAATTTAATTTTTATAATTTTTAAAAGAAATATTTATATTAATATTTATATTTAATTTTAGTGGTATTTTCAATGGCCGACTCAATCGGCCATATTTTAGCGATTAAGCGTTAAACATTATCATAAATATACATGATAAAATACAAAAAAAAAACATTCTAAATAAACAACTTAAAACTTGTTAGCTCCCGATATTAGCTCTCTTACTTCTCTCTCTCTCTCTCTCTCTTATTACAAAGTACATATAGAAAATGTTCTGTCTGATTTCTTTGCAAAAGCAAATTGTACAAGCACACATGTGCAATAAGTGTGTATGGATTAGTAGGAACTTTAAACGCTTATAGCTCGCAAAATACTGAACCGATTCAAAAAAAATACTGAGATTGTGCACATCTATGTAAAAAACCTTTAAAAACATATAAAACTTTCCAAAATCGGTTCAGTATTACGGGCGTAAAAGGGATCTAAAAAACGCACTTGCCAACGCAAATATATATTTAAAAAAAATTGAGTTTCGGAGATGTTGGCGATTTTTGTACATTAAATTTGGCGAAAAATATACAAACAGTCTCTGACAACCCTGATATTACTCGGTGACATGGGATTTATAAATGCAAAACGACAGACAGTGCTAAAAACCAATGAACAGGAATGAGGAGGCCAGACCATAGAAGACAGGCAAAAAAAAAATAAGCAAACATCGAGTTTTATTCGTACATTTGCTAAATAAACTAGTTAATGTGTTCGCAATTTAAATGGTAAAAGATTTAAACAAGATTTTCTTTTTGCCAACTGTCAGACAACAATAACTGACTGCAGTTTTATTTCAATGTCTAATTCATTCAAATTGAGTCTCTATGAGAGGCTGCAAGTGTGTGCGATTAAGTATGACAGTGTTTGCTGTTTGTTACCCAACAAACAATACATTAAACGTATGGAAATATATTGATTTTATAATTTGATTTTCAACAATATTCACAAGCCTTTTTTCAAGCCGGGGCAGAGTTTTGAAATTTTATGACTCGATTTTAAGCTTTTGTTTATTTGCGAAAGAATGTTTATGTTTCTCCGCCTGTTTTCAAATGCCAGTCTTAAAAGAGAAGTATTTACATATTTATTTTTTTTTTCAATTGAATTTCAAATCGTTCACCATTTGCTTTAAAACTTTTTGTTTGCTGGTTCAAGCTTCAAACAAATGTGTCAAAAAGTCTAACTCTTTTGCATTTTAACTGTAAAATGTATGCGTGCGAGATTATGAAGATATATTTATCATGTAGGATTAACCAAAACAGCCAGCCCGTCCGTCATTCACTCCGACAGTCAGACCGGTTAACAAATTTAAATTTTTGACATCAAGTTCTTCTGGTGTCATTTTTTATTTTTAAAATCCAAAAAGACAAGTTTTATTTACGCAGTCATTTGGATTTGCATGGGTGTGTAAGTGTGTGTGTGAGTGTGTGTGTGTGTGTGTTTGAATAAAATGTTATTTGAGTGACATTAAAGTTGTAACATTTGTTTTATTTTTACAAGAATTAAATTTCATGTTGGCGCCTAAACGAGTCCTCTGCTTTCTTTAAAAGTTATCACATTAATTAAAATCTCTTTGATTGCCGAAAAGTTGTTTAGCTATAATTCAATAAGTAGTTTTAGTCAGGTTCTATACCCACTTCTTTGGTGTAGTTGAACCACCATGGAGGGCGCCATGCAGTTATTAATGACACCGATGACTTGAATGTCATGGCAACTGAAAAATTATCTTTAAGTGGTACACATTTCTACAAGAACAGTGACGGTCACTTGACCGGTCATCTGACTGGCATTGACGATGTATATTTCCATTATTGCGTAGAACAAAGTTTCTATCAAGTTATTAAGGGGATTACATATGAAAAAGTTAATGGAAATTTTTGTGTACATGCGATTATGTATCTTCTTCGCATTTATGAACTCTTTGCAAATGCAAATTTATCGCTGCATTTCCTTGAAATTCAACAACAAAATACACGAAAATCCTATTGGATTTTATAAAAAAAAAAGCAACGATATTTGGCATTTGCACTTTTGCAAGACCATTTGCAACAGACTTGGAACTCCGCTTGTGTGTTCAAGCATTAAAAAATTGCACACAGAAGTCAATTGTTGCAAATTGTTGATCAGGTGAAAAAATGTATTCAAGATGTCTACAAAAATTTTAATTTCCTATGTTTAATAAAAACTTCCAATTGAAACGCGGACCTGGAAATGTACAATATTGTAATAAAAAACGAAACTGATGGATGAATTAAAACTTTATCTTTATTGTTAGGAAGGCACCGCATTTTCATTGTATACCAACTGCAAGTAGTGAATTTAATATTCTGAAAGTATTATTTGTCAGCAGCATTTAATGCAGAGAACCTTTTAATCGTATGCCGTTCAGATCCTTGAATTAATTCCGTCCTCTGAGACAACCACGTTTGAAATTCATTGACGTTTCATCAGAAATAAAACTACTTAAGAGTTCAGTTCATCGACGATTTTAATAATGATTGATGTGCGAATTTTTTGTTGGGATGTTTGAAAGCCAACGCGTTACCTGCAGATACATGATACATGATTGCGACAACAATATTATGGTGGTAGCTTTTTTTATATATTAAACGTAATTATAGTTGTGAAAAATTAGTTCGTGTTTGTATTTTAACATTCAACATCCATAAGATATGTAACATGGTTGAACTTCGGAGAGCAGCGCTGAGAGTGTAAATGTTTTTGGCAGACAGGCGTGCAAAAGTAGAATAGCATTAGTTGATAAGTAATGAATAACTCATTCCTTAAGAAATACTTCTAAGTCTGTTAATACCATTCAATCACGCATTTAGCAATATCTGCTAACCATGAAATCTATATTGATTGAATTCATGCAAAGAAGTTACTAAATAAATTGCCAGATAAAAAAACAAAACAAACAAACTTTTAAAGTTTCCAAGGAAAAGCCTTAAGTGTAATTGATTTCAACATGAAGATGAATAAATTATACTCGTAGAACTTTTAACACAAGATGTCAGTCAACTAAAACATTTTGTTAACGCACCCAGAAGAAAAGAAAAAACACTTTCAACAATATTTTACACCAAAAATTCAAAACAAACAAGAGCAAAAAAACCAGCATAAATAAATAAACATTTAAAAAACAAGCAAAACTTTCTGCCGAAATGGAAAACAGCAAAATTTAAATGGAATGAAATAAAAATGAATTAAATACGAGAGTATAAACCATAATTTAATCATGTAAATCATCCTCGAGCACAAGCCCATCCATCTCCACTTAGGAGAAATTGTCAGCCAACTTAGATAAATTTTAAATAAAATGTTGGTCATATTGAATGGAATTGCTGCGTTGTAATGTTGCCTCCCGCCCAGATGCCCCAGATGAATTGCAATCCAATGAATGTAAAATGTATTTAAAAGTTTTACTTTTCATTTTTTTGCTGCTGCCAAATATTCTTCACCCAAAACAAAGTGAAGGTGTTTAAAGTGTAAAGTTTTTTCTTTTTATTATTTTGTCCCGAAAAAACTTTATACTTTACAACAGCTTATTATTATACACTTTGAAAGAAACATCCAAAGCATTTTTGGTGATCATTTTGGCTGCAACTTTCTGTTCTTCGCATAAAAGACAGCCAAAGCGACTTAAGCTTTTTTTGCTAAGCCAACCGAAATGTGTTGCAAATTTCTTTTGAGACCCTTAATGTGCTTTTCAAAATTCATTTTAATATGAAATTGTAATTTCTTAGTAACAAATACTTTTGCAATTACACGAGGGCTGTCTTTGAATTTTTTCATATAGATATATATAAATAGTATTTAAACAAATTTATTTAAAATGAATAATTTCTGTAATAAAAGTCAGCAAATAATTGTTTTTTTTTTACTTTTTGCATTCAACTTTCAAGTCAATATAATCACACTTTGGGTCCCGGTTCACACATGTCAGGTTTGACTCATCAAGTCATGAGTTTGTGGGAGCGAACTTCGTCCTTTCGTTTGTCATCCGTAATATTAGAAAAAATTGAAGCAGGTTATTATTCAGTGGAAACAGATTTTCCTGTGTGAACATTAAGGCAACTTCAGAGGAAAATTTAAAAAAACCTGGTCGGCTAAACTTGTGGTGTGTGAACCCGGATTGGGTTAGAAAAATTCGTGTAAAAACGAAAATGGGAAACAATTTTATTACACTGCACTGCATGTGGGACTTTCACACCATTTTTTTACATAAAATACTCGTATCTGAAACTTAAGAATATAAACGTGCGTGAAGATAAATTTTAAAATTTATCACCCGAGACACAAATCATAGAGGTTAACAGGACTCTGTTACGTCACGTACAATAAAACGTTTGAAAAAAATTTGCACAAAAAGAAACTTTGTCCTTTTCTCACAAACGGTAGGAGATGGGCGAAAAATATTTTTTGGGGAGGATTCGTAATCGTGTACCACTTTCTACGTCTCACTATCCCTTTCCCAAAGAAGGTAACACTGTGTGTTACTACTCTTTCAAAAAAAAAATATTGAATTTTAGCCGACTTATGAGAAGGCACATTTTGCATCAGCCTGCTTGCAGTGAAATAATCATAATAGATCCACAAATTTTTAGCCCTTGAGCTTTTCAAGAGTTTACTTTCATATGAATTACATATTTTTAAAACAGGTGACAAGAAAATTTTTGGCCGCTTTTTCGCCAAACCTGCTAATGTGGACGTTAATAACCGTGCCTCTGCCACTGTAGTTATGTTTGTTTTGTTATCTATATCATTAAAAGGCAAACACGTTTTTTAGACCCCTTTTACGGCCGTAATACTGCACCGATTTTGCAAAGATTTATTAGTTTTCAAAGGTTTTTTTTACATAGAAGTGACAATCTTAATTTTATTTAAATCGGTTCAGTATATTGTTAGCTATAAGCGTTTAAAGTTGCTACTAATACATGCACACTTATTCCACATGCATAAATCAGTCTCAACTTGAAAAATAAACAGAGAGCGCATGTGTGTTTGAAAATTTGCTTTTGCATCGAAATGAGACAGAGTTTTAAGTTGTTTATTTCGAATGTTTAATATTAATTTCTAGAATACAGTCGATTGAGTCGACCGCTGGATACAATAGTTGAAATAAATTATATAGAGAAAACAGAGTTTAAAGTTTTTTCTATATGGAAAAATCCATTATTCCAGTCAAATCAAAATTTTGAAATTTTTTGGGTGATCACAGATTTTTGCCATTTTTGCTTTTAGTTTTCAAGAAAATCAAGCTTAAAATTTTTTTTTGAAAAAAAAAATTTTTGAAAAAAAAAAAATTTTTACGTCAAATCCAAATTTTGGAAATTATTTTATGGAATCAGAGTTTTATCCTTTTGGGTCTAAGACTTCTTGTTTTCGAGAAAATGAAGTGCAAAGTTTTTATAAAAAAGAAAACGATTTTATGGGTGATCACAGATCTTTTTACTTTTGGCTGTAGGACCTCTAGTTTTCGAGAAAATTAAATTTAAGTTTTTTATGGAAAAAATCGATTTTTTTCAAGTAAAATCGAAATTTTTAAAATTTTTTGGGTGATCACAGATTTTGTCTGGTTTGCATTAGAACCTCTGGTTTACGAGAATATCGAATTTATATTTTTTTTATGGAAAAAATCGATTTTTTTAAAGTAAAATCCAAATTTTGAAAATTATTGGGTGGTCGCAGAATTTTGCTCTTTTTTGTTGTACGACCTTTATTTTTTAAGAAAATCAAACTTAATTTTTTTTACATTTATTCTTTTACGTAAGATTCAAATTTTGAAAATTTTTTAGGTGATCAGAGTTTTACCATTTTGGCTCTAAGATCTCTACTTTTCAAGAAAATCAAGTTCAAGTTTTTTATGAAAAAGAAAACGATTTTTTCTAGTAAAATCCAAATTTTGAAAATTTTTTGAGTGATCGTACAGTTTTCCCTACTTTGCTCTAGGACCTCTAGATTTTGAGAAAATCGCAACCAGAAAACACACAAAAATTTTTTCATACAACAGACTCTTGGTTTTCCAGAGCTCCCACTCGCCATCTTTCTCAGTCTTGTTCGCCTTAATTGCTGACACAAGTCGCAGTAAAGGATTTATTTTAAGAGGTTACAAGTATGTGAACCCTTATGCTCCACAGGCATGGAGCCAGAGGAATGGGAGACACTAAATACCGCACTTTCCAAACAATGACGTGACCCACACTTTTAAAATTTTGTGTGTTTCATTTAAAATTTCTCTTTCGAAAAGCTTAACCTCAATCCACGCCTGATACTACTCTATAGTTTAAATGATAAAGTAAGTGTCCTTAAATTCCCTCAAAGAAAGGAGTATAAAACCCGCTCACAGGCGTTAAAAGAAGGATGAAGTAGCGTTTGCAAAAATTTGCTTACCTTTCTAAGTAAAATTCAAAAGAAACAAAATAAAATTGTATTTTCCAATTTACTTCATGAGTTTATTTTATTAATTTTATTTCTGATGATGCTGCAGTGCTGCTAAATACTGTCACTATTGCAAATTGTAATTGTGATGATGTTGCGGCTGATGCTGCTCCTGCTGCTGTTACTTTTGACTTTTATTTTTATTGACTTAAAAACATCACGTAACAGCGTTTGTGCACTACAACCAACCACCAGTAGCTTTTGCAAGTGTACTCGTATTTTTATCCTTCATTCACTTAATCTCAACGTCAAACAGTCCAGTCCGCCAGCAATTCTTGGTAGTTATACTAGATGCTACGGTTGGCTTGTTTATTCAGACATTTTATTTCCTGCGTGTTTTTTTTCTTTGGTTCTGCCTGCCCTGTCCTTTTCGTTCTTTTACTTCTTTTACTTTCAAATTGAGTTTCAGTTTTTCTTTTCTTCGTCCTTTTTAATGTGACAGCAGCTTCACAACATGAGTTGTGACATCTTATCATGTTATAAGGAAAGGAAAATACTTAAAATATGAAACGAAATAACCATTCTATAAAGTGGGGAGAGAAGCAGCTCTTGAATTAAGTGGGGAAGAGTTTTCTTTTTGTTTTGGTCTTATTTTGTTGTTGTTGTTTTTCTTTCGTTTGTTATTCCCTTTTTCCACTTTAATAAAATACCTGATACATGTGGCGCATGACTTCAATTCATTTATTACAATTGTAATACACAATACATACTTTATTTTCTCGTTTACTTGAATTTTTTATCTACTCTGGTTATCCTTTGTTGCTGTCAGGATAATGAATATTTACTTGGAAATTAATAAAAATTTTTGGTAAAAAAACTTTAGTTAACGTTAATGAAGCAATTTTAAGGGGCTAAAAGGGGAGAAGTTTTTTTTAATTTTTCTTTTTCCGAAATATTTTTACAGTGAAATCTCAATAAAGTGATCTCTAATCAAATAACCAAATTTTGTAGAAATGCTTTTAACTACAAAAACGATGTGTGTATTTCATAATTTATTTCTCTGCTGCGGTTTGAGCGGAAGGGCTGGTCAATTTTTGAACTGAGTCAGGGTTTAAAAAACGGGACAAACACGAAATCGAAAAAAATCAGAAAATTTTTGAAATTTGAGTTTTTTTGTCATACAAACTTCGAAAGTTACTACTAGAAACTATAAGCTTTATGTATAATCATAAGCATTTGTTGCTCTTAATATCTTTCCTTTAATTTATATTCATGTTCTATCTATATAATTAATAGGCAAACACGTTTTTTTAGATCCATTTACGGCCGTTCAGTATTGAACAGATTTTGGAAAGATTTATGTATTTTTAAACGGCTTTTTGCATTAGATGTTCACAATCTTAATTTTATTTAAATCGGTTCGATATTTAGGGAGCTAGAAGCGTTTAAAGTTGCTACTAACACATGCACACTTTTTAAACATGGATGTATCAGCTTCAAGTTGAAAAATAAACAAAGTGTGCATGTGTGTTTTGCTTTTGCATAGAAATGACACAGAGATTTTTCTACATGTACTTTGATATAAGCGGTACAATCAACCGTGTGTATGCAAATTTGAGCACTCAAATTCAAACTAACATTGAAGAAAGTTCTCGAAACAGCAACGAGAATCTACTAGATTGTTTAAGAAATCTGTATGAAAAATCTAAATAGCAATTGTAAACAAAGACGAACGCCCTCGAATTGACATAAAATTGGTTAGTTGATTCGCCATCCACATTTTTTTTACGTTTGCTACTGCCACCTACACGCCTTAGCCATAGCATAGCTGAATAACAATACAGGCTTACACAAGCAAACTTATTGAAATTTGGAATGAATTTCCGTCATCCCACGTCAAATTTGGTTGATAAACAGACCGGTTTCGGCTATGTGCCATCTTCAGTGTTCTCTCAGTAACTAATCGTTTTTTGTGTTGTCCCTTGTCTTTCGTATAGTTTCCTTGTGTACCTAACCTCTTTTCCTCTCTTTCTCTCTTGTTCGTGTCTGCATCTCTCTCGTTTGTATATATTCGTGTGTGGCTCTCTCTCGTTCGTATATATTCCTGTGTGCTCTATATCTACCTGCTTCTTGTTCGTTTAATTTTTCTCTTGTTAGTCTCTTGTGTTTACCGTTACAGTTTATTATTTGAGTGATCATTTGCTAGGTGTTTTATCTTTGTGTAGGTAATAGTCTGTGATTGTACGTTTTTGGGTTTCTTTTTGGTTTTGTTCGTTTGTTGTGTTGTCTGGTTTTCTTGGGTTATTGTTTTCTTTTGTGTAAAAATGTTTTAGCGGTTCAAATATTATGTCTGACGCAGTGTTTATTTGTTCGTTTATAATTCTTCCGTCAAACGTTTTTGTTTGTATATTTCCATGTTTTCTAATACGTTCAGTCGCCGTCCTTTGTGCTGTAAATGCAGTAATTCAACTGTTTGTCTGATGTGTCTTGGTGTACATTTGTTGTTGAATATGTGGTTCGCGAAATTTGATTCTGGCGTTGCTCCTGGTTGTTTCAGTTTCTTGTTGTAGTCTCTTATGTGCTCCCGAAATCTTGTTTTTATTTTCCGTCCTGTTTGTCCGATGTAGCTATGTTTGCATGAGCAAGTCAATTTGTAAACTCCTTGCTTATCTAGGGGGTCCGTTTCGTTTGTGCTATTTCGTAGTATTCTACCCAAATTGTTTTTTGTTCGGAATGCTGTGTTAATATTGTGTTTTCTAAAAAATTTTGCTAGTTTGTATGTTGATTTGCCCATATACGTTAAAGTAGCCCAAGTTCCATTCTCTTGCTCCTGTTCTCTGTTCCGTTCTTTATTTGTTTTGATATCATTTCGGATTTTGTCTACTAGTTCTTTTTTGTATCCATTGTTTTCTGCTATGTCATATATTGTTTTTATCTCTTTCTTATAGGCCTCACGTGTTAGTGGTATTCGTTCAAGTCTTGTTACTAATTGTCTAATTGCCGCGTTCTTGTGTTGTTGAGGATGGTTCGATGAATTATGTATTATTGTGTCTGTGGCCGTTGGTTTTCTGTATATTTCGTATTCAACTCTATTTAAACTCTTATTTGCTTTAATTGTTAGGTCTAGGTAATTTATTTTGTCGTCTTCTTCTACTTCCATTGTGAATTTAATACTTTTATGTTGCTTATTCAGGAGCTCCAGAACTTGTTCTTCTCTATTTCCTTCTAGTATACATATAATATCGTCGACATATCTTGCATAGAATGTTACCCCGAAATTGGTTTTTAGATCATCTACGTATTTCTCTTCTAGATTTTGCATAAACACCTCCATGATGATTGCTGATGTTGGATTTCCCATTCCTAGTCCGTTAGTTTGTCTGTATATGCTATTGTTAAATTTAAAGTAATTCTGTTCTAGTGTGGCTTTCAGTGTGTTTACGAGTTGATTGGAAAATTCTACGTTTTCTGTTTTGTTGAGTAGTGTTTTATGTACAATGTTTATTGTCTCCGTTGTTGGAATTGATGGATATAAATCTTTTACGTCAAATGAGACTAGTTTACTATTTTTCGTTATTTCTACATTATCTAGCTTTGTAACTAATTCCGTGGTGTTGGCTATTGTGTGTTTGTTTTTTAGGCTCAAGGTATCTTTCAGTATTGTTTTTAGATATTTCGATAATTTGTAACTTGGAGCAGATTTGTAGTTAATTATGGGTCTCATAGGTGTGTTCATTTTATGTATTTTCGGTAGTGCGATCATAGATGGGGCTGATGGGTTCATGAGTGTTAACGTGTGTGCTATGTTTGGTTTTATTACTTTGGTTGCCTTTTTTATTAGTTCTTTCACTTTGGCTTGGTACTCATCCGTAGGATCTTTTCTAATTTTCCTGCATTTAGTATCCTCTATTAGCTGTTCCGTTTTTGTGATGTAATCCTCTTTTTTTATTAATACCGTTGTGTTTCTTATTGAAATAGTGAGGATTTTTGTACTACGTTCGAGAACCGTAGTAGTTAACAGGTATATAAGCCGATGCTGCCAGGCACAGAGAAGTCAGTCTTGTCAAAGCTACGGCATGGTGAACATCGTACATAGATCAGTTGTCAAAAAGCTTTTGCAGTGTTAATTAAACAAATTACTTCGTGCATTTTATTAAACAGTGTTATTAAAGGAAATAAAACATCAAGTTCAAAATCAACTTCCGTTTTATTTTCATTTTATTTGTGACTAATTAAAAGAACTCAAACAAGTAAACGTCATCGAAACGTAACAATAAGTATTTATGTAAATGTTTAATATTAATTTCTAGAATGCGGTCGATTGAGTCGGCCGCTGGATAAACTAGTTTTATTTAATTCAATAAATGAATAATTCCTTTATCAATCATTGAAACACTAACGTCGTTCTGTAGTTTCTTTTATGTCTTTATAATTGCTGGTCGAGAAGCTTAACAGCGACCCAAAAATGCTCTGATATTGCGAACGGTAAACGCGAAATTTTTTACCATTTTTGCAGTGATTGTAATAATTTCTCAATGCGTTGTTGATGTGTATATCCTTCAATTTTTATGAATGGCATATTTTTTGCTTGTCTGATTGGAAAAACCTGTATCGTAATGAGCTCTCTGAACGTCATGCAACTATAAAGGGACATAAATACTTGTTGGAAACCACGACTCCAAAATAGAGAAACAGACGCATAGAAAGCGAATTATAAAAAATAAACAACGACAGCACCTTGAAACTAAAAAGTCTTCCAAATCGGTTCATAAATGGCGAATTTCTGAGGGAACCAAAAGTTATAAAAATTAGTTCTACCCGTGGCAGAATAATACAAGGTGTATGCAAGTCAACAGCTGATTAGTTCTGCTTCATCAGGTATTGTCAAACTTTATACAACAAAAAATTAATTACATTTTTGAAGGACGGAAACTTAATTCGAAATTAAACAGACAAGCAATGAAACCAATAAGGGGGAGTAAGTTCTTCGCAATAATTTTTCTAATCGGGTTATAACTGGCGGAGTTCCAAGGAAAAAAAACTAAAAAAAATTATACAAAAGAATTGAGAACTTTCTTCTTTATGTGAAGTGGCTTAAATACGACATCTACCATTCCGGTGTCTAATTAAAGTTCTCAAAATCTGTCTTTCTACCGCCAATTAGAGGCACCAAGGGCAGCGTACGATTGCAATGTCGCGCAGTGGTGTTGTTCGCTAAAATAATTTTAATAAATCTGTATCATCTACATTACTGATCCGACAAAAATAAATTTCAGAAAAAGTCATAGAAGAGTAGTTTAGCTTCCAGAAAATTATACTTTTAAACGGCCTGTTGGAATACACGACGATACGCAGTTGCGACTTTCGAAAACAGTATGCTGTAACGTTCTGGTAATTCTGATTTCACATTTTCAGAATCCATTAGCTTTTCCTGTAGTTCCTTCTGAACAAAAACAATTTAACATAATAATTTCAATTTATGATTATATTCATTGAAATCATGTATTTTTTGTCATCTGTTAAATCGAGCAAGAAAAAATCAATAAATACCTTGAAGCGTTTATGGAATTTATACATTTTTTTCTAACAATATCAACTGTGCACATGATGAGATAAGTGGCAGAAAAAAATGTCAAACAAAATATGGGTTATTAAAATGCCAAATAGAAAACGAATATTATGAAAATAAATCTGAGTAAAAATATGAAAATCAATTTTTTCTCCTTCATACTCGTATGTTATCAAAAATAAAACATAAACATAAAATACTCATAATACCACATGATTCAAACTCATAACAGCACAACAGGAGTTTGCATTTTTTAAAAAGCCTCCTAAAAGTATGCTACATTTTTTCCAAACCTTAAGACTCCTAAACGAAATTTGCATATTTTAAATTATTATAAAATGTTAAATTCTGTTTAAATATTAAAATAAATTTAATAAATAAAAGAGCAGTCATCAATTCTGTTTAATAAACCAAATTAAGACTTCTCCTTTCCGCTTCCCTCCTCCTCCCGACAACTACTTGTTCTTCTTAAATAATTTTTAAGCCACAAAAACTCTGTTCATTACAAGCTCACACACACACACACATACGCACCTAAAAAAAACTTTCTTCATCATAAAACATGAACATGTGTTTGCGAGTTACTGTGCATGAAAGTAAGTTTGAATGTTGGTACTTCGAATTGACTCAATCTCTCTCTATCGCTCTCCCACTCACTCACTCTATAGAATTGAATTGTTATTGATGCAGCTTAAAGAGCCACCCAATGGCACGTGAATCGTATATATAAATCGGTGATTTATATACAAAATGTCGAATTATAGGAATTTTTGTTACTTGTTTTTATTTTTTTTCTTTGCTTGAAAATATCTCGATGAAGGCAATAAATATCAATAAAACTTAAGTTTTTGGCATGTATTGAAATTTTTCCCTAGAAATTTTCCTATTTTGCAATAAAAGACAACACACAACAACAACATTTACGAGAAAAGTAGAAACAAAAAACAAACAAAAAAACATTAAAACACAAACTTTAGAAATGTTTCATATTAAATATTTTCGTATCGAAATGTTTTTAGTTTTGCATATTAAATGTTTCTCGGTATGTACATCCCCCTTCCAAACACATATTTTTAGATTCGAAGAAAGTTGTATCTATTTAAAAAGAAGAAAAAAAATGCAAAGTGCAGCATACTTTTAAGGGTATTTTTTATACACATTTTTAGGAAAAGTTTAATTGATGAAACAGAACACGAGACTGCAATGTTATTTTCCATACCAAACTCACATTAAACATCTGCATGAAACTAAATAATGATGTTCATGAAACCTTCATTATTATTTTTTATTCACGCATTTCTATTCAATACAGATGAATAACTATCAACACTCGATAGTTAAGAGACAAGTGTAATGAAGTTTGTTTGTTCACTTCTACAAGATCGTACTAACATTTACAACTGTGAAACAGAACAAAACTTGAATAGATATCAACAAATTTCATGCAAAAATAATATGATTTTAAAAGTCAGTGTTGCCAGTTGTTGGAAAAAGAAAAGTTATTTCAGAAATACAAAAATCATACACAACGAACTAAATCGAAAAAACAAAGCAGGTAATAAATTCTGAAGAATTGAAAGTTTAAGAATTTCATAAATGATTTCATTTGTTAAAATATCTCATTTTATGTATTCTATAGTGTCTCCCTCTATCATGAAATGGTTTTAGAATGGTTAATGTACGTATAATTATTGCAATGTTATCAATTTTTAAAATTCTGTATTTGCGCAAGATGTGCATAACGAAGTTCTTAACATATCACCAATAGGTGGACAATCTACTACTTGATTTAACTGCCTTTTGTTTAATCGCTCTTTTGATTTAACTGGACACAACTATTGATTTCTGTCACTCACTATTCCTTAAAATTCCATAGAAATTCGTTTTTTCAGTTCAGTTCTGTACCTGCACTTTTAAGATGAATGTCTTAAATTTGATTTCACAAAATTGGCAACACTGCTATTGCGTATTAATAAGAGAGATGAGATAAGAGCGAGAACTACGAAATAAAAATCGTTGCAATGAACAATGTCTTCGTGTTAACGAAGTGAAACAAAATGATCTCACTCATGGTATGAAATGAAAGCAAGAGTTTGTTTGGTGTTTTGATTTTTATTCGATGAACAACATATTCATATGTTCATTGATGACCACGTTCATGCAACCCTATATAATTCACATTTTAAATACGTCTACTGTAGCTGATTTTAAAATCGAATTTATTTTATTTTGAGATCGTATTTCCTTTTTTTATTTTGAGATTCTCACTTTCTCAAAAAAATAAAACTTTAACAATTTCCTTTTTATTGAAAAATTTTTTTATAACTTTAAATTATTTTATATTAAAATAATAATATTGGAAGATTGTTAATCATACTTCGAATAATGGGATTTACAGATGTAAGTCAAATGGACCTGGACTCACTTTATGAGTGGTGCAACGTAAACTTAATGGAGTTTAGTTTGAATAAATATAAATTAATGCGATTTGTGAGATCTAATCAAATTACCGCAAACTATTTTCTTGGTGATCATCAATTGGATTTGGTCGACAGTTTTCTAGACTTAGGTATTTTACTAGACCCTAAGCTGAATTTTAACTCATATATAACATTTGCAGTAAACAAGGCCAGGAGCACACTGGGTTATATTAAACGCTGGGCAAAAGAGTTTAATGACCCGTACATTGGGAAAACATTATACATGCACGTCCGATTCTATAATACGGATCAATAATATAGGATCCTATTTATCAAATTCACTCTGATGCAATTTAATCGGTGCAAAGTAATTCCTATTATTTTGTCTTCGAGGATTATGTTTTAACCCAGTTAAATTGCCTTCTTACTCTGCTCGACCTGCCCTTATTAAGCTGCCTACGTTAAAAAGCCGTAGAACTATGCTGAATGTCTCGTTTGTCTTCAATTAATTAATTATTAATGGTGATATCTGTTCTGGATTTTTGATCCATGAAATTTCGTTTAACGTTCCTCAACGTACTACATCCCGTCATTCCATTCCTCTATCAGTAAAAGTTTTTAGAGCTAATTATGCTGATGCCGATCCTCTTACAAGAATGTGTAACACATTTAACCAGTTGTATAGATTTATAGACTTTTCATTAAATCCTAATGTAGTAAAAAATGCGATTATAAATTTTTTAAATTCATAACAAATTGTTGTGTATGTGATTTTTTTGTATTTTATTTAATGTTGTGTACAGAAATTTTTTTTCCAATTTTTTTTGTTAAACATGAATCTTTAAAAATGCTCAAAGTTATATTTTTCACAGAAACTTTTATATATATCTTGCAAAAAGTCTTTATTATAAAATTTTCCAAAAATGTCTCCACTGTATTGACACCCACTGTAAATATACCCAATTTTTTAAAACTCTCAATACATAACTATTACAGCTAAAGTTGCTTTAAAAAGTATTCTATAAAATTAATTTCAGTGAACAAGATTTTGCTTCCAGTTAAAGAGAAATGAAAGCTTCTGAAGAACAAGTGTTTCATCTTCCAACGAAATGTTGTTCACAAAATAAATAAAACCTTCTAAAGAGAAAAGTTTTTCTTGCAATTACTTTCTTTGTATTTAGCTGTTTGCCAATAACAAAAAAAAAAATAAAAATAAAAAATAAAAATAAAAAATTCAAGTAAGTAGATAATTTTAATTGAGGAAACAGAAAACTTTTTTCCATTTTTTCATTGTTGTTGTTGTTGTTGTTTACTCTTTCGCCCATCATATTCCTAGAAACTTGTGCTCGTTTTTCTTCACAGCAATTTGGAATTAAATGTTTATAATTTTCTTTTTAAGGAGAATAAAACTAAACAAAACAAAAAAATACTGCTGAGTAAATTTCAGAAATTAATAGTTAAAGCAATAACTACACTCTGTTTCATAATTAAAAGGATTAACTGGGACAAATGAAAAATAAACTCAAAGAAAGATAATTATTTAAAAAGCTAAAAATTGTTGATAATTAAAATTAAATTTCAAATACTCATTGATACAAATACAAACTTGTTTTTCATTATCTAATAGAAAATTAAAAAAAAAAAACTTTCAGCTCCCTAAAATTAAACCATTAAAATACTGCAAAAAGAGACTTTTTATTTCTCCAATTTCATTTATATTTTTAAATTTCCGCTGTAGAAAAGAAGTTACTGATTTTACCCAATTTTCTAAAATAGCGTTTTCAACGAATTGAGGTCCTGGTAGTCGATTCTGACTAATTTCGCAATGATGTCCATATGAATGTGTTTATGTATATATAGATATATATATATATATGTGTATGTGTAAACATTTCATAACTTAAGAATGGCTTAACATATCGGAACCAAATCTGACGCATTCCAAAGGCATTAAGCTCACTCAGATTTTGTGCGACAATGATCCAATTTAATTCACTAGATTTCGAGAATTTTCGCAAATAATTTTAAACTACTCCAGCAATCAAGTCCAAAATATAATCAGCTAAATCAAATCTATATCAGAATACAGCAAAGATCGTAGCAAATTTGATAAAGAACAACGGCAGAACCGTTCGAGAGTTTATCACTCACGAAAATTTTGAAAAAATCGTTTTCTTTTAATCCTTAAATGCCTGAATTTGAAAAACGAATTGAACTACAGCAATAACTTTTGTTCTAGTAGTTCTGACTAGAATACTTCTTTCTGCCAAACTATTTTATTCATCACATTACAATCGGTATCGTTATTTTAAGAAGAACGTAAAGTATGCTGATTTTGCTTAAAATTGATTTTTCTGATGACCTTTTGTAGACGGTCTTAGTTGTTAAAGTTATAAAAAATTCTTCGCCAAATAAATTTTTGCTGTTTACTGATTCTTGTAGTCTTGAAAAACCACGTCAATCGCTTCAATTTTCATTAAAATCGGTTCGCAGCGGTTCACGAGATATCGCCCTCGAAACGATAATTTTATTTTCGTAGCACCAGAAAGTTTTCGTTGAATCAATTTCCGATATTTATTAAAAAATCTGTAAAATTTTGGCCGCTTTCAGGTTCGCTTAGTGGGAAGTTTTGGGGATGGCCGACTGAATTCCATATTCTTTTCACTTAAACTTACTTATCACGCTACGATTCCTTACAAACAATCAAATATGAAAATAAACTGTATTTTTGCCTAAAAGTATGCCATGTTATTTGTTTAGCCTTAAAGCGAACATTTTAATTTTGAGTTTTCTTAAAATTTTAGAAAATGTTCAGAGTATGCAGTTTAAATTTTTATTTGCAAATAAAATTAAATTGTTATAATAAATTATTGCTTATGCATACACACACATACATACACACATACATACACACACATACATTCATATATTTGTCTACAAATAAAAAAAGTCATCACAGAGTCAAAAATATTTTGACATGACTTTTCAAAAATAAAATGAAAACATTTTTTTAATTATTTATGAGAAAAGAAAAATATGCACAAACATGGGCAACAGGAGGGGAGATGAAAATAAATAAACAAATGCAAATGAAGTGTAAATATTTAAACAATTTTTTACACTAACACAAAGAAAAATCCCGCGCACGTACATACATACACACATACATATAAGAATTAAAATAAATGCGATGACATCCTTCAATACACAAACAGTTTGCATAAATATTGTGTAAATTGTTATCAAACAATATAAAAATAAATTTGAAAATTGCATTAAAACAATAAAATTAAAAAAAGTTTATATGTATGTAAATGCTAACACACTCACACACAGTTACACCCACTTACACATAAATGCAGATGCAAATGAGAGTGTGAAAGAAAGTGCCTCTGCTATCATTCGGAAGATTATTTTAGGAGCGCGATCATTTCGGGGATCTTTTTTTAATCGTCCAGAGACGATTGTTGGAGTAAAATTACTTTTTATTCTCTCAAATGATGCTTTTGCGAGTCATTCGGACGATTGTTGGACGAGTTAGTCGTCGTTTACGCATTTTGGCGACGATTTTTATGATTGTTGGACGAGTGTTATTTATGTTATTCCACAATGGCCGTTTTAGTATTCTGATCAGTGATCACCATTGAACGATTGTTATTTCACCGTAATCGTACATTACTTTTGTAAATCGTGTTTTTGCGAGTCTTTAAGTTTTTTGTGTTACTTCAAAAAAATGCTTTTTATTTAAAGAGCTAACATTTTCGATCGTAGAAGAATCTTCCGCGATCGGAGCGGGCGATTAAATTAATCGTTTGCGATGTCCCTATTACTCAAGTTCAGTGTAACGGCAGAAACTGTGTCAAGACGGCGACTCTTCCATATGTGCCGTCTAAGACTCTTTTATTCTTACTTCAACCGAGTCTTGAAACAATCACCGTAATGAGTCTTCTATGATGTGCGGAAAAGGATCCTGTAAGATTCTTTTGAATAAAAAGTGTTTTTTGAAGTAACGTGAACAACAAAAAGACTTGCCAAAACATGATTTAAAAAAGTAATATCCAATTACGGTGAAATAACAATTGTTCAATGGTGATAAGAATACTTAAACGACGATTGTAAAATAACATAAAAAATCAGTCGTCCAATAATCAACAAAATCGTCGTCAAAATGAGTAATCGACTCGCAAAAGCATCATTTTGGAGAATAAAAAGTAAAATTACTTCGTCTCTGGACAATTAAAAAAGATCCCCGAAATGATCGCGCTCGTGAAATAATTTTCCAAATGATAGCTGGGAAGGAGATAATAATACAATCTACATGTGCATGTGTGTGGGTGTGTGCGTCTGTGTACACATATACAAGCACACACTTTCCAAGTTATGAAAATATACAAACGAGTATTTAAGCCTATAAAAATGTATATAAAATATTTATAAATATCTGCATATTTTTATTATGGAAATACAGTAAAAGGTCCTGTGCTTTAATAGTTTTTTTAAACAAAAAAACCTAAAAGACTCCTTGATGCCTTGCAGCAGCGCTCCAGGTTTGTTTGGAGCCTGCTGCACACATCTGCCTGGAGAGGAGACAGCCACCTTTAAACCTGTGCCGATTGGTCATTACTCTGATATCGATGTGTCATTCCATTGATGACACAATTTTCATTATTGCTACTGATGACAAAATGACAAAATAATGTAAAGGCTGACATCGCAATGACGACAAGCGTCAAAGAGGTCAAAAACGAACACACTTTTCATAGTGTTGATGTCCAATTACATCAGTGTTATGACGGGGTTTCTATCAATATATGATAACATATTGACTCGAAAAATAATACGATTCATCCAATGGCATTGATTCGATAATAACATGATTTGACTTTAACCAGCTAATTCATTCACAGTTGTATGTTGCTCATGTATTATGGTTGCCCCAACCATATTTTTTTTCCTAGCGTGTACTTGTAGTACTTAAAAAACCAACAGGAAACAGTTTGTATATTTTTATTTCATCTTCAAATGCAAAGAAAAGTGTAGCAAAGATAAGGAGTGAGAAATAAAAATTTCTCTCTGCGACTCCTGAACACCATCATCCTCGTAACTTGCTGTGCTTCGTGGATGCTAATGATTGAGAGGAAGCAGAGTGTGAGGAAACAATACATTTTGAGGATAAAAATAATAAGGAAAATATGAATTTTAAAGCAGTAAAGATTTAATTTTTTTAATATTCTAAAAAAACAGAAATATGGAAATAAATGCAAACTGTAAGCATACTTTAGGGGATTTGTTTTCAGATTTTACAAAAAGCAAATTGCAAAACCATTGGTCGGAAGTCATTGTGAAAACATCGGGTTTCATATCGATTTCTACTTAAAAGCGCTACGAAAATTGTCTGCTACTAATTGACTTTACTGTTAACGCCTTTGCACATGAAGCAAAATATTTAAACATGATGCATGTATTTAAGTGTAATTATGTAGTCCTTGTTTGTATTGTGGTTTAAAAATATTTTATATGCAAAAATATTTATTCATTTTATTTGCAAATATATGAAAACTTGTCGATTCAATTCATCTTATGCGGCCATAAAATATTGTAGCATACTTTGGGGAATATTTTAAAATATTCATAGTCTCGTTTAAGGATAAGCCTTTAAATTAAAAAGAGATAAATCGAAAGTGTATTTTACATACAACGTGACTTAACTGAAAAGTAGGATGTGTGTGGTTCATTGACACTCGTTGTGTAACGGATGGCAAAAAATAACGAAGTAAATTTATATTGATTAATAATAAGTAGGCTTAAGAATTGATTGATTGATGGATTGATTGAAGTGTTTTCGGGCACAGAAACTGCAATTTATGCTGCTAGTGTATAATTAAAAATTAATTTATTCTGAAAATGTTAAAGGTTTTCACATTGAGATTAAAATTGTGGTGATTAAAAATAATCAAGCATTTGCAAATTATTATTATATTTGACCAGATTTCATTGCTGAATTTTTAAAATCTGTATATTTTTGTCATAAAGAACTTCAAAGCTTTTTTTACTTATATTGCAATCAAATTTCACTAAAAAGTCTTAAATGCTCAAAGTATTTTTTCCGAATAAACTTACGTTCATCTTTAAGCTAAGAACATTTTCTGTTTTAAGTCGTTGTTTTTATCAAACTCTTAAATTTATTTTAATTTATGCAAATTGTGTACAGACATTGAAACTTTTAGCGTACTCAAAGCATGTTTTATAATAACAAAGCAAATCTGATATTAAAATCCCCTAAAGTATGCTTACAATTTGCATTTGTTTCTGTATTTCTTTTTTTTAGAATATTAAAAAAATTAAATCTTTACTGCTTTAAAATTCATATTGTCCTGATTATTTTTATCCTCAAAATGTATTGTTTCCTCACACTTTGCTTCCTCTCAATCATTAGCATCCACGAAGCACAGCAAGTTACGAGGATGATGGTGTTCAGGAGTCGCAGAGAGAGATTTTTATCTCTCACTCCTTATCGCTGCCACACTTTTCTTTGCATTTGAAGATGAAATAAAAATATACAAACTGTTTCCTGTTGGTTTTTTACACGCTAGGAAAAAAAAACATGGTTGGGGCAACCATAATTCATGAGCAACATACAACTCTGAATGAATTAGCTGGTTAAAGTCTAATCATGTCATTATCGAATCCATGCCATTGGATGAATCGTTTTTTTAAGTCAATATATTATCATATAATCAGGGTTGTCACAGAATCCAATAAAGTCGGAATTGGATTTGAAGACGTCAAAAAATATTTTTCTATGACGAATTTCTATGTTATTGGTTTTATGTTCAATCTAAAATTACAATCTGTTTTTTTTTCTTCAACTTTCACTCATAGCGCAAAAAATAGTCAAAAAGGGTCCAACTTCAACAGGCTATAAAAATTAAATTCATGCTAATTTTTCAAAACCATTTGGTAGTTTTGTTAAGTTAATGGTGAACTTTCATTTCCCATTGGAAGTTTTGAGACTGGTGGCGATGACCCGAAATTTGTTGCGCAGTGTAATAGATAAACGTTGAGGATGCAAAACGTACAACTTAACATTTCTCAAAGTTATGATGAAATATAATTAAAATATCGACAATATCAGTCAGCTCTCAAAGAGTCAAATGCAAAACATAATTTACTAAATAACATTCATATGCTGCGTATATTCACCCTTATTGTGATTGGCGTAGTCGCATTACGCCAAATGTCGTAGTTGCTGTCGAATTTCAAAAGTGTTTGTGAAACAAAATGTTGCAAAAATTTAAAAACCTGTTGCTTATAAATAATTAGTTAAAAATAAATTAATTAAATTGAATTATGTCGTGGAGAAAATTCTTAACGACAATTTTAGAAACTTTTGACACACAAATACGCCAAACACTTTACCGTTTTAACGACAGTTTATGTTTGGCATATTTGCCAACTACGGCACAATTTTTTAAAAACGTCCGACTTTCGCCACAAAAACGCCAAGCGCAATAAAGGTGAATATTGCTTGTGTAGGGTGTACTCGTACAAGATCTTTAGTAATAATTTTATTGTTATTAAATATTTTGCGCAATGAAAAGACGGTTTCAAGCGTTTTGTTTGATGATAGATTTATTATTTATTACTAATAATATTAAAAAAATAATCCATAACAAAAAGGGATTAAGAAAAAATTTTAAAGCAAATAACATACAGAGTTGTGTTTAAGAGGAGTAACTCAAATACCAGATTCTGTTGCCACACTTTAAACATTGATGACAAACAAAATTATTTTTATTTATTAAAAAAAATTTAGTTTAGTTCAACCATGTTGCAGCTGTTTTAAATAGATAAGTAATTATTATATGATAAAATACAAACAAGAACTTGCTTATCACAACTATTGTTATGTTTAAAATGTACGAAAAAAAGCAACCACCACAGATTGTTTGCTACAACCATACTACGGTGTTTGCCACTGCCATAATATTGTTGTCTCCATCTCCGTTCATATCTTTTCTCTACGTGCATAGAATAACTATTTTTCTCTGGGCCTCCGAAAATGATTTCATTTATTAGTGTTCATTAGCCGCGTGTGTGTTAAATTTTCTTACAATAATTTCTTTCATTTGTAGTCTGTTTATTAATAAATTATTTTTAATGGCATCATCTGTGTTGAATCGGGAAAAAATCGTTAAATTTTAATTATGTATTTACGTTTCAGTTTGCGTTGGTGTTTAATCATTTCAATACACCTTGATTCTTCACAAATTCAGTGATTCATAAAAATGTTTATTTCCAACAAAAAAAAAAAATGTATTCTATCACTACGTAATAATATTTATAAACAAAATCAAAATAATAAATAAATAAATAAAATACAAGGCTAATGTCATTAAATAAATCTTTAAGAGATTTTCAAGATTTATGAAAGTTCAACAAAACAATATTTGTGTGTTTTTTTCTTTTAACAAATTCGTTTCATTGGCCTTTTAACATGAATTCTTGTTAACAATCTGAATGTTTTAATTTTAATTTGTAAAAGAGCTTTTTCTTTTAATCGAATATTTTACTTATTCAGGTAAATTTTTTTTATTAAAAATACATTGATATTGATAGAAAATAACTTTTTTTTTGTATAAAAAATTCATTTTTGAATTTTATATCAACAATTTACCATCTTCAGTACAATTTTCTGATACACTAATCTATGCCGATGACGTCAAGATATTTTTGAATTCGAATGATCAAATTAGTCAATCATATCTACAGCGAGATTTGAATTCATTTTTTATTTGGTGTAAAGAGAACCTATTGCCTTTAAATCTCAAAAAATGCAAACATATGCATTTTCCAGAAGAGCTAACTCTAGTGGTTGTTTCACTTTAGCAGGGTGCATATTGAAGTGCGTGGGCGAGTTTCTTGATCTTGGAGTTCTGTTTGATCGAAAGCTTCTGTTTATTAACCATATAAACATGTGCATAAATAAGGCCCGTGGTGTATTTGGATTTATTAAACGGTGCGCCAAAGAATTTAATGATTCAGCAGTAACGAGGCAACTTTATACTTCCTTGGTCAGACCTATTCAGGAATATTGTTCCGTCATCTGAGACCATTATTATAACATCAACAGTGATCGTTTAGAGTCTGTACAAAAGCAGTTTCTACTTTTTATATTGCGTAATTCATAACCCAACCGTGTGACAAACTTGCCATCATACGAATTCAGATTACGACAAATTAAGTTGCCTACACTGAAGAGCCGGAGAAAAGTTTAAAATGCCATATTTGTGATTAAACTTATAAATGGTGACATCTGTTCGGAGTTTCTGGTAAATGAGCTGACATTTAATGTACCGCAACGTCCACTATGTCAATTTAATCTTCTGGCACATTCCGTAGAATTTGCTATAACTTTAAAGGATTTGTACAATGCTTTTCATATAAATGTGTTTAAACGTAATTTAATTGTATATTTAAACACAAAGTTTAGTTCTATATGATTTCATGTAACTTTTTTTTGAATATGTTGTCTGTAAGAATTTTATTAATCCATAGACTTAAATAAATAAAAAATACAAAATACAAATACTCAGAACAACTTAAAGAAAATTAAGACAGTGTTAAAATCTGATAAGTTGATTCTAAAATACTCGTATCTGTAAAGAATCGCGAGTATAAATGGGAACTGATTGGAGGCTTTAAAATGGTGGAATTTTTAGTGGGAGTACAGAGTGGATAGAAGAGCGGATCCTAAGCACTATATTCCACGGTCACGGCCTGTAAGAACAGACATTGAGGAGCATTCGATTGTTCCTGTGCGGATTTCATTGTTGAGAATGCAGCATCTCACTATAACCCTGCAGATAACGCGACTACTCCAAACACGCTTGTATAGTATACTCCATGAAGGACTAGAAGTAATCCAAAAGTAACCCAAATGTATGAAGTAAACATGATCTACTTAACATTACGATGGTCCAGGTTTGCACTAGAGTGGACTAACCCAAAACCTACTCCATATGGAACAGAATGATCTAGAATTGATGTGAAGAAGATTATAGCGTTGGTCTCCAGTAGAAACGCCCTAACTCAAATAATAGTAACTTTACAGGAGAGTGTAAAAACATAAAAGAATCTGTACAACTGCTTGTACAACTGATTTATATAACTGCTTGTAAAAGCTTTATTTTTTGCACTATTGCACTATTTTGTGACGAGATGTATTTATGGGAATTGTATTGGAATCACTGAAAAACTAAATTTCTTTAAAATACGAGTTAGGGCCTTTCTACTTGAGACCATCGATATGTAAGTTTAATCATATTTAAAGATTGCATTGCTATTGTTTTAAGTTTATTTTGTACTTTCATTTTATTTTGCCAGATCTACAAAAAATAAAAAAAAATCCCTGAAGAAGTTGAAAAATACCAACGAAACGTAGGAACAAAATGTAAAAAATAATCTTTTATTTACAAATGACGCTGAAAGCTCAAAATAAATTTGGAATTACATCAAAGAGGTAAAATATTTAATCTAAATAGATCACAATCACATTCTTATTAAAAAAAAACTTTTCAAATGTTTACCTATAAACACATTCACGACAGCAGGCTACACGGCTACATGACTACTAATGTCGCTGGCTACAAATGTCGCTCTGTAGCCAGCTACTTAATTATTTTGAAAACGACAGCTACACAGTAAGCAACTGATTCATTTATATTTCAGTGGCGCGTTACGTTTTTTTTAAAAGTACAATTCAATGAAGCAATAAAATTACAAAGAATCGCTCATATTGCCAAAATTGCTAAAAAAAACGCTAAAAACTGAAAAATTTTTAAAAACTCGTAAATGGAGGTAAAAATTTAAAAAATGTGCTGCACATTTCTTATATTTTTAAGTCTTTTTAGAAGATTTTTCAAAACTTTGCAACTTTTCTCGGATTTTGAATTTTTTTGCAATTTGGATGACTTTTTCCATATTTTATTGTTTCATCGACTTTTAAATAACATTTTAATTTTCACAGTGATTGGAAGTTATTGCAAATTTTCGTCACTTTTGTAGTTTTTTTATGATTTTTTTTACATTCCCTGCATTTGTCGCTCGTTTTAAGACACTTTTTGGCATTTCTAAATTTAGCAACATTTCGCGGAATTTCGCGTTTTATTGTTTTATCGAGTCTAAAATGATATTAAACATTTTTTCCCCAATGATAAAATTTATTGCGAATTTTCGTAATTTTTTTTTTTTAGTTTTTTGTGAGTTTTTCAAATTCCTTGCAGCTCGTTTCAGAAGATTTTACGGCTTTTTCTAAATATTGTAAATTTTCGGGCATTATCGCGATTATCGCGACATAATTGACTCAGTTACCTTTTTATTGCTTCATTTATACCAAAAAAAGAATTGCAATTTTTGCATTTTATATTGTTTTACATTAAAAAAAATATTTCTTAGCAATAATTTGCTTTACATATATTGTTATATGGCCAACTCTTTTTTTTTTTTGTTTCGTACCCAACAAAAATAGAAATCAGTTCAATTTGGCTGCACGACAAAAGTAGCACTCAGAACAACGTGCAGCCGTGTAGTCGTGAAAATAATCATTTTTATTTAAACACATGTATTATATTTTTGACAGGTTGTAGTCGGTAGCCTGCAGTCATGAATGTGTTTACTACTGCTTTGCTTTGTTTCACAAAATTTCAAGAACGTTTTTGTTTTGGTAACAAATCTACTCTGCAGTACAGTCCTTTTGGAAGTACTCTACAGTAATAAAGTATAACTTTCAGAACGCTTTATGCAGCCCTTTATTCATTATTAATTATTTCTCTCGTGTATTTCTGTTGCTGATAAAATTAACATGCTCTCAAGTATGTTGTATGCAAACAACAAAGGCCACATGAACACAACTGAGACATAAAGGACATACAAACAAACGCCATACACTTGAACATGAACATAAAAATATATTTAAACAAAACAAAAAATAGCTTAGACTACTCCGCCAAACAATATGCTATGAAATATTAAATCAACAAAAAGCATCTATAAAATAAATAAACTTCACAAACAATTATTTGTGAATAAAAAATATGCCAGAGTAGAAAATTAAATGAGTAACTGGTGGCAAAAAGTGTTATTTAATATTGTAAAACAGCATGCATACTTCAGTTTAAAAAAAATATTGCATACTTTTAAGGCTTTGTGAAATAATTAAAAATATTGCATACTTTGAAGGTTTTTTTATTATTATAAATGCTGCACACTTTCTGGGTTTCAGAGAATTAAATAACAAGTGCGAGAGTTATGGCACACACATGCATGCATACCTTTCCATATATACAAACACATACAAATACAATAACTTGCTGCTTTGTAAATTGCAAAACAGAAATTTACCTGGGTGATGTTATTGCTGATGTATTTACTACAACCATGACGCTTTGACTGTTCGCTTTTTGGAAAATCAACAACAAAACTTTTGTTATTTTATATTCTTCTATATTTATTTTCGCATTTCACAGTGTCAAAGAATTCCTGCAATATTGAGTGTTGGTTTTTTAAGAAGCAGAGCGCTTTAGATTGAAAAAAAAAATTATTAAACAGAAGACTAAAGACTGAAAAACTTAAAATCCTAATGTTTTTATATAAATCAAACTAAATCAAATTTAGCAACAGTTTTTTTAAACGAATAGTTTTACTTACCCGGCATTGAGATAACAATCATATGCCACACCCACACAAAGTAAATATATTTTTTTCTGAACCACTTTTATTAAAAAAAATTCTTATTAAACTTTGCACGGACATTAGTTTTCGTGGACTATACAATACTGCGATCGCAAAAGTGGCCAGTGCCACGCCCATACAAATGAAATATTTTTCAATATTGTAAGAGTGATACGCCCACATAAAATAAGTATTCTCTTTCAACTGCATACTTTCATTGAGTCGATTTTTTTTAAAACTTGAACAAACATTTAATTTCCATGGCAATACAATCTAATGATTAGAAAAGTGGGCAGTGTCACGCCCATGCAAAGTAAATATTTTTTAAGCTGCTTTTACTTAGCTAAAGGCTCATAACTTGTACACATATTTAGATCACATGACAACCGCAACATTATGATTGGAAAAGTGGGCAGTGCCACGCCCATGCAAAGCAAATATTCTATTTTAACTGCATACTTTTACTGAGTCGATGTGTTTGAAATCTTGAACAAATATTGAGTGTCCATCACCATACAATTTAATTATTACGAAAGTGGGCAGTGTCACGCCCATAAAAAATATATTTTTTTCAAACTACTTTTACTCAGCCGATTTGTACGAACCTTGTACACATACTGAGATTTAGTGCTGGCAAAGTATTGAGTAGTGGGTACCGAGTATCGGGTATTTCTTTTTTTTTTGGTTACTCAATACTCAAAAGTAGTTACTCGATACTTTTAGAGTTGTATTTTTACGCCAGTTGAGTGGCTAAAATAGTGCATAAGAATACATTACTGTATAAAAAGACAACTAGATGTAAGATTCTGTAATAAAATCAAAACTAAATAACTTTTTTGAGAACAATTAAATTATTTCTTAGGTTGTTGTTAACGTTAAATTAAAAGTTAGCTTTACATTTATTTTTTATTTAATAATAAAAGACATACAAAACCAATAATAGTTGAAGATCTATTCTTAATTTTTGAAGAAACTACTTCAATTTGCAGATAAAAACTATGCGTTACAAATTAAAAAAATCCGATAAAAGTATCGAGTAGTATTGAGTACCCAAATGAAAAGTACTGAATATTATTGAGTAGTGGAAAGTAGCCAGCACTACTGAGATCACTTGAGAATACCATATTATGATTGCGAAAGGGGGCAGTGCCACGCCCATGCACAGCGAATATTCTTATTCACCGATTTTAATTAAGCCGACTTTTATGGAACTTTGCAGACAGATTGAAACCACGCAACATCATAATATTACAATAAGAAAAGGTAAATGCCACGCCCATTTAAAGAAGATAGTATTTTTTTAACATCTTTTACGAAACGGATTTTTGCGAAATTGTGCACGCACTTTGAGATCAGGTAACAGTACAACATTCATTATGATTAGAAAAAAGCAGGCAGACCCACGTCCATATAAAATAAATTTTATTTATAGTCAAAGAACTACACACACTACGGACAGTTGTATGATTGAGATGCGAAGTTCAAATACGTAGCAGAGCAACTGAAACAATTCCGATACAAAAAAGTAAATGTTTATCCAAATTGCAATGAACTCTGTAAGGAAACAATTGCCAACACATCGATTTGAACGTGTTAGATGTTATTTCTTAAAAAATATTTATCAATAATTATTCTGGAAAACAACGACTCTACAAGGGACAATTTTTTGGTATCGCGTTGATCTGACGTCATCAAGTAGTTACTGAATAAGAAGAATTCTAGTTTGTTCGACATTTTCATAAAAAAAAAACTTTAAGAATTAATCGAATCAAGTATTTTATTTTTAATAAGCTGAATATTTTCTGATCAGATTAACATCCAGTAAGGAAATGAAATTGCTTAGAAATTATTTTAATTTAACACGAACGAAGGAGCCAGTAGTTATCAGGTCGATTATCAATATAATTAATAGGCCAGAGCGTTTTTAGGACCGTAATACTAAAAGTTTTATTTGTTTTAATTATCCCCCCCCCTGAGTTTTATTTCCGATTTGAATTGCTTTTAACTATATTTTGAAATTTCAATATTTTGTGCACAAGAAGTATTTCAGAAGTTACAGCAATAATACTAAATTTGGAATTTTTGTGAATTTTTCGGGAAAGTAAAAGTTTGTTCGTAATTATCATAGATGTGCACAACTTTAATTTTATTTAAATCGGTTCAGTATTTTGGGAGTTATAAGCGTTTAAAAATGCTACTAACACATGTACACTTATTATTACACGCGCATGTATCAGTTTTAAGTTGAAAAAACCTGCAGATAATATTGAACTACGTGGTCCATTATAGCTGAAACGGACTAGTTACAACATGGTCCGATGTAATGCAGTCATAGACTATATCATCGTCAAACAAGAACGATCGCACTAGTGGCGAACAATCTACTTTTGCGTGGTCCACATGGAGTAGGCTTTGGGTTAGTCCGATGTAGTACAAACCTGGACCATCGTAATGTTAAATAGATCATGTTTACTTCACACATTCGGGTTACTTTTGGACTACTTCTAGTCATTCATGGAGTATACTATACATGCGTGTTTGGACTAGTCGCGTTATCTGCAGGAAATAAACAAAGTGTGCAAGGTGTTCTTGTCCAACTTGCTCTTGCGAAAAAATGAGACAGCGCTTTTTTTTGTATGTACTTTGTAATAAGAGAGAGAGAGAGTGAAATGAGAGACCTAATTAAGAGAGCTAATAAGTTTTAAGTTGTTTATTTAGAACAGTGATGCGCAAAATTTAAACGGTGATTATGTTGTTGCTTATTATTATTAGTGGAGAAGTCGACCTTTCCCAGCAAACGCAAAGGCTAGCGTTTGAAATATGATGCCGCATTATATTTCCTTGAAGCCTTCAAACTAAAGAACGATTCTTATTCAGGCATGTTCTACAAAAGTAATTAAATTGAAATATGAAAAGTAAACTTTTCATTTTTGATGTTCTGGAAAAGTAAAGCATATTTGTATTGAATATTGAAATTCAAATGTAAAAAGAAGAACGCAGAACACAAAATATTTAAGCTGAAGTGATTTCAATTGAATTCCTTTACAAAGTGGAATATAGAACATACTGGATTATAAAAATTAAATGAAAAAGAAAATCTTTTTCCAAAGAACACTTTTTTTACACAAATTAAAAAGCTAAATGATTGAAGTAGAAATTAATGGAGAAGCAGTCTGAAAACCACAAAATAAAGCAGGAGATAGCAGGCCTATCAATCTGTGTAAAGAATGTGAGTAAATTAAACAAATGTAAATTAAATAAATGCTCTAATTATAATGCTAAATTAAAAAATATTTGATAACATAGAAGGCCTTATAAGTTACCAAATGAATTGTTTATAATAAAATATTCTTCGCATATCGTTAAATTTAAAATGAAACGCGACTGTTTGCTGAATAATTATACATAAAAAAATATATTAAAAATGTATAAGCATCCGAATCATGTGCATTCGTCGCTGGATCATTGACGACTAAATGAAGAGCATAAGAATCTGTGTGCAGAATGTGTGTGAGGTAATTTCCACAATTGTGGTATGGGCTGCGCATCAATGATTTAGAATGTTTTTCGTTTTAGTATTTTATTTGTGTAAATGTTTAATATTCAATTCTAGAATAAGTTCGATTGCGTCGGCCATAAGAAAATAAGAATACTAGTGTAAAATTAATTGTATGTCAAATGTTCATATTAGTAAATTAATTGGATCCATTGATGTGTGAAAACACGCAGACACGGGTGTAATAACTTCTAATGGAGGCTCGAAAAATTTAGTAATCAAGTCAATGTATCAATCACAACTATTTGTCACTTTCTCGCCATCATCCTATTTTTTAAGGACGAATTGACAGTGATTGCATCAGTCCAATTCTCCTGGTGTACTGGATGTACTGATGTCAGCCCATTTATAGATGGACTGGTGTTTCTACTATGACTCAAAGAATAAAATCGTTTATTTAAGGAAAAAAAAATAATATATCGAATACCTTCTCCATATGAATCATGTTTTTTCACAACAAATCTCAAAAATTTACAAACATTAAACAGTTTTTAATTAATTTAACTTTTTCTATTTTGTCCAAAAATAATCACATTCGGTATAAAATCAATTTCATTACCAGTAGAAATTTGCAAAAAAAAAAAAAAAAAAACGAACGAAATGGTATTTAAAACCAATTCGGCAATAAACAGAAAGTTCAAAAAGAATTTTAATTCACCAAATAATGTGACCTTGTTGATTGTGTTCCTCTCAATATTTGAAACAACTCATAAACTGTGACCATGATTGAGAAAAAGGAAACAACTGAAAGGGAAATGTTTCTTTATACTTGACTTCTTATTTATTCCTTTTTAAGGAAAACAATTAAAATAAATAACCCACAAACAAATTGCATAAAGACAATTCTTTCTATTTGTATTTCCTGTAAATCCTTTGACATTTTGTTGTTTAAAACTTTCTTTATGATTTTCATTAATTCTTTCTTTCGTCTTTCACTCACGTTTTCCTTTCTACCCACAACTTGTTTTCCCCATTTTATTTTTTCTTTCTTTCTTTTATTTTTCTTTGTTTTGTTAAGTTTTCTTTTTGAAAATAAAGCCTGTAAAGAAAATCCTTTAATACAAAAAAATACCAGGAATAACGTTTCATTTCATTTTCTTTTTGTTGAAAAGCGTCAGTGAGTTCCCTGCAAGTGAGTTTATGCAAAAAGAAAAAGTAGTTTTTAACTAAAAACTTTAAATTTGTTCTTCTCTTCTTTTGCTTCTTAAAACAAACAAAAAAATTGCTTGTCAAGATAGAAACACTGGTGAACAAGAAACTGGGTTAAGTTTTTTTCTTTTTCCTTTTTTTTTGTTTTTTTTTATATCAAGTTCTATTTTAGTCTTTTATTTAAAGAAGAAAACAATTGATTAAACGATTTGTCTTGTCTTTCATGCAAAAGTTAAAAACAAATAGCAAATGCAAAATACATTTTCCTTCTTATTCAGTTGCTGTTGAAAGCAATATTTTTTAATTTAATTGTTGCCTAAAAGTAGGCAACATAGCAAATGCATTGCCAACAAATACTTGACTTATAAAATTGTTAGAAGCAATTTTGTGGCCATAAATTAGAGCAACAAAACCTGCCTGAAACTACAAAAATATATTTTGTATTTTTACTTAAGTTTCTAATAAAGAAATCAGATTTTTCGAGGTAATAAAATTTTACTGGTTTTCGAAGGGCATTAAAAATTAGAAAAGACTTACAAAAAAAACAGCTGAAGTAAATACAATTCCAGAAATGCTTACCTGAAAATAGAAGAAAAAAAACAAGATTAGTAACGACCTGTTAATTTTATGTTCTTTAAAGATACTTTTCTTAAATTATACAATTTTTAAAAGTGAAAATATTAAATATTCTGATGGAGTATTTTTCTCGAAGTATTTTTTGTTACATTTTACCTCTAAATTGCAGTAAATTTAATAATTATTTTTTATAAAACGCCTTTGTTTATGAGTCCCCCTAAAAAGTACTTTTCTAAGCGACACTTTTTAAAATAGTTAAATTTTTGAAAGTACTTTCCAACAGATTTCTTTTTTAAAAAAGTCTTTCTTTTAGCAGTTGCTTTTCCGAAAAAAAATTTTTTTAAGGAATAATTTTTTGCTTATTTTTCAAATCTCTTTTTGAAAAATTTTTTATATTCTTTTTTAAGAGGTACTTTTTTGTAAAAGATTATTTTTAAGAGGTACATTTTGGAAATGTACTTCTTCTTAAATGCACTATTTCTAAATGGTAATTTTTTAAGAGATTCATTTTGTAAAATGTGCTTTTTAAAAAATATTTTTTAAAAGTATTTATTTTAGGTTCTTTTTTAAGAGGCATTTAAAAAAATACTTTTTTGAGTTGTTTTTTTAAATTTACTTATTTCTAATAAGTATTTTTTTGTAAGAAGGGACTTTTTTTAATATATACTTTTTTAAGAAGTATGTTTTTAAAAAGGTCCTTTTCAAAAATGTCGTCTTCAAAAGGTACCTTTTGAAAATGTCCAATAGTCATTTTGATTGGATCCTTTTTGATATCCTGTTTAATAGATTCTCTTTTAAGAGGTACTTTTTGTAAAAGATTATTTTTCCAAGATACTTTTAGCAAACTTTTTTAAATGAAATTTTTCTAAAAAAATATTTGCAAAAGCAATTTTTTAAAAGTCACTTAAAAAATATTTAAAAGGTTATTTACATACTTTTCAAAAGGTAAATTTCTTTAAATGTTTTTTTAAAGGTAATTTTTGTAAAATTCGTTTTTTTTTAAAGGTACTTTTTTAGAGGTAATATTTTGAAAAGGTTCTTCGTTAAAGGTATTTTTTAAAAGAACTATTTTTAAAAAGTACCATTCTAAAAAACGATCTTTTGTAATAGGAACTTTTTTATAGGTCCTTTTTAAAAAGTAGTTTTTAAGAGCTTCTTTTTTAAAAGATACTATTTTGTATGGGGGTCTCTTTTAAGAGGTACTTTTTGGAAATGTACTTTTCTAAATGATAATTTTTTAAGGGATTCATTTTGTAATATTTACGTTTTAAAAATATTTTTTAAAAGTAGGTACTTTTTTTAAGACGCATTTAAAAAAATACTTTTTTGAGTTTTTTTATTTTTTTATTTACTTATTTCTAATAAGTAACATTTTTTAAGTATTTTTTTGTAAGAGGGAACTTTTTTTATAATATACTTTTTTAAGAATTTATTCAATTTATCGACACAGTTCGACTCTAACTAAAATTATTTATAAAATAAATTAAATAAAATTAAGCTCAAACTTAAGAGCAGTAAGAAGAGTTTTCAAAAAGGACCTTTAAAATAAATTTGACGCTTTTTAATAAAACCCTTTTAAAAAGATTTTTTTTTGTCAAATATCATTAAAAACTGGTGTTTAGTTTGTTTTGCTGGATTAATTTGTCAAAGCTTTTAACTATTGACACACAAGAACCAAAATATACAGACAGTCACACACACGCCCATATACATATGCACTCAACACATACACACCACACACACAAACTTCCACACAGACACACAAGAGCTTTAGTGAAGTAAGCCATTTCTAATTACTCTTAGCGTTTGACAAACTTTGGATTTTGTTAATGTGCAATAATTTACAAAAACTTATTTATAATTATAGATAAATTTAAAACAAAACTTAACAAAAACCACACATTTATTTTATAGTGTGCCTTTAGGCTGCACAAAAACTAAAATTAAATGTTGCATAATTTCAGGGATTAAAGTTAAAAACTTTTGTAATAAAACATAAAAGCCTTACTAAGCTTATTTGTGCACACAAGCGCCTGAACTCTATAATTATATTGACTTAAAAGCACTGCCATGAATATTATACGAAAAATTAAATGCAGTGAAACAAAGAATTTAAATTTTAATAATTTTTTTAAGAACTTGTCTTATGTGCTTCGAAAATTCATTATTACTAATTGAAGAAAGCTGGCAAGTAATAATAAAATTTAATGGCATATTTGCAGAATTGCCCAAGGATTTTAATAATATTTCTTATATACGAGTGGCTAAAGTCATAAAAAAAAAACTTCGTAGCTTTTCATAAAATATTTTATTAGATTTAAAAGCTGGTTTTTTGTGTTCTCTATGTTATATTTGTTAGGTGTTTAAAAAGGAAATGGCCGGTCGTATCATGCAATCTAATTGCCCGGCTGGCTGAGGGACATTCAGTTTGCGTGTGTGTACATGTGTATGAGAACTTCTCTTTTTGCGTTTCATTTCCCCGGCAGAAATAAGCAAAACACCACAAAACGGTAAAGTTTAGTGAAATTAGTGTTGGCATATTAAAACAGACAAATCCTTCTTTTTTTTAATGGCAGCAATTTAAAATAGAAAAATAAGCAAAATGTACCACAAGCAGATATCAAGGTTTTTTATTTTTATTTTATTTTTTTTAATGGTTGCTTTAATGAATTGACCATTTTATTATCCATACAAATTTAAAACAACAATAATGAAATTATTTATATAACGAATACAGACCAATTTAAATAATCGTTCATACAAATAAATCATATTAACCCTTTTAAGCCTCATTTTGTTTGTAGTATTTCTAAGGTTTTTTTTTTAATTTTTATTTTAGTGTATTTACGAGGGTAGTTCCAAAGATGTTTACCCACCAATATAAGCAAAAGAAAGTGTTCGAAATCTTTAGCTTTAATTTAGATCTATACATATGGAAGGGGGGCCTACTACCCCACTCCTAGAAAATTTTTTTTTAAATAGTTAACTTAAAGTTATTATTGTTTTATGATAAAGGGCAATACAATCTACACAAACACATATGTTCCATTAACAGGTCAAGTTTCCAATGGCACAACATTTTTATTAAAAATGTTACCAAAACACGTTAAATATTCTAAAAATAAATAATAATAATAATATAAAAGTAAAATAAATACAAAAAAAATAATAAAAAAAATTTTTTTTAATTCAAACCATTTTATTTTACGCTGCAGCCAGCCAGCAACACGTTCAAATTTTTCTTTCAAGTTTTTTAGACGTACTGCTTATCAAAATTCATATAAATTGATAGCTGTGACGCAGGCTGCACGCAAGATGTCAGCGGCAAGAAAACAGTTTCATATGGTTGCTCTATACATCGCACAACATCATTACACTTATTACTTTTATTCACAAACATATTTGATTATTTTATTTTAAGTAGAAGTTTTAACTAGCGGTAGAATATTCGGAAAAAAACAAACCAAAATTTTTTTAGTATTTTAAATTTTTTCTTGACGGTAAATTAAAATACTCGATGGAAAGAGAATTTCAAAAATAAGTTCGTATCAAGTTTCATCAAGTATTAGTAAAAAATGGTGAGTGTATTGAAACTTGATATACAAAACATGATAGTGCAACCCCTAAGTTACGGAAATTTTGATTGCACTGTACATACGTACAGTCAGTCATGTGCTTTTTTCATATTTTCAAACAGAAATAATCTTCTATTGTCACGTAATCAGTAGATGTTACTGGAGTAAATTTGAATGCATTTAAATTTAAATGGCCCGTTTGTGCGTATTATTTTTTTATGTGTAAAACGCGATTTTTGTAAAATTGGGGTGAAATCGGTAAGTTTAAAGATCATTAAGAAAAAGCTAAAATTAACATTGATTAAAATTTTAAGAATTCCCTCTAAATTGTTCCTGAGGGTAGCTCCCCTCTTAAGACAGCCATAACTACGCCAATGGATCTATCTGCTTATCGTAAACACATTTGCCCAATTCACAATGTTGTGCAAATGGTCATGCATCGTAGCATTTGCAAAGTGGTGTAGCATATTTTTACTCTACACTAACAAAATACAAAGATATGCACTTGCTACTCGTGTTTAAATAAACAACACAAAAACCTGTAGTTTATATTTACAATTTTCATTTTGAAACAACCAATTGAGGGAATTCAATGAAGAGAGGAATTTCATGTTTTGCAACATGTTTTTAGAAAACAGCGTTCATAATTGATTGTAAATATTTACAATTGCATAAATTTGCAATCTCAAATGCACAACATTGTAAACTGGGCTATTGAAAAGTTTTCAGGCAAAAATTTCACAACTTATGATGTCCACTAAAGAAACTCTGAACCAGCTGCAATTATCAGTTCTTCTTAAACTTTAACTAAAAGAATATTTTCACTTCTTGCAACCGCCCTCGTATGTATAATGAGAGACAAGCTGAGGCTTTTCCCAAAATAATTGTTATATAAAAAAGCTTTTAATGCAAACGGGAAAGCCTTGATATTGTTGTTATTATTCGTATTATTTTTAAGCCGCAATACACAAGAGTCTAATATGCGTTTAACTTAAATACACATACGAATATGCACACACACATACACACACTCACACACACACATGCGTAAGTAGCACAACCGTACAGTTACTGAGATTTGTAAGGCCACATAAACAAACAAACACACACATAATCACACTCACATTTTAACAGTCATTAAAGGAAAAGCTTTAAAATTCCCCTCTCGCTTACGATTTTGCCTTTTAAAAACATTTTTATCTTTTATTTTTTTTAATGATATTTTTTTGGTTTAGTTTAATTTTAATTTAAATTCATAAAAAATTCAGATTTTTATTTACTTTTATACGTTCTTACACACTTTATAATTCATAGAATAACAGAAAACATGAAAAGAAAAACAGAAAACAGCAATAACGTGTCAGCAGTACGGCTGTTTGTTATCTTTTCCATTAGTGAGTGACTGAAAGGTGGAGAAGGTTTGTGTTGGAATGCGTGTGATTAAGGGTTTTCTAATTACTTTTGTGTCTGTATTTGATGTTCATTTTGTAGCAGACATATCAGGTGTGGGATTCATTAAAAAACGTTGCATATATTAAGGATGATATTCTTAATCATCTGAACAGATTAGTTAATAAGCCAAATGTGAAATTAAAGTGGAGAAAAATTAGTACACAAGTGTACAATAGAGCGACTCACTTTGTATGAATATGATATGCGTGTTTTTGTTGCACATTTCAAATTAAAAATCGGTTTGTTTAATAAGGAGGCTCACAACAACAAATCTTTTACAACTAAAAACCATAATAAATCGGTAATGTTTGTTCTAATTTCCTGCTCGATAACATTTCGTTTAATGTTCCTCATCGTACATCTCGACACTTTGAATTGCTAGCAATTAAATTCTTCAGATAAAATTACGCAAATGCTGATCCATTTAGAAGAATGTGCAGTCAATTTAATAAATTTTATAAAATTATAGATTTTTCTTTAAATGTAAATGTTATCAAACTTAAAATTATCGTCCTGTTAAATAATCAATAATTTTGTATTTTCACTTGAATTCACTACATTAATTATATTTTTTAACTGTCTGTAAGGATATTATATCTATAGACAAAATTATTAAATAAATAAATAAACATTTTGGGAATTTCGCATTGATCCGTTTGTGAGGTGTGTATTTTTGCAGTTTGCGTGTCTACTTCACGACTGCCAAATATGAACTGTTAAGACTAATGTTTACCCAAATGGCGGCAAAACAAACTAGTGTAACATCCCGGCGGACACCCTGTACATAATCTTACCATTTTGCACAACTGCTTGCTAAGCAATTTGAGCTATCTAACCTCGTTGCTAGTGGAAAATTTTTGTAGAGCTTCCGCCAGGCAAGAAGAACGCGTCAGAACATTAGCTAAACAACCAGTGTAACCATGGCTGAATTTTGCCCTTCTCTCTGACTTCCACTCTACTCTTCCAATCCAGCTTAAAATGACAATGCACTTGATTTGCAGTGTGGCAAAGTATAATTGCTTGACTTAAACACTGATTTAACGTTGCATACATTCAAAAGAAAAAGAAAATCAATCCATCCGTACTTAAATCATTCCCCAGCGGTATTAAAAGTACGGCAGTCCAAGATTTACTTAAACCAAGTACAGAAAGATTGATTTAAGTACGAATTATTAAGTGCTCAATTTAATATTTTAGTTGGTTCAAGATTTTTCACGTGATTAAAGAATTTTGTACTTATTTTAAAAAACTCCTGGATTAGTTATCGAAAGTAATGCCGTTTTCGGCTTGATTAAAGTACATTTTATTTTTATTTGTAATCAACATTTTGAGTACGATTCGTACTCAAAGTAGATAGAAAATACCTGAATTTAGTACGGCGTTTTCTTTGTGTGTGCAGACGTTTACGAAGGCAGCCATAATTTACCAATATTTTAAATGGGCTAAAAATCTTTTTTTTATGTAAATCTTTTTCTTAGTGAAATCTTTGAAAAGTTCCAAAATTTTTTGACATTTCATTAGTACTCGCATATAAGAAACAAACTCGGAAATCCTAAGCCTAATATGGCTTTAATCAAGATTCTGAAACCCATTCTTTGTAATCTATTCCCGCATGGCCAACAATATCAACAACAATATCATCAAATAACTTTTCAATCTATCGAATTAAAAAAAACAAAAACTGTGCTTCAATTCTAATTTAAAACTAATTTAAATTCAAATAAAATCTTCAGAAGACGGAAGTGTGCCTTTATTAATATTAAAAAATTAATTTACTTCATAATTTTTAGGGGAACAAAAATGTTCTGCTTTGCATGTGAATAAACTTAAAAAAATAATTCTCAAAATGAAAGTCACTTATATCTTCTTTTCAAATGACTTTAAACTAACTGATTTATTTATTTTAAAATGAGTTTGAAAATAATTATCCTAACTTATGCTACTAACCACATTTGCCTAAAAGTATACACTGAATGTTATTATTCATAAAAGCCTTTAACTATACATCACACATTTCTTACTTTTAATTACAAATAATTTGCTTTTAGCTTGAAGAAGGATAAGAGAGAACATATTTTTCTTATGCTTTTGCCATTTTATGACGCCCAAATCAGATAATTTTTTTATTATAAACCCGTTTTGTAAACAACATTTTTTTCCTTATATTTTAAGACATTTTATGCGTCTGTGTAAATATGCTGCCGTGTGTATGAAATGAGTGTATTTATATTTTTTATTATCTTATATTTTTTATATCCTTTTTATTTTATTTTTTGTATTAATGGAAAAACTTACTCTGTAAGTATGCTATATTTTATATTTTTACTTGAGTTTCCGCCTCAAGTACTGTCTGATGTTTTTTGAAGCTAAAAAGTCAGATAATTCATGTGACCTTTTATTTTGCACTTTACGCACATACACAAATGCATACATACACACATACATACAAACACATGTGTATTTATATTTAAAATATTTTTGTTGTAATTTTGTACCCTTTACAACCTTAAACAACAGCAGCGCCAAACAACCAACAAACCACCTTTATCATGCACATACTTGTGCGCTGTTACTCAAACACACTTACGTGACTTTTCCCCCAGTTGGCAAAATAAAGTGAAAAAAAAGTAGCGAGCGAGGTTTAACAAAAACACATGTGAAGATATTTATGTAGTTGTAAATTGTTGTGTGGGTGGATGGATATACGTAGGCCATTGTGCCCTGAAGTTCTGGCGGCTGGTGCGTGCTCTTATTTAAGGTGGCCCACTTTCATTAAAATCTACACATTGAATTTTCGATTGTAATAAAATTCAAGATTTTTGCATGTTTATCTTCACATTCTGTATTTATTTTGTACAAAAATTTTTGCTGGCACCACCATGAAAGAAAAGAAAAGTAAAAGAAAATCTAAAATGAAGCTGCAGCCATTTTCAGGCTGACAGTTACGAATTTCAAAACACAAAAGAATTTCAAAGTACATGAAAGAGTGTACCCCTCCACAATCTTCTCGCCCTGTACACCCACAAACTAATACTAATAAAAGAAAAATTTCATAGTGTGAACCGTGACTTATAATCTAGAGAAACCGAAAATATCAATCACATGTTTTTTTCTTGTGAAAGCTGTGAATGTGGATATCCCTTTCAGACCTGACGCTAAACTACTGCGAATTTTTTAATAATTTTTGAAATATATGGTGTCTATATCGTAAGAAAATATAATTTTAATATCCTTCAAGGATTTTCAGGATACGCACAATTGACGCATCTCGGTAAAATTTTTAGCTAAAACGCTTTTTTAATGGATCAAATAACTTCAATTGGTTTGAAACATTAAAATTTATATATTTTTTCAATTAAAAAATGCTCACTTCACTATTTGTTAAAACACGATTAGTTACTTTTGTAATTGAAAACACAACTTACTTCTGCAGCTCATTTTGACAAAAATTAAACGTCAAGCCATAAGTTCGCAAAAATTCTAGTAACGGTAAATCGAACAGCGGAACAATGTGAAAAACAAACATACAGAACAATGAAAGCAGTCGATGCATGCCGCTCTATTTAACATTGGTCAAATATTGGAACCATATTTTTCAACTAACAAACGTTAGCTGGGAGTGAGCTTGTCTATTAATATTTATTACTAGTGTATCCAGCGGTCGACTCAATCGACCGCTCTATAGAAATTACCCGACTATATACGATAAAATTCAAACACCAAAAAACATTCTACATAAAAAACTTAAAACTCTGTCTCGTTTCTTTACAAAAGGAAATTGGACAAACACACATGCGCAATCCGTTTATTTTTCAAGTTGAGACTGATACATGCGCATGTGTAATAAGTGTGCATGTGTTAGTAGCAAATTCTAACGCTTATAGCTCCCTAAATATCAAACCGATTTAAATAAATTTAAGATTGTCCACATCTGTGTAAAAACCTGATTAAAAACATATAAATCTTTCCAAAATTAGTTCAGTATTACCGCCGTAAAAAGGATCTCAAAAAATGTGTTTGCCTATTAATAATATATATTATGCAAAGGCCATAAGCACCGCACCAACCCAAAGGTTCTTTTGTGCAGCCCGAGTGTTCACTAAAGTACATTAAGGCTACGAATAAAGCCAATTACCCTACACGGTCAGATATTTTATAATTCACTTGGAGTCATAAAGATCTCTCCAAGGAACTTCATTTTACTTGCCACCAGCGCATGACAGCCACAGAGAATGTGCTCCGGCGTTTCTTTTTGCGTTTCGCGATGGTGAACTGACGTCGTCTAAGACCGCAGTATCCGGTAAACCATTCCGTTAGTAATCTAAGGTCATTTCTGTCTATTAACAGTAACTTTTGGGATTTGTTTTGGGGGAAACGTAATGAAACGTTTTGCTTGTGTCTAAGACCTTGAAGGGCTTTCCAGTGGTAATTAAATTAAATCTGAGCCCAAGCGTTATTCTGGTTATTCTGTTCCTTGATATATCCTCTTGAGATGCCAAAGAAGGGTTCCGGTCTTATAAGCCTACGTTTGGCTCCTCCTAGTCAGATCGTTTCCAGTATGGCCCTCTTGGCCAGGCACCCAGCATAACGTCAGTTTATTTTAAGCGCGAAGTTCATTTGGAGATGTAACACAGTCCATGACGACACCCGACCTGATCTCTCAAGAGATCGTGGCCATGAGTGCTGCCTGACTATCTGACATCAAGCAGATACGAATACCCTTACATTTTAACCTCAAGCATTCTCTAGCACAAATGCAAATGGCATAGACTCCCGCCTGGAAGATTGTAGGGTATTTATCCATGGGAATAACCCTCTGGAAGTTAGACTATGTTTAGACGCGTCATGTCTTATTGACATGATTCTTACATTTTCTTCTTTGAACTTTCATTGCTGTTTACACAAATCATGTCATGTTGACGAGATTTACTTGCAAATATCTTTAGGCTTAAAATTACGAATGAGAAAACAAAACGTAATAACAGCACATGTATCTGAGTACTCGTTTCTTCTCCCCTCGTCTCTCACGCCTCTAAAGTAGCAATCATGTCAATAAGACATGACGTGTCTAAGCAAGTGCCATATATGCCTGCTCCCACATCTTCGTTTTCCTGTTTAGAGCCCCGTCAGTGAACCAGATCTGTTCGGCATCTTCGTGCCATGGAGTGAGATGCAGCCATTGGCTGCTTTTAGTAATTAGAACTTTAAAGTTTTTGTTCAGAACTAATGTCGGTTTTATTTTATCACTTTTTCGAATGTTTGGGTGGTTCAGAAAATGTCCTAGAATGGCGATGTGTCCCACTAGATCTCCAGTTTTTATCACTCTATCCATAATGCTCAAGTGCCAAGCTGGCAAACAATTTCATCAATATAAAGTTCTTCGCTATTTATCAGAACTACCGGATTCGAACGAACTAAAAGAAATAAGTATTCCTCTGTGTTTGTGAATATGAAATGTACTCGTACTTATGAGTTTTGCTATTCAGCCTTTGCGTGCGTGTTTGTTTAATGATTATTATTGTGCTGCTGATGGGAATGACGACAAAGCCGCTGACGTTAAAACTTTCTTGTTTGTTTTTATATTTAGTTGTTGACGATGAGGCATGGCAACAAACTTAAGTGACGGCGGAGTCCTTTTTTTAAATCACTTTTAATATGCACGTTTGTTTAGTATTTATGCGACAAATTTTTTATTAAAAAAAATCCTTTTTTTATATATACAAAGTTTTTGCAGTTCTTCCCGGTCTACAATAATACGAGTATAGTATGACTCTTGTTGTTGCATTTTTATTTCGAACTCCTCTTTGTTGAAAAGGACTTTTTCGCCCTTTTTAAAGTTTAATATGTTTTTGTACGCCTTTGCACGCTCGTTTGTTCGCTCTCTGTTTCTCTCTCTCTCTCTCTCCCTTTTTCTCTATGTTGTCTTTCATTTTGCTGGGTTGTTTAATTTGCAGTTGCCGTTACTGTTATTGTTATTGTTGTTGGCTGTTTTACACACTTTTCATTAGTTTATGGCCTGCCGTGTACGTGTTGCAATGAATAAATGATTTAAATGCAGGAAAAAGGCGTTGATGTTTAATTTATTATGCCATTATTGTTTATTATGTTGGTGGTTGTGTAACCGCTTTTTGTGATTTTTTTTTTTGCTTTCTATATTTTACATTTTGTTTTTATATGAATTATTTAATTTTAATAGTATACTTTTAGGATTAGGAAGTTTTTTTTAATGACACAAACGCACAGTAGCATGTTGGAAATCGGTTAACGTTTTGGTTTCATTATAATTTAACGCCTAAATGATTTTAAAATCATATGTGTTTGTTTAAAAAAAATAGTTTTTTTACTATCTGAAGCATACTTTCAGGAGAATAAAATAAAATAAAACAAAATAAAGGATTTTGGAAAATGACAAACTGCCAGGTACACGATGTCACACGAATTCGTTCTTTCGTACAATTATATTTAAAACAAAAACAACATTTTAGAATTTGTTTTTATTTTAAATGTAATTCTACGAAAGAACGAATGCGTGTGACATTGTGGGCCTGGCAGAAACTGCTTTAAGGCAGATCTACTTTAAATTCACATTGAAGTTTAATGTCAACCCAGAACATATGTATGTTCAATTCACAAGCTCAGTGGTATGGCTTATCGTTTAAAACAAGACGATATTTGTTTATGTCCTTGTGAACAGACAAATTTGTTGTATCGTTATTTTGTTGTATTTTAAATATCGATTTAATGTAGTCTGTGAAATAAGCGAGTTTGATAACAGTTTTCAATTATTATTCAACTTATGTACTTATACGTATAATTTATAAAATTTATTAATACAGGGTGTCCGCCGGGAAGGTATACTACTTTGATTTGCCGCCATTTTTGGTAAACATTAGTCTTGACAGTTCATATTTGGCAGTCGTGAAGTAGACATTAGGCAAATTTATTATGGAAAAGTATTCGATAGACCAACGTGTTTTAATCGTTAAAAAATTTTATCAAAATCAATCATCGATTACTGTGACGATGAGAAAGTTACGTGAATTTCTTGGGAGAAACAACGTGCCAACAAAACGCATTATTTATCGTGTAGTGAATGATTTCGAAAAAAGATGGTCTGCAGGTGATAGGCCCAAGCATGGACCACAACGTACTGCAAGATTGACTGAAAACATTACTGCTGCTCAAGAAAGTGTTCGAAACAATTCATCAACCTCAATTCGACGCCGTGCAAAGGAGGTTGGACTTCAAAGAACAACTTTGGCCACAATTTTGCACAAGGATTTGAATTTATTTCCATTATAGATTCAGTTGACACAAGAGCTTCTTCCACAAGACCATTTACGCCGCCGTACATGTGCCAATAGGAAGTGACAGCTCGCCCATGACAACCCACCCCGATTTTCATGAAAAAATTATAATGAAAGACGAGGCACATTTTCATTTGAATGGCCATGTGAATAAACAGAATAGTCGGTTCTGGGCAATGGAAAACCCTCAAATTATTCATCAGTCAGCTTTGCATCCATTAAAAGTGACAGTCTGGTGTGCGATTTGGTCAGGAGGAATCATTGGACCGTAATTCTTTGAAAATGAAAACGGCGTAACGGCGAAATGTGAAAGAGGAGCGATATCGTGATATGATTGAAAACTTTTTAACGCCACAACTGCGTGCTTTGGGCTTGATTAACATGTGGTTGCAACAAGACGGTGCCACATCGCATACAGCCAGGATTACAATGGAATTACTGCGAGACCTCTTTCCACAACAAGTTATTTCAAGTGATTGGCCTCCACGGTCGCCTGATTTGACTGGTCTGGACTCCTTTTTGTGGGGATATCTGAAAAGCAAGGTTTATGCAAACAAACCAGATACGCTTGAGGAACTCGAACAAAATATTCGTGATGAAATTAATAAAAACCGCGCGTGAAATGTGTGAGAATGTAATGAAAAATGTGCTCAAAAGGGCTCGTCGCATTTGTGAGACTAACAGAGGCGGACATTTATCTGATATTATATTCGATACATAATTGCCGACATTAAATAAAACATTTATAAATATAAGATCCATTCTCTTTCATTTAATCAAAAATTATAAACAAACAAAGTTTGGACGGACATCCTGTATAAATAAAAAATAAACATAAATGATGTCGATGGAGGAAATATCACTAGCTATTGCAAAACTTACCAAGTACAAAATCGAGATAAATTAAGATATAAACACATTCACGACAGCAGGCTACACGGTACAATGTCGCTGACTTTTTAAAAAATTTTCAACTTTTTGCGATATTTCGCGTTTTTTGCAATGTGGGTGACTTTTTCTATTTTTTATTGTTTCATAAACTTTTCAATATTAAACATTTTATACTTCTCAGTGATTGGAAGTTTTTGCGAATTTTTGCAGTTTTTTGCGAAATTTTCGCATTCACATTTGTAACCCGTCTTAGAAGATTTTACGACTTTTTCTAAATTTTGCAACTTTTGGCAGAGTTTCACGTTACAAATAGAATTTTTTCATTACCTGGCCTCAATACAACCCTCTATAAAACATATAAAATTCAACACACATTTTAACACACTTTTGTATGAAAATTACCAATAAAAAATATATAATACTGTATAATTAGACGATTACACAACACATACGACGTTAATACGAGTTTGTGAATTGAACAATAAAGGCCTCATTAGTTTTTACTTTTCGTTGCCGTTCAGTTCTGTAGAAAATATTTCTAACTTACTTGTTCTGTGTCTGAACTTTTGGATGTGGACGATATAATTATGGGATTGAATTTTATAAATGTTTGCAAAATGTTTTTTATTTGACAAAAATATATAAATCATTAATAATTTGAATTAAAATAAAATATTCTGACTTTTAAAACAAAATTTGCAATATTTCATTCCACAAAAAACTAATAAATACAAACTCTTGGGTGTCACTTAACGTTGTATTCTATTTTCCACAGAATAGTCCGCAACAGAAAAGAACGAAAAAGTAACAACAAGCCACACATACAGTTTTTCAATTAAACAGAAACACAACAGCTGATTCATAACAGAACAGAACGTGCAAACTAATTATGCCTTAATAATAATTTGTGTACTTGAATAAGCAAATTTAAGCTGGGAAAACTTTGATTGAAAAAATTATGCCCCGTCAGTGTAGTCTGCAATGTGTTTGCTGTAAAAAGAATTTATATCTGATTTGTTTTTACTTAACCTCCACGTCATACGAGGGATAGCTGTCATAGCAGTATTTCTATTTTAATTAAAAACCCGCCAGACGCATTGCTATTTCAATTCCTTTTTATTTTTTGTACATATTTTAATTTTTTGCTCCTGTTCCTTTTAGTAACTCAGATCTTGAGCATGAGTTGAAAAAATATACTTTGTAGCTGTTCTGGTGTGCGTTTTTTTTATTTTATCTTTGTAGTATATAAATTACTGCAAGTACAAATTCTGTTTTGTGACTGTATTAGTTTGAATTTTTATTTGTATTATTTTTTTCCATGTTGTTCTACTCCCCCTACGCCCCTTTAATAACTTAAAGCTAAAAATAACTTAAGTTATAGAAGGCAAGAAAAAAATATATACATAGAAAAATTAGAACGAAAAATATTAAAATGCATGTTGGACACTTTGTTGGCACAACTATGTCAACTATTTTAACCTTAAGGCGTGGGGTTGGGTTTTATTTCTCACTTTTTTTGTGCATTTTGGCCTGCATGTTGGCACAACAGATTAAGGAAATTATTTTTTTAAGGTCTTTAAAGAAAAGTTTGTTATAAAAGCAACTACAATTTAACAAAGTGTGCAATTTAAAAGGGAAATTTATAAGAAAAGTTTTAACGAAAATTCTTATCAAGCGAAATTGTATAATTACGAGTAGTTGTTACAACTATATATAATTATTATTATTATTATTATTTATGTGTCTAATCTTGAGGAATATAATTCTAAGACTAGATTTGACTAGAGAGCACCAGCAACGTTGGCTATCACCTCTATGAATTATATATAAAAATTACTCCATCATAAAATAAGTTTGTTGGCAAAAGTCCTCACATGAGTATCAAATATTCGCGTACAAAAAAAATATATTTTAAATAGTACTTTTCTGACCTCCACAGTACTGAATTGAAATCTTTGTAATTTTTTATTTATTAATTAAAAACATATCGACCCCTGTGCGCGATGTTATCGTATGTTACAAAAACTAAATTTTTCAGGAGACCACTTTTATTACATATTTTTATTACTTATTAAACTACAAAACTGTTACATACGATAAAATGTGCATTGTGTTATCTCCATATCTATTATATTTATTGCTATATATTATTTTGTCAACAGATTAATTAATGGATTTAGAACCAGGGACAGTAATATTTATTCCTTTTTTCATAAAAGTCAGATGATAACAGTTATTTTTTATTTTTATTTTTTTCGAGCAGAAACGACAGTTATTTTTTTGCTTTTTATTTTTAACAGGAACTATAAATTTTTTTTAATTTTATTTTTTAGTGCAAAAATAAAAAATAGTGTAGAGAGATCCTTTTCAGCCCTCAAACTGATTCTAAGAGAGCGGTACAATTTGTCAGTGGACAATTTGGAAGCTCTAATGATAGTAAAACTAAATTCTGATGTTTAAAATATACTTGATATTGGCTCGAAAAAAATAAAAATTAAACAATTACTTTTATTTTTGATCGAAAAAATAAAAATCAAAAAACAACTTTTATTTTTGCACGAAAGAATAAAAACAAAAAAATTACTGGTTTTTTTGATCGAAAAAAATAAAAATCAAAATTTTAAAAAGCAACATATTTTATCACAAACTAATGCATAAGGATCAATATGGTATACTTGAATCCGTTTTCCGACATTTACTTCTATATGCTTTTTTTGTGTTAAAATTTCAAAATAAATGTTATTTTCGGTCCCTGTTTAGAACCGATTTACATAAAAAAACTCGATTTCGGAAAAGTGTAAGATACGATAATTTCGCGCACAGGGGTCGATATAATGAATTGTATTTGTTCTAGCGTTTATGTTAAATTATCGAAACAAACACTATGATTTTATCTGATACCAAACGTTATTCTTAATCCCTTTTCACACCAAGATAAAGGTTTGAGAGTAAATGTAAAGCTAAAGGCCTAATTAGTTTTTACTTTTCGTTGCCGTTCTCTGCGATTCTTTTCAGTAGAAAATATTTTTTAATTACTTGTTCTGTGTATGAACTTTTGAATGTGGATGTTATAATTATAGGAATGAATTTTGTAAATGTTTGCAAAAACTCTTTTATTTGACCAAAATATATAAATCTTTAATAATTTGAATTAAAATAAAATATTCTGACTTTTAAAACAAATTTTGTAATATTTCTTGGATGTCACTTAACTTATTCTATTTTCTTCAGAATAGTCCGCAACAGAACAGAACGAAAAAGTAACAACAAACCACACATACAGTTTTTCGATCGAAAAGAAACAAAACAGCTGATCCGTAACAGAATAGAACGTACAAACTAATTCTGCCTTTAGTCTAGACGATATGTTGAATCATCATACGTATGCTTACAGTCATATGCTCTAAATTAACAGCAAATGCCTCTACCAGCATATTCAATATGTTAGGCGTCTACACGATATGCTGAAAGTAACAAATTTTTAAGGGTCAACATATGCCAACAAATGATATGTCAACATATGAGTTAGCATATAATTTGAGTGTCTACACGATTTGTTGAATTTCGTATGATGATATGTTTGTTGAGTCGTGTGAGCATATGTTAAAAAATGTCAAATAAATTTGACACTACTCTTTTTTTTATTATTATGTAATTTGTATCAATTATCGCTCTTAGTGCAAAAAAATTAGAAAAATTAAGAACAAGTTGTGATAGCGAAGCAGTACAAAAAAAAGGTTGTACATAATTCACAAAAAATAAAAATAACAAAAGAGGGGAAGGATCCCTGTCATCGGAAGTAAGCTTTAAACTGACACTTCAAAAGTTCGATTTGATGCAATATTATTCATTACTCCTGCAGTGGCTGTGAATCGAACAAGTAAAACTCTCATATTTCGATTGAAATTTTTGCAATATAATAAGTTTTTACTCAACAAAACCTTTAAACAAATTGAATAAATTTATTTTTTTTTCTCTAAATAAAAACTGCACGAAATTTGACGATAAAATGCCTTGTAAAACACCAAAATAAACCTTGCCATGAATAAACAGTAAAACAGTAGCAGGCAGTGGTAGCATAAATTAAATAAATAAAATTCAATTTATTAATTCAATTTGTTTTAAAGGTAAAAACTGTGTTACAAAATGTAATAAAATATAATGAATTCTAACATGCGTTAAGGCACGAACGGTTTTCAAATTATGTTCGAGTTGCTATTAATATTCTTTCAAATTTATTCAAACACACTTGACTGCCGACTGCCTGAATGCATAATAAAACTCGTGTATTTAACAAACAGCTTAAGCGACTTAATTCGTCCTTAAAAAGAAATTAAGTAGACTTAGTGCCGGTTTTTGGGAAAATTAAAACAAAATTTGTGACTGAAGGCCGAGGCACATAGAATCCGTCGTACGTTATATGTTGCTTTTTTCAACTTTTTTATTGAGCTCAATATTCCATACAAAATTTTAATTTAATTATTTTTCAATAAGTATTAAATTGTTATAAATATTGAATAAAACTTAAAATGTAACACTGTTCACAAGTGTGTTTAGTGAGCAAATTTATCTACAGTGAGTGGCAAATGTGAATATAATATTCCAAAAAATACGTTAAAAGTATGGCGAGTAAAGTTGAGGGTAAGTTTATTAAATCTTAGTTTTATAATAAAAAACAAATAAACGAATTTCTTTTTTAAATAAATAGGTGTCAAAATTTAGAAGAAGAGAATGGACTGGAATGAGGGCAGTAAGGCAGCCCTTCTAGATATTTGGCCACATCTACGCAGAGATGACTGATGAGCTCATCCAGCAGGGTTATTCTTGTAGTCCACGGGATATACAAGTAAAGTTGCAGAACTTTACACAGCGTTACAGGTATTTAGTATATTCATATGTACATAAAAAACTTTATAAAAAATGTTTTAAAATTAATATTTTTGCAAAAAAGAAAAGGCGGCAATAAGAGTATCTGCTGGATCACCTTCCAAATGTCCACAATATGGAATTGCCTACCAAATTATTGGTGGGTTCAAGGCCAACTTGTTTGCATTGTATCTTGGTGCACCATCATCACTATTATCACCGTGTTCTCCATCTCCTAAACCGAGTACGTCGGCGTTTTTAGTACATAAAATTAATTTCTTTTTTAAATTCGAATTTGTTTCCATTTTTGTAATTATCAAAACAAATTTCAACGACCAAAATAAAAACAATTTTATTTTCTAACTTTCAAATGATTATTGAGTAGACTAAATTTAGTATATCTGAACACTAAAATAATTTTGTCAATAAACCGAATATTGACTCAATTAAAAATGCATGTCTGAACACAGTATTAGCAAATTTAAAAATCGATTAAAATTATCTAACTAAACGGCCAGACTTTTAATTGTTGTAAGTGATTAAATCATTTGTCCTAAACTTTCCTCAAAACCGAGTTGCATTAATTTAAAACATTTTCAAGTAAAATATATAAAGTATTGAGTACCCGGTACTCAAATAATCAATACTTATGATACATGTTCAATATTTATTGCATCAGTACTTACATTATTTTTGTGCTGTGCTGGCTGCCCGTTAATTAATAATTCGGGCATGTTTTATTTTCTTTATTATTTCACTTTTTACCAACATATCACGTATTGATATCACGAAGTATGTTACAATTTCAATATTTATCGCGTGATCAGTGATCCGCGTTCTGGATAGGGAATATTAGGCTATTTTGCGACATGGATTGCGATCCATCAATACTGCTTGCTATACGTTCAATATATATTGACCGCCATCCAGTATCGCGATATTTATGGAGTTTCTTTTTATTGTAATTTTTTATTTAATTCTATTTAATTTAGTTTTGTCACCACAACACAACACAAAAATCTAAAAAAAAACGAAGCAAAAAAACTGATAGTTGTCCAAATACTTAACGTAGGTTAAAAGCTGACCATCTTTAGAACTTTGCGTTGACGGAGACGAACGGAATGTAACAAAACTCATAAGAAAATCTGTATTTTAACTTCGCTGTCAGTTGAAAAAAGCAACGTATAACGTACGACGGATTCCATGTATGTAATTTTCGTATTGTAGGGCAGTTCTATGTACACGTTCAGTATACATATTTTGATACCTGGACTAGTGTTGTAAAAAGTGCCCTTATTGTTGCTTTTAATAAAACTTGTGTATCCAGCAGGCGACTCAATCGACCGCATTCTAGAAATTAATATTAAACATTTACAAATACATAAGAATATGAATACAAAAAAAACATTCTAAATAAACACCTTCTATGCAAAGCAAATTTAGCAAACAAACATGCACACTTTGTTTCTTTTTTCAAGTTGAAGCTGATACATACATGTGTAACAAATGTGCATGTGTTAGTAGCAGCTTTAAACGCTTACAGTTCCCTAAATATCGAACCGATATAAATAAAATTAAGATTGTGCACAGCCATGTAAAATCCCTTTTAAAAAAATTTAAATTTTTACAAAATCGGTTCAGTATTACGGCCGTAAAAGGGATATAAAAAAAACGCGTTTGCCTATTAATAATTTAGATTCTCACTAACAATTATGTGTACATCTCCACAAAACAGCCACTTTTAATCTCCGTAGATAAAAATATAAATTTTCGTTAAATACAATTGCTGGATGGCTGGAAGAATGAATAAATATTCAAGAAAAAAAAACATTAAACTGACTACACTGTAGATTACTTGGAGACACTAAAGTGACAGATGACTCAAAAATATATTTTGTAAAGATGAGTGCAGTGGCCGAAAGTTTTTCCATTGCGTTTCAAAATGTATTTAGAAGTGGAAAACCAGCTAAAACTAGATAAATTGGTATGAAGCAAGTAAATACCTAACCTAATCAAAGTAAGTGAAAGACAATAGAGTACACCGATGTGAATGTGTAGCTGTGCCTCTAAATACTCGTAAGTAATTGTTTTTCATGATGGCATGTGTTGTAGTGAATTTAAATCGCGTTACTTCATTTTAACTTTTTTTCGTTTTTTATTTAATCAAAATAAAATATTTTTATTTTTTACATGCAGCAGATTTTGAAATCGCTCACTAAACCCCACATAACATGATGGAGGTTGACGCTCCCAAAACTTTGTATAAATATAATTAATAATGGAATTTTACCCCGTTTACAACAATTTGTTAAATTTATTTTCTAAGAAAGAGGAATCGTCACTCACTCACACACACTATTTGTTTAGTTTCTTTATTCTGCCTAGAAAATGTTGTCTGTTTATTTATTTTAACATTTTTGTATCAAATAAAACTACATATTTATTTAGGCAACAAATTTCCACAAAGCCTGCCTACATTTTTGCGTATAAATTTGTAACCAAAGAAAAGAAAATTAGAAGAAAGGTAAAAGTTGCATGTTTCTGGCGCTTGCCAACTCACTTTGAAGACAAATACCTGAAAATTGTGTTTCATAAGATAAAAATATTCGAAGAAACAACAAATTGAACGCTTTCGATCGAATACTATTACAGAAATAATGAAACGTGATATATTTGGAATTCTATTTTGTATCGTCGTCAAGTTGAGTGTTGAGTAATATTGTCTTTCAGTTAATTTTTTTTTGTATTCAATTTCAGTTGAAAAATAAATGAAATTCACGATAAAGTACTCGTAACTTTAAAATAGTTTATAAAATTTTTATTTGATTAAATTGCATTTTTTAGCTTTTTAAAAAGTTTAATTTGCTTTTTGTTAACGAGAGTTTAACTCAATAACACAGAGCAACACGGAAAAAAGTAACCATATATGGCCGTGTCTCCCAGTTTTTCCAAAAGTCATGCACTTTTTTATGGGCCCCCAAAGATTTGGGGCCTGGTGTCATTTTTGCAAAATACTGATCATTTTCTCAGACTCATATCTTGCAAACCGAGTGAGTGGATCCGATACTGCATAATGATCCGCTATACCTTGCTTTCATATCAAAGTAAACAAAAGTTCGTTCTAACCCAACATATGATGAAGAATGTGAAATTCAATATTAAAAATCTCTCGTATTCTATTACAATTCCTTGATTGATAAATGACATTTGTGGCGAAATCTAAACAAGAGGATAGACGTCTATTGTTATGATTTACAAATACATAAAATAGGCAGGCGACATACTATTTGAACTCAAGCCATAAATTTTCATTTCAATATATACCTGAACTGTGTAGTTGAACAATTACGTATAAATATTAATTAGAAAAATTTATTAAGTAATTAATTCGTGCTGTAATGCAAAATTACTAAATAATCAAAAAAAAAAATCCGAAACTAGAAAATCAAACTTAAAACTATTAAAAAACTATTTATGGTTTTCGCATTCGCTTCAATAAAAATTATCTATCCTTTTTTTGTGATTAAAATTTGTGGGTATCCTTTGATTTTGATCATCGCGTCACATGGACGACGTTGCATTGATCCAATTAACTTGTTAAGCGTTTCCTTTGATTTTTCTTATGCTGCCATTCGCTTCTTAGCGAATCCGGCAAATCTTTCTTCTTGGTCAAATTTCGGGTTCGTGTTTTGCGATATACAACTAACTATTCCGAGATTTTCTATGGAATTGAAATCTAGCAGTTGCCCAGATCAGATTCTTTTTTAATACCTTTTGAAAAAGCAGCTTTAGAAAATGTACATTTTCAAAAGTAAGTACAATTTGGTGGGGAACTTCTTAAAAAGATACTTTTTTTAAAAAGAAACTTTTTCATGAGATCTTTTTTTAAGGTTTAAGGTTTAAGGTTTAAATTTATTTTTCCAAAAATCATTATAAAATTTAGTTAAATATTAAAAAACTAAAAACATTAAATAAAATTCCTTACATACTAACGCATTTATCAAAGACTATAACATTATAACAATAAAAAATTTGTACATTTAAAAATACATCCATCATACAATAAAACAAAAATCTTAAAATATATTCCCCAAAAAAGGAAATAAAAAAGGGAAGCTCTTAGAATAATACTTACTGAACTAAAGAACTTAAGACTAACTACTCACTAATAACTTAAAACTAAACAACAAAATAACAAAACAAAAAAAAAACAAAGTAAATTCACAATAAAAAGGGAATAAGAAATTAATTAAAACTATTGAGTAGTGTTATAAACCGTATCAACTATATTGAGACTATGAATCCTTTGATGATAAAATAGAAGGTCTGCACTTTCGCAAAGGAGTCCAGCTCCCCTGAGAGTCAACAAATCCACGGGTGAATAATACCGAGACATCTGAACAGCCTCCAGATCCCTATTCCTGCAAAAGCACTCTCTCACCAAAAGATTCTCAGAGGAACGCGCCCCTTCTAAAAATTTGATCGCACCGTCCACCATATAAACGTCTATACGACCAAAATCAATTGCCCCATAAATGGAGCTACACGATGGCCTACGGAAATCACCGTTCAGCCCAATGTAAGGTCTAAAACCAAGGCAAGCAACCAAAATCTTTCGCTCCCATCTTCTAAGCCTTTCCATTTGGGATGAAGAAATTCCAAACCAAACTGGAAAGGCATAGGAGACGAGCGGACGAATGATCTGGCGATACACCAAGAGGCGAACTCTTCTGACAAGACCACCCCTACGCTTGAGTACACCCTGATAAGCACCATAAGAACGTTTTGTTTTCTCCAAAACATCATCAATATGACGATAATACTCAAAGTTCTCATGAAAGGTGACCCCGAGGTACTTCATCCTGTCAGACACCAAAACCATTTCCCCTCCGACCCGTAAACATGGCACATATGACCTACAATTTTTATATATGAATTTGCGTCTACCCTTGAGCATCATAGCAACTGTCTTCCGCAAATTCAAATTAAGGCCCCACCTCGTAAAATAGCAGGCCAGCTCAGACAAATAACAGTTAACCCGATCATTAACAGCGCGTGCCCTAGCCCCTGCAGATGCAATTAGGATGTCATCAGCATACGCCAACAAAAGATCCCCTTGAGGAGGGCGTGGAATATCCGAAACAAAAATGTTGAACAAGACCGGCCCAAGCAACGACCCCTGAGGTACTCCCGCAGAGATTGAACGCTCACAAGAGAGAACATCACCAACCCTAACTCTAAACAACCGGTTACTTAGGAAGCTATCAGTCAAACGGCAGATGCCCCTGCCAAATCCCATATCCATCATTTTATACACTAGGCCATCATGCCAAACCGTATCAAATGCCTTGGCAACATCTAAGCTCACAGCCATAGTTGGGCATCTCCTATTCAGACCCCTGGCAACATAATCCGTAAAAACCATCAGCGCATGCGAAGGAGATCTTTTTTTTTTTTTTTTTTTTTTTTTTTTTTTTTTTTTTATAAAGCTACTTTTTTATAGATAAATTTTTTCTAAATGTCGTTTTATTAATATGGTACTTTTTTAACAAGACTCTTTTTTAAATAGATATTTTGAAAGTAACTTCCTTAAAAAGGTAGCTTTTACTTTTTTTTAAATGCTTTTTTAAAAAGTACTTTTTTTGAAAGTATTTTTTAAGAGCTACTATTTTAAGAATTACCTTTCTAACAGGAACTTCTTTAAGAGGTACTTTTTTACGAGGTACTTTTTTAAAAGGTACTTTTTTAAAAAATATTTTTTTAAAAGGTACTTTTTAAAAATTACTTTTTAAGAGGCACTTTTTACAAGGTATTTTTTAAAAGGTACTATTTTTAAAAGGTGCTTTCAAATTAGGTACTTTTTAAAAAGGTACTTTTTAAATTTTGAAAAGGTACTTTTTAAATTTTAAAAAGGTACATTTTAAAAAGATACTTTTTTAAAAGGTACTTTTTTAAAAGCTACTTTTTTAAAAGCTACTTTGGATAAAGGTACTTTTTTAAAAGCTTCTGTTTTAAATGGTACCGTTTTAAAAAGTATTTTTCTAAAAGGTAATTTTTTGTAAAAGTTACTTTAAAAAAATATTAAAATAGCACCCACCCCAGTCTTACAGCGATTTTTAACTACACAAAAGAAATTGGCATGCGAAAAAAACATGAATGGCGAGGCTTTGAGAGTAAAAAAAACATGTTAATATTTGAGACGAGATCGCGACAAAAAAGACAAGAAGAAAATTGTAAAATATTTATGTACACTTTTACTAAGAAACAATTGTCTTGTACTTATTGGTGGATTGGAATTGTAAATGAAACCAACCAAGATTTATATTGTCGTCTGCTGTTCTAGAAAAAAAAAGAAATCAAAAGAACAAATAAAAAACAACTTTATTTGAATTTAAGAAGAACAAACAAAAAATATGTAACAACAAATGTTGCATGTTAGATTCATAACCAACATTATTAACAACAATATAATTTTAACGAATACAACACACCCAACACAAACTCATTCCAACGCACTGCAACAACGAAAAAGAATCTAATACTTTTTATAATTCTCTGTCTTTTGTTTTTTTTTTATATTTTACTGGGCTTAAAACAGGCATGGAAAATAGAGATTTTCAAATGCAATTTAAAGAAAAAAGTGCTTTTTATCATTTAATGTACACTTTTATAATACACATGTTCATCATAAAGATTCTCAAGTTAAATTGCTGTCAATTTGACCAGGATTCCCAAAATATTTCTGAGGTCTAGCGGTGACCGGTACTGACTGTGCTGATATATATTTGTAGTTTTTTGTATAATTTTGTATTTTTTCCCAAGACAACATACCCCAAGCAGTACATTATAAGAACGTGTTTCTCAAGCAGCGTCCAATGCAGCCTGAGATTCGTCCATATTTGCTACCAACAATGGGATACTCCTCAAAAACCATGATTGTTTTTACGAGTTTTTAACGACAAATTAATTTTATATGAATGTGGGAAAAGTGTATATTTTATTTTTTTTAATTAGAGATGGGATCGTGAGTGAATTTTCACACGCGCTCATTCACGCCCCGATAACAAATTTTACTCAAACCTTAGTCACTATTACCGAAACTCATGCTCACGAAACACTTTAAACAAAATTTAAGAAAAGTAAAAATTATATGACAAAAATTACAATGAATACAATAAACCACGAAACAATCGTGCTAGAGATCCTCTCATGCACGCTCACTCACGCTCAATTTTATTATATTCGCGCTTATGCAAGCTCACATCATTGAAACAACAAATTAATCACTATCATGCGTGATCACGTTAATAACGGTGGGTGCATCTATAGACTTGTGGATAGTACGCTAACCTCTTAATCTTAGTGTCGCAGGTTCGATTCCTGCCAAAACCCTTAAGCAGTTTTTCTTTGCGTGTACGTTCACAGATGGGACTATTCGAACTCTGAAAAATATGAGTCCATAGAAACGATTTAATGCTTCACATAGAAGTACATTTAGAACAATGGTGTTCAAATATATTTTGCTGCTGAATTGGTGAGAGAATTTGACAGTGACACGAAAAAGTTTGCTTCTCTAAAAAAAATTTCAATACTTTTTGCTTTTTTAAAATATTCACTTTTTTAATTTTTAAACAGCAAAATGTATTGAGAATTTTTTTAATTTATCAAGTAAACAAATAGAAAATTCAGTGTAAACTGCGCCATTATTTGAAAATTAAAATTAAGATTTTTTTAAAAGAACAAACACAAACCGCGATGCCATTTTGACTTATCTGCAGAAACATACAGGGTCTAGGCAGGAAGCGAACAGGCGAGCCCCCGACTAATAGGCTAGTACGCTATCTACTAGTTTACGGGGCTCCCAATTGTATCCGCAAAAACTCAAATAAAATCTTTCGTAAAAGTGTTGCGAGTTTATTTTGTTACGTTGTTTTGAACGAATAAATTTTAATTACGAAGAATTAGAAATTTGCTGAAGGAATAAATGAAAGAAGATTTAAAGTATTTTTTTTATTTTCTTAATTTCAACATCATTTATTAATACAGACGCTAAGCACGTTATTTCGTTGCTGTCTCATCATCATCAAAAAAAACTAGATGTGTCGTCTAAGCAATTGATTAAGAAATATATGAAATAGTGTGGAAATATAGAATAAAGCCCGGCTGTACTCCTGAATAAATCTTGATGTGATCTAACAACTCGTTCTAGCAACTCGTATAGTACATTCCCTGAGAAATCTTGATATAAGCCAAGGGATGTCATTAAAAAATCAACGGGATAGTCCCACTTTAACCGCCGCATTCATCAAACATACACATTTTTTGGACTCAAAATTATCCAGCGTGAAAAAAATCCAGTTGAAGAAATGTTGTATTTTACGCCTCTTTTTTTTAATTGTTTCTGATTTTATGTTCATGTATGTATGTTAAGTTGGGCGACTACTGCGGTTCTTTGTCCATCACAAACTGCTGTAATATCGTTATTGTACTGAATTTCCCATGTCTGGTATAAAAGAAAATTGAGTAAATGAAAACCCAACAAGTTGTTACGCAAAAAGGTGACTGAGTGATTACTGGGAAGAAAGAGCAGACTCAGTCATGACACCAACTACTGAAGAGGGCAGGGGAAAAATATGAAAAAAATTGTCTACCTTTAATAGAAAGTTGATTAAAAGAAAATACAAGTTTTGCGGAAAAAAGTTGCTACACCAGTATTGGCAATTAGATATTTTCCGAGTATTTTTTGGTGCTTTTTAGTAATTCATAAAAAGACAAATACTCGTATTCTAAGTACCCGGCTTATTGTTGACAACAAAATACAGGTCAAATATAGCGGGGAAACGGCCGTTTTGGCAGCACTGCTGCTGTGGCCGAAAGTGTTAAGCACAATCCAAGAACGTTCAACTTGTTGCTGGAAGGGATATCTCAGTCAGTGGCACGCTCTAACACAAAACATGTACTAAAAACTTATCTAAGTTAACGAAAACTCTTATTTGATTTTTACCTTAGAGTTGTTCAAAAGGCTTAAACGACTTGTGTACGAGTACGACAGATGGTACACAATTTACATTTATATATCGTCGCCGATTTTTACAAAACGTATATCATTTCACAGGTATCTGCTTGCAGTTATGCACAATATATATTTTATTAAAATCGGTTCAGTATTGTGCGTGCTATAAGCATTGAAAATTGCTACTATATTACGCATGTTTATATATACATATGTATCAGCTTCAAGGTAAAACATAAAACATTAACAGCTGGAGTTTCAACTGTTTATTTTACTTTTTATTACGCGGCTGTTTTTTGTTTTAGTAGAGTTGACAGCACTGCGTGGGTGTAATTATTGTTTAGAAAAAGTGCTGCAGTTGGGAGGGGAGGGATAACTTGGGAAAATATCTGCTAAAAATATAAAAAGGTATTCTCTTGCATAATTATCGCTTTAGAGCTCAAAGAAGAAATTTGAAAAATGTTACTAATCTTATTGAAAAACAAAAACGAAGAAACGTTGCAGAAAAAAAAGAAAAAAAATCCAATAGTCTTATGAAAATGCGAATTTCTCTTTCATGTTCTACTTAATAATATCTGAAAAGAACATCAGACAAATACAACATATTGCTACTAAATATGTATGTACTTGAAGTACTCAGACACAATTAAGACGGCACAACTACAAAGGAAAAATGCATTGAAATATGTTACAAAGGATTTTTTACGAATACAAATAAGCAGCAGCCATATTCTGTAGTTGTTCTTGTAGCTAAATTTAAATCTTGGTTGCTAAAATGCTGAATGAATACAAAACAAAAAAAATTAGCGATGACATCAAACGCTTAAATGGCGGTGAATTCAATTTTTAAGATATTTCCAACTTGATGGTTACACACGTTACAAAATTGCATTCTTCGCCCAAAATCGCTAAATCGACTTTATTTTTAGCGATGTAGATTTAGCTTTAGAGAATTACAGAATAGGGCAGCCATCCGGTCGTATAAAACTGAATTGAGAATATATAAATGATACTTCTTGAAGTTATAATTATACACAAAGTTAGTCTGTCCTGATGAAGATAAAAAGAAACAGACAATGTTTAACGAGTTGGCTGTGAAAACGTTTCCGGCACTGCTAACAGCTTTTGTAAGCTGAGCTTTTATGACGCCAGAAATAACAATACGCCCACGTTAAGAATATGATAATTATTATATTATCTCTGATCAGCCATCATGTGGTTTTTGGCTAGAACAAAGCTTACTTACTCTTATTAAACCAGTTTGTAAATTTTTATCTATTTTAATACTGAAAGCTAATTGTGGAATCAAACTTCGTGTTGCCAAGTTCCGGCCACACAGTGTGTATTATTACACGAAACGAAAAGCTGTTTTTACCGCCGTCATAACTTTGCTCCACTTTATCATAAAATAATGAAACTGGAAACATAAGATCTCCCTACAGAGGTAATTTCATAGGCAAAGTTGTACCACAAAGGCTTCCCGAGATATTAAGGTGTAAAAAGTGTATATTTCAGTACATATTCATTCACTCACTCACTCACTCACTGACTCATCAATATTATTGGACACTTCCACTACAGCTAGAGAGCTGAAATGGAGTATACAGGTAGGTCCTGGCGAGCAATAAGACTTTAAATTAAAAACAAATTATATATAAATACAAAAATAAATATTTATACATAAATAACTTAGAAAAAAGAAGTGAGATCCGCACAAAAATATAAATGTTAAAATATGGTCAAGTTCCTATCGAAAAATTTCGGCCGGAAAAAGTACTGAGATCAAAATAAATACCAAGTTCATTTTTAAGGTAACCTGTAAGCTTGACAATATTTTATGCCTTTTTAATCTAAACTTGACTTATTGTTGCAATTAATTGTTAAAGCTTAATAGCTTAAAAATGCTATAAAATCGACAATTCTTAATGATTTTCAAAATGCAGGCTGGCAAATTTCATAATAAACAACAATTTGAGAATGTAAAATATATTTAAATATAACAAAAAATAAATATTTTGCCGTCACAAGGTTGACAAATCCCGCCAATTCTGCTTACTTTCAAGGACTCTTGCTAATTTAGGGCCGTTAACAAAAAATATATTAACTTGAAGTTAACACTAAACGCGAAATTTGATTTTTAATTTTTACTTACAATTAACTGAAATATTTTTTGAGTTTGATTTCTTAACTGGAAAAAAATCATGACATTATAAAATTAATTTTTTTTTGTTTATTTTAAAACTATTTTTCACAAATTGTTAAAACAAAAGAAGTCATTGAAGCTTTTTTCCTCTCAAAAAGGCAAATTTTTGTGCAGAAATCGTATTAAGATGTGGTTGGTTGATGGTGCTCTTTACATCTTTTTGCATTTCTCAAAAATAAATTGTTGATGTGATTCACAATAGTAGATAAAACTAAGTTAACAAAAATTTTTTATTGTTAACGAAAATGTTTAACTATAAGTTTAAAATTAAGTTTTGACTAACTGGCAGTTAATAAACGTACAAATAAAAAAACTAGCATAACTGAACTTTGTGTTAATGGGGGTTAAAAGGCTTTAAGTATACATACTCTCTTTTTAAGTTTGATTAATTTCCCAAACTTCATGTGAGAACTTTCTTCTAAAATTGTACCTATTCTTTTCATAAACTTTACAAACATTATCAGCCATATAAAGTTTAATTTGCGTTAAAAAAACCCCCAGTCAAAGTTTGTAGCAGTCATTAAATGAATTTATTTATCACCCAATCATATCACAATCACAAGGTATGATTAGGTTAATCTATCACAAATAATAATTTTATTAGTAGTAAACTGATTAAAAACAATTGAAAACAATAACAAGAATTTTTGAAAATGTGTGTTAAATATCCATAATTTAAAAGCACCTGGCTAGAAATAAATACTATCTCAAGTATTAAAGACTTTGTGCACTCAAACTCAAACACCTTAAATGTGTTTTTATGAGTCGCATTTTGTTTTCGAGCATTCAATTCCAACGAAAATGGAAATATTACAAATTTTTCATTCGTTCTTTCATTTATTTATTTTCGCTTGAAAACGGATTTGTTAGTAACGGTTTTAAAAAAGCTATTACCCCATCTAACTAACTAACCAGCCAACCAACCAGCCAACGAACCAAACATCCATTCAGCCAACCGTTTAGCCAACTGCCGCAGCAATCTGCCTGTTAAAACACAAAACAGTACATAGTATGTACATTAGGGGTATAACTTATTCCCATTTTTTGCAAATATTTTGAAAACTATTTAAAAAAAATATATTAATTTTTTCCGATTTTCGAAAAAGGTCACCCACAAAACGCGGTAAAGTTGGAAAATTATTTTTTTTTACTTGTACGTATACATTTAGCCAAAAACTTACACACACACACATTAAATTTGAAATTTATGTCCTTTAATAATTAAGAAACTTTTTAACTTCTTTTTAATTTATTGCTAAAATATTAAAATTTGTTTTTATTAAATTTTTTTCTTTAGGGATGTTAGAAAATCGCTTTTGTGGATGAGGTTTTTGTTTTCAAACGACCCAAAAACATTGTTTTCGTAAATAACACAATATTCGCTATCGCGAAGTGAAAGGGCCACAATTTGGTTGTACCCCTAATGTATATATATATATATATATATATATATATATATATGTGTGTATATATGTTTAGTTAGAGCATTTAGTAGTTTACATTTTATGTGGCTGAGAAGGAAAATTGTTATCTCCAGGTGAGCAATTTTAAATAAGTGCTTTAACTCAGTAAAAATAGTTTAGGAATACATATTTCGGGATGGCATTCCCATCCCTGCAATGTCTTTTTGAAACACTTAAATTTTCATAGGAAATGTTTACAAACACACTTAAGCATTAATGTAGATATTTCATCTAGTGATAGCAAACTGAGTTTTTAAAGAAAAAATTCTAATTTGATAAAATTTGAGCAAAAATAAAAAAATTTAAAAAAAATTTCCACAAAAATCGAAGCTACAAAAAATTTACTTAAAACTATTCCTAAGAATTCGAATATTCGCCATAACAAATAACAAATGCAAATTTCATCAAAAAAGTCAAGTTCCACCAAAAAATCGAAATTCATTATAAAATAAAAATCTCATTAAAAAATCAAAATTTTACAAAAACATCTGAAGAATTCAAAAAACAAAATACCATCAAAAGATCAAACTTACCTTAAAAAATAAAGTTACCGAAAAGTAAAATTTCATTTAAAAAAATCCAAAGTTCATCAAAAACGCTAAAAATTCAATAAATAATTAAAGTTTCATCAATAATTTAGAGTCTATAAGAAATCTAAATCTGTAGAAAAAATAAAAAGAAATTTAATCAAAAAATAAAAATTGCATAAAAAATCAAAGATTCATAAGAATGCAAAATATCACCAAAATCAATATTTAAAAATCAACTAAAATTTCATCAAAAACTTAATATTTCATCACATTCAAAAAATTCATCATCAAATAATCGAAATTGCAGCAAAGAAATTAAATTTCATCAAAATTTCACAAAAAATGTCAATATTTTACGAAGATATCTCAATTTCGAAAAAAATCAATCAAAATCACAAAATCATACAAATAAATAAATCTTAAACAAAAATAAATTAAAATTTCACAAAAATTTAAAAAGTCTTAAGGAAATCAATTTTTCAGCAAAACATTACAATTTCATCAAAAATTTAAATTTTTTAAAAAAGTCTAAATTTTAGCAAAAATTTCAAACACCTCAAAACTTTAAAAATAAATCGTATTCCCATCAAAAATCTCGATGTCGTACAAAAAATCTAAATTTATATATAAAATTTCAATAAAAAAAATCTAAATTTAAAGAAAATAAATTTCAACAAAAAATCAAAGTTTCAGAAAATAATCTTTAACCTAGTTTACAGCAAAAAGTCCATATTTTAACAAACAAATTAAAAAATCTCACAGAAAATTAAAGACTCAAAAAACCAAAATTTAAGAAAAATTTTATTTCCACAAAAAGTTTCGTAACAAAAAATCAAAATTTCATAAATTATAAATTTAAAATTGAAATATCAAAATTTCAATAAAAAAATTAAAATTTGGACAGAAAAAAATTAAAAATCTTAATTTCGTCAAACACAAACCATTTCGTAAGAAATACAAATTTCACCATAAAACTAAAATTTCATTAATTTAAAATTTTACAAAAAATATCAAAATTTCAATAAACTTAATTTAAACAAAAAATCAAAATTTCGGCGAAAAAACTAATATTAAAAAAAATCTTTATTTCATCAAAAATCAACATTTCGTAAAAATATATAAAAATTACATCATAAAATTTTAACTTAAAAAAAAATATATCACAATTTCAATAAACTAAATTTATGCAAAAATACAAAACTTCGCCGAAAATATTAATAAAAAAAATCTTTATTCTATCAAAAATCTACATTTCGTAAAAAAATTAGATTTTTTAAAAAATTACATTTGAAGAAAAACGATCAGTTTGTTTTTTTTTTTTTTTTTAAGAACAAACACAAACCGCGAAGCCATTTTGGCTTGTCTGTAGAATCGAACCTGTCTAGTACTTTATCTTCAAGCCTACGAGGCTCCCGTAAAATTAAATTTTTAAGAAAAATATCACAATTTCAATAAACTAAATTTAAGCAAATAACTTAAATTTCGCAAAAGAATCTAGATTACAGCAAAAAGTGAATATTATAAAAAATTCTAATAAAAATTTCATAATTTGTAAAAATCTAAATTTCAAAAATATCAAAAAATCTAAATTTCAGCCCAAAACAAAAACTAAATTATATGTTTTGTAATTTCAGACAAAAATCAAAATTTTACAATAAATTTAAAATTTAAAAATATATATATCGAAATTTCAATAAACTAAAATCAAAAAAAAAAAATTAAATTTCACCAAGAAATCAAAATTTAAAAAGAAAACTTTCATTTCCTCATTTTTCAAAAAAAAATTCAAACAAATTTTTCAATTGACAAATAATTTTTAAAACAAAACGGAAAAAGGAATTCTTCACTAATAATTTGTTAATTTTTGTTATTTAAACTTCCTCCTGAAGAAGTTTCCCAAAGGGTAATGCAATATCTAGATAAAATAAATTCGGATGATTTTTATAAAAAAGTGACCTCAAGCTTAATTTAAAGAATAATATAAATACTTTCAAAACATTTTATAAAAAAATCGAAATCTTAGAAATTTTTCAAAAAATCAAGATCAAGATTTTATCGTAAAATCAAAGTTTCAAGAAAAACATCAAAATTTTAAGAAAATAAATTTAAACAAAAAAATCTATATTTCACAAAAAAAAAAACAATTTGTAAAAAAAATCAAAATTCCATAAAAAAATATTAAAAAATTTCATAAAACAATAAATTTTTCATTCACAAATTTCATAAAAATTTCACGAAAAAGTTTTTAAATTTTCAGAAATAATTGAAATTTCACCAAAAGATTTGCCTACAAGAAAAATTATGTTCACCAATAAATACATAAATTGATAATTCACTATTAAAAGCAAAATTATACCAAAAATCTAAATCTAGCTAAAAAACAAAAAGTTTTTATTTGTTTGGGGGTTGGGCTAGTCTACGTGCTTTTCATTGGTGCGTGTGCTAATTATCAGTAGACCTTGAACCATATTCTCATTGAAGCTCATTATTTTCCATTAATTTAATTATTTCTGGGCAGCAAACTTAAAATTAAAACCACAACGCCCAGAATTATCTGATCAGCTGCTGTTTGCAATTCCGCACGAACTAAGTTGTGCCAGAAACATGTTGTGGTTGAAAAAATAATGCTGTCAGAAACATTTCGTATGTTTTCACAAGATGGACCATGGTGGAATAATACAGGTGGTGTCGAAGCTGCAACAACACTGCTTTTAGGTTCGAAGCTGTCAAAACGCATAAAAGAAAAATGGCAAAATGGTTGCTTTTTCTGTTCAATAAAGAATTTTGTTTCATTTCCTTTTCTTATTTGCATTTGAAACAGGCGATAAAGTGTGTTTTTTTTTATATGGACTTTTGACAGCAGTTCGCATGAAATGATGTACAGATGATGATACAATAATTTCTAATAAACTCACTATTTCAAAAAATCATTCAATTGCAAATTCTCTATAAAAAGGGCAAAATATGTCACACTTTTTTTATAAAAGAAAACGTCATTATTCAAAAAACACATTGAACATTATTGATATAAGCAAAAATAAGTGCTTTAATTTTGTGCGGCACTGTGTAAGTATAAATGCATCGTAGCTTTCTAATGTATTGATTTAATTTTTTTTTCATCTTCTGAAACCATATTGTTTGTATACAAATAAGGCGCAAAGATGGGAAGGCTCAAAGTTTTAACAGTTCCACAATATTTTAAGCGGCCTTCATGCTTATTGGGGGTACATGATTTTTCCATTCTTTATGACTAAGCCAGAGATAAAAATAGAAAGCTTATTGTCAAAAAGTAACTCTGCTGTCGAATAACAGATCTAGAGAATTTATTAGTGAGTGACACATTTTGTTATTGCTCATCCATACGATTCAAATGTGGCATATTGTGCACTTCAAGCCTTTGCATCATCTATGTACGAGTATGTACTGTGGGTTTTAGTTATGACAGCTCTGTTTGGTTTACAACTGAAACCCAACTCGAACTTTCGTATCTTGCTGTTGATCTATAATTTTATACTTATGAAATTTTGTAGTTTCAAAAGCATAGAAAGGCAAAAATAAAATGTGTGTTAATAATGTTGCTTTGTTCGTTTTCTTTTTTTTCATTTTTGTCTAAAAAGTGCTAAAAGCATAATGCAACAAAAAATAACAAATACAAATACATTAAGTAAACCGTTAATAGAAAAACCAGTTACGACTTAAAGTTCATTAGACACTCACTCTCTGTTAAGACTTATTAAGTCAAATTAGAAGAATTTTTATTATAATGGAGGGAAAACTTTAACAGACATTTTCTTCAAAAGGAAGTTTTGTTTATTTATGAAAACGCTTAAAAGGAGTTGTTTTGTATTTATTTAGAGATTTTTCAAAGTTATTTTTCAAGAGTAGAAATCGTGCTTAAGAAATTGTTTTTGATGCAATAAGTAAATTTATAAAATACCTACGAGCAGAAGATAGAAGAAAAAAATAAAAAATATGTATAAATAAATATCAATCATGATGAAATAAACAGGTGGCATTATTAGGGCTACAACTACAACAATACAACAAAAAAAGGAATTTTTGTTTCTGTAAAGTTTAAGCTCTTGTCAAAAATTATTGTAAACAAAAATGAAATAAAATAAGTTAACAGAAACCATTAAATTTTTGGCACCCTACAAATGAGCAAGACAAGGAAGTGTGGATTACTTTGAAAGTATTGCGGTCCATATACAAATAAAAAAAAATACAAATGTATAAGTACACACAGAAAAAAAGAACCAATGTAAAATCAACATGAAGAAATGTTGATATCCAACTGAATTTACTTTTAACATTGTTTTAAGTTAAATCAATGGTTAAAATTGTTAATTTAGTATTAAAATATGTTGACTTAAAATTAATCACATTGAAATAACAATGTACATTTTAAAATTTTACCTTTAATATCATGTTAAATTAACAGGAAACGCTTATTAAGCAAAATTGTTAACCAAACTAATTGAATCAACCTTGTTTTAGTTGATTTTACAATGATTTTCTGTGTGTACCTATAAGAAATTATTGAAAATTTTAATGAAAAAATAAACACAAATTGAACAAACAAAAGCTTGGATATTTTGTAAATATAAACTAGAGATGGGATCGTGAGTGATTTCTCACTCACGCTCACGATAAAAAGTTTTACTCATGCACGTCCTTATATTTTTGGCTCCCGTTGATGCATGCTCACGTGAGTAGGCAGAAAAGTTACGCACAATCACGAAAACTCATACTCACGAAATAATCACGAAAAAAAATTTTAATAATTAAAAAAATATTATTATTATCACTGATACAATCTGCTAATCTGATGAATAGACATGTACGCTAGAAAATAATTTCTTTATATTTTCTTAAAATGTTCGTGTTATAATAAATATTGCACCGATTACCAACAAGAAAAAGAGTTGAGTAGAGTCAAAAGTGTAAACATATTTCAACACTATATTGATTTGCAATCACCTGTTTCCTTAATCTTACTAATTTTTAAAAATTTTCCGTTCGCATACTTTTTTGGGGCAACAGTTTTTTGTGACAGTAAATTTTTCAGTTTACTGAATAATTACTCATTTACTGCATTTTACAGTAAAAGTACTCGAACGCAGCTAATGATAGAGCAAAAAATTATCTCTTATATCTCTTTCTTGTCAAAACATAAAATTGTCTTAATTACTCATGAATTCATTTTAAAGTTACACTTACATATCAAATTCAGTTTCATTCCATTTAAAAAATTTTATGTATTAAAATATCATTTACGTACCTGTAACGAAAAAAAACACAAAAATAATTAATTAAATCTCTTAATGTTTTTCAACTCAATTATTTCTAATTTGTTTAAATAAAATAAAAATAATTATGCTAAAATCCAACGGCCATCCCATTTAAACACCAAAAAAGAAATTTAATTAACAAGTTTTAGGTGTTTAAACTTAACAAGTTTCTGCTATTTACAAATGCTTTTAAAATTATAAAAAGCTGTTGTCTCATCTTCATTCCTCTTTAAGAAAACATAAAAGAAAAGTTAAAGCAAAAACTTTGTGTCAGTTTGTTGAATTGCTTACACAGAAAAAAGTAAATATTTAACAAAAAATAAACAGAAATTCAATAAGCCCGGTATTTAATAAAAATATTAGTTATGTTTGTTGAAACAAAAATACACTCGAATGACCAATATCCGAAAAAATCTTCGACTTACGGAGGAGACTTCGAATTGTAGGATTTATTTATTTAAAAACAAAACAATTGCAATTACGATAAATGATGAATAAGACACAGAAAATAGCATATAACAAGTAAGCGATAGTGAAGTAAAATATTCTGAAATTAGTGACTGAAAATGTACTTTTTTATATAAAAAATATACACTCTAAATTGTGCCCATCAGTTGTAGTTTGCAAATATAAAATAAATTTTCTACATCATTTCTGGAAGGATCCGAAAAAGTTTCTTCTATCGAACACTCGCCGTTCTGCTTAAGATGGGATCCCCTGAATAAAACAATAAAATTTAATTCAAAACAATACAATTAAATAAGTCTATGGTGACACACACGACGATTTTATTTGCCCAACTTTTTCAGAATTTTCTTTTGAGATTGCTTTTATGTTCACACACGACAATTTCTTCGGCAATTTTTCTGTTTTGTTTATTAAGCTATTGCATAGATTTTATCGCGGGCTTTGAGCGCGGCGACCGAATAAAGAAATTCCGTAACGAAAAAAACCTAACACTAAGTTTGTTTCTTAAGTCTTTTGTTTTTTTTTCAATCACGTGAGCGTGCATGAATGTAAGTATAAAGCAATTGGCGTGAGTGAACGTTAGTGAGCGTGAGTGAACGTGAGTGACTGTAAGTGAACGTGAGTGACTGTAAGTGAACGTGATTGAGTGTGAGTGAGCGTAAGTGAAAAACCTACGCTAAAAATTTACTAATCGGCGCACACTCACGCTCACTCACGTTCACTCATGCTCACAATTCGTAATCTTGATTCGTAGGTTTTTAAACGATATTATCTTCTCATTTAATAAAAGAAAAAAAATTGTTTTCCTATCGGTCACCACGCTCAAATAAAAAACTTGAATTAATGTAAAAAAATACGGCATAAATAAATAATTATAATTGCATAAGTTGATAAAAACTGCAATGCAATAGCTTTGCCGCGGCAGTCCACGAGTGCCACACGTCTTTTTTCTTACAATTTGACATTTTGTACGTTAGCCGTTAAGAACAATAATAAAATTAAATGCATATATAAATTAATTTAACTGGTTAATCAGCTACTCATCTTAAGCCAGGTGATTACCAAAGAAACCTTAAGAAATGAAAGGGACTCCTTATAGGAACTAAAGGAATTAATAATAGTATTGCGGGCGGTCAAATTAACCGACCCATGTTGGAAAAAAATTGTGGGATCAAGCTTCAAGCTAACGCCTTAAAAAAATAATAATAATAATTTTGTAAACAAAACAGGATTGAGATAAAATTTCATTTTCAAAAGTTCTTTTCGAAAAAACTGTAAGCGAGCGCTTTCAAACAAACAAAGAATTTTGAAATTCGATTCACCAATAGATAAGTTACACGATAATCAATATTTTGGGCGGCCAAATCGCCCGTGCGGTTTTCAGGCAAAGAAATTAGCTGCGTTCGAGTACTTTTACAGTAAAATGCAGTAAATGAATAATTACTGAGTAAACTGAAAAATTTACTGTCACAAAAAACTGTTGCCCAAAAAAAATATGCGAACTGAAAATTTTTAAAAATTAGTAAGATTAAGGAAACAGGTTATTGCAAATCAATATAGTGTTGAAATATGTTTACACTTCTGACTCTACTCCACTCTTTTTCTTGTTGGTACTCGATGCAATATTTATTATAACATGAATATTTTAAGAAAATATTAAGAAATTATTTTCTATAATCGTTTCCGTGTGTTTATTTTCATTTTATTTGATTTTGCTAATTTGTGTCTGATTAAATTTATTCAAAAGTATGTGATTATTTGTTTTTGCTATTGATTACCTTAAAAACAAGTACAGTACTAAGTAACCATATAGTTAGCATTTTCACAACTCCAAAGAAATAACAAAATAACAACGAAAATGGTTTCTACTACAACTTTTTTCTTTTAAGAGGCATATGCCTACATGTTTAACGTTTAAAAATAATTAATTATTCACTTTTTATTATTTATCATTTTATTCTTTCCAATTTTCTTTTTTTTTAATAGCTTTTCCACAATTACTATACTTTTCGTTTTCTAATTTTTGTTTGTTTACCTTTTGAATCATATGTTTTTTCTGTTTTACTAAATTTTACTACAAGAAATTTCTGTAGTAAAGCTTTCAATTTGTGTTCTCATTTACAGTAACTTGAGTAAACGAACGCAATTTAGTAAAATGCAGTAAAGTTCAGTAAAATTTTTTAAAAAATTTTGGGTACTCGAACACACTTATTATGGGATCATGCTGCAAGTGAATGCTTTCAAACAAAAAAAAATAATAAAGAAGTTCACTGGTAGTGGCGCGTACAAACATAGAAAAGTAAAATAAATAAACACGAATTGATAATCTCCTGCTTTTTTTAAGTCGCTTAAAAATAACTGATTATATAAAATCTAAGTCCGTACTTAGTTGTAGTTTAGATTTCAAATCAATATTAGAATCCGAAAGTATTTATTCACTTAAAAATTAGTGAACGGCAACTTTTCAAACGAACTACAATCAATTACTGCAAAAATATTTCGAGTGTAAAAACATTCAATTATTTTTCGAAGTTCAAAATATTAAAAACAAAAAACACTTCTCAACCGATCTTTCTTTTACAAATTTCCTTAATGAATTTTATGCAAATATATTATTCTGCACTTTTGTTTCATTAATTTTTTTTCTGTTTGTTTTTCTTTTGTCGCTTTATTATTTCCAAACTGCCAAACTCGTTTCCCATGTGATTTTGGTCGTTGCCAACATGGTTTTTGCATCAGTTTTCTTGCAGCCATCCTGCTTAAAAGCCATTGTCATCCATGAGCTTTTTGTTCATTTCTATTTTCGATATTCATTCGATGTATCAATATTTTATTCATTTACTGTCCAAAACAAAATATCGTTTTTTGCGAATTTGTTTTTCAGCAATAGAGTCAGTCACAAATACAAAAACATTCGCGTTGTATCTGGTGTCTGTTGTATGAATATTGAAATACAAAACTGTTAATATGCCAAGAGAAATACGAGTAGTAACAAAAAACAAAACAATTTCACAAAATCGTACGTGCAGCAGCAACAACAACAACAACAAACAATATTTTCCACAATTCGCATCGAATCAGTGAACTGATGAAAATCTGTATTTAAAACTGAAGATTTTGACTCAAAGAAAAATACTCCGCAACGGCCACATTTAAAATAGAAATAAAATGAAGAAATACTGCGTAACAAAATTGAAGCGGCAGATTAATCTGCGCTAAATTAATTTTTCATTTATGATTCATATTTTGTTTTATCTGACATTCAGAAAAACTCGATCATGTTTTTATTTTTCAAAATAAATTTGCACCAATTGCACAGACAGGCACAGCAACAAAAGTCACGATTGACCGATGCCCTCAAAGTCAACGCAACTCACGTCATTTCATGACTCATGACGCTGGCTGATTATTATGACAGCCCAAGTTATTGTTTCCGTAGTTTGTTGTGGTTGGTTCGTTGTTTTCTTTTACATTTTGTTTGGGTTATTTCACAACAAACACTTTCATTTTTTTTAAGTTTGCTTGTTGCACTCTCTTCTGTGTTTGTGCTGGATTGGTGCTGGAGCTGATAATACCGGTTTTTTTTAAATGTATGTTTTTTTAGTGGTTGTAATACAAAGTGATTATTACTTGGTCAAAGTTCGTCGTAACGTTTTTTTTATTCAGAAAGAATTGAATATGAGGCAATATTGCAAAGGAACAAGGGGAAAATTAGGATCAATTAATTTTCACTTATATTAACACCGGACCGCTACACTATCATCATCAGTGTTCATGTTTGTTTCCATATATCCCCCGCTGTTAAGGTAGCTCGATTGCATGTGATGTACATATATTTTCTTGTGAAGCTCTTTTGTGAAGTTTGTATACAAAATGGATACTCACAGTCCCGTCACAAAACACCTCCATTCCGAACGAAAGTGTTTTTAATTGCAAAAATTGATTCTTCAAAAAACCAGAACCAAAAAATTTCTTTAGAATAAAACCACTTTTAATTTGTGGACTGGAATGATAAATATTTTTCTAATTTACGCTAAAAGTTATATCGGCATTATTTACATTTTTATATTTTCTTTTCTGTGCGTTGAGTGGAGGCACGAATAAAATGTTTGTACATTTCAGAACTTTTTACGAGTTTCTGCATCGATGCTGAAAAGCAATTTCTCTTATTAAATGTGGCTTCTGATTGTTGAGAACGCCGTGGAATCGCCAAATTCCAAGTATCCGCCACACTTTCACTAACAGAAGCGATATTTGCAACAGAGAGCACATTGCGACAACGCACAGGCCTGACCACATCTCTCTAAAGGTACGGTCACATCTGACAAACATTTGCCGGAAAAAAACGTGGCCAACAGACAAGCTAATTATTTTACATTTTCTTTAATTCCAATATTTTTTTAAATATAAGTTCGCATTTATTAAAAATAATATAAAAATAGTAAATCGCGGCATAATTGATTTCATTTTGTGATATAAAAACCAAGTTAAATCACACTAACCCTAAGCAAAAGTAGTGGTTATGTTTTTTTGGGCCAATGTTTGCCAAGTGTGACCGTATCTTTATACTTCCAGTCTCTTCAGATTTCTTTATGATCTTGCCAATTCCTTGCTTTGAAATTTTTGTTATTTTTTAGTTTAATTTTATTTAAAAACAAGAGATCTGCTTCATAAAATTGTCCGTAGGACAGTCGGGGCCATAAGAAAACAACAGAATAGGAAATATAAAAAAAAAAGTCTTTTGGCTATATCACATTAATTATTGGACCGAGTTTTGTTATTTTCAAACCGAACAATTTTATGAAAAATTCCAAGAGAATGGTATAAAATTTATGTCTCTATGTTGTGTTTTGGCCTTAATTCTAACTACACCAAAAGGTAGCAGACGGACAGACGGATGTCGCTCATACGACTTCTCTATCTATAAGGATCCATAACATATATACCTTATGGGGTCTTAAATGAATAATGAATAAATTACATACGGAATGACAAACCTATTATCCCCTTTCCAAATTTTTTTGGTGAAGGGTATAAAAAATTCGTGGCATTTTAAACTCGCGTTGCTGACTAGTGGTGACAAAGTATTGAGTAGTGGGTACCCAGTATCAAGTATTTCCTTTTGTTGGTTACTCAATACTCAAAAGTAGTTACACGATACTTTCAGAGTTGTATTTTGAAGCAAGTTGAGCGTCTAAAATAGTGGATAAAAATACATCACTGTATAAAAAGACAACTAGGTGTAAGATTCTTTAATCAAATCAAAACTAAATAATTTTTTTAGAACAATTAAATTATTTCTTAAGTTGTTGTTAACGTTAAATTAAAAGTTAGCGTTACATTTATTTTTTATTTAATAATAGAAGACATACAAAACCAATAACATTTGAAGATCTATTCTTAATTTTTGAAGAAACTACTTCAATTTGCAGATAAAAACTATGCGTTACAAAATTTAAAAAAATCCGTTAAACATATCGAGTAGTATTGAGTACCCAAATGAAAAGTATTGAATATTATTGAGTAATGAAAAGTAGTGGAATTTGCCAGCACTATTGCTGACAGCGAAGGAATACAATAAAATATTAATAATAAACAAGACTTTTTTTATTGTTACGCGTTGTTTTGTCTGCCCCTTATTTAACAACGTGCCACACAGAAAACGTGTTGTTTTATTCATTATTGGATATTAATTATATGACATAAAACGCACTGATTAATAAAAACCAGGACATATATTTTTTTCATTAGGTATTTTTGCATTTCAACTAACGATACATATCATCAGCTGAAATCCAAAACCACGTAACTAACATTTTTATTACCTTCATTACTTGAAAAACAAATACAATTTTTCTCGGTTTAAATAGTGAGTAATAGCCCTCCTTCAATGTTGCCATAAAATTAGGAAAGGAAACTAGGTGAATATTTCCAAGAAACAAGTATGTAGTTACGCGGTTTTGGTTTACATTATAATTGTACTTGTAGTTACGTACTTTCGGTTTTCGCTTATAAAATCTCTAATTTTTATTATATGAGAGTAAAAATTAGTGGGTGCATGGATGTTGATGACATGCTTTATAATCAATTAAAACACCGATTTCTCATTTTTTGTTAGTTACGTGGTTTTGGATTTTAGCTAACGATATAATGTATGGTATCACAAATAACTATTATAGAAGTCATGAATTGACAAGCCAACTTGATTTAAGAGCATATATTTAAAATTTTGACCAAGTTTTTATTGCATATTTGTTGTGCATCAAACAATTTTTTTCAAGCATATTGCTGGTTTCCCTTTTAATAGCCCTTTACAGCTCCCGAGGTAAGAAGTGTAATAAAGACAAGATTTATTTGCATTTTTATTCACTAAAATATTTTTTCGTTTGATGTTTAAGTTTTGTTTTGTTTTGGTGATTTGAAAAGTAACTAAAACATGAAAAAACCAGTAAAACCACTTTAGTTTTTTGTTTAAATTTAATTTTAGTTGCTCATCAGCCCATCAGCCGGAAGATAAAAGAGAAGGAAAAAACACTTCATACATACACAGCAGTAGATGCACACACACAAACATACGAATATCCAAACTTATGTAAAGCTTACCCAGTGAACATTTTTCCACACGATAACTGATGTGAGAAATATAAAACTAAAACTAAACACGTTGGTGAATCCCGCACCAAAGTGTTACGGACAACAATTTTGTCCGTACATATGTATGTAGTTTAGCGTCTCTCTCTTTGAGAGAAAGAGAAATATTTGTCACCACAAAGTTCCACTGAGTTGTCACATCAGCTGCCGTTTTCTTTTGCATAAAAAATTTAAATTTTTTTTTACTTTAAAAAAGTAGTTGACAAAGTTTACAAGTATAAACAACTGACAACACTACGACATATTAAAATAAAATGTTGATTCCCTGAAGATGACCAACAAAGTTGGTCGCAATATTGGAAAAATAAATTAATAAAAATAAAAATCTTAAAACAGAGTTCTTATTTTTAATTTATTTATAAAATAAAAGAGACAGACCTCAAGCCGAACAATCAATTCCTTAACTCATAAATTATAAAAAAAACTACTTAAAATTTTCTTAAGACAAAAATTTTGTCTCGTAAGTAATGATACAATAATTTCTAATAAACTCACTATTTCAATAAATCATTATAATGCAAATTTTTGATAAAAAAAAGGCAAAAAATGCAGCACTTTAAAAAAACGCCAGTGTTTCAAATGCGGTTTTACAGCAATTCTTTCATTTGCTAGTTTTTTTTCTGAAATCGCTTTATTTAGTTCATTAGCTTTTAACAAACGCGCTTGTTTTTATGATTTTTTCCACACAATTTGTTACAGATTTTCCTTTCTTAATTACATATTTCATATGGTAGCGTTGATATTCCGGAACATTTCTTTCAAATGGGTTAATAGTGTTGCAGAAAACTCTCAGTTAGAAAAACTATTGGGGAATCCTACACCTTTAAGCACGCAAACATACGAGCTTTATAATAGTGGGCCATTTTTTGTTACTGCGTTTCTGTAATTTTTTTTTATGCGCCTAGTTGGCAGCCTAGTTGGTAACAGACCTACTGGCTGGTAGGCATATTAATTGTCTAAGTGTTAGTTGTCTTTATTAAAGAAAAAGACGGACCATTGCAAGGAATATGCGTGCCTCCGTTTCGATTGACCATCACAGTTGTGCACTTTTTACCATAATGTATTGGCTGTCAGCTGATCTTATGGTCAAGAGATTGGCCTTGAGGTCTGCAATCAGATTTGAGGCAACTGGTGCATGAAAATAAGCAAAAATAGGACATGCCAAAATCATAATACTCCTACTCAGGATATTTCTATCCCGGAAAACATTGACTACTATTCGCTCATAGCCTTGTTCTGAAGCTTTCAGAAACGTCCTTCTTTGGCAGAATGTCATCGAGACGGGTTCCATTCGGATTCTAGGGTGGGAGTAGATATCTTTATAATAATCTTAGGTTGATTCCAGTTTGCAATAATTGCTTTCATTGCCGCTCTGCCCTGTGGTTTAGAATTGAACTGACAGACATCCCCGTCTTCAGGTTACGTACTTAACTATCGCATGCGTTTGTACTCAGGGTATGCAAACAAACATACGTACACATGCATATGCAAAGAATATGTGTATGTGTACGAGTATGAATATTATTTTATACTGCAGTAAAAGAAAGTACTCGTACCAATTGTGAGTATAAATTACAGATCCAGATCCGTATGTTTTGGTTTCTGTTTATACACATATTATTTCTTCTTGTTAATTTTATGCTGTTTTATCGCCAAAGTTATTTTTATTTCTTGTTGTTGTTTTTATTTTTATTATATCATATAATAAATATAACATGTTTATTATGTGCTTCTTATTAATAATGCAAATTTAAAATACACAAGCGTTTTATTGTTTTCATACTCGTTCGTATTGTATCATATTTCATTTTTGGTGTGTTTTTTTAAGGAAATATGCATGTAATTAGTGTGATTATATAAAACATTTCTTTATATAATATGTTCGTTGTCGGCTTTTATTTTGAATTAACTGCAACACACTGTTTAGCCATCCACTATTCATTCCCATCGCAATAAAATACATTTAAAAAAAAGCTTTTATAATTATTGTTTATTTATTTGTTTGATATATTATTTGCAACTTAAAAAGTCGAATTCTATGATATTAAGTGAATAATTTTTATTACAGATGTCACGATCTTGAAACTTCGCCCATAATTGGTTTCACCCCGGAGACAGCTTGATAGCAAAATTTGCTGTTCATCAGATATACGATGATGATTTATCTAAGGTATTCAATTGACCTGTTATAATGGGTTGACCGACCGCCCGATTAATTAATCGATGTTAAGGTTTGAATCGAATAATAATCGGTTAATGTTAGATTAATCAGTTGGCCGGTTAATGAAAATTTTCCACAAATTTATTAATCTATATATAAATAGGCAAAGTCAATTTTTTATATCCTTTTTTCTCCTTTGTTTGTCAACCGATTTTATTAATTTTTTTGCCAAATGCTAAACATTGCTGAGCTTTAGTGACCCGACTATATATTGCTTAAATCGGTTCGGTATTAAACGAATAAAAGGCTTATAAATTTGACACTACTACAAATGCTAAAAATACGCATGTACACGCATTCACTTATGTAAGTATTGGTTGAAGGAGAAACATCAGCAAAGCAATGAGTGTTTAAGAGTACCTACACACATATAGTCATATGATTTCAAAAAAGCCCTAAGTTACAAAAAAATCAAAATCGACTTCTTGATTGATTACTATCCACCATATAAAAATATATGTCCCTGGAAAATTTTACATATTAAAATTGTGTTAATTCCTTAATAAGAAATAAGCTTAAACTGAAACAATTTTGAAAAATGTTAGTTAACTTTTCATATTAGAAAGTTTTTTGCTTGTCCTCTAAAATTTGTTCAATGCAACTTAAGGGCTTTAATGAATTCATATGACGATATGTATATGAGTAACAAGATATTTTTATAAAAGGACCTAGGACCTATTTTTTATTTAATTGTTCTGTAAAGGGAATCAGCCATGGTAGAATAATACAGGTAGAACAAACCAACAACAGCAAAAACAACACTGCTTTTTATTGTTTTTAGATTCGAAGCTGTCAAAAAGCACAAAAGAAAAATGGAAAAAAATTGTATATTCACATGTGTGTTTGGTTGCATTTTCTGTTCTATAAAGAATTTTGTTTCTTATTTGCATTTGAAACAAATGTTAAAGTGTGCTTTTTTAGTAGTGTGGGTGTGTGTTAGCAATACATAATCAAATTTCGACAGACCCGAATTATCCCTGCAGAAAATGTCAATAGTGAAATTATACTGATTATCTATTGACCAGTACTACTGGCAAATCATACCCCAACTAATGATATCTACTATTGACATTTAACACAGGCTTGTCCTACGAAATCTACCAGTAGACTGCGTCAATATTGACTAGGTAGTCCTTGTGGGACCATATGGAGAAAATTGCAATAGTAAGATTGTACTGATTCACTATTGACAATATCACCACACTATGGGAAATGTGCATAATAAAACTGTACTGATTCGCGTTGTCAACATTTAAATTATACTGACGATGTCACCAATGCAATTTTAATTTAGTTCAAACAGGTACAAGTATTTATTTAAAATAATATTTAAAAGTAAAATACCGTTTAAAATATTTTACAAGTCTTCGTTGAGGTATAATTGCATACAAGGCACTTCGTTTCGTTTTAAATTACTGATTTGTTTTTAATCGTCAGGCATTTTCTCTGCCTACCAAGAGCAAAAGACAAAAAAAAATTTTGTTTATAGTGTCACCAAAAAATCACCATAATTGTTGACAAAAATATTGACATGGATACACTTAACCCCATGCTTCCTTCAGGGATTATTCTACTATGAGCCAATTCACACTAGATTAATTATGCTGGCATAACATGGCATCTTGTGGGCGAATTCGGCGAAGAGAATGGTTTTTGGTTGGCATAATTTTTCAACCAGCTACAACCGCGCATTAGCAGCACAAAACTAATACATACACAATTTAAAGAGAAAAAAAACACACATATCAAATGAATACAAAAAACACTAACACACAAAGCTAAGTATACGTATACAATTTTATGCCAGATGAATTAATCCGGTGTGTTTTGGAAAGAACAAAAGTTAAGCGGACTAAAAATTAATCTAGTGTGAATTGGCTCAATAAAAAAACCATGAATCAAGAAAACAAGATTTTCTACTGCGCATCTATATATGTCATCATAGAATACAAATGAGTTTGTTGTAAAAAGTGTAAGAGATTTTTTCCGAAAAAGTGCATCGATTTGAGCAAGATGTTAGTTAAATGGACAGAAAAGAGATGCAGTCGAGTAAAACTTTTGAGTTTGGGCCTGAAACAATTGAGGAAGAGCTTCCTCGGTCTGCCAAAGTTTTTCATTTGAGCTTATTTTCCATACACAAAAGTACTTTTGTTTACAACACATATTCTATGTCTACGTCGCAACACAACACAATCACACACATCAAAATAACGGACCTGCGCAATGCGCACTCTTGTTTTCGTGATGCGTGCAACAACATTATCAATAGATCTCTGCGCCCGCATGGATCCAACGTTAAAAGTGTCGGGTTTTTTGATTGTTAAGTGTTTTCAACACAACATGATTCTAAAAGCTATCATACGACTACGTTGAAATAAAGCAGCAACAATATGTTTATAAGCACTTTAACTGATTATTTATTAATTAATTCAGATAAAAAAAGTCTTGTCGCAAGTACATTTTCCACCACATACATACATATTTACATATTAACACATTATTATTTATTTATTTAGTTAGCTGAAGGGTAAATAAAATTCGACATTTCCATTATATTTTTTTGTTCAATCGCTGACCGGTTTGTGTGTAAATGTCTATCAATATTTATAGTGTAATAATTTTTTTTCTATTTTTATTGAGTCATTAATTTCTTAAGATCGTTTTTCATTTGTGTTTTTTTTACTTCTGCTTTTTCTCACATACAAATACGATAAATATAAACTTTCACATTTCCGGTGAATTAGTATTGTATTGAAGTACGTCTGTCTGTCTCTCTGCCTGCCTGCCTGCCTGTCTGTCTGTTTATATTTTGAAAACAAGCGAGCCAGTGCACCCAGTTCGTTCTTAAATGTTAATTTATAACACTTGAAACTCTTAAATATTCAATACTCATGTTTGCTTAACATCCCCCAGTAAATTTGTTAATAAATAAGCCCATATTTACACAACGCAACTTTGTTGTATGCAATTTTCATTTCAAAAACTAAATACAAAAAGTATACATTTCCACTTCAGCACTCCCACTTCAATAAACTTGCGTAGTGTAAAGAAGGAATAAATTACAACAAATTTACAATTATGTGACTACATCAACAAAAGCTTGGTAATTTTATAATTCACAGTTTAAATAGTTTTTCTTTTGATTTCGGGTCTTTTTATAAAATGAAAAAATAAAATAAAACAATTTATTACGAATGATTACCCAACAATTCTGATGATTCTTTTCGAAATGGAATATCGATTGTCACAAAACCCTTGTCTTACGTGCCGACAAGACGCTAACCATCACTCAACTAGCTTAGGGATATCAGGGGAGGTAAGAGCAGCGACTTCCGGTGCAGGGCTGGACAATAATATTTATTAGTGAGAAGTACTGCAAAAAATTACTTGGACAGACGTACCTACAATTACTTGGACGGTGAAAAGACGGTGACCAGTGATGGAATTTGTCTTCTTTAGCTGCCCAGCCTACCTTGTTAACATATACCACTATCATTGGTATTGCAATACAATTCAAAACGGAATTACTATGGCATTTACATCAGACCAAATCTAGTACTTACGAGATTTCGAGCAAAATCTTGTTGATTTTGACTAAATTTACCATACAAAACAAATTCTACTTCGTCACTAGATTTTGACAAAATCTACTCAAAATCTCGCAGTACTTACTGATGCAACTATGGTTTTTCCTAAATTGTACTGAAAAATACTACGCTGTTCAATAATAATACTTTGAAGGGTGCGCTCGCCAGATGTTTCGCATTTTAATGATAATTTTTGTATGGAGTTTGACATTTAAAAATGAAAATTCCAATCAACTATTTTATTTATTTATTTATTACTTATTTATTTATTTACTTATTTATTTATTTATTTATTTATTTATTTATTTATTTATTTATTTATTTATTTATTTATTTATTTATTTATTTATTTATTTATTTATTTATTTATTTATTTATTTATTTATTTATTTATTTATTTATTTATTTATTTATTTATTTATTTATTTATTTATTTATTTATTTATTTATTTATTTATTTATTTATTTATTTATTTATTTATTTATTTATTTATTTATTTATTTATTTATTTATTTATTTATTTATTTATTTATTTATTTATTTATTTATTTATTTATCATAAATCTAATTTAATAAAAAAACAATATTTAGAATTACTTATATGAATAAATAAGAATGGAAATAATTTTTTTAAAATAAATTAAATAAATAAATTCGAAATCTTGAAAAATGTCACAAATAACCCGGTGTAAACGGTATAGATTTTGAATAGAGATTTCAATTGAAATCTACTAGATTTTGGCACAAAGAAGAAAAGAGGTGACATGAGACGGCATGCTATTGTAGTTCTTTTGCTGACTCTGTTACACAAAAAAATTTAAACAGGTATTTTTCTTGTTTTGTTTTGATTCATTCGCAAGAAATTTTTAACTCTAATTTCTTAAAAACGTTGTTTTATTAACAGGTAAATTATTATTTTATTTACAGGAAAATTAAAATTTTTCATGACACATATTTTTCTTGGCTTTGCATTTTTCTACAGCAACTTTCGTTGCACAAGCGCGTACGTACATGTAAAAACACACCCACACACACTTAAAATATTTCATCTAGGCTTTCAATATTAATTACACTAAACAACCAGTAGCACATTTCAATAAGAGAACAAATTAATAATTCCTCTGTTTAATATTAATTATTTTATATATTAAACAGTAAAAAGTTTTATGATTTGTTATATTTTTCTCCTTTGTGATTTAGTTACTTGCAAAATACTTTAATTTTGTTTTGTTTATTTTCCCTTATTCTTACATAATATTGCTATATCTTTCCCACTAAAAAATTGTCTGAAAAAAAATGATTTGCTCCAAAACTTAACCTCAAAATTTTATCTCTGGTCTACCCTGTGATTTTGGTCTGGTTTAAATACCATATAAATTCAAATACATACAGGGTGTTTAAATAACACGTTTAATTTTCATTAGGACCCCTTTTTTAACAGTTTCTATGGCTCAACTTTTAACTCCTTGACAGATGACAAGGTGATGACCAGGTGATTATTTCGAAATTTTTTTCATTTAATTTTTTTTATTTAATTTTTATAATTTTTTTTTAATTATTTTCTAGTTTTTTTTCGTACGTATTTCGTGAGCGTGAGTTTCCGCAATTGTGACTGACTTTTTTCAACTCACGTGAGCGTGCATGAATATGAGCCAAAAATAGAAGGTCGTGCATGAATAAAATTTCTTTATCGAACGTCTTGAAATTGTTGAAATAAGTTCATTAGATTGTTACTTGCAACTTGCAAGTGGTAGAAACAATAAGATTACAGATTTTCTTACATCAGACTTACTGGGCATTACATTTCCTGTTTTGAAAGTAATCTTGTAATATTCGTTTCTTTCTTTTAAATATATTTTTAATTGTCGCTTTTGTAATTAATGTTGTGATTATCGCCTTTATATCCGCTTAACTATTAAAATAAACTCATTTATAGATGATTCAGTTTTCGAAATCAAAATCTTTTGATGTAAAATACTTTTCTAAATTCACAATGATTTTAGAAAAGAATCACTTATTGTTGAATTTTGTTTCCCAAAAAAGTGTGTCATTAGAAAACCTGCAATATATTGTTTTTCTAAGTAGTCGCAAAATACAAAAAAAATAAGTATGTGATGCAGACAGTCCAGTGCAGTGCAGTGCAGCAAATCCCATAAGGGAAATTCTTAAAGTAGATTTAACTTTAAAATGAAACTAGTCTTTCACATCTAATTGCCCTACTCAACACTTTGTGTGGTTTTTTCTTGGATTCTTTACTTATTTTGCCATACACTTGTAAGATATCCACAAAAAAGCTAAAAAATACACTCCATATCAAGGAAATGTGAACGAATCTTGTGCTCGTTACAAAAACTGAAAAAAGCCAGAAGGAGATTTCACAAAACCCAGTGCTATTGCACAAAAACCCTCGAGTTTCTTTTTTACTTTAAAGTCAAGCAAAATGTTGAGAGGTTTAACATTAATTTAAGTTTTAAAAATTACAAAAAAAAACAGAACAAAATAAAATTGACTTTAAAACATTTACTTGTAAGCGATGGAATTTCTGCAGTGAACCATTTGTAAAACCCAAGGCTTATCCAAGATTATGCTCACAGTTTATCGTCCCATATTTTGTTGCTTCCATTCCATTTTATATTTTATATACGTATTTGACGAAAGAGTAGAAAAAGTTATCACGGAAAAAATTGTAAACTCAATTTAGATAGTTGTCATGTAGAGTAACAAAAAAAAATAAGAAACAACAAAATGTTAAGGAAATTAACAACTTCCTTGACACAAAGAGACGGCAAAAAGTCAAGGAAGGTAGTGGGGGGTTGCTAACCAAATCTTATGGTTAATGTTGGGGTTTTACTTGTGAGTTTAGAGCAGAAACGAAAAATAAAAGGAAATGAAATACAAATATAAGAAAATAGTACTTTAATAAAAAGCCTCAATGTATGCTTTACTTTTGGTTATGATTACCTCGCCCCAGGATAGGCTTTTGAAACCAATGAATTAAGCATTTTAATAAAATATATATATTTAATTTATTTAGAAGTTATTTGGATCAAATTTTTCACCTACAGCAATTTTAAATTGCAGGACCGTCATGTTGTTTTTTCTTTGATAATTTAATACAAAATGCTTCAACTATTTAAGAAGAACCTTTCATACAAAGTTTGCTCGACATACATATTTATTAAACAAATTAAGAGAAGAAAAAAATTGAATTAAAAGGAGAGAAAAAATACTTTGCCTGGTATTTATTTATTTATTTATTTAATTTTTTTGTAACAGGATTATCTGCCACATAAATTTGTTCAACTATTTGAACAGAAATAAAAAACGACGTAAAGTCGTTTTGAAGGCAAAATAAGCGCCAAAGAAAAAACTCATAAAAATTATGAGGTCAAGCAGACAAATTTTTCTTTTATCACTTAAAAGCAAAAAAAAAGATCAATAAAAAGGCCGACAACAAATTTAAAATCTCAAATCAACCCCAACACACACACACACACTCAAGTAATTGTATAAATGTGTGCGTTTGTATAAGCACATGTATGTATGTATATTTATATACAAACGTATGTATGTATGTGTATGCATGTGCACATGTATTACTCGTTTGTATAATTTTTTTTCCTCAAATTTTCCGAAGGTGTCTGTAAACAGTTTAAGGTTAAATATTCAGGCTTTTTGTGTATTTTGTCAATGGCTTTTCATTTGAACTTAAAAGTAGAAGCCGCAGCAGTGGCGGCAGTGATGAAGCTAAAAGCAACAAAACTAAATAGTAATTTAATGAAGAATCTGAACAAAATTGTCACCTACAAAAAAAACGGGGAGATAATTGCAAAAACGTGTAGCTTTAAATGACTTTAACAGTCATACCAAAATCAAAACGCTGAGCATCGCGTAAGCAGCAGGTTACGCATTTACAGCACATTCAGAGTAAAATTGTTTTCTTAGAATGTATTATAAATACATTCCCTGGTGCTAACACAACGCTCAACGCTCTGATTTAGCTGTGCCTGTAAGTCATTGTAAAACACACAACTAATTTCGAACGAACACTAGATTGACATGAAATAATACGAGTATTATAGACATTAAGAAAGCTAAAGGACGGACATGCACATTTAGAGAACATTTTAACCACAAATACAATTAATCTTCACATTAGAAAGGAGAACTTTAACTTGTTTAAATTAGATTCACATTTTAGTTATTGTTGAGCCATACTACAGTCATAGTCGTATTCTATCAATAGTAGAGATGGGATCGTGAGTAACTTATCACTCATGCTCATGCACGCTCATGATAAAAAAAATTGTACTCATACGCGCTCAGGGACGACCTGATATTTTTGGCTGACGTTCATGCCCGCTCACGTGAGTGGGAAAAAATTAGTTAAAATTACGGAAACTCACGCTCACGAAATACTTACACAAAAAAGCTATAAAATAATTTAAAAAAAATAAATTAAAAAAATTACGAAACAATCACGTTAAAAATCTATAACACTGTTAAAAATAATTTTAAAAAAAGTTAAATTAAAAAAAAATTAAATAAAAAAATTATTTTTTTTTAATTTATTAATCAAGATTACCTCGATATCTTCTTTCAAAGATTTTCAAAAACTTTTGTTTGTTGAGGGTTTTTTTTACATGCATTTCATTGGTGCTAATGCCAAATCATCAGTAGACCTTAAACCATATTTTTGAAATGTTTCAAACCTCTTAACTTATACACAAACTATTAAAAACCAAAAGGAATTTCAAAAATTGCAAAAGTATAAATAAGCAAAGTTGGCTTTGAAACTTATTCAAAAATCCCAACAAACTAATTATATCATTCGATATGAATCTATTTTATTTTATTAAAAAAATCACGAACGAATCACGTTAAAAATCTACCCATGCAAGCTTATGCACGACCGGATGTTTTTGACTCACGTGTATGCCCGCTCACGCGAGTGGAAAAACTTAATTAAAATTACTACCTCAAGCTCACTAAATACTTATGAAAAAACTGTCAAACAACAAAAAAAAATTTGAAATAATTAAATTAAAAAATTACAATAAGAAAACAATCACGAAACAATCAGACAAAAATCTCTTCAACCACACACACTTACGCTAAATTTATTAATGCTCACGTTCATGCACGATCACGTGATTGAAATAAAAAACTAATCACGATCATTCGTGATCACGCATGATTCGTGCTAATCATGTGAGCGATGCTCATCTCTAATTAATATTCTGCTCATGGTATAGTCCTAGATGTGTGTGAAGTTAGCTCCGTTTGTACCATTGCTGTTAAGTTAACATTGCTGTAACTGAGGGACTGTTAAGTTACCAGAATTAGGTATTGACGTACACACACAAAAGTTCACAAAAGTTATAAAAATTACGCACATAGTTTAAAAAAAAAGAAAATTTTGTAAAAAAAAAGACATTTTTCAAAAATAAAATTTTTTTAAATCTAAAAATTTACACAATTTTTTTTTGAAAATTTTTTGAAATAGTTAAAGCTCACATAAGAAGGAACGTTCCGAAAACCCAAAACCCAATTTTACATATATTTCCGATGTGAAAAATGCGAAATTTGGAATTTTCATAGATAAGACATTTTTTGAAAAATCAAATATCCGTAAAAATCGGCGTTTAGAAAAAACTTGGGCTATTACGGCAGAAAGCCAAGGCATTGCAGATTTTAGAACAGCCCGCGTTATATTCAGAATCAGTATAGCATTTGAGAAATCAGATGTTGAAAAATGCGAAATTCGGAATTTTCATAGATAGACATTATTTTTTTTGGTTTAATATATAAATTAAGACTTTTTAAATATTCAAATGCGCTCTCAGAAACAAAAAAAACTTTCATTCTTTCCATTCCGGGTCACATTTTTTTTTAACTTGCATAAAATTTTATTAGGAATTTAGAATTAAGATTTTGATTACCTTCTAAGATCTCACATGCTTATTATAAAAATTGAAGGAATCTATATTAGCAATGAATGCGAAAAATTATAAAAAAATTATGCAACGGCTCCTGAGTTAATCCAAAGACTTCCCTTGAAAATTAAATAATTTTTGAAGAAATATAATTAGTTCAGTCGTTTGAGAACTATGATGGCACGAAGGCAGATATTGCAGATTGTTAAAATTACAAATTTAAGTTATTTTTTATTATTATTTAATTTGTTGTCTGGCGATATGAAAAAAGAAAAATTTTAAAAACCTAAAAAAAGGTTTTTTTACCATAATTAATGAATTTTTAGAGTCGAGAAAAATGTGGGGAACTTTTTTTTGTGTGTAGAGAAAAAGGGGAAATTTTTTCGAGACATGTAGGGATTTTGTTAAATTTCTGCTGGCATCACTGCATGCAAGCGTCACACTGTTTCCATGCTTCGTTGGAACTTAGCATCGCGTTTACCATTTTCTCTGTTGATGGTACCAGCTGGAGCTTTTTCTTCAGTTTCCATCTCTTATGCTCCAATTTTGGCCATTAGAAGAGGTTGTGTTCGGCGTTATCTTTTTCGGATCTACATTCATCACAGTGCTTATAGTCTTTCAACCTGAATCTATAAACTGTTGAACCTGCCATAATCTGTCATCATCTGTGTCATGAAATAAGGCAGGCGTTTATTAACGCCTGGCTAGCTTTCGCCCCTATTTCTTTGGGTAGCTGAGCATTTCCTGTCGTCGTCATAGTCACAGTCCAGTCATAGCCTAGCCACGGTATCATCTAGTCTAGTTTATCCCTTCTTTAGTCATATTGTAGTCATAGTTAGCCTAGTCAAAGTGTAGTCATAATTAAGACATGGACTAGTTCTAGTGCAGCCATAATCGTAGCACTTGTATAGTCACATTCTAGTCATAGTCTAGTAATATTCTAGTCACAGTCAGTTCAATCATAGTCTAGCCACGTTCCAATCATATTCTAGTCATGGGGTAGCCATTGTCTACTCATATCATATTAATAACGTGGTCATCGTGCAGTCATAGCATAATCATAGTGTAGCAGTAGTCATAATCGACTCATACTTCAGTGTAATTCTGCGTCACAGTTCACTCACTTAGACTTAAATTTCTTAATTGTGTCATAGAAACATTTTAGTAAACTTCAGGACAATATGAACAAAACTTGTTTAAGTTTAAAAGATTTTCTTCTGCCTGGATGGACAGAGAAAACACAATAACAACCAATAAGCGTACAATGAAAATGAAAATCATTCCATTCGTACTTAAATCAATACCAAGCGGTGTTAAAAGTACGGTAATCCCAGATATACTAAAATCAAGCACAAAAAGATTGATTTAAGTTCGAAAGTATTTAAATGCTCAATTTAATTTAAGAATTTTTTAGTTTATTCACGTTTTTTCACGTGATTAAAGAATTTTGTATTTATTTTAAGAAACTCCAGGATTGGTTATCTAAAGTAATCCCGTTTTCGGGTTGATTAAACTACGTTTTATTATTACTAGTGTATCCTGCGGTCGCCTCAAACGACCGCATTCTAGAAATTAATATTAAAAATTTACAAATGCAAATACATACGAAAATATACAAAAACAAAAAACATTCCAAATAACTTCTGTCTCATTTCTATGCAAAAGCAAATTGGACAAACACATACACAAACCTTGTTTATTTCTCAAGCATGTGTAATAAGTGTGCTTGTGTTAGTAAAAACTTTAAACGCTTATAGCTCCCTAAATATCGAACCGATTTATATAAAATTAAGATTGTGCACTTTTATGTGAAATCCAAAATCGGTTCAGTATTGCGGCCGTAAAAGGGATCTAAAAAAACGTGTTTGCCTATTAATAATATTTATTTGTACTAAAAATGTTGTGTACTACTCGAACTCAAAATACTTGAATTTAGTATGGCGTTTTTCTTTCTGTGTATAAAATCCAGTACGTATAAATATTAAAAACACTACCAATTGGTAGTGGAGGCAAAGTGGAGACACAAAATCATCACAAGGCAAAGTGAGCAACACAACAGTTGGGGTCTGGCGATTAGACGACCATTACAAATGTCTGGATGTCATTGAAATGACGCGACTTTTGTTGCGTTGTTTGTTTATTTGTTGGTATGTTTGCTGTTCATGTGTTTGTTGGTGTTTTTAATTCTTCACCCATATAGAACTCCAGTTAAAATGTGTTTTCCAATATTTGTTAGCATACATTTGACTTTGGTAATGTTTTTTACTTGTCCTTTAGACTTTCTGCTTGTTATCCTTAAATATCTTGTAAGTCTACTTGCTCTTATTACTTCTCAAGGATAAAATAGTTTTACAGTTTGTTAATTGAGGTTTTATTTATTTGTTGTTGTTGTTGTTATTGTTGTTCTGAATATAATTATTTGGTGTTTTGCGTCATTCTCTGTCGTATTAAGGAAAATGAGTAGTTTATAACGATAAAGTTAATAAGTGTTGATAATTTCTTGACAGAAGTTGCGCAATTATTGACAAAATCAGCTTAAGACTTTTGATAAATATTAAAGATTTACTTGAGGCAACATGTTTTTTTTCTCTCTTTGTCATTTTGTTTAAATAAATAAATACATTAAGCCACACAAAAGAAGCAGAAGTTAGATCACATTTATGAAACTTCAAAATGTAGCATAGTTTTGGGCTCGTTAGAATTAAGTATATGAAGCAAACGTGAAGGCGATTATTTTAAGTGCTTTTTTATTTGCAGTCTAATAGGAAAACAAAAACATTTTAAATTTTAGGCAGCCGCAAAATCAAAAATGGAAAATTTTCAAAACTATGCCACCGTTGTTAACGCTTTAAAAATTCTATGTACTCCGAAATGTAATTTAAACAGGCACTGCACTGCTTACCACACCCACTCTTAGCAGTTTAACTATGAAGGAGATTTTAACAATAGTTTCAACACAATAAATATTGGCACACAAATCTAACGAAATCCCTACTGAAGGACATGTGCCACAGTATTATTTTCCGTATTATTTTCCATAAAAGAAAAAAATCTAATGAAATATATAAAAACGGAAAGCAATATAGTGCATTGCTGGAAGCGCATTCAATAGTACACAGAGACACTTTATTAGAACATTATAGTACACATGTGAGAGTGTGTGTGTGTGTGCATACAGTAGGCGACAATACAATGTGAACATTGACCCATATTCATTTATTATTTCTTAGGAGTCCGAAATCTAAAATAATTCTTAAACAAATTTCGCCAATATGTTTAAAAAATTGAGGGGTCGGGTCGAACAAATCGGCAAAATTTGCTTAAGAATTATTTTGGCTTCTGCATTCCTGAGTAGGAATTAATGATACATTCGTACTTTTATTTACATACAGATGATGTATAATAATGGAAAATTGATTTTCACTAGAACAAAAATTATCTGTCCCTTTAAGTGATTCAATATTTTGTGCGAAATGTTTTGTTTTTGATCACCACTTGACACTGATGACGTCGCATTGAACCAATGAAATTATCAATCGTTTTCTTCTTTTTATATTTTTTGACATTCGCCAACAACTGCATCTGACAAATCCACCTTCTTCGTATAATAGTATCAAATCTTCATTGGACTTAATTTTCAGATAAGCCGGCACTAAAAAATAAAACAGAAATCGATTTTTTTATTGTAATTGATTCCGATTTTCTAGTGCTCCTTCTATATGACGGAATATATGTTCCTGCTGTTCCTACAAGAGGCATAGGGCCTTCACAAGCCTGTTCCATTCGGATATATTGGATAAGATTGAGTTAATTTCTTTCCAGCTATTTTGAGCTTTCATCTTTTCTGTATGAATTTGGCGCTTCCTTTTTGTCTGGGGTATTATAAGTCACTAGTACTGGTGACTGCGTCAATAGTAAGTCAGTACAGTTGCACTGTCGACTTTTCCTGCAGGGAACTGATTCTAGCAGAAACGCCAAAACAAAAAATAACGTGCATCGTAGCTGCAAAAGCGTATGTCTGGTCCTAAGTTGTTTTGGCTGTGTTAAAGTTTTTCCACTTTCTTTTTTATTATTTTTTAAAGAGTAGTAAAACTCAGGCAATTAATATTCCTACCAGCCAGTAGGTCTGTTACCACCTTCTTTGGGAAAGGAATAGTGAGAGAGGACAGATAATGAAAATTGAAAGCTTAACAATTTTTTTTTACAACTCTGTGTTGCAGCGCCTCTGCTGCCTCTGCTATGAAGCCATTTTGTATTAATTATTTTACTTCGGCAGCTACTTTGCTACAACACCGACGAAGAAACAGGAAAACATCTTAGCCGCCAAAAACATTATTGCCAAAAAGCAAGTTGCTAAAAAATCAACCTTTAGTTACGTTCGTTTCCATTTAACGATGTCTAGTTTGACGTCTCCCTTCTTGAGAGAGATAAATGATTTTGTTCGAACAACTCTCAAGTTGAATTGATTTAATTTTAATTTTTGTCCGGACAAACTGGAACTGAGTTTGTCACATTTTATTGCTTCAAACGCGGTTTTACAGCAATTCTATGTAAATGTCCTTGGAAATCATTTCGATTTATTTAGTCCATTATATATTGATAGAAGCACTTGTCTTTTATAATTTTTCTACAAACATTTTTTTATTTAGTGAATTGTGGCGCAGAAAACTTTTAGTCAACTAAATTTTGTCCAGATAAAAATTTTGTCCGAAAAAAAAGGGTGAATCCACCTCAATTCTTCAAAAGAAAAGTTTTACCAAAAATCTTGTTGTATTGTAATCCACTGTACAGACTTCATCAAAAAGATTATAATATATGTATAGAAATGTATGTGTGTATGTGTGCGTATGTATGAATGTATGAATGGATGCATCTTATCGTTAAACACAAACTAAAAAATCTCAGCATTAATTTAAAGCAGAAAACTGCAGGAAGAACAAAGCATCAAAACCCAAACTATCGGCAATAAAAAGATCTCCCCAATGTTCCTATGCTTCATCAATCCTAAAAGTATGCACTACATTGCAAAACAAAACGCTTGTATGCATGTATTGGGGCAGTTTTACAAAAGTTAACATTGAAATACTGACGACGGTTCTTGTGCTCTTGTTTTTTTTGCTTTTTTTCTTTCCTTTATTGCAGCATGTGAAGGAATCAACAGAAAAAAAATCAATATGAAAAAATAAAAAGCTTTGCAAGGCCTTTAGAAACCGAACAAGAACACAAATATGATGAAGAAAAAAGAAGAGAAAAAACACTACAACCACCCACATTTAAACAAAAATCTAGATGAAAAAAAACTCTCGTACACACACACACGCGCGCAAGCACACTCACACACTCACACACATAAATGCATGCCAATGTAAGGCAAAACAAATGCCAAAGAGAAAAAGTACACTTAAACCGTATTTGCAAATTGTTTTTGTATGTCTAAAAATATGCTAACAACAACGAGAAAAAGAAGAAGAAAAATACAAATGTATTTAAACCCTCAACATATGCTACAATATGCAATTTGTTTGCACAAGTCTGACTGGGATTAAATTAGAAAAACAAGAAAAACTTTTAACTGTTTCTTTTACATTTTGGTGGCCTTTTAAAAAAAATTTCAATTTAATTCGAAATAAGAAAAAATAATAAATAAAAGAAAACAAACACAAAAAAATGCAGGCAGCACTTACCTTGTCCGAGGGTATAGTACGCGATTTTTGCGTAATCACGGCCGGAGTAACTATATTGGCTTTGCCTGCTGAGTTGACACCACCAGCACCAGCACTAGCACCCGCACCAGTGACACCACCACCGCCATTGTTGCCACTAAGGCCACCTGCAGCTGATACCGAATTAGAACTTGCCGAGGAACAGCAAGAAGAGGACGATGAAGAGCATACAGAAACATCTGTAGTGTGACGTTTGATGCTGCATGGTGTGCACGAGCTGTTTTGCGACGAAGTGGCGGCTGTACCAGGAGCTGACATTGACGTCGATGGCCTTGCAAATTGCAAATGATGATGATGTTGTTGTTGTTGTTGCTGCTGCTGCTGCTGTTGATGTGATAATGGTGGTTGTTGTTGCTGTTGTTGTTGTTGTTGATATTGTGTATGAGAATGTGAATGATGTTGTTGATGGGTATACGAAGAGGACGATGCCGATGATGTAGAAGAATTATTGTGATGCTGTTGCTGTTGCTGAGCTGAATATGAATTAGTTGAATGATTATTGTGGGAGTATTGTGGCTGATGTACAGCCACAGCTGCGGCTGTAGAAGCACTGGCCGATGCAGACGGCGAAGAGGCGTTCGATGATGAGGGTGTTAAAAGCGAGTGAGTAGAAGATTGATGATGATGATTATTATTATTATTATTATACTGATGATGTTGGTGATTGTGATTGTGACTGGCATTCGAAATCATATTGTTGGTCATTACATTGAAGGACGAGCTGTTGGCGGAAGAACCGTTCGACGATGAGGAAATGGAAATGGAATGAGAACGTTTATTACTGAGATGCTGTTGTCCGTTGTTGGCCGTAGTTGTAGCAGCAGCAGCAGCACTAGCTGTGGTTGTTGTTGTTTGAGTGTAGGGATTATTATGTGGGCCAGCGCCAGCGCTGACCACAATCGCTTTCGTAGTGTGCTGATGCGACGAGTTATGATGACTGCGACTAAGATTGTGTTGCAATGGCTGGTGCTGCAGTGGACCCGTTGGTGATGTTGGCGTTTCAATGGACGAAGTTGTCGACATGCTGAACGAAGCACGTTCAATTAATCTTAAATATGCGAATAATTTCGAACTGCAGCACGTTTTGTTATAACAATTTTCTTTTCTTTTCTTTTGTTGTTATATTTACACTTTATTATTTAAGGGATTTAAGATTTTTTTTTTCTTCTTTCTTTTTAAATGCCTGCAAGAGAAATAATATTGTTTTGTAATAAATCATAAACTGAAGTTGTGTTAAAAATATTATTTTAAAATAAAACAAGCAAACAAAGAAACAAAAGTCGATTGATTGTATTGTGTTTAAAGCCGTGTTTATTTTATTAAAATAAAAACATTTAGTTCATAAGAGCTGACTGTTTCTAGAGCAAAAATGATTTTAATTTAACTAGTATTTTTTTTAATATTTTTTAAAACAAATACATACATGTATTTCAAATACTGCCCAGCCCCGGGCTGCAATATATTTTAATGAATTTATTGGCAGTCTAGACGGGTGGTAAAGAAAACATTGGGCATTTTCGAGATTAACAAATCGGTAATTGGGAATAAGGTGTGAAATCAAACTGGGAACCCCATTGAAAATCTCTTTAACATATTCCGCTGCTTCTTCTTTAATGTTTCTTTCTTTCATTTTGTTGTTATTAAATTTTCTTTTGCATACAAAGTGCATACTTGCACTTGTGTGTATAGGTGTGTGCTTTGCTGTTTATGCAAATATTTTGTTAAATAAAAAAAATATTCAAATAGCAATTTATATAAAAAATGTATGTATGTACGTATGAAGAATAGCAGCAGCAATATGAGAAAGAAAACCAAAACTGTATTGTGTAATTCGTATATGTACGTGTGTTTGTGTATGTTATAAATAATTTTATTTAAATATTTTGTTGAAGCAAATGGCAAATTATGCACATACATTATACATACATACATACACACATACACATCCATGTTGCATATTTATTTAGTACGTGTGTTTGTGCACTTGTGACTTTTAATGTCATGTCATTTATATATATATGAAAGTATGTATTTATTTATGTATGTATGAGCTCATCTGAGTGCTGAACGCCGTTCAAGTCAACAAAGTCAGTTAAACAGTGCAATTTGCTTCTTGTTGTTGTTGTTGCTGCTTCAATGATGCATTTATTCGTCATTCATTTATTCCCTGATTTATGTGTCATTTGTAGCCACCCTCGAATTTATGATTTTGATGTTTATGCCGATAATGTGTACAAAAAAGGTGGGAGCGAGAAAAAATCACAACAACAACAACAACAAGAACACGTAACAATAACAACAACGAAAATTAAAGAAGGAAATGTGCAATGCAGAAGTTACAGTCGAAGAAAAGTGTTGGTTGTTATTTGAGTTGTGTTTATTTTGTTGAACTATTCAGAACGATCACAACGATTAAATGAACTGGATCGTTCAGTATGTTCATCATTCTTCTTTTTCCACTGAATTGTGACTGAACGTTCTATCAATTTTTAAGTTTGTCTTGTCGAGACGTTGAGCAGCGAATAATGAACGATAAAAAAGAAAAGACTAAAAGAGTTAGAGTCATTCAAAGTAGTGAATCGTTCATCTGATCGAAGTCGTAGATGAACGATACAACTCTAGTCAATACTTACAACTCGCTATATACATAAATTGTTTGTATTATTTTGAGGCATCTGAGTGAAAATCGAAAAATTCAAAACACATTTTAAGCAGCTGGCGGGTGGTGGGAGGAGTAAAAAAACCTCTCTAAGAACCATTTAGAATTCATAAAATTGTTTTTAATTTTACAATCATATAAGTTACTTTTTCAAGCATATTTTCGAAAATCGAATTTTTATCAGACCTGAGGGCAAATTACGGCATTCGATATCGATCAAAATTTTAATATAATTCATATAAAAATTTTCATCGATATCGAAAGCTGTAATTTGCCCCTGAACACTTTGAGATCATGCCAATGTATTGTGACTATTTTTACGATGATGTCGGTATGGATGTGTGTTAAGCCTCTCATGGCTAAAGAGTGACTTAAGCTATCGTAACCGAAATTGAAACACTTTACAGACCCTGACATCACTTATGAAACTGATTCGGTTCGTTCAATTTTCGAAAATAAAGTCTCCTAAAATATTATTTAATGTAATAAATTTTATACTACTGAGCCAATCGAATCCAACTAATCAGCTTTCAAGATAATTTAAATATCATTCGAATTTTTCTATATTTTTATTGACATTTTATTACAAAAGGTCCTCGTCAACAATAACAAAATAAAAACTTAATTTTTCCCTAATATTTCGCTTCCGCTATGGAAAGCTTCTTCAAAGATTTAAATAAAATTGACAATAACAATAGTTGTTGTTTTTTTTTGGCAATAAAAAACTTAAAGCCTGTTCATCGAACACAATTAACTAAAACAACGAGTAAAAATATCAACGTTTTTCCTGTTTGGGTTCATGCAACACGAATGTCAAGTTTTCAAAGAAAATACGTAACAACTGGCACATTTTTTTTGGTCTGTGTATCGCGTTTTTATATGTCAAATAGCTGAAAGCAAAACGAATAGAATAAATTATTCGCTGTGGAAAAATATACATAATTAAACAAACTAAATAAAAATATATGAAAACATTGTTCAAAATATTAATTTAAATGTCATACAACGAACAATTGAAAACGTGTTACACAATCTCTATTTGTTGCGTAGTCGTTAACGTGTCGCCCAGTTTCGTTATATTTTTTAGGAGTTCCATGAACAGTATGTTATTCTAAAATTTATGAAAAACAAAAATTGTCAAAACTGAAAATTAATTACACAAAAATATAAAATTACTAAATCTCTTACAATATCTTTAAAATATTCAATATCTTGTTCTATTTTTATCAATTAAATGTTATAGTTTTGAGCTACATTATCTGTGTAAATTTTAAAGTTCATTCTATGTCGTTTTCATGTGAATAGAAAATCCCGATAGTTGTTGCCGCGACAGCAACTTTCTTTATTATTGTCATAGATTATTCTGAAGAATATCGAAAATATTCTTTCTCGTGTCTGAAATGTATTCCAGAATTTATGTCACAGCTGTCACTGTCAGGAGATCAGTGTTAACGATGGGTTAACAGTACTGTCTCAAGAAAGTTAACTGCATCGTAATGATAGTTACTTTCATGTAACTCTGATTTGATATGCTTCATTCAATAGGCTAAATGATTCGAGAGACATCGTTGTCGAAAGATTTCCTTTATTTGTGGGCAGAGACAGAAGCCTATGGCACAGTGTGGTCATAATCTTTTTTTTTAAAAAAACTTACATTTGGGAAAAACAAGACTTAATTTCAGAAAAAAAAATATTTTCAGAAGACCAACCTTTAGTAGAATTGATTTAGCTACCTTTTGGTTAAGAGCATTTTTCACTTAACCGCATAAAATTAATAATATCCGTCACTATTCTCTAAAATCCCATTAAAAATTTCTTTTTTAAGAGCCCTTTTTGTACCTGCACATTTAAGATAAATGCCCAAAATTGTTGTCGTTTAGACTTAACTGCCAAAAAAATAAATTTTCAGTAATTATTTTTTCTACACTTTTTTTAAGTGCATTTTTTGTAGCTGCATATTTACCATTTCTTGCAGTTTTAAAATATTTTCATATAAAAAATCAAAGTTGGCTGCACAGATTTGAAAAATATGGTGGCCACTTTTTCACATAAACATCCAAATTAATCCATTTTAATGTAAAAAAAATCGCAAAGAATTACCTTTCGAATGAACCCAAATTCATGACAATTAGCACAATTTAAAGTTCTTATTGATTTAATAAAAAAATCACATTATATAATCATTGTAGTATATTCTTCCTTTTTTCAAATATCATCACTATAGAAATGTTACTGGAAAAATTAATATCAAAAGCATTTGTTCACATTATGAAAGTTTTCTTTCAGAAAGTCTGAGTTTATAGGTGAGACTGGAGAGAAGAGCGGGATGCGATACAGACTTTCATGTACTTTGAAGTTCTCTTGTGTTTTCTAATCCGTAATTGTCAGCCTGAAATTAACTGCGGTTTTATTTAATAGTTTCTATAGAATTTCATAAAAAAATGCGTGCGTTCAAAACAGAATTAAAGAAAATTTCTCAGCGAAAAATTTCATATCATGTGAACCGAGACTTCGTTGAACTCGCAGAAGATTTCTATGATATTATTGTCATAGTTAGAATTGAAAAAAAAGAACCATGGAAGAAGGGCTTAGAAGTAAAAATTAAAATAAAATGTTTTTTTCAGTCAAATAAAGTTAAGAAATGTACTTAAACACCTTAAAAATCTGATGTGTTTAGAAAACGAAACTTATTGTTTTAAGGAAAAACTGAAAAACATTTCATCACTTAAAAAACTGCAAAAAACAACAAATAAATCTGCACATTTGGCAACACTGTCCGGCTGACTAGAATTAAAAACTTTGATTCCATTTTAACGAACATTTATTTTTTGGTGTATTTTGGTTTTGCATCACTTAAATACACTTAAACAAAATGTTACAGGAACAAAATGTAAAAAGTCAAAGTTGGGGCGTTAATTTGTGATGATTTTGTTTATTGTTTTTTTAGTGAATCAAATTTGCAACATAAGTAACACACACAACACAGTCACACACAACACATACACACACACTTAAATACAGAAAATATAAAAATCAAATAAGATTAGATTAATAAGTTTTTTTTTAATTTTATTTTTGGCGTTTTTTTCTGTCCACAATACAATCGATTTTGGTAAGAAAGTACTAGAAAAGAAATAGTGCACATAAACTAACAACAAAAGATAATAAATAAGTATGTATGAATTAAAAAGTTAAAAAAACACAAAAATACATAATTTGTATGTATGTATATCTACCTATGTACATATAAACAACATACACAAATCCAATTTATCTATGTGTATTTTTGATAGAAAAAGTTTTTTTTTCAATATTTTTTCAAAGCCTTGGCCAATATTATTGTAGCTTTTACTCGATTTGATTTTGTAATATTAAGTATACATAAATATCCATATACATATATATTTTTTTTAGTATTGCACTATATTTTAATTATTAATGTTTTTCTTTTAGGTATTTGCATTAATTTTGATTACTTATTTTTGCCACTTTTCATTTGTGATTTAACTTATTTTGCATTAAAATTTTGATTTCCTTCAGCTATTTTCTAATTATTTTTTTCATTTTATTTAATGTGCAAGAAATTTTTTAATTTATTTTTTAATGAAAATTTTTTTATTTATGGATTTCTCACTTGTTTGGTTGATAAACATATACACATCAACCCAAACATACGACACACACACACACTTGCTCAGGAAACACACGGTGGAGTAGCAGAAAGAAACCAGTTTACTTGCATTTGTTTTTCTATTGGTTTATCTATTGATTTTTTTTGGTTAAACATTAATTTCTATCATTCACAAAAACCACACTTAACTATGTTGCAAAACTTTTCCATTTCCTTTTTCATGTGAAACTACTTCAATGTATGTTTCCTGGATATTTTAACTTTGAATGGTTAATAATTTTTTATTGATTTTTCTATATTTTCACAAACAAGTACAAAACCATTGCAAATATATATTTCTTTGGCCCGTGCCCGTCAATAGTATTCCATTACAACTAGTACGTTAACGCGATGATCCGTCTTTTACCAGAGCAAAACACAAACTAAAATATTCCCATTAAACAAATAATTGAAAAAAGGTAAACTTTAATGTACACAGTTGTAAAAAGTGGTAGAAGGTTGAACTTTTCTTTTGAAATCCGAAAATAATCTCATTAAGTAAGTATACTTTGGGATTTAATTTAAATACATACTATTCAAATTATTTAAATTGCGCATTGATTTTAATATAAATGTTGTTTTACAATAACACAACAGTACTACAATACGGAAATGTGCAGCGGTGCTTTCACCCTTTCCTTTTAATCCAACAAAAATTTTTGAGGACGTGCTTACACTATTGGGCAGTGTTGGTAGACGTATTGATTAGATCAACTTTAGTGATGCCTACTGGTCTAACCGTTGTGCGACTAAAGAGGCATATCTTCGTCTTTGCGCTGCTTTGCCAGTAAATGTCCCTATTTTAGCTCATTCGTTTCCAAGCATTTCATACTACTACCCTCGTCAGCTTTTAGTTTATAAGCCTTAGTGCCATTCCAAAAGCGGAATGCGACAGCACCATAGGAATGATGAAAACTACTCTAAAACTATTTCGAGATAAAAAACGTATGCCAACCTAGAAATTGGGCAAACTTATTTGACAACTTTTAATTTTTTAGAGTCACTTTATATTTGAATACCCTTTTTAAAATTTACAAAAATCAAATTGATGCTAAAATAGCGATTTTTTTGTAACTGAAGGGGTTCTTATTTCATTCGAAAAAATATATATATTTAGTGAAAAACTATAGGGGAAGAAGTTTGCAACAGTGGAAGAATTTTCCAAAAGTAAATTGAATTTATACCATGTTCACACTTGCGTTGAGTTTAAAAATTCGTAAACAAATTTATGAATCTTAATATTGTTAAAAATGAGAAGAGGTACTTTTATTTATAAACATATACATATAAGGGAATAAGGGGGAAAACAGCAAACATTTTACCTGTAATTTTTATAAATACCTTTGATGTTTTTTAAAAACATTGATACGAACATTCCTTTTTTGAAAATACACACAATAAGTTTCATTTTGCAGGTGGTGCTGAAAGCACAGCTAACTGTTTCGACGTGGTGGCTTTATTTATAAAAATGCCAATATATCTTTTTAAGCTACCTGGGGTCTTCACCCAAGGCACATCAATATGGGACAATAAATCAATATTCCTATCTATGAGGAAAACTAATATATATGTACATTAGTGAGTGAGGTATGATTATTGTAGAAATTGCGAACGGAATGACAAACCTATATATCCCATTTGCACATTTTTATGGTGATGATTATAACAACAAATCGCTAAACGTCTTGTCCAAAAACACGTTAGAGCCAAGGGACTTGTCAACTTCCATACAGAAGACATTGACTTAAGTCTTCAAAATTTGTAGGATAATATAAAAAAAATTAGATTTTGTACATCTTAGTGAAAAAGGTATTCGAGACCGTTAACGAAAACTCTCTATTTAAAATAAATTCTCTTTTGATCTATACCCTGTGAGATGCATACAGAGCTGCTTTTAGTCTACACTTTGCTAATTGATTGGTATTGCAACTCTGGACTAATAAGTCTACAAAGAATATGGTCAAAAATGAAAAAGACGAGCATTTATGAAATAACGTAGTACTGGGAAAAACTCTTGGAAAAATCCTTTTACATTTTTTCTTGCAATTTTCAATTGAAAATTTTAGTAGTTTTTTAAAGTGCAAAAAGAATTAAAAATAATCAAATGAATTGTTTAAAACTTTGTGTGAAATAGACTTGTAAATTGATAAGCTTATGAGTGCTTTTCCATTATAAAATAAGAGCGATAAAAAGTACAATTTACAATAATTTTTTTCGGTAAGGAAATCGATAAACGCAAAAGAATGAAGCCAAAGTAAATTGGGGAAAAATAAAAAGAATACAGCTAATGAAATTTTCATTAAAAAATTTAGTTTTAAATAGAAGTAGCAGAAAGTGGTTTTTATTAAAATTGGCGAAATATTTAATTTTTAAATTAAAATAAAATGATCAGTGTATTTTTCTCTAGTTTTCAAACGAAGTGGAAATTATAAAATAAACAAAGAAAGCTTCTAAAATGGTGAAGCAATAGAATTTTTTATTCTCCATCGTTTATTGTTCCTTTGAATTGTGATTTTTTATTTGTTTCATTCTTGCTCTGTGCATTAGTAGTGCCTTTTATTGGGTTTTACGCCGCATCCTCTTTGCCCTTCAATCATCCTTTTTAATAAGTTTTTTGTTTGCGGCTTTAATGAAATTCAACCCCAAAAAGTGTGAAAAAAAACTTTGAATAAAAATGCCTACAACTCCGCGTACCCCCACTTGCATGAAAATTATAAGATTTTTGTTCTTTATTGTGTTTGCAAGTGCTCATAACTTGTGCGAGTGAGATGTATAGAATGTGCAAAAGAGATGCTCAAAGTTGTTTGGTTAGTGGTAAATGAAAAAAAATAAATAAAATAAAACACCAGCGAAATTGTGATTATAACATAAGACGAAAAACAAAAAAGAATAAAAGTGGAATGCTAGGTGGAAAAATACAAAACTAAACCAAAAGAAACGTTTGATAAAAAATAAACTATAAAGAAATACAGGTAAAAATTGTCAAAAAAGAAAAACAAAAACAAACACTACTGCAAATTTTAGAATAATCTTCAGACTTCTTTTTATGAAAAAGACTATTAAATTGCAGTAAATTTGGTTTTTATATTAATGGGTAAAATATTTAGTTTTTTTCTTTTATTTTGTAAATATTGTGCATTATTTAATTTAGAATTCTAAGTCGGGATTTATACAAAACTATTTCAATTTTTTGTTTGTTTTTTTTTTACTCTTTACAACTTTTTCGTAAACTACAGTCTTCGTGTATATCTTGACCAGAGGAACAAGCCGAGGTTAAATTATCGGCGGTGGCGACTTGACGGGGTTTTTTTCAACGGCGGCGCACCTTTCGGAATTTCTTTATAATATATTGTTTTTTTGTTAATATTTTGCTAAAAGGTGGTGATAAAAAAAGCGGGAAAAGAGCTCATATTTGCAGGCCCTTCGCAAACAGAACTACAAACTCAGCGGCTGGATTTCAGCAGATGTTATATGCGGTGGAGGGATGGGGATAGAACAACCGCGGGATCGAAATACAGCGGCCTGTTCCTCTGATCTTGACTTATTCTTTGCGCCAATAAACATTAAAGTCAATCTATAAACTTTTCAACAAAATTGTGTGTTATTTATAATTCGGACTTGTTAAAGTTTGTATTAACGAATTAATTCTGAATTAATTACCTCTTTCACAAGGGCAGCGTTATGTCTATACAAAGCACACATATTTCTTCCCACAAGTTGTACTTACCCGATTCATTTGAAATTTTGCCCACAAATTTTGATACAATGAAAACCGGTTCTAATGAAACCATGTATACACATTAAGTCTATATATCAAAATTTTATTTTCAAGTGCTATTTATATGACAAAATACACCATATTATCTTACGATATATTATGGTTCTTAAAGCTATCCCTTTTTTTGGCGCGTTGTATGAGAATTGGAAATTGTAACATATTGTACAGTCAGAAATAAGTAAGGCATTCTTTGTCATTTTTCACAACAATTTCATAAATTTTATTTGATGAAGTTTTATTATATAAAAAACTAAGAAGTGTTATTAAAGTTAGGTCTATCAATAAATGCCGCTTTATACCGAGATACATACATATGTATAAGCATGACAAATAAGATAACTGACAAGTATGAATATTCGTTAGTGTTCCTTCTTAGGCGTCAATTAAGGGTACCATACATGGACAGATAATCGTGATATATAACTCATGTTAGTTATATTGTGTGATCACAAATGCTGTACAAAAATTAATTTTTTTTAAATATTGTATTTGATCATACATTTCATATGGTGTATGGATATGTCTGTCAAGCTTAAAGGAAAATATAAACAATACGTACATATATATATATATATATATGTATATTATAAACAATGTTGTTTTCTTTTATTATTTTTAAAATTTTCTGTTAAAATTACAACGAAAATTGGTTCTGAACGAATTTTAATTATTTCAATTATGGTGTAAAAATTAACAAATGTTTTTATTTTTGTTCTGACAAAAATTAAAATGTTTTCCAGTTTCCTTGTTTAGGGTAAGTATAAACGCCATTGAACATTCATGCTTGTCAGTAGTCAAGTGTTTTTTCTCTTTCTTCGTAGTTATTCTTGTTTTGCGTATAAAAACTAACCAACGACGCCTGATGATTAGTCGCTCAGAGCTGCTTTACCTAACATCTTCACGAGATTACAAAACGTTATAGCAGCAGTTTTAAGCAATTTGCCTTAACGCTGTTAAAACACTAACAATACAACTTTAACATCAGCAGTTCACACTTAATCTTAACACGATTTTAGTGTTCAAGTATCTGAATTTATTATGAAATTTTTGCCCAACAGTCTCAAGCCAAAATTTTTAATAGGTTGTTTGAAATAATGTACTTAAGCAATTTTCTTTTTCTAAAATTTATTATCAATCTGATGTAATGAAAGAATTTTGAAACAAAATAGAAAAGACCAAGTCTCGCAAAACCGATTTTAATTCTCCAAAATTTTACTTATCTAAATAAACATTAAATGTTTATATTGATAAAATCATATATATTTTTTATTTATAATTTATTATCTATTGAGTTTAATTGACGATGGTAATCGAACTATGAAAAGTACATACTACTAGATAAAGCAACTGTGCTCGTATACAATCAGAGTGCAACCCTATAAATATTGTGCAAAAATTTTGTTTATGAAAGAAAGATAATAGGCAAAGCAAACAAAGAAACAAAGAAAAAAATCACGTACAGCAAAAAAGGAACGAGTAAAAAGTTTTCCATTTTCAAAGAAAACTAATTTCAATCATTGACGATTTTCATGGAAATAGAGTTTAACTGCTCGAATAAATTTGTGCAAGTGTGTGAAAGGGTGAACTTCGAAAAACTATTAAGTAAAAAGGGAAATGAGGAGAAAGAAAATCAAGTAAAATATGCGTAGTAAAATAAATTCCTTATTTTTTTATAAATAGAAATGAAAATAAATAAAGATCTTATTAAAAAACTAAGTAAAAAGTTCTAATAGAAAATTTAAGCAAATGCTTTAAAAAAGACACAATTTTAACTGGGAAACTATAAACTAAAATGAATATAAATCCGTACAAAACACAAACGAAAACCAGTCTCTGAAAAAGAAGAAAACTAAAAACGAAATTAGTTTATATGAATGTGAATTAAAGAATTAAAAGAAGAACAAAAAAAAAACACGCTACATTTTTTATAATTAAAAAATTTTTGTATGAAAGAATTTTGAAAAAAGAAAATATATCAAATGCTACGATTAAATAATTGAAATATATTTAAATAAAAATTAAATATAAAAGTATAGCAAATACAAAATATGGATGGCTCTAATAACACACCAGGAAGCTTATCTTCGCGCAGTCTTCCCTCGCTATTTTCAATAACCAATGGTTCCTCTATGGCTTCTAAAGACTTAGAAGGCCTTATGGCCATGAATGACAGTGCTTTGTCACAACAAATCGAATTTATCTTACAAGATGCTCCCATGGAGCACGAAGGTGACGACGATGACGGTCATCCTCATCCAAGCAATCAGCAAGTATTATATCAACACCAAGTGACCACCAAGTCCGCCAGTGAAGTAGGCTATCAGCAAATGGATACAGAAACTAGCAATTCTCAGGGGGCCATATCATCGACTGCAGCTTCTAAAAAAACGATAGCAGCTGCCATTTATAAAATAGATACCCCACCGAACTCAAATACACCAATAACAAGCGCTTCCGATTTAAGTCAAACCAGTCAAGATGCCGAACAGTCTATTACAGATACAACAAAGGCAACACAACATCAAACAACTTCGGTTCAACATCAGCAACAACAGCGTCGTACGCAACATCATTTATTTAGTGGCCGTGGTATCATCGTACGCTCTTCGGATTTGCAAAATTACAACTCCTTGCAATTATCTGCGGCCAGCACCATGGATCATCATTCATTAGAAACCGAAGACGATGAGGAAGATCCAGAACTGAATGATGAAAATCTACAAGATATCGAGGAGGAAGCCAAGGCAGCAGAAGCCGACGAGGAACCACCTCATTTAGATGCCACTCAAATCAAAGTTGAGAGTATGGAGATACAAACAAATGAAAATACCCCACGATTGGCCTACACTAGTGCCGCTACAACTGTGACTACAACTGATGCCGATGGCCAAGCCACTCAGTTGGTATTACCCGCTGGTTCCATACTCAGCACCGGTACACGCACTGTAACATTGCCAGTTTCAGAAGCATTTGCTCACCTTCAAAGACGCCCAGTGTTCATTAGCAATGGGATGGCCAATGTGGGGGGTACAACTTTGGTCCGTATGCCTGCAGTATTGAGTCGTAATGGCTCTATGGCTGTTTTGAATGTGGTACAGCAACAAGTAGGCTCAAATGGCCAAACAACGCAACTTATACTGCAGGCGGCACCCATGGGAAGCGGTTCGAATGCGACGGGAACACCCATAATGTTAACAACTACTCAGCAACCGCAGCAACAGCAACATCAGCAGCTTTCAACCGCATCCACAGATAATACAGGGAATTCATCACCGATTTCAACAATAACATCAACTTCCAATGCTCATCAAATAATAAAAAATGCTTTAACGACCAATCAACAAACACAAATGCAGCAAGCACAGCAGCAACAACAACAACAACAACAACAAACAACTACAATAATGACTGTGAACAACGGCCCAACTACACCATCCTTATCGTCACCACCACCGGCGCCCTCTGCAATAAATGCTGCCATATCAACAACAACTACAACAAGATCACCTCATCCCCGATCATCAACATCATCGATACATTCGAACCCACAGCACCCCATCGCATCAACTTCAGCCCAAGCTCAGGCTGCTTATATTCGCAATACAGCCTCAACATCGCCGCCGTCGTCCTCATCGTCTGCTTCACCATCGTCCACTTCAACACCCTCAGGACCAACAGCCACAGTTAGTTGTACAATCTACCAGTGCATGGAATGTGTTGAGAAATTCGACAACAAAGAACTCTTTGAAATTCATCGTTCCGGTCATGCCAACAACATGAAATGCGCCATTTGTAATATGGTTTTGAAATCATTAAAGAACTACGAGAAACACTGTCTTCGCTGCAAACCATACGAATGTCAAATCTGCGGCCGGGTCGTTCGTTTTCGTCCCAATTTCATCAAACATATGCGAGTCCACACCGGACAACAGTCCGAACGTCATAAGTACAAGTGCGAAGTATGTCACAAAGAGTTCATGAGTTTCGAATATTTTAAAGTCCACAAAAAGATACACAATGAAAATGTAAATTTAACTTGTGAAATATGCGGCAAACAGTTCAGTGCTTTGGCGTCATTGAGGGGACACTCTAAATTGCATTCAGGCGTTAAGTTGCACAAGTAAGTGAACATTTCAAATAATGTTTAAAAACTTTCCATTTTTCATATATTTTTATTTTTAGATTTTAAACAATTATTTTTAATGAACACTATTGAATAAAAGAATTCCTTTCTTTTAAATCGATGAAAAAATTATTAATTTAAGTTATACTAATTGACGATTATTTTCTTTGCAGATGCGAAGTTTGCGGTAAAGGCTTTGGCCAACGCTACAACCTTAAAATTCATGCTCGCACTCATACAGGCGATTTTCCATTCGAATGTAAAATTTGTAAAAAGAAATTGCACACCCAATCATCGTTGCAAACGCACATGCAGGTCCATCAACGTGTTCAAACGTCTCAAGCAACGTCGACTATAAAATCAACTGCTACCAGTACGACAACAAGTGGCAATACAAGTTCGAGCAGCAGCTCCAGCAGTGCTCACAATTCGCCAACTTCGACCATCGTCAAAATGGAACCACAACTATCGGAACCCGGCCCACTCGAAATGGCCACTACAAGTAGCAATCTTCTGCTCAGTCAACACTCAATGCATGATGATTTAGATGAGAACTCAGCCATGAGTGATGGACTCAATTCTTTGAATGGGCATCAGTATGTTACAACTAGTTGTGCTAAGAAAACAATTGTCTCAGCCACCGGCGATGATTCATCCGAATCTTCGAATACATCTCAAGAACAATTGCGACAGACAAGGCAGATTTTGTTGAATGGGGCCACACCAACACGAGCCATTGTGCTTAATAACTACTTGCACAATAACGATAATAAAGGTGTTGACACTCTGTTGTCGCAAACGTCACAGCCAAAACATCATGCTCAAGTTATACGGCACAATAACAGCATTAATGGCAGTCGCATTATCAGCAGTAGCAGCGGTAATACTGCACTGCAACAGCAATTGATGCGTAAAACTCCTATTATACATTCGACCGGTGGTGCAGCATCATTAAACAGTTCAGTATTTCCGAGTGCCATTCATCGTAGAGGTAATGTTTTTTAAATCTCTATTAAATACATTTATAAGTTTCGAACAAAGTTAGACTTCTGTTCATATCACATGCTTTTTCACATAGTTTTTATTCTTTCAAAACGCTGTAGCAACCAGCAGAAAATTAAATGTTTTTATTTGTTTTAAAAAAATTTTTTTTAAATCTTTCTCAAATTCCTTCGTATTTACTGCAAACGTGATCAAAAATAAATGGGAAAAAATAAAACAAATTTTATTTTGAATTATTTTTATTTTTATAATTTTTTTCAGCATCCCCAAACTATTTACTTTCGCATGTGTTTTTTTTTTAAATTTACTTTTGGCGTTTAAAAATTTCAGTTGTATTTAATTTCAATTACAGTAAATCGTTTGGATTCAAAAACGACTCGGTTTTCAGAACAGGGGGCAAATATCATTATATTATTTCAAAATCTATTTTATATACATATGTATGTGAGTATGCATGTGCGCAAGTCACTTGCGATAAAATCTTCAGCCCGCGTCATGGTACAATTATTAACAAGTAAGGGCGGTTAAAAATAACGTTTGTATATTATTTGCTTGCAATTTACTTAGAGTCCGTCAAAACAATAATGTAAAAGTGCTGTCTTTTGACAGTCTCTAAATAAACTCCCAGTAAACAATATATGTACATCTGTTTTTGAACTGCATCTATCTGGTAATAATTGTACCATGGCGCTTGTATTAAAATTTTTATAATTTTAAGTTATTGGCAGGTTAACTGGCCGATTAATAACGCAAGAGCGCATTTGATAGGTATGTGTGCTGATAAATAAGATTATTTATTCTTTATTTTCAAGGCGAATTCATAACAGGTGAACTTAATATTACAACAACCACAACAGTACAAAAACCAAAAGCATTTTGTTTTTGTAAAATTAAAGTACATTGTCAAAAATATTTGACTGAAGCGAAAAAAAAAATATTGAAAATTATTATTTCAAAAACTTTTCTTTTTTAAGGGTTGTTTTTTTTGAATCCCTTGAAATATTTATCAAATATTATTTTGTTGAAGAAATTTGCTGTGTGGAAATGTTTTAAAGATCCGCTGATCAATTATTGGCTCCTGCCATCCGTAATGCCGTTCAACGTCGTTGTCAATCGGCGATTGTCTCACTATCCACCTAAAAAATTTTCACGTATGTAAATACACATTAAAATTCCATTGAGGAACAAAGTGTTAATGGTTTGATGGCCTGTGCTGTGGGTGCTGAATCGGAAATTAGTTTTATTTTGCACTGTAATTTATTTTAAGAAATATCCTATGATTGAAAATTATTGTTAATAAATATTATCACTGCACATTTATTAAATGTACGTACATATGAATTCAATCTCTTCAGTTTATTAAGCTTCATAAAATGAGTATTTTTTATGGAACCTTTGTTTCTTGACCCTTATAATGCTGATATAAGAAAGTAGTTTCTAATTAAAATAAAATCACTTTTACAACTTGATATAAAAAAGCCATCATTAAACAATTTCATTTCACAATTTAATTTTTTTAATTATAAAAATTTTCAACATGATTGTAAACAAAAGAAATAAATAAATTTTGATATCCAACGCTGCGCTATCAAGTCCACTTTGCTTTATTTTATTACAATTATTCGCTTCGTTTTTTTCTACGCTTTTACCATAAACAATTGCTTTTTTTTTATATCAATTCGCCGACGAGTATACGTTACTCATGAGTCCGTTTAGGTTCATAAAATTATAATTTATAATAATAAAACAAGATTTGAATGAAATCCCACTTACAATCAGTGTTGCCAGTTGACTTTTTGAAAAATGCCTGCACATACTAAAAAAATCTATTTTCCCCCAGCGATGAATAAATGATTTATGAAGCTGGGGTCTTAAGTTAGAAAATCCGTGTTTCCTTCTGTTAACAAGCATGTTTTTACAATCCAATACAGTTTGGTTTGTTAGCACTTTCTCAATGAAATCGGCCAATTCAGTGACGCCCCCGAAGAAACTTTCAATAATCCCTACGAATCCAAAAAATCCCCTTATTCCCTGTAGCCACATATTACGCCCTCCACATTTTTTTTAAACAAAAACAAAGCTTCGAAAAATATTTGTTCAGCATCATAATTTCTATGTGCTAAATCCAGTACAATATTTACAAATTTTAGAAAATCGTTCTATTTAAGTATATCAGTGAAATTTGTTAGCAACTGCTTTGCAATAGTTAAGATAAGTTTTACATTTTTGATATATAGTAAACTGAACTACGATCAATGTTGTTGAGTGCTTCTGGACTTATAAATTTAATTTATATACAAAATTTTATATTTTCAAAAGAACACATTAATGAGAGAATATTGTAGCCTACAAAAATAACTTTATGTTCTGCCGTAGAATTAATTAATTTTTCCATGTTCCTTGTAATATTGACTCATGTCCATTGTCTGATTAATATGTTGTGAACTTTTTAGCCTTATATAAATTACTTTGGATTTGATAGAAGTTTTTTTTAGTTTATTCAAGATCTATTGAAAGGGTTTAGCAACAGAAAGATTTGATCTTTAGAGGATTTTTTCGCGGCAGGATAGTTTTCAACAGTTCACATACGGTGATAAAGTATGTCACAGTGATCGTCTAATATAAATACTCAATGATATTTACACAGTTTATTATTATTTTTATGAATTGACTATTGAAGAAAAAAATAGAAATTTAATTTTTGAAATACAAAAATCGAAAAGAAATTGCAAAATTCTGTACGAAAACGATATTAAGAGCTCATGAATTCGAATTCAGGAAATCTTAATTTATTATTTGAAGTTTATTTCGTATCTTACAATTGCTTAAAACACAACTTTGGAAAACCAACTACAGACGATTATCAAAAAATTTTCGGACAAAGCGGTTCCGAAACGTTTTCATGAACCCATTCACAATTTGAATTGGATTTGAACTCCTTTTCCAATCGAATTCCTTCTTCCATGAATTTTATGAAATTTAGCATTGCACGCAACCACATAATTATTTCTTTTATTATTATTTATTTATTTAGTAGTAGTATTTTAAATAATTTGATTTACAACAACATTTATATATGTATATACTAAAAGTCTTTTAGCTCTTTTACTAGTTATTATATTTTACAAATTCTACAATATGTCTTTTAAATCTGTTTGGGTTATATTCCGCTCTTACGTTGGTCGGCAAAGAGTTATAAAGTTGTAGTCCTTTGTAGAGCAGCGAGCGCTGCATTGCAGTTGTTGGTGCCCTTTGCAGCCTAAAATTATCCATGTTTCTTAATTGGTATGGTTGAGCTTCTCTAACGTATATTATTTGTTCCTTTAGATATTCTGGTGCTGTTCCATTCTTTATCTTTTGAATAAATTTTATTTAATTCAATCCTTTGTTTAATATTTAACCATTTAAGTGATTCTAACATAAAATTAATAGGTGTGTACCGATTGCATTTTCAAATCGCACGCATTGCTTTATTTTGTAACTTTTGGAGTTGTTCAATTTGGGTATTTGTACAGCACGAATAAAATATTGTTGACCCAATCTCGAAAGTGTGGTTTAAAAAAATACCGAACGGTTGAAGTGGCGCCAGAAATGCCAACAGTAAAAAGGCATTTCCTAATTGAAAATACAAGAGGTGGGGGGTCGCTGCAATATTATGCACTGTTCAATTGATCAGTCGCCCGTAGTGGATGAACGTATGTATTGTGGCATTGTTGTCCCAGGATTGTGGGTTGGGAAAATATTGAAACAGCCGAAGAAACTCCTCCGCTGGAAGAGCCACTATTGCCAACCGCACTTACAGCTGCTGCTGTTTTGAACAAAAAATATTTTTAAAATACAATTTTCTACAATTATTTCTGAAAAATTAAATTGTTCAATTCACAATTGTTGTGATCTACAACATTGTACCAAATAGAACTATGAGACGTATGAACAGCCACTTTTTTTGTACCAAAGCGCAAAACTTTTTAAATACGAAATCGAAAAGAGATGAAATAGATTTCGATTTGAAATGCATTAAACTTGGTTGAATATTAATATTTTTAGATTTTCATACGTTTTATTGTCTATTTATACTCTAAACTTAAAATATCAATTATGAATTACAACCCCTCACAACCAATTTAGTTGGAAAAATGATCACATTAATTATTAAAGGTATTCATTTCAGTTTTTTTTTTCTTGGAAAAATGTAAAAATGTATTTTTTTTGCAACAAACACAGGAAAAAAATTCCTAAAAGCTGAATTTTTAACAAACTATAACCATGTGTAAAAAAATCGGGATAAAAAGATGTAATTTTCCGCTTAAAACGTCAAGCGAATAAATAATCAATTAATTCACTTTTAACACTTTTATTCGGCATCTTGAATAATATTAATTATTTGCAAGAATTATTTGACAGAATGTTTGTAATGACAGTTAAAATTTTTGTACTTTTTATTTAAAAAAAAAATACCGTTCACATCAATAAGAGTGTAATTTTTCATTTTTCCATTTTTCCAAACAAAAAAAACTGCGAAATGAATACCTTTATTAATTTTAATTTTTTGACATGCCATATTTAAAAATAAAGGAAAAAATAATTGTATGCAAGGCGTATTAACGCGTTTTGATTATATGTGCTGTACAAATGTTTTTAAAATAAATTAGCGACAACATTTCAAAACTATTTTAATAAATAAATATAAATATAAAATCCTGTCTGAATATGAAAAGTTTCCTCTACTTCTGAGAACACGATACAACTAGTGGGTATTTTATTAATTTGAAAAATAAAAATTCATTATTAGCTGCGTTCGAGTACTTTTACAGTAAAATGCAATAAATGAGTAATTACTGAGTAAACTGAAAAATTTACTCTCAAAAAAAGCTGTTGCCCAAAAAAGTACGCGAACGGAAAATTTTTAAAAATTAGTAAGATTAAGGAAACCGGTGATTGCAAATCAATATAGTGTTGAATTTATTTACACTTTGGACTACTCAACTATTTTTTTGGTTGGTACTCGATGCAATATTTATTATAATACGAATATTTTAAGAAAATATAAACAAATTATTTTCTATAATCATTTCAATGTGCTTATTTTCATTTTATTTGATTTTCCTAATTTGTGTCTGATTAAATTTATTCAAAAGTATGTGATTATTTGTTTATGCTATTGACTACCTTAAAAGTGAATGCAGTACTAAGTAACCATATACTTAGCATATTAACAACGAAAACGGCTGTAAATGGTTCCTACAAAATTTTTTTCTATTAAAAGTCATATAAATACATACATATTTAACGAACGAATAGTTTACAAATAATTTATATAATTTTATTTTTATTATTTTGTCTCAGTTTTTCTTTTTTTAAATATTTTTTTCACAAATTGTATACTTTTTAATTTCTTACTTTTGTTTGTTTACCTTTTGAATCATATGTTTTTCTAATTTTACTAAATTTTACTACAAGAAATTTCTGCAGTAAAAATTTGTAAATTCTCAGCCATGAACTGTCACTTTACGTTCGCAATTTGTGCTCTCATGTAACTTAACTCGAGTAAACGAACGCAATTTAGTAAAATGCAGTAAAGTTCAGTAAAAATTTGTACTCGAACACACTTAATATTATAAAGAAAATAAATATTTTTGAGTTATATAGTAGTTTTAAAATCTTAAATGTGTTTTTATTTTGTGCTTTTAGGCACTTCACCATCTCCTTCGCCCTCTTCTTCGTCGACATCATGTTCCTCTTCAGTTGTGGTCTCCAAGTCAGGAGTACCCTTATCATTGGCCTCGGCCGCGCTGGGTTCCTCATCTATAATACGCAGTACTCGAGATCACGATGCGAGCCTTAATGGTCACCATCATCAACACCATCAAAATCATCACCAACGTAGTAACCACCGAAATCACCACCGGCGTCGTCATCTGGCCGATATGGATGATGACGATGATGATACGAATTTACATCATCCCAGTGTCAATAATGGCCGTCACTTTGATGACGATGATGATATGTTAGATGAGAAATCTTCCCCGTCCCTGGCTACCACAGCCATCAAAACCGAACCGAATTTCTATGTCTCTGGTGATAATTCCAATGAAATGTTGATCAAAGAAGAGGTTATATTCGATGATAACTCTGCCAATTCGCCCCACTCGCCACCTAGTTCAAAATTTGGCATGTCCAATTTCGACAATGATCTCGATCACCATGTTGACTTGTCCCATTCGTTACCAACTTATGGGTATCTATTGGATCAGCACTCAATACCCGACACAATACCAGCTCAATTGTACGCGGACGATGATGACTTTCGATTAGATCACAATTCGCTGGGAGCTTTGCACAATAATAATTCCTCATCGACAAATGATGGTGATTACATTAAGAAGGAGTGGAGTTATGGCACAAGTTCCAACTACACAATAAACGGTAAATTTGATGATGATAGCAATGCTTTGTGCGATGCTGCCAATTTCATTTACAATTGATTAGAAGATAATATTCCACCGTCACCGGTATTAGTTGATGGTTGCTAATTCAACAGCAACATGATAACAGAACAACAGCAAAAAAACAAGGTGAAGTTAAAATATGTAATAATTATCATAAATATTGAATCCTGGAATCCTTGTGCTGGCCGCGGAAAGCAAGTTTAACCCCTTTCTTTCCTTCAACCGCACTTTGATTTCTTTTATATAAGATAAACATAAACATAAACAAGAGTTTTGTAACGAAACATAAAAATATGTAAAAAGAAAGAAAAAAAAAAAACAAATAACAAATGCCAACAAATTTACTAAGTATTGAAAACAAAACACAAGCACATAATTATATAAATAATTTAATTACAAACCTTGAAATCATTTTTACAAAACAAAAAAAAAACAAAACCGTAAATGGACTTAAAACTGAAAACAAACCGAATCGAGTCCAAACAATTTTTCATTGGATTTTGATTTAAGTTGAAACGATTTTAAACTCCTCCTCGCATAAAAGAACCAGAAATGAAACAAGTGAGTTTTCTTTTTCGTCAAGAAACAACAGTCCTAGATCAAACCAAACCAAACTTTTCTGGACTCTTCACATTTCTTTAACATAAACCGAAAAGCAAAAGCAAAAGCAAAAAATGAAAGAGGTTAGTTTTATTTTTTAAATGACTTTTTCTTTTTCTGTGTGTGTGTGTTTTTTTTTAATTTCTTATGATTTTTAAAAGTAGTTTTTTAAGATTTTCTTATTTTAAATACATCCATATACTATATATGTATGTTGTATACATACATGCATACATATATACATTTAAACATACATATGTATGTGTGTATATAATTTTAAACATTTAATTTTCGTATTTATACATACATTATTATCATATATGAACAAATCTGACTAATATATAAATATATATACATCTTTATATATACTTATATATAGATATATAGATATATGAATGTGTGTGTGCGTGTGTGAGTGTGTGTGTGTGTGTAAATTAATTTGATGTTATAATTTTGTAATATGTAAGCGTCGTAAATGTGAAATTCGTAACTATATATTTTTTTTTGAAAAAAGCTCTATCCTTCCTCATTGTATTGGTTTTTTTGTTTTCTAAAAAGAAGCAAAAACTCTCTTTCCATCTCTCTCTCTCACACCGCTGTCTTTTGTCCCTACCCGTTTGTTGTTGTTGTCTAACGTTAAAGAAAAAACAGCAGAAACAGCATTGATTATTTTTTAAGTTTAAGAAACTATTTTATAAGTTTTTTTTTAATTTTTATTTTGAACTATTTCTAATTTAAAATGTATATATGCAAATGTGTGTATGTAGATGTAATAGAATTTTCAATATAATACTTATAACTCTATTTTTTTGTTTGTTTTTGGTGTCTTAAAAAACTTGAAAAGGAAAAACAAAAAAAAATATGTTGTTGCCCGATGAATGCATGTTAAAATTAAATTATTTAAACAATATAAATAACAAAATAATAATAATTATTATAAATAATACATAAATATATTTTAGAGTAGTTTAAAATTAAAAAGTAGGTTTTTATTCATAGATTTCATTCAAAAAAAACGTTTAAAATTTCAAACTTGTTAAATAAAAAGAAGGAAAGCTTTTTTTTTGTAACTTTCAAAACTGCGAATCACTTTTTTATGTCAAGAAGTAGAGAAATTGAAGGAGTGAATAAGTAATTGTTGAAAAAATTACATTTACGGCGAAGCAAATACTTCCAAAATTGTATAGATTACAACAACTCCCAGTGCAATATAAATATACATACAATTAAATAATATTTTAAAGTTTTCAAAACATTTAAAGAAAAGTTTTCCACTTTTAGTACATTCTTTCGTTTTAATTTTTCCTTGCCCTTAACTCCAAAACCATTTGATTATATTAATTTGCCTATAGATGGATTAAGTGATTTTCTAAACCCAACGAATTTTTCAAGTTCCAAAATTTTTGTTTTCGAGTTTTTTTTTTTGACAAGTGCAGTTTTAGACTTTTTTCTTTATCAACAAAAATATATATATAGCATTTAATTTTGCTAGAATTATGCTTAATATTTACACATGTATTTGCCAAACTTAAGTATTAATTTAAAACGAATTGCTTTTTGCTGGAGTCTGAAAATAAATTTTGTTTAAATATTGTCTTTGCCTTTTAAGTAAAATTGTTTCATTAAACAGAGTTCTTTGGTTTAACATATTGATTTGTTTGTTAGCTTTTCATTTTCATTTTCGATTCGTTCGTTATTTTGCAATAAATAAATATTAATTTATAATAATTGCATGTACCTTTGCCTTATCTACTGGAGCATCACTAAAATGATCGTGTAAGGCAAACAAACAGTGAGCGTACACGAAACAATGCTTTCCATTTACACTCCTTTTCTGTGGGGTGGAATAATTAAATTGAGGCACTGCAATACAAGTAAGCTCTCTCAAATTATTATGTACAACAAGCTACTTCGACGAAAGCTCCATTTTGATAAGAGTTTGATAAGAAGAGTACACTGCAACTTCTTAAAAAATAATATAAAACGAATTACTTTACGGAATGACCTTTGCAAAAGCTTTTTTCAAGAAATACATTTTCGAAAGTGCCTTTTTAAATGTATATACTTTTTTAAAAAGTATATTTTTTAAATTTATCTTAAAAAGAAGTACATTTAAAAAATGTACCTTTTCAAAAAGTAGCATAAAAAAGCACATACTAATTGAAAAAGTACCTTTTAAAACTACCATCTTAAAAAGTACTTTTTATAAAAGTACTTATGAAAAAAATACTTTTTTAAAAAGTAGCTTATAAAAAAGCAAATTTGAAAAGGTGATTTGAAAAGTACTCAATAAGAAAGTACCTTTTAAAATGTCTCGCTCAAAAAAGTACCTGCCATAAAGTAAACTTTTAGTGATTTTTACAAAAGTACCTTTAAAAGAGCTCATATCAAAATGTACTTTTTAAAAAATTATCTTCTTTAAAAGTTCTTTTTATAAAAATAAATAAAAAAAAATGTTTTTAAAAAGTACAATTTAAAAACTAATTTGAAAAGGTATTTTTTTAAAGTTCCATAAAATACTACGTAGCACTAAAAAACTGGCACCAGAGATCATTTGATCCCAAAATTTATAAATTTTAATTTAAAATTGTTCATTCGTTTTAAAAATATGAAAACATGTTACAAGTCTTGAAAAATGCAATAGAAATAATGAACAAAATTACATTGGAACATAATTTGCATCCTTGGAGAGAACAAAAACAGAAATAACTCCTTTTTGATAAACAATTTGATATGAATGTTTGTCTCTGTTGCATTTATAGCACGAAATAAAAATTCAGAAAAGTTATTGGTAAAAGAAATATTGCCAGTCAGATATGTAAATGGTTCAGATGACCCCTGACCGCCTTTTTAGTTAGTTGTACTATTTACTTGAGTTTGGAACATTTCTATAAGATAGGAACGATTTTAATTGAAATTTGATGAATTTTTTAAACAAATCCAAGAAATAAAAATTCAGAAAAATAACTTGTAAAAGAAATATTGGCAGTCAGATAAGAAAATGTGTCAAACCAACACTGTCCGTCTTTCTTGTTCTTAAAAGTACCTTAAGCAGTACGTTTTGAAAAAGTATATTTTTTTGAGAAAATGTCTAACCTTTAAAAAAACATATTCAAATAGTACCTTTTAAGATAGCACTTGTAAAAAAGTACCTTTTAAGATAGTACTTTTTAAAAAGTACCTTTTAAGATAGTAATTTTTAAAAAGTACCTTATAAAATAGTGCTTTTTAAAAAAGTACATTTGAATACCTTAAAAAAATTGTTTTAGAAAAGTGCTTTAAAAGCATACATTTTAAGTAGTCCTTTTTGCGGAAGTTCATTTGTAAAAACGACCTATTTAAATTAAAAACACATTTAAAATGCAATTTTTAAATAAATCTTCCTTTAAAAAAATACCTTCATAAAATAATTTTTTTGAAAAGTATGTACCTTTTAAAAAAGTACGTATAAAAAATTCTATTCGAAAAACCTCTTTAGAAAAGTATTTTTTAAAGCACTTAAAAAAAATTTTTTCTTTTGAAAAAGTTCTTTTAAAAACTTTTTTTAAAAACTTCTTTTAAAACCTTCTTTCAATTTAAATAAAGTGCCTTTTAAAAAAATGATTGTGTTTTTTTAAAGTGTTTTAATAATAAGAAGCATCTATTGAAAATCGTTCCTTTAACAAAAAATTCTGTAAAAACATTCAAAAACTTGTCACTAAGTGCTTATTAAAATTTACTTTTGAAAAATTATTTTTTTTAAATGGTATCCATTTAAAAAAATTTTACTTTTAAAAAAGTATATATTTAAATTTTGAAATAAATAGATTTTATGCTGTAATACATACACACATGTAATATTACTTCCAGTTTTAAAAAAATTAAAACAAAATTGTGACCGATAATTAATATTGAAAACAAAAATAAAACTCGATAATTGATAATTTGTTCTTGCTTTCAATATAAATTCTCGCTCATAATTTTGTTTAAATTTACTAAATACAATCAGATAGTCTTCTAAAAGATTCGATTATAAAAAAAACATACTTAATCGGCAGACAATTTCAACTGTACAAATTTGATTTAATATTATTTATTAGTACTTATGATTGGTAATAATGGTAATAATAATAAAGGTGTTCACTTCATCAATTTTGGTTTTGCGAAATTGAAAACGTGTAGTTTTTTTTCCCAAAGTAATTTTTGGATTTCTCTTTGCTTTGGTTTTTACATCAAGAAGTACCAAATTTAGCAACTTTTAGTGCAAAAATCAAACACAAAGCAAACAAAAATTCATTATTTTTACAACAAAAAATCAAAATTAACAGGATAATAAATTTACACATTCAGGGATGTGATGGAAATCGATCGATTTCAAATGTATGGTTTTGAAAATGTGTGATGAATTTCAAATGATTTTGAGGATAAATTGTTTACCCAATCTCAAGTTAATAACTAACTTGAAGAAATCAGTCTAGAAAATAAAACACAAACAATATAAAAAAAATTTGAAAATAAATTTATCAAAAATTCTTAAAAAATGAATTAAAATTTTTTTTTAATATTTACAAAACTGAAATAATGAGCATATCACAACTTTTTTCAGTTTGAAATCATTTCGTTTTTAAAATCAACATTCATCACACCTGATTATTATAAATCCAATAATTTTTTATATTTTATTATATGATTTTTAAAAAGGAAGGCATAATTAAAATCCTTCTGTACTATTTATCGGACACGCCAATATTTTTTAACTACAAATATTTCTGTATTTACTTAGAGCAAAACGTTTTACTTATACTCGTATACGCTACATTCTAATTCAGACAATACATTCAAAATCACACAGAAACCGGGGTCTAATCGGCGCTTTCGATATCGAGCTGATTCGATCGAGTTTTCTAAATTTGAGATTATGACATTCGATATCGAATAGCCGAAATTTTAAAACTCTACGTAAATTTAAAAATTGTAAAAAATTCATAAATTTTATAATACACCAACATATTGATATTTATTCACTTCACCTTAAATATTTTGATTTTTTTTATGTTTTGAATAAGCTATATATATACCTTCAGCTTTATTTTCCATTTTTTTTTTTTATTTTTTTTTTATTTATTTTTTTTTTTGAAAACTAGAAAATATTTAAAAATGTTAAAAAACACCTGCACTCAGCTATTTTTTCAAGTGGACTGATGAAGTTTATCAACTTTAATGCTGTAATGTTAAACGGTAAATTGCAATTTACAAAAACAAAATGCATTTGTGGTTGGTTGCTCTGATGTGTTTGCTATTATAATTATAATCGTAGCCCATCCAAAATATTTAGTTTTGGGCAAAAATTTGAATTTTGGGACCTTAGTGCTTTGTTTATGCAGTCTTTTAATAATAATCCTGTTTTCCCTACTGCGGTGTTTGCCTCTACTCATTTCGTTTTTTAAATTATAGTTTTTTTTTTATCACGAATATTTATTATTTATTGAATTTTGAGACGTAAGCTTACCTTTTCTTTCAAATTTTTTAACAAAAAAAGCAAAACCCTCGAAAAAAAATATTTGTTTTTAATTGGCTCTATTTTATGGAACACTTCTTTTCACTGTTAATACTAAAAAATTACTAACTTTTAAAAAAATGACGCGACAATTGAAAATAAAAATAACGGTATTCTGCTTACAACAGAATTAAAAAATAAGTACAGGATGATTTTTGCATTTAATCCTTAATGTATGATTTTTGATAGACAAGATATTAAAAAAATCGTGTGGCTCTATTTCATTGAACATCACTGTATATTTTAAGAGCTCTTAAGGGCCTCAAACACGTTCAAAATGCTTGCTGTCAAGTTCGTGCACGTGTGCTTGCTGGCTTGATGTTACCACGCTTGACGATCCACCAAGCATTCATTTTTACTTTGATTTTGTGCTGTTCGTTTAGCTTAAAAAAATATAACAATATCGCTAAATAATGAAATGTTAATAACAAAAATATTGTTTAATAAGTTCTAACTAACACTTCTGTTTTCTTTATCACAGTCATTCCTTTGTTTTTCTTTTAATTCTAACAAATTTTTTTTGAGCGAGTAATTTTTATAATTTTCTTTTAATTCCGATTTTTTTGAACAACTGTTCACAATGAAAATATAATTCTACTGAAAATTTGTTCGCACTTGATGGTTTAGCACTATACATGTTCAAACAACTGACAGCAAGCATGCCAAAAATCTAATATTTTTCATTTTCCATCAAGCGTCGTTGGTGTCACACAAACTATCAAATTTTCACTTATACTACAGCCATGCTTAGCAATTATTTTGAACGTGTCTGGAGGCTTTCAGCAGATATTAACGAGTGCCTCTAATGTTAAAAGTTAAATAGTAAACAAAACATTGACGAAAATCAAAACAAAAAAAAACAGCTGATTCATCAATTTACAATAGATATTTACATACGTACTCGTAAAAGACACTCAAGGCCATGTCAGATAAAACTTTTGCTTTGCCTTGCGTTGCATTGCGTTACAGATTCCCTTTCATATCTAAGATGAAATGTATATACTTAAACGAATCATGTCACATAAAGTACTTTTATTGCAGCGCGTTGCGAAAAGTTAGGCAACTCCTAATCTTTTCGCACTTTGACAATCAGCTGGTGCGATTTTCTTTTATTTTTTAAGAGCACAATTAGAACCAATTCCAGTAAATTGTTCAATAACATTTTTTAAATTTTATGTTTATTTCCAAATAATTAACTGTAAAAATGACCAATCGCTTTTATAGGTACACAAACAACGCGTGAGTATTGTCGAAAGTTTTTATTGCGTCATACACCAACAATTGCTTTACGCTTTTCTGTCAAAGTTAGAAAGGTCACGCAAAGCGACGTAGTTTTATCTGACACGCTCTTCACTCACTCCGTGCACTGAAGAGTCATAGTAAATATAACAACAGACTTGTGAACTCAACACAAAACGTGAAAAGTGTCATTGGAATAAATACTTTTTTATACGATTTTTGATTCCACATTTTTTTAAATAGTCGGGGTTGTCACAGAAACCACTATAGTCGGAATTGGATTTGAAAAGACAAAAAAATACTTTTGTATGGTGAATTTCAATATTATCGGTTTTATGTTCAAAACAGATTTTAATTTTAGATTGAACATAAAACCAATAACTTTGAAATTCATCATAGAAAATTATATTTTGTCCTCTTTTTAAATCCAATTCCGACTTTATTGGTTTCTGTGACAATCCTGAGAATTTGGCAACTTTTAATTATAACTTGACTCTAATAGCGTTTTCTTTTCTAGAAAAAAGTGCAATATTTCTTACCTTTTTTTATTGAAAATTTGCAGTATAATGTTTTTTTGAAACAGTGACTTTATTAGAAATATTATATCATCTCTTACGATGCAAATTTTTTTTTCTTAACTCTGTCAAGTTTTTCTTTCAAGTTTTTCATACGTACTGCTTATCAAAATTCATTTAAATTGATAGCTGTGACTAAAGCAATTTAATTTTTCTAGATGTCATCGTCATCTAATCATTACACAACATGATTACAATTATTAATTTTATTCACAAACATATTTGATTATTTGATTTTAATTTGTAGTTTTGAATTGTGGCAGAATATTTGTGAAAAACAAACCAAAAAATGTTTTCTTGACAGCAAATTGATACAATCGATGGAGAGAAAATTTCAAAATCAAGTTCGTATCAAATTTTAAAAGTATGAGTGTATTAGTAAGAAGTGTGAATATATTGAAATTTGATAGACAAAACTTGATCGTGTAACCAACCTCTAAGTAAGAAAACTTTGAAAAGCAATTTTTTGATAAAAAGTAAAATAAATGTTACATTTTTTTTAGAAAAGAAAACGGCGTTAATTTTAATTTTGTATTGTCATGAAAAAAATCTTTTAATATTTAGGAGCATTAAGATTTTATTATTTCAAAAAATTTTATCTCCAATAAATCCTTTGCCCAAAGTTGTTACATACACCCCCTCCCTTTCATAGCTTTCTTTTCTCTGTGGAGTTCTGTTGCTTTTGCAAAAATCTTCCCATTTCAATTCAACGCTTGCCTAAATACTAAAATATTTGCTAGATACTTATTTTTGAGGTTATTAGATTATAATTTGTATTATTCTTTATCTTGCCGCCCCTGCCCCCTTTTACACTTGACCACTTTCACTTAACCCAGTATAGTGATTAATTGCATTTATTTTCTCCCACTTCCCTTGAACAAAATAAATAAGTAAATAATTGTCAAAACAAAAAAAAATAAAAAAATAAAAGAATGCAATAAGTAAATAAATGTTTATATTTTGTTTTAGCATGGTAGTTTACATATTTATTATAATCATTATTAATTATAATTAATTATTTGCTGTAATAACAACAACAACAAAGCACGTATTTATTTTTCGTTTGTAAATCCAAGAACAAAATTAGTAGAAAATTAAAACAAATTGAAAAAAAATCAACAAATCAAATATTTAATATTAAAAAAAAACACAAAAAAAAAGAAACATCCACAAAATACGGCAAAATATTAATATTAAAAATTTTAGTAAAATTTTAACTTTGTCAAAATATGAAAAAGTTAGAAATAAAAATTTAATTAATTAAATTAGATTGCATCAAATAATTATTAGTAGCGAATAAAACAACTTGTAGTGAAATCTAGAATTTAAGAATTTGAAAACAAAAGTAACGAAAAGTAAACTAATTTTTGATTATGTAAATTACAGAACAATATTTTTTTTTGGCAGCTTGAATTGTGTGCAGGTTGTTTTTTTGTTGTTTTTTTTTTGTTTTGTCAATGATTTTTATTTTATTTATTAAAATTAAAATAAAAGAAAAGTATAGCAATAGTCATGCTCAAGATATATTTTAAAAACAGGTATACTCGATAGTACTACTACAACAACAACAACAGCAACATTATCGTCTAGGGATGTCAAAACCAGGAAACACAATTCACTTAAGTAAACACAACACGAAAATTATTTAAAAATTTTTTGGATAATTTTTAATAATTTTGTTTTAAATACAATTCAGTTAAATAAACACAAAACGAAAATTATTTTAACAAATTTTGTATTAAAAGCAAACAAATTTTGACAGCTCTGGGAGATAAACAAATATAATCAGCTGATCACTTAAGACTACCTGTTTTTAATATATCTTGGTCATGCTCATATTCCAAGCCTTAAAATCGCTAGACATGCTCTCTTTCAGTGATTTCTTACTTTCATCGACATTCGCGAGAATTCTTTTTGTTCCTATAAAAGTTTTATTTATCTTAATATTGAAAAATTTACGACCTGTTCTCTTGTAGACATGGACGAATGAATAATATTCGAATTCACATTCATTGTCATCTCTCCTTCTAAGGATTTGTTAAATATTTTTGCTACCTCATTCAGCTGGCAGGGACTTTCATCACAAATTCATCATCAGCTTCTCCTTTCAGTTAAATTTCATTGCTTTCAGTTGCATCATCTTCGTAATGATCTGGATTCCGTTCTTCAGCAATTGATGCATTCAATCTTCTTCTACATATTAGAAATAAAACTAAACTTAAATTATGTGTGTACGTTTGAAATCATCGCTTGCACATTCTTTCCCTTGTTTTTATTTGATTCCTGCAACTAAAAAACTTTAGTGCTGCACGTTTTAAGTTATTTCTAGCTTAACCCGTTCACTATCGCACTATAAAAAATGACTTGTAACAAGTTTAAGTAAGTTCTTCGTAATACTCAAGATGTGATACTCAAGAGCGCAAAATATTATTTTTTAAAATTTTTAATTTTTCTGTCCTTCAATTTAAAGATATGTCCTGGCATTATATGTGCTATTGGGTTTTTAAAGCATCATAAATTGGAACTAAATATCTCATTAGTAGTGTATGGAATTTACCAAAACATTAAAAAGAAGGCTCTTTTCACTTTGAACATATACAGGGTGGGCCAACTTCGACTGACTGATTTCTTGCAGACTCGCCATTGTGTCTCCTGCGGTATGAGTTGTAGCTCCATCTTGCTGGAGCCATATGTCAGGATTATTGAGAACTACCGGAAGTAAAAAATTTTCCAACATGATCCGATATACCGCCACGGAGATGGTTTCTGGTTTCCCTGCATTATTTTCGAACAAATATGGACCGATAACTCTTATCAGCCATAACTCCAACGACAAACCGTGCATCTGAGAGGTTGTAAGCTTTTCCTCATGTTTGCAGTGGGAGCTGTTGCAGTGTTAAAATGTTGTCGGTATTTTCTTTGTGCTGGAACAATTGATCGTCAGGAAACAAATTTAAAAATTTTTACACGTGCTTCCGCTGAGTATGCTGACATTAATTTATTATAATTTATTATAATTAATTATAATTAATGATTAAATTTAATTAAATTGCATATTACCTATAAAAAAAATTAATTAAGAAACTGTAAAAATCAAAAAGTTATAAGCATTTCAAATCAGTCAGTCGAAGTTGGCCCACCCTGTACATTTGGGTGAGACGATTTGTATGGACAACAATTTGTCGATATTGTGTCATCTCATCGATTTTTCGCTAGCTATTGGCATGAGGGAAAAGAAAAGTTCCACTTACTACATATTAAAAAAAACATTTTCGTGGCGACCAAATGGAAAAGAGTTCTTTTTTATAGATTTTTTATTGTTATTAAAATGTTTTATAAGGTACAATGTTATGAGATTTTACTTAAGCGTACTACAACAATTAAATCTAATAATTGAATAAGGAAACTAATAATAATACTGTCTTGAGGAAAATTTGTCACAAAAACCTCTCACAAACTTTGAAAATGTTATAATGAAATTTGGTAAAACAAATTTAGTAAGATTCTTTTTAACAAAAGATTCTCAGCCACTGTTTAGTAAATTTCTTATTGTTTCAAAATTAGACATTTTTCATTAAGTGACAGCGTCAAATCATTGGCGAAAGCGTTTAATTTTTTGTATTTAAATCTATTGTGTAGTAAATCCGTGGGGAATCAAGGGGAAGATTATGAATTATTTTTAAATTTTTATTTTGAATAACCTGAAGTGTTTTTGTATGTGTCTTAGCAGTTTTGTGAAACCAGGCTGGACAGCCGTAAGTCCTTATCGATCGAATACACATATTATACAACAATAACTTATTTTTAAGGTTGAGCTTAGACTTTCTATGCACATGTTTTGTTTGCTATAAATGAATTTTAAGCGATTAAAGCTAATAAATTGGCAACAATGAAATGTTTGGCCTTGAAGTGTGCTTTTTCAAAGAGACTATTATATTTAGAAAGTTATTTTCGATTGTGTACTTTTGCAGAAGGAGACTTTTTAAACAGAAAAAGGGACTTTTTAAAAAATGTTCACTTAAAAGAAGCACTTTTTAGACGAAGGAAATTAATAAAATAAACTGCTTTCGCAGGTATTGTTGAGAACTTTTTAAAATACTAGCATCGTTTTTGGTGAGTGATATAAATTACAGGTTCTTTGTCGTCCTTTTTCTTCATCAGACGTTTTAGGTTTTGATCACAAGTTTTTTTTATGGTTACCATGGATAATTTTTCTTTTTAAAAAGATTGTGAATAAAGTATATAGTACGATCCATTTCAGTAAGTAACAATTGTGTGTGGAAACATTTCCTCCAATCCTAGTTCCGCTCACGCCTCTGCCTCTATCGAAAGCTTGCTATTTTTGGATTTTTTCTATAATCACGAGTACATAAATTACAATAATTTGTGTAATTCCAATTGCAAGAAATTGTAATTAATACTAGTGCAATTACAAATAACGAGTAATGTAACCGAAGACAAAGAGTAAAGGCCCCCCTTTAACACTATTATACAAATCCATTAGATTTCCATTAGATTTTAGTAGAGCGAAATAAATTGGTAAATGTGTGATTGTAAGAAAAAGTAAATACGAGATTTTTTTTTGATAAAATATAAAAATTTTTAAAATTATCAATCAGTCTTGCGGACTGTAAAATTCTATTTTGCGTAGTACTTTCAGGTCAGTTTATAACATGTTGTTTTTCATTTTTATACATTCTCATATATCTGGAGTCTTTGGCATGACGCGGTAAATAGAAGACAAGACCGAAAAAAAACTGCAATATTCGATATATTCGATTCAAAATTAAAACTGTTCGAACCACTTGTGTAAACTAAATGTAACAGACTTCTTTAATTTCTATAATTTTTTTTTTTCAATTTAAAAAAGAAAAAAAAACTTCTGGCAGGACCTCCCCTCCCTTTCGTTCATCTGGCAACAATATTTTAAATATAAAAGAAAACGATAACATAAAGATACCCAAAATGAAATAAAAACTAGAAAATAATGAAAATAATAACACTACAAATCATACGCACAGATTAATAAAAATAATAAAACAAGAACACAAACAATAAAAAAAGAAGAAAAATAGGCTGCTACGAATTTTATAATTATTTGTTTTAATTTTATATAAGTACATATTTACTTTTAAATATAAATTTTTCTCTTATATTTAAGTTAACAACTAATGAAGAATAATCTCTGAAAAATATTGTATTTATTTTAATCTTAACTACTTAAAAAGAAATAGAAACATAACAAAAACAAAAACAACTGTGAAATACTTTTTTCTACTTTTACTATTTAAAAACAAAAACAAAAAACAACTAACTTTACTTCTTTCACTTATTTTTTATACAAATTTTTATTTTTCTCTCTTTTATACCAAAGATACGAATTTTATTCGTAGTAAAAAACTTATTTTAAGCTAAAAATCAGAACTGTTTTATTTTCATTTTTCTTATATTTCGTAAAATATCCAAACAACGATATGTAGACATGAACAAATTAAAAAACAAAAATCAAAGAAAACTTTTATTAGAATTGGTAATGCAAGACTAGTTCTAGAATGCGTATAAAGAGACAGTAGTGTATTTATATATATATTTCTTTATTATTAAGATTTATAATGATTTTGGTTGGTATTCGACACCTTCGGTTTTAAAACGATTCTGAATACAGTTAAATTCAATTCAATTCAAATAGTATTTTAAAGGAATTGTTTCTAGAAAGTAATTAAAATTTTGAATTTTAGTAATCGAAGGCAAAGAAAAATCTGAAGTCTTGAGTTCAATTAATCTTCAACCCACCATGAAAATTGTCTATTCAACATTCAATTGCTAAAGATAAAATTTTCAATCACTAAAAATTCTTGAAATTGTTAAAAAATTAAAAAGACATCGATATTTCGTATAACAAATTTCCCAATTTGTTAAAGAATTTTGTTTTTGATGACACGAGAGAGTAATTAATAAATTCAATTACATACTTCAATTATTTTCTTATGTAATTGAATTTATTTACTTATTTTTACTAAGCAAAGCAATTAAATTATAACATGTTGTTACACGATGTGAAACGTTATTGTTTGCTGGAGTTCGAAAAGAAAGATAAAACTGAATTACGTTTCTATTAATTTATAATTTATAATAAAAATAAGTTATTAGTGCGACACAAATCAGTTATTTTTCGTTTATAAATCCAGCGAACGATAACGTTTGTGATTCTTGAAAAGCCTTAATCAACACAATTCCACAACAACAACATTTTCTCAAACATTAAAATTAGTTTCGATTAATTTCGTTGATCAGTAAAAACTTTAACAATTATTACAAAATGAAGGGGAATTAAAGAATTCATTTGTTTATTTAATATTATTAAAATTTGTGCAGTAGGATTAGTTCGTTTTAATAACAAAACCGCTGTTTTGGCAATCAATATCATATTCAGTCTTTTAATTAAAAAAAGGGATGTGCGATTAATCGACTAATAAAAATATTTGATTAATCAATTTACTGCTGAATCAGTTAATTGATGAATCCACAATTCTGATTTTTAAAATGCTGATTAATAAAATATTTTCAGTTTTAGTTATTCAAATTCGAACAATTTTAAAGAAAACTAAAAAAACGAAAAGCAAATATTTAAAAAAATATCAAAAGGAAAAATTTAAAACTCAAATTATTCAAAATGTAAATTATTGAACAATCTAAATGTAGAATAATCAGAACTAACCGATTAAAGAATTTGAATAATCAATTGGTTTAATTAATCCAAAATTTTTCATTTAATACATTTCTTAATTAATAAAATTTTTTATTAATGAAGTTTTTTGGTATTTTTGATTAATCAATTTTTTTTCAAATTTTTTTATTAATGAAATTTTTTGATTAATCAAATATTTTGATATTTTTTTTTATTAATGAAGTTTTTTTTTGGTATTTCTTGATTAATCAATTTTTTTATTAATGAAATTTTTTGATTAATCAAATATTTTGATATTTTTTGATTAATCAAATTCTTTGATATATTTTGATTAAAAAAATGTTTTGAAATTTTTTGATTAATAAAATTTTTTATTAATGAAGTTTTTTGGTATTTTTTGATTAATCAATTTTTTTTCAAATTTTTTTATTAATGAAATTTTTTGATTAATAAAATTTTTTACTAATCAAATTGTCGATTAATCAGATTTTGATTAATTAGAATATTGGAAAATTTTTTAATAATAGATTAATCGCACACCTTCAAGTGAAAACCATTTCCATTTTTAAAACTAAAATCATATTAAATTCTAAAAACCTTAATGTAGGCTGCCTGCCAATTTATTAATTTTTAGAAATGAATGTAGATCGAACTCCATTCTTTAAAATCGCCTCCAGCACATACTGAAAAGCTGCTTTTATTTAGTCGAAAGTAACTTTCAAACCACTTTATGAAGTACCAAACTGTTATTTTGTAAAAGTTTGGTTTCGATACTTACATTTCATGTGGCAAGTTGTAGATGTCGGAATTCATTCTGAGAAGTTTTCTTTCTAAGAAAAGTTTTTATTTATATTTTCTTCATCACTTGATTCGGCATTTAAATCACAAGTAAATAACTTTTTCTCTCAAAAAATCAAAATAAAATGATTCAGCTAATTGAATAAAAAAACGATCAATTGTCGTCATCGCATTAAGGCTTTTAAAGAATGCTAAATAAATAACGAAGTGATGGCCACTACGACAAACATTTACATTGAAATACAAATAATGACGAAATTTAGAACGACGACTGGAAAATTATTCATACTGAAATTTTTGGGTTGTACTTCATCATCAATGGAGAAACTTTTTAAAATGTTGAAAAATTTTCCCAGAATTTCGTCATATTGGAAGTCGTAAAAAATTATTATTTTGCGTTGACAAAACAATGGAAACTTTTGTGGCGACCGCAACAGAGTTGATGTTTATGACATACTTTTCCATTTCTACACACATTTCATATTGATCAATTCTGCAAGAATAATAAAAACAAAATTATGATTTTATTGCAAAATCAGCAAAAAAACGTAAATTGTAACAAACCAAAATAGTGATTTCTTTCCAAGCTGGCTTTAGGCAAAATGAAATCTGTGATAAATATTCAATCAATAGGTAATAAAATTTGATTTATATTTATCAAAAAATATCGAGAGGTTTTACAAAAAAGATGTTTTAATTGCAAGAGTGTGGTGTGACTTTACGTGTAGAAAATGGTTAAAAATAAAACAATCGCCAACTGAATAACAGTTTTCAAAAAATATTAACTTTAATTGAATCGCTAATCTTTTAAGGCAAAAACTGGCATTTAACCGATTTTCAATATTGATTAGTTAATCGATTCGATATTCTGGTTTGGGTGAAACTGCCTGCTTACGTTTTTAATATCCTCTAAGGATGTTTTTCATAGAACCAAATTAAAGCTAATGCTTCGCCACCAGGAATATTTGTCGGCGCTTGTTACAATTTTTTTTTCGAAATAGTCGAAGTTTTAGTTTTAGATTATTTATCCGTAGAAGAACTAAAGATTTTGATACTTCTTTTTTTAATTATATAGATTTGAGATTAAAGCTTTTCAAACTTTATTTTAATTAAAAGAAAAAGTTTATGAGAGCCAAATAGAGCACCACAGGAGGGATTTAAGAATTGCAAAAGAATATATAACTTCGAATATTTACTGCTTTTTTATATTTATTTGCGTTCTAGAACTAGTTACTATTCAAGAAGTTCTAAAAGTTGTCCTGTTAATTATTTAATTTGATTTTTACATTAAAATAACAAAACAAATCAAATATTGTGATTAAAAAAACTATTTCTAATACAAAACGGAGAAACTGAAATTGAACAAAAATGTTTTTTTATATATAAACGTTTTTTTTTAATGTATGTAAAGAAAAAACCCGACAGCGCACACATTTATAAACCATTAAACATTTATACATATAAATAAATAATAATAATAAATATATAAAGAAACCAATTTTAAATCTTTTTAAACAAAATTTATTAAATATTTTTTTTTACTCGAATTGCACAAAAAATGAAAAAAAGTTATTAAAGAAAATAAAACATGTTCAAATTATTATCATACTCTATTATATTCGATTCTTAACTACTCACTCTACTCTGTCTACACTTTCTGTAAAAAAAACAACATTTAATATTCATACATATTTTCTTTTTTCTTTTCTTTTCTTTTATTTTTTTTAATACAAATATTTTAAAATTTATTAAACTTTATTAATATTTATAATTTTTTACGATATTTACATTTTAAAATACTTTTTTGTGTATTTATTTTATACTAAATAAACCTAAAATTATAATTAAAAAAAATGAAAAACAAATAAAACTTATAAAAAATAATGATACAAAATTAAAGTGTATCAGTCAGTGGTAATACTAAAGTGCGCGTGTAAGTGATAAGGTCACTTGTACTGTTAATGTAAGAATGCCCTAAGATACCGTTGTCAAATGTACTGGACTTGTTGTTACTTACTTGTTACATTATGAGCTATTGCTATGATATTGGAATACTCAACCGTGCTAGAAGGCTCTGGAGAGTGTTTTTTTTTAACGCAATCTGACCGAACTGCTCTACAACATGTGTTTAACATTGTTGATTCTTTTAATTCTGATATCGCTAATCCAGCATGTTTGATACAGTCCATAATAGAAAACTTCTTCCACGCATTTTTCACATTTTTAAATCGTTAAATCAAATCACGGGATTTGAAACAGAATGGAATATTTGTTTGAAATCGCATTAAATCAAATTGGCGAAAAATAAAATTGGGTGTATGGTATACCCGCATTATTCTTCCATAGATCATGGCATATGTATAAATGATGAAACAGAACGTTGTCGTAACGTAATTTTCCACGCCCACTGACATTTTAAAACAAAATTTATTTTATTTCGAGAACATATATTCTATATATTTGACTGAAGCGAAAAAAAAATATTGAAAATTATTCACCCTTATTCCAGTTGGCGACATCGACGTCACGTCAACGCAATACAAAAAAAATCGGGGTTTGTCTACCCGTTGTCGAAAACAGCTGTTATTTTCTGGACCTTAGAGAACAGAAATACACTGTCACAGTAGCACACAATTGTTTTCGAGAGCGAGTAGACGAGCTCAAATTTTTTGTATTGTGTTAAAGTGGCGTCGATGACGCCAACTGGAATAAGGGTGTTCATTACTTCAAAAAGTTTTATTTTTTAAGGGGTTTTTTTTTATTTGAATCCCTTGAAATATTTAACAAATATTATTTTGTTGAAGAAATTTGCTGTGTGGAAATGTTTTAAAGATCCGCTGATCAATTATTGGCTGCTGCCATCCGTAATGCCGCTCAACGTCTTTGTCAATCGGCGATTGGCTCACTATCCACCCAAAAAATTTCCACGTATGTAAATACACATTAAAATTCCATTGAGGAACAAAGTGTTAATGGTTTGATGGCCTGTGCTGTGGGTGCTGAATTGAAAATTTTGTTTTATTTTGCACTGTAATTTAATTTAAGAAATATCCTATGATTGAAAACTATTGTTAATAAATATTATCACTACACATTTATTAAATGTACGTACATATGAATTCAATCTCTTCAGTTTATTAAGCTTCATAAAATGAGTATTTTTAATGGAACCTTTACTTCTTGACCCTTAATTTATACTGATATAAGAAAGTAGTTTCTAATTAAAATAAAATCACTTTCACAACTTGATATAAAAAAGTCATCATTAAACAATTTTATTTCACAATAATTTTTTTTATTATAAAAATTTTCAACTTTAATGTAAACAGGCAGGAAATAAATAAATTTTGACACCCAACTATAGTTCGCCTTGAATAAAATTTAAAAAAAAGTTATCAGCTGCGCTATCAAGTCCACCTGTTATGAATTCGCCTTGCTATATTTTCATAAAATGTAATTATTTTTTTAACAAAATATTCAGGTATTTGATGAAAATCGATTTTAAAAATAAAACGATTTCATACCGTAAAACGGTGTGATGTGCTCATTATTTCCGTTTTGTGAGTATTTTTAAAATATTATTTCATACATTTTCCATTAATTTTTGATAAATTTATTTTAAAAATTGCTTTATATTGCTTATGTTTTATTTTCTGGACGGCTTTCTTCAAGTTAATAACTCAAAATTGTATTCTCAAAATCGGCCGAAATTCATCACACTTTTTCAAAATGATACTTTTGAAATCAATCGATTTCCATCACATACCTGATTATGATTTGAGTAAAGAAATATAAAAATAAACGGAAATATCAAATAAGGCAATAAAATTAATGAGAAATTTGTCGTTACTGTCGTCGTGTTAATTGTGGGCTTTGTTTTCTCACGAATGATTTTCGCTCGCGGTTGCGGTCGTGTTCTGTTTGGCCATTTTTAAGTTTGTCATTTCATATGAATGACAGTATTCATTTGCGACCTCGTATATTATGTGATGGTCAAGTAATAAGTCCATCTAATACATTTATGTGAACTTTTTCAGTTTATAATCCTTTTTCAAACAAGCTTTATGGATTATATTCAGTGTTGTCACACAATCCAATGTAGTCGGAATTGGATTTGAAAAGACGACAAAAAAGCACTTGGGTTATGAATTTCAATGTTATCGGCCTTATGTTTAATATCTGTTTTGAACATAAAACCATTAACATTGAAATTCATCAAACAATGAATGTAGAGATTCTGTGACAGCATTAAAGGTCTCATTAGTTTCTACTTTTCGTTGACGTTCTGTGCCGTTCTTTTCTATAGAAAATATTTTTTACTTATAGGTACTTGTTCTGTGTATGAACTTTCGGATGTGAACGATATAAATTATATGAATGAATTTTGTAAATGTTTGCAAAATGTTTTTTACTTCACAAAAATATATAAATCTTTAATAATTTGAATTAAAATAAAATATTCTGACTTTTAAAATAAAATTTGTAATATTTCACACCACAAAAAACTAATACATACAAACTCTTGGCTGTCACTTAACGTTGTATTCTATTTTCTTCAGAATAGTCCGCAACAGAACAGAACGAAAAATTAACAACAAACCACACATACAGTTTTTCAATTGAACAGAAACAAAACAGCTGATTCGTAACAGAACAGAACGTACAAACTAATTCTGCCTTAAGTTCTCTGATTCAAGAGAAGCTGTTCAAATTGCTTGTTGGTATTCAACTCCTCTCTCTAGATAACGAGTCGTTGTGGAGAATGTGCCACGAAGATTTCAAGAAGCAGTGATTAAACAAAGGCGGTTACCCAACAAACTTATTAAAAAAATTTGGTGTCGTTATTATTTTGACACATTTAAAAAGTGCCAGCTAATTGATTGTCTGTATAAAATAAGGCCTTTCAGATGAAATTTTCTTTAAATGAATTTTAATGATTTTATTTCGCACGTTATATGCTGTAGTGTTCGCTCATACACTTCATCTCCGACTCTCCTGCACTATACTCTTCTGATAACACCTGAATCTCCCTTTACTGTCTCCTTTTTATACTCTTCCCAGGTTAGCACAAAGGGATCATAATTATCTTTGGACACAAGGGAGCTGGTATCTTCTCACCCTTTCATAATTCACCAGCAACCACCTGTCAAAATAATCTAACATAAGCAGTAGTGTAATGAATATGTTTTAGTGTCCGAGCGAATGCTCGGGCTTGGTGTCGCATTTCGGCAAAAAGTTATTTTCTTTTAATGTTTGACGTTTGGTAAAATGGTCGCCCAACACCGAATTTTGTGTAAACTGTTTGTACATATTTGTATATTATCAAACATACGCATAAATGCAAACGCTGTAAAGCATTAAAGCACAAAAAGAACAACGTTGTCAAAATAAACAAAAACCCTTGATGTGACTTAATTCGGTGTTTATTACATTAATAAATCACAAAAAGTAAAATTTTTTATATTCATTAAAGAAAAAAATGTTAGGTATCGATTTCGGAATCAGCCTGCAAAATCTCCCTAAGTTCGGATTCGGTCTGAAAAATAGTGTTTGCCCGGACACTAATAAGTTCCTTAAGTAAACATGTTTGAAAAAAGATTACAATCTTAAAACAAAAGACGCACACAAAAATATGTGTTGGGTGGGCTACTTAGTTGACCACCACTGTACATACATTTGTATATTCTGATTCCTGTATAAGATATCTTGATTGCGTATTTGATCAAATTGTCGCTTACGATAACTTGGCGCTAAGGGGTCAATGTGTTTTGAAATATGTATGTAACTTTAATTGGATTTATCTCAGAATTTGAATAAGTTAAGTGAGTAAAGATGAATGACTCTATTCACAAACGATTAATAAAGTTAATGTGTGCTTTAAAACCTGTTTTCCCATGTAAAAATCCAACATTAACCCTACTATAACTTTATTAATCGTTTGTGAATAAGGCCATAATTATCTTAATATCCTGGCTTTAGCCTCTGTGCAGCTAAACATCACATGTCCGTCATTGGACCATCCTTTAATCAAAAGTTGTGCAATCAGATAGCGGTTGGTGGTGTGTCTTCAGCTCATTATTGGTTTCGCTCATCGAAAATTAAAAAAAAATTGATTTGGGTATCGGGTATATATATTTTGAATACCCTGCGAAAGTGTTTATGGTTTCTGAGATATCAAGCATTCGTTTTGCTCCACAACAACAATTTTAAACTTTAATAAAAATTGTTTTGCTGTACACGTTACTGTTTGGCGTTTGCAGCAAATTATTCACTCTGGCTTTGCTTCATTTCTTTAACAAACCATCTTAGTTAAAACAGAAGCAAAATAATATGAAATAAAAAAAATTGAAGCCGTAACAAAAATTCAAAGGCGGCGGTTAAACAAAAAAATCTGCACCACAGAACAGCTGCAGCTTAAATGTTATACGAGGCATATACGAGTACAATTAAGAAACATTTAAAAACCAAAAAATAAAGAATATCTGATTTGATTAATTACACAAATTATTTCATTGTAAATACACTGTAATTATTGGTTTTTCTTGTCTCGGCTTAGCGGCAGACCGATAGTTGAAAAGATTACGGCGGCGGTTTCTTGGCCGGCGGTAAGCCGATTGAGTTGTTTCTCTGGACTGTAAGAAAATAAATTTGGTGAAAATGAACATAGCGAGTTATTCAATACCCGACAGTTACTATAAATATGCAGCTCAAAATGCAAATTTTTTAACAAATTAATTGCGGCACAAAACAAGATTTTACATGTTCAATTAACCCTCCGTTGGTCGGAATCCTTTTCAATTAAGATTAGACGCAATGTATCAAATTGATATTAATAAAGAACAATAAAGCAAAAGTGGCGTTTGAAAACAATTTCTTCACTTTTTATTTCATAAGCATAAAAACAATATAAAATTCAAAGTTATTTAAAAAAGTAATAAATATATTTATTTATTTATTTATTAGTACATATTCTACAAAGTAAATTTGCAGAATATGGTTGCACAAAAATGGCGCCGGTAACTAGACCATATGTCCATGATGTTATTAACAGTATTTTAAAAATGTTTTTGTGAAATATATGTTTTTATAAAAAAGAAAAAATAGCTTAAAATTCTTGAGCAAAAAAGTGGAAATATTAAAGAATCAGATGAATGAATTTCCCAACAATTATTGGAAGAATGTGAGTAGAAGTGTTTCTGTAACAATATCATGTGACAAGTTTTTCACTAACGCTGTCAAAATTTCTCACATTTGAAAACGAGTCGAGAAGTATTTTTAAAGTTAAAAATTAAATTTAAAATAATATTAATTTATTTACTTATTTTATTTTGATTTGTTTTAAAATATTTTTTCTAATTAAGAAAATATAAATCTTTCTACGGCTGATGGCGAGCGGTCGGCATTTCTTTACTTTGCGAGTCTGCTCCACCGATTGTACTGAAAAAATTACTTTAATTATTTTAAAATAGTTTTAAGATGTGATACATTAACTGCCTATTTTTATAAAATGAAAATAAAATTGTGAGTGAGAATTAATATTGAAAACAATAAAAATACGAAAAATTGTTTTTGGTTTCAACATAAATTCTCACTCACAATTTTGTTTTAATTTTATAAAAACATGCAGTAAATTGTGGAATATGAAACGCACAGAAAGACATTTAATAAAGTATTCTTTTGCTTATGAAATAATATAGTTTTGTATGCAAATATTTCACCGCCGCCGCCAATAGTTTTTTATCGACTTTTTTTCTCTGTTTGACACACGATTAATGGGACGATGGACGGACGCTACAGTTCAATGATATCCAATTTCTTTACATGTCACACTGCAACCGTCACAATGGATATTCTGCATGATCGATTTGGGTCTATGGATACCAATATCGTGCGAATCGACCACTCTTTAATTGTAAACTTGCTACCATTTATTTTTATCTGTATTGATCGGGCCACGAATCAAGCTGACAAAGTCATGCAGGTGAAAATCATTGCGTTTTCGCGAAGTCAAGATAAATCTTTGGTATCTAACATCTTTGTCTGCGTTTAGACACACAGACATTTGGAAGGAAAGTATTTTAGTTTTTGTGTTCTGTACTCGGCGATACGCTTTGTTGCTTTTTGCAAATAATAATGGAATGTTGCCGACAACATGATCGTCCGTGTGAACGCAAATGAAAAAAACAAAAGAGAATTCTTTAATGTGATTATTTTTCGAACAATTTCGTTGTTAGTGGTTAGAGAATCTGGAACATCTGGAATGTTTTTCTGCCAAATGCTTGCCCGTCTAAACTCGGACTTTGCGAAATTCCAAATTTAAGCTTGATTTTAGGTTTGTAAAATAGTGTTGTCAATTTCAATTAAATTTAATCAATCGTTATTACTCGATATTTTTCATTTGGATGGCCGATCGATGCTTTTGACGGATTTTTTTTTAAATAAAAAATATAAATATAAAGATAGTAATTTTACATTCTTAGCAAAGACAGGATTAAACATGCTCCTTGTCATTTTCCCGTACAAGAGGGCGTTTTTTATTTCGAGATGTGCGAAGAATTGATTGCTTGTTTTCCGCAAATTTTTGTTGTAGGTCCGTTACAAAAAACTCGTCTTTCCCAATTCGTTACGTTTTGGTTTTGATTTTTTCCGATTTCAGAGTACGTTTCCCTTGAAACGTTTTGCATCAAAAACTTCACATGCCTTCAGGCGCCACATTAAACACTTTTTTATATCATCTGGTTGACATAAGGCACAACATGTTGTTTTCATATTTCACTTATTTAAATATTCTCAAAATAAAGCTTCCAGCTTTTTATTTGAGAATAGTATAAATAAATGGTTTTGAGTTCTTCGCTTCCCAGGCAGGGTAAATACGTTTTTATATGCATTTTCGTACGCAGTTGCCTTAAGGTTTGGCCACTGTTAAGTGGGCTACTGGGTTACTTTCAATCAAAACTTATTGCATTATTGTCTTTTAATTTTTATTATATGTTTTTTTTAATATTTCAAGTTATTACAATTTTATTTTATGTGTTATTAGAATGTTATCAAATCTATTCTCAAATAAGTAGCATATTTTCAGGATATTAAAGAAATCATCTGATAATTTCGTTACGAATAATTTGAAATCGTTGAACCTTAAAGCATGTTAACAAATTTTAGTTTTTTGCAACACCAGGGGTTTATTATGTATTTCGATTCGAAAGAAAACACTTTCGAAACACAATTTAAAAGCTATACAAATTCGAATGATTTCCATTTCGAATCGAAATATCTAATAACCCCCCGGCATACATTTAGCTATAAATCGTATTTAATTTCTTTTCTTTTTTTAATTAAAAGCCTAGAAAATATTAGATTTTTAAAACAGGAAAATGTTTGAACTGAACTTTTATGAAATTATATTAAAAAAAAACAAAAACAAATAGTTTTAATGTATAAACAAAATTTGGAACAGATTCCTGTTTAAAGCATTAATTGAATAAAAATAAAATTAAAGGAATAAAAAACGTTTTTAATTAGATTAATATTAAATAAAAATAATAAATAACACTCAGATTGCTTTTGGTGGCCGTTGTAAGCATAAAGTTTCCTTTTTTTCTATTAAAAAAAGCCATATTATAAGACTTAGCAATTTTTTTTTTAATTTAGTTTCTTTTAATGATCGATTGAAGATTCAACGCAATAATATACATTTTTAGCAAAAAACATAAAAACAGGATTTTTTAAAGTAAAAAAAGGTGAAATTGAACCCCAACGGTAAAAATTAAAGAAAATTGAGACAAGTAATAAACAAACAAAAAATCTTCTATATTTATATAAATGTCTAGTCGTATTTTCAGTATTATTAAAAATAATAACAAAAAAAATATAAAAAAAAATCAATAAATATTAAAATTTAACAAAAACTACTCGATAATTGCAGACAACTTTAAGCTGTAAAAAAATTAAAACAAAAAATTAATAAATACAAATAAATAAATAAATAAATGAAAAAAAAAATCAATAAACAATAAATATCCCCAAACCAACCAAAATTTTTAGAAACATTTTTTTAACTCAAAAAACAAAAGGAAAATAAGAAAAAATTAATAAAAGCCAGACAATTAATTTGTTTTGTCTTTTTTCATAAGTGTTTACAAAAAATAAAACTATAAAAAAATTATAAAAAAAGAGAAAAAAAATTCAATACAAAATAAATCTTATAAATGTGTCTGTTTTTTAGCCCATAAGTTTACAAACAAGTACATATAATAGCTCTATATTATATTATTATTACAACTATATTAAATATATATTAATATTAATTATTATTATTATTATATTGTATCCTTAAATGTATGTATGCATAAAAATTATAAATGTGTAAAACTATAAAAAACAAAAAACTATAAAAAAACAAACAAAAACCAACTTAAATGAAAAGTCTTTAATAAAAATCATTTAAAAATTATTTAAAAAACAAACAAACAAACAATTCACATGTATGAAATTCATTTAATTAAGGCTCCATTAATTAATTCCTACTTTTATAATTTTGACAAAAAAAATAAAATCAAGTATAATTTAATTATTTTTTTGCTTTTGTAAAATTAACTTTTAAGTTTATATAAATTTTGAAATACATATATTTGAGTGTTAACTTTTAAAACGTTTACTAATTTTTTTTATATTTTTTTTGGGTTGTTGAGCTTCTAAAGAAGTCAGTAGTATTCCAGACTGATGCAAATTTAATCCAAGAGCCTGTTCGTGAAATCATCACTACGCTGAACAATATGATTATTTTGTGCTGCCTGCAACAGTGGCAGTGTTTGCATTTACGAATGAATCAATTGAACTCAATTGATAAAACAAACTTAAAGATATAAAATTGTGTAATCTACGAAAAAGAAAAAAATTTAGAAATAAAAAATAAATTGTATATTTGTATATTGAAACGATTAATTAGGCTCAAGTTCAAATCCGGTCTTACCCATTTATTTATTATAATTTTTTATATTTTTTTATTTTTTTTATTTTTTTTTATTTTTTTTTTAATTTCATTTTTATTAGAATTTTTTTTGGATAAATTCATTATTTTTATTAAGAGAGTACTATATATAGAAAAATTTTTATTATTCATCAGACTAGCAGAACGGATCAGTACTGATTTCGAGGTCGCTACACCATCTCATCAGCGTTCTTTGTTCAAATTTACCACCTTTGACGGTAGATACTAGTAACTAGGAATATCAACTATTTAACCGCATTATTTAACAAATTAGAATACGAAATGTACAAACTTATTCATTTTTATATGTTAAATCAATTTCGGTTAGTACGAAATCCCATCTCTGATGAATAACTACTCCATATATTTCAGTCTCTCTCGTTTATTCAGCGCCATTGGCTGCTGAGAATAAACTGTTTTTATCATGTTGTCAAATATTAATTATAAAAAATTAATTTATAACTGAAAAATTTACTGATGGCAATCGTTTTCTTTTCTAGAAAAAAGTGCAAAATTTTTTGCTGTCTTTATTGAAAATTTGAAATACAGTGAGCTCGCGATAACGTGAACTAATTTCTACGAAGGCAGTTCAAATTTTCGAATTTGTTCACGTTATCGAGTACCAAAATTAAAAACAAAAAATTACCAAAAATTATATTTTAAAAAGTAAAAATGCTAAACACTATCTGAAGTTAATTGCTTTTATTAATTTTTAATAACAAAATAATAAACTTCAATATATTCAGTTCACTTTGCATTCGATAAATAACAACAAAAAAAATTAATATCAAATAAAGGATATAAGAAATTGATATTTAATTTAAAAAAGCAGCAAAAAATAAACTAAATCGAATAGGAAAAGTTTTTGGTTGGATAATTAAGAATTATTTAAATAAAGTTTAAGGGGTAAAAATCAGTCATATTTGTTTAGTAAGTTTTTTGTTTCGCTATCTTTAATAAAAGAGCTTTTTCTTTAATGTCGCTCAGCACTCTAATGTCACTTTGGTCTACCATCTCGTTTCCAGCCTATATTAAAGCCTTATCCAAAGCTTCTCCAGCTTCCTTGGATTAATTGTAACTTCTGGCAGGATTATAATCGAATCATCATCATCGTCGGTATCATTCTGAATTTCAATACTTCCTACGTCTGTGCAATTTCCTTCAGGATTGTTTTTCTAATCTTTGACCGTGGAAAGAGTAACATCCATCTGTAATTGATATTTAATTAAACTCTCTAAAAACACTACAACTTACAATAAAACAAACCTGAGAATTCAGCTCCTGAAGAAGTAGACCGCACTATTATCTAGCTGGTTTATTTCTAGAGAAGATATTCTCTCTCTTAAAATAAATTTTTCACTTTTACGATTTAAAATTTTTTAATCACTTGCAACATCTGCGAAGCAATGTCAAAGAGCAACTAACGGGTCAGCGCATACATAAACGAAAAAAAACTTTTAAACATAAGTAAACAAATTCGGGGATTTCCCAATTGAAAAACAGATTAAAAACATTAAATAAAAAAAGTGTTCACGTTTTAGAGCTTTCAGATTTTGTTCGCGAATACATAAATTTTTAAGTTTTTAGAATACATAAATTTGTTTACGTTCCTGAGACGTTCACACTTTCGACTGTTCACGTTTTCGCGAGTTCACTGTATCAGGTTTTTTTTTTTAATAGTGAGTTTATTAGAACTTATTGTATCATCACTTACGAGGCAAAATTTTTTACTTAAGAAAACTTTTAATAGCATTTTATTTGATAACAAATAAAAGAAGTGTAACAGCCTGTTCATCGAACACAATTAACTAAAACAACGAGTAAAAATATCAACGTTTTTCCTGTTTGGGTTCATGCAACACAAAACGCGAAACAACTGACACATTTTTTTGGTCTGTGTACCGCATTTTTAAATGTCAAATAACTGAAAGCAAAACGAATAGAGTAAATTATTCGCTGTGGAAAAATATAATTCGACAAACTAAATAAAAATTAAAAAAAATATATAAAAAAAATGTTGAGTGTTAACTTTTAAAACGTTTACTAATTTTTTTTATATTTTTTTTGGGTTGTTGAGCTTCTAAAGAAGTCAGTAGTATTCCAGACTGATGCAAATTTAATCCAAGAGCCTGTTCGTGAAATCATCACTACGCTGAACAATATGATTATTTTGTGCTGCCTGCAACAGTGGCAGTGTTTGCATTTACGAATGAATCAATTGAACTCAATTGATAAAACAAACTTAAAGATATAAAATTGTGTAATCTACGAAAAAGAAAAAAATTTAGAAATAAAAAATAAATTGTATATTTGTATATTGAAACGATTAATTAGGCTCAAGTTCAAATCCGGTCTTACCCATTTATTTATTATAATTTTTTATATTTTTTTATTTTTTTTATTTTTTTTTATTTTTTTTTTAATTTCATTTTTATTAGAATTTTTTTTGGATAAATTCATTATTTTTATTAAGAGAGTACTATATATAGAAAAATTTTTATTATTCATCAGACTAGCAGAACGGATCAGTACTGATTTCGAGGTCGCTACACCATCTCATCAGCGTTCTTTGTTCAAATTTACCACCTTTGACGGTAGATACTAGTAACTAGGAATATCAACTATTTAACCGCATTATTTAACAAATTAGAATACGAAATGTACAAACTTATTCATTTTTATATGTTAAATCAATTTCGGTTAGTACGAAATCCCATCTCTGATGAATAACTACTCCATATATTTCAGTCTCTCTCGTTTATTCAGCGCCATTGGCTGCTGAGAATAAACTGTTTTTATCATGTTGTCAAATATTAATTATAAAAAATTAATTTATAACTGAAAAATTTACTGATGGCAATCGTTTTCTTTTCTAGAAAAAAGTGCAAAATTTTTTGCTGTCTTTATTGAAAATTTGAAATACAGTGAGCTCGCGATAACGTGAACTAATTTCTACGAAGGCAGTTCAAATTTTCGAATTTGTTCACGTTATCGAGTACCAAAATTAAAAACAAAAAATTACCAAAAATTATATTTTAAAAAGTAAAAATGCTAAACACTATCTGAAGTTAATTGCTTTTATTAATTTTTAATAACAAAATAATAAACTTCAATATATTCAGTTCACTTTGCATTCGATAAATAACAACAAAAAAAATTAATATCAAATAAAGGATATAAGAAATTGATATTTAATTTAAAAAAGCAGCAAAAAATAAACTAAATCGAATAGGAAAAGTTTTTGGTTGGATAATTAAGAATTATTTAAATAAAGTTTAAGGGGTAAAAATCAGTCATATTTGTTTAGTAAGTTTTTTGTTTCGCTATCTTTAATAAAAGAGCTTTTTCTTTAATGTCGCTCAGCACTCTAATGTCACTTTGGTCTACCATCTCGTTTCCAGCCTATATTAAAGCCTTATCCAAAGCTTCTCCAGCTTCCTTGGATTAATTGTAACTTCTGGCAGGATTATAATCGAATCATCATCATCGTCGGTATCATTCTGAATTTCAATACTTCCTACGTCTGTGCAATTTCCTTCAGGATTGTTTTTCTAATCTTTGACCGTGGAAAGAGTAACATCCATCTGTAATTGATATTTAATTAAACTCTCTAAAAACACTACAACTTACAATAAAACAAACCTGAGAATTCAGCTCCTGAAGAAGTAGACCGCACTATTATCTAGCTGGTTTATTTCTAGAGAAGATATTCTCTCTCTTAAAATAAATTTTTCACTTTTACGATTTAAAATTTTTTAATCACTTGCAACATCTGCGAAGCAATGTCAAAGAGCAACTAACGGGTCAGCGCATACATAAACGAAAAAAAACTTTTAAACATAAGTAAACAAATTCGGGGATTTCCCAATTGAAAAACAGATTAAAAACATTAAATAAAAAAAGTGTTCACGTTTTAGAGCTTTCAGATTTTGTTCGCGAATACATAAATTTTTAAGTTTTTAGAATACATAAATTTGTTTACGTTCCTGAGACGTTCACACTTTCGACTGTTCACGTTTTCGCGAGTTCACTGTATCAGGTTTTTTTTTTTAATAGTGAGTTTATTAGAACTTATTGTATCATCACTTACGAGGCAAAATTTTTTACTTAAGAAAACTTTTAATAGCATTTTATTTGATAACAAATAAAAGAAGTGTAACAGCCTGTTCATCGAACACAATTAACTAAAACAACGAGTAAAAATATCAACGTTTTTCCTGTTTGGGTTCATGCAACACAAAACGCGAAACAACTGACACATTTTTTTGGTCTGTGTACCGCATTTTTAAATGTCAAATAACTGAAAGCAAAACGAATAGAGTAAATTATTCGCTGTGGAAAAATATAATTCGACAAACTAAATAAAAATTAAAAAAAATATATAAAAAAAATGTTCAAAATATTAATTTGAATGTCGTACAACGAACAATTGAAAACGTGTTACACAAACCCTATTTGTTACGTAGTCGGTAACGTGTCGCATAGTTTCGTTTTATTTTGGAGGCGTTACATGAACAGGCCGTTACATTTTTTTTAGAAAAGAAAACGGCATAAACAAGAAAAGGCGAATATTATTCAGAAATATCCCGAAGATATAACTTTTGATCATTTTCGAATGCTCGAACATTCGACATCTCAAGTAAAAAGAATAGTAACAAATAAAACAAATAATAAAATAATAATTTTAATACTTACTCATCATCTGTTGCATCAGGAATTTTTATGATTTGGGTTTTGTGTTTATTCAGCATTGCAATTTTGAATACCTAACTTTTGCAGAGTTGCTACTGTTTGCATTTTTGAATGTACTGCAGTGATGCAGCGCAGTGATGAAGTTACGAACAGGCCACATTTCCAATGAGTTTTTCTTTCATTGGCTTATCAATTGATATCTGTTCCAAATAAATTTCGAATTTTTAAATTTGTTTTTTTTTTCTATAAGAATTTCCGCAGTTTCTTATATTTCTATTAATACAGTGAAAGCTGTCGTATGCGGACACCGAGCGTCACAATGGTATTGTCTGCTTAAGGGAAAAAAATAAAAGCATGGAAGCAGTCCGGCCATGAGAGCTGCCCTTTAGTAGAACTTTCACTGTATATCTAAATAAAAGTTCGAATTAATTAAATACTAACCATTTTGAAAATTGTTTGGGATTTTTTTATTTTAAAAAACGATATTTTGTAGTTAATTAAATTTTTCTATTGATATTTTGATGGACTGGAACGAATAGAATTGATGATGCTGTTGCTGAAGATGTTCATATCAGTATGAAGTCGTAAATGCAGTAAATTTATGCAAATTGTCTGTAAACTATTGCAACAGTAAATAACACGATGAAGCTGCAGCGTAAATGATTAAACAGAACACACTGCAACTTCAGGCAGAACAATATTTTCCATTTGTCAAACAGTTTGACATAAAATTCTGCCAGAGAATGTGGTCATGAAATAGAATCTATTTCAATGATGAAACAGAATAAGTCTGCAACTTCAGGAACAATCGCTTGGTGTCCCATAATAAAATCGACGGCAGTAACTTCAAGTTCTCTCTTATTATTGTTTGATTTTCTTTTGTTTGCATTTTTCGTATGAAAAATTATGTGATTTCATAAAAACACGGTAACATTGTTGAGAGAGTGAGTGTCTAAAATTGAGAGTATAAGAAAAAACGCTGAAAAAATAAAATAGATTCTATTTCACGACCGCTTTCTCTGGCAAAATATTATGTCAAACTGTATGGGAAAACATCGATTAGCCTGAAGTTGCAGTTTATTCTGTTTCATTTACTCTGCAATTCGAATCGAAAAAAAAACATTTCAAATTTGTGTTTTATTTACTCGAAATCAGTTTCTTTCGATTCGAATTTGAGAATAACGCCCAGTTTCGTTGACTAGCGGCTCCAAATTGTAAATGGGCGACACTGGAGCAGGAGTTTATGGCCCTAATTTCCGTAGAATTCGAGTCGTTTGAGAATGTGTTAAAAGTAGATCGCGTGTCTATGGGTTGGTATATGCCGAGCGGCTGAACCGATTTTATTTTACATATTTTTGGCCGGTTTGAAAGCTGTCGTGATCAAGAGTTTTCTCAAGAAAAGCTGATCAAGCTGTTGCAGCAGAGTATCTGTTCTTTTCTGATTGATTGATGGATATGAGCACCTTCCAGAGGTCTGATTGAGTGACTATTAGCCATTCGGTTACTTTAATAACAGAATAGAATTTGCAGGATAAAATAAACATGGAATATGCTTGACCTTGTTGGCCACATTCCCAAGCTCCCGAAAGACTTATAGTTTTTTGTTGAGTAAATGCCGAAGTCGGTCAGAAAAGTTACCGAAAATCATATAAAAAACTCAGAAAATGTTCCAACTTTTTGTGTTAAATTTTTCAACTTGTCATATTAGTGGAGAAGAAAAGTTTGGCCAAAAATGAGAAATTTGTCACAAATGACAAAAGTTTTTTATGACATTTGAGCCACACATTTTGCTGGTACTTGTGCCAGCTCATCAGCAAACATTTAATCATATTTTATTTAAAAAAGTTCCAAATCTTAAAGCTTTTTACGAAAGAACTCGTTAAAAAATAAAAGAGAATTATGCATAACGACAACTAAAATCAGAAAATGTGCAGAGGCGCCGTGTTAAAAACCTTTGGCTAATTTATAAAAAAGTTCGGCAATTTGCTGACTTTTCTGTTAAATATCTGAAGAATACTTTAAAATGGTCTTTCGACGTATTTTCGATAAGCAGGAAAAATATAGAATTTTCAAGAAAATTAGTAGAAACGACTGATGAAATAGTTCAGAAAACTGGCAATTAAATTTCATTCCCACAATGTGCCAATTTAGTCCGATATTAATTGATATTTTTGAAATTGCCCATTTAAAGTTGAGTTCGAATTATCATCATGCCTACTCACGATAAAAAATTTTACTCTTGCGCGTTCATGAAATCCTTATACCTTTGGCTTACGGTCATGCACGCTCACGTGAGTAGAAAAACAAGTTAGTCACAACTACGAAAACTCACGCTCACGAAATACTTGCAAAAAAATAAAATAAGGAATTAAAAAATTAAATGAAAAATTATTAAAAAGCAAAAAATAAATGAATTAAACACGACACGGGTCAACTTTTCTATTAAAAATGGTTTTAGAAATCGTACGATTTTAAAACTCTCGATTTACAGAACATGTATGAATATTTTAGAGAATCTGTGGGAATTTAAATTTTTAGCAATCATATTTATTGAAAATAAAAATATCGAATAAGCTCTGCGTTGATTTGAATACTCTGTTTGTCAATAATATACATTTTTAGAAATTCGTTCGAAAAATATAAAAATAAACACACATATAATTTTGTTTGACAAATATGAAAAAACTCCTCGTCACAGCAAATTTAAACATTTTCGTTTATCAAATCAACACTTTTCTTATTCAAATATGAACATATTTACATCCAAAAATCGTCATTACAGAAAATTTAATAATTTTTGTTTAAGTGTATTGTGCTAAATATTTAAGAAAATTTTAGACAAATCGGTTAATTTTAGTTTTTTAAATTTTTTAATCATACTATTCCAAAATTAATATTTTGCATATTTAGTAAAATATTAATAGTTTAATTAAAATCGAATTGAAATTGATTATTGAGGGGTAAATTTAATTCCTATGCGCATTTCACTGTTGCTAATGCAGATCATCAGGGAACTTTACCCAAAAAAACTGGAGATATTATATTGAACCTTCATTGAAACAAAAGTTTGAAAAATATCGAACTTTTAACTCGGCTAATTGTTTGCTAAAATTTTAGATTTTTCTCGGATAGTGGAGGACATGTCGGTCAAAATTGTTTAGTAGGCAGTCAGAAATTACTAAACTTTTCATTGAATATTTCGAATAAATTGATGCTTATCTAATTTTAAAAATTATTTATTGCTATTATGCTGTTTATACTCGCAGGATAAAGAAAATATAATTCAAAAAAAAATGTTCAATCAAAAAAGTTTTTTTTTCTTTCAATTTTATAATTAAAAGTTAAAATTGGTTTTCATTAATTTCGTAATTGAATCAATTACTTATGTGGTCGAAATTAACTTTTTCTAACAACTTTCAAATGATTGTCTACACAATTTTCGCGGTAGGGTAAATTTTGGTAACAAAATTAACGGAATATGCAGTTTTCGTAAGTGCAATAAGAATTTCGATAATCTTATTAGTATATCGTTGGCTGAAATGCAAAACCACGTAACAAACAAAAAATTAAAAGTCACGCTTTTTATTATTTACAATGTATTACACCCAATCTTATGTCACCAAAATATTTTTAAACTAAAAAGCAAACAAATTATAGATGAAAAAAAAGACGTTACTTCAGTCAGTGAACTATTTTATTTCGGTTTTTCTGTCTCCTGTAAATATTAAAAAAGTTTAGTTACGTGATTTTGCGTTGTTTCTATAACTTCAATACGATTTTAATTGATAAAGTTTAATCTGCGACGAAAATTGTAATCAATTACTAAAATTCTGATTTTCAATTAATCAAAATTTATAATTGTTAGAAACTTTTATTTTTGACCACATTTAACTTGTGAAATTCATTGAAACCAAAATAAATGTTTATCAAATTGGTTTTATTAAACATTTTTGTACGAATCAATTTTGTTTTTAAATAAAAAATTTATTTTAGTAAAATATATACATTTATTTTATTGAAAATATATCAAATGTTGTTTAATTTTCACAATTCTTTTTTTTATATAAAATATACAATTATTGGAAATGGTTGTATAAATATTTATGGCTTAAAAATTAGAAAAAAAACTCAAATACATACATACACATTAAAAATAATATTTTAATAAAAATATTACATTTTTAATTTTAGTGTCAGAGGAAAAAAAATTAACCAACTTTTTCGGATAAATAAACTGATTTTGATATAAAATTTCAATTGTAGACTTTTTTGTCGGAAACAAGTAGAACAAATTCATCTTAATTAATAAAATAATAAATTATTTGACGGGTGTTTTGAGAAAATAGGTTTTCTTTTTATGTTGAATAAAGTGAATAATAGAACGTTTAAAGTTGTGTAAAATTATAGCTATTTTAATTTAAAAATATATTTACAGGTGTAAAATTTGTGTAGAGCTTTTTTGTTTAACACTAAAGATTATGAAAATATTTTTAAAGCTTAAGAATTAAAATTTTAAAAACTAATTTATAGAAAAATTGCTGTTTTTTGTTGTGTTTGATTTTTTTTTAATATTCAGATTTTCTTTCTTTCTTGTTAAAATGGCCACTGATTTTTTTCTAATTTGTTTGATTTTTTTTTAAATTATAAAATGTTCATTAAAATATTTTAGCTAAACTGGGCGTACGCCGAAATGGATTCCATGAACTTGATGAAACGCTGCCAACACGTGTTTTTGAAGTAGACTTACAACGTATTTTCGGTTTGCTTGTAGTACCAGTGGGACTGGATGAGCCCGACGAAACACCCGATGAACTGGCGGCAGATAAAGTGGAAATCGAACCCTTTGATGATAAAGGCTGGAAAACAAAAAATTTCAAAATGTAAAAAAAAAAATAAATGTGTAATGTTATAAAATTAATCTTCTTTTTTTTAAATAAATTTGTTCTATTCACAAATATTTTTATTTTTTTTTATTTTAACTGAAATATTCCGATATGTTCTACATTCCATTTTGAAATGGAATTCAATTGAAATCACTTCAGTTTAAATATTTTATATTTCCATTTGAATTTCAATATTTACTCTCTGTTTTTGGAAAATGAAAACAAAATTGTGAGTGAGAATTTATATTGAAAACAAAAACAAATTTTCTTATTTTATTGTTGTTTTCAATATATAATTCTCGCTCACAATTTATTTTTCATTTTATAAAAACAGGCGGTTAATACAAATTTACTCTAATTTGCAAGAACATCAAAAATGAAGTGATATTTCACACTTTCACTACTTTTGTAGAACATGCCTGATTGAAATATTAAGTCGATTAGTTATTTTCAATCGCCTGATTTCTAGATATTTGATTTCGAATGCACTAAATTGCTCGATTAATAGAACGCTTCTTTTCATTTTTCGAAATCATACAATCTAAAATCGCTTGCTTTAAAATGGCAATTCAATGGAAACTTTTTAAAATATAGAATTTTATATTTTTTTTATATAAAAAAAGTATAATTTTGAAATAATTTATAGATCAATTCTTCCCGCCTGTTTGTCGATATCGAAAGAAAAATTTCTTTCGAATTATTGAATTTGAAACAAGAATAACTTTGAAAATTATGTTTTTATTTTAAATGTAATTATACGAAAGAAAATTTTCTTTCTATATCGACGAACAGGCAGTTCAATCAACATAAAATACTAAAACCCGGTCATTTAAAAATTACGCTTTTTCGAATTATTCGGAAACGGGGTGTGACTAATATTTGATAACTCGAAGCAGAAACTTTCAAGTCGGTTAAACTTACGCTTAACAACAAAAAATTAATAAATAAATAAAATATTCTTATATATTTCTTCGACCTTTTGTTTTTTAAATGAATCTAATTTATCTCGAGCTATAGGTAAATTTTTTATAAAAAACGTTTATAACCGATATTTCGCCACTTCCTTGTGTGACTTCTTCAGGGAAATATAAATTTTTTTTGGCGAAATATCGGTTAACTAATGAAATTTTATAAACGTTTTTCATAAAAAGTTGACTTATAGATTGAGATAAATTAGATTCATTTAAATAAATAAAAAATTAAACAAATAATTTATAAGTAAAACTTACTTTTAAATAATTCCTATCCATTGGCGTAATGACTTTCAGTTCTAATGTTGTGCCACATGATTGTATTAAACGTACCACTTGTTGATGCAAATACCATTTAACATCGATGCCAGCAATTTCAACTATAAAATCACCCTCCTTAATGCCACCCATCTACACAGAAAAGACAATCAATAACAATCATTAAGACCGGCAATATTTTTATAATTGTTTTTTTTCTGATTGTTTCAAATTTAAAACTTACATCAGCCAGCGAATTTATTTCCACATGTGCTATCATAACTGGTGAATCACCCTGTACATGAAAACCAAAACTTTCCACTTCTTCTTTGTACAAACTGCAGCCAACTTCATGGCCATCGGCTGGTGACGGGCAATGACAGTGATAATGGGTGCCGTCGTGATAGATTGAAGAACCTTTCTGCAAACGTACACAGCGGGGTGCGGTCCAGTGACGTCTGGCCGAGAAAATGGCAATGGGCCCTAAACGCTTAAACGGATCTTCAATTTTGTAGGAAGTAAAGTCGGGACCAGTTAAAGTCAATGTGAACTTTGAGCAGGCTTTAGTTAAAAATAAATTAGAATTTATTAGTGGCATTTAAAAGTATCCCATTTCACACACTCACCTTCCACTTGATTGAGGTCATACACCTCATCGATTTCATTTTCTGTTATTTCTTCATACAATTTTTCCAATTCATCCTGCGTTTTATACTGGGCTTCTTTAATGACTTGTGTTAAAGACATTTTATTCTTAAAAGTTAGAAGAAGAGAAAAGAAGAAACAATAACGAAAAATTAGTAAATAAATCAGATGATGACACAAGGCGTTTAATTTGCTGTCAATTATATGCCAGAGCATTCGAAAAGTAAACAGAAATCTAATAGCATTCCTAAATGGTATTCCACCACCGTCACGATCACTAACACTACCAGCAATACTATTACACGTAACTACCAAGCCCAGCCAGACTCTTAGTCACTATAATTCGTAGCCAGTCAAGCAATGCGCTGGAACACCCAGTCGTATGAAATCATTGCAGCTGCACTCATCTTTTTAAAATGAATAGAAATTAACAAACCACCAACCACCACGCAAAAAGCAAACAACTTTTTAATGAAAAAGCTAAAAGAAGTTGTTTATGGTACTGAAGCTGCCGTACATGGCATGTGGCAAGCATTGCTAAACAATTGCTATCATAAGCTATCATAATCATCTTTGGCCATGTTTGGAATAAAAATGTACATTTTTACAGCATGTGGGTAAAAGCAACAGCAACAGCAACAGAAACAGAAACAGCAGCGATTAAAATCAGAATGATAATATTTAAGATTTAATGAGTGGTGGCAACAGTTTATTCTGATTTTCAAATAACATACGAGCTTTAAAAAATAAGCTCTTCAACTTTAAGTAATACGGTGGGCTCAGAGCTGAAGTGAACCAAGTTATAAAATATGAAAATTTTCAAAACTAGTGCGAAATTCTCCGCAAAGTTTAACTCTATTTAGTTCTGTAAAGGACTAAGTAAAAAGGTGTTTCGTTTCTAAGATAACGTTAAAAAACCCCAAGTCAATGGCTCTCATTTTATATTTTATTTATGGCAGTTCATTTACTGAAACTCAAAATATCTTCGAATTGTCTTTTTGTGATTTGGTTCACTTCAGCTCTGAACATTCCATATGTGATAGTGATTTTGAAATAAAAAATTAATTACCCAAAAAGCTTTGTACCGAAGGATAATATTGAAATTGTATTATTTTAAATAACTTTTTATCCTTTTTTCGGAGAACTTGTGTCTTTTATCAGATATTCATAACCAAAACGCGCGATTCCAAAACATTTATTGAAACAAAATAATAACTATCTATAGTACATAATTGTTTTTTAAATTCATTTAGGTAAAAAAGTAAATACTTACAACTAATAACAACATGTAGGAAGCTTAAATCGACAGCAAAACTTAAAATATTCTTTTGGTATATCAATAAGAAATTTAATGTTTTAAGTCCTGGTTCACACAGGCAAAATTTACTTTCTCAAATTTGAATTCAGCTGGAAGAAAGACAGAGAAAGAAAGTATTCGTCTCACTGTCTCTCTCCCAGCTGAATTAAAATTTGAGAAGGAAAATTATCAAATATTTATTAAAGGTTTATCAAACAGTTTTACATACAAAATTTGCTTCATAAACCTATTATACACTTTTCGTAAGTATTATAAATAAGGCGTTCATATTTTGATTGATTAATAAGAAACTTTTTAATATGATAAAATAATAAAAAAATACTTTCATTTACACCGTCTCGTAATACTTCGAATTGTTATAGGATTCATTTGAATTTATTAACTACTAAAGACGCGCCAATTCAGCGCGTTTTCTATTAAACGCGCTAAGACGAAAAACAGCGCGTTTGGAACAGTAAAAACGAGCTAAATCTAGCGCGAAACGCGCTAAAATGGCAACGCTGCATGAACATTTTAAAGTTTTTAAATAGCTCAAGAGTTTTTAAGAAAGCAATTCAAAGAACTTTTATTAAAACTAGAGTACGCCTTGTGGTCGAAATTCGACCGCCAGTTTAAACGTATAAAACTACCTAATTACTTATTCCCTTCCCCATGGAAAAATCAATAAACGAAATTAAATTGCATACAAACACGCACATTTATAAAAAGGTCTTATTACTCATATACATGTATGTATGTATGTATGTATGTACTCTGTTGCTTTGCTTATATTTTTACTTGAACCAATACTTACATCCACAAGTGAATGCGTGTACGTGTGTATTTTTAGCATTTGTAGTGGTGTCTACTTTATGAGACTTTTATTTCTTTAATACTGAACTGATTTAAATAATATATAGTCGGGTCACTAAAGCTCAATAATCTTTACCATTTGGCAAAAGAACGAAGAAAATCGGTTTGCAAACAAAGGAGAAAAATGGATCTAAACATTTTTATTTGCCTATTTTTATATATATACATGAAGTAGTATGTGATAATCGTTTTAAAATAATAAAAAGAAACTACACAAAAGGGTTATTTTAGAAAATACATGCTTATTATTTATTTTTATTTTTTGTGTTCAGTAAGTAAGCCTTAATGAAAGTCTTTCAATTTTATAAGCTGTAAATTTAAAAAGCAAAAAGCTTTTAGTTTATTTTGCTTCGCAACTAAAAATTTGTATACAAAAAAAATTTGCAATCTTAAAAAAACGATAATAATAATAATACCCACTAAAATTGTTATTTTATTTAAAAAAATAAATTAATTTTCTAGCGGAAGAATAAAGACTAATAAAGCTTTCGAAGGTAAAGTTTACACTAGTACTTTTAGCTTTTACAATCAAGCCATATTTACTTAGTTAGCACCGCAAGCTGAGACTGAGAGCGGACGATAAAATTATTTAAGTATTAAACAATGAACAAATCATACAAAATGGATCAAACAGCCCGAGAACTTTATGAGAGTTGGAAGCAGCCATGGTAGAATAAGACAGGTAGTGTCGAAGCTACAACAACACTGCTTTTTATTGTTTTTAGGTTTGAAGTTGTCAAAGAGCACAAAAGATAAATGGCAAAAAATTGTGTATTCACATGTTTGTTTGGTTGCATTTTCTGCTCCATAAAGAATTTTGTTTCTTTTAATTTTCTTATTTGCATTTGTAAACAAATGTTCAAGCGTGCTTTTTTAGTAGTGTGAGTGTGTGTTGGTAAAACATAAGCAAGTTTTGAAAGATGCGAACACCCCCAAAAAAAGTCGGTTAACGTTTTCACACTACCTGTATTATTCTACCATGGAAGCAGTTTTTGTCTTCTAGATTTTTTTAGATTTCACTATTGACTACAAAATAGCTTTTACTACCGCAAAGAAGTGCTGCTCTCACCATAAAAATAATTTTGTCCTTTCAAGCTTAGCTTAGCTTTATAAACAGTACATTTTGCGATCAAAAAGCTTTTACAGTTTTCCTGAAAAAAGTATGCTGCCAAAATCTAGACCTTAAAACACTTATATTTTTGAAAACGTCATTGAATTTTCATTTAAAATAAGAAAACAATTAAATTGTTTTTATTTGGAAATTAATTTTTAAAGCTCATAATAATTGAGAAGGCAAATTTCAAGATCAATTATGATCTCCATCATTATCAGATGCTCTAAAGAATTCCTTTAAACAATTTTTTTAAACAGTTTATGGATCTTAAATGAAATCCTTCAAAACAAAAGTACAAAGAAATGCTTTCTGATTTGAAGCTCTCAGCTTGCAAACAGATTTGAAGTCAATTTGAATAAATATATTAACAAAATAGTTTAAGAAAATCTGAATTTACCCATATCTTCTTAATTTAAAAAAAATATTTTTGGATAATTTCATTATTTTACTAAGAGAGTACTTTTTATTTGAAACAATTTATTCATCAGACTAGCAGAACGGAACTTTAAAACAGTTCAACAATTACGTATAAATATTAATTTAAAAAAATCTCTTAAACACAAAGTTTACTAAACAAAAAAATCTTTGAAGAACAATATTGATGATGTTTTATTAAACCATTTTAACTTTTTCTCTTATCCAATGTGTGTGCAACATTTAAATTATAAAAAAATGCATTCTTCTATAAAAAGTAAAGTTTCAGTTTCCACACACAAATGTTATGTTTTGTTGTCTCTTCTCAAATATTTTGCTACTTTAATACATTTTTACTGATGCTCAAGATTTCAGCTCACCTTTAAATAACGACACATGCGCTGTAGACGTTGGGTTTCTTCATGACTAGCCAGTGCTTCTTTCAAATGCGCCCGCTTTAAGGCCGCCAAACTTGTGCACTCCTCATCACCGTCATCGGCAGCACAGCGCATTGCCTCCCGCGCATTTCCAATAAACGATTCATTTGAGGTGGCTTGACTTTTTTTGGTACTCAAAGAAGCTTTATCATTGTTGGCATCTATGCTGCGAGCTTCATAATGATGAGCCAGAGCTGAGAAATAGCAAACAAGCAATTACAAATTGATTATGAAATATACAAAATAAAATTAATAATAAAATTTTTTGTTTAATTTCGTTTTTGGTGTTGTTTTTATGTACTTGTACATCATCAACATTTCTGTGGGATTTAAGGTTTTCTAGAGTTATTTTTGTGGCAAGCCAGATGATGCGGCTGCTGTTGATGCTGGCTGGTAGTGAGTTTTGTTAAGTCAAATATTTGTTTTTGACAGCATTTTTGTGTTTATTTAATTTACTTGAGAAGAATGAAATTCTTGTTTGTTCTCACGCAGAGTTTTAGACAAAGAAACCGAAAAGTACTTGCGACTAAACAATATCTGCCAGAATCGTTTTGTCAAGCATTTTGGCAAAATTTTGCAATCTCCCCAAATGATGATGATGATGATGATGACGACGATATTGTTAATAATGAAGGTCACAATTTATATATATTCCTTTGTTTACTCACCTTTATAATATTCCGCTTTGAGCGGCACTAGACCAGCCCAACATTCGGGCAAATATGTATGGGTATCATTCATTTGTATATTTTTGTGCATTTCATTGTACTCTTGTGTTAGTTGTGCTGCTTCGCCAGCCAAATCTTTGAAAAGCTAAAATAAATTTTAAATAAAAAAATCACCAATGAAAATACATAGTTTTTCCTGATAAGTATTTTGATTAATTAAAAAAAAAACTTCAAGACTCCAGACAGTCACTTAAAAACCAGAGCGCTTATTAAATTAAATTTTCTTGAACGTCTGGAATGTGGAAAACGCATTTAAATAATTTAACATAATTAAAAAAAAATAATTAAACAAAAAAATCTCTCTTATTTTCTTAAATTTGGTAAAAAAAATTATAAAAAATATTATGGGAAATTTCCAAATTGAAACGTGAAACAAAAGACTTAAGACACATACGGGTGCTTCAACTATCATATTAAAAGACTTAAGACACAAACTTCGTTTACCGTGAAATGGTGGACTCTGAATGTAAAAGAAAGAGTGACAGGCAGAGCGTGAGAGAGAGATAAACAGAATAACAGAATAGTGGACTAATAAAAAATCAAGCAACAAACTACACAGAACAAATTAAATCTAAAAAAACGAACTTAAAGGAATAAGGCAAAGACTTAAGATGAAAACTGTAAACATGGCGGGGCCTCTGGAAAAAAAGAGTTGAGAAACAAACAGCGGGTGACAATTCAATGGAAACATTTTTGATAATTATCCTGCGTCATTTTAGTTTTCATTAATAAGACTTTTTATTAGATAAATATAATAGTTTTTTGGAGGAAAATAAATATAAAGTTGCTTGCTTGAGAGATGTACTCTTATGATGTATTAGCGCCGGGAGCCAGAGCATTTTGCAAACACTTTTAACTTTTATTTACATTACAGTGCACTCGGGATAACGTCAACACTAGTTTACGTCAACATCCCAAATCGTCAACCCTTAATTTTTTACATTGTCTACTCTAAAACGTCAACCAAACCACAAAGCTCTAAAACGTCAACTTTAACAACAAAATTTTGAATTTAGCAAGAGTTAAAATACACAGTTTTGATCACACACACACATTTATTTTATGAAATTAGTTCAGAATTTAGCTCAATGCGAGAATGTTGAGCAAAATTCCCTAAATGTATTAAGACGTTTACGAGAGAAAGCTCTCCTCCAAGCATTGGAAAGGAAAAAACAAAAGAAAAAAATAACAGATTTTTTTTAGATGCATAAGTATGTATGGGAAATGTGATCGCTTTTAAAATGTGTTCCTTTAGTTTTAGTTAGGCTGAAAGTCTTTTTTGTTCTTTGTATTTGTTTATGTTTCGTTTTAGTTTATAGTCAATAAAAACGTTTTAAAGCACCCTATGAATATATTTTTTATTAAAAGTTTCTACATTCATAAACGTCAACAATTTGTTAAACGTCAACACTCGCGGTTTTAATTAGTTGACGTTTTCCCGAGCTCACTGTATTTTGACTTTTTCAAACATTTGTTCAATTCACAAGCTCAGTCGTATGGCTTATCGTTTAGAAAAATACGATATTTGTTTATGTGCTTGTGAACAGATAAATTTGTTGTATCGTCGTTTTTCCGTATCTTAAATGTCAATTCAATGTAGTCTTTGAGTGAGCTTGATAACAATTTTTAATTATTATTCAACTGATGTACTTATACGTATAATTTTTGCAATAAAATGTATTAATATAAATAAAAAATAAAAATAAACATAAATTATGTCGCCGCACTGTGGCTGAAAATCGTTTTTCATTGGCCAAAACTCAAATTTTTTTTTGTCACCGATTTTTAAAATTTTTACGCCCTTTTGCAGCTAATATATCCAGATTAAGGTAGCCAAAAAATTAGGTTAAACTATTGATAATTGTGAGCGTGGCATGCTGTCAAACTCAACGGTTTTTTTAATTTCAGAAAAAGGTGTTTTTCTGTTGTTTTTTATCAAAAATAAATGGTTACTACTCGCAAGCTATCATCGATAATGGCCTGCGGTCTTTTTTATAATATTGGTAGGATTATAGTCTTTAGTTTTTGTAAGTGGTCAGAGATCTAGCGTTTAATATTAAGGGCGTTACGGAATATTTATGAAACTACTATATTTTTCTCAAATTTAAACTTTAGTGGAATAGAACTTCTAGGGAACAAAAGGGAACAAGAAATGTATACCACCCGGAGAAAGGTGAAAGTGTCCTCTTTAACGCTATATATACTTTTGCACCCGCCACGAGCCGCCTGTAGAACACTTTTTTCATTTTAATGAAATTACTCCAAAGTACTCGTATACAATGGTGTATATAATTTTCACTTTTTTGCCTAAAAGTTTATGTTTTTTACTTTAGACTACGTAAAACTAAAAAAATTAAATATAATACCTGCGAAAGGGTTTAATGGCTTTGTTTTGATCAGCCAAAAATTGGTAATAAAATTATCACAAATTATCACAAAATTCTACAGTAAACATATGATCTGTTACTAAATTTACCTGTTATCAAATGTTAGGATCAACCAAAGTCATAAGCAATTTTATAACAATAATCGCGACATTAAAGCACTAAAGAAAAAAAAATAACCCAACAACAACAACAAATATTGGCGAGATACTAATCAGTTTTACCTGATATTAAGGTCTGGACAACATGTGCAGTTTTGTGCAATTTAAGCACTACCTGTTATGAAATTAAAGATCAATGTGTGAATAACATGTATCTAAAAATGTATAAAACTACGGATTCGATAAGGGATTACTCAGTTAATCCTCTAAGTGTACGGATAAAACATAACAGACGCAAATAAAAATATTCAGAAAAATATGGAGAGCTTCAGTTATAAAGAACTGGCCGAAGAGTATTTTAGAAACAAAAACCAGGAAGATGTTCTTAGCTACGTTAAAATAAAATTAAACTTAAATTCGTGGAACACATACTAAAAATCAATTATGATTTGGATTTCGGGTCTTCAGGATCAATAAGAAACAACGAAACCAACAAAGAGTTAAGAAGTTCAAAAAAGAAACATGTTCAAGATGAATATCGCAAATTAGGATTGATTATAGATCAGCCAAAACAAGGGTCAGGCAATACAAATGATGGCAATACCGCAAGAAGATTCTTTTCAGATCCAGAAACAGCATCTGAAATAACAGGAGTGGATTTAAACCTCATTTTCAGATTTAAAATAATCCTAGAAGTACTTGCGTGCAATGAAGAAATTGACTCTAGAAAATTTGGAGATTATGCTAAGGAAACTGCAAAATATATACAACCAACTACCCATGGAGAAATATGTCTGCAACAGTTCACAAAATCCTTTATCATGGAGAAGATGTCATTAAATATCATTTGGTGCCACTTGGAGATCTATCAGAGGAGGCTCAGGAAAAAAGGAACAAGGATTACAGATTTTATAGAGAGCACAATACTAGAAAAATTTCAAGAAATTCAACAAATGAAGATCTATTTAATATATTATTGGCAACGTCAGATCCGTTTATCTCCAGTATTCGAAATCAATGGAAAGTGGAACATCGGGATTTAGATGAAGAAGCCAAAAAACTACTAAAGAACAGAGATAGCACAGAACAAAATATGGAATATTTGCAATCAATATTTGAGTCAAATGAATAATAATTATAATTGCCTTTCATTGTTATTTAAGTACGAAAAACATAGTATTAGTAAAAAATAATAATAAACGAACCTACCATTGTTACAAATGCTATTAAAATTTATTGCAGTTTTTATTTTAAAATGTTTTTAAAATTATCAAATTTGACAGCAAAAAATAATAAATTTTTCTGTAGTAATAGCAATATTTTTAGATAATATTATTAACGTTTTTTTTTAAGTGTAACTATTCTTTGAGTGTAAACAAATTTGCAAATTTGTCAGCAAAAAATTTTAAATTTTTCAGTAATAGCAAAATCTCCAGTTGATTTTACTATTTTTTTCAGTGTACAATTTTTTTAAGTGTAACATAAAAAAAATTCCATTATTACAAAAATTATTTATAATTATTATTAATTTCCAAATATTCAAATTTTTTAATAAATAAAAAAATAATAATTCCATATTTCACTCTAAAAGTTAAAAAAAATTCAAAAGTTCAACTTTGACCTAGAATTCCTTAAAAAGTCCTCAATCAATTTTAATAAAATTTAAACTGAGTCAAGCTGAACTAAATATCTATCCAATAAAAAAAAATTACTTCAATATTTTGATCGGTTCAAAAGTTACAGAGTTTTGGCCAATGAAAAACGATTTTCAGCCACTGTGCGCCGGAGGAAATATCACCCGCTATTGCAAAACTTACCAAGAACAAAATCGAGATAAATTAAAATACAAACACATTCACGACAGCAGGCTACACGGGTACATCGCTTCAAATGTCGCTGGCTTTTTCAAAAATTTTCAACTTTTTGCGGAATTTCGCTTTTTTGTAATGCGGGTGACTTTTTCTATTTTTTATTATTTCATCGACTTTTAAATGATATTAAACAATTTAATCTTCCCAATGATTGGAAGTTATTGCGATTGGAAGTTATTGCCATTTTTGTAGTTTTTTGCGAGTTTTTCACATTCCTTGCATTTGTAACTCGTTTTAGAAGATTTTGCGACTTCTTCTAAATTTTTCAACTTTTGACGGAATTTCGCGTTTTTTGCAATGTGGGTGACTTTAAACAAATTTAACAAATCGTTTAATCTCAGCTTTACAAATAGATTTTTTCCAAACCTGTCCTCAATACAACAATTTATAAAAACATATAAAATTCAAACTTATAATTATAACACACTTTTATATGAAAATTACCAATAAAAAAAATGCAATACTGTATAATTAGACGATTACACAACACATACGACGTTAATACGAGCTTGTGAATCGAACAATTGTTATTAAGATAATATATCACAGTCTTAAGTTTTCTTTCTTTATTGTTTTGTTTTATATTCTTATACGAGTATTGTATAAAAAAGGCTCATTAAAAAAATATTCAAAATAAAAATACGAGTACAAGATAAAAAGTTTAAGCATTTATTATTTAGTAAATTTATTATTCGAGATATGCTTCGTTATCGCATTTTAAAAAGTTTTGTTTGTTTTATATCGAACAGCTCAAACTTCAACAAACAAGACTTTTTCAAATTAAAAAAGCATTTATGTTTAATCACACTTTTTTTATAGCATTGACAAAAAAACTGGATATTTTTATACTTCTGCACAAAAGATGGTGAAGATAATAAGAGCAGATGTAAAAAACGAATGCAAACTATTTGATGTTTTGTCGTTATTTCAACAATTGTTTGTTTTAAAATTTCCTTCTGTAATTTTTTTTGCATAATTCGTTTTCCAGATAATTAATAATTTCTATGCCCGCTTTAAACTCTTTGTGAAAAATATTCAATTACTGAATTAGTAGTTTTAAAAATTATAAAAGAAATCGTGCCACAGGTTCTGTAAAAATCGAAAATTTGGGAGAAAAGATCTCGTAAAATTAATTCAATTCACAAGATAATTTAGTAAAAAATACCAACAAATTAGACCCCGTTAGTTTATCCATAATCTTAGATTGGAAATTAGTTCCGCGGGGCATATGAGATTGATATTGGTTGCTACCGCACAAGCACTTGTATGTCTAGGAAAACCCGTATAAGGCCCACATAACATTTTCCAAATTAAACGTAGACTGATCAAAATGGAATATTATTCTCTTTTAGGATGAGTCTAAACATAATTTGTAAGACGGCCGATGGGAGAAGAGAAGAGAGAAAGTCATTCATTCACGTTTAACGGTGAAAACATTATGGTGTGCATCAGCTTTGCAGGACAAGGAATGGGCTTAATTCATTATATAAAACACATAATTGCCGGTATCGGTTGCAGATTCATTTAAGATGATGCTATGCACCCACAAGCATAGAAAAATATGTCTTTAGCTTAAAGATTTTAGAACGATAACGATCCCAAGACTCTGGAGTTGTAGGCGAGTGGTTACAAGACAGCGAGGTACTTCTTTTGAAGTAGCCTGCCCAGTTACCAGATCTCAATCCCGTAGAAGATCAATGGGAAATTGTAAAGCGCAAAATAAGTACCCGAAATAATACCCAGTAGGAAGACTAATTAACTAAACCAATGTGCTGTTAATGTGATGCGGTGTTCTTGAACAAAAGATGTCCCACAAAATATTAAATCACTAAAAGGAACAACCGATTTTTGTTAAAGTGAAACCCATGTTTTCATTGTTTTGTCAATTCCACAAAAATTCATATTCATATTTTTAAGTTTGAAGAATTCATATTAAAATTTTTGAGATTGCTCACAATTTTTAACATTTAAAATTTTTAAGTTTTTTTTGTTTATTTTCTGAATTTTTTTAATTGCGCTGTGATTTTCTATTAATACACGCAAATCAAAGTACGAAATAAAAATCTATTATATATTTTACAAATCGCTTAAATTTTTTTTTGTATTTTCGGCCTTTCAAAACGAATAAATCGAATATTTGAAAATGTTTCCATTGTATTGTCGCCGACTATATTATCAGGGAGTTCAACAAAATACACAAAATTGTGTATTATTCGATTAATCTAACAATCCAAATGAAACAATATTCGATTAAATAAAAAAATACACAATTTTAAGTAAACATTTATTCGAATAATCGAATAACTAAAGTAATTTTGTTTAATTCTAGTTTTATTTGAAAGCCTTCTTTTTTAATATTTTAGCAAAAACTGAGAAAATTATTATATTCAATGAAATTAATCATTCCATTCAGACTTGAACACATTTAAGTGCCCGCCTGATGCTGCTATAAAAGAACAAAGTAAATATGCAGCAGCAATAATAGAACTTGTATTAATATGTAATGATATGTTTGTTCAATAATTTAATAAAATAATAATAATTAATTAATTTAACAAAGGCAAACAATTCGTTTGCAAAAATTTTATAGTAATTTAACAAAATCAAAAAGTTCTTTTGCTAAGCAGCCTTCAGAGTATCAACATTTTAAACAAGACTCAATAATCAATCATGAAAAAGTAAGAAAATACAATAAAAAACATGATTGATTATTGAGTCTTATTTGAGCGTTGATATTGCGAACGCTTCCTATTTATTCACATGAAAGCTTACTGAAATAAGCTCTTTAGTTTTTGCAAGAATTTTCGGATAAAACTGCCCTGATGATCTGCATTAGTGAACAAGCGAATACTCTTCAATAATAAATTTTAATTCATTAAAAAAAAACTTTACTGAATAAGGAAAATTGAAATATTAAAATTAAGTATAATTATTATAATTATTTTATTCCTGAATATTATCAACACTTACATGACTCGATTCCGTGAAACCCAATGACTCGATTTGCAATTGCAATTTTTCAAATAAACATTCACGGGCCTGCGATAACATGCACGACACCAGAACATCTAAAACCTGCGGTTTCAAGTCCATGGAGGGAGCATTCGTAAACGTATCGTAGATGTGACGAAAAATACCAGCTGCTCGCAAAAAACTATCGACAGCGCCATCCAGACCTTTTTCTGTGGTACGATCATGCCGGGCACCGATTTGCGTGTAAATGGCACCCAAATTAAACAGAGTACAGGCCTTTTCGAAGGCTATTGTGCGTTGGCAAGAGGGCACGCCTGAAATCATTGAAAATATTATTTTCAAAGTACATATAAAAATACATAATTTTAAAATTTATCCAAACTTACCGGTTAACGAATCATACCACTCAAAATACACACCCAAATTTCGATCTGGTGGGAAAAAACGTCTTTCAACATAATACAATAAATTGTAGTACCGAAAGAGCAAAGCCACTCCCTGACTGTCGCGGGAGGGTGTTTTGGAGGCCTGATACAATAGAAGAAATTATTATTGTTAGTTTTTTTTTGTTTAACGGATTTGTTTTTCATTAAAAAAAAACACAATTTCATTTATACTAAATTATTTAATTACTAAATAAATAAATGAAATGAGTTGTTATTGTTGGTACGCAATTCAGTTGTTGTTCTTTTGGAAAACTACCGAATGATAACGTTCAACATGCCTGGACATGCCGTAACACAAGTGCCTATTAAAAGGTGCCTTTTTAATAGGAAACTTTCTTGTTAAATTGCCTCTTTTGAAATAAAAAAGTACTTTATTAAAAATAGTATTCAAAAAAGTATTCTGTAGAGTATTCTTTTTTGGACCTGCTTTTCAATATATTTTATTTTTTTTCAAAAAAATAAATTTTTAAAAAAGTACCTTTTTGAAAAATATCTCTTAAGGAGTACTCTTTTAAAATAGTACCTTTTTGAGAACATACCTTTTGAAATATTAATTTTTTGTAACAGTTCTTAAAAAAAAAACTCCCGTTCTAAAAAAGTTATTGAAAAAAGGATATTTTAGAAAAAAATACCGTTTAAAGAATTAAAAAAGTGTTTTATTGAAATAGTACCCTTTCAAAAAAGTAACTTTTGGAAAAAATTGCTTTTGAAAAAATAACTCTGTGAAAAAGCACTTTTTTAAAAAAGGTTTTTTTGAATTACTTTTTGAAAAAATTTACTTTTTTAAAAAGTTCCTTTTTAAAAAATTTGCTTTTTTTAAAAAATTACTTTTTTGAAATAGATCCTTTTGAAAAAATGTACTTTTTATTAATTATTAAGAAAAATTAAAAAAATTAAGAAGTATCTTAAAAAAAAACTTTTAAAAAAAACCCAACTTTTTACATTTTTAAAAATAATCTCTATAAAAAACTAACCTGCAAAAAAATCTACTTTTTTAAAAAGAGTTTAAAAAACAGATAATTTTGAAGATGCAACTTTTTTAAAAGTAACTTCAAAAAAGTGGATTTTTTAAAAAGTAGCTCGCGTTAGAGGACTTTTTTCAAACAGTACTTTTTGAAAAAAGGACATTATAGAAAAGAGAACAACGTTTCAAAAAATTAAAAAAGAATGTTGCTGAAAAAGTAACGTTGTATGAAGTACCTTTTTGCACAAAAGAATTGCTTTTAAAAATGAACAAAGATCTTTTCAAAAAAGTACATTTTCAAAAAGTAAGGTACGTTTTTATAAAGGTATTTAAAAAAAAGTACCTTTTCAAAAAAGTACAATTTAAAAAAAGAATATTTTTATAAAAGTATGCTTTTAATAAAGTGCCTTTTCAATAAAGTTTTTTATTGAAAGATAACTCTTTTTGAAATTGCTTTTTCCGCAAAATGACCTTTTTCAAAAATACCTTTATAAAAAAATAAATAAAAAAGTACCTTTTTAAAAAAGTATATTATCTGAAATTAAAGAAGTATCTTTTGAAAAAAATATTTTCTGAAGTATATTTTTACATTTTAAAGAAATACTTTTTAAAAAAGTATCGCTATAAAAAGATGCACTTAAAAAAATTACCTTTTAAAAGAGTATCCTTTAAGACATATATTTTTAAAAAATTATCTTTTGAGAAAAGGAAAGGTATATTTATAAAAAAGATGTTTTTTAAGGGCACAGTTTTAAAAAGCAGCTGTTTAAAATTGTACCCTATGAAAAAGTACTTTTTTTAAAATATCACCTTGTTAAAGCAGTATATTTTTGAAAAAAGTACCTTTTAAAAGAAGTACCTTATGAAAATGTACATTTATAACAAAAACCTTGCGTAAAGGCACTTGCAGGTGCATTCTTTTACTTTTTTACTAAAGTACATTTAAAAAAAGTACCTTGTTAAAAAGTAATTTTTTTGTGATTATTTTTCGAAAGATTATATAACTTCATGTTTTATATTTACCTGTCTTGTATCTGTTATATCTGCTATAGCATCCGTGTACATTGATGGCTCTTCACTGTAGTGTTCTAATATGAAATCGGAAAACGGTTCCATAAAATCGATTTCTTTTGTTTCCTTTAAACCTAATGGTATCATTGGCATAACACCATCTTGACTGTAATTAAATAAAAAATGGAAAAATTTTATTAAAATTTCTTATTTGTTGAGGTTTCTTTGTTGTTTGGAATAGTTTGTTTAAGCGGTTTCTTTTTATTGTGTTGCGTTTCAAAGTTAAACTAAAAACTTATTCATAAAGTGTAGGCTTGTTCTTTTAATAGGTCGGAGTTAAAAGAAACTTTAACTATTTTTTATTCAACTGCATAGAAATAAAAAGACAAAGATACAGGCATGTTAAATATTACGATCCGAATGCTTTTCATTCCGTACTTATAATTCCCATTTATATTTGAAACCATGCAGTAATTAACTCTTGCCGCCCCGCTTAAATATGAATGACTTTTTAATTAAAACTAGTGTATCCAACGGTCGACTCAAGCGACCGCATTCTAGAAATTAATATTAAACATTTACATAAATACATACGATAAAATACAAATACAAAAAAAACATTATAAATAAACAATTTAAAACTCTGTCTCATTTCTGTGCAAAAGCTAATTGGACAAACACACATGCGTGCTCTGTTTATTTTTCAAGTTGAAGCTGATACATGCGTCTGTAATCAGTGTGCATGTGTTAGTGGCAACTTTAAACGCTTATAGCTCCTTAAATATCGAACCGATTTAAATAAAATTAAGATTGTGCACATCTATGTAAAAACCCGTTTAAAAACATATAAATCTTTCCAAGATCGGTTCAGTATTACGGCCGTAAAAGGGATCTCAGAAAATGTGATTGCCTATTAATAATAATAGATAATTGCATTTGTAGTTTAATTTGCCCTTGAAAAAAATAAAAAATATTAACATTCTTTTTGTTGATTTTAAAAATTCTTATTTAAAAATCAGCGATGCACCGCGGTTTCTTATTCAGATGACCGTTGAACATCAGCAAACATATAAGCCTGAAATAGTTACGGTACAGTCACACCATCAAAGTATTTTTCAATTCTCATTCAAGATTTTTATACATACTGCTTTGTAAATTTCACAAAATTTCAAACCAGTGACGTGGACTGCATGCAAACTTAAAGCAAATTTTTTAACAAGATGCCATAAATTCAAAATGTGGATGAAAAAACTGCAATCAGCTGTTTTCTTGACTGAAATTTGAAGCACTTTGTGGAATGAAAATTGGTAAGCAAATTCTCATCAAATTTTAAAAGTGTGAGTGTATTGCTAAAAAAGTGAGAGAGAATTTAAAATTTGAATGAAAATTTGATCGTGAGTTCAGGCCTTTTTCCAAACATTCGAACTTCTTTTTAATTCTTTTAAAATACTTATTTGTCATTCCAAAAAATATGCCCATCACACAATTGTTGCTGCAAGCAATCTAATAGGAAAACAAACTTTGTTAAATCTACTTTGAAAATGAAAATTTTTTTTATGCCGACAAAATTACATATTTGATTTCATTTCATTACATATTTCATTTTCTGTCGCATGGCTGATACAATAATGTATGATCTATGAGAAAGATCATGTTAACTAAATAATTTCAAATCGTTTTTGTGCACATAAAATATTAAGTTCACTATAAGACAGTTTATATAAATTTATATCTGTCTTTGATTAACTGTAACCTCTTAACCCAAATTTTATGCGAAATTATAAAAATGATCAACAATTTCACACAAATCATAAAAATTCGTTATGAAAGTAAATGAAAAAAATAAAAAATGATTTATTACAAACTCCGCTTGAAAAATATAATAAATGTGCTAAAGTAACAATAGTGTGTACGAGTAAGTACGATACAAAAAAAAAACTTAATAAAAAAACACGCAAGTAAACACAATGAATAACATGAGCAAAATAATGTCACCTAAAGAAACAAATTTAAATGTAAAATCCCAAAGAAGTATAAAAAAATACGATCATCATAAAACTCTTCATTACACTGATCTGACACGAAGAAAGCCCTTTATTGTGTTGCAAAGAAGAAAAAAAGAGTGTGTATCTCTGCGAATGTGTAAAGGGAAATTAGTTTTGCTAATATTTATTTTTATTGTTGTAACAGCTATTGACACCAATTCCTGGTTCATGTTTTGTTGCATTAAACGTAAATTAATTGCCAGTTTAAATTAAGGTGCGGTTTCGTATCGAAATGAATAAAAATTTGGAGTATCACAATCGCTGTAATTACCCAGCAAAAACTTGGCAATTAGTTCGATTAAGAACAACATAATTTTTCAAACAAACTACATGTCGTCTGCATTACTTTGCGGTAGTTATATAACTAACTAACTAACTAGTAACTAAGAAAGCAAGTTATTCTTTGAGAGGCGCAACAGTAGAGCGTACACTTATCATACTCATGGTTCATCATTTCGTGCTGTCAAAATTCCATATAAAAAAAATTCATGCGAAATAAATGCAAGATAATACTGCTGAAGCTGTAGTCTGCTCATTTTGTGTACCCGTACGAAAATGCACCTTTCTGGCAGCATTTTTTTCCGACTACAAAATGCTTCTGGAAACATATTTTCCAACTGCGAAATAATATAAGCGTCACTTATTTCGTACGGAATTGTAAACAACAGCTGACCAGAACTTACTTGGCATTGCGGTTTTAATTTTAAGTTGGTTGCGCACAAATAATTATCATTTCTTTCCTGAAGTTAAGAGATTTTGCAGAACGTGTGTCTTTAAAAAGGTCCTTCGCAGCAACTGCAATTTGCATTAATTGATACGTTGCAGTACAAGCTCCTAAAATTATTCTGTGGTCCATTAGTTTTCAATTTTTTTTTTTTTAATTAAACATTGAAATATAAACATGTGGTTTTTATTTACATAAGAAAAATAACGTTGCTTACTTTAAAGCAATAAAACCGATAATTTTCCTCTAAGTCGTTGTATTGTCCCCCCACTGGCTAATTGTCAAAATTTGCAAACGAAATAATTAATGTTGCTCAACATTTTTTGCAAATTTCAACAGAGTACTAGGCTTAAAAGATGTCTATTTTTTAATTGGTTTTCTAAAAAGTACCTTCCTAAGGGGTTCTTTTGTAAAAGAAAATTTTTCAATAGTTCGTTTTTAAATGGTATTTTTTAAATACATCTAAAAGGCATGCACTCGTTTAAGACAAACTGTTTAATATAATTTTATTAAATAATTTAATCAAGCTTTAGGTCCAGAAAATATATATAAATAATTTATTTAAAGTGATTATTTTTCGAAAAAATTGGTTGTTAGTAGTTTTTAACCCAAAGTGATTATTATTTTCGATTAAAAACTAATAATAAATGATTTATTTTATCCGATACTTCGCTTTCTCAATGGAAAGCTTATTTCAATAAAAACTTATTATGTCTTGTGAAAACAATAACTGTTACTATTAATTTTTAATTAAATATATCCAAGAAGAAGCTTTCCATTGAGAAAGCGAAATATCGGATAAAATAAATCATTTATATTGAGCCCAATTATGAATAAAAAATTCCCCGGGAGATTTCTCCCTTTACCCAAAAAGCGATTGTTCACGTATATGTTCACATATTAATTGTTCGCATATATCATATGAATAGCCCCTTTTTGGGAAAATGGAGAAATCTCCCGGGGAATTTTTTATTCATAATTGGGCTGATTTATTTTCTGGACCTAAAGCTTGATTAAATTATTTAATAAAATTTAATAAAAAGGTCGAATAAATCAGAATAACTTTTTAACAAAACTTTTCCAGCAGACATCAGTGTAAAAACAAACTCTATTTCAAAGGGGAAAATCTCTTTTAAAAAGTACCACTTAAAAATACATTTTATAGAAGATTTTCCACAGATTTTACTCTTTTTTAATTTTACTTCTTAAAAGAAACTTATTGAAATGGGTTAAAATTAGCAATCCCAGACGCAAACCTGCGTGACGAACAGAATTCAAAACAAAATGTAGCAGCAAAAAAAATTAAATAGTTTTTGTATGCAGGGTTGGTTGTTGGGTTTTTTCCCCGACAACTCGTAAAAAATGTTACATAAAAAAGATATAAAAAAACAAAGTTTTATGTAAAACCAAAGATAATACTTAAATTATTCTTATATATTTTTTCGACCTTCTGTTTTTTAAATGAATCTAATTTATCTCGAGCACTCGTGATAATATTTAAAAGCATATAAAAATAAATTTTAAATTAGTATCACTTTCTGAAATTTCACGGCTCTTTTCTCATTAGGATCATGCTTGCGAAAATGATCGCCCAATTTAAATGTCATTTCCAACATGCGCTTAACGTTAATTCTTTTAATTCTGACAATGCGATGACAGCATGTTTGATACAGTGCATAATAGAAATTTTCATCCACGCATTTTGCACACGCGCAAAAACATAATCGGTTCAAAGTTGATGGTACGATGCAAGTGATTAGCGTGTGTTTTCAAATTGTTAAATATTTTTCAAATAAATTAGAATTTAATAAAATAAATGTGGAAGGTTTTTCTTCCAGAAATTTAAAAATGAAATGAAATGAATTTTTTTTCCAAGAAGTTAAGTAACTGGATTTTTTTCTCAAATCTCGTTTTCAATATAATATTTTTTTTTAATTCAAAAGATTTTCTCAATTCGCAACAAATTTTAAGAGTTGCAAGTTGCTCAAATGTTGTTGGTAATTTCTATACCAAAAATTTTTTTGCAATATTTTTATGTGGAAATTTGGAAATTACCAACAACTTTAGTACCACTTACAACTCTTACAAAAGTTTGTGAATTGTCCAATTGATTTAATAACAATTTGTATAACATTTGTTATTTGAAATGTATAATCAACTTTATAAAGATAAAAATTCATTATCTATTGGAATTATAATTTATTTTAAAGCGTAGTTGTTTTAAAAATGCTTTTTAAATGAATCACAATTGCCACCTGACTATTTGAGCAAAAAAATTAATGTTTTAAAATGTGTTAATCTCTTTTTATTGTAATTTTTATATAAAAAGCGGCTTTAGCTGTTTGTAGTAAATTTCTACTAAAAATGAAAAAAAAAATTTTTTGCGACTAAAAGCAAAAATCTGACAAATTTGGCTGCTTTTGTGTAGCGAATAAATACACAGAAAAGTTTCATGGATTTATTTTGTTAATGGCATTTGTGGGCCAAACCTTTTTCTACTTTTTCTACACAAACAATTACACATATCATTTCAACATTTGTATGAATAATTGTTTTATTAACAATAACAATAATAATAATAATAAAAAGAAGATTTGTTTTGTTTTCTTTTTTTAATACGTATCAGAGTACAAATTTTTTTTGGTCAGAAAACAATTCTGTTTTTGCGTTTTGGTCAAGTGATTTTCGAAATCAACGAAGCGTTGCGTTTAACAACTTTTTTTTGTAAGATAGAAAAGTTAAAAAGCACTTGTTTGGTAAATTAAATTTAGAAAAATTAGTTTTTTTGGCGAAATTTTACTTTTAGTTTAATTCTGCATGCAAAATTAGTTTGTATCTTACGAATTTGTTTTTAACTGCCAGGCCCACGATGTCACACGTATTCGTTCTTTCGTAGAATTTTATTAAAAACAAAAACTTAATTTTAGAATTTGTTTTTGTTCTAAATGTAATTGTACGAAAGAACGAATACGTGTGACATCGTGGGACTGGCAGTTAGTTTTTTTTAAATAAATATTATTAGATTATTAATTTTAATTATTATTAATTTTTAGAAATACACAATAGTTATGAACGTTAATGGGTTGGTGCGGCAGCCTGCAAAAACATCGTGTTGTTTAGTTCTGTTGTGTTGTTAGAATAATTGGCATTTTGTTCAACTTTCTAACGACGCAGAAAATACTCTGAAAGTCTAAATTTTACTCTATTGATTTGACAATTTACAACGTTCTAACGACTGATTCTTTTGAAGGGGATTGAACAAAAAATAATCGTGTATCAGCATTTTGAAAGTCTACATCTGGGATTAATTAATAATAATTAACAGTGAATCGCAATAGGAAATCTTCTAAATATTACATTTTAGTTATAAAGTGTCATCAGCAGATTAATGTAAAACACTACGAAAAACATTTTGGTGAAACATTTTAACCCTTTAACTCTTTGATGTAAGGGTCTCTTTCGCCCTTTTCTTAAAAAAGGTGCAATAACTTACTTTAAACACCAATAAAGCGGACAGAAATGTTCTATACAAGTTTTTGTCATAAAATTCTATTATGAGTCTTCAAAGACATCAGATCTCAAAATGCAAGTTGATCGCCAGAAATAAGTCAAAACTAAAACTTTCTGAATAAGTACGAAATTAACCCTTAAACAGATTTTAAGATTTGAGTTATTTGAAGGCGCTTTAAGTTGCATTTTGTTCAGCTTTGAACAAGGCGAATTCATAACAGGTGGTCTTGACAGCTCAGGTGATTATATTTTACTCCTTGCATCTCCTTGATCTGTTTTGTTTGTCAAAATTTGTTTATATTTAATTTATATTTAGTGTTTGACGTTTGCCTTGCAACCAGGGTTATCGTTGGGTTTTTTTTGAAAAGTCGCACAAAAGGTCGTTTTCAATAAATAAAGTCACACAAAAATTCGTTTGAGAAAATAAAAGTCGCACATCTTCTTTAAACTTTTTCTTATCAATAAAAAATATAACAAAACAAAAAGCTTATTACAGAATCCATTTTTATAATTTTTTATAAAATATGCAGTTGCATTATATATTCTTTTATATATGTTTTCATGTATACTAACCAAGTTTAGTTAAGTTTAATAAACTTGGCTGTCATATACTGCCAAGGTGAATGGAGTATGACTTCTGTTAAAAACCAAGCCAAGAGAAAGATTATTGTTTTGGTTCACTAAAAGCTGTTTACAAACAATATAAAAAGAACGCTTTGACTCCATGTCTTGCTTAAGCTATTTATACTTCAGTTCCCAGTATTTCGAACAGAATTGCAAAATATTACGTTTCTTGGAAGGACCTGCAGCGTTGTTAACGTTATCCCTCTCAGACTCCTTGGTCTCTTCTGCCTCTAAACACGTGTTTCTAGCTTCATTTTCTTTTTCGTTTTCAGACTTTCTTTTCGTTTTAACAAGAAATCTTATTTTAAAGAATGTTCATGTTTTATTAAAAATTTTGTAAAATAAGCACTTCAAAACTCACAATTTCTTACTTTAAAAACCTTTTTTTTTCCTAAAACTGTTCTTTGAAACATTTACCGAAAATGTGTGAACAATTTCTTGATAACATTGTGTGCATGACAAGATTGCAAAAAAGTGATAAAAGTGTTCCCAAATGAACAATAATCTGGAAATTGCTTTTATATTTTACGACTTTTTTTTATAAATTTACTGCAAATTAAATGTTTTTTGTGAGAAACAAAAAAAGGGTAAAAAGACGCAACAAAATTAAAAAAGTAGCAAAAGTCGCTAATAAAAAAAGTCGCAGAACGCTAAAAAAGGCAAAAGTTGCGACTTTAGTCTGGTGAACGGTAACCCTGCTTGCAGCTGACTTTTGGAGACTTTTTAATGTAGTAAAATTGCATGAACAATATGATAACATTTTATTCCGCTGTATCCCTGCTTAAGGATATTTTTTTGTTTGTTTTTTTCTTAAACGCCAGACAAAAAAGACCTTTACTTTAAAGAAATACAGGGTTAGAAAGTCCCACAAAATTATTTGTCTTAAAATTCTACTAATAAGATGATGTTTCGAAGACAATTTCTTGTCCGTAATTTTTAAAAATCTAATTCCATTTCGACACTAAAATTTCTTCAACCATCCTTCACTGGCATTGAAACCTGAATTGAGTTGATCAATTTTGGAATACAAATGACTGGCTTTTGATCGTAAAAGCGCTGCTGATATTGATATTATACATTTTTCCCCCTTTGTTTTACAAACCACTTATATAGCATTTTTTCCATTCTTGCGTAGTCAGCTTTCTTTAACGTGCAACGCTTGCCAGGGCCACTTTCTGTTGTATGTACGAAGACTTATGCAACTTGTAATTCATGAAAATTGAATTAATGGAATCTCCGCTTTAAATTTTTTTTAAATCTAAAATTTATGAGAAATCGTTGGATTTAAAATATGAACTTTTTCCATATTAAGAGATGTATTTACACAACAAATGACACGAATAACTGACAAAATTGAATAGCAAAATCATTCAAAAGGGTTAATATACCAAAAGACGAAGATTTCCTTTGTTTGTTAATAAACATTGTAATCAATTAAAAAAAAAATAAACAGATAAAAGTGTTTTTCTCCAACTGACGCGATTATAGAACCTGCAATTATAAAAATTAAGCCGTCCCGATAATGGGTGGTCGCGAATACCGAGTTTGCACTGTATAAAGTTTCAAAGACGGTAAAGCTCGAAATTCAACTTGAACGCCATAAAGAAATAAAAACTTAAAATGTGTTTAAAGGCCGATGCACATAGAATTCGTCGTACGTTATACGTTGCTTTTTTCAACTGACATTAAAGTATCGGCGGAGGAGGTTGACACAATGAGTATTTTGTTGACGGACATTAAATCACCTTGATTTGATTAAAGTACACATTTTCAATGGAATTCGAGGATATTCTGAGTTTCTTTTAATTGTAATTTTTATCTAATTCTATTTAATTTAGTTTTGTCACCACAACACAACACAAAAAGCTAAATAAAAACGAAGCAAAATAAAACCTGATAGTTGTCAAAGTACTCAACGTACGTTAAAAGTTGCCCAATTTTAGTACTTTGCGTTGACGGATACGCACGGAATGGAATAAAACTCATAAGAAAGTAACCCTGTATTTCATCGTATTTGTCAGTTGAAAAATGCGACGCATAAAGTACGACGGATTTTATGTGCCTCGGCCTTAAGGATTAATTTTGCACTTATTTAGAAATTTTAAGTTTTTACTTATTTCTGACGTTCAACTGGAAGTTTGAGTTCTGGTATCTTTGAAGACTTAAAGTAGAATTGTATGATAAATGTTTTTGGAGGGCATTTCAGTCCACTTTATTGCTGTTTGAGAGGAGTTTTTAAGCACATTATAAACAAAAAAGCCCAGAAGACACATACAAAGCAAATAGTTAAAGGGTTAAAAACTTTCACGAAAATGTTCGTCGTGGTGTTTTACATTAATCTGCTGATGACACTTTATAGCTAAATCGTAAGGATTACAAAATTTCCTATAGCGATTCACCATAACAATCTGTAAAGAGAGGAGACCTTTAACCTCCCCTAAAATAAGACTCAGGTGTACATTTTCAAAAGCCGCTACACACATCTTTTTCGCTCCTCTACCTGAATCAGTCGTTAGAACCTTTTGATTTTTGTATTTTTTTATTTTTGATCTGAAATTTTTATTTTGTTGTACTATTGTGTTACGAGTATTTAGCATTGGTCCCCACTGTGCGTTGTTTTCAGAACCCCTTTCTTATTAAAATTAATTTTCCTTTCATTATTTTGGTTAATTATACATAAATAGCGTTTTCTTCTGCTCTGTACTTCGCGTCTATTTAAAACAATTACAGTCTACATAAATTTACGGCCTCTGGGGAATAAGATTGCATGTCATGGAGCAATACTTTAGGAAAACAGCCAACAACAGCAACTGCAACAGCAGCAGTAGCAGCAGAAGTAGCAACCAAACTAAGAATCGATATAAGAAAATATAATAAAAATATTCTAAAGAAACATTATTTGCAGTTGTGTGGTTTTTCTTTCTTCTTTTTGTTAAGAAAACAATGCCTCCTGTCTAATGACTCAAATCAATCGGTAACTTAAAATCTTAATGTTTAACAGGAAGAAACCAAAAGAAAGATGCTGCAAACATGCAGGTTTATATATAAAAACAAAAACAAAAAAAAGATTTTAATCCCGATTATATTGAAACCACACACATGGTGTCCAAATACAAGGAGACCAGCAAAGCAAAATGTCTTAAGCCTAAATTAAGAGAGGAAAAAGAAAACTTAAGAAATTGCATAAATTTGATATGGAAAATACAAAAAAAAAGTGGATGGACATTATTTCGTTACGAGTACAATAAAAAATTTATATTTGTTTTATGAAATTGACCTTTTGCATGTAGAATTAAATATATATTTAAAAAAAAAAATATATATAAAATAAAAATGCTTGTGATATATTTTTAACTCATTTCAAGAAGGAAATTTATGTGAATTGTAATCTGAAGCATCAAAAAGTGTTTCCTTATGTCTGTTTAAATGTCAATGTGAAATATGAATAAAATAAATTTGAAATGTTGCTAAACATTTTAAAATGTCGCTTGAGACTTGTTACATGTGATGCATGTGTTGTGGCATTTGTTAACAATAAAATATTATTTAAATAACTCACCTATTGTTTTGATAAATTTCCACCGATGAATTTAATTCAGCCAGTTGTTCTTTTAATAATTGTAAATTAGAATTAACAAAACTCAATTCAAGTGCTACTGTATCACGTAATTTACGATTTGTGGTTGCCTGAAAAATACATAATACATAATTAAAAATTATTATTATAAAAAATTCATACATTTTGAGAGTTGCTGTCATGAAATACGATTTCGTGCCAGGGATGGAAAAGTTAATGTTGATTATAGTACTTGTTTTTCTGTGGATACTTTGAATTTTATTATAGACATTTTGGAGATTGTTAGCTCAAAGCCTGACTGATACTCTGTTAAAATTTATGAAAAATGTTGACCAACATTGTTTTGTTCATATCGCACTTGATCAACAAGAGGCCATTAATTCGAAAGAAATTTTAAAATTTTCAACAGAAGCAAAATATTTTTTAATTTAACATCAAAGGTATATGAAAAATAGACTTTAAATCACGCGTTTCATTAGCAAAACGCAGAAATAACAATGCGAAATTTTTGCAGAAAAGTGAAAAAAAAAATCAATTTTCGAGTTAATATCCTCTTATTGATTGTGTGCGATATGAAATATTTGACATGTAACCAATGTTATTTATCCCTTGAAATTCCCCGTGGAATACATAAATGCTGCTCATATTATTTAACATGTTGACTCAAAAGCTTGCTGGGATATTTCATAAGATTTTCTCAGAATAAACAGAGTACTATGACAGGTTCAGTTACGATGGACGATCATGAAGATCACGCACAGATCGTGTTGGCGCTTAGCGTTACCATAATATACGATAACCAGTAACTTTAATATTTTGTTCGATGTGATGATACCAGAGATTTCCCCGAGATATTGGTAGTAATGATCAAGCAGACAGTTCGCTCTGGAGTGTACGAGTGCCGTTTTTTTCCCTTGGTACCCCACAGAAACATAATACAACTTCTGCAACATTTTTTCATCACCAGTCATGTAATATTTTTTTTTAAACAAGGTGTTCCAATAAGATGTTTTAGTTTCATTAGCCCGTTGCCATGACTCAATGACATACGCTTCAAAACGCATTGAAATTATTAAAAATCACAACAAAAAAATTGTGAAAATTTTACGATCACAAAAATTCGCAAAAATAAAGCATTTTTAGGTCGCCGTAAAGCACCATTTGGCGATCGATTGTAAAGCTGGTGGCCAAATTTGACCTGTCGGAACAACTTAATCACGTCGCTTAAATTCAATTGAGAATATCGCTGCTGTAGCCCATAATGTTGAGGAAAACCCAGGGGGCAAATTACGGCATTCGGTATCGAACGAAATCCTACACAAAATTTTTTTAATTTGTATGGAAATTTCGTTCGATATCGAATGCCGTAATTTGCCCCCAGGTTTGTCCATTTCTCGTCAATCTGTGGAGTTGGGAATCTTACAATCGACAGCGTATCGTATTTTGCATAAAGAATTAGTTCTTAATGTTTTTATAAAAAAAACTCATGCCTGTAGATAATTTGAATGTATAATGTAATAAGAAAAGTAAATTTGTAAATTTCAGATTTGAAATCGCGCTAAAACTACTTTTAATGTAAAATTTTAATTCTTATTTTTAACTGAAAAATATCGGTGTGTAGTTTTTACGTTTTTTCTGCATTTCAACAAGAATTTATTGACTTGCACTTTTTTTAAATTTAATTTGTGTCCATTCTAAATTTTTCTGCTTGAGCTTCTTTTTGATTTTTGTTTGTTAATAAGTTTTCTTTTTGTCAAAATAATTACCTTAAAGAGGTTTTCAGCACCGGCTCGTAATCGCAATTCTTTGTTGATTTCCTGATTTAATTTACAGCGGCGAGTTTGTAATTTACCACGGCATGTGGCAGCTCGGGGATCGGAGCCCTATAAATACATCAAAAGAAGGCAACAAATCAATTATTTTTAGAAATTTGATAATATTTATTAAATTTTTTTAAATTTATTAAACGAGATTGCCTTGATATCTTTTTTCAAAGAATTTATAAAATTTTTATTCTACATATTTTTGTTTCGTTCGTAGTAAAATATTCCTTTTATTTTGCAAAAACATTTTGAACATTTTTCAGGATTGTCACAGAAACCAATTTAGTCTGAATTGTATTTAAAGAGACGGCAAAAGAATACTTTTTTGTATGAATAATTTTGATTCAAAACAGATAGTAATTGTAAATTGGAAATTAACACACAAAAGCGTTTTTTGTCTTGTTTTCAAATTCAATTCCGACTTCATTGGATTCACGTTTTGAGAAAAGTTGTGTTTAAATTAAAAAACTTTAAACTCATTTTATGCAAAACAAATGCTTTGATTTTTGACGACGTTGCAGCAAATGATCGGTTTGTTTGTTTGATGTTTCATAAATTTTACTTATCTTTTAACAAATATTTTGGCCGTGCAAACTTTTATATTCAATTTGGTAATTAATTTTTGTATGGCCAAAATGTTAAGCATATCAGGTTGCAGTTATTTAAACATAAAAATAAATATCCTTACTTCCTTCCTAACTGTCATAAAATACTTATTTAATCTCTCTTCTCAGGCACTCGTGCGTCAACGCATGTCATGTCAATCTGTCATAATATTTAATTATACTCTCACAACTTTTATGCATTCAATGTTCTTTAGTTCGCTTGAAAACACATTTCCACAGTTAATAATACGAGTATTAATATTGTGATCACATCCGAACGAACGAATGAACAACTGATGTTCTCTTTCTGCTCTTACTCAGTCAGTCGTCACATTATGACAATCTGCAAAATAAATACAATAAATATTTTCACAAACATGGAACTGATTCATTTTCTATGCCATCATGCATTTTGCGAAATAGTAAAAAATGTAACTGAAAAAAGTTCCTGAACTGGTTTCGCCATGAGAATACAAAGTTTTTCTTTTTCATCGGGTATTGTGAGACCAGCTTAAAGTAGCACGCTTTTCGAAAAAGATACTCCTGCTGCAACAACTTCAAATGCAACTGGTTGGTATGTTATTTTATTTACCTCCAGCGCTCTACTCCAGATAGAAAATCTCACAGAAACGCATCTACTTTTTAAGTAAGTGTGGCTTAGTTTCTGCTGTTGTTTTTTTTTTTAGCAATTTGTGACGAAGGCTTAAAGCATAAAGAAGAAACTCAAAACTTGTTGTTGGAATTGGTGGCCCAGAAGAGCAAAAACTGTCTGTTGCTTCAAGATAAGCGGTTTATTTCTCGAAATGCTGTTTTTTTCTATCATCTTCATTTTATTTATCTTTTTTTTTTGCACAAAGAAAGTGTAAAACTTTCATCATTTCCGTTTTAAGACATCGTCGATAATGTTAAGAAACTGTTTAGACTTCAGCATCTTTTTTTCTCTTTTGGCTTGTGGATTATTTTTTTTGTTATTTTTTTCAGTACAAAAACACTTTCGTTAAGACGCTTCGCTTAATTATACATCATCATTTAGATTGCGTTCTTAAGATACAAGATTATGTTAGATAAACAACAAGCAGTTGCGATGAGCTGCAAACAGGGTGACCGGGAATAAGGAAAACAAATTTAACAATAAAAGATCTTCAATAGCAAAATTTATGAAATCAATTACAGAGCTTTTTGCTGAGACGAAATAAATACATAAATCATAAATGTCATGAAAATAAAAAATTATTGGTTTATGTGCAAGGCGAACTATAGTTGGGTGTCAAAATTTATTTATGTCTTTTGTTTACATTCAAGTTAAAAATTTTTATAATTAAAAAAATTTAATTGTGAAATGAAATTGTTTAATGATGGCTTTTTTATATCAAGTTGTAAAAGTGAATTCATTTTAATTAGAAACTACTTTCTTATATCAGTACAAATTAGGGGCAAAAAATAAAGGTTCCATAAAAATTATTCATTTTATGAAGCTTAAGAAACTGAAGAGATTGAATTGATATGTACGTACATTTAATAAATGTGTAGTGATATGATTTATTAACAATAGTTTTCAATCATAGGATATTTCTTAAAATAAATTACAGTGCAAAATAAAACAAAATTTTCAATTCAGCACCCACAGCACAGGCCATCAAAGCATTAACACTTTGTTCCTCAATGGAATTTTAATGTGTATTTACATACGTGGACATTTTTTGGGTGGATAGTGAGCCAATCGCCGATTGACAACGACGTTGAACGGCATTACGGATGGCGGGAGCCAATAATTGATCAGCGGATCTTTAAAACATTTCCATACAACAGATCTCTTTAACAAAATAATATTTGTTAATATAAGGGATTTAAAAAAACAACCCTTAAAAAAAAAACGTTTTTGAAATAATAATTTTCAATATTTTATTTTTTCGCCCCAGTCAAATATTTTTGACAATGTACTTTGATTTTACAAAAACAAAATGCTTGTGGTTTTTGTAGTGTTGTAGTTGTTCTAATATTAAGTCCGCGTGTGATGAATTCGCCTTGGTTTATGTGTTTGTCGTCGGGAAAACTTCACACAGTGTGACAAATCATAATTAATACTCTTCAGAGATTGTAATGAATTAATTAATACAACACTTAAAGACTACTTTTCATTTGGCTTTCCTTGCCATCGTGGGAGGGCGCTAAGCTGTAGCAAGTTACAAAAATAATATATAAAATATATTTTAGATGTTTAATAGGCTTTTTCCACTGACCAACATCTTTTATCTTTCATCAATTTGCAAAAATGTAAACATCTTCCCATAGAAATTATACAGAGCAAAAATTCTACACCTTTCTACATCTACAGAAGATGATCTTTTAACATTTTGTTGCACCCTACATTTTTCGTTATTTTAAGTGTCATCACTAAAAAATGGTAAAATATGTCTACCAAAAATTCTTCTTCATCATTATCTTATTTCAGAATGGCCTTCATTATGTCAATATACTGCAATGAAATTTAGGTCTGTTCTAGCAAAGCAACAACTACTACTCCAATGATTAATGCTTTTTCTAAATCCATTTTTATGTATTTTTTAATTTTTAATTTTTTAATTACTTCTAGCTAACAGTCTCTTTTAAAACTTTTCGCACACATTAAGTTACACTGACAAGACTATTTTATGACCAGTGCCACGCCCATACAAAGTAAGTATTCTTTTTTAATTTCCTCTACATAAATGATGTTTATGAAAACTTGCACAGACATTGAGTTCTTGTAATAATAGAAAAATTTGTTAAAAAAAGTGGACCTTGTCACGCGTATAAAGAGTAACTATTACATATTACATATCGCGACTTAACCGCGATTCATATGAAACTTTGCGCTCACGTGACAATAAAATATTTTGTCGGTAAAAATTAATTTTTAAATTAACACTTCCGTGGTCTGTTATGCTTTAACCCTTTGTGGGGCATATATCTTTGCATTTACGAAAGATAATTAATGCATAATGGGAGCAAAATTATTATAGTTAAATTTTAAATATTATTTAGTGAAGTTTTTTAACATTTAATTTTTCATTTAATGCCGTCATGCTCCAGCTACAATTCTTAGCTGATAACACAGGACACGTTGGGAAACCCCATCATGACGGCATTCAACGTTGTGTCCAACTTAAATATTCGAAAAGCAAACTATAATTTAACATTTACCTTTAATGCCGACCTGACCCAACATTTTTCGCAAAAGTAAAAGGATATATGGGAGGTGGGCATATCCTTGCACTGACTTAAATGAAACCTTGCACAGATGTTAGCAGCATAATTTTAGAAATAGCTAACAAGTTTTGCTATATGCTGATCACAATTGTGGCTAAAATATTGTTTTTAATATCAAGGATATATGGGAGGTAGGCATGTCCTTGCACAGATTGAAACTAAATTTTGTAAAGAAATCAACAGTTTAGTTTTAGGATTAGTTACAAGAGAGTGATAAACAAAAGAATTTGCATTTTTGAATATTAAGTCTGTAAAGGAGGTGGGCGTGTCGTGTCCTTGCATACATTTTTTCTCAAATTTATAAATTTTTTTATTCTGATACCAAGCAAAAGTCTACCATATCTGAGAAAGATTTTTGAATTTTAATAGACCCTTAAGTGTCAAATTATCTTAAGCACCAAAATCCAAAATTTTCAATGAAGAGTTTTTTAATTAATACAGTGGACGTCCAATAGTACGCACCTTCACTTCTACGAATGTCCAATAGTACGAAAGGCAATTTTTTGCATTGGCAGTTCTGTAGTACGAACGCAAAATTTTTTTACTACTCGATAGTACGAATAGCGGTAGTTTTTGAGAGAATATGATTTATTTACATTTTGTTTTGATTTATTTTCTTGTTTTTTTGCGGTTAACTGCCAAATATTTTATACTTTTAATATTTATTTATATACATATGTACAAATGTATGCTTTCACACTTGTTGATTTAACATGAATTTGAATATTTTTTAAGTTTTTTACTTTGTTTTGTTTTTAATAAAAAAAATAATTTGAATTAAACTATGTATTTTATATAAAATAGGGTAAAATTTTTGTTCAATTGTACGAATTTTCCAATATTACGAAAAGGCCTGACATTATATAATTCGTACTATTGGACGTCCACTGTACATTCACCATTTTTCTATAAATATTTAGACGTAAACCTTACACTAACAACTTGGCACTTCTCTATATGTTTTTGGCAACAATTGACTGCCATTGACTGTCTCTTTCTATTCTCTAAGGACTAGAAGGTGGCAAGAGTCTGCTAAAATAATCAATTGTTGTCCACATCAAGTAGCTAACAAGAGTAGTAGTCCATAATAGCGACGTGGTTCATAATATTTTAACTACAACAATGTAAAAAATTTTACACAAATGTCGCTTACGATAATTCAGAGCTAAGGAATCGATATTGAGACAAATCACTGTGTTAAACAATGCAACAAAAACTTGTATTTTAGTCACACAGTTTGCATGCGTAATGAAATCACTAAGAATTATAATTGAATGTCCACAGACACTACTCCCTCGATCTTCCCTTCTATCCGTAATTATTTTTCCCACTTCTGGCACATTGTATAGATTTCGTGATTAAGGGTCATCCCAAGAGTACTCGTTCACCTTAAAGAAAACAAATACTAAAACCATTGCTTGTAAGGCTTCATGATAAAATGTAGACTTTAAAAAAATAAAAAAATATTCGTTCCACATTTTTATAAAAAAAAGAAGAAAAACAATCATGATGATAATTTGTGCATATTTAACATGTCATTCAGCATTAAAAACAACCAACTTGACAGACTTAAGCGATAAATGCTGTGTCTAAAGATCTATAATATTTCTATAAAAACTTTTTACATGAATTCAGTTTTGAATTTTTTCCCCCATTTCCATTTTATTCTTGACAAGTTCTGTGAAGTTCGTTCGAAATGAAGGTAAAATAAAATATTGGTTGGTGGTCTGGCGTTTTGTTCAACTCATCACCAGCATCTTGGTCGTCACTTCGTATATGAAACTAATTCTTAGGAGGACTTGTGTTCTATTATGGTTTCGTTTAGCACAAGATTTTAGCCAGCGTTGTTTGTTCTTTGTTCAGAAATGTGGAAGAAAACAGAAATCAGCTGCAAAATCAGTCACAGCAAAAACAAAAACCCTTGAAGTTATAATTGGCTTAAATATTAAATTGTTTGTTATTGTTGTTGTAGTTGTTATTATTGTTGTTGCTTTTTTTAATAATCTTCTTTGTGGTTGTTTAGTTTCTAGAGTTCTTTTGTCACATGTTGCTGGGTTTTGTTTTCCCAATCATTATTAATTTTGTTGCACGTTTTGTATTTTGTTGTTGTTGTTGTTATTGTTTTTGGATTAAATTCTTCTTGTGCTGCCTTCAACTCAATTTCTTGTGTTTTTACATGTGAAAATGACAAGCGTAAATCACTTTTGCTCTTCATAATTTCATTTCATAGAACAAACGTTAATATTTGCTTGATGGAGCATAAAATTTGTTTTAAAAAGAAATATATACAGGCTGTTCGTTCAGCCATTAAAAAAATAAATCTATTATAAATATTTAATAAGGAGGACTACTTAAGTTACATGAGATAACAAAGTGCCGACATTATGGAAAACGAAAGGAAAGTTTTGCTATTGAGCTGGTGGTAGAAAACATTTTCTGATATAATTATGTTAATAACGACTTGGAAAAATTGCGTTTATGGATTCCATGTTGAAAGCAACATGTTATTAAATAAAAATTACACTTAATGTGTGTTGCTGGCAACATTATGGGAAACAAAATGTTTTGCTAGAAAACGATTTTTGAAAAATAAAATTTTCAGATTTAATGCGATCATTTGTTGCAAATTATTCAATAATTGAATTTGCACTTTAAGCTAAATTATGTATAAAGTTTTTTTTAAATAAAAAACAAATAACTGTTAAGCCTGGTGTTCTATTTAACATTTCATCCGAAATGTTTTCAATTTCTATATGAAAAACAAAAATAAATTAATGCGAAATATTTCGTCGGTCACAGATTGACAACTCTTAACTCGCAAAAAAATTGAATCTGGTTTTTCATGCCAAAAGACTGTTTTTGTCCTTCTGCATTTTAGCACGTTTCTTTTATATTTAAAAAAAAATTCCTTTCCTACTTCTCCTACTAATTTTGGTTTTTTTATTTACTTTTAACACGGTTTAGTAACGGAGTAATAACGATTCTTTTGTCTCCTGAAAAGTACAAAAAAACATGTTGAGAGTTGTTAACCTGTGACCGACGATTTATGAAATAATTTTTCAAAAGTTTTACTCAGTTCATATTGTGAAAACGATGACATGAGACGTATCTTGCAACATTTTTTCAAAGTGTGAAATTTCTTAGGGATTTGTAAAATTTTCCATAAGAAGTACTATAAATGAGCTCGTTTTTGGCACAGCACAATTGCCCATGTTAATCTGTTTCCATTTTATTGAAAAAATAGTTTCACGAAATGACCCAATTAATTGGCCCTCAAGATCGTGTGATTTAACCCCATTGGATTATTTTCTTTGGGGTTATGTAAAGTCACTTTTGTACGTCGATAAACCACAAACAATTGACCACTTGGTAATCTACATTCGAAGAGTTATCGGCGAGATACGGCCGCAAATGCTGCGAAAAGTTTGTGAAAATTGATGTTCCAGATTGCGCCTTGTACGCGCCAGCCGTGGCGGCCACATGTTCGAAATGATATTTAAACATTAATGTCATAAAATTTTCTATCCAATAAAGGCCGTTTCATTGATATCAAAAATATATTACTATGTTTTATTATGATTTAAACTTGTATCACTCTTTAAAAAACATCCATTACTTATACTGAAAAGCACAATTGAAAAATATATTTTTTTATTTGTGGACAGTGCAGAGCCTCATCTGTGTCTCACAAGTTAAGACAAAATGTTCTTTCAGTAGTGATTTTCTGCTTCGCAACATTAATGTTGCAGACATATTTCAACGAGACAAATGTTTTAGACACATGTTTGAGCATGATTGTGCAGGGTTCTAGTACATATGTTTTTCAAATGTTTGTTGGCAATTCAACTCATTACTTTGCCTTTAATATTTGTACTGGGAATATATTCCTAAGCCAAGTATTCAAGACAATTCTAATGTACTGTTATTTAACTTCAAATGTTGTCAGTTATAAACTAATGACCCATATATTGACATAAACATTTTTTTACAAAATTCTTTTCGGTAGCCAAAATATTAACACACAAACACATTTAATTAAATTTAAAAAATTTCACGTACATATTTAGAATACGTAACACAAAAACTGACACAACTAGATTCCATAAATGACATGCTAAAGCATTATCGAGTGACACGCTCTCAGAGAGAGAGGGAGAGGGAGAGGTGGTAGACACAAAAGAACCTTATGGCAAAAACTAGTACGCAAAAAACAACTACAATTCAGGCATATTTTTATAACTACCAAAATAATAAAAAGTAATAAAATCAAAAAGAATTAAAATAAATAAATAAATAACAGAAAAATTCAACAAATAATAAAAATAATGTGCATATGGTAGCCAGTTGAAATGCCAACAATAACAATAAAAACAACAACAAAAAACAGTTTATGCGATAGAGGTTGTTGACATTGTGGAAAAGTTGGCAGAAAACCACAAGAAAAAACAGAAACACCTTTAACAAACAGCACAACAATTTAAAAGAAATACCAAAGCAGCAGCGACAACAGCAGCAACAGAAAAATATTTAAATGAAAATAAAGAAAACAATTTTTTTTAACTTTTGGTTACAACAACAAGAAACAACAACAACAACAAAAAACTTCACTATGAGCTACGAATTATGTATACTATTTATAACTACGAGTAGTTCAACTATTAAAGACTTCACAAAAGGCAAACAGTTTAACAAAAAATTATAATAAATTTAAAAAGCTTCATATCAGTTTCTACATCGAAAAGAAAAAAAATTTAATACGAGAAGTATACAAATATTTCATAAATATTAAATAATAAAATATAAAAAAAGACGAAAAATGTCTTAAGGAAACCTGACTAGAATAGAACCAGAGTTTGGGGAAAATAGTTATTTGAAAAGTACTTAAATTCAAAATGGGTGATTCTGAGATTACCGACTAATTTGCTGTCCTTGTGAATTTAAATAGAGAAAAATTAAATATATTCCTCTGTATTATTTATTGTACAATTAAACTTTATAGGTCCTTTGTAGTCACTAAAGTAATTTTTCATAAAATTGTTTTGTTCTTCAAAAAATTGTCCACCAAAGTGCTCTGCCACTAAAACTATTTTCATTAAAATTATTTCTAAATTTCATATAAAAATAGTATATAATTTTTAATAAAAATAGTGCAAAGCAAAAAAAATCATATTGGATTATATAATAACTCTGGCCATAGATTTAGGGTAATACTTTTTATCACAATTAAAAAAACTGCTGATCTCACAAGGTTTGTCAGATCAAAATGGAACATGCTCTAATTGAAATTTTGTCAGATCACTTTGCGCATGCGTTTTACAGAAGTAATGTTTTAAAGGTACCACACGACATGTACGTATTTTACATTGTGAATTTTGACGAGTCAGAAGTAAAAAACATGTCATCTATGGAGTTCAATGGAGTGGATTTTGGTTCGAGTTCAAATCATGAATTGAAATATTTGTTTATTAAGATTTTTTTTAATAATTCACAGACAAACATACGAGTAAATTAAGAAAAACTTGATTACTTTAACTTATTTAAAATTGTCAAACACAAACTATACAATTTTGTGTACAACTTAATTTCGCACACAAGTCCTTTTGAATAGAAATGGCAAATAAAACTCGTACACAATGTTTTTTGCAATGTGGCCACTGCGAAAATAAGCATAAAAAAATAATAAGGTTTTCCGATATGCCCATTAACGTTGCGATCGAGTTGTACAACATGCGAAACAATCAACAAAAACTTTTAATCTTTTATACAACCAAGACACAGCTTCATACAATCATGGGTACAACCGCATCAAGTTGTACCAACGGTCGCAACGTGTTTGCCTTGCATAAGAAAAACTGACCTATAATGTTCCGCTAAGTTTTGATCATAAAAATTTCCCAGACAAAAAATTAATTTACTAAAAAAATATGTTTAAATTGTATTTTTAAACAAAATAATAACACAAAAATATGCATTTAGAATATGCAAAAATATGCAAACATATGCAAAATATGAACTAACGAATTGAGGCCATTTTAAAGCAAAGTCATTGCCTTGCAAAGATATTTCAGTTGTACCGTTTTCATACGTAAGGGAAAAAATAAGCATTTGCATGAACATTCTGTGCCTGGTAAATAAATATTTGATAGCAGGCAATTCCTATAAAGCTGACCTCTGAGATCTATATATGTTTTTTAAAAAAAAATTATTTTATTTTTTTGCCACAACTTTTAATAATATTTGCACATGCAACGAAATATTTAATATAAAATTTATGAAAGTAGCGTTCTTTAACTTCACTGAAGTTATTTCTTACACAAGAACACCATGAAAACTTATTTGTTTGTTACGTTTTTTCTTCAATTTTTCCTTCAATCTTGGCGTTTATATCATTTTAGATTTTATTTTTATTTGTTTAATTTTATTATGTTTATTTTTTTTTTGTTATTGCCTTTAAGAAAAACATTTTCAGCCCACAAGCCACACAAAACATTTTTTTATATTGAATTCTGTGGTTGTGTTCTCAAAATATACACTTCGAGAAATATGTTGCCAAGTAAAAAATATTGAAATATTTTGCAATATTATATTCATATGAGTAAACTTAAAAAAACATATGATTATACTTTCTGACAAACATTTGTTTAAAGAAAATTGATTAAAAGTTATTAGTCTGTGTTTTTTCAGCTGCATATTACATACATATATTAGTAATTTCTGTGCATATTTAAACTTGCCCTGCTCATGACATTCCAATGAATTCATTGTTACGACGTTTTTGAAATTTCTAACCGTTCTCAGCATCATATCGATTTCCAAGCTTTTAGAAATTTTGAAGCAATTTCCCAACTGATAACGAATGGTTTTTGATCATTTCTATATTTATAAAATATGAAATGAGACAGCTAAGGAATAGAACCAGGGGATCTAGTTCAAATCCTTTTGGAGGAAACATTTCAAAGAAAACAAAACATTTGCAAACATTTCTGTATCAACGCAAAAGAAATGAAAGATATTTTATTCGCTTTTGAGAGCTGTAATTTTCTTATTCCACTCCCACGTATTCACGCTCGGCGCTCGTATTAGACTTCTAGTTTCCCCAAAGTCTCTCGGTATATTTTCTGGACACAAGCCAATAAACACTTGGCAGTCTGTAATATTTCCAGCAACATGTTGAAATTTGTGTGCAACATGTAACAAATTTCAGTGCACTTCATTCTCTCAGTGTATGGCAAATAAGAACCTAGAATAATAAAAACTATACTCCTATTTGACACTTTAGGCTTCGACTGACTGTCTTTTCTTGTCCACTTTAAGTTTGTTGACTATTTTATGCAGAAGGCCGACCATATCAGGGACATTTTAAACTTTTTACACCGTAAATACTCGTACTATTTATTCAAGGTGCCCCCATCATGAATGTGTTTGTATCTTGTGTACGTTGCACATTGAACGAACATTGGATTCATTTGTGTATGTGCGTGTGTGTGTGTGTTTTATTTTTATTTTTAATCATTTTTACGTGTTTAAAACCTTTGTCACGTCTCCAAATAAAAGCTAAACGTCTTTGACCATAAACCAAACCAAACCGAACAAAACCAAACAAAACAACCACAAAATATTTGTGCTCATAAAAGATCCACGGCCAGAATGATTTGGCTCTACACCGAAGAAGACAACTTCTTTCCAAATGCGCCTTATAAAATGAAAGTAGCTGAAGTCTTTTTGGCTTTAAACGTTTGAATTTTGTTTATACTTTGCGTGAAAGAGTGTGTGTGTGTGTGTTTGTGTGTGTAACCAGTGTCTTTTTAGAATCGTGCGGAGTCTATAGAATTTTATTAATATCGGAAACTCGTAAATGTTATGCAAAAGGGTGTTGGGTAATAATGAGTTTTCTTTAAAGTTTTACATTTTTATCTTTTTATTTTATTTTTTATTTATTTTTTTAACTTTTTTTGTTGCTTTCGTGGCTTCTGGTATTAAAAGTGCCAGAACGAAGTTGAGCTGAGTGCGCTTTTAGAAAGAAAAAAATGTTTTCATTTTAATTGCGGAAACGTTTCATTTAATGCAGTTGTTGCTTTTTTATTTGTAAATTAAAGTTATTTTATATTCAGCCTTTAAATAAACAAATAAATAAACGTCTACATTTTAATTAAAATAATTGAACATAAACAAATAAATGCTCATCATTATTCTAGTTTAAAACTCTAAATGCATTTGTAGCAACACGAATACAATGGAAATGTTTGTAGGCAAAATTTTCTAGCAACATTGATGTCTGTTGGAATACACAGTTTAAAGATTTTTTCGTAGATTTATTTTATATTTTAGTTTCTATGACATTTAAAGAATAATTGATAAGTTGTTGTTTAACAAGTACAGGTTTTGTGTCTTGTCCTTACTCCAACTTGTTTTGCGTTTAAAGTAAAAAAAAATTAAGGCAGCAATAAAATATTTTTTTAAGGAGGAGTTTGAATAATTTTTAAAAATATATTTGAATTTTTTTATATGGTAGTTGCTAATATGACAGTCGGATAGGTTCGATTCGCAACAAAGGCTCTGAACAGCTTTATTAGAACCGTCTGATAAGCGTTCTTACTAAAAGCATGGTACTCTGTTCATCATTTCGTACGAAGTGCTGTCAAAAGTCCATATAAAAAAATTCATGCGAAATAATTGCGAAATAATATGGCCGAAGTTGTACTCTGTTTATCTTGTTAAAACATACGAAATGTTTCTGGCAGCATTATGTTTTCAATAACAAAATGTTTCTGGCAACATATTTTCCAACTGCGAAATAATTTAAGCACCACTTACTTCGTGCAAAATTGCAAACGGCAGCTGATCAGACATTTCTGGGCGTTGTGGTTTTAATTTTAAGTTTGCTGCCCAGAAATAATTGAAATGATGGAAAATAATGTATCGTAAATATAATATAAAATGAAGGTGAGTGCTTTTTGCAGAACGTGTATCTTCAATGAGCTCCTCCGCAGCAGGTACGATTTGCATTAATTGATACGTTGCAGTACAAGCTCCTAAAATTATTTTGTTGTCCATTTGTTTTAAAAGAAACACATTTTTTTTGTTTTCATAAGAAAAAAAAAGTTGCTCATTTCAAGGCAATAAAACCGATAAATTTATCATAAATCGTGGTATTGTCGCCACTGATCAGTTGTCAAAATTTTCAAACGAAATAATCAAGGTTGCTCAACAATTTTCGCAAATTTGAACAGAGTACTAAGCTTAATACAAGTTAAAATAATTTAAAATTGTCCATTCCACTAATTAATCATATAAACATTTGATACATTTACAACCGTCCGAAGGTATGAGTTGTATGTTGTATAAATGTTGTTGTTGATAAATTCAATATAAATATGTTTCTAAGCAAATGATTATATAGGAAAGGGTGGCAGCCAGAATCCCGGACTCACCAACCAGAGCTCAATATAAAGCTACTAATACGTTGTAGTTCAGCAGTGGCGACGTCAGAATGTTCCCTGAACTCAAGAGCGCCCATTGTGTGTGATTATATAGAATTGATCAAAAATATAACTTGTTTTTTCGCAAGCACCTTTGGTCTAGGCAGGTGTCGAACCAGCGACCCTTAGACTGATAATCTAGCACACTATTCTTTAGTCAATAAAGAACTTGTTTTTATGGTTTCACTTCATTTTTCGAACTTCATTGATTTACTTGCGAGTGATTAAATCTGACTCAAATTCCCGATTTCAATCATAAAATACCACAATTTTTCAATTTGCCAGCAACATGTTGCATATTTTTGCATACTACTCTCCTACTTAATGGTAAACTTTCCTTTATTACAAAATCAAACGGCAGTATTTCCTAACAAAATTCAATGTCTTAAAAATTTATTTCAAAATTAATTAAACTTTTTCCAGCAACACTTTTTTCTCTAAACATTTCATGGCAAGTTTTACATGTAGTAAATAATTTGTTAAAATCACCATAATTATTGAAAAATTATGTTGTTGCATTATCTATGAACATTATTAATTTGTACGATTTGTTGTTGGCGTTTGAACAATTTTGTATTTGTTGCAGTATTAGATTGGCAACAACATGCAAATATGGACAACTTGTGTGCAGACTTTCAATTAAGGAAGACATTTTTACAGCAAAGAAAATCAATTTATTGTATTAAAAGTTATCGAAAGACATGAACTGCTTCATTTAAAAAAAAAATAAAGCGTAGGAATTTGATCATGATGTAGTAGTTGTTATAATTCAAAGAAGTTGTAAGGAGTTGATAGAAATGAATGGTGAATGGTTTTGGTTTTTATAGTAACAATTTTTTTTAAATATATTTTTTTAAATATATTATCTAATGTCAAGAGCGTTGCGAAGATTATTTATGAAACTTGTTGTTAAATTCAAACCACTAATTAATCAAAATGCTGCTTTGAAAAATATTCATTAATGGAGTTATTATTTTTTATTTGAATAATTTCAATGAGTTTTTAACAGGAAGTAACAAAACATTAGATTATTTGAATATCTTTAAAATGGTTTAAAAATTATTTTTTTATTTCTATGAATTTTTTTTTTTAATTTATATTATATCATAAGGAAATAAAAGCTTTTAAAATTAATAAATTTTATGAATTTTTTATTATTTATTTATATTAGAAAAAATTTAAGCCCTCTTCTGCATAAATTTGCCAGCAGCATGTGGCTAAATATGTTTCTTCAACATCTTATAAATTATGTTTCAGAAACGTCTGAAATTTTAAAGATTAAGTTTTAGTTAAACTTTAAGCTTAGTACTCTGTTCAAATTTGCGAAAAATGTTGAGCAATATTGATTATTTCGTTTGAAAATTTTGACAACTGATCAGTGACGACAATACCACGATTTATAATAAATTTATCGGTTTTAATGCCTTGAAAAGAGCAACATTGTTTTTCTTATGAAAACAAAAAAATGTGTTTATTTAAATAAAAAAGTAAAACAAATGGACAACAAAATAATTTTAGAAGCTTGTACTGCAACGTATCAATTAATGCAAATCGCAGCAAATTGCTGCGGAGGATCTCATTGAAGATACACATTCTGCAAAAAGCGCTCACATTCATTTTTTATTATATTTACGATACATTATTTTCCATTATTTCAATTATTCCTGGGCAGCAAACTTAAAATCAACACCACAACGCCCAGAAATATCTGATCAGCTGTCGTTTACAATTCCGTACGAAGTAAGTGGTGCCTAAATTATTTCGCAGTTGGAAAATATGTTGCCAGAACATTTTATAGTTGAAAACATAATGCTTCCAGAAACATTTCGTATGTTTTCACAACATGAACAGAGTAAAACTTCGGCCATATTATTTTACAATTATTTCGCACGAATTTTTTTTATCTCGACTTTTGACAGCAGTTCGCACGAAATGATGAACAGAGTACCATGCTTTAAGCAAAAAATTAAAACTTTAGAAATACATATTTTTCATATAGAGCCTCCTTTTATGTTCGAATTCGGGAAAATGTTAAGCAAGATTGATTAATTAATTTTAAAAATTTTACAAAAAATAAATAAATAAATTAAATTCATTTGAGATTTTAAATTAACAAATAAAATTTAAAAATAATCAAAATTTATTGTTTGCATGAAGTTTTGTGCCGTCTATTTCAAATAACATTGGCAAACAATTAATAATGAACGCGCCTTCGGGGTTGCACACTAGAGCAACATTGATGTTGATATACACATACATATTTGTTGCGAAAATTTTAAGATGGCATTTGGAAACTAAATAATGGTAATTAATCTGCTCATCGTTTCGTGCGAAATACTGTGAAAAGTTCGTAAATAAGAAATGTTAATCAAGAAATAATGTTGCTGACGTTGTTCTCTGTTCATTTTGTGAAAAGTCACGAAATGTTTTTGTCAGCATGGTTTTGCATCTGCAAAATGTTTATGGCAGCATTTGATTCCAACTGCGAAATACTCGAACTGAGAACTTTTTGGAGTCCTGCACAAGCATACCCAAACATGTGTTTAAAACATTTGGTTCGTTTGAAGCACTTCCGCAGCATTAATGTTACGATGCACATGTACAAAAAAATCACTACTGAAAGAATATTTTGTTTCAAATTGTAGGACACAGATGAGGCTCTGCAATGTCTACAAAAAAAATATTTTTTAATTGTGCTTTTCAATATATGTGCATCGAAACAAATGATTTAAAAACATTTTTAAGTATACTTGTGCAGGGCTCTACTAAATAGTCAGTAGTAGTACTTAATTTAACAGAGAAAAGATATGTGATTATTATTTTTTTAATTTTATCAGCAGAAATTAATTTTGTTTACAAAAAATTTCTTCAATTTATTTTTCATAATTTTTTTTATAACAATTTTGAGTTCACTTAGAAATACTAGAAAAATCATAAAATATTTTAGCAGCCTTTCATTTAACAAATACTGGAAAATATTATTTTTTTATGAAAAAAAAAACTGTAGTTAATTGCTTAGCAGTATGTTGCAGTAATTTTCTTAGCATATTTTTCTAGATTTGAATTTTTTTTAAAAAACCTCAAGTCAAACAATTCTTTAAATCGTAATTTTCTTCAAGCTAAACATATATGTATTTTATTATACAAAAATTGCTATTAATTTGATATTTGGCTCTTAGCAACATGTTGCAAAGCAAATTATTATTTTTTTATATGTAAATCTTTTTTTAAATTTTCAAATTAAAAATTTTAATTTTAATAAAAATTAAAAAGAAATCAGAAAAGTGTTATTTATGTCAGCTAGTGAAAAATGTTGATCAACATTGATTATTTGACTTGGAAATTTTGACATTTAAAATGCGGTGTTGACGGCTAAAATAAGTTGTATCTTCTCTTCTCCACTTCACTAAATTTTTCTTTTTCACTATTTGCCATTTATTATTTTTATTTATTTCTAACAGTTTATTTTAGATTAGTATTTTATATCCATATGTATTTGGACTAGCAGTCAAAACTCAGTATGAAATAAAGGTCATTTGCTTTATTTCACAGCTTTGACAAAATGTTGCCAGAAACATTTCATATGTTTCTCCACAAGATAACACAGTACTACCCGGGCAACCATTTTTCACAAATTTTCCACACATATTGTTTATGCATGAATTTTGACAGCATTTTGCGTGAAAAGCTGAACACAATACCAGCCTTAACTAGGCAACATGTTGACAAGAAAATTCTTTGGATTGGTTTTTTTTTATTTGAAGTTAATTTTTGCTAAATTTTAATACACATTATATTATTAAAACATAAATATATTTGTTCGATTCCCCCCTTTTTTATGAGTTGTAGGTTATTTAGATGTTTATGTAATTTGTATATAAACATTTGCTTAGACACATGCTTATGTGGAAATGGCTTTCAACATTTATACAACCTACAAATCATGTGAATTAAGCAATTGTTTATATTATTTACATTTGGAAACATGTTTCTCAGCAATTTTTGTTATCTTTTATAAAAATTTCAAATTTTATACTTCTTTTTTAAACAATTTCAAATTCATATTAAAAATTCAAATTAAAGCATCATTACAGTTAACAAGCTTAGCAAAATATAAACATAAATAAAATATACTTAACCATTTAGCAACAAGTTGCTAAACAAATTATTTATTTAAAATTTTTAAATTTTTAGCTTATTTTTGTTAAAAAATTATTATAAATATAAAAAAATATATTACATTAATTTTTGTCTCTAAGCAACATGTTTAGCTGGATATTAAAAAATTTGTCACGTAATAGACGAAAAAAAATATTTAACAAAAAATTAAAAATTCTTAAGTCTGAAGTAATTGTGCGAACAACAAACGTGCGCAGTGTATTGACATTGAAAGGTAATTTATTTAATGTTTTTAAAAATGTTTTAATTTGTTAAACTAAAAAAATAAATTAAGAAAAAACAAATTAAACAATCAACACAAAGTTTTATTATGCGAATGCAAATTCCTGTTTATTTGATCCATATTGTCGATTATTTATTGAATATTTAATTTATTTTATTAATTATTATTCATAAAATTTCAAAATGTTTGGCAGTTTAATTACAAAACTTTGTAAATAAGTGGAGTCGTCTATTGTTGTTCAATCGCTTAAGTTAAATTGAAGTGAAATGAAATATTTTAAAATATAAATATTTATCTGACTTGATTGACCATAATTTAAGTTCATTGAATGAGAATGTGTTGTTTTTCTTTATTTTAGTAATTATTTTAATTATTTTTAAGTCAGATTATTAAAGTTTATTTTTTTTGCTGGTTGTTTCAATCTGTTTTTTCATTGTACGTTTTGTTAACAATTTTTGTTAAATTATTAATAAATTGTTGTGTAAATTGTGGGGTTTTGCTTGAATTAACAATATCAATGATCGGTGATACAATTTATAATAATGTTTTGTAATTATTATTTATAATTATAATTATTTATAATTATTGTTGTTGGGGGTTATTGGAGTTTGTTAATCTGTTTGTTGTAATAAACCGGAAGTATTTAGTATAAATTTAAAATTCAGGTAGAATGATTTCTATTGATCGGTACTCTCGGCTGAAACTGACAATTGACAGCCTTTCAAATTTGAATTTTATTCTAAAACTAATTTGGCTTTGCTGTTCTATTTGCGTTTATGTGTTTGACATATAGAACATGTACTGGGAAGTTAAACAAATAATAGATCGCACTTGTTTAATAATGTATATTAACATGAAATCTCGTTTTTCTTAAGATATAAACGCTAAATCTTGAAGATAGTCTTCTCAGCAGCTCATTCGGTAAAATAACTAGTCTGCGACAACTTTAAAATCATTTAGTTTTTAAAGAATTATACATTCTGAGAAGTGATTAAAATGTTGTATTAGAAATAGTCTACTGCTTTAAACTTGTAATTATTCCTGAAAGATTGTAGAATTGGGGCCGTTAAGAACATTTGAAAATACTAATTCAGCCACACACACATTTTCTGTTAAAAGTTTTATGAGTATTTCAAATTAATCAAATACTTATACATTTTTTCATTCCTGTATTACGAACGCGTGTTAAAAGAAATCCTTTTCGTGCAGCACGGCTGATGTCAACAATTGTTTTCTTTATGCTAAAAGACAAAGGAGCCACTCACTCATTCACTCACTCACGCACAGCATGGCTGGACTGTGGAAAAATACAATGTTGCAAATAAATAAGATTAACATCAATTGAAGGCCACAAGTAAAATATTTTTATTAATCAATACTTCTTTTACAGGCAAATTTGTGGTTGAAGGTTGTCTATTTCAGTGGCCAGCAAAAACGAACAGTTTTTATTGAAAAAGAAATATTTGCCTGGTTGCATATTAAAATTCTTATTTTGATCTTTGAAAGCAAAATTTTCTACATTTATTTATAGAATTTAATTTTATGTGTCTGTAGGTCTTCTTATTTAAGCGTAAGTAAACATTAAAACTAGAGATGGATGTGTGAGAGTGGCAGTTAATTTACGATCATGCACGATCACGAGCATACAAGTTTACGTTTAAGTTTGCGCTAAGAAATATTATCACGGTCATGAAAATTGGCGCTCACGAAAAAAAATGTAGGCAATTTTTATTCTCAAACCTTTTTTTTTTTGATTGAAGAAACAAATTTACTCACGATCTTGCGTGAAGCCGCATGATCAAGTGTAACTCGTGCTGCCCATCTCTAATTAAAACCCATGATTATGATGAGTTGATATTTGGTTTTATTTATTGTTTTCAACAAATGGCATTAAGCAATAAGAACGACAACAACAACAGCAACAACAATACACAAGAATAATCTCAACAATAGCTGTAGTAAGAAACACACTTTCTGCAACATTGTTGCAAGACTTTGTTATGGCCAATAAGTAAAGTAAGTAGTCTTTAATGTCTTTAGTAGGCGTGTTATTCTTGTATTCCTGAGTTAAGAATCTTGCAAAACTATTCCATTTATTTTTAATGCAATTTAATTTTTCAAAGATGTACGTACTACTGATACACGATCCATCGGCCAGCAGAAAATGAAAAACAATTTCAATACAAAACAAATTGACGCGTCTAAATACAAGAGGTTTGCAAACAGCTGCAACATTGTATTAAGAGGATTAAATAATTTTGAGCTCTTATAAGGAGTTGAATTTTTATAAGGCTGCAATTAGGTTTTCCAGGAAAATAATTCCGGTCTTAGTGAGACTCTTTTCAGTTGTTAATAAACCTGCTAAAGCGGTTTGTTTCCTGGCTAAACAACATAATCAAGAAAAAAAAATCAATTTTTTTTTAAAAACTACCAATTTGTTCGAAAAATAATCACTTTAAATAAATAAATTTCAACTATGAAGTAAAAATTTTTAATCAACAGATTTGATCAAATAAATATAAAAAACGTTTCAAATTTATATAAAATAATAATAAGGAATTGTTTCTAAATTAGGGCCGTTAACAATTAAAAAGTTAACTTGAAGTTAACACTAAACTCAAAACTTTAACTTTGGCTAGTGAAAATTCATTAACTCGAAGCTCTGTTAAGATTTAACTTTTAAATAAAATTAACTAAAATACTTTCAGAGTTTAAATTTTTAACTTGAAAAAAATATGACATTTAAATATTAATTATTTTTTGTTTATTTTAAAAATATTTTTCATAAATTCTTAAAAAAAATTGTGATTTAAGCTTTGCCATCTGAAAAATGCACATCTTTGTGCAGAAATCGTGCTCAGATGTCCTTGGATGATGGTGTTATTTTCTTTTTTTGCATTTCCCAAAAATAAATTCCTAGTGTGATTCACAATAGTTGACAACTGTAAGTTAACTAAATTTTTTATTGTTAATGAACATTTTAAATTTCCAATTAAAATTTAAGTTTAGACAAACTGAAAGTTAGTAAACTTTAAAATTAAATAAACATAACTGAACTTTGTGTTAATGGCATTTAGAGTTTATTTCCCCATACAAATTCAAACTTTGAAGCTGAGAAAATCCAAATAAATTTTAAGTATGAAATAAAACTTTCTGTTTCTCGATCAAATAAATATAAAAAATTCGGGGATGAGCTCGATTTAAGCTAGAAAATGTTGAGGTGTCTTACTGTGCATGAGTACAATTTTTGGATATTTATTGCATGACGGAAAAGTTCTGAAATATATTTTGGATTATCCAAAAAACTCCAATTGTAATCTGAAGAAGACATGAAATATAATTGGTGTGTTGTTGACAGAAAGTATTGAAATAAAAACGTTTTTGGTAGGAAGATTTTATCAAGGAACAGGATTCAAGTGTTTTGTGATCGTGATAAAATGTTCTTTATACACGTAAGCATGCATAAACATGCTTTCGTGGTTATAATAAAAAATACAAGGATAAGTGATTTCAGTTCAAATGCTTTTTGTCATCGTTATTATTATTTTTTTTTAAATATTTTGCTTGAAGATAAACTTTATCGCATTATTTTTTTATTATTTTTTTATTTTTAAAGATGATCGTTTTTTAACTGATTTATTTGGCTAAAAAACAATTTATTATCACAAGTTTATTTATTTTTCCATTACAAAATTTGGTGAAATTTTTCAAACATTTCAAACATTTATTATTTGAAAATATGTAAACATTTCTATGTATATTTTAAATCAGCATGTCTTTTTAAGTCGTTAATGCATTACAAATCGTGCAGTGCCTTTAAGTGTTTTCGACTTGAGTTTAACATCATTTTTCACATCGATTCTCTCTGGCTGATAACAATGCGACAATTTGTTGTGTCTAAAGGGTAGAAATAACAATTTTATGTTTTCTTTAATTTTATTTTCTTTATTTTATTATATTTACATAGAAATTTATGTTCAGTTGTGTTTACTTTTTTTAGTTTTTGTTTATTTGAAAGAAAAATTTACAACTTCAAGAGCAAATACGTGTTTAGCCACGTTGATTTGTTTAAAAACAAAAATATTATACGAGATCCGTCTGTGCAAATATTTTATACAAATTGATCATGCCTGGTTGGCTGGTTATTATTTTTTTTTTCATTAATATTTAAAAATGTTGCCTTTAAAGTTATTATTTAGCTAAAGTATTAAATGAAATTTTCTTTAGGGTTTTGTAAAAAAAATTTTTTATTTTTTTTCAGGAGGTTTTTAACCTGCCGCTTGAAAAAGAAATTTAGAAATCTTAAGCAAATTTTATTATTAGTGAAAGTAAGAGATTATCTTTTGTTTCTTTGTTTTTATTATTTTGATGAGTAGTCAGGACTTGATTCGAGTGTAAAGGATGCAGGTTGCACGTTCGCTTTTAATTGTTTTAAATTAAAATTAAAGAAATAAATATAGATGCTGCAGATGAAGCATCTTTGCCAAAGCAACAAGTTTCATTATTTTGTTTAAGCATTTTATTACACATGACTTTGTTACACCGGACTTCGTAGTGAGTTCTGATGCATTCCTAGTAAAAATGTTGCTGGCAAAGTAACAAGTGAAAATGCTAACAAGCAAGTGAAGTTCACACTTTTCACTTCTTCTATTTTGGTGTTTTGATTCAGTACTTTAACATGCAAATGTTATTAAAGGAAGAATTTACCACATCGGATTACAAATAAAGGCTTAAAAATTTTCATACTTGGAAGTAGATATGGGATCGTTAGTGACTCATGCAAGCTCACGATTAGAAAATTTACTCATGCAAGACCTTATGTTTTAGGCTCACGTTTACGTACCCTCACGTGAGTGAAAAAAGTTACTGCCTGTTTGTCGATATCGAAAGAAAAATTTCCTTTGAATTATTACATTTGAAACAAAAACAACTTTTAAAATTTTGTTTTTGTTTCAAATGTAATTATACGAAAGAAAATTTTTTTCCATATCGACAAACAGGCAGTTAGTCTCAATCACTAAAACTCACGCTCACGAAATATTTAAAAAAAAACTATAACATAATTGAAAACAAAATTGAAAACTATATGAAAAAAATTACAATAAAGCAAAATAAAAAATCAGGAAACAATCACGCCAGTGGTGTCCATCTCTACTTGGAAGTAACTCAATGTCTGCTGTCAGTATTGAACTCGTGCTTTTGAATTAGTTGTTGTGTTTTCTGGCAACTGTTCGGGTTGACGCGTGTATATTATTTTATGCGCCGGTATTAAAATCTTCACCTTCAAATAGTCATCAATACTCATCATACGATAAAGTTTGTTTACATACAGTCATCTTCTCAAATTATGTGCATATCGAATTATATTATTAAAAGTCACATTAAGTTTTCTTTTACTAATACTATCACAACTGGCAAAAAAGTTCACACCTGTACAGGAAAAATTGTCATTAAATATGCTTTAGCAAGAAGTATTTCAATATTTATAGGAGTGCAATGATTTGGTGAGATTTATCTTTAGGTCATTAGCGGTAGAGCCCATTCAAAGATATAATGCAATTCTTCGCTTAAAGTTTTTACTCATCGGCCAACTGATGCAATGTTCCAACTTGTATAAAGCAGCACAGCATCAGCGTACAATTTAATTTTGCATTGCTCGAGTTTGCTTGGCAAGATCATTAACATTTAGCGACAACAATAGAGGGTCCATGATTGAACCCCCCTACTTAGAAATAAAGATGGTGATTTTGAGGCACCTGATTCGATAAATTGATGTCTGACAGTTGGGGGTAAAAAAAAATCTGATCAGTAGAAGTGGAAACTTAAATTTATTACATAAAATGTTATGATCAACAGCATCAAACTCCATCGAATGCATGATCAAGAAGTACTAAAAACGTAACATTGTCACAACCAACTTGTTGTTGTTGTATAATGGACATCTTGGGTGCCGCGTTTGCTCAGTGTCGAACAAAAACGAGTTCGACAGACCACTTCACAGCGGTGTTTGGGCATGATAAAGCGTAATCCTGTTGATTTTTGGCGTCAATTAATACCTGTTGATGAAACGTGGGTCCACCACTACACACCTGAAGCCAAAAATCAATCGAAACAATGGGTGGGTGGAAGCTGGTGGAAGTGCTCCGAAGAAGGCGAAGACAGTGAAATCTGCTGGCAAGGTTATGACCACTGTATTTTGGGATGCACACGGAATATTGTTCATCGATTATCTTGAAAAAGAATCCACAATCACAGAAAAGTATTATCGTGCATTATTGGATCAATTGATTGATGCAATCAAGAAAAAACGACCACATTTAAAGAAGAAAAAAGTGTTCTTTCTTGAAGACAACGCGCCGGTTCACACAGCATTAGATACGATGATAAAATTACGTGAAATACACTTCGAATTGGTTGATTAACCACCTTTTTAGTCCAGATTTAGCTCCTAGTGGCTTTTTCCTGTTTCCAAACTTGAAAAAATGGCTCACAGGAAATAGATTCATCTCAAACGAAGAAGTGCCCTACGGGAAATGTTGTACCCATTGTCCTGAACATACCTGTCCTATGACTAGTGAAAATATGAATGGTACAAAAAGTTCCTGAGTCGTGACTGGTGAAAAGGGGACGTTTCACAGAATTAGAACAAAAGTGCCTACAAAATTCCCTCACGCAAAAAAATTTTACGTATTTTTTCTATTTTCTTTCATTATTTATGGTGATTCATGTAATCTACATTAATTAAGGATAAGGATATTATAATCTGATTAAAATAATAATGCATTTGTTGATTTGGACCAAACAAATTTTTAGAAAATTACATTAATCTAAACCCATTTAAAAGCTAATAGGATACATATAGGGTACATTCTGCTCAAGGATACTTCTATTACCGATTTTTAAAAAACCATAACAGGTACTAAGGATACTACAACAGGACAAGCACGTAAAGGTTAGGCCTAGAACCTGTCACCGAATATCTTAATTATGCCAATTGACCCCCTCCAATGACAACGCCATGCAAAAGTTACCGGTACCTCTCATATAAAGTTCCGGAACTCGAACCGATTGTTAGTCCCTAGGAACCAGCCACGTGACGTATCCTGTGACAGTTTCTTTTCCCTCTAGGGTAATTACCGAAACTAACGCGAATTTTGAGAGGTTCCCAAAATCGTATTATTCAGATGGTATAACAAAAAATTTGGAATATCGTCTTACTAAGTGTATTGAGCTAAAAGGAGACTATGTTGAGAAATAAATGGTTTTTGAAAAACGAAATGTTGATTTCCTACTTAGGTAGCTGCAATATCAATCCGCCCTCGTATGATCATTATTTTAACACGTTAAGTTACGACGAGCAACAATTATTACTGAAAAGGCTTTAATGTTTTTTGTGTCTCTTGTAAAATTTGAAAAAAGAGACTTAACACATTTGCGAATTAGACTAACGATATTCTGGTACTTATGCCAAATCATCAATAGAACTTAAACTATATTCTTGAAGAGTTTACAACCACAACAAATAAAAAATGTTTGAAGTTTGAGAGAAAATATCTCGTATAATAAATTTACATAAAAAGCTAAAATTATTTTGGCAACATATTCTGGCATTTTCTTATAGTAAATATTTTGTAAGTTTTTATTAATTTTATTCCCTTCTTTCCCCTCAGTTATTCCTATAAATTGCTTTGCTGTCGCGCACTTATTCAAAGTACATAAATGTACAAATACAAGTGTCACAAGTGTCAACAAGCTGTTGTTATATGTCTTCTCCACATTATTATTTCCAAGATAAATTGTGTTGGTATTTTTTCTGTTTTCGAATTTTATGAATTTTTACTGGTTTTAAAAAAAATTTGTTTATTGTATTTAATTAAATAAGCTGTTTTCTAAAGAAAATATAATAAATAAATAAAAAAGGCCTCCTCTCCTCGGTGTAATTTTACATTTAGTAATTTCTTGTTTATTCGTTAACAATTTTCAAGCCATGACGTATTTTTAAATTTTTTATTTTTGAATGCCTTAACATTTGCTTTTGGGTTTTTTCTACGTCGTTTTTAATGGTCCACCGCTCAATTTACTAGTCAAGCATTTAAATGTTTTTTTGTTGTTGTTTTCTGTTTTCTATTTTGCCTTCAGCACTTGCTGTTGGGTGGATAAGTGCAAGTGAGCCCGTTTAAAAGAGTGTGTGCTTTAAAAAGGTGGGGTCTCCTCAAAAAAAAAAACAAAAAAGCAAATAAAGAGACAAGTAAACCCATTATAAACGTTTTTTTTTTTGGTTTGTAGACATCCCAGTCTGTGAATGCACTTGTTGTGCAGTTTGTCATGAATTTTAAATATCTTTTTTTTAAATAATTTTTTTTTTTTCATTTTAATTTTGGTCATTTCTGTGTGTTTGGCATGAAAAAGATTTGAATAATTTTTCACTTATTTTTCTACAAGTTGAATAATTTTTGTGTAAAATTTGTGTGGTGAATGTCCAATTGTAAATAAGTTTTATTACTATTTTTAGTGGAGTGTGTAGATAAGTTTTTAGTTTTTTTGTTCATTTTTTTTTTGCCAAAATTTTGTGTGGAATTTTAATTTTTATTTTACGCCACAAATTCAGTTTCACTTTCATTGAAATTGCCATTTTACACATTTTATTATTTCACCTTTTTTCATCAATTTTAAATAAGTTTATTCAAGGCTTGACAAATTCATTTGTCATTTGTAGAATTTGAAAGCGTTATTTTGTTTAATTTATGTACCACTTTTTTTCATAACAAAAGCAAAATGAATTTGCATAAATAAATGGTTTAGAAACGAAATAAATTTGATCTCACAAGCAGGTTTGATTTCAATATTTGACCCATTTTCAAGAATTTCCAGAGTTTTTTTTGTTTCTCCTTTAGCCAATGAAGATGTTAACAAAGTTTCTTTGCGGACTAAATAAGAAACAATGTTTTGATTAATTAAAAAGATGTTCCTGAATCTGTTAGCAAGTGCTCTAAATATTTATAACACACTCAGCATTAAAAATGTGTTCTAATTTTTCCTCTGCCATGAGAATAAGTCTGCATAACACAATATTCATTAATTACACGCCCATTTGGCGGACTCTTTTTCAGTTTTTCACTAGAATTTGTGTCCACATTCGGTGCTAATAAAAAACTATCTGACATTCATTGTGCTGCTGTTTTTATGTGCTAAATAGCATGGAAAAAAAACAACATAAATTTACTTGCTAGAAAGAAAATGTTTCACACATTTAAACATTTCCAAAAAAAAAAAACTCTTACAAATTACTAGTATTCACACGAATGTTTGTGCAAGTTTTAAAATTGTAGTAAAGAAAACAAGTCTTAAACTTAAACTGCAACACTCTACGAACAATCTTAACAGGATACCAGAGTCTTAACACTGCAAGGTGGAGAGTATTTTAAATTTTTTGCAGATAATCGCTTATTATTCATTATATAAATTAAATGGCAACTACAAACAGATGTGGATAAATTAAAACAAAGTTAAGATATAGTTAAGAAAAGTTTACGAAAACAAATTTTAGAAGGAATTTCATTAAAACAAAAAATGTTTCTTCTTACAAAAATAATAAAAGGTAATTTTCCATAATCATAGCTTCTCAAAAAATACCCTTTGGAAAAAGGTTTTTGAAAAGTATTATTTTTTCATGAGGCACATTTTCCACAACGGAACCTTTAAAAATATATATAGTTTTAAAAAATAAATACTACGAGTATTTTCAAAAAGGTTCATTTTGTAAAGTAACTTTAAAAAAAGTAACTTTCATAAAGCCACGTTTCTATCCAAACATTAAGGCCGCAAAAAGTAGTAAGACCAAAGTAAGTACTAAAGGCAGAATTAGTTTATGCGTTCTGTTCTGTTACGGATCAGCTGTTTTGTTTATGTTCAATTAAAAAACTGTATGTGTGGTTTGTTGTTACTTTTTCGTTCTGTTGCGGACTATTCTGTAGAAAATAAAATACAACGTTAAGTGACAGCCAATAGTGCGTATGTGTTAGTTTTTTGTAGTGTGAAATATTACAAATTTTGTTTTAAAAGTCAGAAAATTTCATTTTAATAAAACCACATATCGTCCAGTTCATACTCTTCAATTGTAGGATGGCTTTTCCACAATCACTTCTGGGTTCTCCGAGCCCCATATACGATGATTTCGCTTGTTAACGTAACCAACGAGTAAGAAATGAGCTTCATCGCTGAAGAAAATTTTGAACGAAAAATCAGCATTGAAAGACGGTTGCTCTGGCAACCAATCAGCAGCATATCCACGTCGTTGTGAATGGTCAGCCGGCCATGTTGAGTGAGTTGGACTTTATGAAGGATGAAGTTGCAAATTCAATTGCAGAATATGCTCCGTTGGTAGGTCCAATTGCGGTTTATCTGCCACCCATTCAGTAGTTTTTTCAACAATAAATAACAAAAATTTTTCTATGAAAGTAAAACGGCAAATATGTTATAATTTGAAAATTCCCCAAAATCCCCAACATGAAAGAAATTTCCCAATTCACTTGAAATGGTAACGCTGTTGCTATTGTCCGTTGACCTTTAATCGCCTGACGTCGGTCACAGTGACTCTAGCGTTTTGTTTTTCTCAAATATTTCTGTTACTATGCAATTTATGCACTTGTCCATCTCTGTACTTTTTTGTCTTTTTTATCAGTATGCTTGGTGCGATTTTGCAGTAAACACGTGTTTGCATTTAAAAATTAGAGGTAAAATCTTTTTGCTTGGGGTCACTGTGACCGATGTTAAGTAACTGAGTAATTTTTGTAGCATGATATATTTTTGTTTTTTGTTTTTAGTTTTATGATGTCTTTTCGCGATCAAGCTATAACTAAATGGTTGGAAGAGTTGGTCTCTGACTTAGAAGACCAAGAACACTTAACAGAGTTGCCAGGCGAAGGCTGCAGCAACATAGAAGATGTTTCACATGACCACATAATTAATGGATTAGATACCCACTACATCATTGAATAGCAGCCCAGAGAGATTCGAAAAAGCGCAAAACTTGTTCATCCTGTGATTCAAGGAAAAAACGCAAAACATTCCATAAGTGCTAGTATTTTAAATTTTTATTCGAACTTTTTCCACAAAATTAATATTTTACTTCTTCAGTAAAACATTAACCATTTTGTTAAAAACAAATTGAAATTGATTATTGAGGGGTAAACGTATCTAATTCCTATGCGCATTTCACTGTTGCTAATGCAGATCATCAGGGAACTTTACCCAAATATTTCTTAGAACAACTGGATATATTATATTAAACCTTTATTAAAACAAATGAAAAGTTTAAGTGCTTTAAGTGAAAAATCCGATTTGTGTTGAATGTTCCCAAAAAAATGTGCTCAGACTGCCGCGAAAAATTGTGATAATTGACAGGTTGCAATTTTGTCTAAATTTTAATTTTATCATTCAAATTTGTATTTAATATTAAAGTTTATGATCTGAAGTAAAAAATAAATTGAAAATTTTGAAGTTGTACTATTTTATTTTGTTATTTTGAAATACCTTTGGTTTCTAACAGTTTTCAAGTACCAAAAACTTAAAGCTGTTCAAGGAGAACAAAATTTATGTTAACATTATTATTGTCAATTACAATATAAATAAAAGATATACAAAAATATATTGTGGCATTTTCATGTACAAAATTTACTTTTTTAATATTGAGAATATCAAAATAATGTAAGTCGGTCACTATGACCGACGGTAGGTTGCAGTGTAGCTGAAAAATACGTCAGGTAACTAAGAGTTAACAAAATAGTTTGATACATTTTTGCAACTTCTATTTTTTCTTCATCAAAATTATACTTAATGAATATGCTCAACTGAGTTTGTGTTTTGTAAATTATTGTTCAAAAAACAAAAACACAGTTGCTGAGGCTGCATGTAGCACTAGAGTATACGAACATATCTATACACAACGTCAGCTATTTGAATGTTTCTTTAGCTAAAAACATAAACGAAAACATGAGAGAGAAACAAAATACATAAAAGTCACAACTCCAATGTTGTATTATAGAAAATTGCCGCTTTTCCTGTGAACGCTGCCGCAACCACTAACAACATTACAGTAAAGACTCAACAGCAAGCAGTCAACTCGTCTATTCATACCACTGACCTACATAAACTTTTCTTAAAATATATTCGCATATAATTTAATGTATGCACGAGTATATTTAACTCAAATACACATCTTAAAGTGTTCACTGTGTTTGTGAGTGTTGAAGGCAAAAACAAAAATATTTATTTACATTTTGAATTTTGTGTGTTTCTTTCACAAATATTTAGATAACAAAATTGAACTGAAATGCAACTTTAAAACTTGGAGAACAGCATGAATATTTATAAATAACATGCGGGTTCAAGTGGTTTACCTTTATAAGGAAAGAAAGAAAAAAAAAACTAAACAAAAATCTTATAATTTGTTTAAGGCTGTGTGATGTATAAATACACACATACACATTCATATCATGTACGTACATGTGTATGCATGCATGCACATAACAACATTTACAGATTTCAACAAACAACAAAAATTTCAACTATTCTCTATTAAATATTTAGCAATGCACTACTAGCTGAATTAAAAATTGAATTGGTTTCCTTTATCTGTTTCTTTGTTTTTTTTTTATTTATTTATTATTTTTCTTTTTTTTTATTTTGCATTCAAATTGTCAATTTTAATTAAATTTAAAGTTTTTTGCTTAAGTCTTTTGATTTGTTTGCAACAATACAAGAATATTCGACTTAAATGTTTAAGAGAGTGCAAGCGCGAATTCGAGTGCGAGTGCAAGTGTGTGTTTGTATATGTTTCTGTTTGTTTGTTGTCTCGATTTGCAATAAACTTCAATAAACCGTAAACTTGTCTTTAGCATTTTCTGTTGTCTGATTTGCTGCTAGAACAAGTTTCATTCAATGTTGATTTCTTTGATATGCTTTTTTCCTCACAGTTTTCAGGGAAATCTCAAGTAGTCTTCTATAGAAAACACACTTACGTATAAGCACATACGTACATATGAATATGTAATTTGGGTCACTCAGTTAGTGTGTTAAACTCTTGACAAACAGTTGTAGAATAAAAAAAAAAGCGATGTTTTTTAAATTACTTACAAAAAGACCTGTTATTTTAATCAATATTTAAAAGCTTAACAAAAAAAATCTAAATTAAAGAAAACAGTCAAAAAATCCAATCCCAACTGTTTTAAATGATTTTCATAGAATTTCATTATGTTGTCTGAATGAATGGCTGTCTAATCGAGTTTATGGAAATATTCCACTTCAAAAGTATGTTAAACTTTTGAAACTTGTATGTGTTTTCTAATTTGCTGCTGCGACTACTGCCGCTGCTGCTGATGTTGCAAAAAAAGCTGAATTATTTGTTGAATTATTGGGTTGCATAGTTGAACAAAGTTGAATGCATAAATGAACAAATACGAGTAGATGCTTTAAGACAATTTGGCATTTATGATTTTTTATGCTACACCGTTAAAGATGAGGCAAAGAGCGTAAGAGAGAGTGATAGAGAGAGGGAGGGAGGGGATCGTGTTGTCAACACAAAACATGCACAATATGAATTAAGTGTTTTAACACAGAAAATAATATACAGTGCGAGTAGTAAGATATTTAGAACATTAATTGTGTTCTACATAAATATTGAAGACTCCTGTTCCATGGATACAAACAGTCTAATAAGAAAATCAAATCAATTAAAATTTCTTAACCAGGAGAAAACGATTTTAAGCCAGATGAAATTAATTCTTATAAAAAAGTCCATACAGGCCAGCTCAATCTACAGCAAATAATGTTGAAATTAACTTTGGAAAATATTTTAAATAATAAATTTAGAAAATGCATTATTAATTCCTCTATTTGGAAATTTTGCGTTGAAATCACAGATAGCATAATGTTGCAGGACTCTTGGATGCTGAGTAACAAAAACTGATGTACTAAAAATAGATTTTGAATACTTTTGGCAAAAAATAAACACCGACTTCAATGCAAAGAGCCAATCGAACGGATTACAAAACGCACGCAATTATGGCTGAGTTTAAAATTTAAGATCATTTAGACGAGTAGTTTATATTTTTTAATTTTATTCAAATTATGACCCGAAAAAGAATGCGAGACTTATTTGTTATTTGTAGTGTGGTAGGTGTTATTAATTGTTTTTAAAGCAAATGTAACTTCACCACGATCAACATTTTCATTTTTCATTTTCATTACAGATTTTGCGCTTCGTTTTGGTAAATTTTTTCCATTTTTAACAACTTTTCTTGGTTTTGTAGATTTTTTACGTTACTGCGATTTTTTTCCACTTTAGTTTTAAAGATCTTACTGTGTTGGTTATTTTTTATTAATTATGAAATTTGTTCCACTTTGCCATTCTTTTTCTAGTTTTGACGATTTTTACTGTTTGACGATTTTTTCAGTATTGTAGATTTTTTCGTCTGGCGAACTTTTTCTGCTTGGGTGATTTGTTGGTTATTTTGTCCTCGAGGATATCTATTGAACCTGCTGGACTGGGTGTCATAAAGCTACCAGCCCTAAAAAGTATTGTAAAGATCTTAATTGTCACGTTTGTTCTAAATTTAATTAAAAAACTTTACGTGTTGAGTTCAATAATTAACAATAATAATCAATATTTTCCGCACGTCATTTTTCCTTAACAATCAAAAGATTTAGAGTGAAAATTTTGCCAACTCTGATCGGTTTTTATAAATTTGTGCCGAATTTAATTTAATTTTATCGACATATTGAATTTTCTTTAAACTAAAAAATTTAATTATTTCATATTTAAATAGCTGAAAGTATGTAATTAAGTGCGGTTTTATAAACTGTAAGAACCTTGATTTCATAGACTTCAATAAACAAATAAAAAGATAATAATAAATAAAATAAATAAATAAATAAATAAATAAATAAATAAATAAATAAATAAATAAATAAATAAATAAATAAATAAATAAATAAATAAATAAATAAATAAATAAATAAATAAATAAATAACTTAAATAATAAATAAATAAATAAAAGATTAATTTCAGTCTATACCGGCAGAACAGAAAATCGTTGATTTTGAAGGGGGCCACACCTCATTATCATTTCACATAAACATTCCATGTAGTTCGCCATTTTTAAAGTGGTCCTGATTGTAAGCAAAGAATTCGAGAATTATTATTATTCCAAAAAATATAAATTTTTCAAACGAAAAGCTCCAATTTGCTATCATTGTTAATGTTAAATGAAACCTTGTTTTTTATATACACTCGAAGACATCTTGACTCATTCTCGTAGGCACGAGATTTCTCCAGATCTAGTGATCTCCGACACAAAACTAATTTCAGAAAGCTTTATTTTTATCTAAAAGAAAAACCAAAACTGCTAACGAATTACAAAATATCATTTGCTGACTATTGACAAATAAAACTACACAATTTATGTTTTATTTAGTTGCATATAAAACATTTAAATAAAATAGCAGCAGTTTTCCGTCATCGCTTTTGGATCCGAGTTTATGAAAATGAAACGCTGCAAAAACTAAACTGGGTTAATGACAAAAATTTTGCAAAATTTTTAAATTAGTTTTAGTTGACAAATCAAACATTTATTTATTACAAAATGTTAATAAAAGCACAAGAAACATATTTTAATAATTCGTTATTTAACGAAATCAAAATTTATCTTTAAAATTTGCATAAAAAATTGGTTTTAAGGAAATCCATTAAGAAAGACAATATTTTATGAAATTTAAACAAAATGAATATTTAAATAGCAATTTAATGTTAAAAAAAGAAAAAGTTGAAAAACAAATAAACAAATTTATCAAGAATCTTAGAGAATTGATGTCAAAGTTATTAAACAATTTAGAGAAAGTAAAATTAAGAAGAAAAAAAAACAGACAAACAGAAGCCAAAAAACTAATAAAAGAGATCAACTTCAAACATAAAACTTAAAGAAAAAATGTTTTGGTTTTCTTTTCTATTTTAATTTGAATAACTAATTATGTGTAAGAATTTTTTATAACACATACTCGTACATGCAACAAGATGGCAAACATAAATAAAATATAAAGCAATAATTTTATGAAATCTGGAATGTATTTTCAAATTCTTAATTCTATTTCGTTGCTTAATTGAGATATTTGTCTTAATAAGTGGAATTACGAAATAAAACTACTCAAGAAAGTAGAACAAACATATTTTAGATTACCGACTTAATTGTTTCGATATCAAATTTGATAAGGAAAGAGTTATAGCATTTTTGAAAGAGATTTATAGTTTAATTGCATCTGCAGAAGGTGTTAAATAAAATAATTATAAAAACGATGTTTTTGCATCGAGATTTTTTTGATTCCTCATCTTCTTAAAAACTTATATTTAACAATATACAATACAATTGATACAATACTGGGGTTCTCGTTCGAATAAAAATTATTCGAATAATTCGAACAATTATTTTTTTTCATTTTTCTTCAAACGAACAAACATTTTTCAATAGCCTTTTCGAATAATAAAATATTCGAATAATTAATGAGCGACATATAAAATCATTAAATACTTTAATATTATTTCTGACCTCAATTACGATGAAGAAAGAGATGACGTTTCTGAGGTAACTGATAACGTTTTATTAACTAACTTAAAAAAGTCTATAAATAAAGTAAGAAATTGTATTAACGCAAAAATCGTCAACAGTATTGATGATTATCTGATTTATTTAGAAAAATCAAAGAGAAGAACAAACAAACTTAATTTGCTCTTTAATGTGCGGTTAAAACATTTTTATTCTTTGTTGGTTCGAACTATTCGAACAAAATTTCAAAATTATTCGTTTATTCGAACAAAAAAAATATCATAAAATTTTATTCGAACAAATAAAAACACGAATAATTAACAATCCTGTACAATCATTTGTCCACTTCAAAAACTCTTGTATACATTGTATGATATATAAATCTAGATGTTGCATTTCTATATAAACATGTTTCGAAACAAATGTTTAGATACAAATTAATAACAACATTTATACAACCTGCAAACTCATGCAATAGGTTATGGAATTTGAAAATTGAATATCCAATAAGAAAATAAATAATTTTATATACATAATTCATAATTATCCGATGTATGTATAAATTGTATGAATTGTAGGTTGTATGTTGTTGGTAATTTCTATATAAACATTTGTTTAGGAAACTGTTAGTGTGGAAATTACGAACCACCTTTATAGAACATTCAACTCAAATATTTTAAAAGAAAAACTTACAGTTCAACTCCGAGAATTTTTTAAAAATTTGCTTACCTGAAAATAAAAGAAAACGTGAAATGTTTTATTAAAATATTTCTTTAACAAACTTGAAAAGCAATAAAATTAAAATTTAAATAAAATTTGTCCCCATCCACAAAAGCCATAAAAAGACCTATTTATTGAAAACCTAGTAGAAGGAAATAGTGCTGGCAAATCCTACTACTTTTTATTACTCAATAATATTCAATACTTTTCATTTGGGTACTCAATACTACTCGATACTTTTAATGGATTTTTTTAATTTGTAACGCATAGATTTTATCTTCAAATTGAAGTAGTTTCTTCAAAAATTAATTAATTAAACGTTAACAACAACTTAAGAAATATCTAATTTAATTGTTCTAAAAAAAATTATTTAGTTTTATTTGATTAAAGAATCTTACATCTAGTTGTCTTTTTGTACAGTGATGTATTTTTATGTACTATTTTAGACACTCAACTTGCTTTAAAATACAACTCTGAAAGTTTCGAGTAACTACTTTTGAGTATTGAGTAACCAAAAAAAGGAAATACCCGATACTCGGTACCCACTAATCAGTACTTTGCCAGCACTAGAAGGAAATGTTCCACAAAAATGTTTGCCTAAAATTCAAAGATAACAAGTTCAAGTTTCCTGCACCGGTTCACTATCAAAACGTGCAAAAACGGGGACAACAACAATAACCCACATTCTGTTTGATTAGTTTTAGACGTAAACTTTCAAGCCCCTAATAAACTTTTTCACACTAAGAATGTGAAAAGAAGGGCCAACAATAATCCCCCAATTTCTTTATGGTTAGTTTTAGATGTAAACTTTCAATCTCTCAATAAACTTTTTTTTTGTTTCACTCTAACAAAGTCCGTTGGCCGATCTTGTTTTTTTTGTGTTGCACAGTGTTATTTCTGTAAAATTACTTAAAAACAAATGGCACTGGTTTCTCTATAGAGAGTCAACTCAAAAGTATTAAAATTTTTACTTTTTGCAAGAAATCGATGTGCAGTGGTCATATCTACCCACTGAGTTGACTTCCTTTAGAGGCACCAGTACGAAATCCTTGGAATTTATTAATAAAATACTGAAGAGAGTAAAAAGTATCTCTTTGAATTACATTTGCTATACATATGTGCAAATGCTGCATGACGAACGCTACATTCGTAGCATAGTGGTACCTTCAACTTGTGCATAGCGTTTAGTGGGATATAAGTGTTCTTTCGAATGGCATAAAATAATTTTTTTTAGCACGTATTTGTTGCAAAATAATTGATCACAAAGATTTGTGATGCATGCTACAAAAAAAAACGGAAGTAACTTTGAAAGTTGAAGTGTGTTCTCGTATCTTTTAGCGAGTTTTGCTTGATAAAGCACACAAAATCTAGTTCCTAAAACAAAGATATTACGAGAATATACGGGAATTCTAAAAAAACTTATTTTGTCGTGAACCCTTTGTCACGCAGGCTACGTGACGCTCGTTAGAATTTTTCCATTCTATTTTCTACTCTGAAATTTCAAACCTAATTTTAATGTTTCTAATATATTATTTTACTAAAATTGAAGTAAATTCAATGTATAAAAATATGGCTTTCGGTCGGTAATAATTTGTGCATTGAAGATCATCAAAATACAGTGCGCTCGGGAAAACGTCAACTAATTAAAACCGCGAGTGTTGACGTTTAACAAATTGTTGACGTTAATGAATGTAGAAACTTTTAATAAAAAATATGTTGATAGTGTGCTTTAAAACGTTTTTATTGACTACAAACTATTACGAAACATAAACAAATACAAAAAAAGAACAAAAAGGCTTTCAGGCTAACTAAAACTAAAGGGACACATTTTAAAAGAGAACATATTTCACATACATACTTATGCATCTAAAAAATCTGGCTTTTTTCTGTTGTTTTTTCCTTTCCAATACTTTTGGGATGTTGACGTAAAGATTATTAACACTAAAATAATGATATGAATACCTAAAAATTTTTAATTTCTTGTATAAAATTAGAAGATTTCAGGTACGAGAGGATTTGGTAATAATTTGTGCATTAAAGATCATCGAAATACATTTATTTTATTTATAAAATTATTTATCCAGTCTAATATTTATTACTTAAAAAAATACAAAAAATAAGTTGGATCAATTTCAAAAAATTTTTCTTGGTGGACTGTTCCTGGGACTTGCCCATATACGAAGGCCTTGGATTTGCTCATCGAGTATTTTATTTCACTTTTGACTTTTTGCGACTATTTATATTAAATAATGTCATTCAGTTTTGCCGACAAACTAACGTCAATGACAATCACAAAAGAAAAAAAAATCAAAAAACTTTATTATTGACTGCCGCCAAACTTCGGTTGACTTGTCAGTCAGTTACCATCTATATTATCGATTTCTGCTACTGGAAATCCAAATTATTGTTCAATAAATCTCTCCTCTTACATTCCTATACAGACATTTAATTTTAGTTAATCATCAAGCCGATGCAATTTCAGAGATTTTTAATACTGCCCTCGTTTAAATTATGCTAATTATGCAAAAAACTATAAGTATGCAAAACAAAAACAATTGAACTATAAAAAATAAGAATATGCAAAAAAAGAAAACAATTTGTTCTCATAACACGGTTGGTTGACAATGACAGCATTTAAGAATTATTTTGTCATTAAAATAAACAAAGAAAACACTAAAATTACACTGAAGGTTGAAAAAAATTGTCGCAAGAAAAATGTAAGTTGTTTTTGGCAAAAAAAAAAACAGAAAACAGAAAAAAAATCATGTCATGACTAAAGAATTGCAAACTGTTTTATATTTTGAATATTTTGCCACACTTACCATTAGTTCCAATTTTGTTATATAACTCATGTTTATTTTTTTTTCTTTCATTTATTTATTTATCAAACCAATTTTTAGCAGCTACTAAATTTCATTTAAGTAAAATGTAATCAGCCGTAGCAAAATTGCTTCATGTTTACAAATGATTTTCATTAATGAAATTCTTGCTTAGCAGGTCGTTCGTTCGTTGGATTGACTTACAAATTTCCACTTGTTTGTTTCATTAGCAAAAACAAAAGACTTAAGACACAAACACGCCTTAACACGCTACAAGCTTTTTTTATTTAAGCTTTTTATATCATTTTTATGGTTAAAGAATTTTATTCATTCTCTATTCTTATGTACATTTAGCTGAAAGAGAATTCCACATTATTTCACACACAATTTAAATGTTAATTTCTATTGTTAAAAATCCATAAAGAAACAAATTTCTTTAAAAAAAAATGTTTTTTTTTTGCTACTAAAACGTTAGAAAATTTAAAAAAAATGTATACATTTTTAAATATTTTTTTTGTATTTACATCTCAAAACATTTTTGTTTTTGTGTGTTTCTTAATCCACAGTTTAACCGCTCGAGCAACTGAATGGCGTACGAACACGTTTGTTACGTTTGAAAGTTGAAAACGTTCTCATATTAGATTCTTAGAAAGAAAGTAATCAGTGGACTGTTTTCCTTGTGGTTTCCAATCATGTTACTAATACTCAGTGTGTTTGACTATCTGTTCGTCTGTTATTCTGTGTTTTAATGCATTTGGCTTAAGAAAACTTGGGAGAAAAACTAACGTGGCTTTGAAAACAAGATTATTACAGAATAAATGGGAAGATGTGAAAAGCCAGAAAAGAACAAACTGTCTTTCTTTGTGTTTTCTCTTTTATTTATTTGCTGACTCTGTGCGTTGTTTTTGCTGTTCTTTTTCTGTTGTTTTTGTTGTTGTTGTATTATTATGATTATAATTTTTTTAATGTTATTTTACTATTTTCTGTTTGTTGTTTTCTTTTCTAGAGTATTTTTTTCTTTCTTGTTGGTTGTTGTTCTATTTGTGCTATTTACTCGTGAAGCGGTATGTGATTTACTCGTAGTTATTTGTTTCCTTTGATCAAGTGGAAAATCTATATTATTTATTACTATTTAATGCAGGTACGGTAAAATGATGAATGAGAACAGAGACTTAAAAGTATGATAACATCTTTTATATAATAAAATATGTGTATACATTTCGCTCAGCGATGTAGTAAATAGAGTTGTGCGTAGAAAATAGTCAAGCTTGGAACCAGTTGGAAAACAAAATTAAAAAAATATGAATGCAATGAATTTATTTCCTTTTTTCAATTTCTTTTAATATGTAAACCATATTTTTGTACCTGCAGATAAGCTAAAATGGCTTTGCGAGGTCATTATATTCCAATATTTCAAAAGAAATATATGATTCAATAAATAAATAAATTAATTAATTAAAAAAAAGTTTTTATTATTACTAGTGTATCCAGCGGTCGACTCAATCGACCGCATTCTAGAAATCAATAATAAACCTTTATATAAATACATACTATAAAATACGAAATCAAAAAATATTTTAAATAAACAACTTAAAATTCTGTCTCATTTCTTTGCAAAAGGAAATTGGACAAACACACATGCGCACTCTGTTTATTTTTAAGTTGAAGCTGATACATGCGTGTGCAATAAGTGTGAATGTGTTAGTAGCAAATTTGAACGCTTATAGCTCCCTAAATATCGAACCGGTTTAAATAAAATTAAGATTGTGGACATCTTTGTAAAAACACTTTTAAAAATATATAAATCTTTCGAAAATCGGTTCAGTATTACGGCCGTAAAAGGGATCTAAAAAACGTGTTTGCCTCTTAATAATGTAGATAAACCATTATTATTTTATTTATTTTATGATATTTCGATATCCATTGGATATCATAATCAGAAAATACAAGAAAATTTTATATTTTTATGATAATAAGAACTGAACTTGACAGTTTTGTTTTTGTATGTGAAACATGTTGTTTGTATTTATTAAATAACCCAGTTGGTCAGATTGCCGTTCAGCGACGTTTCTTGTACGACTTGTCCCTTGTCGATTAGATTTTCTAAGCGAGGCACTATGAATGACAAAGTGTTGCAAGATGTTCTCTTTTAAAAACTTTTGACGACACTAATAGCGATTATTTCTTAGGCTAATACTATATTAACAATGTACAGTATGGGCCAACTGCGACTGACTGATTTGAAATTCTTGTAACTATTTGATTTTTACAGTTTTATATTTCATTTTTATTTTTTGCAGGTAATAAACAATTTAATAAAATTTAAAATTTTTCAATTTTATTATGTTGCCGGACGATCAATAGTTATAACACAAAGAAAATACCGTCAACATTTTAATGTTGCAACAGCTGCCAGTATAAACATGATAAGAAGCTTAGAGCCTCTCAAATGCACGGTTTGGTTTGGTAGAATTATGGCTGATAGAGTAAAGCTCTAAACAATTAGACGACAGCAGACTTCACAACTTCACGGCTTCAAATGCTGCTCTGAAGTCAGCTTCATAATTATTTTGAAGACAGCAACAACATAATAATCAGGGATGCCGCATATATATTTTATAATGAATAAAATTAAAGTTATTGATAAAAAATGTAATAAAATCACGAAAAACTATAAAAACACATACATTTATTTCTATATTGTATTTTTGTAATGTTCTTTTATGTTTAATATTAAAATAAAGTTTTTGTTCTTATTTTTCCAATTTATATAATTTATATAACTGCAACACTATATTTGTTTATTGCTGCCCGTCAAAATAGAAAATAGCCTAAGCTGGCAGCAGCAGCAAATGCTGTTGTGCAGTCCTGCTGCTGTGCTGCCGTCAAAATAATCGTTTTCATTTAAACACATGGATTTTATTTTTGACATATTGCTGCTTGCTGTCTGCTGTCGTTTTAGGGTTTATCAGTACATAATTTTTCGAAAATAATGCTGGGGAAGCAAAAACCGTCTTAGAGGTGGTATATCGCATCATGTTGGAAAATGTTGTACGTCCGGTAGTACTCAATAATCCCGGCATACGGTTCCAGCCAAATGGAGCCTTCAGCTCATACCGTGAGAGACACAATGGCGATTCTGCGAGACATCACTCAGTCGAAGTTGGCCCACCCTTTGGATCTTTGGATAGCGATTGATGCATTTCAAAATATTAAGCTATTCTGCGATATCGCGATCCATCAATGCTAAACGTTTAATAAATATCGCGATACTGGATCGAGCAGTTCTCTTAAAGTTTGTCTGCGATCAAACATTGTTTAAGCGACAAGATGATCGCCGAAATCTTTTATAATGTCTTCTGTTAGAAATTTTTAGCGACAATGTTTTAGATGTTATCGTATATAAAAATCAATTAACGACATGACAACAGAATATGTCGTGTATAAAAATCATTTACGACCAGATGAGCGATAATGTCGCAAGTTTTGCTCTCAATCAGACAGAGGTTAAGTTGCGCAGACTGCCGATTGCAAGCAACCGGCCCACTTGGGTCCAGAAAAATAGGTCTCTTTGTGATGTCAATCAGACAAATGAATACTCTGATTTTAATTATGTGTTCTTGATATTTTAGCGGGTGCTGCAGCTGAGTTGGTAAGGTCCAAGATGAATTCACAACAGATGGCCTCGAGGGATCAGGTCACTGAATTCACTTGAATTTCGGCTGCCAGCTGAACCGCCTGTGGAAACCGGAAAGCCACTAATACCCTGAGAGATTTTTATGTAGTTCTCGGAATTGAAGAGGTATGGATGACATGCATTAATTGCACTTGGCAGGACCAGTCGCCATACAAATAGTGCTGGTGATATAAGTGTGGTAACAGGTCATGAACTGTTACGACTTACAGATGTGCCTATGCTAGCATAGGATGTTTGTTAGACGATTATGTTTAATATACGACTCCCAAAAGAATCTTCTGATGATGATCTTATGAGTAACAATAATAAAACCATCTGCCTTTTTTCTTGATTATTACTTTTTTTACACATTTCCTGACACGCTCTTCTTTTAATCTTGGAATGTTTAATATGCAAATCGTAAAAAAAACTTCTAATGATTACTTGAAGAGTACGAAAAGAACAATGTTACACTTCGTTTAACTACACAAATCTCAAACGATTCTCTCTACAACTAATATAAGCGTTTTTCGTGTGTTATAGAAGAATCTCACAGAAAAACCAGTTCGTGTAACATTTTCTCCCGTGCAAAGAAAGAATCTTCTACGATCAAAACATGCGCTCGTTGGCGATCAAAAACGCTCATGAGATTCCCAGTAGGCTCTTTCATAATTGAAAATTCTAGCTGAGTAAGTGGATACCGTTGCGGTATTAGTAACGGCAAACGAAGTATTTGACACTGATATGCTAGAACTGTAGGAGCTGCAAATGCCGCTTCTGCCACCTGCGTGATTTATTGGTAACACATTTTGCACTATTTGTGCCTTTCCAGATACGGTTCGTGATGTCGCATCCGAAATACTTTCTATGTCCAGTTTTTCTTAACCATTTTCATATCCACATTTTCCAAAGAATTTTTTTTTATTATTTTTTATTATTTTTTTTTTGTTTTATTTTCTCATAAGTTTGTCAATTTTGCAATAATTTTATCGTAACTTAAAAAATTAAGAGGAACTCATGAAAATCCAACAAAAAAAATATAATGCTAAGACAAATTAATGAAAAATTAAAAAAAAAACTATAATACAAACATAAATTAATTTTCTGCCTCAATTTGTCAGCTAAAGAGGCATATTAAATAAATAACAAATGCAAAAATTCGGTTATTCCCCAGATTGCAATATAATGCGGTTGAAGTTTAAAGCGTTCGCACAAAGTTCATATTTTCGAGTAGTCAGTAGTTAATATTTTGGTATGTTCATATATCGCGAGTCCACTGTATTTACGATGTTTCTTGATTTTTTAAAGCAAAAGAAATTTGTGTTACGAACTTTTATATTATTTACTTGAAAGTGATTCTCAATAGCAGCATGAAAATCACACTCACAATATTATTACAGTAACGTACTGTACGTTATTTAAGAAGTAATCCGTTCAGTCATTTTCAAAAGAATAAACATTTAAAATTGTAAGCAGTTTTATTTTTAACTGATTCTAACATTCATTCAAAAAACTAAGGACATATTAATATGGATTTTCGGTTACTTTCAGTATTGTCCGTTGTTTTTTTCTTTGCTTGCTTTATTTGATTTGTTTGAGATTTCCTCTCCTACACAAACAAAGGAAAAGTTTTTTATTTTTACGGGCTTAAGTCAATTAATTTTTTAAAATTAAAAATTAAATGAACTTTTGGTTCAATTCGAATGAAAAAATGAGTAGACCGGTTTTTAAGTAAACTTTCGTTTATTTTAAATTACAATTTCAGTTAATTTTACGTACAGAATATTTTTAGTGCACTTTCAAAAAGCATATTGTCTGTCAGCAATTCACAAAAAGCGACTTTTCGTAACTTCATAGAAGTAATAAAAAAATAGTTGCTTCGCACTCATAAAAAAATAACTTACGAACAACAAAAAATATTTTCCTAATATCTTGAATATGACTTCAGATCGAACGAATCGGCATCAAAACTAGAGAACATCTTGCAATGACAATTCTATATAAAAATCTTTAGAAATGATTCGAATTCTCACTACTTCCGGATCACATGTACAGGATCATAATGATTTCTTTTGGAAACTTTTTCTTTTTTAAATGGTTGCTTATTTATTTTTAAAAAGTTTCTTCAAAAATTTATTTGAAAGAGTTCACTTATTTAAAAATAATTTTTTCTTCAAGATTTTTATTTTCTTCATCAAATCTATTTTTTCCTCCATACTGGTTGTCGCAGTGAGCGTGTGTGTCAGTGAGGTTTGTTAATAACACTTGTGTTAGTTATTTTAGTTCTGTTTTTTCTGTCTCTGCTGTTGTTTTTTAAAAATCATAAACTTGTAAAGAATGTTGTCGAATCACCATGAACAAATGTTTCTTTCATTTATTTTCTGTTGCAAATATTGTGGTTCGTTTGTTTTTTTTTTATTTCTTTTTCAATAATTCTAATAGATTTAACAGCAATTTGTGAAATGTCATGAAATTACTTTGATTGTCAATGGGGGAATAATGAGTGCTGTGCACTGACTGGATTTCTTTGTTAAAACGTAAAGACAAACACTGTTTGGACTGATAATTAGGATGAGTAGAACTGCTTAATTTAGTTAGTATGATGGTAATTGTTAAAGTAATTATCTTTGGGTTGCAGGAAAAGTGACAGTGACAGTGACATGGAATTAAGTGGAAGTATTAATTAAAATATTAACGAGCAGATTTAAAAAGAGGAGTAGACAGAAAACTTTATTGTCTAAATGAATGGATACATGCAGTTTTTTATAATTAGTTACTAATAAAAATAATAACAGCGTGGCAGCTGATGGTTTAAAAGTTATTTAATGAGACAGACGCCACATGAGAATTCCAGGGGTTCCTGTTGATAAACAAAGAAAATAATACAAGCAGCAGTTAGTGCTGACATTAATCTATTAATTTTTTTAATCGACTAGTTAATTTAATTAATTTCAAGCGAATTAGACTTAATCGTGATTAAAGTATTTGTGATTAATGTAAAAATTATTATCGTAATCTATAAAATTAGCAATTGAGTAAGCTGCCAGTTTCAAAGAGCGCTACATTGTGATAAAGGGGATCCTCCGTAGACTAGTAGATATCATACTGGACTATTAGTCTGGGGGTTGCAGGTTCAATTCCTACCTAAACTAAGTATTTCCGCAGACAAGCGAAAAGGCCTTCGCAATTTGTGTCTATTTATCAAAAAAAGTATTTTTTAAAATATAGAAAGAAACAATTAAATTAAAAAGCTTTTCCAACTTATCCGACTAAATCTTTTGATTTTTTCATTTGATTCTGTCATAATTCTACTTTTTTAAATGGTATTATTTCTTTTCAACCAATGTTTAACGGCAATGTTAACATTTTTGTCATTTTCATATCAATCAAACAAGCCTCATCTTCTCTTGCTTAAGCTTCGAAACTCTATTTCAGGTATTTATTGCTGGAATCTAGTATTTCCTAATTTAGGTTTAAAACAAGTACACAAAAGTCAATCTATAAGCAAAGAAAGTAACTCTGCTTTTGTTAAATTATTATAAAAATTTTGCAAACGAATTGGACAAAAATTTCAATAAATTATTGAATACAAATTTTATTATATAAAACATAAAATTTTATTATTGTTGCAGTTTATCTCCCCTCATTCCATGTTAGCAACATCAAGAGGTCACTTAAACGTGTGAACCTTTGAATAGAATGTGTAATTTCAAGCAATTTACAAATTTTCTCATTTGTTGCTAAAAAACAATTACAACTAAAATTCAATCGAAGTAAATTAATCTTTCTACTTAAATGTATGAACGTTTGCATAGAATGTATAATTTCAAGCATTTTAAAAATTTTTCTTAGTTTTAGCTAAAAAATTTGTAAAAGTAAAAAAAAAGAAAATTTACGTAAAAAACTTAGTCGTGTTGAAATATAATCGACGTTAATTAATTTAACGAATCATTGCACGAAAGTGGGTATTTTTTGTTACATTTAATATTATTTGATTTAATTTTTTCGATTAATCAAACAAAAATTAATCAAGTGACCACGAGTAAAAAATTTTGTTAACAAAACAAAAAAAAAAATCAATACATTTTTTTTAATTATGTTTGCTTAAAACAAACGACGACAAAAAGTTTAAATTTTTTTTTTGCATAAATTCATACAGAAAATATTTTATTCGAATAACTTACATCGAATAATTTATCATTCAAATAATTTTATAAAAAGAACTTTTGCATAAATAACTTTTTTCGTATACATTTTTTCGAACAATCTTATTTGAATAATTTTTATTTGGAAAATTTTATGTGAATAATTGTTATTCGAATAATTGTTGCTCGAATAATTGTTATTTGAACAATTGTTATTCGAATAGTTGTTATTGGAATAGTTGTTATTCGAATAATTATTATTGTTATTAGAATAGATGTTATTTGAATAATTGTTATTTGAACAATTGTTTTCCGAATAATTGTTATTCGAATAGATTTTATTGGCATAAGTTGTTTCAAATAATTTTTATATAGAACACTTTATTCGAATACTTTTACTTAAATAATTTTATTCGATTAATTTTTCATCGACTATTTGTAATTAGAATATTTTTATCAACACCTTTTTAATTGAATAATGTTATTTGAAACGTCATTTTATTCCCAACAGTTTTTATCCTTAACAAAAAAATTCGAAAAATTTTATTCGAATAATGTTACTCGATTAACTTTTTTTTATTTTTTTAAGTAGTCTGAAATGCAATAATTATATTTCATTAATCGTGATATTTTATTGCAATCATTTTTATTCAAATTAATTCAAATAGATCATTTCATTCGGGTAATTTTTATGCGAATAATTTTATCCGAACAAAATGTAATGTTACTGGTTTAACTTTTATGCTGTAAAATTTGGCAGACGCTATGGTAATTACGTTTTATTTAATAGTGATAAAAAATTTTAAAAGGAACTTCTAAAGTAGTTAAGAAAATACAAAATTTTGTATCAGGAAGTTGCACTACTTGGAGAATTTGGAATGTTTTTACTATTTATTTTAATGTGTGATTAAATCTTTTTGTGCGATTAGATAATCTTAATAATTAATCTCGATCAAATATTAATTTCTAATTTCTCAAGATTAATGAGATTTTTTTTATTTTTTGCTAGCACTGGCAGTAGTTCGCAATTTTCGTATAAAAATTGTTCGGAATAGTTGTGGCATCATTTTCAGTACAAAGACAAATTTAACAAAATTATTCAGGTTAAGCGAATCATTTGCAGCAGAGACTTTGACAGACATTTGACAGCGGCCTCCGGAATCATCATATTGTTTTATCTGCTCACTTTTCAAATGTCTTAACTATTTTACAATAATTTTAATTGCAAAAAAATCTAACAAAAATGGAGCTCTAAATAGCCAAACATCAAAAAAATCACCCTACAGAAACATTTGTTTGGCTGAAATCATTATGATTTATTTTCTTTTATGTGATTAAATTTCTAAAACAAAAACTATTCTTTTGAATTTATTTTATTTCTTATTATTATTTTTTTTAAATTTATTTTCGGTCTGTCATGGGTCCAATTTCAATAAAAAAAACATATTTGAGTTCATTAATAAATTAAAAAATTTAAATATTTTTTTTACAGATCGAAAATATTGAAAGAAGTAGAAAAAAGTAGCGGAACCTTGGTTTCTTTATTTAATATTTTGTTTCATTCTATAAATATGTTTGTTTGGATTTTGTGTCAATTCTTATTGATTGCATTATTTGATATCAGTAATATTTAAATTTACTGTGTCTTTGATATGTCCCATTTCAGTTAATTAATTTGCATTTATGATTTTATTTCTGTGTAGTTTTTTATTTGAAAAGAAAACTGTATTAGAAATAATTTGTATTTCTTTTGTTAACCAGAAAATTATGCATAAAAGCGTGGTGAACTTGAATCTAATATAGTTTTTTTTATAAAAGTTTAAAAAGCTTAGATACAAACAAAATGCTTAATTTCAACTAATTTGTGCAATTCAACTAATTTTATGCTCTAATTAATGTTATCTATTTTGAAAATTTTAAAACAATAAGTTATGAAGAAAAATATGTAAAATTTATGATTGAAAAATCTTAAAAAAGTAGTTTACAAATACTTTAAACTTTTGTTGCATAACTTTTGTTTTAAAGCTGCCCACACAAAGAAATTAATGAATTTATATGAAACTGCAAAAGTATTGCAATCGTCTACATCCGGGCAGTTAAAAGATTTTCAACATAAATTTTTAACAATAATGATGATCATCGTTAATTTTCCTTGAAAATTAAATAAATTCTAATGTTAGATTAGACTTGTAGGCTTAAAGAATACGAGTAAATTTCAGTTAAACTAAAACTAGACTGAAATAAATTATTGTTAAAGAAGCAAACATTTTAAGTCATATCAAAGGAAAAGATTAAATAGTTAGAGGCTCAGAAATGCCTAAGAAAACTCTGGCATTAAAGCACAGCTGAATGACCAGCAATGGTCTTTCAGTGTGTATGTCTGTCTGCCTGTCCGTCTGTCTTAAAGAAAAAGTAAGCCGACCATAACTGTTTGCTTGCTTTAAAAAAAATATTATAAAAAAATATATAAAAATGATTTAACAAAACTCATGTTCTCTAATATGATTTTATGGGTGCATAATTATGCTCGTGTGTATGTTTGCCTGGCATTATTGTGTGAGTGTGTGTACACACATTTTTCAAATGCATTTTCCGTTTTTATTTATTTACCTCTTTCATTTTTATTGCTGTTTGTAATTCCTGAACGATATTTCATAAGAACAATCTCTAAAGAGATAAATGGAGTTTGATGCAATTCCCAAGAATAAAACCAACCCATTTTCTAACGAATAAGAGCTACAATTTTTTAAATTTGTAATTGTTTGATTGTTTTTATTTTTTTATCCTTAACAGTGGAGGGCAATACATAATAAGAGAATTTTAAACTTTTTTTAAATATTAAATTTTGTAATAATAGTAGAAGCAACGACATCTACTGAGTAAATCCAAGCAAATACCATTTTTTTATTTTCCTTGCAATAAAAAGTTTATTAGAGCATTAGTTTGGTCATAAATTATTATTATAGGCAGAACCTCAGCACTGCATATAGGATCCTTTGTTCCTCAAGACCGACAAAGTCAATGAAAAACTCAACAAAAAATATATATATATATATATTGTCCCTTAAAGCTTCAAATTCACTCCCAAGAATTTTATTTCTACTGTACATTAAGGGCGACCACAGGTTGGCTTATGATTCAATTTGCGAAATTTGTATTGTTCGGTCTCAAAGATTCCAATAAAAAAATCGAGTTCAAAGTATTTTATTTTATTTTGATTTCTTTTATTTTATTTAGTTTATTTGTGTTATTTTATTTTTTTATTTTATTTTTTTTGTTTTATTTTATTTTTTATATTATTTAATTTTGTTTTATTAACATCTGTTTTATTAATTTTGTTATATTTTATTTAAATAGTCTTTTTGTTTTTGTTTTCTTTTATTCGTTTAGTTTTATTTAATTTTGTTTTTTTTTATATCGTTTTATTTTATTTCTTTTCTCTTATTCATTTAATTTCATTTGATTTAATTTAATTTGATTTTATTTATTTAATTTTGTTTTTTTAGTTTAATTATTTTTTATTTATTTTATTTCATTTTATTTTATTTGTTTTTTCGTTTTGTTGTATTTAATTTGGTTCATTAAATTTTTTTCGTGTTGTTTCATTTGATTTAATTTATTTTATTTAATTTTATTTGATTTAGTTTTGTTTTCTTTTATTTTATTTGAATTATTTCGTTTTATTAATTTAATTTTGTGTCAATTGTTTTTTTGTTCATTTTGTTTATTTCATTTTATTTGATTTAGTTTTGTTTTCTTTTGTTTTATTTGAATTATTTCGTATTTTAATTTAATTTTGTTTTATTTATTTTTTTCGTTTTGTTTTATTTAATTTTTTTATTTTATTATCTATTACCAATCTAATTTATTCAAGCTATAGGTCAATTTTGAAAAAAACCTTAACATAATTTTTTATTCAAAGTGCCGAAATATCGAAATTTGAAAAAAAAAATTTATTGACATGATTTCAAAATTGACCTAGAGCTTAAATAAATTATATTAATAATATATAAGAATATTTTATATTACTTTATTTGATTTTGTTTTATTTTATTTGATTTACTTTACTTCTTTTTTATTTTAATTTGATGTTGCTTAATTTATTTAATTTAATTTTTTTGTTTTATTTAATTTTTTTATGTATTTTATTTCATTTTGCATTTTTATTTTTCTTTAATTTAATTAATTAAATTCAATTAATTTTCCTTTTTTATTTTTTTTATTTTTTTTTTATTTTATTTTTATATTTTATTAATTTTTTTATTTTATTTCATTTATTTCGATTTCGTTTTGTCTTATTTTATTTGACGTTGTTATATTTTATTTTATTTTACTTTTTTATTTTGTTTTATTTCAATTGATGTCATATTTTATTTTATTTTACTTTTATATTTTATATTTTAATTTATTGTGTTCTATTTCATTTTGTTGAATCAAATTTTATTATATTTAATTTCATTTTACTTCATGTTGTTTAATTTAACTCTTTTGGTTTATTTTATTTTATTTTTTTTATTTTATTTTATTTTCTATTTTACTTGATTTTATTTTATTTCATTTTCTATTGTTTTATTTTATTTGATTTTATTTGATTTTCTATTATTTTATTTTAATTTAATTTATAATATTTTATATTATTTTATTTGATTTTATTTTCTTTTGTTTTCTACTATTTTATTTTATTTCAGTTTCTTTTATTTTTTATAATTTTATTTTAAATTATTTAATATAATTTAATTTTGTTAAATTATTTAAAAAAAAAAATATTTGATTTTGTTATTTGTTATTTTATTAAATTCAATTTTACTTTATTTTGTTTTACTTCGTTTTGTTTTATTTATTTTTTGGTATATTTTACTTCATTATATATAATTTTGAATCATCTTGTTTTAATTCATTTTGAATATTTTATTTTATTTTATTTTAAAGTTATATGTATGAGAAAAAACATCTTGCATTTCTTACTTTTATATATTGTTAATCACAAAATTATCCCGCACTGCCTCAATCGACAAAGGAAAAGACAAAGCCCCACCTTATTGATTATTCTAATAGGAAAACAAAAACAACAACAAAAATTTTAATCTTTTTCGATAAAGAAATAAAAACAATCATTATTTCACCCCAAAAAAGGATTAAAGGTGATTTTTATTATTTCATTAAAGGTCTACTTTTCCACAAGTTTTTGTTTTCAACGATTTAATGTCGTGGAGTTGAATAAAGAAGAAGAAAAAACAATAAGGAAAAAATTAAAAATTCAAGTTCATAAATTATGACATCGCATAGTTTTATGGTTATCCTAAACAAAAGGAAGAAACAAAATTTTTTTTAACCCACACACATACACACACACACACATTCCCAAATGTACCCACAATACAAAAGACTTGAGCAACGAACTTCTTTTTCTGCTCCGTCTTTTGTTGTGTTGACGACTCTGGGAAGATTTTTTTCATTTTTTCATCGTTTTTTACGTTTGTTTATGTTTGAAAACAATTTCACGTTTTTGTTCTAATAAGATATTTTTACAATGATTATAGTTATTAGTTTGTTGCTTGGTTGGTTGGTTGGGTACTTTTTTATTTCTTTTCTTTTTTTTTGGTTTCACAATATTTCACTAGAATTATTTTAAGAAGATGATGGATGCCCTTTGGTCGTTTTGTATGTGGGCGAAAAAGGAAAGAAAAAACAATAATTATAATAAAACATTATAGACATTTTAATGCCAGTAGGTTAAACAAAATAACTTCCATCAGCTTAGTTCAAGTTTAATGTTTTAATTTAAGTAAAGAAAAGCAATAAAATTCGTAGACTTATAAAAAGAGACTAAAAAATTTTTACAAAAGTAAGACTTTTTGTTAAGCCCTAATCGTTTTAAATTAAAATAATTGCCAGCAATTTCGTTAATTTGCCTAAATTTATTTTAAATTGTATTCGATTACACTGGATTAGCTTTTAGGGAAATGATTTTAGAACACGCATGTTTGTTTTTAAATTAAATTGGTATAAAAAGTAACTGTTAGACGAATAACAATTTAGAATAGTTTTTAGTGTCTTACAAAGCAGCGAGTTTAATATTCTATAAAAAAGAAAATGTGGCATTTAATTTCCTGTGGGTTTTTAATAAGTTCAGCGGTTTTCATACAAGCGGCAGCCCATCCTCCGGCCACCACCATTAGTGCGATTCCTTTACAACAAACTTATGATAATAAATTCGATAATATCAATATAGATGAGATCTTGGGTCAAGAGCGTTTGCTTAACAACTACATCAAGTGTTTGGAAGGCTTGGGTCCCTGTACTCCCGATGCCAAAATGTTAAAAGGTGAGTTAAAATTACATGTTTTCAAGGATGCTGTTGGCATTCACAAAAAAAAACATTAATATTTCTAAGAATTTCAAAATTTTAGAGACTCTGCCCGACGCCATAGCCACCAATTGCTCCAAATGTACGGAACGTCAAAAGTACGGCTCGGATCAAGTGACTCATCATCTTATAGATAAACGTCCCGAGGATTGGGCTCGTTTGGAGAAAATCTACGATCCCGAAGGATCTTATCGCAAAGCCTATTTGAGCCAGAAGGAGAATACTACTGAAGATAAAAATGTCTCAAAGGTCTAAAGTTACTTAGTTCAGATCTAATCCTGAGCATTCATAAAAAGCTTTAAGTATATATTATTGTGATTAACTCCCAATTTTTTAATTTGTTACAAGTAAATAGAAAGGAAGAAAGGAAAACAACGGCTCAACTCAGAATCTATTTTATGAGTTGTATGTTGTATAAATGCTCTTGATGATTTAAACATGTTCTTAAGCTATAAAAATCATTTATGCAACATGCAACTCATACAACAGATTGTGAATTGGACAGACATAATACAAATTTGTCAATCTTCATTAATCATGCTTTATCATGTCGTAACATTTCTAATCATTTGCCAAAATAAAGAAACGCTTAACTAATATCAGTCTTCCTTTTATTGACTTTAACTTTACTAAACTTATTTTAACTAAAAAGTACTCATATGTATAAATTGTTATCCATCTGGAAAACCAGTAAATTTCGCTAATTTTCATAAAAAGCGTTTACAAAGAAACAGGTCTGTCTGTATGAAAGTCAAACTCCGCATAAAGTAATAATCGAAATACTCTCCTTTCTATATGATGCACACGTTATGAATGTGACTAAATTTTTCATGTTCTAACTGCCACAACGTTTTATCTTGGTTATTTTTTGTTTTATAATTTTTTTATATTTATTTTTTATTTTATGTAATTCAAGTTTATGTGTGCAAAAGTGTTGACTGTGTGCGTGTGTGCGTTAATTGTCTATAAATCAGTTTCAAAAAAAAGGTTGTAATAAACAAAAAGTTCTTCAGAATATGATAAATGCATGTGCGTTTTATGACGTTTACTAGAACACCTACTTAAATCAGCGTGTATGAAAATATAAAAATATTACATGCACTTTTAAAAGCACTTTGGGTGAACTATTACAAGTTTTCTAAAACAGAAAAAAAAACTCGTTACATTTTTCTTTTTTTGATTTGCCTAAATTGAGAAAAACAAGATATTAAAAATACAAAATAAAAAATAAAAAAATTGCGTAAATGGCTTTTATGATATAATATCTTAAAAAACAAAAATATGTTTAAACGAAATAAAATTAAGAGCGCATGGGCAACAAGAAACACCAGCCAAACTGGTATTTTGCACCCTACATTAAGTTAAATAAGTGGTTTTGGGCAAAAAGATATATAACAATATATCAATATATAACAAAAAGAAAATGTTTATTTAATAAGCGACAAGTTAAAGGAAATCTAAAGAGCATCCCATTTTTATTATTTTCTGCTGTAGAGAATAAAGTGTAAATTGAAATACATTCAGGCAATTCACAAACTCTTCTAAATTGATAATCAATAAAGTATGTTGAATTGCCATATAAAAATTGTCATAAAGGTTAAACTCAAATGACAGAAAAAATATATAAATTACAGTGCACTCTCGATAATATGAACATCCAACGCTCTACCACTGACTACTCTAAAATATGAACTTGGCGTGAATACTCTATAATATAAACATCTTTTGGAACATGTTTACGAACTTCAAGCGCATAGTACAGTACATATCGGATAGAAGAAACTTTAAAAATGACAGAAAATTGTTTCTTATATGAGGTTTTTTCTTATAAGCAATTATTTTTTTATAAAAAAGTTATTTCTTATAAATATATACATACGAGTATAAAGTGTTGAATAAATAAAAATACACATGAATACTGATGAGGGGAGTGTAGCGGACCCCGAAAAACAAGTTTGCTTCTGTACGGCCATGGAGACTGAATTTAATTACCAAATCTTTGGAATATTGTCTCATATCCAATTTTTTCTGAATGAAAACTTTACGAACTTTTGTCTATTAATAATCACTTTGGGTTAACAAGCAATTTAGCTTAAAAAAATAATCACATCAAAATATATTTTAGGGGTTTTTTTTTAACGAAAGATGAAGGAAGCAGGGTTCTCACAAATTATTCTTTTCCTTCTTGTATTGTTATCCTTGACTTCCAATGGAGGCCTTATTCATAATTGTTGTTTCTTTCTCTGCTTAAAACATCAAAGTAATGAGCCGATGAGTTGTGGGTCCAAAGACACAACAAATTATACGTTTTTTTTTTTGTTGTAAATTTATTTTGACTTTTACACAAACATTTCTTAAGAAGAGAAAAATATTTTTTCTGCAAAAATAGGATCTAACACAGTGTGTAATCTACCACAAAATCCCTTTCATTGATGCAATAAGACCACCAAAAAGGGAATCTGTAAAAAAAAATCAACAGAAATTGAAAGAAATTGCTAATATTTTGTGCTGAATACTTTTTAGAAAAATCATAACAAAAGGGTATCCCGGGGAGGAGAGAAAGTTTATAAGGGGTACGCCAATTGAAAACCAACGATATGATTTTATTATGGAAACAAGTTTTTCATTTGGCGGCAATTGAAAATTTAAGTAACGCTATTACAACTAAGAAAAAGCACAATCCCTCATAAAACAGCACTCTGAAGAATTTTTTCAAAATACGAAAATAATAAAGGGAACATATGAGTTTACCTTTCTACAAGTCGGGGTCACTAGAGCAGCATTCCTTATAACTCAGGTACATTTTTTCCAGAAATAGAAGTGAAGAATTTTCCCTTTACTTCAACAATATTCAATAAAGTGTGCACAGTGGAGCCGATCATAAAAATTCGATTAAAAAATCTTTAGCTTTTAAGCTACTGATTCGATTGCAAAGTTTTATACAGGGTGGCGTGAACTTGATGTTAAGGCGTAAATGCTTTATAACTTATTTATTTGAAGTTTGTTTCTTTCATTTGTTTAGGATTTGGGCAAAGAAGACTTTGTGAAATTTTAAAATGAAACATTAAACAATAGAACAACGAACAATTTTAATGAATTTAGTAGTTTTTTTTCAATCCAAAGTGATTATTATTTTGGATAATGTTCGTAACATTTTTAGTCAGAAAGAATTGGACATGAGACAATATTCCAAAGGAACAAGGTACTGAATTTTGTTTTCATTTTATTTTTATTTTATTTTTCTGACGCATCATGCTTATCGTAGACAGCGAAGTGGATGCTTTGTGTCTGTGATTGTCACTTTTGCTTAACACGGTTCGGTAAAAAGTCTCCGTGTGGACGGAAGACTACTTGCGGTGCACACCGCCATAAATATTTAACGTGTATGCGAGAGTGCGGAAAAAATGCGAGAGTGCGGAAAAAAATTCCAGAATTATTAAGCAGGAGACGTTTTGCACTTGTAGGCTGTTCCATCTTAAAATTCTTTACTGTTGCAAATTAAACTTTCCAAACATTCTGACTAAAAATCTTAAATAGAAAAAAAACAAGAAATGTTAATTTTGCGCCTTCTTGAACAATCAAATCATGGAGTTGGACTTAAGTCTTCAAAAAATTTAGGTTTTCACCAATCCAAAAAACCATAAATGTGAAAATAAGGTCAAGTAGTTCCTGTTCAACAACATCGGCCGTTAACAGCACTGAGACCAAAATGAGAACCAAATGCTTGATATCTACAATTTCTTTTCGTTTCTTGGCACCCCTCCTCAGCTCATTATTTAATTTATGTGTTAAGCGTGTTTCAGCAGTCCTTCATTATCTTGATTTTTTTTTCTTTTTTCTTTTTAATTAAAAATATTTGATATATTCTTTAATTCTTATTAAAAATCCATTTGAAGAGAAAAACCTTTTAAAGTTCTAAAAATTCATGCGTGTACGAGTACTTGTAGCACTTGTTCTTACTCGTTTAAGTTTTAAATTGCAATCAATAATAGTTTGAAGCATAAAAATGCGTTTTTAATGTCGTTAAAAGAAATCAAAAATACTGGTACAACATTTGCTGAACTTTTTTTTCAAGTTACAAATTGATATGAGGATGGAGTTGAAATAAATTCAATTCATTTGCACTTGTAGTGAGATTCAATTTGACGCTTTGCTACTCACAAAGTATGTCGCGAGCCACTTGTGTAAAAAAATAAATAAATTCCAAAATTTTACGTTGCAATCAAAATTCCAAAAAAAAATTTTCCTTTGCTTGATTTTTATTTATATATTTTTTTTATATAAATTCATGTACAACCAACCAGTTTTGTTTATATTTTTTATTTAAACGTTTAAATGCAGCAATGTAAAACATATAAAAATAAAAATCAAACACTCAGCTACTTATGAGTAGTGAAAACATGCAAGTGATTTGCTGTTTTAAGTTTAACTTTTTTATACACATCATTTTGTTGTTGACTGTAATTTATATATCCAACAGGTTTTAGATATGGATGATAGTTATATAATTTAAAGAAAAAGTAATTTCGTAATTTTCATTAAAAAGCTCACTTTAGTATTAAAAAAGTTGTTAAAATAAAACCAGAAACTGACTGGAATCGCTTAAATAATATTATATATGATTTTATTTTAATTTTAAATTTATATGACAAAAATTATCTATTGTGCAAAAAATAAAAAATAGTCTGAACACGAATGTTCAACACTTAAACAAAAATGTCAAGAAATAACATAAAAAAGGAATGATATGTATAAATTTTAATATGCAAATAAAAGTTAACGATCAGCAAATACTACTACAGTCGACTCTCGATAATTTGACACATTTTGATTTGATTTTAAGCGCTTCATATCTTTATTTTGCCTCCATTAGATATCTAAACATGTTTTTTTATGCGTTTAAAATATATGGATGCCAGCGACCTTTACCATCTTTACTAAATCTTCATCATGCGTTTAACAAGAGATTGATTTATTTACATGAAGTGGGCGTATAATTTATTTGTTTTGATCACAATAAATCGTCCAATTCGCTAAACTAATTTAAATAATTTTATTTAAAGCAAATACTTACAAATACAAACATTTAACTTTGAGACAAATTTTCAACTCACCTGAAAAGAAAGAAATATAAATAATAGATTTTAGTCAACATTTAGCAAAAACAAATAAATAATTTAACCACCTAAAAGCATTTAGTAATTAAAATGTTTTATTAGCAAAAACTCACATTAAATTTCTATGACTAAAAACTTAATAAATAGATCTGCCGCTGATATTGCCTGGCGGCTAATGGCCGAGCAAAAACCTCATTTAGTTCTCAAATAAATAAAAAATGCTTCAAAGGTATTCATTAGATAAGTGCTAAAAACGACTTTTCTTAATACGCATTTTTATTTCTTCAGAAATAAATGAATCTATTGAAAGCATTCGAATAGTTTTGTTAAAACCATACAGATACTAGACATACAGCCAAACACTCATGTGTATATACATTTCTGCGAAGACAATCAATGTACTTGTACTTTTTAATTTAGTACATATCCATCACTAGAGATGGAAACGTGAGTAACTTTCCAGTTTCAATCATGCATGCTGTCGATCAAAGAAATTAGTTATTCTTGTAGCGAATTAGGGGCCCAAATATCTGTCTTGACAAATAACGATCATGAAAACTCACAAATTATGCGAAAATTTATTGAAATAAAAATAATTCGAAACATTTTTTTTATTCTAATAAAATTATTTAACAAATATTATTCCAATATAATTGTCTATATATAATTATTCGAATGAAAAGTATTCCATTCTAATTATTCGAATATTAGAATCAAATTTGGCAGAAAAAAATTTATTGATTAAAATTTATAATAAAAATTATTAAAATAGCAATTATTCCAAGAAAATTTATGAAATACAATGATTTGAACAAACATTATTTGCATGAAAGCTATTCGACTGTAAAACATTCGATTTGAAATTATTTAACAAACATTGTTCGAATAAGAATATTCCAATTAAATTATTTATACTCCAATAATTCGATTATTACAATAAGATTTTTCGAAAAAAATTATTTTATTAAAAGTTGTTTAAAAAAATTATTCAAAGAAAATTTGCTAAATACAATTATTCGAACAAACATTATTTGCATGAAAGCTAGTCGAACGAAGATATTCGTATAAAAGTTATTCGTTTAAAAAATATAGGAATAAAATTTTTTCAATCAAAATTATTAAAATACAAATTATTTCAATAAAAGTTATTCAAGAAATTATTAAATTTATTATTCCAGACCGGTCTTAATATCTTTTTTCAAAGAATTCAAAAAGTTTTGTTTGTTGAGGGCTTTTAGCTAGTCCATGCATTTCATTGGTGCTAATGCCAAATCATCAATAGATCAGTTATTCAAAAAAATATTTATACATAAAATATTTCCATAAAAGTTTTCGAATAAAATTATTTGAATAAAACTTTTTTTTAATTTTTGATTAAAAAGTTTTACAAAAACTTGTTCGAATATTAAAGTTATTCGTATAAAATTACTTGATTAAAAATTATACGAATAAAATAGTTTTAAATAAAATTCTTCAAAGAAAAATTACTTAAAAAATATTCTTTGAACAGCAATTACTCGACAAATATTAGCCAAACAAAGTTAATTGAACAAACATTATTCGAATAAAAGCTATTCGAATAAACATTATTCGAGTAAAAGCTATGCGAATAGAAAATATTCTATTAAATTTGATGTAAATAATATTATACCGATTAAAATCTATTATTTAAATAAAAATAATTTGAATAAAAGTTATTCGAATAAAATTATTCATACGTAAAATTTTTCGATAAAAGTTTGTGGAAAGAAATTATTCGAACAACATGTATTCAAATAATGCAAAATTTATACTACGTTTGGTTGAATCGTGGTTTTTAAAATATATTTTAAATAAATATTTAAAAATACTCTCTCTGAAGAATTTGTCATTTAAAGTACAGAGGGGTATGAATATAAGCTGTAAAAGGAACTTCGTTCCATAACATTTCTCATCTTTCTTAAATACATATTTTACAGATTTCTCCTGCCAAAAAAAAACACTCAAGTGCTCATATACCTTGTTCTCCTTTATAATCCTCAATATTTGCATCATGGGCGGGACAATAACTGGCCGGACAACCACATCTTGAAATTTGGCGCTTTAATAAAATATTAACCATTTTAAACAAATTTATAAAACACTAAATTCAAATCATGCAAAAGTTGCAGATCATTCACGCCTATTCGCACTGAATTTCTTTAATGCTTAATCACGCCCATCACTCTATTTTTTTACTATTACTTTTTTTGGGTTTTGAGTGATTTGTATGAGAATTCATGTGCCTGTTGACTTCTAAACAGTTCGGAGATACTTTAAAATAAATTGTTCACACGCAGACATAATCTTATAATTATTGGTTATTGTGGAATTTTGGCATCTGATTGTTAAGTACAAATGAATTTTGACTGTACTCATTTTTATCTGTACAAGAATCTTGAAAAAAGTGATATTTATTATAAAAGATTTTGGAATTCTTAACAGAAAACAAAAAAATTAATTTTAAAAACAATTTAAAAGCTCCATTTAAGGGTGTTTGGCTTTCTGTTGTGGATTTTTGAAGAATTCGGCATCAAGCTTTAGTTCTTAGAGGCTTTACTTGTTTTTCTAGGCATTTCACGGTTTTTTTTGAACTTTTAACAAGATTATTCAATTAAATTACTTTGAATTGTAAAATATTCTTATACTTCGTTTTATTGTTTTTTTTTTCTTTCGTGATGCCCACATAATTTATATTAATTTCTTTTAAATTTATTTGAATACATGCTGAGTTGTTTTTTACATATTTTTTTCTAATTTATTTGTTAACAACTTGTATCATAATATTATTTGAACCACACACCGATCAGGGAGATCAGAAGAGCCTTACAGTCGGAGTTTTCTTTCAAATAATGATGATTCTTCGAATTTGCAACAAACCATGACTTTGCATTAAAATCTTTAAACTGAGTTTCTCAGAACTGAAATACTCCACAGCCGATGTTTGGAAAATGTTATGAACGCGAACACCCTAACATTGTTGAAAGAAATATGAGTGTCTGTCTGTCTGTCCGACTATCATTGTATTTGTTTAGAACGAGCAATCTAAAAATTAATGTACTCGTATTTGATAGGAAATCATCATAACAACATTGTTAAAGCTGCAATACTTTGATTGGTTTTTGTTGCTTCGTTAAATAGAAAAGCATTGCCAGTGGAAAACTAAAGAAAAGGTTAATATCAGTCTCCAGTAACATTGTTGCTAGTTCTAGATCTAAGAAAAGAGACCACACGAAATACTTAACAGATATATAATACTGCACTGAAAGATAAATTACAAACTTTTTCAAAATTATATTTTTGATTAGATTGGATTACAAAAACAAAAAATAAATATATAAAAACACTTATATAAAATAAAACAATATTAAATAAAATAAAATAAATGAAATTAAATAAAATGCATTAAAAAAATTAATTAAAAAAATTTTTAAGAAATTAAATTAAATGAACTAAAGTAAAATGATTAAAATTAAAAACAAATAATAAAATAAAAGCAAAATAAAATTATATTTACCGAAAAAATTAAATAAAATATGTTAATAAGATAAAAAATTAAATAAAATAAAAAATCAAACCAAGTAAAAAAATAGGATTAAATAAAATGAATTACAAAGAAAATTAATAGAAGAAATAAAAATAAAAAAAAATAAAATTGCAAATAATAATAAAATAGAAACAAAATAAAATACGCAAAATTAAATTAAATTAGAATAAATTAAAAAAATTTGTTAATAAAATAAACGAAATTAAAGCAAAATAAAACAAAATAAAATTGAACTGAATTAAATAAAAACAGTTCGAACAAAGTTTAATAGAGTAAATTAAAACAAAATATTTAAAATAAAAAAATATAATAAGATAAAAACAAAATAAACACATTTCAATAAAATAAAAATAAACAAAATTAAAGTAAAATAAAACAAAATAAAATTGAACTGAATTAAATAAATAATAAAATGAAATAAATAAAAATATTTAACAAAATAAAAAAATCAAAACAGAAATCAGAACAGAAATGGGTAAAGTTAGATTTGAAATTAAGTCAAATAATTTCATTCAACATCGACATAACAGTTCAACTAATTACGTACAAACATTAAAAATTAAATAACGTTTAATAAATAAAAAACTTAAATAACATTTAATGTAAATAAATAAAATCAAATAAATAAAACAAAATAAAATTATATAAAGTAAAAACAAAACAAAATACAATTAAATAGACTAAATTAAATAAAAAACAGAATAAAAATGAATAAAAATAAATAAAATAACATAAATTTAAATTAAATAAAATTAACACAAAATAAAATAAAGTAAACTAAATTAAATAAAAAAACAGAATAAAAATAAATTAAATAAAACGAAACAAGAAAAAATTTATTTAAATAAAATAGATTTATATTGATAGGATAAAATAAATAAGTAAAAGTAAAGAAGTAAAATAATTAAAATTATAAATAATAAAATAAAACACAGTAAATTCAAAAAAGTTGGATCAAACAAAACAAAATTAAATTAAATTAATTAAAACAATATTAAGTAAAATAAAATTAAAAAAAAACAAACTTAAAATTTTTAAAATCAATTGGGTGAATACCTGGAATAATAAATACTTTAATTACAATTTTATTTTTCCTTTTGTAATTTTTGTAATAATTTATTTTTTTTTTAATTGGTGTGAAAGTTTTCAAGAATATTTTTAAAAGTCTACTGATGATTCGGCATCAGCACGAATGAAATACTGAATGAAATAAAGTAAAAAAATTAACAGTAAAAAACGAAAATAAAATAAGATAATATAAAAAAATAATTAAATTTATTATTCGAGATATGTCTCCATATCATATTTCAAAGAATTCCCAAAAAATTAAAGTAGAATAAAAAGTTTAAAAATACAAATTTTGATTGTTTTAACAGAAAGACGTCTTTTTAAGTGTTTAGCAAGTGAATAAGCAGTTGTGTTTCTAATGAAGTTTCTTAATATAGAAGATCAACTTCAAGACATAAAAAACATTTCGAAATGCAATGTTCTCAAAAATAATTTTCCACAGAGAAATATTCGTTAGAGAGAGAAGTTCGTTCAACTGCATTTAATTTCTGTCAGTGTAGATTTACATAAACTATTGCAAAATAGTTTTAATTGAAAACTACAACAATATAGTTGTAAAACTATTCTTACAAGACATTCCTTTTTAGCGGAAGAAGATAAAATGTAAATATCATTTGGATTAAGTTAATTGAAAATCAATGTGAGCGGTCATTTATGATGCAGACTCATTTCAAGAAATTCAATTATAAAAACAAATTAACTGAGAGTGCATATTGTTTTAAAAAGCAAAATAACAAAATTATTCCGACTTGATATTATTTGTTCAATACACAATTTATTGTACGAGTTGTAGGTTGCACAAATGTTGATGGTGATTTCTACATAAACATTTGTTTAGAAACATGTTTATGAGGAAATGACCAACAATATTTGTACAACTTATATTTCATACAATAGATTGTGAATTGAATAATTCAGTTTTTTTTAAGTTTTTCCCTACAAAATTGTTTTTACCTGAAAAAAAATTACTAAAATAAATTGTGCGTAAAACACTATCTGCGTATACATAGTTTTATAAAGAATTCTTAAAAAACACTATCAATAAGATTAGTAAATTAGGAATGTTATTGCGTTCGATTAGGAGAGAAATATTTAACACGCAAATCAGGAATTTTTTTTGTTTATTATGGAAAAAACCTTTTAACGAGGACGGACTAAAACTTTAAGATTAAAATAATATTTGGAAATTTATAAGCATGCAATGGCTAAGCGCCAAGTTAACGTAAGTGATAAAATTTAAGTTTTTTAGCAGAACTTCAAAATAAACTGTCTCCTACGAGAAAATATTACAGCCTGAAATTTTGGCAATTTTTAGCACTCGGTAGGTTCGTAAATTGCTGACTCCAATAATAGAACTGGTTTTAAAAAATGCCGCTTACGTTAATTTGACGCTAAGGGATCGATATGCAGTACTATTAGTTAAGTTTGATATTTTGTATAGTTTTTCAACATCCTGCTAGCAAAAACAGAATGTTACTGATTTCAGCTCAATTTTCGAAAATCGATTTCTCATCAAATCTCGCAGCTTTAAGATCATGCGAATCAATTTGGACTATTTTTACGATAGTGTGTAAGGATGTATGTGTGTGAGTGTGCCTGTGTATGTGTGTTTGTATGTATTAATGTAAAATTCTCATAACTTAACGGATCAGAACCAAATGTGCGGCATTATAAAGACATTGACTCATTTATATCGCGTGAGATAATGAACCAATTCAGTTCGGAAGAGATTTTCGAAAACTAAGTTTTCGAAAAATATATTGTTAAAATAAATTTTAAACTTCTATACTAATCGAATCCAAAATCTATTCAGCTGTTACGCTCAAAAAACAACTTCCACTGCTGCGAATGTTATTGTAATCGATGGATCCGTTCGAGAGACGAAAATTTTCGAAAAATCGCTTTATTTTGAAAACTGTAGCAACGTTGTTCTATATCGCTTAAAAAGTACGAGAGACATCGTTGCCGCATATTTTGAAAAAAGAAATTTGTTGTTTTTTGCTCTTAAAATACTGGAGTGATAGAAAATTTATAAAATTAGCGGGAAGTTCCAGGGATGTTCTGCTTTATGAATTTTTAATTCAAGTTACGCAGAACCTGGACACGTGTATAAAAAATATTCTTTATGAAGGTAGCCAGCTACTTTTTTTCGGTCACACGAAATTAATATAAAAAAATATTTCCGTTTTTCCGGGAATTCATTCGAAATTTTCCCGGCTACAAGAGGGAATCTATAAAAAAATGTACAGAAATATCTTTTTCTTATAAAGGCGAAAAAATAATGTTTCCGCGAATGCCCATTAATGTTAGTGTTCCTCAGGGGTAAATTTCGGGACCGCTACTTTTCCCGATTTACGCTAAAGATTTCTCCAGTCATTTATGTCATTGCAATATCCACATGTATGCAGATGATGTGCAATTTTGGCTCAGCAGCCCCGCTCAGTCAATAGCGGAAAACATAAACAAGCTTAATCATGATTTAAATAGCATTTATATGTGGGCGTCTTAAAATCGTCTAAATTTGAATCATAAAAAATTTAAATATCTAGTGATTCATAAGAAAACTATACATCCATCTATAGAACATGATATTGTAATTAACAAACAAAAAATTGAGTTAGTAAATACAGCGAAAAATCTTGGAATTGTATTTAATAACAATCTGACCTGGTCAAGTCATTCAATGCACTGGTTGTTAAATTATATGCTAAATTGGGGACACCTTTGAGAGTAAGAATTCTACTTGCAAAAGCATATTTGGTTCCATGTCTTACTCATTGTTGTGAATTGTTTTCTTGTTGCGTCAGTGTCAGTAAGAGGAAACTCGAAGTGTTATACAATAAAATAGTAAGATACGTTTATAATCTCAAGAGGCGTGATCATGTTTCATGGCACGTCAAAATATTATATGGTGTATTTTTTGAAAATCTTTTAAAGATAAGAACATCAACTTTCCCCCACAAAATTATATACACCCAAAAGTCGGAATATCTATTTCAGAAGATTAAATTTGCCAGGTCTTTAAGAGACAAAAATATTATAATCCCTAAATATAAATGCTTAGTTTCTGAATTGCAGTTCTTTTTACATGCTGTTCGTCTTTGGAATGCTCTACCACATAATCAACAAGTTAACAGCAACGCAACAAATTTAAAAAAAATATTTTTAGTTACTTTGATTAGACGATTAAATGTTTTTATATACTTAAGTATGTCCTTATTTTGTTAAACTTTATTCCATATGTAACTTTAAAAATTAAATATCTAAATTACTTTATTTATGTTAATTTTAATTTATGTAAGCGAATTTTGCTATACATTAAACAGCCTTGCATTGTAATCATAAGATTAAAGAGGGACTCAATAAATAAATAAATAAAATAAATAAATAATTTTCCCCAGGAATTCACCGGTACAAAATTTATGTTTCCAAAATCTCTAATGATGATAGTTGAAGTGCAATAGAAAATTTCAAAAATTCCCTTTGACATTCAGCTGTCGTTTGTGTCAGTCAATTCTGTCAAACTTGGAATAACAAGGCAGGCATGTGTATTAAATTCATCTTGCTAGTTATTTAATTGCAGCTGCTTAAATTAAAAATCTCAAAATATATTTACATGATTACAGTGCAATGCAACCATAAAAACTATAAACGTAAATAAATATTTGCATATAAATAAATATTTACATATTTATTTTGCAATTTTTCAAATAATTTCAGTTGCCACAGCATTTGTTGTTGAACAAAAATTTATTACGAATATTACATGTGACAGGTGTGAATTTAGGTTTCGACTTGTAAGTAGAAAATATATCTATATTTTTTTTCAAACATGACTGGTATTTACATAATGGTATGTACATACATACATAAATACATACACACATACAAACATAATATTTATACAACTTTTAGCTTAAGAATGTAAAAATTCTAAACTACTTGACAAGGTAGTTTCTATTTATTTATTTTTTTTTTATATTTTATTTCGACTACAAAACTTTATAAATGAACAACAACAACAAACAAAAATACTTAATAAGCAACAACTTAACTGGGCCAAGTATTATTGAACACAAAACTGTAGGGCTATTGACATTTTACCAATTATGATGGTTCAAGTATTACAATAGAGTTTTCTATGTGAAAATACAAAAAAAAAGTTTAAGATGCTAAGAAATTGAATAATAAATATTGAATATTTGTAAGCTGAAATAGCAAAAACAATAATAATAATAATAACAATCATAACACTGTTTGAGAGAATGAAGAAACTTTTGTAACGTGCAGGCGCGAATCCGGCTCAAGCTTTTGGGGGGTCGAGGGGTAAATTTGAAATAAAATATTCAATTTGACTATTTTCATTCGCATGTTGTTTTTTCTATTCTATCAATTGTTGATTGAATCCCCGGATAAACGTGGATGTTAATTCCAATTGTCTCTTCTTATTTAAAAATTAACACCTTAACGCTCGCGACTGATGCTCGAATTAATTTCAATAGTTTTTATAGAAATAGTTTTCTGATAATTTATGAATTAATTTAAAAACCTATTTAGTTAAAGCCACGAATAGGCAATTGTTTTTATTAAGACCAGGGCAAGCAAAAGTTTGCTCTAAAGAAGCCTTTTATAAGCATTAAAATGTAAAAAAAAATATAAACTTAAAATATGAAAAATATGCAGATATAAATAACCATTCATATCTTGAAAATCCAACTTTAAAATAAAAAACTAAAATAAATAAATGGCGAACAAATTCGTTAAATTGAATTTTGTGTACTCAATATGAAATCTTTCGATGGAATGATTCTGCCAAAAATTTTTTCAAACATATTTTTCATGATATTTTAAAATTTTTTAATTATACAGGATTTACTATTTCACGAATTTTTTCTGCCAGATTTTGATTCTTTTTTCATATTTTTCAAAGTTTTAAATATTAAATCAGTTCTATTACAAGTTTTTGAATTTTTATTTTATTTTGTTTATTTTTAAAAATTTTTTCACGCAAATAAATTTTTCGAACATCGATCGTATTTTAGTTTATCTTTTCTAAGTTTAGCAACATTTTGGAATTTTTTCTTTATCTACAATTGCAGAGATTTTTTGTGGATATTTTGGACATTTTCCGAATTAAGTTTTGCTTATTAGTTTCGCTCTCATTTAGGATCGTACGGATTTTTTTTTTAATTTTAGAAACTTTTTTTTTTAATTTTAATGCTTTTCGCCTGCAAATGATTTTTTCTTGAACGTTACTTGTCCCACAATTTTAGGAATTTCTAACATATTTTGAAGTTTCTTTTTGGTTTAAGCAAATCTTTTGCTAGTTTTGGTGTTAAATTCAAAAACTTTTATCGCCTTCAGATCATATTTATTTTACATAGAATGACAACTTTTCGAGTTTTGGCAATTGTTTAAGACTTAAGCGTTTTTTAATCACAAAGAAAAACATATAACATGAAAACTCAACGAAAATATTAAAACTAACATGAGACAACTGAATAAAACCAGCAGAAAGCAATGAAAAAAGGAAAAATGCTGTTAAAAAATGCAATAACTTGCAAACAAGCTTCTTAAAGACAAAAGACAAAAAAAATGCAAAATAAAGAAGCAACAAACAGTTTTCGTCCAAACAGTTCGGAAAACACTTGAAACGGATAAATAATTCACTTTAAATGTTTTTACTTCGCACAAAAACAATTTGATATCATCATATTTTTGGTTGCCATGATTATCTCAAATGTTTTCAATGTCATGATTAGCAATATCCCTTCCCAGCGAAATTATTCATTACATTATAATGAAAACCAGTTTGAATGTAATGAAAAAGTCATAATTTAAATATTAAATTATATACCCCTCTCACCCCTTTCCAACCACTAAAATGTCTATTATTTTTATTGCGTTTCAAAGCAAACTTAAAACGTTTTATATAATTTACTAAAAAACGGCAAACTTTATTATTTTCCCTTGAGCGCTAATTCCCAAAAAACCCGGGAAATTATAAAATCAATCCCGCTTTCTAGTTAAACATAAAAGTCCGGCAAAAATCAAACTCTAATTATGATCTAGTTAAGATAAGATATTTGAATTAAAAGTTATTAAAAAAATACTTGAAGCTTTCAAATTGACATTCAAAAGGTGATAAATTTTATTCTCATTGATGATTAATCAAGTTAATTTATTTATTTTACAAAAAAAAACTCACTCATATCACACATATCAAGAGCTACGAACTCGAACGTTAACAGTAAAAAATAATAAAAGTTTAACTTTTGAAGGTGAACGAAATAAATTAATAAATAATACGAGTCATTTTAAAAGGGTTGAAATTAATTATTATTTTTGCCCCATATAATTTCGTTGACACAACGACGGACGAATGTTGTTAAATGGTTGCTAAATGATATACATCAACAAAAACAAATATGGAATTAAAAAAAAATATATTTAATAAAAAAAAGGAAAAACAATTGACTAATGAGGGTTAGATTTTTGATATGACTTTTAAAAAATTTAGTTCTACTGGAAAAATGTGTCAATCTTGAAAACTCAAATTATCGAACTGAAAAAAATTTAAAGCTGAAGAAAAGAAAAAAGAAAAAAGCAACAATTTTTGAAAATAATGTACTTTATTTCTCAACATAATAACATTTTAGCTTGACATGCTTTCTGCAACGATATTGAATAGCTTCGACACCCTCTTTATAGTAAGAACTGTATAACACTCTAAAATAGCCATCTACCGCTGACCCGACCGACTCCTTTAATTTTTGGCAAATCTTTTACCAGCGAGCCATTTTTCAAAGCATTGAATGAAGTACAAAATCATCCGACGGAGCTAAATCTTGCCAAAAAGATGCATGATGAAGCAATTCGAACTTTAATTCAATGATTTTGGCCATCGCAATAGTGGATATATGAACTAGAGATGGGCACCACTCACTTGACTAGCGTGATCACCCATGATCGTGATTAGTTTTCTTTTTCAACCAGGTGAACGTGCATGAATGTGAGCGCGCATGAACGTGAGTATAAAAAAATACAGCGTGAGTGGGCGTGCATGAATAGGTGACTTTTTTTGCTTTATTGTAATTTTTTTCATGTAATTTTTTAATTTTTTTAACTGTTTTATTGTTTTTTTGTAGGTATTTTATGAGAGTGAGTTTTCGTGATTTTGACTAGCTTTTTTTCCACTCACGTGAGCGTGCATGGACGTGAGCCAAAAATATCTGGTCGTGCATGAGCGTGCGTGAGTAAAATTTTTTAATGCAGAGCTTTCATGAGCGTGGATGAAAATTTATCCACGATTCGTTCAAAGAACCCTTAAAGACAAAACTTGTCTCTCTAATATTGATTTAAACAAGATCCAATATAGATCAACCGTGTCACTGCGTGAGAATATCAGCAGCCAGATAACATAGGAACATTGGGAGACGGGGCAACATGATAGTAAAACGGGAACTAATTGATGGACCCAAATGAGATCTGTTGATTGTTTTTTTCTTTTTTTGTGAAGATAATCAATAGAAATTATCTCACGCGCATGTCAAAAACAGACACCATGACTTTGCCTGCAGATGGAACTAACTGTCTTCGCCTTCTTTGGATGCGATTTGGATTTGGATTTGATAAAATCAACATTGAGTAGAGGAACGACAACATTTCTAAATTTTAAATCAACATTGCTAATAAGTATTCTACGAATTTCAATAAGAATTTAAAAAATTACAAAAGTATAAAAAATTCTCATTGGTTTTTCAAAAGTATTCGTATAAGATAAGAGGTTTGAAACTTTTCAAAAATACGGTTTAAGGTCTCTGACGATTTGGCGTTATATCCAAATATATGTAAAACAAATATTAAAAAAGTAAATACATAATGGAAATCGTTTTTATTACATTTTTATGGGTTATTTAATTAAGGGCAGCATCATTTTGAACTAACAAACATTTAATCTTATTTTAATATGACTATCGGTTTAATTTTAAAAGAATCATTGAATCGTATTAACTCAATATTATAATTAGTTACATATTAAATGAATTTCATGCTGAAAACATATTCATTCAATATGTAATTTATGTTGTTTCCAACTGAAATTGTTTTGATTCAACAAGATTCGTATTATTATTTTAATGTGGTGACATTTTTATTCAATAACACTCTCATGTTATATTGACATGTGCTGCTGTTGTTTGCAGGTTATCGGAAAGTCATGTTGATTTAACAAGAAACGACTATGAAGCAAAATCATTAATGAAAAATGTAAAATCAACCTTGTTCTCGCTGGTTTTACATTTTCTATTTTTTTGTGTGCCTGTTTGTCTTTCTTTAAACTCTTCTGTCCATTATTTTATAGTCGTAAACGAAGGAGCAGACTTTCTTCCCAGGATGGAATCTAGCTCGAGTTTATTATCGATTGGACTGAGACCTTTCAACTAAAGTATTGAATTACATAACGGTGATCAAATTTTTCAGGTTTACAAATTCACTGAGATCGTTTCTTTTTCATGGCAGCAAAAAAATACTAAGCAACGTGACGCCTTGAAATTTAAAACTTATGTTTTATAATGTTGCCACCTTCCGCCAAAGTAAGTTTTGGTTCAAACTACTGCCGCCATCTATACCTCAGGTCGGCCAATTTTACGCCTGCCTTCGTAAACTTTGCCTACTGTAGGATGTTTTTTTATCATTATTAGTATTTATTTAACTTGTCCACATTTGCTAAATTCTTAAAAATTTAATTCATAATAACTTAGCCCTTCATTAGTCCCAATCTTTATCAATTGAGATTAGTCCGCAATGTATCATATTGATATTAATAAAGAATAACAAAGAAAAAGTCGCATTTGAAAACAATTTCTTCACTTTTTATTGCACAAACATAAAAACAATATTGAATTCAAAGTTATTAAAAAACAAAATAAAATTTAAATATAAAATTGCAGTAAAAATAATTTTTTATCAACAAATAGCTTAAAATTTTTGAACAAAAAAAAAGTGTGAACATTAAAGAAACCAAAAAATGAAGCGAAAATATTAAGATACACGAAGTTTAAAAAAATGTCATCTAAAGCTTAGTGCTCTGTTCAAATTTGTGAAAAATGTTGAGCAGCATCGATTATTTCACTTTGAAATTTTGACATTTAAAATGTGGTGTTGACGGCTAAAATAAGTTGTCTCTTCTCTTCTCCACTTCACTAAATTTTTCTTTTTCACTATTTGTTATTTTTATTTATGTGTATTTAATTCTATCAATTTATTTTTATTTAGTATTTTATGTCCATGTGTATTTAGATCAGCTGTGAAAATTGCGTATGAAATAAAGGCCATTTCATGGCGAAATAAACAGGTGGCATTACTACAATGCTCTAGCATTGTTCTACCTAACTTATGTCAGTTTTGTTTATATTAGAGATGGGCATCGCTCCGTGATTAGCGTGAGTCATCGTAATTAATTTTTTGTTTCAATTACGTGAGCGTGCATGAACGCGAGTACAAAGAAATTGAGCGTGCATAAGTAGAATTTTGACGTGATTGCTTTGTGATTTTTTTATTGTTATTTTTTCGTATACTTTTTTAATTAATATTTCTACATAATTACTTAAATTGTTTTAAGTTTATGTTGAAAGGAATTTTTTGGCTCAAGTCCAAATCTTACTTTACTCATTTCCTTGTTAATTTTAGATTTTTTTTTGATAACCTAAAATTATTTTGATTAAGAAAGTATTATTGGAACAGTCTATTCATCAGACTAGCAGAATGGTTCAGTGATAATAATATTGTTTTATTTATTAAAAATTTTTTTTCGAGAATATTTCGTGAGTGTGAGTTTTCGTGATTGTGCGTAACTTTTTTGCCTACTCACGTGAGCATGCATGAACGGGAGTCAAAAATATAAGGACGTGCATGATCAAAACTTTTTACCGTGAGCGTGAGTGAGAAATCGCTGACGATCCCATCTCTAGTTTATATTTACAAAATGTCCAAGCTTTTGTTTGTTCAATTTGTGTTTATTTTTTCATTACAATTTTTAATAATTTCTTATAGGTATGTACTTATAAATTTGTGTTTGTTTTGAGAGTGCCACTACCTTGTATATAGACCGCAATACTTGCAAAGTAATCCACACGTCCTTGTCTTGCTCATTTGCAGCGTCCAAAAAATTCAATGGTTTCTGTTAACTTATTTTATTTAATTTTCAATAATTTTTGACAAGTTGTATTGTTGTAGTTGTAGCCGTAATAATGCCACCTGTTTATTTTATCCTTGGCCATTTGCTTTATTTCACAGCTTTGATGAAATGTTGCCAGAAACATTTCATATGTTTTTCCACAAAAAAACACTGTACTACCCGATCAACCATTTTTCACGAATTTTCCACACATATTTTTTATACATGCATTTTGACAGCATTCCGCGTGGAAAACTTAATGGGGAAAATTTACAATATACAAACTTTTGCTTGTATCAACCAAATCAAATGCGACTAACGAAGGGTCGCCAGGATATTATTTAAAAGTAATATGTAGTACGTTTACAATAAAAATTATTAGTTTCATTTGGTTTTATTTACATTTCTCTTCCAACACACACACACAAAGATTTTCCGCTTCTTCTTCTTCTTTTTCTTTTATTATCTTAACATTCAGGCCGTTAGACCAACTTCCGGTAAACATGTTAAGCCGACCAATGGCGCTGGCGCTGGCGTTGCAGTTAACCCATCTAAATAACAGTTTAATGCACTACAACAACTATTAAGTAGATAAACGTTTATTATTTCTACTTTTCTATTACATTCACTCATACAATTAACATCTCTTTTGGCGCTTCTTCAAATAGATACTTTAATAAAGCCTGATTAATATGTACTCGTAGTTTTTAAAATTAATTGTGGTTTTAAAAAGCATTACAAAGTTAAAAGGAAAACAGATATAAATAAACAATTAAGACGGACGGATAAATAACAGCGAAAGACAGACAGACAGACAGACAGACAGACAGACAGACAGATAGACAGCTTAATACCCGATTGCAGCAGAATTACTGCAGTATTGCTTTCAATCAAAAGGTGTTGCCCGCTTGAAGCATGAATGAATGAATGACTGAACGAATAAAGAAATGAGAACTTTATTGTTTGAATTGTCAATGAATGAGTTGGTTGCAGAAAAAGAGAATTTGTCTTGTTTTCAAAACCCACTTTAACAGGAAAAGGGAAATTGTTTATTTTTCCATAATTTTTTATTTTTCTTGTTTATAAGAACCTCTTTAATAAAAAAACATGTTTTAGGTAATTGTGTTTGGTAAGTGTGTGTGTGTGTGTGTGCTCTTTAAGTGACTTGCAGTGAAAACGGAAGCTTCATTCAACAAAAGCATTTGAATAGCAAAATAAGGTTAAAAGTTCAAAACAAGGCAAAATAATATAAAGGCATTTGCACGGCTGATTAAAAAAGAATTTCACTTAAATGCCGACTATTTTTATTTCAATATTTTGGATTTTCTTCTTCTTTTCTAAATAGATCGGTCCCTGAAGGAAGGCATGGTGTTAAGTGTATCCATGTCAGTATTTTTGTCTATAATTACGGTGATTTCATTCAAATTTAGCAAAACTGATGCGATAAAAATCTTCAAAAGATTAAAAAAAATTAAGTTGTTAGTATTAAACAATCCGTAAAAGGTTTCAAAAGTCATAAAACTTTTGCAATTAAGATGGATAAACTAATGAATGAAAAATAAAAACCCAAAAATTAGTCTGTGTTTAATTGTTGCCAAGTTTAAAAAAAAAAATAATAATAATAATAACAGCGATAATAAAACCAACAAAACCTTCAATGAAAAAAAGTAACAAACAAACAACCAAAACCGCTTATTACACTCGGTTATTAAATAATTTTGTAACGCTCTTATAAGGAGCAACTATAAAATTGTATTTAAGTTTTATTGACATTTCAACTTTTGGGCACATGAAAAAAAAAACAGAAAAAGTGTCGGCAGTCATTCATTACCAACATGTTTTGTTGTTGGCTGACATTGTAATTAAAATATTAGCAACAACAAAACTGTTTTAAGAAGTTAAGGAATTTTTATTTTTATGAAGACAAGTGTTGAAAAATATTTTTTTTTATAATTGTTTTTATTTTTATTTTATTATTAATAAAACCTCATATTAGTATTCATTTTTTATCTAAAAATACTAACATTTATAATCTTATGTTCAAGGCTGTTGTTAAACATTCCGTGGATTTTTTAAAATCTATTTTTATAAATGTCAAAATATTTAGTAAATTTGCTCTTTACTTTTAATTCTTCAAACATGTTTTCGAACGAAATATTTATAGAAAATCAAAATATTTAATTGTTATTTCTACAAATAAATTGATTCAAGAACGCTGTTGTGGTTTTCATTATTGTAAATTAAAGAATTTCAGAATACATGTTGATTTATTAACATTGACTTTGTTGGAAAATAAATAGGATTTTTTTTATTCGATGTTGAATTAAAAAAATTTTATATTAATTAAGGTACTGAGCCTGAGGCCCAGTAGCCATGGCCTTTCCTTTACACATTAGTCTACATTTTGTAATTATTTTCTAATGATACAAATAAATAAATAATTAAGGTAATCTTTTCTTAAAGGTGTTTTTAGAATTATTATTTTGGTTAAAAGTGCAAAAGGGTACCTTTTTAAAAATTACTGTTTGTAGAAGGTACTTTTTCAATGAGTTTTTCTAAGGCAACTTTTTGCAAAGTACTATTTGGAAATGGCACTTTTTCCAAGATGTATTTATTAGGTGCCTTTTCAAAAAGTACTGCTTGGAGATGGTACCTTTTTAAAAAGGTATTTCTTCTTAAAACTTAATTTTTTCGAAAGACAAGGTTTCAGAGAAGAGAGCACCTTTTTTAAAGGATATGTACTTATTATAAAAGATACTCTCTTAAAAAGATTCTTTTATAAGAATTTTCATTTTAAGAACACACTTTCTAAAAAAGTACTTGTTTAAAGATACTTTTTATAGAAGATTCTCTTTTTAAAAAGGTACAGTTTTTAAAAAATTATTTTGGAAAATTGTTATTTTGTAAAAAGTTATTGTTTTAAAAAGACAAATTTCCAAAACAATACTCTTTGTAAAGTACTTTTTTAATTAAATTTCAAGAAAGTAATTTTTATAAAAATAATGTTTTTTTATAAAAAGTATTTTTTATTAAAGATACTCTTTTATAAGATACTCTTTTTAAAGAGGTATTTTCTTTATATGTGATATTTTTACAAACTGCAATTTTGAAAAAAGTTACTTATTTAAAAAGACGAATTTTAAAATTTTCACTGTTTTTATAGGACATGTAGTTTTTTTTAAGTTACTCTTTTGAAAGGAACTGTTTTTAAGAAGGTTTTTTTCATAAAGGTATTTTTTTACAGGAAACTTTTTTTAAGGACATTTATTTTTAAAAATAGTACTCCTTTAAAAATATCTAATTATAAAAATATTCTTTTACTTTTTATAAAACGTAGTTATTTTTAATATCCTCCTCTTTTTAAAACTGCATTTTTTTAAGAGGTACTTTTTTTTTAATTTAATTTTTACAAGTTAATGTTTTTAAAGGAAAAGTTTTTGTTAAGAATTTTTAAAGTTTCTTTAAAGTAAATAACTTTTTTGAAAGAAGGTGCGATTTAGGAAAGAACCTTTTTAAAAAAGTACATTTTAAAAAAGGTACTTATTTTAAAAAGTTACTTATTTTTAAAATGTACTTATTTTTAAAAGGTACTTATTTTTAAAAGGTAATTATTTTTAAAAGATACTTATTTTTAAAAGGTGCTGATTTTTCAAAGGTACTTTTTTAATGTACTTTTTAAAAAGGTACTTTTTTACAAAAGTAATTTTTTTTAAATGGCAGTATTTTTAAAATTATAAATTTTTTTAAATGTATTTAAAAGTATCTTGTTTGAAAGTACATTTAAAAAAGTACCTTTTAAAAATAAGTACCTCTTTTAAAATATACTGTTTTAAAAAGGTCCTTTGTTAAAAAGTTACTTAAAAATTTTTCTTTTTGAAAATGGTATTTATCTAAAAAAAATTATTTTTTTTTAAATTGCTTTTTTCCAAAACGTGCTATTTTAAAGAAGTAGATTTTTAGAAAAGAGTATTTTTGAAGAAAATACCTATTTAATTTACTTTGTTTTTATATCGCATCGTTTAAAATAATTGGCTAATAAAAAGCAAATATAAAAAAGGGCCTTTTAAAAAAATACAATTTTAAAAAGACGAGCACAGTAAAATTACCTTTTTAACAAGATTATTTTTTGTAAAAAGTAAAAGAAATTTCTTATACTAGTAATAAGATATTTTTAAAAGCGTACCTTTTTAAAAAGTACATTTTCTTCAAAAAAAAGTATAATTTAAAAAAATATACTTTTTATGAAATGGTAATTTTTGTGAGTGCAATTTTCTGAAAAGGTGTTTTTTAAAACTGTCTTTTTTGTAAATAAGTAATTTTTTAAAGGGTATTTGTTCAAAAATGTACTTTTTTACCGGACAATTTTTAAAAAATTTATGTATCAAAAAGATAACCTTTTCAAAAATTTTAAAAGAAAGTATTGCTAGCAAAAGTGTCCCATTGAAACTCTATTGTTTAACAAAATCCTTTTTAAAGCCCTTTTTACCTTCTACCAAACATTCAGCTGTCATCTTCTTTAAGGGCAAGAAAGAGACTACAGAAGATTTATGTCTAGCATAAGTTTTTTAACTTTTTTGTTTTGCAATCATAAATAACAGCAACATAACAAACAATAAACAATAAAACTACATTAGACAAAAAAAAAACTAAAAACAATGAAAATATTTAACGGTCGGTTATAATATTTTTATTTATGACTCGAGTATTTTGTACTAGAAAAGTTTCTCAGGCGTAACAAACAACAAATAATGCAATTACTTGTGGAAAAATGTTTAATAATTGTAAATATTTTGCAGTTTTTAGTTTTAGTAACTTTTTTTATGAGTTCTACTACAAAAAGATGGAAATATTAAATGCATGTGCGAGTGAGTACTTTTATTAAAGCAAAAATAAACTCTGCAATGGTGGTAATTCCAACAAAGTATTTTCAACCACAATGACTGCTTACTTGACTTTGACCGTTTCATACATTTTTGTGGTCATGGTGAAATTTTTACAGTTTTTTTTATTCAGAGATGCAAAAATATACTAGAAATAAGTGAAGATAGAAAAATTATGGCAGGATGTGCTATAAAATCAAGATAGAAAAAACCAAGAGGCAAAGAAAATTTTTTTAAGGAAAATATAAATTAAATAAAAGAAAAATATAATTGTTTTTTATTATATGACATTAAAATAAGATAAGTTTCTTATTGCAGCTGTGTTAAAGGGTGTTTTCTAAGTTGAGCAACATTATTTTTTTTTTACTTAAGACTGTTGCTTTTTATTTAAGTATTAATTTTTTATTATCATTTTTATCATTTTATTATCATTTCATGCGAAATGCTCTTGAATTCTATATGAAAAAATTCATATGGGAATAATTATGATATAATGTTGCACAGATTATAAAGTGCTCATGTGGCGAAAAGTATTCGAAATGTAACTGGCAACATTATAGAAATTTTTTTTATTAAATCTGAAAGTTTTTGCAGTAAATTTGGTCGTTTGATAAAATAAAGATGGCTCAAGGTTCATACAAAATAGAATTTAATAATTTTTATAGCGAATTCATATTATTTCATGCGAAATGCTGCTAAATTCTATGTGAAAATATTAACATGAAGTAATGTTGCAGAAGTTGTACTCAGATCTTGTTGTGAAAAACAAATGATATGTATCTAGCAACATTTTTTTCACACTGTGAAATAATTGTACAATTCACAACCTATTTTAAGTGTTATATGTTGTATAATTGCTTTCGTAAATATTTTTTACAAACATGTTTATCTGGATATTCAAAACAACAATTATACAACACACAACTCCTACAATAAGTTGTGAATTCGACAAAGTATGATTTGTATTTATTTCGCGCATATTTTCTACATAGTTTTTGAGCACCGAGTATCGTGGAAAATCTTGCGCAGGAAGTCCCATAAAAAAGTTCTTTTGTTGCAGCGCAAAAAACGTTTCGTGTTAATTTGCGCCCACTTTATTTGAAATGGAAGGCAGAAAAATTCAACTAAAACCTCTTGGTTATCTTTCAATTTCTTTTTATTTATATTAAATTTATATGTAATTTTTCATGTCAAAAACATCCAATGAAATAATAAATGTTGCTCAACATGTTTCACAAATTCGAACAGAGTGCCAAGCTTTAAGGCCGAGACACATAGAATACGTCGTACTTATACGTTGATTTTTTCAACGAAATGTTTCATTAACATATACAATTCGGTCATGCTACTAATAATGTGGTATGCAACATTACCGCCGCATGTTGCTAAGCACATTATAATTAAACCAAAAATTTTAGTTTTTAATAAAAAAAAAAATTCATTAATAATTCAGCAACATGTTTACAAAAAATGTCAAACAAGTCCTCTGTCAATATTTTGCAAAAAAATAATATTCCTCTGTGTTTCATTTATAGTTTTTTTAAACTCTGCTAACAAATTTGACTTCTTACTGTTACATGTTGCTAAGCATACTAAGTAAGATCTTATTCAGTATAGCCCACTTTGTACAAATAACCTTAAGCACTAGCTTAAGTCGTTGCTACAAAGAAAAGCTGCAAAACATTGCAAAAAGTATTTATTTGTTTACTCGTTCTACAAGCTCATAAAAAATCTTTAATTATTTTAGTGAACTTGTGCTTAAAATATTTGTTTCTTTTATTGCACTCCCGCAACATTAATGTTGCGATGCAGGTGCATATATAATGAGGAACTGCACAGTCTACAAATAATGAAAATTATTTTACAATTGTGCTTTACAGTATATGTTTATCGCAACATTAATGTTGCAGAAGTGTTCAACATGAAACAAATGTTTAAAAACAAGTATTCTTATTAATAATATTTTCCCCCAAAAGTGCTTTCCAGTACAGATTTATCGCTGCATTGCTGTTGTGTAATACAGCCCTGCACAAGGCTTCTTGATTGTTTTTTTAATATATATATTTTTTTTTTTTTTTCAAATAGTTACTTTCGCAACAATAATGTTGCAATGAAAATCTACGTGGAAATAGCGATAGCTAAAATATTTTTATGCAACTTATAGGAAGTAAAACTGATTTCTATCCATTCTTTAACTTCTAAAAATTATTAACCACTTTTGATTTCTAGTGTGTACATATTTGTTGCAACATTAGTGTTGCGAAAGTACTTGAATACAAAGCAATTGTCTTAAGCACACCATGAAGTTTCTTGAACGGTATTCTACATTCCAGTTGCTGTGGAAACTCCTTTTTAGTTTACGTGAAATAAGAACCTTTCATTTCATTCTTTGAAGACAAAAATGTTGCTCTAAAAGTTGCAAAATACATTTTACTTATTTTTTTTTCTAATATAAACAGGTTAGCATTTTCACAAATATTTTATATTTATTTATAATTCAGATTGACCTTGACAGCAGTTTGCACGAAATGTGAGACTGAGTAGCAACTTGTTGCTAATAAGCTAACAACCTACGAGTACTATATACAACATTAATACCGTTTTGATTGACGATTGCGGGCTAAAATCAGAAATCTTTGGAAAATATTCCACTAAAATATTTCAATATTTATTTTGAGTATTATTTCTGTGCGTTTTCCTTTTTTAATGATGTCAGCATTTTTATCATAAAACAAATTTCACTTAATATATTTGAGTTCTTCATTAAAAATGTATTTTATTTATCACAAGGTTCAAATTAATCTTGCCGACTTTCAGAACATACGAGTACATACTTGATAGCAAAATTTATATTAAAATGTTTTCTTTATTAACTTTAACTAATTTGTGATATTGCTAAAGATTTATGGACATTTAAGTGGAGTTTCTTTGAAAATAAAAACATTTTTAGTTGTTTAAAAATGTTTATTACAGACAAATTTATGTTGTCGGAAAAAAATTGTAAACAAACACTTGAACATTTAATGCACTAAAATAGTGTCAATGTCAAATGTTTTATTTTATGATAAGTTTTCGTTTTCATTTTGCTTTTTTCCCTTTTTAGGTCTGAAGTATTTAAAGGCATTATATTGATTAGGAAAACAAAATGTATATTTTTTTAATCACTGAAGCAGACTGTGCGTTAATTACAACCAGCTTTTGTTTTTGGTAATCTTTATCTATTGCACGGCTTGTTAAAAATAATGGAAAGTCTTTATCATTTTTTTTGTGTGTTTGTCTTTCTGGCAAGTGTGTAAGCAACTTGAAATAATTTACTTACAGTTGTTTGCTATAATTTGGTAACTTTGTGTTAACAAAGTTATTTTTACATGTCTTACAAAATAATAGGCAAACATGCAGTTAGAGAAGCAGTGTTGAAACAAAATGTAATTTAGAAAATGTAGAAACGAGATAAATAATAATATTAGTAATTTCCATATAAAAATTATCTTCGCAACATGTTTAAATAAAACTAGCAACAAAATTTATGCAACTTACAACTCATACAATACTTTTTGAATTGTAAAAATATAAGAACCTGACATAAAAAAATGTTGAGCACACACTTTTTCACAGTAAAAAGTTGGAAAATTATTATCATTGTGATTATTCTATAGACAGTAGTGCGCTCCTCAACATGCCTTGATCAAAAACCAATAATACAAGTTATCCATCACTCTTCTTGCGAAAACATGACATGTGATGAGTATGACTTCATCACAACAACTAAAAGAAGTTTCGTATTTCACAAAATAAAAGAAGAAAAACAATAAAAATTTTATTATTAACCATTTATTTATGTTCCATAAATTATTAACATACAATAAAAAAAATTAAAAATATTTTATTGGCATTTAATTTTAATGTGACTTACAGCTGCATATCAAATGATCAGTTCAAATAAAAGTTTAAAGTTTTTCTATGTTGAAAATAATACATTTGAAAACAGTTGAATAATGAAAATATGTTGAATGAAAGCGCAACACAAAAACAAAATCATTAGCAACAACTCGTAATAACAACAACATATTAAATAATTATAAAATAATAATTCAATAAATCATATAAAATCTTTAAGAGCTTTGAAGGTATAAACGACAATTAATTAAGCTTTAACAAGATAAAAACTGAATAAAATATAACTTGTTTTAATTGAGATTTTATCGATTCATATAAAAAAATATAAAAATATTTAAACATCAGAGCACTGCACAAGATATACTTTGTTTAAGTGCTTCAGACATTTATGTTTGTGCCAAATACTAATTTCGGGATAGAAATGTTGCTCCACTAGAAAATACAATTGAACATTTTTTTGTTCAACTTATGGAATGTGTAAAAATTTTCTACAAATCCTACAAGATTTTTTTACAGCGCTCTTCATTATTTCTTGAATGCAACATTAATGTTGCGAAAGTATTTGAAACAAAGCAAACGTCTTAATCATACTTTCAAGATATCTTCAGCAGGTCTCTATTAAATATACTAACGCAACTATTTTTACATTTTACATTTAACAATTAGCTCCAACTCTTGAAACATGTTAAACATGTTGCACGACTATGTAATCAAAAAATTTAAATCAATTAATTTATTTGTAAATGTAGAATTTTTCCAAAAATAAAAAAATTTCAATAGTGTTGTTTTCTAATTTACATTTAGATAAAAGAAAAAAATATGTTTAAATCCTATTAATATTTTTTGTGCCACACATTCAACTGGTGTGAAAACGGCCCACGCTTAAAATTTTCTGTACACTTGACTGTGATTTAAGATTTTGTTTGGTTAAACAACAATCTTACCAAAACGGCAAGTTAAGATGCCCAAATAAAGCCGAAGAAAATATCAATAATCTCAGTTAATGGCCAGCGGTTTGTAAATTAAAAAAATGTAAAAACAGTGTGACAAGATATAAAGGAAACGCAATAAATAATAAAAGCATGCACAAAATATCTTGAAATATTTGTTTTGTTTCATACATTTTCGCTGCAATAATGTTGCAAAGAATATACTTTAAAGCACTATCGAAAAAACATTTTTATTGAAGTTGTAGGGCATATTGTACAATTTGAAAAAAATTGTTTAACAATTGCGTCTTTTTGGAAATGCTCCTTGTAACATTACTGTGGCGAAAGTATTTAAAATAAACTGCATAAAATCCAATATACGCTAATGACCTGTACAAGCACACTAAAACATGTGTTTAAGTTATTTTTTGTTTTATTTCAAACACCATCGCAACAATAATGTTGCGATAAACATATAATAGAAAGTACTGAAAAAAAATTTTTATAAAACATGAATTATGCTGAACAAAAACTATTTTCTAATTGTTTTCTCTAGTATATCTTCGTCGCAACTTTGTTGTAGTTAAAGTATTTGATAAGAAAACAAATGCCTAAAGGACGAGCTTAGCTATAATTGTTCAGGGCTTTAAGCATGGTACTCTGTTCATCATTTCGTGCGAACTGCTGTCAAAAGTCCTATAAAAAAAATTCATGCGAAATAATTGCAAAATAATATGGCCGTTAATAATATAATCTGTTAATCTTGTGAAAACGTACGAAATGTTTCTGGCAGCATTATTTTTTCAACCACAAATGTTTCTGGCAACATATTTTCAACTGCGAAATAATGTAAGCACCACTTATTTCGTGCGGAATTGCAAACAACATATGATCAGATATTTCTGGGCGTTGTGGTTTTAATTTTAAGTTTGCTGCCCAGAAATAATTGAAATAATGGAAAATAATGTATAGTGGGTGCTTTTTGCAGAACGTGCGTCTTCAATGAGCTCCTCCGCAGCAGCTGCGATTTTCATTAATTGATACGTTGTAGTACAAACTCCTAAAATTATTTTGTTGTCCATTTTTTTTAATTTTTTTTAAATAAACACATCTTTTTGTTTTTATAAGAAAAACAATGTTGCTCATTTCAAGGCAATAAAACCGATAAATTTGTTATAAAAAGTGGTATTAACGCCACTGATCAGGTGGCAAAATTTTCAAACGAAATAATCAATGTTGCTCAACATTTTTCGCAAATTTGAACAGACTACTAGCTTTAGATTCCAAGTGTAACCTCAACATTAATCGAATGTTTACAGCAACATGTGTCTAATTGAAGCTTGGTAATATGATCAACTTAGTGACATGTGAAAAACAATATTAAAAAAATCAATATGGAATAAATATTTATGGAATAATGCTGCGGGTGGGTTTGTTACTGTGCATATATTGCGAAAAATATATGAAATATAGTTGTCAACATTCAGGCAACATTTTTTCAAGGTATGAAATAAAGCCAAGTAATCGGCTCAAGTATGCAAAAAAGGAAATGTTAAACAGCATTTATTGTTTCATTTGAATTTCATTAAAATTTCAAAATTATCATTAAATAATTTCACTTATAAATTATAAAAAAATACTGTTTTGTGTGAGTTTTTTTGCCTTTTGTTGTAAACAAAATGGGGACAACGTAATACAGAACGATTGTGCTACGGCATAAGCTTCCTATGGATACACGGCCTCCAAGAAGCTTCTACAAAATTTCACACGAAATAAATGCCGTCCATATTGTTTCACACTTTGAAGAAATGCTGCTAGAAACATTTCATATGTTTGTCACAATATGAACTGTGTTCAACTCCGGCAACATTAGTTCTTACAAATTTAATTTTATTTTTTGTTATATTCTAGAGCCCTGCACAAGCATAATTAAACATGTGCTTAAAACATTTGTTTCGTATGAAACACATCCGCAACATTACACAAAAAAATAACATTTTATTTCAACTTGTAGACCACAGATGAGACTGATTTTGGAAAAATGTTTATATGGAAATTACCAGTGACATTTCTACAACTTACAACTCATACAATACTTTGTGAATTGGGATATAGAATGTGACATCATATTTCGCATACAATTTTGTACAGACTACAATTTTAAACTATAAAATATGAGAGAACTTTGTTGTTGACTGTGTATCGTTCAAAAGCTGTTGCAGCAACCCAGCAACATATGATCCCTTTACCTGCCACTCTATTGTTCAATATTGACAAAAGCTCATAAACATGAAAATTCTAAATTATTTATTAATTTGATGTTTTTCCAATAAGAAAAAATAAAATTTAACTCTGTAAAACTTTTCGCATGAAATCAATCAATGTTGCTCTTTATATTTTACAGGCTCTAACAGAATGTCAGACTTTCATTGTAAATCCATAAACTATCTACGTGTATCATTAGAATAAAGCAACAGGCAGCAAAACTTAATTTACTATTGAGAATAATCCTATAAACATGTTGCTAAGGATTTTGTTGTCTTAAGGCTGGTGTTGTATTCAGTTTTCCACGCGGAAAGCTGTCAAAATGCATGTATAAAAAATATGTGTGGAAAATTCGTGAAAAAATGTTGCCCGGGTAGTACTGTGTTTTCTTGTGGAAAAACATATGAAATGTTTTTGACAACATTTTATCAAAGTTGTGAAATAAAGCAAATGGCCTTTATTTCATACAGAATTTCGACAGCTGATCTAAATACATATGGACATAAAATACTAATCTAAAACGAATTGATAGAAATAAATACATATAAATATAAATAATAAATGGCAAATATTTAAAAAGAAAAGTTTAGTGAAGTGGAGAAGAGAAGAGACAACTTATTTTAGCCGTCAACACCGCATTTTAAATGTCAAAATTTCCAATTGAAATAATCAATGTTGCTCAACATTTTTCACAAATTTGAACAGAGTACCAAGCTTTAGTTGAAGTTTTAGACACCTTAAGCGTGTGAACATGCTGTCAAATATTTTTTAACAATTATAGCAAGATAAATATTTGTTCAATTCACAATCCATTGTATGAGTTGTATAAAATTAATAGCTCCACATAAACATATTTCTGCACAAATGTTGGGGGTCGATTATGGTTGGCAACCAAACCTCAGTTGGATTGCTAGTTATTGAAAATGATATTACGCATGCCAACTAGCAATTAGAGTTGTCAATATCAGCTGGTATTTAATGTTTTTTTTCGAAACCACAGATTTTTAGTTGATGACTGGCAACGCAATAGAACTGTTGTTGCTATCCATAGTCGATCTATTAGAAATTTTGTAATTTCCAACAAAATTCGTTACGACATAAAATGACTATAATGAGCTGTGAACTGGGCAATTGCTAGAACATTTATGTCATTTGATAAACTTTACTCTGTAATGGAAGGAGTTTCTAAAATTCCAATTCCAATGGGTGCATCGTCAACTGCGAGTGTTGTTTAATTAACTTAACAGTGACAACAGATATTTTTTTATTGTTATTTAAAGATGCTATTACAAAAAGATGCCAAATATTTGTGTGATCTTATCAGCCGCACACTGAAGAAAACAAGCGAGCTGAAACGGATATTTGCTAAATTTTGGCCAGTGGTCAGGTGCAAACTTAAACAGAGTTTCGCTTTGATTTTTAGTTGATTATTCACATCTACAGCATCATTTAAATTTTAATGACAAGAAAAAAAATGCTTTAATCTCCTCTTGGGTTTTTTGGGGGGGCTTTTTAAATAAATACAAGTGTATCTAGCGGCGTATACCGCGTATTGGCTTTAATAAATATTATATTTTTGTATATTGGTTGTTTTCAATCAACTTTTTATTTTATTTTTTTTTCAAAAAAACCACAAACTTTCTCTTTAAAAAAACTACAAGTAGAAAAAGATTACAAACAAATCAACAAAAATGTGTACGTCTGAATGGAGTTTTTATTTTTATTTTTCTTCTTCTTATTTTGCTTTATTTTAGTTTTCTTTGGTTTGTAACATTTAGTTTTTTACGTTATCTTACAAGTAAAACAAGTTATTTAAGATAAATCATAGAGCGATTGCTAGTCTTGACGAGACTTTGTGAACAAATTTTCCAGCATTATTTGGTGAAAAAAGCCAAACAGCAGCCAAACAAAAACCTGTAAAACATATTGGTGTTTTAAGGAAAATTTTTTATAGAAAAATAGTTTCGAATTAATGATTCTTTTAATTTTTAATTATTATGAAATATTTTTAAATTATTTTTTAAATAGTTCGCAATAGTCTTAGTTGAATAATTTTAGTAAATAATGACTTTTTAATTAAATGTTAATAACAAGTTTAACGTTTAATGTCTGCTCATATTTTTGAAAAATGTTGAGCAACATTGATGCTTTCATATTGCGAAATTTGCCGTTTAACCAATCCCTTGAAAGTCTGCTATTAAAGCACACGTGAAACAAATGACGCTCATATTATTTCGCATGCTGATCTGAAATGTTGCAGATACATTTCACAATGAACTGACTTCTACTCCTGCAACATTTTTTCATAAACAATTCACGGTAATTTTTCGTATATGTATTTTTGCAGCATTCTGCATGAAATGTAAAACAGAATACCAATCTTAAGATCGAAATAGTTTGAAGTAGCAAACTGCTGGCTGAAGAAATTTTTTAAATTAAATTAATTTGCCTCCTCGAAAAGCTTTCTTTTCAGGAATACAAATTGCAAAGCCTTTTTGGCTTGCTTGCAGAAATACTCGAAAACTTTGGCGGGAATCGAAGTCTCGATCCCCACTTGGACAGGCCGTTGCGGAAGCATGTTGCAAAAGCAAATTCAAGACGCATGTAAAAAATTTGCATAAAAAATTTAATAATGTCTGCTACTATGCAGAGCTCTGCACGAGCATACTTAATTAAAAAAGTTTTTAAAACATTTGTTTCGTTTAAAACACTTCTGCAACATTAATGTTGCAAAGCACACATAAAGAAAATCAGTACTAATAAAAAATTTTGTTTCAACTTGTAGGACATAGACGAGGCTCTCTCTGCACAGTCCATAATAAAAAAAATAATATTTTCCAATTGTGCTTCTCAGTATATGTGCATTGCAACATTAATGTTGCGGAAGTGTGATTCAAACGAAACAAATGTGTTAAATACATGTTTAAGTATTCTTGTGCAGACTTCTGGTACCATATTCAACATTTTGAACGAACTGACTTAATCAAGTGTTTGTTTTGCTTCAAATAGTTTCGCAACAGTAGTTTTGTGATGAACTAGAAACCACAATTGAAGAATTATTAATTGTACTCATAGAAGGTGTAGAAATCTTCTTCACGTCCTACAAGTTCAATAATGCTTTCCATTGTATATGCGTAAATGTTTCCCACATTATTACAGTTGCGAAAGTGTTTTAAATTTTTAAACACATCATCATCATGTTTGTTATATGACAACAACATGTTTTTGCTGGTGTAACTTTCATAATAAAGCCTGATATTTTATTCATGTTTGTCAAAAATTATTGAGCAGCATTGATTATTCATTGATAGTTCAGAAGTATTTCATTTCATATTTTTCTTAGGGATTTCTATAAATTTTCACAGGAAATATTAAACAGAACGCCAGGATTGATTGAAACTAACATTCTGAGGAAACAAAACTACGTCGTCGCCTAAAATGAACACTTTTTTTATTCCCTCCAAAGACATCCGTATTTATTTTTATCAGAAACATTTTCTGACATCACAAAAATAATTTTTTTTTTCAAAAAGTTTTTTGTTGTTGTTGTGGGTTGAGCTGGACTGTATGCATCCAAATTATCAGTAGACCTCATAGCATACTCTTGAGAAGTTTCATTCAACCCACAACAAATAAAACTTTTTGAAATTGAATTCGAAGAATATCTCGAATAATAAATTTACTTAATAAATTTTTTATCTTGAAAAGAATTGTTGGATCAGTTTTTCAATTTTAAGAAATTTTTTGATAAATTCATAATATTTTATTAAAAAATTTATATATTTTTATTTATTTATTTTAAATTTATTAATCGAGATTACCTCGATATCTTCTTTCAAAGATTTTTGTCAACAAACAAAATTTTTTGAATATTTTTATTTATTTATTTTTTATATCTTTAGTTTTCCTGCAACATGTTGCTTTATCAAAATGATTTACTGCCTGTTTTTATAAAATGAAAACAAAATTGTGAGTGAGAATTAGTATTGAAAATAACAATAAAATAAGAAAAATTGTTTTTGTTTTCAATATAAATTCTCACTCACAATTTTGTTTTCATGTTATAAGAACAGGCATCTAGTAAGTTAAGCCTAGTACTCTGTTGAGCAACATTGATTACTTTGAGCAACATTGATCATTTCGTTGGAAAATTTTGACAACTAGCCAGTGGAGACAACACTACGATTTTGAGGAAAATTATCGGTTTTATTGCTTTGAAGTAAGCAACATTATTTTTCTTATGTTAATAAAAACCACATGTTTATATTCCAGTGTTTAGTTTAAAAAAAAGTGTAAACAAATGGACAACAAAATAATTTTAGGAGCTTGTGCTGCAACGTATCAATTAATGCAAATTACAGTTCCTGCGAAGGACCTTTTTTAAGACACAAAAAGCCTTACTCACCTTCATTTTATATTATATTTACAACAATATCCATTATTTTAATTATTTTTGTGCAACAAACTTAATGCCAAGTACAGACCTGCTGCTGTTTACAATTCTATACCAAATTAGTAGTGCTTATATTACTTCATAGTTGGAAAATATGTTGCCAGAAACATTTGTGGTTGTAAAAAAAATGTTGCCATTAACATTACGCACGTTTTCACAAAACGAACAGAGTACAACTTTAGCAATATTATTTTGAAATTATTTCGCATGAAATTTTTTATATGAACTTTTGGTAACTGTTCGCACGATATGATGAACAAAGTACCATGCTTTAAACCTGGTGCTACAAAAACTTATCGTATAACCAATGTCATCTATCCCTTGAAAAAAAAACTCACAATAATCCTTGAAAACTCCACGCGAAATCAGTGCCGCTCATGTTATTTCGCATGTTGACATAAAATGTTGCAGATACATTTAGTATGTTTTTTTTTTCAAAACGAGCAGATTTTTTTCATGAACAATTTCTTTATTTGCATTGTGACAGCATTCCGCATGAAATGTTGAGCAGAACACTAGACTTTTCAAGTAAATTTGTATGTGTCTAGTTGGATTTCGAATTTTATTTTTGACAATTATCAAGTTTGAAATTTACAAAACTAGAAATTGTTTGAAATGATTTTAGTAATTTTGTACAAGAACATAAATTACACCTTTTCTTTATTTTCATCGTATGACTCATTAATTTTGTAATTTCTCAAACTTATTTATGTTGCTTCACTTTTGTTTAATGATTTCGCTAGAAAATTCTTTCATTGAAATTTTGCTCCCTAAAGGCAGAAGCTTTCAAATGGAACTGTAATAACAGAACAGTCATCGTTACCAAAAACAAAATAAAGTACACAATTGTAATGTTAAATCTTAATTTGTTAATGTTCTAGAACACTTGTTTTGTTTAATTTTATTCTATTTATTTTTTCTTTCTACAACAAGTCCAACACATCAACCAGCAGCAATTTGTCTATTAATTCTATAGCAACAGCAATAAGTTGTGATGTACGATCACTTGAACATGTTTTATGATGTTTATTGTGTTATTTTTTTTTTTGTATTAGTATTTAATTTCATTGAGGTAAAGTCCGCTTTTGAAACCACAAAAACAGTTCGAAATCTTAACTCCTTCTACATCAATTTCAAAGCAACCGGCCGTAACCTCAGGAAACAACCACCCCAGAATAAAGAATAACAAATTAAATTTAAATTATATAATTACTTGTGTGTTTGTAAATTAAATACGTGTATATAATACTGTTTTCTTCATCCACAAGTGCCATCATACTTTATTGTTTTATAAAGCAAAGATCATATATTCACTGCTTATTATTTCTAACCTTTTTTTCTTTTTTCATTTTTTTTGTTCCTTGATTCTTTGATGATGAAAAGCAGGTAAAAGAACGAAAGTAAGCTGATGGCTGGTAGCTGATGGGCTGATGGAAAAACAGAAAACAGTAATAATTTGAAGTCAAGTAACCAAATGAAAATAAAGGTGTCTATTTTTCACGCTTTGTAGAAACTGCGGGTGTTTTGGTAATTCCCTTTTGTAATAAAAAGCAGAATTATTTGTATGGAAACAAATTTATGCATTTTAGTTTCTTTCATTTCATGGGGTTTCTTTATGAACAAATCAAAGAAGCGTGTAAAAATTAAATCATCTTATCGGTAACACGAACAGAAAAGAAGATACAGAAGAAGACATATTTTGTTGAAATTTATTTCTGAAACAAACAACAAGTGTTGTTAATTTTAATATTGTCCAAGAACAATAATACAATGACCTTTTAATTTCTTTATGGAAATACATTTATTTAACAAATATCTACCAACGTGAAAACAATAGAAAACAGTTAAGAATGAAATTCTTAAAAATAAAAAATTAATCTTTTGTCATTGTTATATTTTTTTCTTTTTAATTTAAATTTTACAATCAATTCTGTTAAAAATTATTTCTTAAGTCTGGTATCGTGTTCAGTTTTCCACGCGGAAAGCTGTCAAAATGCATGTATAAAAAATATGTGTGGAAAATTCGTAAAAAAATGTTGCCCGGATAGTACTGTGTTCTCTTGTGGAAAAACATATGAAATGTTTCTGGCAACATTTTATTAAAGCTGTGAAATAAAGCAAATGGCCTTTATTTCATACGGAATTTTGACTGCTGATCTAAATACATATTGACATAAAATACTAATCTAAAACGAATTGATAGAAATAAATACATATAAATAAAAATAATAAACGGCAAATAGTGAAAAAGAAAAGTTTAGCGAAGTGGAGAAGAGAAGAGACAACTTATTTTAGTCGTCAACACCACATTTTAAATATCAAAATTTCCAAGTGAAATAATCAATGTTGCTCTACATTTTTCATAAATTTGAATAGAGTACTAACTAAGCTTTACTAATGGCCTGCCCCAATTATATGTGCAATGGGCTTAAAGCTGTTGTTTTGTTTCAAATACCTTTGCAACATTAATGTTGCACTATTGACAAAGCAACTTATAAATCTCATATGTGTGAGGCAACATCGCTGTAGTTAAGCTAATCGCAAAGAAAACTATTAAATTTATTATTCAAGACTTGTCTGGATATTTAGCTACAAGCCCTCAACAAACAAAACTTTTTGAAACCCAATAACTACAGTTCGACCGAACGCTCGGATTCGGTGTCGGTGTCGGAGTTGTGTAAAAACTTACGTTCAGTTGATGTTAGACGTTCGGACATATTTTCACCGAAGAACAACTTTGTGCATATATATCTTACAAATTTAGGTCGGACTCGTTCAATCGATCGTTTTGGACGAAAAGCTTTGATCAAACCCATTTAAATTAAATGGGTTCTTTTATGAACGAGCGTCTGTACAAGTTGGACCCAAGTCTAATATCTTGTACACATATGTATATCATCAAATATACGCAAAAATTAAATCCTCTAAAATATTACAGCCCAAAATGTACAAAGTTGTCAAAATACAAATATTCTATGAATGTCAATTTTGGTTTTATTAAATTTAAAAAATCACACAAATGAAAAATGTTCCCATTCTATGAAAAGTTCAAGTTCGGGCTATCGTTTGGTCTGAAAAATTCACCGAAGCTCGGATTCGGTTGAAAAAAGTGCATTCGGTCGGAGACTACAAATAACTTAAATACGCCTTTAAATATGCTTGAGCAGGTCTTTATTTTTTACCAAAACCATTTTATATGTATCAAGGGAATAAACATAGTTAAAATAAAAAAAAATTTTAACTCATTTGTTAACTGTCTAAATATTGTGAAACATAAATTAAACATTAAAAAAAGGTTTTATTAAAAACTTTCATTAGCAATATGTTGCGTCAACATGCTATAGTAATGTCATTCAAGATAATGTTGGTTAAACAACTTCAAATTTTTAAATGAAATCGTATATTTTGAGAATTAAACTTTTATATTAGCAAAATGTTTGTTTTTAAATTTCCCATAAACAAAACTGGGTTCAATCAATATCGATTAAAACTTTCATAATATTTTAAATAAATTTTTGAGCCATATGGATTGCCATAATTTAGCTGTAAATTTTATTATATATAATTCGCTTTGACAACTTGTAAAATAAAGACCAGCAACATGCCTACAAGACATTTTGTAGAAGATGCTACAGAAACATGAACCCATCCCAAATTGCTGAAATATCGAAAACATGTTTACCACAATTCTACTCAACAAAAGTTTTCAATAACTTAATCCTGCTATTCGCTTTGAGTTTGTTAATTTTCTGAGCAACATTAATTATTTCATTTGAGAAATTGGGCATACACTGTTGTCTCTTTATTACTCCCTTCGAATTTGTCAACAAGGCTTGTTCGTTTGAAAAATTTTACTTGAAAAATTTATTTTTAATTAAATATATTCGCTTAAATGACCAATATATAACTTTATTAATTATATAGTTGAGGCTATTTAATGGTCAAATATTTTGTTTCCCAAAATAAAAGAACAAAAATTAAAGAATTTTTATTCCAATTTACCCAAAGCTTCATTTCTGTTTTTCAAACTACTTCTGTTTTTAATAGAAATCTGGCACAAATTTTTTCTTATTTAATAATTAAATTATTTAAGATTTGATAAACAGCAATAAAATTGAAAAATTATTAAAAAAATAAAGTTTTGCGTAAACTTTTATGTCTACAATTTTAAATAGAATAAACAGTCATCAACAATCAAAACGGAACGCTTGTGTGCTGCGGTACAACAGCTTATTTATAGCACTTCCTGCGGAAACTTTTGGAAGACACACGGCCCCTAAAAAATTGATACAAAACTTTACATGAAATAAATGCCGTTCATCATACTTTTTTCAATTTACAACATATTGTATGAGTTGTATGTTGCATGACTTTTGTTTGTCGAATAAGCATGTTTATCGGCAAATGTCAACAATGTTTTTACAACATGAAGATCCTACAAATATATCAAGCACACACGTAAAAGAAATATATACTACATACATATAAATGTCCTTAACAATTTAATAATTGCGACATTTATCTATTCAATTTACAACCTATTGTATGAGTCTTGTGCTACATAAATGTTGTTGAAAACTTCCACATAATAAACATTTTATATAGAAATTATTAATAACTGCTACAAATACAACTCAACTCATACAATAACTCATGAACAATCATTTTATAAATGTTTCTCAGTTTTTTAATTATTTGTTTATAAAATTTTACAGTATTTCGCATAAAATATTAAACAGAATACCAGGATTAACAACAGATATTCACTTAACTGTTTAGAAGAAAAAGTTTTTATTGCTTTCAAACATGCAACGTTATTTTACGAATGTAAACAAATCCCACAATTATCATCTTCATATGTTTTTTTTGTTGTTTGAAAAAATGTTGCTTGAATGTTGGCAGATACATTTTATGTAATTTACATTTTTTACTTATGTTCACATTTTTTTTTATTGGCATTTGATAATTTGATAATTATTGTAGACTGTCGTGTCCTTCATAAAACTGACAAAAATAATAATGCTGGCCAGTTGTGGAGAGGCCCCACTGTCTCGCGATCTCAAACAAGTTACTTTAAAATTATTATATTTATATTATTTCACAAAAATGTTTCCTGCCAAAAACATTTTCATTTTATATGTCGTTCACTTTATGAACAGAGTACAACTTCCGCAACATTATTCCATAAATATTTTTTACTACGCATTTTTATTTTTTTATTTGTAGCTTGTTAAATGCCAAGCATTTTTGCAGCAAAATATAACCGCAACATGTATCCAGAATATTCACAAGCAAAGTATATTTTATTAAATTGGATTTATTTGAAATTTATCTGAATTTTAAAATGTGCATACTTTTGAACTTAACACGAAATCTATTTTTGTAAAAATTAAATTTCTGAAATGCTTCATTACGATTATATTATAATTATAATTTAAGTGCAACGTTTAATTCGACAAACATTCTTATAATGCACCAACTTTAAGCTTAACTTGTTTGTTACGTAGTTTTTAGGGTTTTAATTCCAAAAATAAATTTTGTTTAAATTTAAATCGACAATTCTTGAAAGTAATTTTTCCAAATATTCTGTGTTGTGAGTCTTGGTATCCCTTTAACGACTGCTTGTTTTTCTGTTATTGACACTAATTTGTGTAAAAGCTGATTGGTGGAAGTCTTTCATGACTCTTTTTTATGCTTTAAAAATAAATTGTTATTGATTTCAAACCTTATTTTTGTGGAAGAGTTTTTTTAATTTTTTTCTTTATTATTTTTCTTGAGATATCTGCAAAAAGTTTGATTTTTTGTTGCATTTTATCACAATATTCACCTTTAAGTTGAACTTTAGTAACGAATTAATTTCAGCCATAATTATGGGAAAGAAACCCAAAATTATGCTGAATCAACGAAAGAGATTTTGTAACCCTTTTAAGTGGGTGTTTGCAATGTGTTTGATGTTTCATTGAACTCTATTAAAATAAAAAATTTTCTTTGATACACAGAATAGCAGAATATTCAATCTGTGCATATTTGGAAGAAAAGCCTTCATGGAAGTGTTATGAATGAATCTTTAAAAATTACACATCAGAGGGTCCCTCAAATAGATATTTTAAAAAGTAAAATTTTCAAAATATGTTCCTTTTTTATAAAACAAACAAAAATTTTTTAAACAAATTAAGTTGTTTATTTAAAAAAAAAAATTTTTTAATTTATTTTTCAATAAAATTTTAAAAAAATACCTTTTAAAAAAATACTATTTTTTTTTAAATCGGTAAAATTTACTTTTAAAAAATAAATTTTGCTTAATTTTGTATGTACATTCCTTTCGCAACTTCCTTTTAAAAAAATTAAAACCCGTTTTGAGATGGATTTTTTTTAAGTGTATAAAATTTTTTACAAAGAAACGATTTTAAAACAGTTTTCATATAAATATAATTTTTTCAGAACTATGTTTTTCTTTAAACCATTTAAAAAAGTAACTATGTATATAAAAAAATTACCTCTTGACAAAGAACCTTTTTAAACATGACTTTTTTATAATGTATATTATTCAATAAGACCCTTTTATAAAATCATTTTTTTTATTAAATTTTTATCAAAATATGTTTTAACTGAAGTATAATATGAAATATAATATTAAAAAAACAATAATTTAGAAATAGATAAAAAAAATACATTTAAAAGATGTACATTTTTAAAAAAGTACTTTTTTAAAAAGTTATATTTTCAAAATAGCATTTACGAATAAGGTAATATTTATTTTTTAATATTGTTGACCTTTCTTTGTTTTTTTGTAATTTTCCTTTTTATTGGGCTTTTAAGGTCATGATATAAAAATAAAAGATTATTTATTTAGTATATTTTATCCTACGTTTCGTTGGAAATTCCCAACTTTCTTAGGGATGTTTTTTATTTAATATTTAATTTTAATTTTGACTTATAATTAGCTCTTATAAAGTAGCTCTTTAGAAAAGTACCATTTCAAAAAAGTACTATTGAAAAAATAATATATTGTAAAAACGGCCTTTTACACGAAATAATTTTTAAAAAATTTACTTTAAAATAATATTTTAATAAAAGTATCGGCGCAAAATTCCTTTTTAATAAAGCACCTTTTTAATAAAAAGCTATTTGTCCTTAAAAGGATTTTTTTTAAATAAGTACTTAATATTTAAAAACAAGTACCTTTTTAACAAAGTATATTTTTAAAATTAGTATCTTTTTGAATTGAGAGTGTACGTTTAAAAAAAAGGATATTTTTAAAAAATCTATTTTTTTTACAAAAAGTACCTTTTTAAAAATTTTAAATTTTTCAAAAATGTACGTCTTTCAAAAAAGTATATTTAAAAATAAAGTATATTTAAAAAAATTACATTTAAAAAACCTGTATTTAAAAATAACATAACATTTTAAAAAAGTTCTTTTTTAAAAAAAACCTTTTTAATAAGAGCACCTTTTTAAAAAATTAAAATATTTTAATTTTTCAAAAGAGCATATTTTTATTTAAAATAAGTACATTATATAAATAAGTACCTTTTTAAAAAAAAAATACCTTTAAAGATGCGTACTTTTTTAACAAAAGATCCTCTTTGAACTAAGCACTTTTTTAAAATCAGTACATATGTGCCTTTTTAACAAAGTACCTTAAAAATTTTTTAAAAAAGTACTTTTTTAAAGAGAGTACCTTGCTAAAAAAAAGTTAAATTTTTATGAAAAGTACATTTTGAAACCAACTGACATTATTAAAAATATATTTTCAAAAACGGAAATTTTTGGAAAAAGTACCTTTTGCACATTTTTAGGCCACTGCCGGACTTAAGAACTTTTTTACACAAAACACACGGTAAGTGGTCCAGGTTTAAAAGTTTGCGAACATCTGGCTGAAGCTAATAATGTATTATTGCAAATCTTAAGAAATTTTTAAGCAAAGTGGAAAATAACAAACAAAATTTTTGATACAAACAAAATACATTTAAAACTGGTTTAAAATTAGTTCACTTTTGATTAAGACCTACACTTAAAGCGTTCGTTTTTTTTCTTTTTCCTTTTTTGTAATGGACTGTCTGCCCGTCTATTATATTGTCTATTTGGTTTTACAAAACAGACACAAATTAGCCATAAAATGGGGAATTTAAAGCCACAAATAAACAACAACAAAAATTAACAGGTGTTACAAATAACGAAATATTTACAAGTTGATCTTTTAGATAAATTCGCTTTGGCAAAAACAAAAACAAAAACAAAAATACTAAATTATTTCAGATTGTTATTAATATTTTCTTTGAAAATAAATGCAAAAAGGTGCGGTAAACTTTTAGACAAATTTCGAATGAAGAGAAATTTTAATGATCAATTGAAAGAAGAAAAAAAGAAACACAAGATTTGTTAATAAATTTTTTATTTTATGTTAAATTTTGGGGCAAAATTTTAATTTCATTTTAATATTTGAACTCATTGAAGTGAAAATGATTTGATCGATCGTTTAGAAAACTAAAATTGAATTGGGTTTTACTGTGTGTGTTCGTTCGTTCATTAAAATATGCAGGGAAAAATATAAAAGATTCACTTTCATTTTAGCGTAAAAATAATTTGAAATCAATAAAAAGATCGGTATCAGTATCAATAAAATCCTGATGCCTTTATTTTAGAAGACAAAAATAAACCTTTGAAAGACAAGAAAATTTATTAAAAGGACATTTTTTAAGCGTTTTAAGAAAAATATTCATAAGATCTTAAGACAAATCCATTTATAAGTTGTTTTCTATTCAAGAATCACTTTGAAAACACGCCCTGATGGCTGGTTGCCTATCTGCCTGTTTGTCTGTCTGTCTTTCTGTCTAATTTTGAGCATTTTTAATGTTCTTTGACCAAGAATATAAAAACTAAGATTAAATATTGCCTTTATGTTGTGTAAAGGGTGTCCCAAAATTAACACAAAATTTGAATTAAATAGAAAACAAAGTTTTTAGTTTATTCATATTTTTGAGATTTGAAATGATATGAAATCACGTTCTTCTGCCGTGTAACGCTTTATTTTTCAAATCCGTAAACTGTCAGCTGTCAAATTGTTTTTTTAGGCCTACTAACATTTTGCTGCAAAACTGGCGGAAAATTAAAAGCTTACGTTAATTTTGGCACACCCTTTATAAATAATATGTAGTAGGAAATATATTTTACTTATAATCTATATTTAAAGACGGTCGGTCCATCCAAACTTTAAACATTGTGATCAGTGTTGCCACGAACAAGAAGGTTTTTCAACCAAAAATTTTGCAAAAAATTAACGAAAAGAGGAAAGACGTAACTGAAATTCTAAATTTTTATTTGCTTATAACAAATTTATATATTAATATTACCTAAATTTTTTTAAATATTAGATTAATGAAAAATTATATATTAAAATAATAGAATTTTTAAAATTTTTGGCTCCTTCCGAATTCCGCATACTCTTTCTCAGCGATTTCCTTAATTTCTTTTTTTACTTTTCCCTGATTATTTTTTTTTTCAAAGATACAAACATTCTTATGTTCACTTGAACTTTAAATAGTTTCTTGAATTTTTATTTAAATTTTCAAAATATAATATTTTTTATATTTTTTCAGTATTTTAGCCCCGATTTCTGCGACTTGGTTTAAAGTTACCATAAATACGAGTATTTCTTCAATTCACAACATATTGCAGGAGTTGTAGGTTGCATAAATATTGCTCGTAATTTATATAAAAACTTTTGCTTAAAAGCATGTTTATGTGGAAATTGTCAACAACATTTATGCAACTTACAACTCATACAATTGAAAGGAATAGAATAATTATATTTATCTCAAAATACAATGTATTTAAACCATTCATAAAGTATTCTATTGCGTCATGTTTGTAATATTGCGTAAAATTTTACGACTGTCAAAAAATGTTGTTGATATCTTTCATATAAAAAATCTTATTGAAAGAATATTATCAGTATGTGATATTGCATTTTATAAGGAAAATGTAAAGATAATTAAAAATATATTAAATGAGAATAGTTTTCATAATCATTGCTTTGTAAATTAATAAAACAATATAGATACATATATAAAAAAGAAGTTCAGATGTTTCTTTGGAACCTAAAATGTATAAATCTTTAACATACGTAACTGAAATGTCGTGAAATATTAGAAAAATCTAGGATTTATGATAATACAAACTATAGAATTGCAAATAGGATGAATGAGACGATTATCAAATTATTCAGTAAGACAAAAGATAGAATAGAGACATTAGAGAAGTCTTATTTAGTTTACCAGATATCGTGTAGTGGTAAAGATAGAGAAAATTGTAGTAAAGTATATGTGGGTACAACTAAGGATAAATTGAAAACTAAATTATATGGTCATAGATCAGATCAGAAATACAGAAATAACATTTCCTCGCAAAAGACAGCGAGCAATTAATATGTGCACAGGCCCTTTTTGAGGAAAGGGAGAAATCTCCGGGGGAATTTTTATTCATAATTGGGCTGTTTGTGAATTGAATAATTATATTACTATAGAATACTATAAAGCAAACTAACTTTATATTGAGCAACTTCCTAAGCTGCAAATAAACAAATATTAGAAGTTGTTTGACTGCGTTTTTTGGATATTCCTGCAATTTCTTAGCAAGCTTACATTACAATAACGTTTTACGCTATTTTATTTTATTCACGATTGTAGCATTATTTATTTGTTTTCGAAAAAATTTTATCTTTTCAGGCTCTGAAAGTCTATTTTATTTTTAAGAATTATTTTAGAAGCCTCAACAAAAACGATCTTTGCTAACCAAATTATTAGTCAGGGTTGTCACAGAATCCAATGTTGTCGGAATTGGATCTGAAAAGGCGACAAAAAAATAATTTGTATGATGAATTTCAATGTTATGGGTTTTATGTTCACTCTAGAATTACAATATGATTTGAACATAAAACCGATAACATTGAAATTCATCACACAAAAGTATTTTTGTAGTTTTTTAAATCCAATTCCGACAGCATTGGATTCTGTGACAACCCCGAGTGTATTAAATTGCACTAAATTAAATTTAAAAATTTATTTCTACAGTTGAAATTTATAACGCCAAACAAATAATCAAACTGAAAAGAAAAGTACACATCGACACATTGAAAAAAAAATATACAAATTTGGTTATAAATAAGCAAAACGGCAACGCTGATCGTGGTGTATCTGTCCATCTATCCGCATTATAGTTTCAGCTGTCTGCTTTGCAGTCTCGTTTGAAAGACTTGATACGGTTGCAAAATGCTTTTTAATGGCTTCATTGCACGAGGCTGCCAGATTTTTAATTTGGTAACATGACAATTTATGGAATAATTGCCGATATTTTTTGGTTATTTTCATAGATTTTTTTGTATTTTAGCGTCTTTCCTTTTCACAAATGTAGGCTTTTTGTCAGCATTTGAAGCTATTTTAAGGAACGTTGAAATGAATAATGCATCACTTGGAAAATATCACTTAATAAATAGACTGCCGATTGAATGTTGATTATATAAGACACGTGAGCGGTTTTCAAGTGGTAGCGACCGGTTTTTTTCATATGAAAAGAACCCCACGCTTTTAGGCAAATGTTTGTTATAATCTGAGGGAAATTTTGTATCAACTGCTTTGAACGTATCCTTCCCTTAGCTTGATCACAAATCATACAGAGGTGGCAAACAGAGAACACTATAATATACTTTAACTGCATCTCACTTCTTACGCCGAAGCAGCTTTGCCAGAAGCTTCGAGAGGAATATCATCATTTGCCGAAAAAAAAATCTTATTTTATGGAAAAAAATCATCGTATACTATAAAAAATTTTTATGAAGAACTTTTACTAAAATACATAATATTTTAAATTATAGCAGGAACATTTTTTTATTTCTTAGGAATTTGTTTGCATATAAGATACCTTCGAGAGTGCTGTTGTGTAATCTATTTCCATATTTAGTTTAGTTTAAGTTGACTATTGAGAATATTTGTTCAACATTTGCTGAAGAAATGGGAACACATATTAATGTTGGTTTCTTTTCTAAAAAATGTAACATTTCTTTTACTTTTTATCATAAAAATTCCAATTCAAAGTTTTCTTAAGACAAAAATTTTGCCGTAAGTGATGATGCAATAATTTCTAATAAGCTCACTATTTCAAAAATCATTGCATCGCAAATTTTCAATAGAAAAGGCAAACTTTTTTTTAGAAAAGAAAACACCATAAGTTTTGAACAAATTTTGACAGGACCGGAAAAGTTAGAATTTTGTCAAGACGAGTTATTTTTGAAACTTTTGATCAAAATTCTTCACAGCTAAGATTATGAGAGTTGTAAAATAGGCATTAAATTTTATAAAACGGAGTTATCTAAGTTTTGAATAACCTTTTCATTAACTACATTTGGAAAATTTTGTATTAAACCGGTCAAGGAATTAACTTTTCTATTTATAATTTTCAAAGGGTCATGACTTGAGAGCTCTTTTAAAAACATTTCGTTAAAATCAAATCGTTTTAATATTTGTTTACATACATAACTCAATGAAAAATTCCACACAATTTTTAATAAACTCATTTGCAGTGAGTGAGCTTTGAATCACCAGATAGATTTCTTCGTTTGGATGTGTTTGTTACAGAGTAACAAGTGTAAAGCAATTAAAAGCAACCAACAACAAGCTGACACAACACTTAACTTCACTTTTTAGTACAATTACATTGAAAGTTGTACACACTTGAAGTAAGAAATCATAATTTCTATAAATTAGAAATCATAATTTAAGCAAAAAAAAAATCATCAAATCATATTTTAGTTAAAAAATCATCAAAAATATGATCAAATCATTAACAAAAATGAAATTAAAAGTTATTTGCATTTCCTGTAGGTTTAATTTTCACGTACATTTGAGAAGTATTTAATATGTGACAGGTTCCTTCCACGTAAAGTTCTTGAATTAGAGACGTTTTAGCGATCACTTGTGAAGCGGTCATGTGACTTATTTTGTAGCAAGTACTCTGCCCTCTAGGGTAATTAAAAAGATTGGACATGTATTGGACACTATTTTAAAGAACTTGACTTTTTTTATACGCTGATAGCTTAAATTATTAATTACCGAGTTGAAAGGCAATTTTTCACTGCCTAACGTTACAAACTTTAGACTAATAATAATCAGTTTTGAAAAAAAATTAACTTTGACGATTTTGGCGATTTTTTACTTCAAATTTGACAAAAAAGTTAAGAAATAATCAGGCAACCCTGTCATGGTCTCTAAATTAATGTTGAAACATAAAACGAATTGAGGCAAAGAAAACTTTTGTGAAAATAAAACAAGTAATAGAGCCAATGTGCACTTTAACGCCTTGTTGTTGTTGCCTTCTTTATCCTTGTTTAATCTAATTTTTAGAAAAGGAAATGGATCCTGTTGTTGTATTAATAAAGTGCTAAATTGAATAACTTGAATAGTTGTTGTAATGATAAAAAGAAAATAAATAACAGTTTATATACAAATGATAATAAATAACTGGAATAAAAATGTTGTTATATTTCCATATAAACAATGTTTCTAAGCAAATGTTTCTGTTATAATTTAACAACAACATTTATACAACTTACAACTCATACAGTAGATTGTAAATTGGATAAATGTTTAAATAAAATATTTTATTTTCACATATAATAGATGATAATCAATGAGTATCTCCCTCTCTCTCTCTCTCTCTCTATCTATCTCTGTCTCTTTCTCCCTCTCTTTGTTGCCTGTTTTTGCAACCAGCATCTTCAATATTCAATCCAAATGATTAATAATCAATAAAATTTAACTGCAAACGAATTTCTTGCTGGTGTCAGTTATTTCTTGGGAAAATAATTTCTTCGGCTTCGTATCGCTGCCAGAAATCTTTGTGCAATTTTCGTAATGTTTTCCTAATCAGCACTTCCTGTATGCTAAACGACAAACCGACAAACAGACATAATGGGAATTATCATCACTGTATGTGCAACATGTTGGCAATTTAAATGCTTTGCCGATAGTGCTGCTGTTGAATGCCACAAAAAGGGTTTGCAAACAATCCGCTAGAATGGCAACAACAACCTGTGTCTAATTTACATCTTCAACATAAACATTATTTAGTTGAACGTTTGGGTTTTTTTGTTGCTTTTGCAACAAATGTTTTGCTGCCGCAACATCTTATTCCTCGTTGTGATCTCTCGCACTCTCGTGTTGTTTTCTTTTATTTATTTTTATTTTTTCTGCGAAAATAATGCGTTTTCGCTATAACGCTCAATAAAAATAATTGGTAATTTAAAAGCAATTTATGAGCCGCGTCATTTGCAATTGCAGGTTTTTGAAGAGCCAACAAAGTCAAGTGGAGTTTGTTTTCCTTTTGTTTGTTTGTTTTTTTCACTTTTTTTCCTTTTGCTTTTGTGAATGTGTATTTTTTTATTTATTTATTTATTTGTTGCTTACTAGTGTCGAAGAGTAGATGTTACAACCACTCCAATGCATCCATCTACTACGTGCAACTTGTTGCATACTGCTTATAAAAAGCAACAAGCTAGTTTGTTTAGTTGTTTTTGTGTTTGTATTTGTTTTTGTGAAAGCTAACATGTTTTAAATGTTGTAGATGTCTGTCTGTCCATCGGTCCGTCTGTCCGTTTGTTGGCTGCTTATTCACTTGTTGCAACAGCTACTTGTTGTTTGTTTGTTTGTTTGTTTTTTTTTACTCAATTGCAAATGCTTTCATTAATGCATTTCTGTTTCTGTATTCAAAATATATTTTCTTTGTTGTTCATTTGTTTCAGCAAATGAATTAAAATGCAAAAAATGCTAATTTCTACACAATTTTTTCACTCGCGCTTTTACTTGACAAATGTCTCTTAAAGATTTGTTTGTCTTGGCAAACAGTTCAGCTTTTCGCTTTACTTTTTAGCTCATTATTTTTTTATTTTTTTTTTGTGGACAACACTGATAATTATTATTAATAGTTTACAAATGTTTTTTAATATTTGTGTGAAATTTGTGATGCCACAAATTTCTTTATTGTAACACATGGAATTTGGCAACTGTTTGGAAGCTGTTTACAAGAGAAACCGAAAAGTTTAAAATTGAAATTGTTGGCAAGAAAAAAGGAAAATATATGAAGGGAAAATTACTTGATGTATTGTTGATGATAAGAGAAATTAATGTATGTATGCAAAAATATATGAATAATTATAAAATTGTATGTATTAGATTTGTATTAGAGCCCTGCAGAAGATATCTTGATGTTCCAATGTTTCAAATACTTTTGCTACAAAACTGTTGCAGCGGACATAAATTATAAATTGTACTTTACTTTGTACTGGTGGAGCCCCGTAGACTAGTAGATAGCGTACTAGACTAGTAGTCGAGGGGTCGCAGGTTCGAATCCTGTCTAGACCCTGGGTGTTTCTGCAGAAAAGCCAAAATGGCTTCGCGGTTTGTGTTTGTTCTTTAAAAAAAAAGTAGATGTTCTTCCACTCAGGTTACAAAATTATTTGAAATAAAGGTATTTGAAGGACATCATCAAGAGATCCTGTGCCGGTGTCTAATTTGAATGCATAATTTTTTTTATATATTTTATATATATTTTTTATAGAATTTTAGTTTTTCTTAAGCCTGTTATTTCGTTCAATATTTCATGAGAAATGTTATTGAATTCTGTATGAAAAAATATGATAATAACTAAAATTAAATACAGTAGAATCTCGAAAAAGTTGACTTGGGTAAAAATTAATCGCTCGGTTGAGTTAATCGGACTTCAACGTCCACGTACCGCTCTACTACATTTTTTTTGTATTGAATTTTGCATTTTTTGCAGCGCTTTTGCAGTGCATGGATCAAAATCCAAATAAGATTAGGATGTCGAACTAAATTGTTGTGCAACATTGTCGCACAAGAAAACGCTCCGATTGAAAATATATATTTTTTTCTTTTGATTTAGGACCCCTACATATGTAATTTATTACACTGGAAGTAGAAAAATAGTTTATGAGAATTAGAGGGATAGAGGGAGTAGTATTTGTGGACATTCGACGGGAGTTCATTCCACATACGAACTCTGCTACTACAAAACGAATATTCTCTGAAATGCATGGTACGATTCACTGGCCAATCGACCACAAATGAATGGGCTGTTAATGAGAAATGTCTGGCACGCTAAAAAGTTCAGGTATCGGGAACATGCTCCCTAATTTTATTAGAACACACTCCATTGTAGTAACGATAAAACCGCGAAAAACTGCACAATCTAAACATGTGTATAAAACCTCTTTTTTCGTTTGAAACACTTCCGCAACATTAATGTTGAGATGCACACATACGGAAAATCACAACTGAAAGAAAATCAGTAATATAGGACACAGACGATGCTCTGCACAGTCTACAAATAACAAAAACATATTTTTCAATTGTAATTTTCAGAGTATGTGTATTGCAACATTAATGTAGCGGAAATGTTTCAAGTGAAACAAATGTTTTCAACACATGTTTAAGCACGCCTGTGCAGGTCTCTAATTCTTAAAGATTACTACCCATCCAGTGGAATTTCTATCACATACATCTTCACTCTGAGACTAATGGCAATGTAAGTGCGACCCGTCCAAAGTCAGTATCTTATTCCTACTTACATTTACACAGCGTTGGCCTACGATGTCAGATAGATCCGACACTACCGACATTGTAAGCAAAGCTAGGATGGGTCCAATTACTATGGTTAGTCTTTAGTAGAAAATATTATATTAATATTAGATGGGTCAAATTAGGATCGATCATAGGATGAGTTTGAACTATCAAATATTTAAATAAACAGGAAATCCAATTGCATTTTTCTTCAGATGGTTTTATTGTTATTATATTTGTTTATCACATTAATTGGTAAAATAATATAATTAAATAGTTTTTTCCAGTTCTTTTATTAGAGGAAGAATTTCGACATTTTACTTTGGAAGAACAAAAACATGGCAGATCAACAAGGCCATGAATTAAACAGAACAAATTGGAAAAAAATAAAGGAAAAAAAGACAGCAGAAAACAAACGAAATTCATAATTGAAATTAAAATATTAATATGATACAATACGGAGCCATCCAAATCAGATGCTAGTGCGAAGGCTAAATTTTATTTTATTCTTTTGTTTTATTCTTTTCGTCTAGTGTACATCTAATTTTACAATTCGATAGGAAAATACTAATCCGAATCGGATGCAAGTTGTATACGCATAACTATTTTATTTTAAATGTTCCTATTGACATAATAGTATACAATCCGATGTATTTCAATTTATAACAACTTGCGGAGTGCTGGGAGGCTTAGCTCGACAAAAATAAAGATAGTTATTTTTCTATTACGAATTTGTTACGCAACATGCTGCTAGCAACATTTGTTAAATTTATATAGAAATTAAAAAAAAATAATTTTTAATTTTATGTTTTCTTATCGGTTTTCCTACAAAGTATCCTGAAAACTTATTCTATGACTCGTTGGCTGTCTAAGCATTTTACATATCAATTTTTTAATCAACGGTTGCAACATTTGTTTGTGTATAAAAAGCTATGGACACTTGTTTTCTGGTTGTTGTAATTAAATTTAAGCCCCATTAACCATTAATTAGATATAAAAACCAAAAACAAAATTGAAACATTGCAGTCACTTACGCATATCGATTGATGTGTTTTTGTTTTTTTTCTCTTTTCTTTTTACATAAACAGCGAACCATTCATTAATCTTTTTTAACAGTTTCTGATTGATACAAAGCTCTTGTTTAAACTACTAAATACTCTGCTAAATAGGAGTTTAGCTTCTGTATCCACTATAAGTTTTTCACTTTAAATTGTATTTATGTTTGGTTGCCTTTTTTTTTGTTGCTAATGATATTTTTTCATTTTTACTATTCCAGCGTTCGATTTTTAATCATCATTTCATTGAATTAAAGTTACAGTGCAGCAAAATAAAATTTAAACAAAAACACTAACTTTGGAGCTCTTACCGAAAATGGGTTCGAAGTACAAACAAAACAACAACAAAATATAGGAATTTAAAATTACTTTTTTTTTTAAATAGTGAATGGCGCTTGTAGATCAACGAAAAAAAATCAAACAACAAATTTTGAAAACAAAAAAACCTTAATTTGAAATGCCATTAAAAGTAATTTACCAAAACTTAATTAAAGAAAACAAAAAATACTAAACAAATAAAACAAACGCTATAAAAAAGCCAAAAAGCCAGTGCAACTTTTGTTTAGATTCTTGTACCGGTTTATTAAACAAACGCAACCTCTGTGAATGAATTGTTTGGGGGAACACAAAACAAAAAAATCTTTTGTTTTTATTTCAACTGCCTAAAACAAATACACATGTACACATATATGGGTGTATGTATTACATATTATAAATATTTGAGTATGTGCAATTCAAATACTTCAAAAAACTTATGTGATAAACTTCGATATAAACATGTTTAAAACTTCTAACAACATTAAACCAAAATACTTCACAACGCTGAAATATTAGAAACGTTTGTGTGTTACTCTAAATGTTAACTGAGTGGTTCTCTTAATATGGAGTATTATTGATAAACTAGTAAATATTAAGGCCGTGCACAAGCATTTTTAAACATGTGCTCAAAGCATTTGTTTTGTTTCAAATACTTCTTCAACATTAATGTTTCGAAGCACATATACTGAAAAGCACAATTGGAAAATATTTTTTTATTTGTGGACTGTTCAGTACCTCATCTGTGTCCTGCAAATTCAAAGAAAATATTTTTTCAGTAGTGATTTGCTGTATATGTGCATCGCAACATTAATGTTGCTTAAGTGTTTTAAACGAAACAAATGTTTTAAACACATGCTTAAGTGTGCTTGTGAAGGGCTCTAGTGTAGAGCAATGCCTAAGATATCGCAATGATGTATTTTTGGCTTTTGCCATAAATGTATGTATCCCCAAGAGCGCAATTGAAAAATATTTTGTTGAATTTGCAGAATGCTTAACAACTTTCCTTGTGTGCTACAAGCTCATGCAAATTTTTTTTTGCAATATTTTTTTCAAGTATATGTGTGCGCTGCAACATTATTGTTGCAAAAGAATTTGAAACAAAATCAGTGACTGAAGAACGTCATGAAGATATTTTGTGTAGAGATTTTAGGTTATTTTTAATTTCATATTTTATAGCACTTCATGAGGAGTTCTCTTAAACTCTCCATATGGAGATCGTGCGTTGTGCAAAATTTTTCACAGGAAGTACTATAAAAAATTTCTTTTTGTCGCAGCACAAGCGTTTGGTTATTATATGTGTTCATTTCATTCAAAATGTGAGACAGAAATTTATTACTTATTAAATTTCAAATGTATTGATATTCGGTGTTCTGTAAAACTTTTCAAATGAAATAATTAATGTTGCTTAACATTTTTCACATATTCGAATAGAAAACTAACTTGTAGTGAAATAACTCATGCTCAATTTAAGCAGCATGTTGCTGAAACTTATTTTATGGATGCAGTTTAATTATTGTTTTAGTTAATCTTTTTCAATTTGTAAAAAAATAAAAAACAAATTGTAGCATTTTCCTGCAACATTGCTACTTGTTGCAAAAAGCAACATAGACCTTATTCACATTAGGAGCAAGAATATACATATTCCATATTTAAGCCTAGTGCTCTTTTCAAATTTGCGAAAAATGTTAAGAAACATTGACAACACCACGATTTAAAAAAATGTATCCCTTTTATTGCCTTGATGTAAGCAACATTGTTTTTCTTATGTAAACAAAAATTATATGTTTATTAAAAAAAAAGTGAAAACAAATTGACAACAAAATAATATTAGGAGCTTCTGCTGCTACGTATCAATTAATAGAAATCGCAGTTGCTGCGAAGGACCTTTTTGAATACATGCGTTCTGCAAAAAGCCTTTAACTTCAGGAAAGAAATTATAATTATTTGTGCACAACAAACTTAAAATTGAAATCGCGATGCCAAAAAAAATCTGAACAGCTGTTGTTTATAATTCCGTAGTAAATATGTGAGGTTTATATTATTTCGCTGTTGGAAAATTGTTGCCAGAAACATTTTGTAGTTCGAAAAAAATGTTTCCAGAAACATTTCGTACGTTTTCACAAATGAACAGAGTACAACTTCAGCAACATTATTTTGTATTTATTTTACATGAATTTTTTTATTTGGACTTTTGACAGCAGCTTGCACGAAATGAAGAACAGAATACCATGCTTTACACTGCCTGTAGTTTTTATTTTATGTGAGAAAGACAGGAAAAGAAACAGTCTGGCTTAAAATGAAAATTGCATGCAACAAAGTTGCGTGGTGTAAATATGTAAACACTCAAGTTTATGTATAAGTCATTTTTTCTATATTTTTTTATAATTTTGCCTTTTTTTTTGTAATGTTGCCACAAAGGCAAGTACGTTTATTTATTGCTATTATTATCAAGCAGCATGTTGCCAAGAACTCTAAAAATATTTAAAATTTTCTTCCATAGCTTTTCTCTGTTATACAATTCTATTTATAATGTAAATCAAGTGTTTTAAGTGTTCCTTAGAGTTCTTTATAATTATTACAAAAAAAATGGAAACGGAAATTGGGAATATTTTAAGAAAAAGCAAACCTTTTTTCTAAATACATATTTTTTAAAGCTTTTTAGTTTAATAATTAAATTATTAATAATTTCCCTGAAGCAGCTACTCATCTATTGCAACAAAATGTTGGAAATAAAATTTTTTATTTTTATATGAAGTTGGATCTTAAGCTTGAAACAATATGTAAATTAATAATGTAAATTAAGGCCTACAAAAGTTATAAATAATTTATTTAAGACGTAAACCAAAACTCTTTAGAGTTCAGTTTCTTGTTATTTATTCATTACATTTTGCTTATTATGTTGGCTGGAAATATTTTCCCTTTGTAAATAATTTTTAATATAAAATTTTAATCTGCATTTTAAATAGAAAAAAAAACTTGTTCTCAATGACTTGATTTTCAATTTATTAAATTTTTTTTTTAACAAAAATAATTTCTTTCATTTGAATTCAATATGAAACTGGTTGGTGAAAATTATTTGGCAACATTTAAGGCACTTAAGAAACTTATTTACTATTGAGCATTTTCAAACGCATTAATGTCTATTAATTTTTCAAAGAGATTAGGCGAACTTTCGCTACTGGTATCCAAAGTATCAATGACAGCTGTCAATTTGACGTGTTACGACGATATTGAACACAAATAACACATTAACTTTAAAGTGAGTCATGTCAACTTTTTTTTTAACAAAATTCATACATATTTAATTTTGTAATTTCTTTTTGAGCTTTTTTCAAACTTGCGTCTTAAATTCCTTACGAAATATTGTATACTTGTATACTTATGATTTTTGTTTTTAATTTCTTTATGATTTCGTTGATATACTTTGTGATTTGTCTTGACTTACCCGTATAAAACAAAACGGCAAACCATCTGTGGTATCTGTTGCATTATTTGTATTGCTGTTGCTGCCACTGCTGCCACTGCTGTTGTTGCTGCTCAATGTGCTTATGCCACTGCTATTGGCCGTATCAATACTTGAAGTGGTTGTATCCATTTTTTTTCTTTTTTTTTTTTTTGTTATTGTTTTGTTGCAAGTTGTGTATGGAACAGAAAAGTAGCACTGAAGTGGCTGATTGCAAGAGTAAAAGTTTATTGCAAGGAATAATATAAATAATAAGATTGTAGAGCAAAAAAAAAACAAAAACCAAAAAAACTATTAATTTCGCTTTTTATTTAAAAAAGCATTTAATACGTTTTTAATACCTTCCAGTCGGCTTTGAAATATTATTTTCTTTATTCTTTTCGTTAAATTTTGAATTTTCCTTCTTTTTTGTTTTTCTTAAAAGTAACAACAATTTCTTGTTTTAATTTATGCACTAATTCAATTTGAAATCATGTTTAAACACGGAAATTGTTAAAAATAATTATTTTCTTTTTCTTTCATATATTTTTTTCAGCTTGTTACTTTAATTTTTTTTTCTTTGGGGGGGGGGGGGGGTTTCACTCGTTGAGCACTTGTGTTTTTCTTTGAAACTTTTTCTTTTAATTCACTTGTTTACGGTTTTCAGAATTGTTGTTTATTTGCTGTAACTTATTAATGGAAAAGAAAGTCACTGGTGCATTGTGATCTGACGCAGTTAGAGAAGAAGGCACTCCTCCCCAACATTTTTTTATATTTATTTTTAATTTTGAACTTCTTATTTTTTCGTATTTTCACCTTAAGTTGTTTATTTTGTCGGTTTTGTGTTTTTGTGTTGATTTATTTTTTGGATGATATAATTCTGTAAAGATAAAGAGAAAAAAGATCTCATTAATCTTCAGGCTTTAAAAAGCTCATTTAAATCCATTTATATTCAGCTTTAATAAAAATTATTTCCATTTCGTAGAGCGGCCAACAAAGAAAAAAAAACAGGTAAATAAATTTCAAAAAAAGTGTTTAATTTTTTCATAAATAATACCAGCAAAACTTAAAAGTTTGAACGAACAGCCACGGAGGTCTTTTAAGTCAAACCGCCTTAAGTTTTTAGTCTAGAATTTAAATTAAATAGGTGTGTGTAAAATCAAATTTATTCTAACACTGTGAGTGTTAAAATTGTGTTTTCTGGAATTTACTTTCTCACCGCTAAAGACTTTAATAAATATTGTTTAAAATACTGAACATTTACTGATAATTTTGTTGTGTATTTCGAGGGCGGTACAAGAATAATACGCAATGTGATGTGAAGACAGCGGTACTTTAAAGGAAAAAATAAGCTCTTCAAAGCGGCAGTATTTCATAAAATTAAAAATTTATATAAAATAAAATTTGTTAATATCTGAACAAACTCTACGGAATGGGTCGAAATTCATGAAATTTGTTCTATAAAACCATAAACGAAGGAATTCATATGATCTAAGTTGCCTCTTAGGAATGTTTATGTTTATTTCGCTGTGAAGACAAATAGAGTAAATTTTCCCTTGAAACAAGTTTTATGAAAAATACTATGTTGGATACAATCCTTCGGCTCTTCAATGTGGGAAGGTTTATAAGTGCTAATCGACTACGATAAGGCGGCTGGTTCACAGCTGGATTCCACTGCAGATAACGAAGGCAAAATAATAGGAATTGTTTTTGAACTGATTGAAGCATTTTAATGTATTTATTATACTGGGGATCTCAAATTACAGAGCCATATTCAAGAATGGGCCTTACTAAAGATGTGAATAAATTTTTTTGCTATATAAGGATCATTGAATTCTTTTGCCCAACGTTTTATGAAACATAAGACTGCGGTAGCGTTGAAATGTGTTGAAATTAAGCTTTTTGTCGAAGTAAATGCCAAGATCTAAAATTGAGTCAACAGCTAATAAATAGTTCGGTGCCATTAATAAAATAACTTCTTGAATACGGTGAATATCTAGAGAAAGTCATCAATTTACATTTATTTAGATTTAATTCCAATAGGTTTACGGTACACCAATTACAGAAAAAGACAACTTGAATGCCAATAATCAGTCAAAAGTTGACATGTATTTAATGCTTAATTTCATACTTATTCAGACATTTTGAGTTTTGACTTATTTCTGGCGCTCAACTTGAACTTTGAGCTTTGCTGGCTTTAAAAACTTATACTAGAACTAGCTGCAGCCTGCGGTATTACCCGCGATTAAAAAGTCCGTCCTTTTTCTCTATATCCTTTTCTGTCCTTTGCTCTATGAAAAATTAAAACAAATCTATCCCAAGTGAACCATATGTATATTTTACCGGGGCGATAATCTATCTCTGTGCCAAATTTCATCCAGATCTGTTCAGCCGTAGCCGTTTTGGAATCATTGAGTATCAACCATCCATCCATCCATCCATCCATCCATCCATCCATTCATCCATCAAAACTTTCACATTTATAATATTAGTTGGATTTTATGACAAACAGTTTTGTATGACATTTCAGTCTGCTCTATTAATGTGTACGAAAAGTGTTTGCGCATTTTTAATAAAAGCATGGTACTCTGTTCATCATTTCGAGCGAACTGTGAAAACATACGAAATGTTTCTGGCAGCATTATTTTTTCAATAACAAAATGTTTCTGGCAACATATTTTTCAACTGCGAAATAATTTAAGCACCACTTATTTCGTGCGAAATTGCAAACGACAGCTGATCAGATATTTCTGGGCGTTGAGGTTTTAATTTTAAGTTTGCTGCCCAGAAATAATAAAATAATGGAAAATAATATATATATAAATGAAGGTGAGTGCTTTTTGCAAAACGTGTGTCTTCAATGAGCTCCTCCGCAGCAGCTGCGATTTGCATTAATTGATATGTTGCAGTACAAGCTCCTAAAATTATTTTGTTGTTCATTTGTTTTAATTTTTTTTAAATAAACACATTTTTTTTGTTTTTATAAGAAAAACAATGTTCCTCATTTCAAGTCAATAAAACCAGTAAATTTGTTACAAATCGTGGTATTCTCGCCACTGATCAGTTGTCAAAATATTCAAACAAAATAATCAATGTTGCTCAACATTTTTCGCAAATTTGACAAAGGGACAAAAAAGATCCTTACAACGCAAATTGAGAGGCTTAAAATTTTGCACAAACAAAATATCCTCGTAGTGTTCTACATTAATCTGCTGAGTAAATCGTATAGCAGAAAATGTAAGGATTGAAAAACTTCGTATAGTGAGCGATTCACTCTGACTATCACTATCAATGTGGTCGATACACGTATATTTTTTTCTATCGGAAGCAGTCATTAGAACCCTGATATTTTATTTAAATTTTTTTTCTTCTTTTTTTTTTTGTTGTACCGTGTTATTGAAATTGCTAATTTAATTTCCTACATAAATATGAAACTTTTAATGAACTTCAGCTTACGGTAGACCTTTAAATTTAGAAAAATAAGCGTGTAAAAATAGAAACCTGTTTGAAGCACATAAAATAATAAAAATAAATAATAAAAAAAATCACTTCAACCCCAAAAGTATTTATTACCTTTCGCCAAAAACCGCATTATAAAAAAAATGTATTGATACTAGTGATAAATTGTTTACTTTTAGAGAAAGAAGCCTTTAAATAATTGGCAAGAAACAGCGTCATCTCATCGAACACACAATCCACTCGAAAAAATAACCACAAGTCAAAAGATCACACAGAAGAAGAAGGTCTACAAAAAGCAAACAAATCATAAAATTGATGAACAAAAATGTTTGTGCGGAAAAAATAAATTAATAATGAAATATATTTAGTTTCTGTTAAATGTTAATCTTTGCGGACTTGTTCAACTTACAACTTGTTTACATTTAACAAATTATCGTGAAATGTCAGAGGTTATTATGAGATTCTTTCATTGATTTATTTTAACAACATGTTGCCGGCAACATTCTCGTATAAGCGAGTATTTTATCTATTTTGTGAAATTTTTATTACTTTTCAATAATTGTTAAAAAAAAAACAATTCCTTTAACGTCGTAAAACAAGAGGAAAGTGGCTTTCTAAATATTTACACTAATGACTATTATTAAATAAATATTAATGTTTTTTTTTCATTTTCTTTCGTTGATAAGCAACAACAGATAAACTGCTGCTGTTTGTTTAAATATTTCCATTAAACCTAAAATGATAAAGACTTTTTAGCCAGATTTGAGTCATTCGAAGGAATATGGTCGGTTGTAAATGTTTTTATTTTTTTATTTTTACATTCAACTTCCTTTCTTTAGAATATAACATGACGTCATTTGAAAACTAATTTTAATTTCGCATATTAATGAAACCAAAAATATCTTTATTTAATTACCTGCTTAAGTGGCAAATTATCTCTAACAAAAAATCTTTTCGGGCAAAAATTAAAGAAACATCAATTTTGAAACAGGCAAATACAAATTTAGATTTAACGATGTTCGTTGTTTAAATATTTGGGATTTTTTTTCGTTTCGTTTTGTTTTGTTTAATTTCAAGTGATTATAAAAAATTTTTAAAAAATATACTCAGAACATTTAAGTTTTCATAATTTGTACATTGAAAAAGGTTGAAGGTTTTTTACGATATTGAAACAGGTAAATTTTTGGTGAATTTCAGAACAAAATAATTTCATTTATTTCTGTTACACTAAGACTTTTTTCAAAATATATTCCTGTTGGCACGCTGTGAGTGAAAGGGTATAAAAAAAGTGCGTAACAATAAAAAAAGCCGACTCTTTTGCCATTAGTGAAATGCATGTTGTGCAGGAATGTTACTGCTGTTGTTGTTATTTCTGTTTATTTTATTTGATTGGGAAAAATTTCAGAGCCTACTTTAGGTGTGGGTTTTTTATTAGTGTTGTTAAAAAATGGTAAATTGGTAAACACGATCAATCGTGATAAGATCGTTAGTTTTTTGTTTAAATAACCTGAACGTCCATGAATGTGAGTATTAAGTAATTTGGCGTGATTAAGCATGCAAGAGTAGATTTTTTAGCATGATAAACCAAAATAAAATCACGAAACTGATTTTTTTTGCTTTATTGCAAAATTTTTTCATATAATTTTTTTTACTTACTTTTCTTTCGTATAACTACATTTAAAACTAAAACAAAAATTTTAAAGTAGTTTTTGTTTCAAATGTAATAGTTCGAAAGAAATTTTTCTTTCGATATCAACAAACAGGCAGTTATTCTATTGTTCTTATTTTTCGTAAGTATTTCGTGAGCGTGAGTTTCGTGATTATGACTAACTTTTTCCACTTAGGCGGACGCACATTATCGTGAGTATAAAAAAATTGATCGTGAGTGAGCGTGTATGAGTAGATTTTTAGCGTGATTAAGCAAAAAACCACGAAACAGATTTTTAATGCATTTTTTCATATAATTTTGTAGTTTTCTTTTAATTATTCTATAGTTTTTTTTGTAAGTATTTCGTGAGCGTGAGTTTTCGTAATGAACTTTTTCTTAAAAAATTATTTTCTCACTTACTTGAGCGTCTATGATCGTGAGCCAAAAACATAAGGTCATTCATGAGTGAAGCGAGTGTGTATGTACGAGAGTTTCATATATTTGACAACAAAAAAAGTAACTACGACGGCATGCTACAGGAATTATTTGCAATATATTAAAAAACTTATTTCAAACAAAGAAATACAACTTCGAACATCTTGTTTACTTTTGTAAAATAAATAAAATAAAATAATTAAAATAATTCATGTATTATTTTCAGTGTATATTTGGCTAAAAGTTTTTACATTTTCTCATTTCTAAAGGTACGGTACACTTGCCAAATATTTGCCGAAAAAAACGTGACCAACATACAACCCTAAGCAAAAGTAGTGGTTACGTTTTTTTGAATAAAATTTTTTTTCCTGAATAAAATGTTACAAACTTTAGCCTTCATATCTTCCAACTTGATATATTTGAAAAACCTATTGTATTTAAAATCCTTAGTGGTCCTTACAGAATTTTGCCAAGAGTTGGCTGGTTACCTGTAACTTAGCCCAGCGATTTAGCAGAAAATGTCGTTAAACCATCACGATGCGGCATTAAAGTAGCGTTATGTTAATCAGTCACGTGACGGAAATCGATCGTTTTGAAAGGATGTTATGAATTTCGAACTATTTTCAAAATTTATTTTTGAGCCAATATCATATTATTGACTTGAAGAAATCAGACCAGGGGGCAAATTATTGCATTCGATATCGGATGAAATTTCCATAAAAAATCCAAAAATTTTGTATGGAATTTCGTTCGATATCGAATGCCGTAATTCGCCCCAAGAAGTTAAAATAACAAACATTATAAAAGTATTTTAAATAGAAATGAATCAAAAATTATTGAAAAATATTTTAAAATCACATTTTGAAATATCCACAAAACGAAAATAATGAACACATCCCAATTTTTTTTTTCGTTTCTAAATAGTTTTATTTTTAAAATCGATTTCCATCATACACATGAATAATTATAAAAAAAGTGCCCAGAAATCCGTAGATTGGAACCAGCAGGTAAGCACACGAGTCGGGAGACCAGCGCATACCTGGAAGTGCCAACTGACAACAGGACTTTCGAGATTGCGTATGAAGTGGAACGAAGTGCAGCATCGAACCGAAGATAGAGATTATTGGAAAGACGTTGTTATTGGAGAAATATATTTTTATTATTGTTATCTGTTGACCTTGAGTTTGAATTTTTTTTTATTAAAATAATCAGTTAGATTTGAAAATAATCCAAAAAGATTTTCAGTTTGAAAGAAATCACTTGTTAAATTTTTCACGGAATCGGTGTCCTGTATGCGTGAAAGGATCAATCATTAAAAGCAGGAAAAGCACGAGAGTTGTCTATCAATTCGCTTGTAAACAAGAGTAAATGTTACGAACACTAATTTACTTATCGACAAATCGCCTAATGTTGAAAGAAGTTCAGCTTTGTTGGATGATCTTGGTATACACATTTACGATCTATTGATCGATCGTCCGTCCACTGTTTACCATTAAAGCCATCTATAGAGAAATGGCGGAAGCAAATACGTGCATTAAATCCATTTTTTAATAAGCTGCACTTATTAAGCGGTTTAGTTTATCAACATCACAAATATAATTTTCAGCCAAATTTATAAAATATGTACGTACACCTGAATGCAATGTGGCCAAGCAATTTGCAATAAATATTGAACTTTCATACCACTTTTCATTTAGTATATTCCAGCAGTAGTACTTGTAGTAGGATTTACATAAGTATGTATTTATATTGACAAAGCAACGTTCCCTTAAACTGCTCTAGTTTTTACTTTTGTTAAATATTATTTGCCAATAAATATTTACTTAATATACGAGTAGTATTGAAGAAAAGCAAACAAATCTGAAAATGGTGCCAATTTTATTTGTTTCCTGAAACGTTTTTTTTTTTCTTTACAATTTAAATTCAATTCAGCACAATTTTTAAAGGTAATTTTTGTTATGGATAGGAGTGTCTGTCTGTCTGTCTCAATGATTATGAGGTACGAGTAAATATTTGTGAATGTAAAACAGTGACAAGTGAAATAAAAATGTATTATTAATCTTATCTAAAAGAGATAAAAAAAGTTGTTTATATATGATGAACAACAATTAGATAAATACACGATTATATAAATATCTCTTTTATGAAACAAGTAAATATTAACTTTTTTCTTCAATACTAAAATTTTGCATTGAAACAACAAAAAGTCATAAGCAGGGCAACCAAAATTATGCTTTAAAAAAAATGCTTTAGGCATATTGGAAACGCTCCAAATAATGAGGACATGCTCTTAAAATATGAAAAATATTAGAGTTGTGTCGTTCCGGAACGACCTAGTTCCTTTGAACGATAGGAATTCGCCGAGAAAGGACGTAACTACACTTTTATTTAATTTGGAGGAGAAGCTAAACACGTTATAAAGTCAATAATAATAGAGTTGCAAGTCTTTATTTTTTATAATATAGAGACTTATTTACTTTTGAACACGACAATTCAACACTTTTTTGTACAAGAGTGTAAAAAATATATGCACTTGTATTTACTCCCTTTTGAATGTCTATAACAAAAGGTTTGTTTTTAATCGTAGACGTCTAAAATTTTCTGAAAATGTACTTAGTTTGACGAACCATAATCAATCAAAAACTCTATGATATGAACGATATGAAGCCAATTTTTATGCTTAACCTTAAATTTTTATATTACTTTGTAGTATTTACATGAACTGTTAACTCTTTTTTAATAAACCAAATAAAAATCAAAACTTTTCTTAAACAAAAAACCGGTTGACTAGTTTTTCCTGAATTTTAGAAACCGCAAACGGGTTTTTCAAAATTTCAAATATTCGAAATATTCGAAAACCGGTTTCTGGAAAATGTCTAATAATCGATCACTCTAATATGTATCCCCTTTGTCATGGCTTGAAATAATTAAAATAAAACAACCGATGAAATAATTGTGGGGAAAGTTTCTTCAAACATATTTTCCACTCGATATTCCTTCTTTTTTAGTTATAAATTCTTTACCAATTCTGGATTTTTTCTCTAATTATGGTGATTTTTTCATATTTTTTTAAATAAATTTTTAACAATATTTTTTGTTTTTTTTTTACAATTTGGCAATTTAAGTGATTTTTTTTCGAATATGCTGCCACTTTAGTAATCTTCTCTGATTTTGGCAAAGTTTCCGAATCTTTTCTTTATTTATATTATCTGAGATTTTTTTATTTGATCATTTGGGGCTGAAATTAACGGGAAGTTCCAGGGATTGTCTGCAAGGTGTAACTTTTCCCATATTTTTTAATATGGTCATTATTCCAATTTAAGAGATTTTTCTTATTTCTATGAAATGTTAAAGACTTTTTCCAGCGATTTTTTCCCCCGAATTCATATCAAGTGATTTTTCCGGAACTTCGCTTTTATTTACGGTTTTAGGGCTTCAACAATAATGGCAAATTTGTTTTTATATATTTTTCTGTTCTTGTTATTCTTCTTTATATATTCTCTGTCCTGTTTATAATTTTATTATTTTTTCCGATTTTTTTTTCACCTAATCTGACAACTTTTCAGGCCGTCTTTTAAGTTTTAACGAATTTAAACCACAAAAATATGTAACATGGAGAAATCAATAATATATGTATGTAACAACAATGCTCTTGTAAATGCACTCCATAGAAAACATGCTCTTAAAAGCAAAATATGCAAAAATATGCTGTTTAGAATTTCTAAAACTTCCATTTGCAGCATTTATTGAATTTAGAAATTTGCAGCACTTCTATAAGTCATACAAGTTACAGGCACCCATGTATTTGATAGATATATTTCAGTTTTCTAGATCTAGTAAAAATAGACAATTAATAATACCAAAATTATCTACAATGTTGGAAAGATCGGATTGCTAGATCTTACAATGGTCTGTCGAGTGCTTTGAAGTTGTTTGACCTCACTTATGGTATCTAAGAGTTGTTGGGTATTTAACTGTAGCAGCTTGTATTTTCTGTACTTCAGTTTATGCTTTAGCGGAATTGTACTTGGTCGTATTTGGCTTTATTTGTCTTTGATTTACTACATTTAACTGTTCCCAAGTGCATCCTTCTCGATTAATTAATTCTCAACTTATTATGCCTTGTTTCGGCACAGCTATTCGTAAATATAGTATATTCCACATTTTTGGTTTTTGCCAGCTATTATAATTTGGTGGCCTCTTTTTGAATCTTTGTTAACAGTATTATTGTATGATATATAATAGTATCCTTATATATTGTTAAGTTATATTTTTGTTTATTTTATATATTTTCATTTTGTTAAATTATATTTTTTAATCATTTGCATATTTGTATTGTCGTTGATTTATATAATCTTTTATTATTTAACATGCACATAATTAAATATCTTTTAGTAACTATTTAATATTGTAGAAATTTTGTAATCGATGTGGCTAGATTGCAGTAAATGAAATGAAATTAAATTAAAATATGCAAAAACTTTAGGGATAAATAGCAATATAGATCAGCTCAATAATCTATTTCAATTTGTTTTAAATAAAACAATAAATATTTCAATAAATATGTGAAATATTAATTTTGCCAATAAAAATTCAATTGTAAATTTTAAAAAACAACCTAATGTATTTTTATGATATACTGAATAATATATGTGCAAAGCTTTTAATTAAACAGGGGGCAAATTACGGCATTCGATGTCGTACGAAATTTCCATACAAATTCAAAAAATTTTGTATGGCATTTCCTTCGATATCGATTGCCGTAATTTACCCCCAGGAGCTATAAAAATTCGAACAAAAATTTTAAATTGGAAAAAAAAATCATTTAAATTTATTAATGAAAATAAATAAAGGCTGATTTTTGGCACAAAAAAAACTTGTTTAAGCCGAGTTTAGAAAGCGGTCTAGTTTGATTTTATTCAGGGGAAAGAAGAGGCAGTAATACCAAAGTTGTATAGATCTATTCCTTTGCTTTTCCTAAAAAGGGGCTCTGGCAAAAATCTTGCGGACTCACTGAAAAATAAATATATGACGAGACTTTGGAAAAAAATGGTGAGATAATAAAAAAGTGTTTAAAATGGTTTAAACTGCAAATAAGGGCTAAACTTTGAGCAAATCACTGTACACAAACATGATAAGAACTCTCCAATTGGGACATCGCAAACAAAAATCATTCCTTCTCGAAGCGTATTTCGTAACAGGAAGTACAACAAATAATTCAAATGATTTAATTATGTACATGTGTATGTGTATAACACCATTACAGTTTTTTGGGGCTGATCACATCCCTGTAGTAAATAAAATATTTGATTAATAAAAAATACTAACTATAAACTAACTATTTTCCAAATGACTACAAATTGGTTTAAATCTCATGCAGATATCAACCAAACATATTGCATAGAAACACACGTAAGAAGTAAATAAAAGCAAAATAAATAAATGAAAAGAATATAAGAAAACAAAAGCTTTGTTGTGAAGATGATGTGGAAAATAATTATTTTAGTTTGCATCCAAAAAAAAAGCAATCCTTACGTGAACAATTAGGAGAGTGGTATCATAGAAAAAAGCCGTCGCGTAAATGTTTTGAGAAGGAGAAGGCATAGATGTGCCATTAAGTGCTAATGCATTTTCCCAGAAAAGTGATTGTTTAATCGTATCAAAAATCTTCCCAGGGTTATATATGTACTCATTTTGGAATTTTCAAACAATCAGAAAGGGTTCCGCATTCACTTAAATATGGTGACGAAATTTTGGTTGAAATTAATATTGACGGAATTCCATTGTTCAAAAGTCCAATTGTGGCCAATTTTGATGAAGGTCGTCAATATTACAAGCTTATCTGTTTTTCCTGTAGGAGTTTTTTTAGGCCGAAGCAAACCCAACAATATTGAGGAATTCCTCGATGAGTTTATTCGTGAACTAGACATTTTGATGCGAAATGGACTAAAATTTTTATGAAGAATAAAAGTCCATTTTAGAAGATGCCTTACTTTTATATTATAATAATTATTTTTATACAAAAATATATTAAAATTAAATTGCTTAAAAGTGAATTTTAAAAAAATGATTTTTAAATAATTTAGTATAAATCAACAACAAATTGGTTGAAAAATAATCAATTAGTAGTCAACTAAAAAGTCATGCAGAGATGGCCAATTGACATGCCTATGTTAAAATAATCTGCCTTATTACGGTTGTCGAATTTTCGTCTTCGACTTCGACAGTGTGGACAAGATTAAAGTATAATACTGTGTGGTTCTTTAATCTAGTACAACTTGTCGAAGTCGAAGGCGAAAATTCGACAACCGTAATTAGGCCCAATGTGTCGGCGACAAAGAGAAAAGTCACTTAATCCACTACATCTAGTGGATATGGTTATTAAAAAACCAGTTTGAAGTAATTAAAAAATGTGTTTGACTTCCTGCAGGGATATTACGCAACGACATTTCTGCCGATTGTAGGCCCTTTCCCATTGAACGAATTTTAATCATTTTTTCCGTTGCCTATCTGTAACAAATTTTCAACATAGTTAAGTATTTAAAGACAATTGTTGGATTTCATGAATAATTCTGAAGATTTACATGGCTTAAGTGTGTTACTAAATACATACTCATGTACATACATATGTATGTATGGAAATATGTATGCAAATGAATTAGCGATTAAAAAATAGGTATATAAAATTGGAGTTTTTCAGGATAATAATGAAGTGAAGTGCCTATTTATTGGAATGTCTACCTTTTTTAATAGAGATTTTTAATGTAAAACACTCTTTACAACACTATTTCAAATGAATGTAAGTATGCATGTACATCCACATGTATTGTAAACGTAACTGAACATGTTTTACATATTTTGATTTTTAAAGTTACAAATTTACTCAGTTTTTTTTCAATTCACCCACACATGCTCGCTCATATTGTAAAACACAAATTAATTCTTTATTGTTGTTGCTATTATAAATGTGCACAATATTGTGAGATAACAACAAATCCACACAAGCAAAGCATGTACATCCATACATATAATGCTATAATTTATATGCAGTTGTAGCAACAACAATAAATAACCCAACAAATATTGCTGTTTACACGGCTGCCGCGAAACTGCCTTCCGGTTAATAGAATCGTATAAAAGAAGATGAAAACAAAAGAACATTAATATAAATATATATAAAAACGCTTTGCTACATGCAAGTACACAATAGTAATATATGTATGTATATTATGTACATGCATATGCATGTATAAACTTATTTTATTGTTGTTTCTTTTTTATATTTTAATTGTGTTTGTTGGCATTATTTTTTCAGAATTATTATACAGCCTTTTAGGTATCTCATATTCGTATTTATTTAAGTTGCACTGCATTGCAACAGTTATAACAAAAATTATATACCAACAAGTACCTACAATAATACATACACACATGCATACATAATACACATCAACTCTCACTTTGGTGTTGGTGTATGGGGTAGGGTTACATTCCCATAGACACGATGTTTATGAATTGTATGAATAAAAATTAAGTTAAATAGAAAACCAACAACAATGTCAACAGCATACAAACAATATTTTTTATTCACTAAATATGTATGGATGTTTGTAGAAGAAAACTAGCAAACCGTTGTTGTTGTTTAACAAAAATGTCGTGTATGTAATTTATTATTTCTAGTTTAATACATACATATGGTACATACTTAGTATTAATATTATTGTTGATTCACTTAATTTATTCTGTTTGCAACAAGTTTTATTGTTTTGTTATAGGTATTTCATTTAACTGATTTTTTTTAAATATAAATTTGTTTTTTATTTTTTAATTTTCCCGTATTCACATTCAAATGAACCGCACGTGTCGAAAGTCGTTTATTAACTGAAATGGCTGACTTCTGTTAAAGGTAAATATGGCTCAAATGGCTACAGAGAGTAGAATTAAGTAAGGCTCCCTCTCTTTTGTTCTCTGAGCATAACGGGCAGTGATAAAAATAAAAACAAAACACATGGTCGGGTTAAATGCTCACTTGTTGATATTGGTAACAGGTAAACTTATTTAAAAATTAACTGGCAACTCTAGAAATGTTAACTTTGTTGTAACTATGTAAACGGTAACAGACTCAAAAACTAAACGTTTTTCAATAGCATTTTTGACTGTTATGAAGGTTATCTTTGACAATTTGATATCATTACACACAAGGTGTGAAATTATATAGCAGTATACTGCATATTTCCTATAAGGTGGCAATTTAAAAGCTACAACTACAACAGTACAGCAACAGGTGTTTGAGTAAATCGCCAAAAGCATCTGGCATAATATTTGTAAAGAAAAAACAAATACTATACAACGTAAAAGCAAACAAACAAAATTATTTATTTCAAAGTTCTAACAAAAAATAAATTCATACTCTACTCACCCTGTGTATTTTCATTTCCTGTTCCGAGCGTTGCCAGGCAAAGTTAAAAAGCAGAGCTACACAGAAAATTTAAAAAAATATATATGTACATACATACATACATATTTAAAAGTAGTAGTAGTCGTCAACAGGAAAATAAAAATGTTTATACAGTAGTTATTCGTTTTAACGAACCTAATTACTGTCAGGCTTGTTCATTATAGTGAATTGTTCGTTATATCCAGTACTGAATTAAAAATGAATAGCATCGTCTATTTTATTCAAAACTCTATATATGTACAGTCTTTTTTTTATATTTTATTAAAATTATAGTAATTTAAAATAAATACATATTTCATTAAAAATACGTATAAAGAAAATGAAAAATTCATAAAAACACTGTAATAAAAAAATAATTTATTTTAAAAATTGTTTAAGCACAGTGTGTTTTATTGAAACTCTCCCAAATTGCTACTGATATTGTTTTGCTAAGCCGATTTAATAAAAACTTCTAAGTGCTTAAAGACATCTTCATGTTTTATTTTGGGGTCTAGAATTTTAAAAATTTTACATTTGTTCGTTAAACCGAATGCAAAATAAAATATTTGTTCCTAATATAAGTTACTCAGTAGAAAATATTTGGGTGTTCGTTAAATACAATGTTCATTAAATCGTATGTTCGCTAAATCGGAAAACTACTGTATTTGAAAACAAGTTATTAATATGAACACAAATTCGGCACAGTGATTTGCCTTCAATGCGTCCTTGAAAGAAGTTGCAGAGAAAGTGCTCGGACTCTATGAAAGTACATAAAACTCCGTTAACAGCATATTCTCTTATTCGGAACGAAGTGAAGATGCATGTATACATAAAATCGGGCCAGTTAGTTTTGTCCTGAGGAAGAGGAAGTTGAAAATTTGTTACGGAATTTATAACTTATCCTGAAAATTGTTTTAAATATTGTTTTGTTTGTTCAGGGTTCAGCTAGTCTATATTCATGCATTTCATTGGTTTTTATGCCAAAAATTTATTTATTTATTTATTGGTATATATTCTACAGAGTAAATTTGCAGAATATGGTTGCACAAAAATGGCGCCGGTAACTAGACCATTTGTCCATGATGTTTATAACAGTATTTTATAAATGTTTTTGTGACTGACTATACCCGTCTTATGCCTTCACATAGGAAGTAGCAATGTGGTTATCAGCGAAATTCCACAAAAGAACCGCAAGACTATACGGTTGTACGTTTTATGTCAAATATATTCATGCATTTCATTGGTACTTATGCCAAATCATGGGTAGACCTTAAACTATATTATTAAAATAGTTGCTCTTATCTACAATAAAACACAATTTCCGTTTCCATTTTAATTGTCAACGTGTTTAGAGAATACAATACGGATTGGATTGGCAGATCTTTCTTAGCGAAAACGGCAGATGACGCTACTGGAATTAGTTTGTGCTTGAACCGGAAATGTATATTCGACTGGCATTCAATTGTTTTCACAATTTTTGTTCTGTCAATTCATTTGAGCCAATTCAAACCAGACTAATTATGGTGGCATAACATGGCAGCTTGTTGGAATTTTCGGTGAAGAGAATCGTTTTTGGTTGGCATAATTTTTCAAACAGCTTCAACCCCGCATTAGCAGAACAAAACTAATACATATGCACTTACATACCTCAAATGAATACAAAAAACACTAATACGCAAAGCTGTGTATACGTACACATTTTATGCCAGATGAATTAATCCAGTGTGTTTTGGGAAGAAGAAAAGTTAAGCGGACTAAGAATTAGTCTAGTGTGAATTGGCGCTCTGGCATGAAATGTATATGTACGTGTATACATCTTTGTGTGTATTGGTGTTTTTTGTATTCGACATTTTTTTTTAAGATTGTGTATGTATAAAAAATAATGAATTTATCCAAATAAAAATTTCTTAAATTAAGAAGAAATGGGTAAACTCAGATTTGACTTAAGCCAAAAAATTTTCATTTCAATATTTTTGCATTATTCTATTCGTATGTACATATGTATATTAAAATGTGGAGAGTAGAGTGGGAACAAAAATTTGTTTTCCATTAAGTATGTACGTATATATATTTAATGAAGCTGAATTCCCGGTATGCAATAAGAAAAAATATTGTTAAACATTGTATGTTCGCCACGATCACATACTGGCTGCCATATTATGCCAGCATAATTATTCCCGTGTGTGAAAGCCCAATAGTTCGATTATGAATGGTAGCTTAACTCCCATATGCCGAACAATTGCCAATTTCAGTTGCTATTCAGTACTTTTCTATCAACTCAACTGCAGTTCGGTTACAATCCATGTTAAATTTCGACTAATTTTTATTCATTCATTCACATTCATAATTCGAAATTTGATTGAAATTGTTATTGCCATCCAACTCCATATAGAATTCTCTAAACTGGCTGAATATTATCATTTATTTTGAATCCATTTATTATTGTATATCTTGTACTTTAAAATGCAATAAGTTGTTTCATTTTTCTTGTTTTGAATTCAACATATTTCTTAATAGTTGTGTACAATAGTTACGTGTATAATATGTATGTAAAATTTAATATTGTATATTTTAAGAAACCTTTATTGTTGCTACTTCCATTCGTTTATAATTCTTATAATAAACTGTGTAAAAATTTAAAAACAGATATTTTCTAAATATCAAATATGTATAACATTTAAAAGTCAGATACAGTCATATATTTTATATATTATTTTTACCAAAGTTTAGTTCGTTTTACAACGTTCAATAACACATCAGAAAAAATCTTTTAGATTTTATTTTAAAACACATTAATTAGACATATTTTTCAAATTGATTTACTTATTTAGTTGTTATTAAATAATAATTTCCCTATTTTTTAACAATTAAAAAATAAGGATATTATATCTGTAGACAAAATAAATAAATAAAAAATAAAGTTTAAAGCAAAAAGGAAAAATAACATGTGCTGATAAAAATAATTTTAAAATTAAATAATTCAAATTGCTTTAAAGCGGGTCATATTATGTCCATTAAGTTAAACATTGCAAAAATTACGAAATAAGTAAAACCTGATAACAAACTATTCCAATCGCTATCGAATTAAATTTCCAAAAAATGTACAGGAACATTTCGATCATTGCAGAATTTCGTCATTTGGGCGCTATTACAAATAAAATCAATATTTTTGACTATTTAAATATTTCTTTGCAAAAAAATTTTTCCAAAAATTCCACAAGATTGTTATTTTCGAATATTTAAAATAAATTTTTCTTAAATTTTTATTGTATACATTTTTTGTTTAATATTTCTATTTATTATACGTACGAGTACATCATCACCATTATTAGGCCGCTCAAAAATTAAAAAAAAATTTAAGTTCATTTACTGTCTGTTTTTATAAAATGGAAACAAAATTGTGCGTGAGAATTTATATTGAAGACAAAAGCAAATTTTCGTATTTTATTGTAGTTCTCAATATTAATTCTGACACACAATTTTAATTTCATTTTATAAAAACAGGCAGTAAATCTCTGATCTCTAACACAAAAAGCGGTTCTTTAGAAATTATTAAAAGCCCACTTTGACACTTATGCGGTTCACAAACGGTGCTGTATATTGTCCATATGTATATCGGAAAATACTTGTCATTTATTTACTCTATCGATCGTATTTCATATTTTAAAATGTTAAATATGAAACAAGTTTTCCACATCCCAATCAAATTTGTCAATATTTTTTTTTTTTATTGCATTAAACTTAAATCATAAATGGATGCTGCAACTACAATTACAATTTTTTTGTTTTTCATTTTCCTTTCATCAAAAATTAGCATTCATATTAGATTGATAGCATGAAAATGAATACAACAAATTTAATCAAACCAAAGGAAAAGGTTTCACACAACTAAATACAAAAGAAGGACGAAAAGAACCCATGATGTGATTTTAAATTTTCAAGTCATTTGAGAACTTACATACGAGTACATATGTTGAAATAATACACATTATTCGCGAATTTATTTCAACAAAAACTTCCATTTACCTTGTCCCGATTCACACACGTCAGGATTGACTCGTCAAGTTTTGTTTTTAGGAGAAAGAGGAAAAGAGAATAGAGAAGGTGGTACAGCCCTGACCGTACCAGTTAACTTCTATTTCTTTCCTTTCGTCATCCGTAATATTGTTGACACAGGTTGATATTTAGTTGAAACAGATTTCTCTGTATGAAAAGTAAGACAACTTTAAAAGAAAATTGAACAAAACTTGATCAGCTTAACTTGATGTGTGTGAATCGGCACTTACAAGCAGCACCACCGGAAAAGTGGTGATTAACTTTCACTTTTTTCCTTGGAATGATGTCTCATGTTCAATTCTTTCTGAATAAAAACATTAGGATCTTTATTCTAATATGAATTACTTTGAATGTTTGAACGATTGTGTATCCTTTGATATATTTTTCAAACAAACATAAATAATTTCATACAGGCACAACGACTGAGCTTGTGACTTGAACAAATATATGTACATATATGTATATACAATGTATTATGATTGAAAAAGTGGGCAATGTCACGCCCACGCAAGGTAAATATTATATTTTAACAATGTCTACTTCAACTATTCTTCATTTGATTCTTGTTAAAATACAAAAATTTGATTAGTAAAGTGCGCAATGCCAGTGTCCAAACGAAATAAATGTCCTTTTTAACTACTTAGCCGATACTTTTGAAACTTCGCTTTCAAACTTTGATTCAAAAAGTGCCACACCCAAGCAAAGTAGAAATTCTTTCCAAACAGTTTCTGATTAGAAAAGTGGATAGTGCCATGAAAAGTAAATATTTTTTCAACAACCTCCGCTTAGCCGAATCTCATGAAACTTTGAACACACATTTAATTCTCGCGGCAATACAACATTATGATTATAAAAGTGGGCAGTGCCGATATTTCTGACACGAAATAAATATTCTTTTTGAACTACTTTGAAGCAAACGATGCTTCAATAGTCTTTCGGAGCTGTCCTATATAGAACTCAAGAGTATTAGTTTCTTCATTGGGAACAGTGAATGGTTTTCACTCTGACTTCTCCTCCTTGGCGTACTATATATGACAACGACCCCTTCTTTACGGAATACTTGTCTTTCTTTCTTCGACTGTAATTTCTTTTCAACTTGATTTCCGATTTCCCTTGCTTAACTTGCTATTACTCTTCTGATCAAACTTTTTTATCCTTTTTACTGTCTCCCTTTTTTGGCATACGCATTAATTTTCTTTCGATTCGAAAGAAAACACTTTTGAAACACAATTTAAAATCTATACAGATTCGAATGATTTCCGTTTCGAATCGAAATATATAATAGCCCCCCCAGATTGTTCATGTGCTTTAAATTTGTTTACTTTATCTGGGGGAAAATTACGGCATTCGATATCGAACGAAATCCCATACAAAATTTTTTGAATTGTATGGAAATTTCGTTCGATATCGAATGCAGTAATTTGCCCACTGCCCAGCAGTCCGCAAGTTGTTATAAATTGAAATATATTCGATTGTATACTATTATGTCAATAGGAACACTTAAAATAAAATAGTTAAGCGTATACAACTTGCATCCGATTCGGATTAGTATTTTCCTATCGAATTGTAAAATTAGATGTGCACTAAAAGAAAAGAATAAAATAAAATTTAGCCTTCGCACTAGCATCTGGTTAGTTTCAATTATGAATTTCGTTTGTTTTATGTTGTCTTTTTTTCGTTATTTTTTCCAATTTGCTCTTTTTAATTCAAAACCTTGTTGATCTACCCTTTTCTTATTCTTCCAAAGTAAAATGTAAAAATTTAAATTTAAATTAAAAAATTATAAATTGTTCCAAAATTCATAAAGCCAGCCACCTCCGCAAGCTCTCCTAAGTATAATAAAAAAAAATGGAAAATTCTAATTAATTATATTATTTTACAAATAAATGTGATAAATAAATATAATAAAAATAAAACCATCTGAAGAAAAATTTCTTGTTTGTTAAAATATATGATAGTTCAAACCCATCCTATGATCAATCCTAATTGGACCCATCTAAAGACTAATTAAATTCAGGTACATCTTAATGCCCTCCGAATCACCATAGTAATTGGACCCATCCTAGCTTTGCTTACAACGTCGGTAGTGTCGGATCTATCTGACAGCCTAGGCCAACGCTGTGTAAATGTAAGTAGGAATTAGATACAGACTTTGGACTGGTCGCACTTACATTGCCATTAGTCTCAGAGTGAAGATGTACATATGTGATAGAAATTTTACTGGGTGGTTTCTATTTCCAAAAACTATTGTTTTAGAAACTTTTTACATATTAAAGAGAAAATTTACCTTGTCATTGTTTTTAACTTAAAATAATATTATTTATTTACAAACCCTTATTAAGCATAAAAATAGAAAAATCAAATTTACATTGTGAAGACTTAACAAATTAAAATGACTAATTAAAACTTATTGTTTAGGAAAAATAATAATATATACGTATATAATAATAATGATAATAATAATAATGATAATAATAATAATAATGATAATAATAATCATAATAATAATCATAATAATAATCATAATAATAATAACAAAACAAAATTTGGAAATAAAACTAAAAGTCTTGTAAAAATTTTCTCTCTGCCAATATATTCTCTCTTCACATAACTCTCCGTCCAATTTGTTTTCCAACCTTTTACGATCTTTTGTTGTTGTTTTTTTTTTATAAAAATATATATCAATAAATATGCAAAACAAACAAATAAATGGTAAAATTATTATTAAAATAAAAATAATAAAAAAAATAACTCAGACTTAAGAATTTCCAAAAGTAAAGTGACAACAATGAGTAAAAAAAGGAAATAAATATAACGTATAAATATTTTCAAAAGAGCAGACAAATAAATGAAATAAAATCAAACAAAAATCTACAGAATAGTTTCAGGTGTAAAATATACAATATTCATCCGTTAATGGTTAACACTTTCTTGTTTAAAAAATACAAGTGTATTCTTTTACTTTTTTTAATTTTATTAGAGCTATTCACCCTTATTCTAGTTGTCAACATCGACATCTCGTCAATACAATACCAAAAAATTGTGGTTTGTCTACTCGCCCTCGAGAGCAATTTTGTGCTACTGTCAGTATATTTCTGTTCTCTAACATGAGACTGTCAATAGTAAGTAGTCAGCAGTTGTTTTCGACTACGTGTAGACAAGCCCCATTTTTTACGTATTGTATTGACGTGACGTCGACGTTGACAACTGGAATATGGGTGATTATTATTAGTAGTGTAAATATATAAATTATTTTGTGTATAATTTTTTTTCAATTAAATTTCGAGTGCTTTTTAAGCTTTGTTTTCCAATTTTGTCGCCTGATTCAAAAGCTAGATTTAAAACAATCCCTTAAAATTTTTTTTTTTTAATTCATTGATTTTCATACAAATTTTCCACAAGAAGTTTTTGTTCGAGTTAGTGAATCAGGCTGTTAGTTAGAAATAGACACATACGTTTTGTTTGTTTAAGTTTAATTTTTGTTTCTTTTGTTAATTAATATTCGTATAAAATTAAGTTAAACAAATTACAAAATGGCAACATGTAACAATGTTGAATTTGTTGGTTTAAAAATAAAAATAGTGTTTTCATATGGCAGTTATAAATAATTAACAAATACATTTAGATTTATGTATTGTATTTAAGATTTGTTAAAAAGAACTGAGAAAATTGACTTGACTTTTTGATATTGTGTAATATTACAAAATGTAATAAAAATGTAATTAAAATATAAAAAAAATATATATTAAAAATAAATAGCCTTATTCATCATCAAATAATTAGAATAAAAAAAAGATGCAAAATCTGAATTTCCCAATGAAATTTGATTTATAAAACAAGAAATATTTGTCCAATTCACAAACCATTGTGGTATTTGTAAGTTGTAACAGCATTTGTAACACATACAAACTCCTGCAATAGAATCTGAATTGGCTAATTGTATTTATTAGGAATAAGGCCTTTAATGAACATATTTATATTTCATTTTAAACTTAACAATAATTTCATAACGTTGACTTTATTTTTCTTGCTTCTTGTTAAATTTCGCAACTTGTTTTTTGTTACTTTTTTGTTGTTGTAATTAATTGCAATTTAATGCCCTTTTTTACATACTTATAATAATAAAAATTAACTGCTTAATTCCTTAGATTCATTTCATATTTCATATTCAATTTAAAAAAAGGTCCCATTTTTCCTTGGCAAATTTCTATGCACTTGTTTCCCTTTGATTTTTGTTTGTGGCAAATATCGTATTATTCTTCTTGATTGTTGTAAAAAAATCCTCTCGAGTTTACTTCTCTCAAACTGCAATTATAAAGGGAGACTACTGAAACATACAAATCGAGTTATGGAACTAACAAAAAGTTTAGTTCGGCTTGTTTCAAAACAGTTGCCTTTTCGAACCACATACCTTGATCAAATGTGCTGGGATTTATGTAACTTAATAGATCCTGATCGGACATTGTGGTCAAGTCTTGTGGTATTGGTGCTAAAGGAGCTACTGCTGCCGCTGCTGCAGCGGCTGCTACAGCTCCCACAGCAGCAGCTGCTGCTGGATGTAAATTGGGCGTAGGAGTTGCTGTTGTTTCTTGGGTAACGACGGCACCATTAGAGGTTATAGCTGCCGCTGCTACTGATTTCTGTAACACATTTTCTGTAGCTAGCGCCACAATCAGAGATTCTTGTGGTGGTGATGTACTTTAAAAAAAAAAAAAATAAATCAAAAATCATTAAATCAAATATGCATATGTATGTATGTTTGTATTAAAAATAATCAGGTAGTTCGAATCGAAGGAAAGCTCTTTCGATTTGAAATGTAAATAACAAAAAAATATATAAATAAATAATTAAAAAAGTAATCTCCCCCATCCTGTAAATCGAGTGATTTCAAATCTAATCGCACATTCAAAGTTTTGTTTGAATGAAATTTTTTTAACTTCAAAATCATAGAAAAAAATTCAAAATAACTCAAATAGATATTTAAGTAGGTATTTCATGGGAATTTGAATCTAAAAATTTTCCGCTTTCCCGGGATTTTTCATGCGGGATCCCGGGAAATATAAAAAAAAAATAATTGGCAACTTAACGGTAAAAAGGGAGCGGTCGTTTTCGGTAGCGGGACAATTTATTAATAAAATTAGAAATAGGCTCTCTGACGAGTCGCGTTTGACGCTTTAAGCGTTTTAAAGAATTATTTCCTAAACCAAAAATTTTGAATTATATTATTAAAGTATTTTCTTATTTTAAAAGTTTAATATTTTTGTTTTGGAATTCAAACCTCGAGTAACTTTGTATTATTTTTTCTATATTATTTTATGTTTGTTTTTATTAACTTAATTGTTATGTTTTTGTTTATGTTCAATTATATTTGTAAGTTTACTTTTATCTCATATAACAATATAACAATGTTGGAAAGGAATTTAAAAACTAAAAGTTGAAAAAACAAAGTATTATTAAAACATAAGGTATGTTTGATACACTATCCCACTTGGTCATGCGATCTGCCAAAAAAGTCGTGTGTGTTTAAAAAGTATAAGACTGTGGCCATAAAATGCACTTGTGAGGCAGATTTCTTAACAAATCCGGCCGACTTGCATATGATTATGAAAATTTCCATAAAATAATAGATTTCATGCGATCAGAGAAGCATCTTTTTAAGAAATTAAGTTGCAACGAAAGCAAAATTAAACTAAAACTATTTATTTTATAAAGCTGCAACTATTTAAGCAAAAAAAATACACATGTATGATGTGTTTGCATCTTTTTTGTGTGTATAGTGTGGCAAATTCAATGCAATTTTTAAAAGTGGAACAGAATTCTGTCAGATTTTCCAGTGAACGAATCGTACGACTGTGTATGATAGTGTATTTCAAACTTTCTAATAAAATTTTTGTTAATGCCTAGCAAATTTAATATTTATTATTTCGTGGAGCGGATTTCTGGATCCCGGGAAATTAAAAAAAATTTCCCGCTTTCCCGGGAAATGAAAAATTGCGGAAAAAAACTCTATATGTAAGTCTTTTTAATAAAAATCTGTTTACTAATCGAAACGCTTTGAATTAAATAGATTTGCAGAGCACGCCTCAATATTATCACAATAGAATTGGTCTTAAAGGCCTGAAATAAATCGATCTCGTATAGAATGTATCAAGGCGAATTCACAACAGGTGGCCTCGAGAGATCAAGATATTTTCTACATTATTTTGTTTATTTACATAAGCGCACGATGTTAAAAGAAACAATTATTCTTGTAAAAAAAACTTCTTGCATTTGTGCCTTTGCAGATATGCTTCGAGCTGTTGTATTCGAAATATTTCTATGTCCAGTTTTCCTTAACCATTTTAATATTCACAATTTCCTGAGACATTTTTTTATATTTTTTTTTTATTTTCTCATAAATTGGTCAACCGTTTTTGACACATCTCTTCATATTTTTAAGGCGAAATCGGATACGACTACCCGATGTGAATCTGTCTTGAGATGGATAAATTGGAAATTGAACTAGACATACGAATATAATTAAAGATTAGGCTCCATTAGAGCTATTAAATATTAATTTGTCTTATTAATGGCATTCTACATGAAATAATAACACATAGTGTGGTTTAGTCCCCTTTTACATATGAGCAATTGAAAAACAGACAGACGAAGTTTGTAGAAGAAGAGGCGAAGATGAAGAGTGTGTAGTACACGATCCTCTGTACCGGAAATTTTTTTGTTTCTCTTTTGTTATTTTCGCTATTTTCAGCTTGTTGCTTTATATCAAAATTTTCAAGCTCACATCGTTTTTGTCGGAATCGAAATTCATTTTTATAAAAAAAATTCTTTTTATATGTTTTGGATAATTTAATAGCCTATTTCTGATTTAAGAAAGAACACCTGCATTCGCATTCTATGAGAAAGAAAATTAATTTCAATTTCTCTACATTATTTCTAAACGAAAAGTGACTCGAAAGACAACTCGAATGAAAACGTAAATGTTTTCATATAAAATCCGATTTCTGTGCTACAAAGGTGTCGTTAACATTGAGAATGAAATGTTAAAATCAATCACTTGTGGTTTTCCTTTCGCAACAAAATTTTTGAGTTTAATAAAAATAAAGATCATTTAAAAATTAGCTGGAAAAAGCAGTCCAACAAGTTAAATTCGCTTGGGCCTCCCACGCGTACTATTTTTGAATAGAAAAAGGTTAGTACGTTTTTTATTTTTTTGTTTGTTTGTATGCTACAGAGGAAACCTTTTGAACAATTTATCTATAGAGTAAGTTCGGGTGTTGTGGTATAGGTGAGTAATGTGCTAGAGTAGGTTCTCACGGGCTTATACAAGACGCTTTTTCTATAGTCTACTGTAGCACCCGGGGGTAAAGTATTTGGTCTAAAACCCCAATCAATTGATGATTGTCTTTTTGCACTGGTGGAGTCACCAGCTAGTTGCATTAAAGTTTTTGCAGTGGTTACTCCAAATACAAACCCGGAAACTTCCCAGGACCAAAATAAAGTCTGTAAAAATGAATACTTTTCACCCCAAAATGGCCAGAAAATATCTAAAAAACAAAAAAATAAAAAAAGCCACAACGACAAAACTTAAGCAAAATTTTTTAATTGACAGTGAGCAACCAATCTCCCGTTCGGCAAAAAAGGCAAAATCCGCAGACAGCTAAGAGTTGCGAAGAAAAATGCGACGACAGCTACAGAAAAAACTAATTCATTAAAAAGAATGGCTGATGCTGCTGAGGTGCACTGAATCAGCAAAAGGATGTCTTACGCCTTTGAAAAACCGCAGCAGGCTCAAATGTATCAGTTAAATCCACAATGAGGAAGAAAATATTAAAAAAAATTTATTACATTTTTTTATTTTATTTATTATTTTATTGACATAAAACGTCAGCTAATGAGAATAAAAGTGAGTGCCAATGAGAAATCCAAATTGGTTCGAATTCGAGCGAGTGCCCTTCATTCGCTTAAGTTTACTTTTTTAAATCAGAAATAGGCTAAAAGTAAACCACAGAATAAAATTAATAATAATAAGTAAACAAACTGCGAAAATAGATGAAAAACGAGTGATGACAAATTTCTGTCTGTCTATTAATTTCCGACTAGTGTATCCAGCGGTCGACTGAATCGACCGCAAATACAAAAACCAAAAAAACTTTCTAAATAAACAACTTAAAACTCTGTCTCATTTCCATGCAAAAGCAATTTGGACAAACACACATACACACTTTGTTTATTTCTCAAGTTGAGGCTGATACACGTGCATGTGCAATAAGTGTGCATGTGTTAGTAGCAACTTTAAACGCTTATAGCTCCCTAAATATCGAACCGATTTAAATAATATTAAAATTGTGCAAAAAAAATCTTTCCAAAATCGGTTCAGTATTACGGCCGTAAAAGGGATCTAAGATATTAATAATATAGATATGTAAAAGCTTCAGGCAAGAACAAAAGAGAATTAAAAAATTTCCGGCAAGATATGTCTCATATGCAAATTGGGACTTATAGCCTGATTATTAAAAGTACAGTACAACCCCCATAATCCGGACAGATATAGTTTCAGCTACTGTCCGGATTAGTGGATCGTCCAGACTACAGTTAAATTGAAATTTTAAACGCAATATATACATATATGTAATATATATAATTTATTTTTATTACTGAAAAGCAAAATAAATACACCTAAGAATTCACTTGTATTTACTGCCATGCCCACTATGTCATACGTATTCGTTCTTGTTTTAAATGTAATTGTACGAAAGAAAGAATTCAATCGACATAGTGGACCTGGCAGTTGCTTAAGGGACCATAATAAAATTGACACAAAAATATTAATTTTGAAAAATAAGAATTAAATTTTCTTTGAATACAACACATATCTTTATGTAAATTTTCAGCTGTATTTTTAAATTCTTTTAAAAATAAAATATCCTTATCTGTCGCTTTAGTTTGTTCAGCCCATAAAATAGCTTTTGAAAGCACGTCGCCACGCAAACTCAATTAAACTAAAATCTTTAACATTTTAAACAATTATTTTGTCTAGTGGTAATAATTTAACTGAGAAAAACGAACACTTGTCCGGACTATAGAGGAAAATTTTCTAAGCGGTCCGAAAAATTTAAATGTCCGAATTAGCGAGTGTCCGGATTAGGGAGGTTGTACTGTAATCAGCAAAAAGCAAAAAAGCGAATAACGAAATAAAAGCAAAAATAAATTTAAAAAATAAAAATTTGGTGGAGAAGATCACTGTCACCCTGTGCTGTCATCCTGGGTAGCAAAATGCATACATACGAGTACGTACAGATCTTCTAAAAAAAATATTTTATTTCCTTTCGAAAAAAAACCCGCATTTGTCTACTTACATACTCAGTGCAGGAAATTGACTTGAGACCGTGTCGCTGACAACGTTTGATTGCGCAACACTGGCCTGTGTTGTTGGCACCACATCCGAATGATTTAATAGCAAATTTAAGGGATTGCACGACAAAGGATCTGAGTTGACATTTTGCGTTGCCATTATTTGCTGTTGCGGCGAATGTGCGCTGTGACAATGGTGATGATGTTGGGTCTGCTGTTCTTGGTTGGATATAAAATCGGCGGCCGCTTTAATGATCATATTACTCACAGCCGTGGAGGTGGCTGTGGTAACCTCGGTTTGCATAGAGCTGGGAGTGGGCGGCACTGTAGCTGTTGAATCACTAGGTGGCGTCATTATGATGTTGCTTAATGCCAAGGCCGCCACGGCAGCATCTTGTTGGGTGGGCTGAGCGTGCATGGCGATATCATTGAGTATGGAATTGGCCATGGTAACTTGATGAGGCGCCATTATGTTGGGCACCACTGCAGTAGCTGCTCCATTATCTGAACAGAGTATGGTTGAGGGTGAGACAGAAGGATTCATTATGATGTCCGTGGAAAGACCAGCTGTCTGATTAACTTCTGCATTAACGGTCACCGAAGCGGCAGAGCCGGATGGCAATAGTTGCTGCAGCGGCAACGATGGTGTTAATTGTACCGAAGGTTCTGAATTCAATATTATATCTTGTGTTATCGGTGAATTGTGACTGGCGAGTGTGTTGGAAGGAGAAGTTCCCGATAGTGGAGAACACGAATTTGATGATGAACTGCCCGAGGAATTGGATAGACTGCGTTCGAGTACGACGGCCGCGGCAGCCGCAGCAGGTGTAGTTAAAATATCCGTGAGTGCGTGATCTATGGCCGCGGTGCTTGGCACGCCAAATAGTGAGGGTTCGGGCACAGGGTCAGTGGCATCGGCCAAATCTGTAATAAATTTATCCACTTTTGCCACCGACACTGCCTTAGCTATTTCATTCTTTACTGCCATTTCAACAGCCGCAGCGACCGCTACTTCCATGGGCATAGTAGTGGCGGCAGCTGGCGCAACGGGGAAACCTTGCATACTATTATTATCATACATTATGGCATCCATGCTGGCCTTGCGTCCATAATGCGAATGATACTGCAAAGCAGTTGGACTCTGTGGCCCGCCAATACCACAACCAGTTACAACCGACTCTGGTGAACGTATGGCATCAGCCATAGAGTTTTGCGATGATTCGTCCATAAGCTCAGTTTTTAAAGCTTCAGCTGCCACCACAGCATTGAGATGCACCAATTGTTGGTCCGAAATCAACGGTTGTGTGTTGTTGTTTAAAGATGGTCGTCTTACTATCATGGGCATTTGTGTGGTAATGGGTGGCGGCATCATGTCAGCATCAATTTCATGTTTCGTTTCTGCATTAGGCCATAAAGCAGTGGAGGCCGCTGCCACTGCTGCAGCAGTTGATGTGTCCATAAAAGAGCCATCTACAAATATACAGGAAAACTAATTAATAACGCCCAGAGGTTGGAAATAGTAATTTTTCGTTTTTATGGCTTCTTTTAAAAAGGAAATAATTTTATTATAATAAAAAAAATGTTTTATTTTTTTTTTTCTTTGAATTATTTTTATGAAGAAAATCTAAAACAAAACAGGGCATTTTAGTGTTGTTGGTAAGAAGAAAGGCTTAAAATCTAAGGAGATAAATTCATAATTTGGTTTTATTCTTTTGTTTACTAAAAAAAAGTTTAACTTAATGACTAAAATGAGCTGCTTAAACGGAAATTAAAAAATAAATGGGTTAAAAAATAAAATAAAAACTAAATAAAAAAGCTTTTGATTTTAATCAAAAACTAAGTAAATTAATTTTAGAACTAGATTTTCTTAAAGCTTAATTTAAAACTAATTATAACTACTAAGAGTAAAACGAAAAAGGACTCGGCAAACAAGTAAAATTTTAATTCCAAGAAAAATGTTTGCACTGTAGACAAAATTATTAGTGTATGAATCGAATCCAACAAAAAAAAACAATTTGTAAAATTTTTGATTTCAAAGATTTTCTTTTGTTTGCTAAGTGGACAGAAAGTATCCTTTTTTACAAAAAGCGCACTAAACACAATTGGAAAAAGTTTTATAATTTTAGGGCGGTTTCCACAAGCCAGGCGTTTCGTTTGACTTGATGTTTGAAAGTTGTACGGAAATCACTCAAATAATAGAGTGCTTTTTAAAATGCAAATTTTATGCTCAAGTCGAAAATTTGGATTGTGAAAACCGTATTTGAAATAAAACTGAAAATAAATATTATTAAATAAAACATTTTCCAAAACACACTCACAAAACAAAACAAAAATATTTTTACAGAAAAAAACAAATATCCCTTCACACGCTCTCTTCCTATCTCTCTCTCTCTCTCTCACTCTCTCTCTCGATAATACAAGCCCATGCACTCGAGTGACCAATTCAAATTCACACCTACAATTTCACTTTCAGCCATTCAGCATTCATACATTCAAGCTCAACTTTCTTTTCGCTCTTTTTGAATAGTTTCGTATCCTTTTCGCTTTCTTAAAGTAGAAATAATATTTAATTTGTATTCTTTCTTATATTTAAAAACCGCATCCATTTTATAAAATATATAATATCTTAAAATTAGAATAAGGCGCAAATTATGAAGAAAAGAATGGTGAAATAGTGTCGTTGATCGGTTGATTTTGAGGGATTCGTTATAATTTTTTTCTTTTTTAAATAAAATTCATAAATTGTATTGAAATGGTTAAAAACTATTGACCTGTGTGTTCGGTTCTATAGTTGAACAGTAAAAATCGAATTGAAAATCTTTAACAGCCATACCTAAGTCAAAGCGTTGAGCGTCGCGTTAGTAACACGGTACGTATTTACAATAATGTCTAAGAAAATAATTTACTCGGAAAATACTGCAAATACGTACCCTGCTGTTAACGCCACGCTCAACGCTCTGATATAGGTATGGATGCGAGAGAGAGAGAGAGAGCATTCGTTTTCGAATGTACTGATCTTAAGCTTTTGCTTAGCTTTTGATCTTCACTCTGCCTCTCTCTCTCTCTTTCAGTTTATTTAAGCCACTGTCGTCTAGTTGTTAGAAGGTCGGAAAATTTTGAGTCTTGAAATTTAAAAGCAAATACCATTTGTAGGATTGTGTGATAATCACTGATACTGGAGAGTTAATGAATATATGAAATGTTATTATTAAGAGTAATTTTTAAGAGAGCAAACAATACAGGAGGTAAAACGTTCGTGAAAGAAATACATATTAACATAAATAAACAATTTTACTTTACCAAAATTATGCAAAATTTACAAACACAGTAGATTTATACTTGCAGGACATAGAAGAGGAGATGACATCACAGTATCGTTAGTTTGATTTTTTTATTGTTTTGAAGGAAGATCGCGTATTGCAGTCTAGACCTAAAAGCTACGGATTTCAAATTTATAACAAAAAAATCAACAGAAAGTTTGAGGAGAAACATGTAAAATTATTATGATAAAAATATATATAAAAAGAGTTAATCAAGCAAAAAAAATTGTTAGTGGTTTTAATAAAAGCAAATATTATTTTGAATTATATATCGCTCCTTTATTGCAAAGTAGTCATATCTCAAAATACAAATGAATTTAAAGTTTTTAATTTACAAGATGCATTGTTTTTTTTTGAGATATGACTACGTTGCAATAAAGAAACGATATATAGCACGCATAAAGAGATTAAATAGAAGATCTCTAAACATATTTATATTAAGGATTTTCGGTCGTAATTGTTTAAATATGCATTTTAGGTTGAAAAACTCGCATAGTTGGCTAAACTTCATACACAACATATTAATAAAATATTCTTATTGAAGGAATTATGTTCACAATTCGTTATTAAGCAGGCTTTGTCTTATTAACCCAGTAATAAAGAACATTCATTATTCATAAACGTTTAATAAAGCTAAATTTGGAATTTTTAAATTTTGTGATTGCGTGTTAACAACACTATATTATTTCAGTTGTCTTCTAATTAAATTTAAAATTGGTTGGATACAGTAAAATAATCGATTAGCAGAGTAGTATCTAATGGTTAGAATGGTTGCATAGTGAAAACTTAATAAAACATGTTTGCAAAGATTTCCTTAAGCAGTAGGTTTTGATCAAAGATCACGCAAGTATTTAAAAATTGCGTTATCATGTGGAATGCAACAACCACAAAATATCAAACAATTACCACAATAAAATGAAATACGAGATAAGATTTGATTTCTCTTTTATATAAACGTAGTTATGCTGTTATAAGTTGTCGGATCTAATTCATAGTCTAATGGTTAGAAGCAGGGTAACCAAATATATGATATATCATATTTTTTTGCTGGATGTCTTACAAACATATAAGGTGGTTATTTATCCGTTTCAGAACTTTTTAAGAGCATCGATTTGTTAGAGCATATTTTTGCATATTTTGCCTATATGAGCATATTTTAGTTTTAAGAGCATATTTCACTTTTAAGATTATTTTTAAGAGCATTTTTCGCCCGTAAAGGCATTTTTTACTTTTTTAAGGGCATATTTAAATTTTTTTTTAAAGAGAAGTAACACTCAGGCGTGTTACCTTCTTTGGGAAAGGGATAGTGAGAGAGGACAGATGGTGAAAGTGAGAAAGCTTAATTTTTTTTACAACTCTGATATTGCGCGTAGTGTTAGTTTTTAGATCCGTGTTGCAGCGCCTCTGATGTCAAGTAGGCGCATTAAATGTGTTTTTTTAAGCTGTTGTAGCCATTTTATTAATTATTTTACTTCGCCGGCGATTTCGCTACAATACCGACGAAGGAGGGCGCTGTGATGTCCGCTAGCATACACCAAGTATCAATTGCTACCAGTACTGTTCAGTGACCAGTGCTATGCCTTCATTACTTAAACAGTCCGACAACAACAAATACAATGTCATACTAATGCACATCTGAAATAATGCTGGATGTTATGACTTTCCTGAAGCTGGGCTTGAACCCACGTTCTTAGACATTATTTGCTTTGTAGTCAACGCGCTAACTACTTCAGCCAACAGCATCCCCAAAATAACGGACCTGCGCAATCTTGTTTTCTTAATTCATGATATGATTTCTATTCCTCTTTCGCTTTCTCATTGAAAAAAAAAACGGGATTGCATCACAAGTTTGGGCGGGGACTAACTTCATTCTTCAGCGAAATGTTAGTTTGAACTGAGTCTGCCGAACTTCATAGACTTCGACTATGATAATGTGTTTTGTGACGCCCATCTTTTCTATCTTCCATGGAGTCTGAAGGATTCCAAAAACGATCACTGAATTTAAAATGAATGACTCTCGTTATACCCTCAAAGCTCTCATTAAACGGCCTTAATGTAAAACATAAGACAACAGTCGATCTCATTACGACTACGACAACAGTAATGAGGCTGAGTATTATTATTGTTATTATTATTATTTTAAAAAAATGTTGTTGTGAAATGAACAATTACATATATTAAAAACTATATTTTGCTTTAGAACTCTTTCATATGTAATGTGGATGTTACAAATGTTAAGTTGCGAATAGTATGAAAGACAAACAATAAAGACTGAAAATTCAATTATGTATGTCAGTTAGTTTGTGAAGGATTAAAGGAATAAATTTTAGAGGGCTTTAAAGAGCTAATTAAACAAATGATAAAAATGTTATAGGAAAAGTGGAAGTAGGACAACTATTTGTTATGATAAGATTAATTAATATTCATAATAAAAAAGTGGCTTAAAAAGTTTTATGTTAAATATTGTATGTATGTATGGATGTCTGTATGCATATGTATGTATGTAAGTATGCAGTGTCTGTTTTTGTAATATATTTTGCTTAAATTAAATGTGAGGTTATGTTACGCTTTCTGGGATTTAAAATAGTTATATATGTATATATATAAATATATAAAAGAATATGTATGTTAAAAAAATAATGATTGTTCATTTAATCTTTAATTAATTTATTTTTTTTATAAGCAGTACCCCAAAGTACAGATGCAGCCGATGATGAGCAGCACCAAAGCAGCAAAACAGTAGAGTATTAAGAGTTGTTTGGTAGTGGTAGTAGAATACATATAAATACAAACAGCAGCTGGAGGAGGGGAAGGAAGGATGATGATTTCAAGATGAAGGTGAACGAATTTAAGATCATCATTTTCATTTTAACAAAGAGCGAGCATGTTGAGCTTATTCCATATTTTGTGTCGCTTCATTTTTTATATTCTTATCATAATTTTACATGTAGCAACTCTAAGCTCCATTCATAGATTTGATTTCTTTCTATGTGGGCCTTTATTAGCTATTTTGATTTTTTCCATGTTGATTTAAGTTTTCTCTATTTTTGTGTCTTGTAAAGACCAGCTTCTTTGTTTTTTTTATTATTTTCTTTGTATTTTCTATTATGGTTTTCTATCTTTATCTTGTTTCAATTTTTATCTTGTTCGGTAGCAGTTTGCTGATCTATATTTTTTGGATTTAATTTTTATTTATATTTTTATTATTTATTTAATTTGTTTTATATTTTACTAAATAGCATTTCACGAACCTAAATTGCTAAGAGAGGGAAAATAAAGTAAAAATAACATTTTCAGATTAATGTTGTTTAAAAATCCTTGTTTTTTTAATTTGCTTTTTTTATTTAATTTTTTTTTTTTTGGATAATGGTTATTATTCAATTGTAGTTGGTGGCATTTTTGTTTGATAATAATTGAAAATCATTTGAAAGGTTGGTTTTGATTCAATCAATTTAATTCTTGAGTTAATATCAAGTTGCATTTTGTTTTTACTTTTGTTTGTTTTTATTTGGAGGGGGTTTTGTAACTTCTTTATGATTTTATAGATGGCTTTCAAAAAATGCCTTGATCTTGTTCATTTCATCGGTTAATTTTTTATAGCTTCAATTTTGTTGCAATTTCAGAATTTATTGAAATAAAAATTTCTAACAAATTATATCCAATTGATGTTTGTTTGTTTGATTGTTGTGTATTTATTTATTTCAAGTTTTAATTTCAAATAAAGATGAAAAACTTATTGCTCTGTTGCTAAAAAAATTTTTAGTTTTAACTAGAAAATATAAATCTGAAAACTCGTTGACCGCTGATTGTTAGATAAAAAAAATTCAAAATTCTAACCAAAAAAACTCTGCTTATAACTCACGCACTAATAACATACATTCGCTGACAATCACACCTGTATAATCAATAAACTACACCCCCCTTAATTAATTCAATATCATGTTAACCAGAAAAACCTCAATCACTCACACAAACACACAACAAAATTAAGGATGACGAATTGTTAAATTTTTTTCATTTGCATGTATTTTTTTCGATAATTTCCCCCACATCAAAGTACCAATTGATAAATTCACATTAAAATTTTCATTTATTACTTCATATTTTATACAACGAATTGTTCATTTTGTAGTTGAAAAAAATTACTCAATCATACTGAGCAGAGTTGTTTTGATTAGTTTTGAATTCGCTGCCTCCTGTTTGTTGATTGATGTAATCACATACATAAAGGTTTTTTTTTGTAAATTTAAGTTTATATTTGTTTGCTTAATTTTATTTTTTGAAGCTTAAAATTATAAAATCGCTGAATTTTAGTGATAGATTTCTTCCATTTCTCTAATATTTATCGAAATGTTAAATCAATGTTCTTGCTGTGGCAATCTTTACTTAAAGTGTCTTTGTCATACGGAATGTTCTTTTTGCATGCTTTCTCAAGTGCAGAATGTTCACAATAATACATCAGATGTGACAAGAGCAAGCTGTTTAAAAAATTTTATTCCTATTAATACACACCGTGTAAACACGCTTTAAAAGTCATATGAAAAAAATACGTCGTGTAAATGCATTTAAGAGAACAAAGTGGAATTGAAAACTTTGGGTATTTTTTTTTGGGTGGGAAAACACAACGCCGATCGATCAGGTAGTAGCGGTTCTACAACAATACAAAATTTGTTATAGAAAATATCCGAGTAGCTGTCAAAACATTCATATACAAAACCGAATGGCACTGTCAGCTCAGGTGAATCTTTAAGAAAATGTCAAACGTCATGTAATAGCATGTTCACACGGTAATATGAACGACTTTTTTCGCTCTCTGAATCACGATGCCGAACCTCGATGTTCAAACGATTGTTCTTATTTCATTATCACTTGGACGTAAATTTGTGTCTCTTCAAATCTTTAAAATAAGTTACACTATTTCTTTTTTTCAATTTTTATTTAAATATATAAATGTAATTTTTTTATTTATTCAATGACTTTTTATTTATTTTTGTGCACACATTAATTTTTTGCTCTTTGTTTATATTTTTACAGCTAGTTCAGATAATTGGAGATGATAGTAAATTTTTCGTGGTTCGCCGCAAGATTCAAAATGAAGCAAGAAGGTTCGCTCTCAAAATTTTTGTGTGGGGAAACTTGTTGGTTCAACCATGGTTGGGGCGCGATCCATGAATGAGAGAGCGAACCTGTAGATGTATATGATGCTTGGTAGTTTGAAATCAGCCATGATATTATGAGTATATCGAACCCAGTGCGCGAAATTATCGTATCTTATCCGACTTGGGAAAACTTTTAAAAGTTTCAAACCATAAGCAGTGTAGTTAGATAGAAATGATAAGTGCAGAAAAAGTTGCACCAATCGAGTATTTTTTGGAAAAAGTTTAATTTATAAAAATTGCAATGTAAAAAAATAATTGCAATAATCGGTAGTTGCTCAAATCGAGCTCGTATATGTATGTATATGCAAAAAGTATCAAGACCCTAAATTTTTGGGGTAATTTTCAATTCTCTTGCTTCCTACTAGAACGTGTACCGATAAAAGAATTAAATTAATCTTCTAAAATTTGTTTGAGATATGTATATTCAACTATAACTATGCATCAGACAATTAAATAAACATGTTGTGTAACTGTCAGTTGAATAAATTTTGGCGGGGCATAACCAACCACTTTGTTTTAAAATAAACATTGATTTAACATTAATATTTTTATTATTAAACGCTGTCGCACCCATCGTTATTATCGTTCTTATATTTTCTTTATATGTAATTATATATTATATTTAGCATTTATTCTCTATTGATAATAAGAGCTCTAAATTAAAAAATATATAATACTCGTTCGTTGTCGCTGTATGTAGTGAAAGTAAATAAAACGCTGTTTTTTGTTTTTTTTTGAATGTGGCTTACAACAACTAAAATCAAATCTGTCATGCTGTTTTCTTTAATAGCTGTTATAGAAACTATAAGTTATTTAAGAACAAAATTTCATTCTATTCTCATGAAAGCGAAAGAAAAGATTCTAGTATTCAGAAAAATCAAACAATAATAAAATAATTATATATTAAACTGTTAAATGAGAAAAAAAAACTTTAGCTGTTTTATAATTCTTGTATCTATAAATGTTGTAAACTAAACGAGTTGTTTCTGTTTGTAAGTTTAAAAGAAAAAGGCACTCATTAAGAATGTGCCAATATTTGACGTACATAGTTTTTATTTTTAATTGGTTTTAAGTAATTGTTATTGTTATTGTTTCGTTTTATCGTTTATGTAATTTGTTATATTGAAAATGGTAAAACAAATAGTCGTTGCAAATGAGTTGAAAATTTGAACTTAAAATTAAAAAAAAAACATTATTGTGAGGTTGAGTTGACTACTAAATATTTTCAAACGGCATTGTCATTTACATATTACAACTCAAAAATGTCATTGTTTAGAAAAACTCAGAATGTCTTCCTTGTGTGCGATTTGAACTTTTACAACTCGAGTTATTATACATCTTAGGTCAGCAAATGATAAATTTGAAATTTTTTTTATGAAAAAGTGAGATCAAGCTCGTTATTCAATTCGAAAATGATATAAAATAAAGTAAAAAATATATAATTGCAGTTGGTAATAATTGCAACATGGGTTGGCAACCGCACACAAATTTAAGCACTGTTTGTCAACGTTACAGTTTACAATCTGAAAAACACTCTGCCAATGTTATTTTGAAAAGAAAAAGTTTTTTGTTCGTGAAACTTATTGGAGAAATACTCAAAAAAAAACTTTCAAAAAAATTTGTGCATTTGTTAAGCTCATCAATTAATCAAATCAAGTGTTCAGATTAATCAAATATTTTAAATTATGATTAATGTTTGTACGCAATTAGTCGAACTATATTTTGGTTTATATTGAAAGGAATTGTTTGGCTCGAGTACAAATCTGACTTGATCCATTTTTTTATAAATTCATTATTTTATTAAGAAAATAATATTGGGAACAATTTATTATTCATCAAACTAGCAGAACGGAAGCAGTACATCTCATCAGCGTTCAATGTTCGATTTTACCACTATTGACGGTGGATACGAATAACAGTGTTATTTTAGAATACGAAAATTGCATCTTATTAATTTCTACGAGTTAAATCAATTTCGATTAGTACGAAATTACCATTTCTGATGATTAATTTTTTAAACTTTCCTTTCAATATTTTCAAGTATTTTTAATGACCAATAGCTGAAATTCAATTCTATCAATAGGTTTTACGTAGAATCAACTATTTGTTTCCGAATGTTAAAAGTAAAACGATCTATATTACTTTTATTTTCATGCACTCAAACTTTCGTTTGCTTTTTTTTAATCAAGCACAAACATGAGTAATTACGATTTGTTACATTGTCAGTCAGTCCTATATTTATCTTATTGCTCTAAAAAAAATGGACTTCACAACAAAGATTTGAATAATAAATAAATGTAATGTATCATTTTATTTATTTAATTATATATCAAATAGTTGATATAAATATGTTGACGTTGAGATTTGAATATTTGCCACGTTTTGCTTTATTTCAAATGTCAATGGTGTTAAATGAAAATCCGTTTACCCACTAACTGGAGTAATTAAAAGAGACAATATTAAATTGAAATTTTAGCATGTTTGCTGGCAAGAAAACGATCAACGAAAAAAACCTACGAAATTTTAGTACATGTTCTGCCGAAGCAAAAACAACTTACAAAATTTTTTCCAGGTATTTATGTAAATATTTTACAGATTGGGGAGGGATGTATGAATCAATGGGTAGGTAAGTGATCGTGTGAAAACAAATCTAATAAAAACAGCGAAGAGTTAACGAAACAATAACAAAATGTTTTCATTCACAACATAAATTTTAATATTTCTTTCTTTTATATTTGAATAGACTTTAATTGATTGTTCGCAACAACGTTTTCAAATACAACATATTGGAGTACGAAACGAACGAAGTGCGACTAAAAGTTCGATATTGTTTGTTATCTGCTTCCACGTGGAACTAATAGATCGAGTATGTAAATAAGAACTAAAAAGTTTAAACAAAAATAAATACCTTGGCCCGATGTTAAGCTACTGTGTATTGTATTTGTACTACTTTGGGTAGTGGCAGCCGCTAATGGTGTATAGGTACCCTTCGGCGTATACAGAAAGGAATGCGGTTCACTTTTTTTGCCGCTCGAAATAATGGCCACTTGTACGGTGATGGGTTTTAATATATTTTGATGTATATACGGTGGCACAGTGCATATAAGATGAGTCTAGTAAAAGATAAATTATATATGGTTAAAAGGTGATGGAATTCTCTTCTTTTTTTTTTTGCAAACACTTACTTGTTGTAAATACTCTTTGTCAGGCAACACTGTTTGCTCCCACAATGCTCCTCCGATAATTGCCATATCATTTGCTGTTGCTGCTGCTGCATCGAGATCATCATCGTTGTTGGCATTGAGACTTTCGTAGGTTTCTTGGAATATCACATGCGTATCTTTGAGAAAATTTTTACCGATTATAAATAGTTCCAGACCACCATCTACTGGGCAAGAGTTAAGGGATTTTTTGCATATTTCTGGTACACCCGGCGGTTGAGCTACGGAACACAATTTTAGATTATAAATAAATTTGTAAATGCATGACCTGTGCAATAATCAATGTTTAGCATCTGAAAGGGATCACTTCGCAGCACCATTTGTTACCCAAAGTATTTTTATGTAAGCCCCAGTTCACACACTTCAACTTTTGGTGCTCAACTCGTAATTCAGCTGTAAGAAAGACGGGGATGAAAATACAAATATCTCCTTTTTTCTTACAGCTGAATTACGAGTTGATCAAAAAAAATTTAAATCTGTGAACCGGGGGTAAGACGGCTTTTCCATAGTCAAAGTTTACTTTGCAAAGTGAAAGTTTAATTCAGCTGGGATAAAGACAGAATAAGAAAATATTCGTCTCTCTGTCTTTCTCCCAGCTGAATTAAACTTTCTCTGTGGAAAAGACGTCTTTGCAAATTTTTAATTCAGCTGAGAGAAAGACGAATATTTTCTTATACTGTCTTTTTCCCAGCTGAATTAAACTTTGCAAAGTAAACTTTGACTGTGAAAAACACGTCTAAGCAATTGACAGTCCTGCCAGAGGGTAGACCAGAGATGAAACAATGAGTTTATTTTTTAAATTAAATCAGTTTTTCTGCCCAATCAGATAACATGTAAATGAAAAGAGATAGCAACATCATTTAATATCAGATTAAAGTGCGACATCGATAGAATTACAACAACTACAACTATCACAGCATGCAGTATCGTGTCATCTCTGGTCTACTTTGTGGTGCTGCTACACATTTCCACTACTACGGCAACATTTTATTTTCTATTCTAACAGTTTGCAGGCATACGGGTGGTTGTACAAATTTACTGCCTTTACGAATCTAAGTTAGACGGCTTTTCCACAGTCAAAGTTTTCTTTGCAAAGTTTAATTCAGCTGGGCGAAGGACAGAATAAGAAAATATTCGTCTCTCTGTCTTTCTCTTAGCTTAATTAAAACTTTGCAAAGTAAACTTTGAGTGTGGAAAAGCCGTCTTATATTACAAATTTGAAAACTTACTACATATAATGGGGTTTGAACAGACTTGTAGCGTTTCGACGGTGCCATCATCGTGTGCCAATTGTGTGCGAAACACCATACGACATCGTGTTGATTTCTTTTTATTCTTCTGTGCAAGATGTTCTGGAAAACGATGTTCAACATCGACATTGCGTTCCTAGAATCATAAGAGATTTTAAAAATTAAGTTTGATAATTGGAATTAATTTTTGTTAGTTTTTTTTGACTGGATGCTGGTGAAGAGAAAAGTAATTCGTACCCACTTGGATTCAAAATGATTATTCCTTTGTGTTACCTTTTGGGAAAAATTAAGTTAGACAAAATGTCGCAAGGGAGTCATTTTCAGAATGACTATTATCAAAGACTGTTTACATTTCTAACTTGTTTATGTTACAGTCCCTTTTATTTTGATGGCCACAAATGTGACTTAAAGGTAGGTTCAGAAATGGCACATATTTGACGAAATAAGCGTAACCGATATTTCTGCGAAGATGTTATACAACCATACATGGCATATTTAAGATGTATGGATGCATGTAATTATATAAAACTAATTTTAATAAAATCAGAATGTCAGGATATCATACTTTGTGCTCTGGGCTTTTTTTGGATAGTATTTGTTCAGTCTGGCCTTAACTTAAGAATACAGAAATTTAGTTTCAAAGATTTTTATAGTCATGATACGTCTCTGCTGAAAATGTGGGTATTCTGCATAAAACCGCAATTCGGAGAAAATAAACATGGTACGGTTAGTCTAAGATAACCTTTGAGTCAGTCCAAGAGAGCGAGACGCAAAACTCTCGGAGGCCAAGGCGCAATGTGCTATTGATTTAATTAATTAGTTTATTATTAGCGGTTTTCACTCTCTGCGCTAAATTTACAAATCTGTTATTGTAAATTAATGAATCAGCTGATAGTTGTCCCATTCACCAAGTTCCCCTTGTAACGATGTATTAAAATACACCTTGTGAACAGTTAGTTTCATTTTATCGGTTGAATGCTGTAGGTCACAAAGGGAACTATTTTTCTGCACCCAAGTGGGCCGGCTGCTTGAAGCTGGCTGCCTGTGCAACCTATGTTGTTTTGCTAAGCGTAAAAAATATTAAACTTCAGGTCCACTGTGCGCAAATAAACTGTAGAAGAAGCACAAAAGTATTGCAGATTAATATAATATTTATTTTCCATTTTAAAAAGTTAGAGGGCGCTAGTGAATTGAACAATTATTAACAACATCTACAAGGATACATGGAAACACACATGAACACTGATGATGGGAGTGTGGCGGCTCCCGATTATCCCTTTGGAATATTTTCTCATATCCCAATTCTTTATAGAAAAATGTTACGAACTTTAGCCAAAATAATAATAACTTCGGATTTAAAACTACATCTACAAGGGTACTTTACTAGAGAGTGAATACCGCTATTGATTTCTTTACTTACCTTTAAAATTCCCACGCAATCACATGTTATGAGCATATCCTGTTCGGGTTTAAAATCAATTTCAATTACAACAGTGCCATCAACTTTCTTCTCGCTGCATTGAGTGGAATTTTTGCCGGCAACTTTGCAGGCCTGATAAAACATATGGGGCGCAACACGGCCAATATCAGTGCCAATAAATACTTGTAATGTTGTGGCCTTATTATAACCCACTAACCTAACAATAGGAAAGCCATTGCCACTGCGATCTTTGACAGCGCCGCGGCTACCTTCGGTTTGGTATCTAAAAAAAAAGAAAATAATAAATAAATAAATAAATATAGTAAGGCTGTCTAAGGAGATATTCAAGCAGGTAACACCGTCTCTGCAATGTAATATTAAATGTCAAATTTTGTCCATGTGTGTAATTATTCAGACATGTAAACCATGTTGGAATAATACAGGTAGTGTCGAAGCTAAAATAACACTGCTTTTAGGTTCGAAGCTGTCAAAAAGCACAAAAGAAAAATGGCAAAATGGTCGCATTTTCTGTTCTATAAAGAATTTATTGCTTTTCCTTTTCTTATTTGCATTTGAAACAAATGCTAAAGTGTGCTTTTTTAGTAGTGTGGGTGTGTGTTAGTAATGCATAATCAAATTTTGACAGTCCCGAACCCAAAAAAAAGTCCGTTGACGATTCGAACCTGTATTATTCTACCACGATATCGAGGCAATCTCGATTAATAATGATGTAAACATTACAAGTATTCTTTTCTTTGAGTTTTTTTGTTTGTTTTTGCCTTGGCGTAATTCTTGTAGAAACGCTGGTACCTAATTCTTTGCATTATGATTTGTTGAAATCTGTTGCCTGTGTAACGCGCACATCTATTGACTACCATCGCATACGTATTGCAAAAGCTAATGTCCAGCAAACTCAGGTTTGAAATAAGATTTAATTATGTTTTGATATCAAATGTTAGCGAATGCATATAAAATCTTGTTTCAAACGTGTGCTTGTTGACTGCATATAAGGCGCTGAGTCCCAAAAATTGTTCCTTTTATGTTTTTTTTATCATGATTTAGTACCTAAAGAGAAAAACAAACAAAGGTATATATCTCCTTGTCCTTTGTAAAGTACATACACATGTACATATATTAAAAGTTGGCGTGTCTTCCAAAACTCAAACCTTTTTGAGATTTGTGAAAAATTATTTCAGATAGGGAGTTTTGAAACTCAGCTCTTCACCATAAACTTGAATGTTTCCGTGATGTATTTTTATACATACTTTGTAATATATTTAGCTGAAAAATACAACTCTGAATGCATTGAGAAACCACTTTTTGGTACCGTGTACTCAAAAGCTAAAACTGATTACTTAGTAGCCAAATACTGAATACTTTTCCACATATAAATAGGCAAAGACAAATTTTTAGATCCCTTTTTCTCCTTTGTTTGCCAATCGATTTGATAAAAACTGTTGAGTTTTAGTGACCCGACTATATATCATTTAAATCGGTTCAGTATTAAAGGAATAAAAGGCTCATAAAGTTGACACCACTACAAATGCTAAAAATACACACATACACGCATTCACTTATGTAAGGATTGGTTCACGTAAAAACATAAGCAAGCAATGAGAGTGTTTAAGAGTACCTACTACATACATATATGTAACTAATATGACTTTTTTATTGCTTTTTTTCCGTGGTGAAGGGAATAAGTAATTAGGTAGTTTTTTATATTTAAATGTACGCAACTAAAATAGGTATCCGTTTAAACTGGCGGTCGAATTTCGACCATTAGGTTACACTAGAATTTTTTAATATTTCTTACATGAGAAGGGCGTCATTAATAAGACGATTTGGATTTTTTTATTTGAAAGGACTTACTTTCAGTTTAGTCGTTAAAATTGTTATTTAAAAGGATTCCATTTTGGATTTGATAACATTTTGATATTTTGCATGTGTTTTCATGTCTAATTTTTGCAGAAATTATGTTTTTTTATATATGTATATGTATACATATTACAAAATTATCTACATAGTTGATAACGCTTGTAACATGGGTTGAGTCCTTTTAAAACTAAAGCCATTATTTTATTTTACCACAGAGTGTAGTTAATAAAATTCCTAAATGTGTTATTTTTTTAGAAAGATGGTTCTGCTTTTTAGCCAAGTATGTGTGAAATTAAACGCATTTCTTTTGTTTAAATTGTAAATGTTTGCTTTTTATTGTTAGTTTTTTTTCGATTTTTTCTTGTTTGTTTTAAATGGACAATATCAAAATGTTTTACTTCCTAAACTGTGTGTTTTATTATCCCGAACCCGAAAAACTCTAAAATGCCGAAATACACCTAGATCCTGAAAAATCTCTAGATTTTAAATTCTTAAATTATGAATACCGGGATTTACGAAACCCAGTGTCATTTGGCATACCCAGTTTGTACGAATGTCTGTTGGGTTGTCTTTAACAAATTACCTGGCTCTGTGTTGTTGTTCTGGTTGTGAAACAATTTCCAATTGTATTCGACCATTTGAGGAGGTGGCAACACTATTAGGCGGTGTTGCCGGTTGCCTTTTGTGAGGCACTCTGGTCAGTCCCCGTGCACTGGCAACGATAAATCTGTGAATTATAAATAAAATTAAAACTTATTAAAAATATTTGAAAATAAATAAGAGAATAAATAATACTACATGAGGTACATAACTACAAATTAAAAACAAATAAATGATTATGAAAAAATGGCCATGATTTCGAAAATCTATGTAGAGAATAGTTTTAATAACACAAAAGCAGCGTTAATTTTCAAAGATAATATAATAAAATAAAAAAAAAAACTTTATATATAAATACATTGCACATATGTACATATGTATGTGTGTACATATGTACAAGAAATTGGTAGTTAATTCTAACAGGGTATAAAATTTGGCTTTAGTAAATAAGTATATATAAATAGGTATACAAACATATACGTAGGTACATATAATAAATAGACAAACATTACACAACTTAATATACTTAAGAACTTCAAAAACAAGTATGATTAAAATTTTATTTAAAAAAATTTTAATTACATTTAAGATCTCGTTTACATAAATACAGAATAAGAATATAGAAGTATGTACTACATTGTTTAAAAAAGGTATCTTACTTTGTGGTTGCTGGCGCAGCTACCAGAGAGTTGTGCGAATGTGCCTGTGCCAGTCTGTGTGGCTGCACCTGTAGCTGTACCGATCGTGTGTTGGCAATACTTATGTTTGATGTTATTGTTGCCGTTGTAATTTCAGTCGGCACAATTGTATTTGTATTGGCAGCATTAGCTATCTTACGTATGAATGCATCTTCACTGCAAGCATCATCATTGTCTAAATCAACTGGTACGGTTTCGATACGTTTGCGCTTTATGCCATATCCCACGTGATGGTCGTGATGATTCTGAATTTGATTATGATGGTGCGGTTTGTCCGAATGCGGTGACGTTGCTGAGGAGCATGAAGAAGATGATGACGATGAAGAGGATGATGATGACGATAACATTTGTTGATTTGTGATTTTAAGATTTTTACGATGCCGTCCGCCATAATTGTCATCCGAATCATCGGTGCAAAAATCTTCATCTTCTGATTCAGTATTTTCAGTGTCATCAGTCAAAAAGGGCAATTTTTTAGCTGGTCTAGATCTATGATAAGGTTGGTTAATGGTCAATTATAATTTTTAATTGGTTCTATGCAATTTTATTAATATTTTCTTGAATAAGTTTTAGTAAAAGAGACAGTTAATCACTAAATTTGATTAGTAGCATAAAATTAATAGTTTTGAATAAATACATTCCAAAGAGAATGTTTTAAAGTTAAGGGCACCAACAAGTCATGTTTTTACATGTGACATGTCAAATTTCCCACTGATTAATTTATACATGCCGTGTGCAACTTTTGAAACACTCCATTAAAGCACGCTTGATACTGATCTGACAATGCAACTGACATCAGCTGTTTTTGATATAACAAAAGTACATATATGTAACGGCATATAAATAGTACGTAAATAAAAGAAATATTAAAATGTAAAAAAGCTAAACGCTTTTTTATTTATGCAGATAAATAAAAAAGGAATAATTTAATTATATCAATTACAATAATAATTATAAAACTAAAATAGCTTCACGCATTTCAGCATTTTGATTAGAAAAACATACACTTTTCCCGCAACTCACAAAACGACACAAACGGCAATCATGCACAATTTCGGGTCCTCCAAGCGCAGCTCGTTCATTACCATTGAAGCGAAACCACATCCATTTTTGACTCCATAAAGAACGACGTCTTTTTAAATTCTCTTGCTTTTTTATTATTTTTTTTTAACTTTATTGCACTTGATACTGAAATAATACTGCGTACTGCAATAAGATACTGACTGCACTGCGATGGATTCAACACCATTTCACAAACTTTCTTTACAACAACTACTTTTAACAAAATTGGCGTATAAAATCAAATACAAACAAAAACTAAAAATTGGACCATAATTTTTTAACTCAGAGCTAATGTCAGATGTAATTTACAGTTTTCACTGACATGTCGTGTTACATATGGGCCGTAAAACTGACAGATCAGATGTGAAAACATGCCATGTAGAGGCACCTTAAGAGAGAAAAATTAATGCCAAATACTTAAAGATTCTAATAAAACTATGTAGTTTTACTTAGAGAACTTAAATAGTGAACATAGCATGTATGAATGTATGTATGTACATATTAGAGCCCTGCACAAGCATACTTAAACATGCAACAATTAATGTTGCGATGCGCATATACAGAAATTCACTACTGAAAGAACATTTTGTTTCAACTTGTTGGACACAGAATAAATAAAATATAAAATAAAATAGTTTCTAATTGTGCTTTACGTATAAATAATTAAAATTATATAACGCAGACAAGCGTCACATTGTAAAAGATTGGTCAAGAGGGATGTTCACCACATATTACGTATCGCAATTAGGAGGGCAGTTGTGTTGGCAATTGTTTACGAAATTTATTATTTATATTAAAATTTGTTCACTGCTTTACGAATTCGGCGTTGGGTGTATAAAATAGCAAAAATGGCTTTAAGTAACATGTAAACAGCCTCTTCGACAAAAAAGCATACACCCCAGTTGGTTATGAGGAAATGTAATTACGTACTAACAAAGTCAGGAGCTGTTATTATAGTCAGCAAAAAACACATTAATGTGAAAATAAGGTCAAGTTCCTATTCAAAAATTACGGCCGTAAAAATTATTGAGTTCAAAATAACGACCAAGTTCTTGATACGAGTAGGTACATTACCATCGATACTAGTGGAAAAAATGTGCCAAGTTAGCAGGTTGTTCAGTATTTAGATAGTAGTGTACTTATCAGGAACCTGTACCCATGTTCTGTAACTCTCGCGTCGAGAAACTTTTCGATTGAAATGAGTGAAATGTAACAAAGTTGACATAAAATTATACAAACATCTGTTTTTCTCACTAAACTGTGTATGTAATTTTTTTGGTGAGTAATAGCTGTCACGTAAGCAAATTACTCGCCAATTTACAGAAAAAGTGTGTCTGTAAAATTTTTGCGAGAAAAGCTGCCTCTTTCAACGATGAGAAAAAATTGTAAAAATAGAAAACCAAAGCTTCATTATACATTTTATTTATATTCAACAATTTCTTTATAGTAAAAATAACAACTTCTTTATTTTATTTTTAAACGCACAAATATTTTTTATTTTTATACACTAAAAATTTACTTTTTATTTATTTGCAGATATTTTGCAAACAACAAACATTAACGTCGCACCATACATTATTTTGTACAGCTGACGGTTGTATTTTCGCCGCCGTCGTTGAAATTTTTTTAATGTTAGTAGATTTTGCTCTCCGTCAATGATATTTGTGTCAAGCGTTCTCAACGTATAAAATTTCACTTCAGCTTGGAGTTGTATACTCGTCTAATGACATTTCTAACGTAACGACGTAAGCTCTTTTTTAATAGTTAGTTACAGACACACTTTTTTCTCAATTTTCGAGCAACGATGGAATATTTTGTTTCACATCTTTTCGACGCAAGAAATTCTCGCCAAAGTTACAGAACATGGGTACTGGTCCTTATTTTTATTTCAGTGCTTTTTGCGGGCCTAGTCTTTAGATAGGAAATTGAACTCATTTTAATTTTATTTTTTTGTATACCACATTTCAGACCTCTACGCAAGGCCTGTCTGTGTCTGTATCCAAATTTATTTTTTCTAGCTATAGTGAAAGTGCCCCGTACGAATAATCGGCTTCCTTGTTCAACAAGATGAAGTGTCCGTTTTCAATTTTTCTGACTTTTTTTCTCACTAGAATTTGGGAATTTGGCTCTATTTTCATATTTATTTTTTATGCGGATCTCACTTCTCTTTATATCCAACTGCATACCTCCGTCGATAGAGAAAGTGGCCCATTCAAATAAGATGAAAAATTTCCATTATATTTACCCACCTTCCCCCAAACCCTCTTTAAAAATGCCCGTTTTCTAATTTTTTTTTAATTTTTCGCTCACTAAGCCATGGGCACCTGGCCCGATCTTCATACATATTTATAATTTTGTGTGAATATCACTTTTGGTATAACAAATTTCAGACTCTACCTATAGTGGAAGTGGCTCATGCAAATTAGGGACACCCCGGTCCAACACAAGCCTATATACCTAATTTCAGCTCTCTAGTTATAGTGAAAGTATCCCATAATATAGATGAAGCACTGAGCCAGTGAATATGTACTAAAATATGCACTTTTTAGAACTACCTATCTCGGGAAGCTTTTATAGTAAAGCTGTCACACTTCAGCTATGAGATTAAATGTATGAAGTGTCTTTATGTTCTAAGTTTTGTTATTTTATAATCAAGTGAAGCAAAGTTATGTGAGCATTATTAGCAATTTCAATCACGTCCCCAGTATACGAGTTTTTTAGATCCCTTTTACGACCGTAATACTCAACCGATTTTGGAAAGTTTTATATCTTTTTAAAGGAGTTTTTACATAGATATGCTTAATCTTAATTTTATTTAAATTTAAAGTTCGATATTTTGGGAGATATAAGCGTTTAAAGTTGCTACTAACACATGCAAACTTATTGCACATGCACATGTATTGTACTTTGTACAAAGAGAGAGAGAGAGAGCTAATAAGTTTTAAGATGTTTATTTAGATTCTAAATTTTAGAATGTTTTTTGTTTTTGTATTTTATCGTGTGTATCTATATATAAATAGGCAAAGACAAATTTTTAGATCCCATTTTCTCCTTTGTTTGCAAATCGATTTTCTTCACTCTTTTACCAAATAGTAAAACCTGTTGAGTTTTAGTGACCCGACTGTATATTATTTCGGTTGAGTATTAAAGGAATGAGGCTCCTAAAGTTGATACCACTACAAATGCTAAAAATACACACGTACACGTATTCACTTATGCAAGTATGGCGGTCGAATTGCGACCATTAGGCGTAATCTGGTTTATGTAAATGATTAATATTTGTTTCTAGAATGCGGTCGATTGAGTCAGCCACTGGATACCCTACTACATTATTTAATTCACAACAAGCTATAAAAATAATAATTTTATATTTTCAATTCAAATGTCACGTATTTTTTAGTTATGACGTTGTTCGAGTAAATGAGCAATATGTAGATTTGAGAGGAACAGTTTGTATTTTTTAATAATACTCGGCACGCTTATATGATTATGTTTTCTTTTTCATTTTATTTTGCGTTACAATTTAACTGTCTACTAAAAGCAAAATAAATAAATTAAAATTTGAAACTTATTTTTGGTGACAAAACAATTTTCGGATGCTTAAAATGTCGCGTGCGTGTGTTTCATAAAAATATGTATTATTAAATTAAATTAAACACAAATTTTGAAACAGTAAAACATAAAAATTATATCGTCGTCGAAAATCCAAAAGTACATAGTAACATCAGTTGTTCAAATTTTATATTGTAAATTAAAAAAATACCTCAGAAATAGAAACTAATGATGGAATTATGGATATAAAAGCGATATTTTTTGTAGCAAAATCTGAAAACTGGCAGAGGGCATGTAACTTAACCTCACGAATCATAATCAATCAAGAAGACGATTTTGATTTTCTTGTATGATACGTACGTATTTGGATTCTCGACGACGATATGTACATATGTATGTCCCTATATTGTTACTCTGAGAAATAAACGCTTGCAATAAAATGTAAAAAAGAACAAATGCAACAAAAACATTTAATATGTATATTGTAGGTCATGGTTAGATTAAAGCAAATAAAAAAAATGACAGCGAAGAAAAAAATATTCTCGGCGCAAAAGACATGAAATTGAATTAAATTAAATAAAATCCATTTTGTTCTAAAACAAATTGGTCTGTTGCAAAGCGACGTTTTCTATCCAAATGTATTTATCTTATCAGCATGAGTTAGGCTGATTAAATTAGAAAATTAAATAAATCTAACTGGGAGTATGATTTTATATGAAATTATAACACGTAAAAAATAAATAAAAACAAAATATGTAGGTAGATATAAATAAATATGTACATAAACGACAACTACAACAAAAAAAAAACTATTAAATCCCAGTTTTTATCTTTAAAATTTTTAAGAAAATTGTTGTGAAAGCACTTGTGAGAACACACATACTTATGTACGTAACACAGGGTGGCCCAAAATTAACGAAGGGGTTTGAATTGCTTATAACTTTTTTATTACATATAATTTTTTCTCTTCTCTTCTTTTCTTTTCTTTTCTTTTCTTTTCTTTTCTTTTCAGTATTTTGTAAAGAAGACTTGGAGAATTTAAAATGGAGCAGTACTCAATTGAACAACGTGCCAAATTGTTGAGTTTTATTTTTCAAATTAACGAGACATCTTTGGTGAACGAATTATTTCGCGTACAAATGATTTTAATTGGCCTCCGCGTTCACAGGATTTAACCGCTCCAGACTGTTTTCTTTGTGGTTATTTGAAAGCAAAAGTCTAAATTAATAAGCCCAGAACCATCCAGCAATTAAAAAGCAATATACGCGACGAAATAAACAACATAACACCTGAAGTTTTGCGAAAGGTGATGGAAAATGTGTTGGAAAGAGCACGAATATGCGAAGCAGCAAATGGCCACCACTTGCGAGATATTATTTTTTATAACTAAACTTAAAATATTCCCCATTTATATTCTGTATTAAAAAAATTTTTTTTATACATATGTCTTAAATAAAAAAGTTATAAGCAATTCAAACCCCTTCGTTCATTTTGGGCCAGCCTGTATATGAATATACAGCTAAACTTCGTTTAACACGTGATTCCATGAACACGAGCTCGTTATAACCAAGGCTGGGCAGTATTTGAAATACATGTATTTGAAATACAAATATGTACGTATTTGTATTTTAAATACATGTCCTGCAAGTATTTTGTATTTTAAATACATATTTCTCTGTATGATTCTATAGCACAACTTATGAAAAGTAAATCCAAATTAAATGAATTATTTGGTAAGTTATGTAAGGCGAGCACTTTCGCGGCTATAGAACTGGAATATTTGGAGGAATCCATTGTAGTTTTGAAACCTATTGCCACTGCTTTCGATTACCTTCCGGGTAACAACTACTATTACGGAAAACTTTTGCCGACTTTAATGTCTATTAGAACAAGATTAAGTCGGTTGAATGGAAACAATTTAAGACATTTAAGTCCTATCACTTTAGTAGTAAGAGAGCTTGGAAAAAAGATTCGATAAGTTTTTTAAACTATCACCGGAAATAAATCGAGCTATTTTGGCTTCCTGTTATCATCCTGGTTAGAAGCACCAGTAAAGAAGACGATGGATGACGTTGTTGTTTTCGTAGATAGGGATGATAGTGAATCTAGGACATCAAATTTGGAGTTGGAATTTATCAGTTTCCTCAGTGATAAGAGCAAAGACATTGTCACTGTTGACAGCTATCCAAATATAAAAAAAAGAGTATTCATAGAATTTAATACAAGTTTGTGCTCATCAGGACCTGTAGAAAGATCATTTTCTTCAGCAGGTTTTATTTATTCTCCAACAAGAAACAGTTTGTCTGATGCTACATTCAAAAATCTGATATTTATGAAAGGAAACAATTGTTTTGTTGATTAGTTTTATCTAATCTATTTTTTGGTTTGAATAAAAATGGTGTATTTTGTATTTTAAATACCGCAAACCATGTATTTTGCCCAACTATGGGCAGATCCATGTTATTTTCTAGACCTTAGAGAACAGAAATAGACTGAATGGATTGTAAGTAGCACCAAATTGTTCTACAGAGCGAGTAAACGGGCCCCAATGTTTTGATATTGTATTAATGTAACGTCTCGATGTTTACAACTGGAATAAGGGAGAATATATGTAAATATTTAAAATCGTTTTAATTTGGAACGATTTTCGTCGCATGAAAAAATACATCACTCATTTAAAATTGTATAGAGACAGAAAGAAAATCTAAAATTTCTTTCAATTACAAGAAGCAATGATCAACATCAAAAAAATTTGTTGATGGAACAAACCATTTATAAACCATTTATGTGCCTGTAACGAATGTGAGAACTTTTCCTTTTACATTTACACATTTAGCACAGTTCGTAATTTTTGTTGTCATTTTGTTCAGCCGATTGAAACAGCTAAATGCATAACTAATACAATTACAAAATATTCACCCCTATTCTGCATTTCGATTACGATCCCGCATTCAGTTACGTTGGAATCGAAAAATGGTATTAAAAAAAACTTAATCGAAACAAAAGCATGATCATGCATGATCGTGAGCAGTTTTTTGTTTCAATCACGTGAGCGTAAGTATAAAAAAAATGTGAGCGTGCATGAGCAGATTTTTTGCGTGATTGTTTCGGGATTTTTTCGATTTTGGATTTTTTTTCATATTTTTAATAGGTACGTGGTTTTCAATTTTCTCATGAAGAAATAAAACGTTGTGCCGGTGTGTATTAATTTACTGATGTGAATGGAAGAGTCAAAGTAGCAGTATAAGTCCGATTTTCGACTGGCGAATATTTGGAAAAAAAACCATCTGCAATTCTCTTTCGTTTTTTCATTCGCATTTAAACAAATACTGTGTGTACCATCCAACTCAGCTACAAGCGAAGGAGTTTTTTCTACGCCAGGAAGAATTCTTGAAGAGATGTGAATCAGACTTCTCGGGAAAAATGTTGACAAAATTTTATTTCTGCATAAATCTATTTATCTTTTATCTATTAACGCTAAAGTACAAGATCCTACTTAATCTTAGTAATTTACACAGATTACTTATGAGCTACAAAATGAATAGTTTTAATCAAAGTATTTTACATATAATAAATTTTTAAATTTCACTTTAAAACTTTAAAATAAAAGAAAATTTAAAAAAAATTTTTGTTGTTGAGGGTTTTTAAAATTTTTTTAAATCTTTGAAAAAAGATATCGATGCAATCTCGATTAATATAAATTTAATAATAAAAGAAAATTTATATTTTTTTAAAGAATTTTCAATTGTCAAATTTAATTTTAAATACAAAGTTTGAAATCGCATGATACATATGTACATATGTCAATACATATGTATATGTAAATCCTGCGTGACGAACACTACATTCGTACGCGTTGTCACATTAACATATAAAAATTTTTTTGGTCTTTCAAAAGAGGTACCTTCAACTTATGCATGGTGTTTAGTGGGATATAAGTGTACTTTCGAATGGCATAAAAAATAATTTTTTAGCAGGTATTTGTTGCGAAATAATAGATCATAAAATTTTGTTCCGCACGCCACAGAAAACGGAAGTAAGGTTGCAAGTTAAAGTGTGTTTTCGTAAATTTTTAGCAAATTTTGCATAATAAAGGACACAAAATCTATTTCCTAAAAGAAAGATGAATTATAAGAGAATCCTAAAATAACTTATTTGCAGCCAAAAAATTTCATTGCTATTTTATTAAAAGACGTGAACCCTTTGTGACGCACGTTACATTTTTTGCATCCTATTTTCTATTCTGAAATTTCATACCCATATATCAAAATTGAAAAATTGTATTTCAAAACTAACAAATTCTTTCAGAAAAGTATATTTCCCAGTTAAACATAATTTTACTCTTTTATTGCAGAATTTTCTAATTGTATATTAGATTTTTCTATTTGCATTCAGAAATTTTAATGTATAAATATTTACAGGTTGTGATTTTTTTTGTGACTAACTTTCTTTTCCACTCACGTGAGCATAAGTAAACGTGAGCCAAAAATATGAAGTCGTGCGTGACCGTGCATGAGTGAAATTTCTTTGTCGTGAGCGTGAGTGAAAAGTCACTCACGATCCCATCTCTAGTATGTACATATCGTTGGCTTAATATAGAAAGGACGTATCCCGATTTTTTTTACTAAGCGCCGTTTTTAATCTTTTCTGACATTACAATTCCAAATGGACAAGAAAAGCTTAGAATCGCAATTAAAAAAAATCAAGATGCGTCCTTTCTATATTAAGCCAACGATATACACTGTTATGCATGCAGTATTTTATATAAGACGAATTCATATTATGGTGTCAAAAACAGAACAACTAAATTTTTTTTATATATTTTTTTGGCAACTTTGTTCACAATTCATACATCTGTGGACCAAACCAAAAATATATCTTTGTTTAGTGCAACATATTATTGTGTATAACCAAAACATCACTTGAGAACACCCGAAAATACAAGTAAAAAAAACAAACTTTGAGACATAATGCCACCACGCCGAAGCAATCAGATGTGCTTTTAACACCATTCGTAAAATGAATTCGACGTAGTATCTACTATATTTAATTAGTATGTCTGCAAATACATCGGCAGCAAGGACAGATATCATTTTGATATATGACTCTTAATGAGATAAACACGTTGATAACAATATGACAAATTATTTATAACTGATACCTTTTATTAATACGAATAGTTTTTTATTTATGTGTAATATGTCAACGCCGACTATTTTCAATAGTACAGGGTGTTCCGAATATAAGAATATTTTGAAATCATGTTACTTTTGTTCTATCAGTGAGAATCATAGTTACGCGGACAAGAATTCTCGCTTTACGCTTAAACAAAGTTTGGAAATATTGCAAGCTTGTTATCGGACATCGAATTTGGCCGAAAAGTCTTGGAAAAATTGTGATAGCAGCCATCTTGGCGATGCCAATTGACCGCCTCGGAGCTGCGCATCAACAACTTTAGACTTTTCTTCTGGTAATTCTACAACGATCTACACTCTTAAGGGTAATACCGATCGAGCCATTCGTGAGATATAAACAGAAAACTGAACCTACAGGATACGCTTCTGCGAGGTCAGTCGCGGCAGTCACATTAATGAAATCGTGTTGCATAAATATATGAAGTTTATTTTATTTAATTTTAAAATAGATAATTTTACGGGGTGGCCTGAAATTACCGAAGCGTTTTCAGTTCCTTATAACTTTTTTATTATATTTTTTTTATTTTTATTACTGAAAGTATTTTTTAAAGAAGATCTGGGTAATTTAAAATGTAACAGTACACGATTGAACAACGTGCACAAATCGTTGAAATTTATTTCTCAAATCTACGGCTCATTGTTTTGACTCGTCGTTATTTTAATGTGCGGGTTGGACCCTCAGAGACAACAATAAACCGTCTGGTTGCATATTTTCGACAACAAGGGGCAATAAGGAACCTTCCTGGTGCCGGCAAATGATGACAATATGATGACGGGTACAGGAGAGTATTCACGAAAATGGAGAAACATCAACTAGGAGGCAACTTGGCCTCCCGCGACGGTCGCTGCAGAGAATTTCGCACACAATAGGAATATTTTCATAGAAAATTCAGCTTGTCCAAGAATTGAAACCGACAGATTACCAGCAACGACTTGATTGTGCAATTTATTTCCGGCAGAATGCAGAAGATAATCCTGATTTTATTCATAATTTAATTATGATCGACGAAGCCCACTTCCAAGTAAATGGGTTCGTTAATAGGCAAAACTACAGGATATGGGCTATGGGAAATCCAAGTGTAGTTTCAACAGCGACAAATACACCCACTTGAGTGTACGGTTTGGTGCGTTGTTCGTCGGAAAGGATAACTGATCCATATTTTCAAGGCCAACCGTGGAAAACCATCCGTAAGTATTGTTCCAACAGAATGGAACCACAGAGCACACTGCGAGGGACATAATTTCTCTTTTACGCGGCATATTTAGTGAACAAATTATTTCGCATACAAGCGATTGTAATTGGCCTCCATGTTCTCCAGATTTCACAGCTCCAGACAGTTTCCTTTGAGGTTATTTGAAGGGAAAGGTCTATCTATATTAACAAGCCTAGACCCACCTGAAGTTTTGCGAAAGGTTATGGAAAATGTTTTGGAAAGAGGACGAATATGCGAAGCAGAAAACGGTCACCACTTGCGAGATACAATTTTTCATAATTAAATTAAAAATATTCTCCATTAATATACAGTGTTTAAAAAAATAAAATATTGAAATGATTATGTCTTCACATAAAGTAAATTGGGGCCACCCTGTATTTATACTTTACCTTCTAAAATCCATTTTACACTATTATACGTGCATTACGTAAACTAACAAAAATGCAACGCTTATTATATTGTACTTTGAAAAACATAAAAAAACAATAACAATTTATTATATCAGGGTTGCATTTTTGTTAATTTACGTAACGCATGTGTGAATAATAGTGTAAAATGGCCTTAAGCGCTATTGAAAAATAGTTAATTATTCGCTAACGTACAAAACACTTTTTTCCTAATTCGACAAACAAAAAAGGATGGTTTGGCAGCAAGGCGAATTCATAACAGGTGGTCTCGACAGCTCAGCTGATTGTTTTTTGCTCCTTGCATCTCCTTGCATTTTGATCTGTTTTGTTTGTCAGAAATGTTTTATGTTTGATTTATATATAGTGTTTGACGTTGATTTTGACAAAGTAAGCGGATATTTTTCAAAGCGAATTGAGGAGAGTCTACTTGTTATGAATTTGCCATGGCTGGCAGGCAATAGTTGTTCATCGATTTCATCACGTATAAAAAATATGAGATGTTATTTTCGAAATTGGTACTCAAGCCACTTTCAATAACAACAACTCATACAAAAAAGATTTTAGTACAATCGTGGTGAAGAAAGTACTATTTTCGACACTCTTTGGTACGAAATTAATTTCCTTATCTATCATCCCTGTTCTATATGAAACAATTGCATTTTATTGCTATTTATAAATGCACAAAATGTTAACAATTTAATTAGAGATGTAATTTTGTTGAGAGAGCGCAAGAGAGATTTTTGTTAATCCAATTATAAATATTTTTATATTTTCTTTAAAAAAACACCTCCATTTCGCTTCGTTTATTTTTTTTTCAATCTGATAAATTTTTAATTTGTTGATACTTTTTTTTTGCTGAATTTTATTTGTTTGGGTTTATGTAAGTAAAATAGTTAGTCATATTATTATTATTCGTTGTTGTTGTATAGCAACAATTAAAAATATTATGGAGACTGGTTACTGATTTCGTTTAATAATTACATTTTGTTTTAATTTTATTAGTTTTTTTTTTGTTTTTTAATTATGCAAGTCAAGTTTTGTTTACAACGTGTTTACAAGGTGTCGGTACCATAGCAGACGGCGCTTAAAAATGTATTTAGATGGGCGCTGAAATTTACGTTTTCCTTTTTTTTCGGATGCAAATGTTAAAAGGTGATAAAATTTTTATATAAACGGAAATGTTCGTTCTTCGAGAATCTGACACAATTGTTTGTCTAAACCTAAAGTTAACAAATATTTTTTTGCGCAGTTAAAAGGAAAATTTCAATTTGTGGGATTTCACTTTGGCATAGCTGCCACACGTCCTCTCTTTCCCAGACACAGTTGAGTTTTTTCACGAACAGCTGGGATGGTATCAGCCTTAAGTGTGCATCGTTTCATGATTTCTCACGTAGCATCGGTCTTTAACGGCGGCACTCAACAAGAAAAAGTCTAAAAGGTGCCTTCCTGCAAAGACCAAGGATTAAATATCATATATTTCTTCCATTTGACTGATAATGGCATTTCCAGCAGCATTTCCTAACGTTGTTCGAATATATATTTTTTTTCGAATAATTTTATTAGCAAAAAAATTATTTGAACAATTTTAATCGAAAAAAATGTATTCATTTCATTTTTATTATAATATTAGTTGAATAATTACAATTCAAACTATTTTGATTAAATTCTAACATTGTTCGAATAGTTTTTTCGAATAATTTTATTCGTAAAAAATTATTTTAATCGAAAAAAATCATTCATTTAATTTTTATTATAATATTAGTTGAATAAGTTTTATTCAAATTATTTTGATCAAATAATTTTCATCCGAATATTTTTATTCGAACATTTTTTATTACAAGAATTTTATTCGACAAATTTATATAAGATTAAATTTATTCCAAATTTATGTGATTTTGATTCAAATAATTCTAAACGAAAACATCTTTGCATCGAATAACTTTTATAGCAATAATTTTATTCGATTATTCGAAAAATTTTTGTTCAAATAATTTTATTCGCAAAAAATTTCATTCGTATAGATTTTATTCGAATAATACTAATCGAAACAAATTTTGTTGAAATAATTTTGACAAATAAAATTATCATTGTTTGTAAGAAATTAGTTGAACTGGTTTTAGGTTTGTGTTCAAAGGACTTGTTTGGCTCAAGTTCAAATCTGACTTTATCCATTTCTTTTTTTTAATTCAAGAAATTTTTTGATAAATTAAAGATTATTTTTATTAAGAGCGTACTATTGGAAGAATTTATTCATGAGGTTAGCAGAACGTATCTGTACTGATTTCGAAGTCGCTACACCAGCTCATAGCTCTTTTTTTCTACAAATACAAGTTATTATTTCAATAATTTTCAGTAGAATAATTATTTAAAAACTATTTAAAAAAATATTATTTTAATAATATTAGTATTTCAATAATTAGTTTCAATATTTTTCAATCGAAAAATTTTTATTTGAATAATTTTATTCGCATAAATAATTTCTATTCGAATCATATTTAAAAAATATTCGAAAAATTTTTTAACAATATATTATTCGATTCAGTTTATTCAATTATTTATGTGAACAGCTCCTAAGGACTATTGTTTTCAAAACGTAAGTGTTTTTATATTATTCATAAATTTGTTCAGTCTTATATTCCATAGTTTTCTTTTTAATATTAATTTTCGTTGTGTTCCTTCGTTTTGAAACACGTGCGTTCTTTTAACTTGTGTTAATTTAGATTAAATACATATTTGTTTATTTTATTTGTACTCTACACATTCGAGTCAAAACAATGTTTTATTTATTTTCTTTTTAATTCATTATTTTATCGTCTCTTTTATATTTGCACTATAGTTTAGTATTTTAGTTATATACGAGTATATATATTTATTTATTTAAATTAAAATAAAAGTTCAAATCACCTTGAGAGGTTTCTTTTTTCTTTTCCTTTCGTTTTTTACATACAAAAACTCTCTTAATTTAATAGAATAATCGAAAGACCAATTTCGCTTTTAATTTTTGTTTTGTTTTGTTTTGTTTTGCTTTGTTTTTTAGCAAGATCATGTGTAGTTGAAAAAATATTTACATATCGTTACCTTAATTTCGAAAAGACATAAATGTATAACATATACAAAATGTTGAAGTAGGAGACACGAAATTAATTTAAAAAAAACAGTCTAAAAAACAAACAAATATTTGGAGAACTATAAGAAATGTAATAAAAGGTCTAAACTACATATTTAAAAGCTCTAAACTTATACTTAACACTCTTTTAAAGTTCTTTTATAGAGTTTATTTCTTCTTATGTACATATATTTTTTTTTTAAATTAGACACGCAGGAAAAATTTCTTAATATTTATGAAATTGGTTTAATTTAAAATATGATTCTATGATATGTTTGATGTTTGAATATATTTATGCATGTAATTTTGCGAATGCCATCTCCGCATCTGGCGCAAACATGGCGTTATATGGTGGTCCACTTTGCACACACTCTTCGCCAGTTAATCATGCTGCGAATAAAGTGTTGATTATTTTGTTTAAAGGACTCAATAGTACAATAATGAAAGTTTAGCGTTCATAAAGCAATGTTTGGTAGCACAAGTCAAGAGTTTCTTTAACTGCATTTTTCGTCTAGCTGCACAAAATACAAAATATTGTGTATAATGGCAAACTTTTGTTAGAAAATAAATCGTGTACGTGCATTTTGTTTAAGTGCTTATTGTGGACAACTGAATTAAATTTTTGGTCAACATTGTTTATTTTTAATACAAAATAACTTACTTAACTGCCTCATAAAGCAAAAAATCATTATTATCCCAACGATAATAAAATCGCAATTAAAAAATAGACATACTAAGTTTTAGAAGAGCTTTTTTGCCACGTGCAAAAAATTTGATATTAGGGGGAAGGATTCCAGATGGCATAAGTGGCGCCCAGAATTTGCTACCGGCTTAAAAAGTCACCAGCGAGGAAGTGTACAAAAAACTAAAAGAGCGGTATCCAAAAGCGCGGCAAAAAAAAATTTTTTTAATTGTTTTCAACTAATCTTTAATCCCCAGGTGGTGATTGGCTCAACTTTTTTTCGAACCACCTTCATGTGCATACCAGGGATCGAAGCCGATACTGATTTGGCGGAGGCTTTGGTTTTTCGTTTCAATAAAATCCGAATTCATTCTACTTAGTATGTATGTACCTATTTTATTGTTTTAATGAATTGTTTTCGTTTTTTAATAATAAATTAAAAACAGTAAAATTGATTTCTTGTGGTTAGCTAATCTACATATATGCCATCATTTCGGTGGTTCCTAATGGCAATTCATCAGTAGATCTCTAAAAAAGGTTCCACATTTGTTGTTCTCCAAAGGAGGAACTATCAAATGCTAAACAGATGAGCCACATTTGAAAAGTTTTCAAAGCTCTTCTGCTTATAGTTAGACTAAATTAATTTTTGCAATAAAAAGCAATTTTTTACATAAGAGCATATTTAGACAGATAAGTGAATTCACTTAGCAGCATTATTTATGCTGCTATGTGAAACTGCATAACAGAATATTTTGCTTAGGTGCACGAATTTTCCTACAAACTTGAAAGTGCAGCTAAACGAAAAATACTGTACAAACAATTGGCAGAGCTGTTGTACATTGCAGCAACAACAGCAACATTTTATTTAGCTCCGATAGTTTGCAGGGAGGTTACACAACTTTACTGCATTTACAAATCCAACCTTTATTATATGTATGTACATGATGTGCTGTGCTGCACATTAAAGATACCTTTACATGGCATGTTTCCTACATCTGACCTGTCAATTTTATGACACATTGTCAATTTACAGGCGGTTTATATTTCTTTCAAACTTTTTACCAGAAATCTAGCACTCCTTTATTGCAAGGTAGTCATATCTAAAAAAAAACAACTCGTTCGTCAGAAAACAAGTTTAAAGTTTAGAATTTACACACACATAAATGGAAAAATTAAAAAAGTATTATCCCTCTGGAGGTGAGTAAACAAGATATTTCTATAAATTTTTTTACACAAAATGAAGAGCGATACGATGAATATTCTTGAATTCTTAACTCAAAAATCACGTTTTTTGAGATATGACTGACTACCTTGCAATAACGGAGTGATATGTTCATATACCGAAAAGGGAACATATAACTTAGCACCATTTTTGGCGTTTTCCCCTCCTTAACGCATTTAAAATTTGTTTTCAGTATAAAATTTATACTCTAAAATTTTTCAAAAATCTTTGAATCGAACAAAAAATATATTTTTTTGCATTAAAAATCTTTTTTTAAGGTGATTTTATAGAAATCAAATTCTGTTCAAATTTATTTTAATTAAACTGAAATATTTATTGAAACATGCATACATATAAGGCATAAGGTTTTTAACTTCAAGTTCACCCTTTTCAAATCAAATTCAGGTATTTAAAAACAAATTCAGAATTGTCCAAATTAAAACACATTGTTTTTTTTCAAAATTTGTACAACTCCGATCATATTTTTCAAAGTCTTTGGTCCTTCTAATTTATTTCTTAGTTTGTTCTTATAGATATTGATTTGAAAAAAAATTCTTTCGACGTTAGTTGTTGCTAATGCTATTGACAAAACTGTGTAAACTAATTTTTTCAAACAAGGAGAAGATTCAGAGCCATCGCAACGATTTGCATTCAAAATGATTTCCCAAAAATTTTCCAATATTCTTTTCATCCAATAAATTATATTCTTTCAAGTTGAAGTGGAGCAATTCTCGCCATTCGTCATCAATTTGTTGAATATTATTCGAATCGATACGATAACATTTGGAAATAATTTCGTTAACTGGAAAATACTTTTATTATTGCTTTTCATAATTTTAGTAGGTGCCAGGAACTCAACACATTTTGAAAATTCGCTGTCAAAATTAAACTTTTTTAAGAAACTGTTACATAACTCAACATAAAACTTTAGGCAATTATTTCGAAATGGCATTTCATCTTAATCTTATAATTTATGAGTAAAAATACATAATATAGTTATTTGGGCTCCCAAGTATACATATATCCTTAATATTTTTAAGATAATATTTAACATTAACGGTCGGCGAAAGGAGGGGAGTGAGTGGGTGCGCTAACCTGATGACGTGCAGTGTATGTACAATTATTAACATCAATTTTGTTGAACTTTTCAATACAAATATATTCATCTTTAATAATGTATTAAAATATTTTTAAATACAGACGACGAATTTCATTATAAAGTAAATGAATTTGTATATAAAAATAAAACATCGTTGCAATTTTTAGTGAAGTAAAGAAGAAAATATGTACATAGTTTAGTTAACAGGAATCTCAAGTAATAGACTAAAAGTGAAAAAAATCAAATATTAAAAAATCTTTTTTGTAGCTCAAAAATCTTTGAATATTTTTGGCATCTCAAAAAACTTCAAAAATAAGATCTTCACATATGGTAACACTGGATTCACCCATAAAAAATTTGTCCGGACAAACATTTTATGGGTGAATCCAGCTTCAGGGTGAGAGGATATCCTGATATCATTCCGTCATACGTGAGCAGCCACTAAGAATTCAACAGAAAGTAATGAGTCGTGGTTCACACTATTAAACTTTTGTTGCAGAAACTCTCATTTCGTGTGACAGCGATGAATCATTTGCTTTCCCCTCTCGCTCTTACTCAGTAGAAAATCTTCGTATGGAACGAGACTAATGATTTAAAAAAAATATGAAAAAGAATCCCTTAAATATTTATTTCACGCGCCTTTGCCGCCACCCGACAAGCTTCTTTAATCAAATAAACACGAGTAACACGCGTACAGGGCTGTCAGATGAATTGATAAAGAAAGCTTTAGTTTTGATAAAAATCTGAACAATAAAATAGCAGTTTTCCCATTTTTATTCTTACTGTTAATAATAGCAAACGAAAACATTTCAATCGCCAAATTTAAGTTTAATGTTGATATTTTCGCTTGAGCTCAATGATTGAATTTGCAAATTATATTCTTCAAAATAAGTTTTATTAAGAAATTAATATTTGAATATGTTAATCAGAAGACTATCCGAAGGCAACAGTAGATACCGATTTTGCAGTCGCTACACCATCTTATGAGCGTTCTTTGTTCAATTGTATCGCTTGTCACGGTGGATACTAGTAATTAGGCATATCGAATTATTTAAAAAATTTGAATACGATTATGAAACTCTTAATAAAAAAAGTAAACTGCAAATTCAGGTATTGAACTGAAGCCTAAATAACAAATTTCAACTTCAAATTACAAAGAAATAACTTATGAATATTGATGGTTGTCAAGCAGTATTTCAATGGAAAATAATTTAAAATAGTTATATATCGTTACTTTAATATGGAAAGGCCCTATTTCTTTATCGAGTGTTTAACCTATTTCGATAAGTGATCCTTAAATTTATGGATATATGCAAAAAAAACAATTTTTTTTTTATTTTAATTCCTAGCCCTTTCTTTATTAAGGTAACGAAATGTACATATATATTTATAAAAATCTCTCCAAAACTAGATCTTTAGACACGTATATATTTTTTTGTTGCAATTCTAAAAGTTTCTTAACATCATTAAATTGATTACATCTTTCTATACTATAAGACAAGTTATTGGAATATTTCAAATCAATGTTTCAATTGTTCAGCGCAGTTTAACAGGTGGCATTTAATAATAATAAATATATTTATTCATGAATTATAATTGAGAAATGTTATTCTTCAGTTACTGTGTGTCAAACTGAATACGTTTTTCTTATCGTTACATGTTAAAATTAAGTATGTATATCATGGCTTTCAATGCAAATCTCTTTAATACAATGTAAAATACTCTAGACGAATTTTTATTCGGGGAAGTCTGAGTTTTTTGTTGATGGTGACATACAGAGCTTTTACTGAAACACCGCAACAAAATAGACGCTTTTGAATTTTTTGTTAGTTATGACGTTTTGGTAACGACACTCAACTCTATAGACATAGCAAATCTATTTTTAATATAATATTTTCTTTTGAGCTGCCATAACAAAATATGTATTAGTAACATTTCAATTTTAATCATTTGATTATTTTTAAAAATCTGGAAGCCATGAGCATGTTGCAGGGGCAAAGCATGTTACGTAAACATTTGAGGGTGTTTAGCTGATAAGTATTATGTTATCAGAAATGTAAAAGAAAACTATATTTTTTTAATTCGTTATGATTAAATTAAAATTAAATTTTTTAAACTTAAAATACTGGGTTTTTATCTGTAAAAAAACTAAAGGCCAGAGATTTCAGACTTCATAAAACTAAAGCAAACATTGAGTTGGCGAAAATAGATTGTAAATTATTTACTAAAATTTTTTAAACATTTGATAAAAAAAAAAGTTAGAAAGTGTTAATTAGATGCAGCTGCGGTGAAAAAAATAGCACTATAGAGAAACTTTGTCCTCATAACTCTATTGGAGTTTTATTTAGTAAACAAATTGCGTTTCTAGCACAAACAAAAATAGTTTCTGCAACATACATACACTGACTTTTAGTGAAATTATTAAAAAAATACTGTCTAAACTTGTAAATTGGTCGGTAAAAAATAGTACTTTAATTTTTAGATAACACAAAATGAAAAATAAACATAATAGCCCAATTCACAATGTTGTGCAAATGGTCTCGCATCGTAGCATTTGCAAAGTGGTGTAGCATATTTTTACTCTACACTACCAAAATACAAAGATATGCACTTGCTACTTGTGTATAAATAAAACAACACAAAAACCTGTAGTTTATATTTACACTTCATTTTGCAACAACCAATTGAGAGAATTCAAAGAAGATTGAGCGAACTAAAAAATGAAGAAAGGAATTTCATGTTTTGTAACATGTTTTTAGAAAATAGCGTTCATAATTGATTGTAAATATTTACAATTGCATAAAATTGCAATCTCAAATGCACAACATTGTGAATTGGGCTAATATGATTAATGGAAACATAAAATATAATGAATTAAAAATTTCTGACATGACATCTGCTGTCAAGAACGGCTGCCCATTGAGAGCTCCACATCTCTTCTTAGAAATTCTCTCCCACGATTCTTAAACGATAGGTCAGAGTTGATCATTGTTAGGCGGTTTTCACATCAGCCCAAAGATTCTCATTCATATTTAGCTCTAGCGATTGGCTCGACTAATCCATTACGTCAATTAAGTTGTCTACAAAATAGTTCATAGCTTTTCTGCTCGTAATAAATAAGCCAAATTCATAGCTATTCGAACGAAATGATATGCAACGCAATCACTTATATCAAACAAGTTGAAACGAGTGAAAGAAAATCCGCAATTATCAATTTAATTCGGAATCATTTGCGAGAACACAATCAGAGATGGGATCGTGAGTAACTTTTGTTACAATCGCTTGAGCGTGCATGAACGTAAGTGTGAGCGTGAGTGAGCGTACATGAGTAAATTGATATCGTGATTCTTTCATGATAGTTTTTGTATTATAGTATTTTTTTTCGATAAATTTTTTTTAATTATTTTTTAGTTTTTTTTTTCTCGTGAGTATTTCATAAGCATGAGTTTTCGTGATAATGCCTATCTTTTGCTTTCCACTGACGTGAGGTTGCATGAACGTGAGACAAAAATATAAGTTCATGCATGAGTAAAATTATTTAACCGTGACCGTGAGTGCTCGTTCATGCACGCTCACGTGAGTGGAAAGCAAAAGCTAGTCATTATTACGAAAACTCACGCTTACGAAATACTCACGAGAAAAAACTACAAATAATTAAAAAAATTTAACGAAAGAAATACAATAAAGCCTAAACATCATGAAGAATCACGATACAAATCTCATGCACGCTCTCTCACGTTCTATTATTTACACTCAGGTTAATGCACACTCACGTTAATGCACACTCACGCGATTGTAACAAAAGTTACTCACGATCCCATCTCTAATTGTGTTCTCGCAATTGATTCCGAACTGTATCAGCACTCGTGTATTTCTATCTGCAGATATCTTTTTTGCTCTGTGGGAGCCTTAAACGGATTCCTTTTGATTTCGCTAATACATCGATAAATTGATAATTGCGGCTTTCAAGTTGTTTGATACAAATGATTGCGTTGCATACCATTTTATTCGAATAGCTAAGAATTTGGCTTATTTAGCCGCTGATTTAGCCTTCCGAAATAATTTCTTTTTATATGGTCCCTCCTTCCACGGCATATACATAGGTGTTATTTTTTTTTATTATTTTTGCCAATAAACCAATTAAAACATATCGGAGCTATAATTATGTTCTTCCAAATTGTTTCGGAATCTTAGATCCGTTATGAAATTAGTGGGTCTGGAGAGGCCGCCAACGTATTAAAAAGGTCCTCATTCTGTCTAATCCGTGAAATTTTGCAAGTATTCGCGTATCTGTAGCGTTTGTAGTCTTTATTTTTGCATTCCTGGGCTTCTGCTTTAATATAAAAATAACATTTTTACTAAAAACCCAAATTCTAAGGAAAATAATGATAAGTGCTATTTTTGCCAGTACACTTTACTTTTCAATCAAAGAACTGCTGCACATGAAAACATCAATTGATATAATTGGAGTGAACATAATATTTTTATAAATGACGCATGTTACACTGCATTATGGTGTAACAAAGAGGAATAAAAGACAGATAGGAAAAGTTCTCTACGAGTACAAAGAAAATCATTCTTGTTGATCATAGTGCTATTATTTTTACCGGCACTGTATGACGGTTCACAAACCAGAAAGACCAAATAGTCTCCTTGTTTTTTTTTAGAAAATATAAAAAAAAAGTATTTATTCAAATTATTAAATAAAAATTTGCCATAATAAAAGCAAATAATTAGGCGAATTATGACCAGCTTTTGACTTTAGATTTTAAATACGCATTTAGTTAAATTTCATTTAAATTTAAGTTGCATATAAATACACTTTCAGTTTTTCCGTTTTAAATTGCAATAAAAATATGGCAGCATTATGAAATTATCGATAGTTATGTCTGTCAAAAAAACAGCTGTTTAATATGAGTTAAAAAAATGTTAAACTTGGATTCATTTTCCGGCAGAAAATAACAACATTGAAAGCTTGCTCCAATGTTTTAAAAGATTGAAAATAATTCTCAAAAAAGTTATAAAAGAAAATATTAATAAAAATGAGTCCAACTTTCACGCCAAAAGAAGTTGATTTTTCAATGGCCCAAAATGGCTTGTTTACTTTTGTGCGCGAAACAACAACAAGAAAAACAACAACAACCTATCAAAATCATGTGGTAGTGTGAGTATGACTTAAATAAATTTTAAATATTACTTAAGTTTAATTAAAGCTGGTATTGAAAAACAGAATTTCGTATTTAAATAGAAATTAAAGACAAATAAATAAGTCAAAAACTGGCTATAAGTTTTAATTTAAAATCAGAAATAAGAATGAGCGTGAAAAAATAAGTTGATGTTGAATTGAAAAACAAAAATGAAAAACAAAATTTTTGTTCAAATTAAAAAACTTAAAAATATAAATGCGAGTACACTGACTGTACTTTCAAATGAAATAGAGAATTCTTAAAAAACAAAAAAACTCCCAGGAAAACCTGCTGGTTTAACATCTCGATTAAATCCTTCGATTGCATAAAGTTGTCGGTGGTCGCAAAATTATTGAGATTTTTAATGAAATCCATGATATGACACAAAGAATGAAGATGAAGTGTTCCAGAAGAACTCACTAGAATTTAAAATCTTATGATACGGTGTAAAATTTTCTCCCGTAAAATTTTTGTAAAAGAAAAGGGGACTCTGTAAACGCAACTTTTCAATTAACGCAACGTTGCAAAACAAGTAAGGCTTTTTTTATAGTTTGGTTTTTGATAAATAACTTCAAAACTAAAACGTGTTTATAAAATCTTATGCTTAAGTGCAATAGTCTTTTTGATTTGCCGTTATTCAAACTGAATTAGAAATTACATTAGAACAAAGCGAAACTGAAGACGAGGATGAAAATGTTGTGTTAGGTCCGGTCCAATACCTTCAAAAATAGGATGTCGGAATGCAATAAAAAGCATCAATGTTTGTCTACAATGTGCATAGGAGAATAGCTGTTCTTTGGAGGATATAATAGTATTGCAAAAGATTCGTGAAATTGCAGTTCAAAAAAAAAATATGACAAGCACAAAAACTCAGTCGAAAATTTCAGACTTTTTCCTTTAAAAACATGAATCTTTAACTCGATAACATCCATCAGTACAAATTAAGATACATTTGAATGTGTATTTTATTAATTTTTTTATTAGATGTACATATATTTTGTTTTTCTGTTTTTATTCTTTATTTCAATCAAATAAATACGATTATTAAAAGCTAACCTTAGTTTTTTTTATAAAATTCTTGATTGGTTTAAAATAAGCTTTTAAATAAGAAAAATATGACTAGAAATTTGTGACTTGGTTTGCGCAACAACTCAGTTATCGCAACAGCCCAAAATTTCTATTGGTTGCGTTCACCAAGGTTACACTGTAATTAATTAAATTGAATTATGTCATGAAGAAAATTCTTAACGACAATTTTAGAAACATTTGCCACAAAAATACGCCAAACACTTTACCGTTTTAACGACAGTTTCATGATAGAATAGATTTACATACAGTGTCGTACATATATGTTGGCGTTTTTGCCAACTACGGTACCATTTTTTATACGAGTAAACGTCCGACTTTCGTCACAAAAACGCCAAGCACAATAAGGGTCAGTTTGTTGTCAACTTATAGTCCACAAAGTCAGCTTTGATTACGCCAAACAGATATTATTATTCCAATCAACACGACTGGGCAACTTGTTTATGGTCAGTCGAACCGGGTTGTAGTTGCCGGCTTCAACGACTCTGAAACCACAACTACAATCTTTGCGTTCATGACTCAACGTTCTATAAACTGAACCACCAAAAGTTTGGTAGTGATGCATATTGTTCTCTGCAAAGTTAAGAATGAAAGTCCGACAACATGCTTACAATATGGATGATGATGAAATGTCTAGCTGTACATAGAATGCACATTCCATTCTCCTACTGATCTCTACTTGTGATCAACAAACACTGCTCTGGTTACGCCGATTAACAATTGCAAGTTGATGTCTTGCCAGTTCCCAGTCTCTCGAACAGAATTGCGGAATATTACGTTTCTTGGAAGGACCTGCAGCGTTGTTAACGTTATCCCTCTCAGACTCCGTGGCCCCTGCTGCCACTGAACACGTATTTCTAGCTTCATTTTCTTTTTCGTTTTCAGAGTTTCTTTCCGTTTTAACAAGAAATCTTATTTTAAAGAATGTTCATGTTTTTCGACAAATTTTGTACAAGAAGCACTTCAAAACCCACAATTTCTTACTTTCAAAAGCCTGTTTGCTAAAACTATTCTTTGAAACATTTACCGAAAATTTGTGAACAATTTCTTGAATACATTGTGTACATGACATGGTTGCAAATAAGTGATAAGTGTTCCCAAATGAAAAATAATCTGAAATTTGCTTTTGTATTTCACGATTTTTTTTCTAAATTTACTGCAAATTAAATGTTTTTGTGAGAAACAAAAAAGTGTAAAAAGACGCAAGAAAATTACAAAAGTGGCAAAAGTCGCTGATAAAAAAAATCTCACAAAAAGTCGCAGACCGCTAAAAAAGGGTAAAATTGCGATTTTTGTGTAGTGAACGGCAACCCAATGTAAGGAGTTCCGCTTGCAAAAATAGGAGGGAAAAATTTTTCGATCCTTTTTAATTTAATAATAAATATAATTATAGTTACTATTTGCTTAATGATGGGATGGGATGGGATGGGGAGAGAATGGGATATGTTTCGTAAAACGCTAGATTTGAAATCATACGATTTCCAAAAAACAAAAACAGTGTTGTGTTAATCGGACGATTCAGTGTATTATTAAACATCTATAAATACAAATCTAATTAAAATGCTGCAATACGTCAGCTTTTTATGTGAATTAAGCAATATCAAATCACACGGTTTACAGAACGCTCGCGATAAGTGATCTTTATACTGAAATTAACGTTCAATTTTCATTCACCCTTATTCCAGTTGTCAACATGAAAACAAAACAATATTGTTTTGCCTTGTTTACTTCAAATTGTTATTCCAGTTGTCGTTACCGGATATTATCGATGACTGTCAACATAGAATTTGTATTCTACAAGAAAATTTTACGGCGATATTGTCTTGAAACGACTTTGAATTTGTTTCAGAAGAATCCCTATCTTGCAGTGGGCTTTTGCAGAGGCACTCTTCCAAGTAATTTTAGAGAACAATGGGAAGAAATCGCAAGATTTTTAAATTCTCTTGGCTCGCCGATACGTTTAGGCGATGGATGACAAAAGGTAAGGAAATAATGAGCTAAAATAGAGGAACATAAAAATAAAATTTCTTAATCAAACCTTTAAAAAAAATTATACAATCATTAAAGCAATACACTGAAATTGGTGTTCACTTGCTGTCCGGTAGGTTAAATATGTCGAATTTCTGTCTCAGAAGCTTTCGTTCTAATATGAGATTTTGTTTTCTCTCGAGTCTGAATTTATATCACAAGTAAAAAACATTTCAACTTTTAATAAAATGTTTGTTCAAAATTTACAAAAAAAAACCACACAACTGTTTCAAATATTTAGAGATGTGTGTTTGATATGTTGACATAAACGATAAATCGTCAACGTCGTCGTCATCCTGTTATAGAATGCAAAAATATTATTGAATTGATGACGACGTTGAAATAAAATGATATTGACAATAAAATGACGGCGACGTTGACGACGACAATTGGAATAGGGGTGATTATATTTTTTTTCACTGTGTAACAATTTTCAAAGAGTAAAAATTATAGATTTTTCTGGGATTTTTACAAGTAAAAAAAAACACACACAAATCTCCATTTCAATTAAAAATATGTCGTAAGATGAAATTGAAAGTGAAATTTATGATAAAACTTATTTAATAAAAATATATATATTTATATTAATTTAGATTTACTCACCTTGAGGCAGGTATCGCTCTGATCAAATGCTGTTGAGGTGAATGTTGAAGACTTTGTTCTGTTGGCGGTGATGATGTTGATGTTGACAGGTTATTATTGCTGCTATTGTTGTTTAGTGAGGTTGCATTATTTTGCATCGAGCTTTGTTGTTGTTGTTGTTGCTGTTGCTGGTGCTGATGACTGCTTTGATGATTATGTATTGAAGAGGTGGTGGACGACGAAGAGGGCGAGGTGGAATTTGTTATATTTGTACTTGAACTGGGACTAATTGTTTGTTGCTGCTGCTGATGATGTTGGCTATGATGCTGATGCTGTTGTTGTTGTTGGATTTCAACATGTTGATCGAAACCAAAGCCACTATCATTTGAATTATCACAGGGTGGTGGATGTGGTCGTATTGGAAAACGTTTACCAGGCGCCATTTTTCCGGGGCCGACCTAAAGAAAAGCACAAACAAAATAACGTTAATTAATGATGGTAAAATTTGAATATTGATAGTGGTGAAGTTGTGTTTACAATAAAAACAACTAATAATACCTTCCACAATTCAAATAACTCTCGTCTTTTTGCCTCTCGTATTGCCTATCTCATGTCCAATTCTAATAATGTCCAAAATAATAATCATTTTGGATTAAAAAAACCACTAACAACAAAATTGTTCGAAAAATAATCACATTAAATAAAATAAAATATCATATTTTATAAGAAAAAAATTCTATTAAAATCTACAATTAACTTGTTGTCAATTTTCAATGGATTATATACAAAACCTATTGACCCATGTTTAGTTTTATTACAAGAGATTTTATTACATTTCATTTTAATTTCTATACTTAATACGAGTTGTTTGCTAGGAAAAAACATTTCCTAATTATAATGTTTGTGTGTAACTTGTTGCAGGTTAATTACACAGTACAACAATTTCGAATTTTTTTTTCCAAAATTATGGGGTTCTGGCAATGGAGTCTGGTAGAGGGGACCAAAAAATAAAATACAGTACGTGTATTGGTGTTTCGATAGATCACATCAGAATTTTATTTTATGGAGGAGTTAAAGTTTCGCCCCTTTGTCCTGTGTATGAATATGAAACTATGTGTTCTTTGCATCCGAGGTCTACACTCAAAAGAAAAATTAATCCACTCACACTTAAATCAATCCCAAGCAGTGGTTAAAGTACGGTAATCCCAGATTTACTAAAATCAATTGCAGAAAGATTGATTTAGGTACGGACGGATTTAAATGCTTAACGGCAGAGGCACATAGAATCCGTCGTGCGTTATACGTTGTTTTTTTCAAATAAGTGGTAAAATCGAACAAAGAACGCAGATGAGATGATGTAGCGACCTCGAAATCAGTACTGATCCGTTCTGCTAGTCTGATGAATAAATTGTTCAAATAAAAAGTACTCTCTTAATAAAATAATGAATTTATCCAAAAATAATTTCTTAAATTAAGAAGATATGGGTAAATTCAGATTTGAATTCAAGCCATAAAAATCTCATTTCAATATATGTATACCTTAAAACCGTTCAACAATTACGTATAAATATTAATAAAAATATTTTATAAAAAATACTTGTTTTTTCTAACTAAAAGAAAACATGACATAAAAAACATTACATACATAATATGTATGTATATTAAACGTTATATAAATAATAATAAAACATAAAATTAAACATAAAACATAAAATTCATTTTTGGAGATCTAATTTGACGTTTAGAAGAAATTTTAAATATTTACTAAAATTTCTCTTTAGATTATTCTATAATGTCATTTAATATTGTGTAATAATATCACATATGTACATGTATTTATTTTATTATTTGTACATTGTTTTATTAAACTTCAAAACCATTTCTTTAGATTGCTTAAAGTTTGTACAATCACTGTTATTTTTTATCAAAAAGTCTTTTACTCTCAAAATACCGCATAAAGTGGGAATTTCTAATTGTTTCTTATATTATTTTTGTTTAAATTAATTTTTGAAAAAATTCGTTCTACGTTTGCTCTAGATATAGGCAACGACAAAATTGAATAAACTATTTTTTTAAATAAGGATTTTGTTGAACAACGTGGGATCTCGTCTGCGTCTGCTATATCGTCTATGGTGGTTTCCTTACATCCTGTGCACGATTTTCCTAAAATTAATAATGATTGTAAATAGTAGAATAAACGTACTGTTTTTCATTAAGTAATTTATCCATGTTCTTAAAAAAAACTTCAGTTCAATTTTCTACACAACGAACAAGTTGCAAACTTTCAATTTATAATAACAGCGTCGTTGTTTTTGTGGGAGTAAAAACAAATCAACATTGTTGTATAAAAAGGAGTGAAAAATATAAGGTCGTTTCATTTGTATAATGTGCATTATATCGTCAAAGCATATAGTCATAAAATATATTCCAAACTTTAAGTAATTAAAAAAAACTTGAAAAACTGCATATATTTAAAAAAAACTAGTTTTTTCAGCCAGTTAATTAAAAACTGTTTTGCAACCTAAAAAACTTGCAAAAAAAGGAAAAACTTGGCAAATGGCAACGCTGATCCTAAATTAAATTTTGTTTCTCATATTACTTTGGCTGTAAATAAAGCTAGAGGTGGTGTTCTTGCCTTTATAAAGCGTTGGTCTAAAGAGTTTTCTGACCCTTCCTTTCATTACGAAGCAGCTGTACGTGTCTCTAGTTAGACCAATCTTAGCATACGGATCAATCATATGGGATCCATACTACAACATTCATAATATTCGTATTGAATCTGTGCAAAAACAATTCTTATTGTTCTTGGATGGAGTTCCTCAACAAATTTGCCTTCATATACCAGCAGATTAGCATTAATAAACCTTCCTACTCTCAAAAGTCGTCGTACAATGCTAAATGTTTCTTTTATGATAAACCTTATCAATGGTAAAATTTGCTCTGAATTTCTTTTAAATTCTGTTAAATTCAATATTCCTTGTCGTAGTACTCGCCATTACAATCCTCTTGTTATTAAGTTTTGCAGGTCTAATTATGTTATGGCTGATCCTTTCACGAGATTATGTCGTACATATAATTATTTGTCTGAACTTGTTTATTTTTCTTTGAATTCTAATATTATAAAGCATAAAATCATTGGTTTTCTTAATTCATAACTTGAAAATTTTTATTATAATTCATGTAATTTAATATAATTTTAGTATCTTATTAGTCTGTAAGGATTATATCCATTGACTAATTTTTAATTAAATAAATAAATAAATAAATAAAAATAAAATTCCGATGTGATCTATCAAAATGCCATAACATGTATATATATTTATATATATATAAATATATATTTTTTTTGTCTCATCTACCAGTATCCATTGCCAGCCAGAGCCCCGTAATTTGTTTTCGTGTTGTACTGTGTTGTACGAACACTTCAAAGCAATTTCATACAAATAACGATTAATTTCAAATTGTTATTACATTTTTTATTTTAGTTACTATTATTAGTGAAGGCGAAATTAGCCTTTATAAGCTATTTTGAAAAATTTCTAACAGTCTAACAATCAAAGTCATAACCGAGATATTAAACGTTAAAACTTTGTACAACGAAAATAAAGTAAATTTAATAACGGAAATAGTGCAAACGTGTGTACAATTAAATTCAATTACTACAATTCATTAGAGGTTTTTTTTTTGCAAGATAAACAAGATAAACAAGATAAAGAAATAATCTTAAAAATCTGTTGCTGTTTTTTTTAAGAAGGTAATTTTTCTTGTCGCAATTTCGAATTTGTGGAAAAGTGACGGAATAGAAATAGGTATAACGCCAATTAATTTCAACTTTAATTTAAAAAAGCCTTAAATAATAAAAAATTCTTTGAAGATTTTAATAAATAAATATTGGACATAAAAGTTATGACCCTGCTTTAGATATATCAGGAGGATATTGTAAAAAAAATCGGTTCATCTGAAATATACAAAAACGATGTAGTCTGTGAGGAAGATGCGAATAATATGGTTGATATTTTGAATACTCTTAAGTTGAATTAAAATATATTATTTTTGACTAAAAAAATTTTATCTCATATGTATAACATTAAAAGTTTTTGTATTAAATTAAATTAATTTTATATTTTCAAAAACTTTTCTTTGTTGAGGGTTTTTTAGGTAGTCTATATACAAGCATTTCATTGGTGCTAAAGCGAAATCATCAGTAGACCTTAAACCATATTTTGAAATGTTTCAAACCTCTTATCTTTGTAAAAACTTAATGAGCGTTATAAAAATTATAATAGTATAAGCATGGTAGGCTTTGAAACTTATTAAAAAATCCCAACAAACAAATTATATTATTCGATAAGAATCTATTACTTTTTCTTCTTTGAACTTTCATTGTTGTTTACACAAATCATGTCATGTTGACAAAATTTACTTGCAAATACCTTGAGGCTTAAAATTCCGATTGAGAAAACAAAACGTAGTGACAGTACATACATCTGAGTACTCGTTTCTTTTCCCCTAGTCACTCTCGCCAATAAAGTAGCAATCATGTCAATAAGATATGACGTGTGTAAACACAGACTTAATGAAACTAAATAGGTATTTCTGAAAAAAAATTTATTAACTGCTTTAATAATTTGCAAACATATTGGCACTAATTTACTGCATTTACGAATCCACACATAACATTTACTTTTCTAATGTTCGTTCACTTACCCTTGAAACCGAATGCAATTTGCCGGGGAAAGCTTTGCCTGGATGCCTTTTTGAGGGGGTTCGAAAACCTTTACGATGTATGCGCGGGCTCATTGTGGACATGGTAGACATTGTGGTACGCATACCTGAAAAGTTAAACAAACAAACAAAAATACATCAATGTTTAGGAAAGATAAACTAAATACGTATATTAAGTTTTAAAAAATGTAAATATTAATAAAATCTAATTTAAATGCATTAAGTTGCCTTTTATTACAATAACGAACAATTTCAATTCAATTTCATCGCCGCCAATGTACGATACGTTTTGTTGTGATCTTTTACATTTCGATTTGAGGCAAAAATTTAAATTTGCCCTGAAATAAAAATTTCAACTTTAGCAGTCACAGTAGCTGAAGCTGCTGATAAAAAACACGAGTCCAACGCCCTCTTCTGCATACGACGGCACGCAATAACAACAACAACAACAATAAGAATCAGTAAGAAATCAGACAATACAATTAAAACAGCAAACAACTACAACAACAACAACAAGTATGTAAGTGCAATGCATTTGCGATAATATGTATGTATGTAGTACATGCCAACAGTAATGGGCAAAATAATGATGTCAACAAATATATAAGCGCCCGCTTATTTGGGGAAATTTTTAAAAAGTTGCATGCAAATACCGGCCGAATGGATCGATTGAGAGAATATTTTTATTTTTTGAAAAATATATTTTTAATATAAATTTAGTTTTCAAACTGAATTTCAGTACCGTTTTAAAATCTTTATTTTCCATCTCTGGTGAAGAATTACAGCGCCAAGCCACGCATATTTATTTAACAGGAAAATTTATTTTAATATCTGACTATTGTTGATGTATGAGAAGTTTATTTATTTTAACTACCTGGTCCACGATGCAGAGAAACAAGCCGAGGCTAAAAATCAACCGGCGGCGGCGAGTCCTCGCCTCAGAATCGACTAACTTGCTTCTCTGTGCCAATATCGAACGAATTAGTTCTTTGTTTTGAATGTAAATATCAAAATCAGCTGTTCCACTCACCTTATAAATTAAATTTGCCTTGTTACCAACTTTGCATTAATCATGGGAAATATATGTAGTTGTAAAATGTCGATAGTTTTTAATATTTAATACAACTCAATATTTATGAAGTATTGTCTAGTCAATACTTAACGATTTTACTAAATTGAAGAATTGAATAAAATCTATTAGACCTAAGTCTGTTTTTATGCATTATATGTTCCTCGAAAACTTGCGAAAAAAGACGTGTGGCACTCGGTGATTGCCGCGACATATCATTTTTTTATCAACTTATGCAACTATAATTATTTATTTATTTTTTATTTATGCAGTAAGTTTTTTTTTTCTTTGATATTAATTCTAGTTACACTTTTTGAGCGTGGTGACCGATAAGAAAACAATTTGTTTTCCTTTATTAAATAAATGAGAAGTTAATATCGTTTAAAATATTTTTATTATCTTACAATATATGTAGGTTATTAAGGAATTTTTATCATTGAAACCAAAAACAAAGGCGCATATTCAGAAATCATAACCAAAGTCGAAACTAATAAAACAGAAACAAAAAAATAGTTCACAGTTAGTTATAGATCTTACTCACGAATCATAACTACTGCAGGAACTGCTTTCAGCTGATGTAAGAAATGCAACCCTGCATATTGGAATGTAGAGATAATAAAATATCGATAATATTTCTAACGATATTTACTCAAATTGGTCGTGAGATGAAAAAAATGCTTTTAAAGATTTGGTGTCAAAAATGTTTTACTTTTCAAATAAATTATAAAATGAAATCAATCAGCTGTTTAAATGTATTAGTTAGTTATCATTTAGTTACAGCATCACCCACAACTAAGTACAAAGTTTTCGTGCTGAAAGTAACCAACTGTGAATAACTTAAATAGATACTTAAAAAAGTTAACACTTAGTGGTTATGCGCCAAAAGGTTTTATAAAGTTGACGAGTGTAGGTAGCCGTCGGGTTGGGTGTTCTTAGCTTTCCTTCAAGAAAATTAATTTAGGCGCACGATGTCCCAAGCACAAATAGATATCGAATATATGCAAAATACTAAATTTATTTATAGTTTGTAACTTGTCATAAGTTTGTCAAAAGGAAACGGAAAATGACTAGATATTTCCATTATTTTGCTCAAAACTGTAGACAAGTAAGTACGAGCTTTCAAACATCGCTGTCTATTTAAATGCAACAACAATCAAAAGATCACAACAAAAACAACATTAACAAATGTGTGACTACGACAACATCTATGACGTTGTTAGTTCAGCTATTGTTCCGTTAACGTTTGACGAATCAAAAACTGATTTAGTTATTGATAAGATATTTCGGGATTTTTTTTTCAATTTGAAATGTTGAAAACTCAAAAGAGTTGATCTCGTTTTTTATTGCCGTACCTGCCAAATATTTTTTATTAGCCGTCTCAAGGTCTGAAGGAAACATGGGACTAAGTGTATCCATGTCAATATTTTTGTCAACAATTATGGTGTCCTTTTGGTGACACTATCAACAATTTTTTTTTTTTTTTGGTTTTTTTGCTTTTGGTATGTAGAGAAAATGTTTGGCGATTAAAAACATATCATTAATTTTAAACGAAACGAAGTTCCTTTCATGTTATTTAACAATAAGAAAATTATACCTCAAAGAAGACTGTAAAATATTTTATACCTTATTTTACTTTTAAATACTATTTTAAATAAATACCTGGTTGAACTAAATTAAAATCGTATTGGTGGTATCGTCAGTATAATTGTAATGTTGACAGCGTGAATCAGTAGTTTTACTATGGACATTTCTCACAGTGTGGTGATATCGTTAATAGTAAGTCCGTACAATCTTATTATTGATATTTTCTCCTTATGCTTCCACAAGAACTACCTAGTCAGTATTGACACAGTCTACTGGTAGATTTCGTAGGAAAAGCCTGTGTTAAATGTCAATAGTAGATAACATTAATTGGGGTATAATTTGTCAGTAGTACTGGTGACATCGACAATAAATAATCAGTATAATTTCACTATTGACATTTCCTGCAGGGCAGTAGCTCAAAAATAATGTTGGATCCAAATTTCTTTTCAAATCCAATGAAATGGAAACGATTTTATATTGCACATTTTTCAATAAAAGCATATTTGGACATATGATATTCTTATTTTGTGTGTGTGTTTTTTTATATATATACATACATATGTATTTTATATACAAATAGTATTGACAAATTTAATCTTCTATAAAATTTTACTGCAACAAAAAGGGAAAGTTTAGTTAAAAAACTAAAATAAAACATCGTATGTAAAAAATTTATCCTATTTCTGAGTTAAAGCATTTGTAAGCCGGTAAATCTATAAATCAGGAAAAAATTGAGGTGTTAACTACCGATACAGGCCATGTAATTTTGACGATTGTAAGAAAAATTTTGTGTACACAGTTTTTTGCCCAAATCAAATCGTCAAGTCCGGCAGCTGTTGTTACAATTAGTGTAAAAACGCAGACTAAAAACAAATCCAATTTACGCTGCAGTCCCACCATCAAATTATTTTTCAATTCTCATTCAAGATTTTTACACATACTGCTTGCCAAAATTCAAAAAAATTGAAAGCTGTGACGTAGCCTGCACGCAAACTTAAAGCAAATTTTTTTAGCAAGATGCCATAAATTTAAAATCTGCAATTTGAAACACTTTATGGCAGTGATGCCAAGGAAATTTTCCCTTTTTGTAGGGAATTTATTGGGTTAATTTCAAGGGAAGGGAAAAAAGGAAAGATTTCTTATTTTAAGGAAAATGTTGGAAATTTTTAAAACTTTGTTTTTCTTCCTTTTATATTGCGGTTTAATTGGATAAAACACCCCACAAAAGTGATAATACATATAAAAATCTAAATTTAAAATTTTGTTACAGTATTACGCGAGATTTTTCATACAGACAGAATACATCTTTTGGAAAATAATATATAGAGACAACGAAAGGCAAAGAAGTGTCCGCTTTCCTTAGGAATATAATTGATATGAAAACTAAAAACAAATTTTAAAATTTTGGATTTTTTTTTGGGTTTAATATATAAATTAAGACTTTTTAAAAATATATATTAAGCTATTTTAAATATTAAAATACGCTCTTAGAAACAAAAAAAAACTTTAATTAACTTTAATTTTTTTCATTTCCGGGTTACATTTTTTTCAACTTGGACAACATTTTATTAAGAATTTAAAATTAAGATTTTGATTACCTTCTAGGATCACCACATCTAAGATCATCACTAAAAATGAATGCGACGAATTATAAAAAACAATATGTGCAACAAACAGCTTTTAAGTTAATCCAAAGACTTCACTTAAAAACTAAATCATTTTTGAAGAAATGTAAATAGTACAGTCGTTTGAGAACTATGACGGCACAAAGAGATATTGGAGTTTGTTAAAATTATAAATTTATATAATTTTTTATTATTATTTAATTTTTTTTCTGGCGATATAAAAGTACAAATTTTTAAAAACCTAAATAAAATGTTCTTTTTTATTAAATTAAATGAATTGTTAGAGTAGGAAAAAATGTAGGGAACTTTGTTTAGTGTGTAGGGAAAAAGGGGGAATTTTTTCGACACCTGTAGGGATTTTCTTAAATTTTTGCTGGCATCACTGCTTTCTGGAATGAAAATTTGTAAGCAAATTCTCGTCAAATTTTAAAAGTGTGAGTGTATTGATAAAAAAAAGCCAGAGAAAATTTAAAATTTGAATGAAAATTTGATCGTGTGACTACCAAGTTAAGTAATTATTTATTATAGCGATTATTAATATTTTTACTAACAGTGTTTTATTATCTACTCAAGGATTTGGTTTTTAATCTGGCAACTACAAGTAAAGATGTAAACAGAGATGTCAAACTTACAGCTATTCACAGTAAACTATTACTTCAAATTATTTGCCGTGGCAACAATTTACAACAACAAAACTATAAATTATTTTAAAAAATATATGAAAAATTTTAAAATATTAATCGAAATATGTCGAATTTTAAAATAATTAAAGTTAATTTGTTTTCTCAACAACTAATTTTTAGGTTTGGTTATATTTAGTCTTACATTTTGTACATTGGTACAGGACCAGCTCTTCGTGTGGGTATCCGAATCGCACTTGGATGTTTTATTTTATTATTTATTTTTACATGTTTTGTTTTAAAATTTTTCGAATATTTTTAAGAACTTTTCGTAAAATCTTTTTGAACAAATTATGCTTTATGCTTTTCCGATATGTACTATTTTTCATTGCAGTAAATTAATTCACTTTATTTTATTGAACAGACGAGATAACAAAAATACTGCAATAACAAATTTATTTATAATTCTTAATTTGTTAAGACATTCTTTTTGTCATACGACACGTGCTGTTAATAAAAAAAAATGTCTAAATGTGATTAAAAAATGAAAAAAAAAAAATTAAAATTTAAAAATAATTTATAATCTAAAAATTGACATACATGTATGTGTTAGATTTTCCTATTTTAGTGCATTAGAATGTTGATGATTAAATTTTAATGTGAAAAAAAAACAAATTAAGAAAAAAGTGAAAAGATTTAATCAAATAAATGAAACATTGTAAAAAATTATTTAATTTTATTTACTATTATATAACATTCGGATTATTCTTATACTATTCAGAAACAGTTAGAGCTACTTTAGCCACATTTTATTATCTTCTCAATAAAAAAACATGATCTCAAGAAGCCATTACTTGCGATATTATTTAAATCTTTCCTGTTTTGATATCGTTTCTTTAGTAAAAATCGAAGTCGAATAAAACCGAAATAAATATCTGCAACGTTTGAATAAATATTTTTTTCAGCTCAAACAACTGAGTGTTTAATATGAATAAAACATGGTGAAATAAATGTACACTATTGAAGTGCCACTAAATTTTGATAAACTCGCTTAAATGAATTTAATTTTTAAAAATTAACAAGTGTCACTTGGTGTGCGTGTATTTTTAATTATATAAAATATAAATTAAACAAACATTACAACGCTTCCTTAACTAAAATTCACACCAAATTAAAAATAAAAATAACATCAAGGTTATTATGCTCGAATTTTTTTTTCATCTAATGTTAATTATTTGTTATATATTTGTTATATATTTGTTATATCAAAATTATTTTTATGCGTTTTATTTAAATTTATTAAAAAGTTCAGCGCCTCAAAATAAAACACCCGTTGTAAATCTTTTTTTCCCTTAAAAAAATAAATAAATTATTATATGAAAAGCAAACAAGAAACAATTATTTAAATAAATTTTACTCTGACCTCTTTTTTGCACATTAAAAATGAAAAAACAAAACAGTAACATTATTTTTTTATGATTTTATTTTCTTTAATATTGATTTTTATTTATTTAAATCGCATTGTGTTTTTATTATCAGATGAAGAAAATTATGAGCTTCGAATTAAAAATAATAATAATAATAAATATAAATATGTATAAGTATGTACATATACATATGTATGTGTATGAGTGTATGTATAATTAAGATTTTTTTTATATACATATTTGTTTTTGGAATTATTTAATTGTTGTTGTTTATTGTCGTATTCAACGAAAAATGATCAAACAAAATTTTGTTAAAGTCCCCACTATTTACAATTTGATATGAAGAAATGAAATGTAAAATTAATTTGTAGAAAATGTTTACATTGAGACAAAAAAAAGAGCCGAATATTTGTAATACAAGCGGGCGAACCTAAAATAATTAAAAGCAAATAAATATCTATTTTTTGCGCTGAAAACAAGTGTCACAAAAAGAATATTTAACATTGATATTAATTCATACAATTGTTTTTTTAAACACATTAAATTCAAGAGTAAATAATTATGAAGATGTCTCAATTTTTTCTAATTTTTTCTAAAACTCCACGTACATATATATTTCTTGTTTACAGAATTCGGAAACAAGCTTTATGATTTGACAACTGCGTAAGTCCTTCTTTACACATTGCCATTTTTGTTCTAGTAATTGGATTTTGTGTATATTCCCACTCCATTCCTTTCTTCGCTTGTTTCTAAAAAAATCGGAATTTCTGCAACAGTAATTGCGAATGCGGACTGAGACGATTTAGCATATTCATCAAGCATCATTATAGTTTTTCTAAAAATGTGTTTTTGTATGTATTGCACCGTCGATGCTGGATGAAAAATCGAAAAATTTTGTTTTCACATCCAGCACACAGAGTTCATGCTCTACAGACCAACCTAAATCAGTGCGTCAAACGTTTTCTATCGGTGAAAAATTCTCATGCAAACTTAAATAGTGCTTGACGCCGCGCTTCGCAATAGGAAAATTCGATTTTGATTTTGGCGCTAAATAGTGGAATTGGCTGTTAGAAAACTGTTTTTTGAGTTTCTTTTGTTATTGATACAAAGTAATGGCAATTTAGTTAGTTTCAGGTCAATCTAGCAGGTTTTATCTACATTTTTTATTTACATTTTGTTGTTTCTATTATATAAGATGAGTTAACACTAATGTTTATGACACAGCGTTGTCGCTCTTATTTAATTGAGTCACTTTAGTGTAAAATCTAGGCGCTAGAAAGCGTTGGTCTGTTGAAGATATAGAAGACTGCGACTACACAGCTACAAGACTACAAACCCCCTTGGCTGCATTCGTCACCGCTACATAATTGAAATGAAATCGAAGTAAGAGCTGTTTGTTGAAAAAATACACATTTCCAGTGGTGCCGTTTTCATATAGAGTACATATCGGATATAAGAAACTTTAAAAATGTCAGAAAATTGTTTCTTATATGCGGATTTTAATTATAAGCAATTATTGTTTATAAGAAAGTTATTTCTTATGAACATATATCAAGGGAGATCTACAAGGTAGTAGCGATTTTACAACAATACAAAATTTGTTGTAAAAATACCTGAGGAACTGTCAAAACTTGTACATAATCGGGTGGCACTGTTAACACAGCTGAACCTCTAACAAATGTCAAACATCGTATAAAGCTGTGGTGCTTGGCATCAGCCATGTTACGAGTATATTATCAACACAAATTTAATTTTACACTATTGACATTTAGTCAGGTAAATCAGCTGTGTTATCGCTACCACCTTGTTGATCTGCCTAGAACATATATATGGACATAAGAAACTTTTTTCGTATAAGTGTGTATTCTATAAAACATACACATGTACGAGTACATACATATTTCTTTTCTTAAGTGGGGTACACATTATCGAATATGTGTGACAGTTTTGCTCAAATTTCGGCTTGATCGACAGTGTGAACACAAATTTCGTCAGTCAACCACAGAAATTTTTGCGGTTGAGTGACAGTCAGCGTTCATATTGGTGTTTGACTGACAGTGTGTACCAAAAAGTATCAGTCAAGAGATATTTTTGTACAATAAACTACAAAACTAGCAAGCGGAAAATAATTTTTTTAAACAATTTATATATTTCTTTTATGAAATGCAAGCTTTTGTGAGATGTGAAGACAAAATCATACAAAAAGTTGTTAGATAATAAGATAAGAATTAAAATAATTAATTATAAAAAATTTTTGTTAGCAATAATGTGCATCCATATTTCGCATTTTCCATGTTTATGTGTCTAATTTTTTTCCTTGAATGACGGTTTGAGTGTCTGAACAGTCAACACTATCATTCAAAACTGATGAATTTTTGACTGTCACTCAAGTTCGATAATGTGTAACACCCCACTTTAATTGTGACCATCTTTCACACGCAAAACTAAAAGTGGTACAACAAACGCATATTTTGCGTATATTGCGTATTGCCCGAAAGAAAAGAAATTTCTTATATGAAATCTTTTTCCAAATCATACATCATTAAACATTACATTACAACTTCCACTGGACCTATAAGACGTGTCTGCACCACTTCTCTCTTGCAAAGTCAGACTTCAGCATAGAAGTGAAGTGAATACTAAAAGAACACTAAAAAGTACTTTAAAATCGTTATAAAACTTAAACTTTACCACGAATTTGGGCTTACTAGCTCTTTGCTTCATCAGATATTTTTATTAAACAATGAACATTTGGAGAAGCTTTCCAACTTTGTAAGAAAAGAACTAAGAATCATAGTGAGTCTCATATCGAGGTACATTTTTGTTTCTCTGTTAATCATAGTTCCATGGCAAGAGAACAGATGAACAGCCTAACTTATCAAAAAATCTCACTAGTGACAGGGAGCCCCGTAGACTAGTAGATAGCGTACTATAGACTATTAGTCGGGGGGTCGCAGGTTCGATTCCTGTCTAGACCCTGGGTGTTTCTGCAGACAAGCCATAAAGGCTTCGCGGTTTGTTTGTTCTTTACAAAAAAAAATCAACACTTCCGTGTATGTTTGATAGAATTTGATGACCGACAACATTGCTGGGAACTCATCTTGCAAATAAGGCACTTTATTTCAGTCGATGCATAAGTATGCTTTTCTAATTTTTAATCCAGTAAAAATGATGGCAAGAAGTCTCTATTAATAGATGTGATTTTGTCATAAGAACTTTATTATCAATCTGGCTAACTCAGTGTTAAAGGAATGCTATGCGTTCAAATTGTTTCCAGAACAATGAAGTAAAGATGGGATCTTCGGAGACTTTTCACTCCCGCTCATGCACGCTCACGATGAAAAAAAAGATCCCTGATGATCTGCATTCAGTAATTCAGTAATCACTTTCAATTTTTTTTATATTAATTTTTAGGACTTTTGCCAAAAATTTAAAATGCAAAAATTTTAGCAATTCCCATAAATAGAACCAGTTCAAAACTAAGTTTGCTTTGTAAACATAAAATGTTCATATTATTTTTTCCAAGTATATTTTTCAATTTCTTAATTTTTAAGGGCTGTAATTTTGTTTAAATTTAATGTACTTAAACTGGATGCCTTTAATTTAATATATATATATAATTAATTTTATTAATGTAAAACTAAATAAAATTTTAAGAACAAATGAAAAGTTATGTGTTTGAAAAAATTTTCTTATATCAGGTTTTTTTTCTCCTCCACATATGCAGTGCTGGAACTAGTAAAATAGTTAATGGGAGGGAGGAAGGATAGAGGGAGTGCTGTTTACATACATTCGATTTGAATTTTTCCACATTGAAAGTGACAGAAAAGTGACACGTTAGGCATAACAACTTCATTTAGTAAATTAAAATATAATAATAAACTTTAATTTTCATTATTTATTTGTTAAAAATCTTTTCCTATCTGGGGCCAAATTACGGCATTGGATTCGATGGAAATCCTACACAAAATTTTTTGAATTTGTATGGAAATCGCGTTCGATATCGAATGCCGATCGATTTTATATTAAATAAAAAGTCATGAAATAATTATAGTTTAAATTTAAACTCTGAGGCCCAAATTCACAGTCTTTAGTTAACTAATGATGGCGGTTTAACCAATGACATTCATATAAAGTCATTAGTTAGTACAACGCAATCAGTTTCTTAAAAACTGCGAATATGGCACTAATTCATAATAATTTATCAAAGATTTGTAACAAGTTTATAAAACAAACCAGTTTAATAAACGTTTTATAAATCAAAATGATTTATTATGAATAAGGTTTAAATAAATTAAAATATAATCAATGGTTAATTTGCTAGATTGAGATATTTTTTTGTTTGCCTGTAGCAAATAGTTTTAGACCCTGTTCACATATTACGTAACGCAAACGAGGCAAGCTACCAATTTATTACGGAGTTTATAATTTGAACTAACAATTACTAAGAGCGGTTCTAAAAACGGCAAAACAAAATTTTGAGTTAATAATGTAAAAGTAATTTATCTTGTGTAAAAAATTCATTCTAATTACTTTTCTATTAAGTGTTAACTCGTTTCCCGCAAAACAAGTTTTTTAAGATATGACGACGTTGCAGCAAATGTTTTAATTAATATAGTCTTACAACCTAAAATTTTTGAAAATGTTGCGATTCTTTCATAAATTTGCATATTCTAATAAATCTAATTTATTTAACATTTCTAATTTTAAATCAAATTTTATGTTAAAACAAGAAACTAAAACGCAAGTATTCTTTACAAAAACAAGTTCGAAAATAAAATCAATAAATTATATATTTATTAAGATTATCACAGAACATAAATATGTAGTTGGAAAAAAATTTTAATATGCATAATACATAAATAAGTAGTACTTTGTTGCCTAAAAATAATTATTAAAATTTAAGTTCAAGCAAAAACATATTAATAAATCAATAATAAATGTGTGTAAATAAATATTTAAAGTTTTTCGAAGCCAGTGACGAACAGAAGCCTTTATGTTAAACACTTTTATTACGCGTTACTTCTGCAAGGCAACAAACAAAGAGTTAAGATCATTGGAATAATTTTTGTATTTAAATATGCCAAGTTAAATGTTGTGCTCACAGATATCGTTTACAATCAGTTTCAAATCGATAACTACAAATTTATTTCTTAAAATTGTAGTGCTACCTTACTCTTGATATCTAAAAAGTGTCCTATGAGATCAAGCAGCAAAATTTTAGTGGTGTGTACTTTCTAGTACTTTTTAATTAATTATTATCAAAAAAGTTATTGTTGGGGTTTAAATGACACAAGAAACTTAAAGTAACACAGATAAGTAAAAAATTTAATAAATTTTAAAAGTACACATGTCCATCCCTGAATATGATATTAGTTTATACTGAATGGCATCTCTTTAATAGAAGAGCAGCTGGTTGAAAAGACTTTATATTTTCCGCATATAAAAACAATTGGTAAAAAAGTTAATAAAAACAAAATAACAATTTTCAACTCAAACACTTTTATTTTATTCCATAACCGCAATTTTTCTTTATTTTTTTTACTTGTAATTTTAAGATTTAACAATATGAACCTATAAAAAATGTTTACAGCCATTTTATTATGGAAAATTATGTGGGTAGTTTTTTACTGAATTATACATATGTATGTAAATGTCTTATCTTCACATTTTATAAATAAGTTTACCCTGAAATTGTGCTTTCATTTAAACATTTTCCTCTCAAAGTTAAGGCCTCATTAGTTTTTACTTTTCGTTGCCGTTCTGTGCGGTTCGTTTCTGTATAAAATATTTTTTAATTACATGTTCTGTGTCTGAACTTTCGGATGTGGACGATATAATTATAGGAATGAATTTTGTAAATGTTTGCAAAATGTTTTTTATTTGACAAAAATATATAAAACTTTAATAATTTGAATTAAAATAAAATATGCTGAATTTTAAAACAAAACTTGTAATATTTGACACCACAAAAAACTAATAATTACAAACTCTTGGGTGTCACTTAACGTTGTATTCTATTTTCTACAGAATAATCCGCAACAGAACAGAACGAAAAAGTAACAACAAACCAGACATACAGTTTTTCAATTGCACAGAAACAAAACAGCTGATTCGTAACAGAACAGAACGTACAAACTAATTTTGCCTTTAAAGATATTCTGTATCCTCCTATTTATTTTTAAATTTTCTTATAAAAAATTAATGTTTGTAAGTAATTATTTGAACTTATATATATTGTATACACGAGGGCGGACTGATATTGAAGCTACCTAATTAGGAAAAAAAACTTTTTTTCAAAAACCATAAACAATTTATTTCTCAACATAGTCTCCTTTTAGCTCAATACACTTAGTCCAACGTTTCTCCAGTTTTTGTATCCCTTCAAAAAAAATAAAACTTTTTGAGGTCCTTAAAATAGGCATTTGTTTGGTCAATAATTTCATCGTTGGAGCTAAATCTCTTTCCACCGTGCCATTTCTTTAGGTTTGGAAATAGGAAGTAGTCACTAGGGGCTTAATCCGGAGAATATGGCGGATGAGGTACCAATTCGTAGCCCAATTCATAGAGCTTTGCCATTGAAACTGCACACGTCACACGTTTACGTTTATGGTCAATTGAGAGCAAACGCGGCACCCATCTTGCCGATTGCTTTTTCTTATGCAAATGTTCATGCAAAATGTTGAACACACGTTCATATGACATGTTTATCATTTCAGCAATCTCACGTAACTTGACTCGGCGATAATTCTAACGATATCGAGGATTTTCTTGATATTTTCTTCAGTAACCACCTCTTTTGGCCTTCCTGTTGATGGCATTGTTGCAGTGCTTGTTCGGCCGCGTTTAAATTCAGCAATCCAATATTTTACCATGTAAAACTCACCGTATGTTTATCGAGCTTTTCTTTTGTCTCTTTCGCCGTTTTCCCTTTCAAATAATAGTGTTTAATCACTGCACGAGATTCACTTTTTTCCATTTTTCAAGAAACACAAAAGTTGCTTACTTCCTTCAAACGACTACAACAAATAAACTAATCGATGAATTTAGGTGAAATTTTAACAGCTGACGTTTGACAGATCGCAATTTCTAAAAAAACAAAGTTTTTGTGTTTGTGCTGCCATGTAGCGCTAGATAGCTTTAATATCAATCCGCCCTTGTATGTATATTGAAACGAGTAATTTGGCTCAAGTTTAAATCCGAGTTTACCCATTTATGTTTTCTAATAAATTTTTTTTATTTCATTTTTATTAGAAAATTTTTATGGATAAATTCATTATTTTTTTTATTATTAAGAGAGTCCTATATATGGAACAATTTTTATTATTCATCAGACTAGCAGAACGGATCAGTACTGATTTCGAGGTCGCTACACCATCTCATCAGCGTTCTTTTTTCAATTTTACCACTTTTGACGGTGGATACTAGTGATCAGGAATATCAACTATTTCACAGTATTATTTAACAAATATGATTACGAAAAGTACAAACTTATTCATTTTTACATGTTAAATCGATTTCGGTTAGTACGAAATTCCATCTATTCTTATAAACTATAATATTTTTCATAATCAATAAATTATAATAAATAATACTTTCGTTATTGCTTACCAAAATTACTTTTATAATGATGAGGATGATAGACGTTGGACGTTGAATTACTGGAACTATAGCTTATATTATGATTATTGTTGTTGCTGCTGGTGTTGTTATTGTTGTTGTTGTTACTACTATTACTATTGCAGTGATGCATTTTTGATGGAATCCGATAACCGGATTCATAATAATTGTACTGGTTATAAGTAAAACGCATTTTTCTTCTTCTTATTTTAATATCACTCTCACTCAAAATATTTCTTTGGCTGTTTTTATTTGTATATATTTTTTATTTTATTTTTTTTATAGTCTTTTGAGCTTCCTATAATAACACATTCATTTCTATATACATATTTGTATTTATATTTTTTAATTCACAGTAGTGTATTAAAATAATATTTTCGAAATGTTTTAAACAGTTTATACAACTCTAATTGATAAGAAAATTATAAGCATCAACGATACGTTTGTAAAAATAAGCTAAAATTCAACATTATGTGTCCCACAGATACTAAACAAACTGAAACTGGAATAAAATTAAAAGTGTTCTATGTATGTGTATGGGATATTAGCTTGTAATGAGTGTTAAATTTTAAATAGCAAAAAAATTTATTATTCTTATATATTTTTTCGTCCTTTTGTTTTTTAAATGAATCTAATTTTTTTTTATATTTATATTTCCCTGAAGAAGCCACACAAGGATGTGGCGAAATATCGGTTATCTAATAAAATTTTATAAACGTTTTTTATAAAAAATTTACCTATGGCTCGAGATAAATTAGATTCATTAAAAAAAATTTATTATTTGTTTCCACTTGACCAGAGACTCGAAAAAAACGGATTTTCACTAAATCGAAGAATTTTCAATACTAAAAGTTTCGATAAATATTCGCGAACGCGAACTACTTTCGATAATTTTTCAACAAAAAAAAAACACACACATTCGAAAAAATAACGATAATTCTCAAATTATGAGCATTTCATGAATGCTTATTTTATACATAATAATCGAACCAAAAGCAGATGCTTCGCTCGAATATCTGAAAAAAAATTATCAATTTGATATTTAATTTCCCTAAATTTATTATTCGAGATTGCCTCGATATTTTCTTTCGATCTTTTTTTTTAAATTTGATATTTAAAAATTATTTTGTTTAACAAAAACCCATTTTGCAATACAGGGTGTCCGCCGGGAATGTATACTACTTCGTTTTGTCGCCATTTTGGTAAACGTTAGTCTTGACAATTCATATTTGGCAGTCGTGAAGTAGACACTTGGCAAATTTATTATGGAAATATATTCGATAAACCAATTTGTTTTAATCGTTAAAACATTTTATCAAAATCAATCATCGATTACTGTGACGATGAGAAAGTTATGTGAAATTTTCGGGAGAAACAAACTGCCAACAAAACGCACTATTTATCGTGTAGTAAATTATTTCGAAGAAAGAGAGTCTGTAGGTGATAGGCCCAAGCATGGATCACAACGTACTGCAAGATCGGCTGAAAATATTACTGCTGCTCAAGAAAGTGTTCAAAACAATCCATCAACCTCAATTCGACGCCGTGCTCAGGAGCTTGGTCTTCAAAAAAAAAAATTGGCCACAATTTTGAAAAAGGATTTGCATTTGTTTCCATTTAAGATTCAGTTGACACAAGAGCTTCTTCCACAAGATCATATATGTACGCCGCCGTACATACGCCAATAGGATGTTACAGCTCGCCCCATGACAACCCCGATTTTCATGAAAAAATCATAATGAGTGACGAGGCACATTTTCATTTGAATGGATATGTGAATAAATAGAATAGTCGGAAATGGAAAACCCTCAAATTATTCATCAGTCAGTCACCCTTGCATCCATTAAAAGTGACAGTCTGCTGGTCAGGAGGAATCATTGAATGAAAACGGCGTAACGGTAACTGTGAATGGGGAGAAATATCATGATATGATTGAAATCTGTTCAAATTATGCTTTGAATTGACCAAACATGTTTAAGATATGGTTGAGTTTTCTATTATTTTGTGTTTGAAGTTTTTAATAAATCCGTTGAATTGTTAATTTTCAAAAGAAAGATTGTTTTATTTATATAAAATACTATTGGTTGTTGTATAAAACAGAAGATTTTTGTGTGACAATTATTTTTATATATTGACGATTTTATTTCCAAAATTTTACGAATTTTCGGAAAATATTACTGGCAGCCCTGCTGTGATATTGTAATCATTTGAATTTTTTACTATTTTTGATAACGTCCTTTTTTCTTCTCCGAAATCTGGTCACCTTGTGCATACGACATCCGTATCTGAAGGTACCGATATGCAAGTTCATTTGTAGCTGCATATTCATTTATATTAAGTGCAGAATGCAACAAATTAAAGTAGAGGCGAAGAAGAAAAACAATGTAAAACAACATATGTACTTATGTACATATAGGTACAAAAATTGATATTGTTGTTGTACATATAAAAAAATAAAACAACAAGCTCAAATAAGAGGACGATGATAATAAAAACAACGAGCATGATGATATTCACTTCACATCGTTTCAATATCAACAAAATAACGAAAACTTTGTGAACGACCAGAAATGAAAAATCAGAGCAAAAATTTTTTTTGCTGGAAATGATACATACATACAGTTGCGAATATAGAAATAGCAGTACCACTAGAATATTTACTTTGAACGATGTACAGCGTTCTTGAAAAATGTTTGAATAAATATGTTTATCATTTAACATACTAATCTAGCAAGTATGTCTATTGTTTGTAATAAATTATTTGGGAATGAGTTTGGTAACTTTGTTAACTCTGAAAATAACGGTAAATTGCATTTGTAAAGCGTGTTTTTTGTTAAAATTTAAATAGCAGTGCTAAACGACTGAGTTATTTTTCGTAAAATTTTTATTTCAAAAATAAATATATCTAAAGAATAAAATAAAATTAAGTTAAATAATATTAATTTGCAGTATATTTAATGTTAAATATATATTTTTATCAATAATTTTTGGCTTTTTGGCAAGGAGAATTAATTTTACTATTAAAGAAAGAGTTAAAATCTTCTTTATGTAGATATTCATAGGCTTCTCTCATGATCCAAACGTAATAAAATATAAAGATATTCAAGCAGAGAGTAGGTAGAGGCGACAAAAGAAAAACTTCACCCCAGGACTATCGAAATATCTTAAGGACTGCCAAATGTTATAATATAAATAGCCAAAGACGAATACCTTTTTCTCCACTGTTTGCCAGCCGATTTTGAATATTCTTTTACCAAATGGTAGGCATTATTGAGCTTTAGTAACCCGATTATATATTACTTGAATCGGTTCAGTATTAAACGAATAAAAGGCTCCTAAAGTTGACACACCTACAAATTCACTTATGTATGTACGGATTGGTTCCAGTAAAAACCTAAGCAAAGTAATAATTCGGCAAGAAATTTGCTTTATGTAAATGCCTAATATTTAATTAATTATAGGTAGAATATGGTCGATTGCGTCGGTATATGAATACTAGCCCCTTTAAATCAGACAGGCAAATCAAAAGCGAACTAAATTTAGAATTTAGCGATATGACGGTTAGCGAGTAGACGACTTCTAGATGCAAATTTGTTTGCGCGCAGTATAAGAAAAAAGCCACTGTTAAAACATGCAGAAATAACCGTTTGCAGTTCGCTAAAAATCATGTCTACTAGCCTGCAAGCAAATGGCGAAAACATTTGCGAATTTATTAGTCTAAAATTGTTCTGTATGGAAATTCTGCCTGCAGACAATATGATCTCCGTCCACCATCTTCAGCATGTCAACAACAGTATACTGTGAAAACTGTTAAGCACCGCGGATCAAGAATTATATGGGGTTCTTTTTGGTATTATGGTGTGGACCCCATATGTATATAAAATAACTAACATTCTATACAAACATTTTATTTTCTGTTATAATATGAATTTAAAAAAGACGTGTGGCACTGCCGCGGCAAAGCTATTTTTATAGCATTTTTTGTCAACTTATGCAATTATAATTATTTAATTATTTATGCAGTATTTTTTTTTTCTTTGATATTAATTCAATATACAGTTTTTGAGCGTGGTGACCGATAAGAAAACAATGTTTTTTCTTTTATTGAATAAATGAGAAGTTAATATCGTTTAAAATAATATTTTTATTATCTTACAATAATACATGTAGGATATTTTTATCATTAACACTATAGGTTTACGGTAACTGAAATAAGAAACATAAGTTTGAGACTTGATATCTTCTAAATATCTGGAAAATATCGCTTAAAAACCTACGAATTGTCTGTTTGTTTGTGTATATCAGATTTTGTTAACCACGATTGCTCGCAAGTACGCCATTTTGTGTTTTCCTACATGTAAAAATCTGTTCTGGCAATACTGTATGTTAATGAAATCAATAGCATACTTTAGGGATTAACATACGCTAGCAAATACTTAAAAAACAAAAGACTTAAGAAACAAAGTTAGTGTTAGGTTTTTTCGTTACGGAATCTCTTGATTTGGTCGCCGCGCTCAAAGCCGGCGATAAAAGCAATGCCATAGCTTAATAAAATCTTTGTTCTCATGTATTTACCTTAAAATATATTTGAAAATATAGTGATAGTGCTATTTCCATGTTCGCAACTGTACATGCATATGACGATCATACATACTTACATACATAAATTAACTTTAGTAAATAGTATAATAAGTGAGCTGGCAAGGAACAAAAAAAAACAACTAATAAAATAAGGATGTACACCTTGAAAAGTTTAACAATCGCCAACAACTTTTAGTTTTATATTCACATTAAAGACATTTTAAGTAACAAAAATAAATAAATAGCATCGCTTTTTAAAGGAAGTTTTCTAGAGAAAAACAAAATATAAAAACATGAAAGAACATTAAAAAAAATGAAAGGAACTTTCAAGTGGATCAAAAGTTATTTAAAGGCCATTATTATGACCAGTGAATTGTAATATAATTAAATTTTTACTGCAGCAAGCTAAAACTAGGAAGCCTTTTACTTTATTTAGCATAAAGATGTCAGGAGATACATACTACATATGATTTTAAAAACAGAAGCAAATCATTCAAATTGTTTTGTTACTTCAAATTACAACTGAAAGTTAAATAATATTTAATGCTGCTACGGAGCTCTTACGGAGATTCAGGTTCCCATGGGAACCGTGTGTAAACAAAAAAAAGTTACAGGAATTCAGGCTGATAAATTTCTTAAAGAAATTGCCGTTTTTTAGTACTTAGTTCCACACTAAGTACCCGGAATTTTCGACATTTATTCACCCTTATTCCATTTGGCGACATCGACGTCACGTCAACACAATACCAAAAAATTTAAGCTAGTCTACGAGATCTCGAGAACAATTTTGTGTTAATGAAAATGTACTTCTCTATAAGGTCTAGAAAATAACATGAGCCTGTCAATAGTAGTCAGTTGTTTTAGACAACGGATAAACAAGCCGCAATTTTTTGGTATTTTGTTGACGTGACGTCGATGTCGCCAACTGGAATAAGGATGATTAATTATTAAGAGGATGTTAAAGCGCTAAGTAAAGACTTTTTTCATATGCTGTAGAAAAAATGAATGCAGAGACAATTGTTTGGTCACGGAATTTTTGGACATTTCTCATTTTTCTTAGCTTTTTATTTTGTAAATTAAAAAAAAATAAATGAATTTGTTTGTATACAAACAAATTTTCCTACAGAAGCATACACAATTATTTCTCTGTGCAGAATTTAATGAAAATTTTCAAACAAGAAATTCTATAAGAACTCCTTACCAGACTCAAATTAAAAACTAGTAGTTTTTGCTCGAGTTCAAATCATGAATTTACCTATCAATTTTATTATTTTTTATTTTAATTACACTGTGCAACAAAATGAAAGGTCTCAAAAGAACAAGGTTTTAATGGGGTACAAAACTGGTTCAGGATATATTTATGTATGTACTTTATGAAAATTTACTTTATTTCGTCTTACACTGAACTGAGCCTTGATAATAAACTAAAAATATATCTTATACGGTGTAAATTCGATAATTCGGACTCCACTAATACGGAATATTTGGTAATCCGGACAGAATTTTGCAGCTCATTGCGTATTCTATAATCCGGATTGATTGCGACTTTATAGTTCGGATTGAAATAGTGGTTTGAGAAACAACGTGGAAAACAAATACCTATTTCTAAAGAAATTATTTGTGAAAGGGCAAAGGCTTTATTTGAACAAAATTATGATACACAAAAACAATTTCTTGCTAGTGGCTGGTTTCAAAAATTTTATTTTCAATACGCCGCCCAGAATTTCAGTTGAAAATAAATAAAATAATTCGATCGGAAGAATTACCTTGATTCACAAATTTATAATGCGGACGAATCAGCACTATTTTACAAAATGCTTCCAGACAAAACATTAGTTCATGAGAAGGAAAAAGTGCTCCTGGGCGAAAAATTTGTAAGTCCAAATCCAATCCAATAAATCCGGAGATCACAAATTAGACATCGTTCTTATTGATAAATCTCGAAAACCAAGGTCTTTCAAAAAAAACCCTCCAGTAGAATGCTACTCCTCCAGAAATGGTTGGATGACAACAAATTTATTCAGGGAATGGTTTCATAATTCATTTGTTCCAAAAGTACGAGAGATCCAGCTGGAATAAACTGTTTCCGGATAAATGGGACTCTGAAGATGATTTATTTGCCTTTGTCCGTTTTGCAGGAAAGACTAGATGACGATGAAAATAATATTACATTTTTATCAGACATCCTTCAAAATTCTTTTCAAATAAATTTCAATACCGAAGAAGTAGAAGAATGGATTAGCGATAATAACTCAACGGTATCAGATATTCAGATATCCTCAGAAGATGAAGAGGATGAAAGAAAATTTACCCCATTTACAAGTCGTAAAAGCCAAGGATGCTGTACAAAGCTTGGATGTCTCATTAAAGTGGGCCGAAGAAAATATGTAGGAGTAGAATTACATGATCAAGCCTTAGAAAGAAGTTTAACAAGTTCGCGACAAACAACCGTATTAGATCACTTTGTCAAACGAAATTAATATTATTTATCGTTAAGTATGTCTGTAAATGTGTATTGTTTTTTTTTATTTTAACTGAACTGTACAAATTTTTATGTTTAATTTGGCTATGAATTATTATAATTTTTGATAAATACATACATGCGAAGTAATCCGGATAATTCGCTACTCCGGATTGGGGTCTGCAATCCGGATTATCAAATTTTTACTGTATATAGAAAAAATCGCTGTAGTTTTGTATATCAAATTTCCTTTAGAAAAAAACATTTTTATTATCAGAAAAATATTGCTGATTCTAGTCACACCCCAAAAAAATTTCAAATTAATCGTTTTAGTTTTATTATTTTTAATCACCCTACCGAAAAAAGGGGTATTATAACTTTGTTATACATAAGTGTGACAGCATCAAAGCGGCTGAAATTATTTTGGGTTAGTTTTAGATATTTCATTCTTAACATGGCAGAGCAGAAAAATAGAAAGTAGAGTTCGATTCTCGCATTTTTTCTTGCCCTTCACCATCTGCCAAAACAAGGATTGTGATCTCGCTACTAGTTTTATAACTCCACCCCTTTTTAATTTCTCATTGAAATGTTTCTTTACAAACAATTTTATATAATTATATTAATTAAATTAATAAAAAAAACAATATTATATTAAAATAAAGAGAGAAAAAAATATAAATTCAAACATTCGTAAAAAAACAATTTTGTAAATTTAGAGCGGTTAAAGCGAAACAGACACAAAAAAAGCGAGGGGAGACACAATGGATACTGACATTTTCTTTTTAGAAAAAAAAAAATTCTGCACTTTATGATCTAATTGAATATTTTCAACTTATTTTTATTTTCAATTTATTTGAAAAAAAATTATATTTTGCAAACTATTTTTTCAGCCTTAACGAATTAGGTTTTTGTTTTGAAAAAACACTGAATTGCAATTTTTTAACAAAAAAAAAATCGAATTTTTTAGAAACGAAAATGCTACTAGTAAAAGTAAATTTTATTTGTAAATGTTTAGTATAGCGAATTAGGAATAAAAATTTGAAATGCATAGAGATATGTATGTAGATGCATATTTATTTTAAGAAACCTGCTTAATCAGGATTGTGATGAAAATCTGTTTTAAAAACGGAACGATTTAAAACCAGAGACCGTAACAATTATGACATTTATAATACAGATCTAAATATAATTGTTATTTTACGATTTTAATTTTTTTTAGAAATATTTGTCAGTTTTTGATTTTTAATTTTTTTTGTCAGATATACTTGTCCGATTCTGATATTTATTTTTTTTTTGTCAGAAATATTTGTCAGATTCTGATATTTATTTTTTTTTTTTGTCAGAAATATTTGTCCGATTCTAATATTTATTTTTTTTGTCAGAAATATTTGTCAGATTGTGATATTTATTTTTTTTTTGTCAGAAATATTTGTCAGATTCCGATTTTTATTTATTTTTGTCAGAAATATTTGTCAGATGCTGATATTTATTTTTTTTTGTCAGAACTTTTTGTCAGATTCTGATATTTTTTTTTTGTCAGAAATGTTTGTCAGATTCTGATATTTATTTTTTTTGTCATAAATGTTTGTCAGATTCTGATATTTTTTTTTTGTCAGAAATATTTGTCAGATTCCGATTTTTATTTTTTTTTTGTCAGAAATATTTGTCAGTTTCCGATTTTTATTTTTTTTTGTCAGAAATATTTCTGATTTTTATTTTTTGTTAGAAATAATTGTCAGTTTATTATTTTTTTTATTTTTTTTTGAAAAATAATTTTCGTTTTCTGATTTTTTTGATATTTAAAATATGATGACTTTATCATATGATATAAAAAAAGCCGAATCTGACAAATATTTCTGACAAAAAAAAATAAAAGTCCGAAAATGAGAACTATTTTTGCAAAAAAAAAAATAAAAATCAGGAACTGACAAAAAAAAATAAAAGTCCGAAAATGATAACTATTTTTGCAAAAAAAAATATTTAATAAAAGCATATGGTTTTTTGAAAGTATTGTGGCAAACGATCAAAATGATGTGCTTGAATTATCTCTCCAAAAATTTTCATACGATTACTTTTTTCCTTTAAAAATTCAAGAATAATTATTATTTTCGGTCTCTTTTAAAGCCGAAAAATCGTTGAGATATGCTAATTATTTCCCTTTTGTGAATATTTTTTTTTTAATTTTTTAATGATTTGCGAAAAAATTATTTTCAAATTTCTTTCCACGGTCTGCTTTCCACGTTAATAATCTGAGATTGGCTCAAAATTGATTCTCAAAGTGTTCGAAATTCATCACACGTTTTAAAAACGATGTTTTTTAAACCGATCAATTTTCAACACATACCTGAATATTCTATTAGAAAAATGATAAATTTTGTTAAAAACAAAATTGGGAGTTGATTTCCCTTATTATTATCCGGCAACGCTTTTTTATATTTTGCTTAAAAACAAACTTTTAAAATCTTCATCTTTTTGTAAACAAAAAAAAAACAAAACCCAAAAAAGATCCAATTTCCTTGAGGAATTTCATAAAATTATGTCTGGTAGACAAATTAAGTAAGAAGCATTCAGCGGAGGATAATGTCATGTTGGACTCATAAGATTTATTAAAAAGTTCATTTTGCTTCAGTTTTACTATTTTCACAAACATTTTTATTAAAAACAAAAACAAATAAATAAATTGCTCTATTTAAAAAGGTCCAAATTTTTGTTTTATTATTCTTAAATATTTAAGAGCATTTAACTTAGTTACAAGGTGTTTCTTTATTTATTTTTTAATCAAATAAAGATTAATAGTTGTTGGCTTTACATCTGCTTGTTGAAAACACATTTAAACACTCGTGATATATTTTTTATATTTTTTTCACTTTGTTTACCTTTTCTGTTGATAATTTCTATTATTAGTTATTTAAAAAAAATAAAAATTATTACTTTTCAAGCTGCTTAGGCAGGGTCTGTTCACATATTAAGTAACGCCACTTTTAACGATTTTAAGCCCGCCCGCTGCTCTTCATCACCCATTTAAACAAATAATTTTACTATAAATTATAAATTCTGTAATAAGTTTCCAATCGCCTCTCCAGCCTTAAGTAGGTTGCGTAATATGTGAACAGCCCCTTAAGCAAAAAAGCGAATTGTTTAAATTTTTATAAGAACCTCAAATATATGTACATACGTACATATGTACGTACATATGTAAGATATCTTTTTAGAGAATATGAATCTCTTTAGTTTGAATACAAAATTTCTTGGCTGATTGTTTGTTCGTTTTGACCGATTTATGTTAATTTTGAATTTAACATTTTGATGGATTTTCCTTTTAAAATTTTATTTACATCAATTTGAATTTTTTTATTTTTTTAATATTTTTTTTTTATTCAATTTATAAACTGAGTTCTTTGTTGAAGTTATTTTTGAAGTAGTAGAAGGAAGGCATGTAGCAGATAATTAACACTGTAAATAAAATTCTTACTACTGCTTCTTTAATACCGACCGACCGACAGATTAATAATATTTAAAGTTTCGGATTTTGTTGTTGTTTTTGTTGTTGTTTTTTTTTTTGATATTATTTTTTGTTAAGCTTTTTATTGTATTTATTTGTTTTGTTATTTATTGAAATCGCAGCGATGAACAACATAGATTTGTTGCAGTTATTAGATTGCTGATGGAGGTAATGTTGTTGTTGTTGTCGCTGTTGTTGTTTATATTAGTACTCGTAGTTAGTGGTAGACGAATTAAAAGCTCAAATTTTATATAGTACAAAGAATTTTGAAACATTTTTGCAAACAAAAATATTTAACATACAAATTTTAACTTAAATAAACACATTAATCACTCACATCAGTCACTCGAACAAGATCCCGATCAACTGAATGTTGAGTAAAATGGAACAAGTGAAAAATACTTTTAAATCACACGAACACTGAAGAAAAAATCTTAACGCTCGTCACTTTTTATTTAATAGTTTTTTTTTTTTGTTTTTGTTGTTGCTTGTTTGTTTGTTTTTATTTGGTTTTCTCGAGCAGAATACAAACGTTCTCGTCTCTCGTTATTGTGTTAAATTTAATTCAAAAAGAATTAAAGTGTTGAAGAAAAATTTAAATTGGAGTCGGTCGTTGTTATGAAATGTACTGGGTATTTTATTCATTCATTTCGTTTTTAATTTAGCAAATTAATGACAATAACAACAAGCTCACGGATAATGCAAGTGTAGTTATAGTTTCGGCTACGAACGTGGATACTATACACATGCATGTACGAACGTAGGCACTTTCAGATAACGACTACTTAAGTTTAACTACGATATTTTAGCACGACCGATGTGTCTGTAGCTAAAGACAAGACGAAAGTTTTGATCATTACGACCACACTAGACTGGTACTGGGAGAGTAATAAGAACGCGTTTTGCGAACGCAGCAGACCGCAGGCGATAAGATAAACTTCTTAAATGACAACAAAAATGAAAACAAAAATAAATAAATTTAAAAAAAAAAAACAAAACGAATTATATTGTAATAAGTAAGAAAACGACGATGTCGAGCAAAAATAAAAAACAAAAACACTCAATGATCATCAAGTTGCTGCTAATAATGATCGTAGTAAGTATATTTGTTGTGTTAAATAAATTGTTAACGAGAATAAATCTTGACGATAATAATGATGTTAATGATCGGTCAGTTATTTAAATTCAACACTACACTTTTGTAAACAAATAAACATTAAATAAATGAGAGAAAGAGAACATGTAGATACCAGGCGCGGATCCCTTATGAGTTCTTTTTTTTTAGGGGGTTTTTGTGGCAAAATGTATGTACAACCGAATCTTTTTAAAGCAACTCAATAGAATAGATATTTTTGTTGTGATGGGGTGAGTGATAAATATTCTTCTTTCCCTCCCCCGAATCCCTGAGTAATAACCGCACACTTACTAACACAAGCAAACAATCTAATTAGAAATTAATTAATTGATTTTTGACAAATTTGTCTATTATATGTATGTACATATGTATACAAGATACACACATGCATTTGCATCGATTTTCCCTCACACATTCAAAGCCTCTCGCGCACAAATTTTCTTCAGTGCTACCATTTAAGTGCTTTCACGTATTTTGTGGCGCTTTTAAAGCATGCTTTCGTGGGAACCAATATGTACATTAGGGGTATAACCAAATTTTGGCCCTAGCACTACGCGATAGCGAATATTGTGTTATTTACGGAAACAAGCGATTTTACAAAATCTCTAAAGGGAACAATTTAATAAAAAAATTTTAATTTTTTATTGATAAATGTAAAAAAAGTTCATAAGATAACACTAATTAATTTCAACTTACACGGCAGAAATAACTCCCATCATCAGTGTTCATGTGTGTTAAAAAGTTATAAAGTTTCTTAATTATTAAAAGACATGAATTTCAAATTTAATGTGTGTTTGTGTGGGTGTCTGAGTTTTTGCCTAAATGTACACCTAATAAGTACACATAAAAAAAAATAATTTTCCAACTTTACCGCGTTTTGTGGGTGACCTTTTTTGAAAACCGCGAAAAATTAATATAATTTTTTTTTTCTAATAGTTTTCAATGGACTATTCGACTATGCTAGGGCCATTTTGATACTTGCAAGAAATAGGAATAAGTTATACCCCTAATGTACATACATATTTCATTTTGAGCAAAAAAAGGCATATTTTCATTAGGGGCTGCCCACATATTACGTAATGCACATAGAGGAGTGAGGAATGAGGGGGTTACAAATGTGTTACGGAATTTATAGTTAACTCTGAAAATATTAAAAATAAACATTACGAACGGGATGAGTGTCTAGAAACGACAAAAGTAGCGAACAGCTCCATGATTAATTTTATAAATAGTTTCGGGGTAACGCAATAATTATCGAGGATCGCATAAAAATGTCGCACGGGATTAATTTTTAAAAATCCTTTTTTCGGGATTTTGAATATCCCTTTCTCCTGATTAATAGTTTTTTGAAATAGAAAATTTATTATCACGAATGAGCTTTCTCAGGCCGAGCCCGGACTTCGGTAGTTTTTGCAGGCCGAGCCCGAACTCAAAAACAAACTTTTTATTGAATGAAAAAAATTTGTTTTTCTGATTTTTTTTTAATTTAATACAGTTGAATCGCAATAGAGTGAACACTTGGTAATATGAACTACTCGATATTACGAACTCCCAATTTTATTCATTAGTTACTCTAAAGAGTGAACGATACCCAACTCAATAGAGTGAACTCTTGCTTTTCTTATACAAAATGAAGATACAGAAGTAATCGGTTTTACATACTTTTTTATGAAACCGTTAGATTTCTGCTGAATTTGAAAACATTTTTGTTTTACTTTGATTGCAACTATTTCCTATTACTTTTGAGGGTGAAGCACCAAAGTATATCGCTGCAATTCCACGAAGGCCTTCCAAAAACGGTGACAAGGGTCTGTTCACATATTACGTTACGCATTCAGTAGAGGAGGTGGCTCAAAATTTGTTTATATGTACTGAAAAATATATTAAATGTTTTACGAAGGGTGCCAAAAATGTTGTTGCGTATTATATGAGCAGCACCATTGCAAAAATGGTATATCTATCGCCAAATTGATGCATTGAGCATTAGCGTTTATTCAATATTAATCTAAATTGTAAACCAAACGCTATTCAACAGTTTCGGATAATTTTCTTTTTTAGACCTACGTTCCTATTTAGGGACTGAAAGACACCTAGAATTTGTTAAGAAAATTTATTTATTTACTTTTTATTATAATGTGTCTGTCTGTCGGGCTTAAACACTAATAAAAGCATTTGTTTACGCACAAAGCAATCGGCGAAAAATAAATTAAGCATAAATGGCGTTATTGAAATTGATTGTTTGTACGCATTTGTTTATTTATTATTTAAAAATAATAAAAAAGAACATGATAGAAGGCACTCTTGTTAGTGATTGAAGATGATAATATTTACTTTATATTTGAGTATTTTTATTAATAAGAGAGAGAGAGAGAGGAAAGAGCAGTTTTACATCCAGGGATGCCACGGCGAAAAAAAAAATCCTACCAAAAATTTACCAAACCTACCATATTTTAATGGTCTGTACTATATTAATTTTTTTTTATATTTTTATTTATATATTTACTATGGTAATCCTACTTTATTCCCCAAAAAACAAATTTGCCTGTGAAAGTAATAAATTCTCGAATGAAATATGTAGAATTATATTGAGATTTTTTGGATAATACATACAAAAAGATATTTTAAGGAATACGGTATTATATTTCCGATAACTTATAGCAACAAAATACAGTCGAATTCGGTTAAGCGAAAATTAAAGATTATAACAAAAACTTTAATACAAAGTTGTTCGGATAACAGAAAACTATTTCAGTTAAATGAAGTGAAACGAAGATAGAAGCACATTAAACATAAAACAAATGTATACCGATCATGAATTTAAATTCATTTTATACACTGCAATACATGACCAACAATAAAAAAGAATTATATATATTTTTTTAATTCTAATAGATTTTTAAACAAATAAATTTTGATTTTACAAGCTAAATGCGTTTTTCTCTAAGCGAACTAAAGTGATTCAAAATTAAGCGAAAACGAAAGGTAAGTACATATCCTTATATGAATGATAAAGAAGACCAGAGGTGACTCGAAACGGCATACTATTGTTGTTGTTTTGCTAACTCTGTCACACAGGAAGTAGTAAACAAAGAATGGTTTGTTATGGTTTTATATTCTTATTAATTTCTGGCTCAATAAAAAAAGTTGTAGAAAAATATTAATTTAAGCTATAAAAATGATAATGGTAATATAACATTAAATATAAAATAAAATAAGAATTATTTCATGGTCTGTAGAAGAAGGAAATTCCATTACAATTCATCATTTCTTACTTGCAAAATGCTTTAATTTTGTTTTGTTTATTTTCCCTCATTCCTACATTATATTGCTATCTCTTTTTAACAGAAAGTAGAGGGAGAAAAAAGCTGATATGCACCAAAACATGACCACAAAGTTTCATCTCTGGTCTACCCTGTGATATGAATTCATAAAAGCCCGAAGTTACATAGAAAACATTTTACAGGACAAGCAAAAAACTCTCTGATACTAAAAGTATTTTGAATTGGTGCGTCGTAATCAATCACGAAATCGATTTTGAATTTTTTTTATCTTAAGGTACGGTCATATATGACAAAATTTGCCCAAAAACACGTAACTCCTACTTTTTCTTAGAGTTATTGTGATTTAACTTGGTTTTTAAATCACAAAATGAAGTCAGTTGTGCCGCAAAATGCTATTTTTATATTATTTTCAATAAATGCGAACCCATATTTAAAAAAACTATTGGAACTAAAAAAAATGCAAATTTAGCTTGTCTGTTGGTTACGCTTTTTTTCGGCAAATGTTTGTCAGATGTGACCGTACCTTAAGGGCTATTTTGAATTCATATGACGATATACATATTTAATTACAATCAAGCGATTATTTTTTATTTTTTTACTAAATGGTGTCCGTTTGTCCAACAGTGGCAACTGTGTTATACAGAATTATGTAAATAAAATTTAATATTAGATTAAATAGGATTTTCCAAGCACTTTAATAAGACTTTTTCAAGTTTCTTATTAAGAGACGTTTCACTGATAAATAATTGCAGAGTGTAGTTTTAAAAATACCAAGCACCTATTTCTAATCAAAATCTGTGAATATTATAATAAACCAACTAAACTATCAGTTCTTCCTTATATATGTAAAATCTAGAAAATCTAGTTCTGATTAGACCGAAGTGGCAGCCCTGCTCACACACACACACATACGAACACAAACACAAAGTTCAATTAAATTTATAGTTTTTTGTTGTGATTGATACTAATCTCATCGTGTTTGCTTATTATTATCGTTATTTTTATTGTTTTAATTTGCAAACACAGTGTTTTATTGGTTTAACGAATTCATGTTAAGATGTAGTAAAAAATATTTCTCTTAAGAATAAAACAAATTGTTCTCGATATAACGAATTACGTAATTAAAAAATGCTATTCAAAAGTAATAAAAATAATATAAAAAAATGAGGTGCATTTCTGGAGCCTTCGAATTTTACTTTGAACTTCATATAAAATGGCAAATTATAAATCGGTTTTTTTGTTATTTATATCAAAACTCATTGTTCCCTCTACTTTAAGAAACAATGATAATATAACAGGAATGCAAAAGTTGGTACAATTGTACTTTTTTTGCACTATTTGAAAGTAAAAAGTACAATAGATCTTCCATGCCTAATTTATCACTATTTCATAATTTTCCTAGTTTTATTTCATTGCACGAAAATATTTTAATGACCTCATTCACAAACGATTAATAAAGTTATTGTAGGTTTAGTGTATGATTTAATGTACACATTAACTTTATTAAGCGTTTGTGAATAAGGCCATAAATCATTAACCCATTTTTATATGGCAACTCCATGTTAACCATTCGTGGTGAATTGTTTTATACTCAAGGCGGAGTTATACATGTACAACATGTTAACATACATATACAAATTTTGATATACGAGCCTCTAATTTGTGGAAAAATGTAGAACACCTGTTTAGTTACGCCTTGTTTTGGACGAAGGTATCAGATATGAGAAATGAAATAAATGAACCGATGTTTACTGATAATTAAAGAATTGCTAGAGGAATATTATCCCTCCCACATTCTGCAGCAAATGTGGAAAGATTTATTTTCGTTTCAAAATTTAATAAAAGCAAAAGAGAAGAACAGGTTGTTTGTTTCGACTGTCTCTAATCTAATCCAATCAAAGGATTTACTGAATTCGTCTAATTCGTGCTGCTACAATTTAGAAATGACTAAGAGTTTGTTAGCAAGAAGTATATCATAAAGTTTAATTTTATATTCAAATCTCGACAACTGATAGTATTTTGTGTACCTTTTGGAATTAAGCATTAAATTTAATTGTTAACTTTGTCCACATAATATATGTATAAGTACTAAGTACAAATGAAGTTTTATGTACGTTTTTAGTTAATTGTTAATTAAAAATATTTAAAAAATAAAAAGTACAATCGGACTGAAAAAATACACTTTTTCTTAAAACTTAGTACAATAATATAAACAAAAATATCACTTGAACGATTTTATAAAGCGATTAAATTCTCCTATAAAATTGTAAAAAGGGTAGTTACATGGCTTTTCATTTTATCTGACGATATTTGTTGTCACACTTAGAACTTTTTCGAAACTTTTCCTTATTCAAGTTCGTTAAATTGATCAAAAATAATAGATTTATTTAGAACACTGTTTATTTAAAAATACGCGCTACTTAATTGTGTTTGCTTATCGAAATTCACACAGCTAAGTTTCGCACAACACTAAGTGGTATAATTGCTTTATCCGGTTCTTTTATGCCTGTCATCAAGGTTCTTAAACTCCGTAGAACAGTGAACATGTGAAGATCCAACATAACTAATAAGTTTTTACTTAGGGCTCCATGTATTGTGATAGCTTTTGTACCTTCTAAGTTATATTTTTGTTTTTTAGTTCGTATACAGAAAATTAAGGCGGTCCAAACCGGGTAAAAACTTTATTTAAATATATTAGCTGGATTGCCCGACTTAACTTACTGAACCGGCTTTTGCCGTTGCACTGCATTAGCCGTGAGCCGGCTAAGACGGTTTAGTCGGTTAAATTAGTCATGGCTGTCATGAGAGAACATTTATAAGACGCCGGAAGGGAAAGTTTAGAGGTGCACAATTATGGTGTACAACTGGGTACAATTCATATTACGTATAATAAATACAATGACCACAATCATGATACAATGATTCATTTTAAATTATGTTATGTGCCCATACGCAGAAGAAATTATACATATCACAAGTTTCGAGATTTCAGAAGGATAACGCGATTGTAGCCTAGTGATTACAATACAAGGAGATACGTGTTTTGAAGTGGCCTACACAGCCGTCAATTTTCAATGTCAATGAGAAACTATGGGAACTTGAAGATCGCAAGTACGAACCCGAAATCATGTCAGATGCGGTTCTATTTTCAAAATTTTGTTAATTATGTGTTAAATTTCTATTCACACGTGTAAATAAAGGAAAGAAATAAATACTCAATATTTTGGAAATTGCTTAAGAATTATTTTGGACTTACAAGAAAAAAATGTATATTTCAAAATGTTTTCATTGCATTGTCACAATTTTTTTTGTCAATAAATTGTAAGCTACACAGTCCAGTGGTAAAATGGTCGTTTTCAAAACGGTGGTGTGGCATCAGCCCAAAGCTTTGTTTTATTGATGCAAAGTATTCAGAATGGGATGGGCCCGTCATCAATTATGTATGTACGTTGATCGTCAAAGCGGGATGTCAATTTATATTTTTTGTAAATACAGTGCAACATCGATAATCGCAAAACCCAAATTCTAAGCTATGGCGAATCTGTTAACACAATTTTAAAAAAAACCTCAAGTAACACAACTTTGCAACAAAATTTTTTTTTTCTATTACAGTTTGTTTTTTTACTTTAGTTTTTTATGAATTGATTCAAAACTACAAACCTATTCTTATGTTTTCGTACGAAGCTCATTTTAGTTTATTGCTATTCTAGAAATCATAAGAATGTCTGTGGTTTGCTTTTGAAAAGAAAACTCTTTAAAAAACACAATCGTAAATTCACACTTTTTTTCGTAAAAAAAATAATCGAATCTCTAACTCGATAAGAAAAAAAACTTTCAGTACTAATTTACACACACTCAAATATGATTTTTTTATTTTACTTTAATCTTTATTATCTATTTATAGTTGGTTACATTAAACGAGGTTACACTGTTATGTGATACACGTGTTTTGCTCTTTGTAAATCATCCAATAATTGTTTTATCATAAAGTAAAAATATTACATACTAGTAATAAACAAATTCAAAACTCTCAAGTATGTAGATAAACTTGGAGTTTGTGAACACGTTTTAAAATCTAACGGATAAATCGAACGTTGCCGCATGGAAAATATTTTTTCTACCAAACTTTTTCCTAAGCCCACAGAAGCGCCGTGAAGTTTTTGAAAAGGTGTTTCCCACTTTTGTTAAATTTCATAATAACGTCACCCATACTCGATTTTTCAGGATTCCGACGGTTACGTAGCAGACAAAGATCATATTTAAATAGTTTTTGTTTGCTTGTTTTCGTTTATAAGCTGTTTATGTATGCGCATGTGTACATATGTACATTAGGGTGGGCCTTAATATTCAAAGGTGGTGTTTTTTTATGTCTCAGCTGTCAATGCGGTGCCGATTGGTAAAAAAAACAAGTACACAAAAAATTTCAACTGCTACAAATTTTAATGTGAAAACAAATTTATGTAAATAAACATTAAAATGTAATGTAAAGTGTACTTGAATATATACATACATATATGTATGTATGTACTTTGGGTGTATTCATATTTGAAAAATCTATGTACACAATTTTTTGTATGTACATAGTTTATATACATACATACATACATACATACATACATACATACATACATACATACATACATATGTATATACATATGACCTTTTTCATCTGCGAAAATTTCTGTTGCACGGTGTAATACGCCGTTGAAATCAACAGCTGGCAAATTGAGAATTGATTTGCTGTTGGTAGAGACAGCGTTGCCAGAATAGTGATTTTATCATATTTTTGATGATTTTTTAACCGAAATATGATTTGATGATTTTTTTTCTCATATTATGATTTCTAATTTATAGAAATTATGATTGTTTGATTTCAAGTGTGTACAACTTTCATTATAATTGTCAAAGCTCAAATGAATTTATCAAAAATTGTGTGGCATTTTATATTGGGTTACATAAACAAATAATAAAACTATATGATTTTAACGATATGTTTTTAAAATAGCTTGACCCTTTGAAAATTATAAATAGAAAAGTTAATTTCAAAAGTTAATTCCAAAAGTTAATTTTCCAAATTTAATTAGTGAAAAGGATATTCAAAACTTATATGACGAATTTAGAGAACTCCGTTTTATAAAATTCAATGACTATTTTGCAACTCTTGATAATCTTAGCTGTGAAAAATTTTTCTCAAAAGTTCCAAAAATAACTCGTGCTGACAACATTCTAGCTTTTCCGGTCCTTTCAAAATTTGTTGAAAACTTAATTTGTCTTCCAATTTCTTCAGCAAATGTTGAACGAATGTTCTCAGCAATCAATCTAAACAAAACTAAATATAGAAATAGATTAGACAACAGCACTCTCGAAGGTATCTTATATGCAAAACAAAATACTTAGCAATAAAAAACTGTTCTTGCTATAATTTAAAAAGGAACTGAGATATTATTAAAAATATGAAACCTTGTACGTATTGTATAGTAATAGTTCTTCATGAAAATTATTCATTGTAGGTACATGTACTATTAAATAAAATTTTTTATTAACAAAATTATGATTTTTTTCCGGCATATGATGATTTTCCTCTCAAAGCTTCTGGCAACGCTGGGTAGAGATGGGCGAACTAAAAAAAGTATTTATAGGTACATAAATACATACATACACACATGTATGCAAATACACTTTTATAAACGAACAAGTGCGTGTGATATCACTTGTTCGTTTATTTCATCGCTGGCTGATTGAACAATTTAGCAAGTAAACAAAATTGTTGAAAAAATATAATAAAATTAAATTAAAATTTAAGAGCGGAGAGAGAGAGTCTGACTGACTGACTGTTTCAAAGTTCTCTTTGTCAATTTGATTTTTGTTAGTTTGCATAGATTCTATGGAACTACTAAATATTATAGAACATGAGTTGACTCATTATTTCGATGTAAATTAATACCGGAACTCAATTGTAAAATTTGTAATTTCGTAGAAAAAAAAAACTATCAGTCTCTATTTAGATTTCAATTAAACTCAAATAGAAAAAGACACCAAGAATGATGACGAAGGTTGTCTCTAATTACAGTTCACAAATTCTGCTTTATCATCGTAGAACAAAAACATCGATTGCAACTTGTTTATAATCCTTCGAATTGGACACTATTTGCCAGCATTGTCTTGAGCCTGGAATTTTCAATATGATTTTTGACACTTAATTAGTTGAATGTATAAAAATAAAAATTCGACGAGATGAAAATAAAACAAATATGACTTAAGTATTAAATAAAAATGGTAGAAAAAGGTGCATGGAAGGTGAAAAACCAATTCGTAGCAGGGGTTAATTAAAATTTAGCTAGTGATGGTAAGTTCAAGCTTTTTCAAATCATTTGAGAACTCGTATATGTTGGTATAATAATAATAATAATTCTTTTTTTTCTCCTTATTCTTATAAATGATTTGTAATCCAAAAAGCGAAAAGTCATTTGATATTAAAAGTTATGCTCAAATCTTTGTCAAACATAGGCAAAGGTTTGAAAATAAATTTTGTATTTAAATTGATGTTCATTAGAGAATAAATGCTTTACGAATGACACTTTACAATTTGAAAGCAAGTGCTATTCTCAAATTACTGTCAAACTTTAAACTTTTTTAATGTAAGACAAAGAGTTTGAAATAATTTAAATTCTTAGGCACTGAAAGAACATCGAACTCGAAACCGAACTATTTTTGTTTCATTAAACAGAAAAAAAATTAGTTTTCTTGTTTTTTACTTAATGAAAACAAATTTAACCCACATAAAAACTTTGCTTTAATATTTTACTAGGTTTAATTTTTGCGTATCTTTGATGATATAGAAACATGTATAAAAAATTTATCCATCCGAACATAGGTTTTTGCAGAATTTCGACGCCGAAACCGAACGTTCAGTTGGACTCTATTGAAAAAAAAAAATAATTTCATTTTTTATTTTATTTTTATATATTCAAATTAAATTTTCTTTTGCAATTAGAGAAACAGGAGTTTATTTGTTATGAAATAACTACATATTCCTAAAATCAAAAATAAATTGAAAGTAAAATGTTTAACACAAATCTCAAGAACTTTTTAAATTTGTAAAATGGTACTTAAAATAATGTGCATTAAATTAAATTAATTAATAGTTCCACCAGTTAAAAATACATATCGCTTATTTTATGGCAACGTAGTCATATTAAGGGAACTGCTAAAATTTAGTTTTTTAAGTTTATAATCGCACCTTTTCATAAAGTTAACATTTTACATATTTAGTTAAATAATTTTTTATTAAAAACAAATGAAAATTATTATTGAATATTTCTTAAAACATCTGGAGATATCGTATCGTTTTTAAAGTTGTGTAAAAATTCATACAAATATGCTGTTTACTCACCTCTTGAGCAGATCTTTTCCCGATTGGGGTGTGAATAAATTAGAAACTTTAAACTTCGCATTTGGAAAACATTCGAGAAGATACCATATTAAGGCTGAGTTGATAGGTAAATTTTTTTTAATTAAAGAATAAATAATTATAATTTAAGAAAGAGATTGATTTTAAATTATTCTTAATTTGAGGTCAAGCCTGTAAGTTTGCCGGGAATTTACGTACAAGCAGCCCCACACCTCAAAAGTGGCGGCATACGTGGAATACATAAACATTGATTAGGTTCTGTTGCTGCTCCCGAAAACAACGTTGGAAAACTATCTCATGTCCAATTCATTCCGAATAAAACATTTACAACTGTGGTCAAAAAAATAGCACCATGGTAAAAAAAAATTTTCTTCGTCATATATTTTTAAATACGTTAAACTTATTGTATTAAAAATGTGCCGTAAGATACTTATAAGACTATGTAACAATGTTAAATAAAAAACCTTTATTTTGTTTTCTCTTTTATTATAAATTTTAAAAAACTTTTTTAAAAAACACTTAAAAAAACATTCAGTCAAAAAAAAGAACCATAGTTAATTTGTACTGAAATTAAATACTTAAAGCAAGAAAAATTTTAAAATAATTAAATATTTTGAATTCACTATATTTATAATGTCTGAAAATATTAAAATTAATATTTTTGGCAAACACGTTTTTGCATGGAATTCGTGAGATTTTGAATTTTTTTCAAAATTAAGTTCCAGTTTTGTTGAACAGCCGTCCAAAGGGCTACATTACTGGTTGGCTGTATTTAAGACACTCCCTTCTTTATAGCTGTTCATAAATTATTAACTGGATTGAAATCTGGGGACCGACCGGGTCACTCCATCACGTTTTCTTCATTGTCCAAGCACCACTTTTTTCCTAGTTTGCTCACATGATTCGGGTCATTATTGTCTTGTTGAAAGACCCATACCAGCGGCATTTCCTCAAAAGCATATGGTAACATTACTTCATGGAAGATATTACCGCAAACTGTATTATCCATGATTGTTTTGATCCATTATATGGGTCCTACACCATAATAAGAAAAGCACCCCCATACCATAATGTTTGAACCACCATGTTTATTGGCATCTGAGGCAGGAACGTGATCCCTTGCCTCCAAATATAAAACAAGTTAGGGCTCATCTGTCCAAAGAACATTTCTCCACTTTTCTGCTGGCTATTCCAAATGTGTTACTTTTCCGTCATCGGTGACATTTTTTTGACCAGCACTGTATGTAAATTTTAGCTTAATACATAAATTTTTTTGGATTAAAATGTCAATTTAACAGTTCATAAGAAGTAGTCACATTAAACTAAATAAATAACAATTTTATAAAATATATATTAAAATAATACATACCTAATTAATGTAGTAAAAATAAATGAGAAGTCTTAACAAATGCCGCAATTCATTATTCAGCGCTTGTACGATTCATTCTTGAATAAGAAAATCCTAAATTATTGTATGCATTTTTACACACACATGATTTGCATACGAAATATTCCATTTTTATTTTAAGTGTTCTTTCTGAAAAATACACTTTGGAGTTCTTACGTTTTTTTATTAATTACCATATTATCCACCATTTTATGTATATATTTTTATATGTAATTAAATAGCTGTAAATAAATAACTTAATCCGTGCACAAACTTTACTTAAAAATAAAGCCAACCAATAGCAGAATCCTCCTTTTTCATGTGTGTAATAAAGAAAATATAAAAAAAGCAATAATAATCGAAAATTCCAGCAAGAGCAACATTGTACCAATAGTATAAACAAAGAAAAACAAACAACAACAACGCGTTCTCTCCGAAAATTAACCATTTTAAAGAAATTCGATTTTGATTGGCTAATGGCAAAAGAAAACAAAACAACGATTATAAAATATTACCACTCTGTAAATTTTGTACTAGAGAGAAGTTATGAAATTTTAACTTGAATTTAACGTTTGTGGTTGAGGAAATCTTCGTTTAGATTTAATTTAAAACGAAATATCATTAAATGCCCTACACGTAATGACATTTTCCGTCTCTGGCCGACCTATCACCCCCCGCTCACATACGGTGCTTCGTGAAAGTCATAGCATCCAGCATTTTTTCAGATGTGCATTAGTATGCCATTGCATTTTTTGTTGTTGGACTGTTTAAGTGATGAAGGCATAGCACTGGTCACTGAACAGTACCGGCAGCAATTGATACTGGTGTATGCTAGCGGACATCACAGCGCCCTCCTTCGTCGGTATTGTAGCAAAATCGCCGGCGAAGTAAAATAATTAATAAAATGGCTACAACAGCTTAAAATACATTTAATGCGCCTACTTGTCATCAAAGGCGCTGCAACACTGGTCTAAAAACTAACACAACACGCAATATCAGAGTTGTAAAAATTAAGCTTTCTCTCTTTCACCATCTGTCCTCTCTCACTATCCCTCTCCCAAGGAACGTAACACACCTACGGGTTGGTAGGCCTACTAATTTCCTGAGCGTTACTTCTCTTAAAAAAAAATAAATAAAAATATTGAAACCATTTTTCCCAATACATGTGAACAGTCCCTTCTGTGTTAGAAAAAAATTACTTTAATCTAATACTGCGACTAATGTTGTAATTGTAGGTAATTACGCAAGTATGCATGTAATTTACATAAATGTAACAAATATCTATTTTTGAATGCTTGTACTGTATGTAAATGCGCCACTTGTCAATGACACGATTTTGAAATCTGCAAAATAAAATATTTCAAATTTAATTAAAAAAAACTCCTCTTCGCATCGATAACATTAAATTTAACAAATTATCAAACTAGTACTGTTGGTATTTACATTCCGACCACAATAAATCACTTTTTTGCCTTTCATAATCGACATTAAGTTCGATTGCTTTTTGGAAACTGAATTTTAAATTTTCAATTTCTGTTTTCAAGATTCTCAGATTTTGTTTTCCTCACTTTCTGTTTGAGCTTTTAATTAACAATTCAAAATGTTGTTATACAGAATATTTTCCCAAATATTTATAAGCAACTCAATTCAGCTTAAATTACGTTTTATCTAAGGATTTTTATGGTTGGTTCACTAATTATTTTCCGAAATGACAGTAAAATGATTTTTAAATAGCTATCAAATACATATCTCAGTAAATTCAGCATTATTAAAACTATTTATAAAACTTATTTCTACTGGGAGTAAAAATTACATACATATGTGAAAATTCCCATTTTTTATTAATTATTCAAAAACTGGCAACGTTGTATTTCGATCAAAATGGAGAGCAAAGTTCATTTAAATGAATTTGTTGTTGATGTAGGTTCGCTCGTTTATTCGTTCAAATGACGACAGCCAGCAGAGAAATGAAGAAGACTCATACCGGGTTAAATTTGTTTGTTCAAGTAATTAATAACGATAAAAAAATTTATGTACATATATTATTTTCTTTTCTTTAGCGTTGGTTTAGAAACAATGAATGCAGTTTTGGCCAGCCAGCTCATCTAAATAAATACAAATTTATTTTTATTGTTAGAATGTTTTAAACAAAAACAAAATAATAAATAACTGTGTCTGGAAGCAAGAATTATTTTGGCTTTCTTTGTCTGATTACTTTTATATTTAGGTGGGTTCGCATTTAACAATAAATACAAGACAGACATGTACAAACATTTTTTAAGTCATTTTTTTTTTGTTTATCTTTAATTTTAACGTGTTTCTAATGTGTTATGATTTACTTTAACACGTACATATACATATATATATATATATATATATATATATATATATGTATACATATATATACTAATGTATGTACTAGGGTGATCGACATTTTTTTCGACATTTTCCAGAATCCAGTTTTAGAATAGTTCAAATATTTGAAATGTGAAAAACCCGGTTACGGTTTTTAAAATTCAGAAAAACCGGCCAACCGGTTTTTTGTGAGAAAATTATTATACAAAAATTTTGATTTTAAATTGCTTTATTTAAAAAAAAGCGGTAGCAGTTCATGTAAATTCTAAAAAATAATATAAAAATTAAAGGAAAAATATAAACATTAACTTCATATATGTATGTATACATATATCGGATATATGTATGTATGTATAAGATATATACATATATGAATGTATGGACAAGGTGTACAAACAAGATATCAACCTATATGTAAATATAGGTTGAATATGAATTGTTTTTTTGAAATTACAAATTGAAAATGCTCTTTCACTCAATGTAAAATGATTTCTTGACATTTTATGTTGTTTTTTGGACTTTTCATATTTTCAATTATATTTGTTTGTCCCAGTATTCAGATGTAGATCTTGATCGGCATTATCAATATCGAATAGGCGACCATACAACTGAGATGCGAATTTCTTCGTTTCATTTAAGAGTATTTAATAAAACTAGAGTACGCCTAGTGGTCGAAATTCGACCGCCAGTTTAAACGTATGCCTAGTCGTATTTAGTTGCATTTATTTAGAGAAAAAAAAATTAGCTAATTACTTATTTCCTTACACATGGATTAAACAATAAACGAAATAAAAAACGTACATTTATAAAAAAATCTTATTACTCATATACCTATGTAAGTACTCTTAAGCACTCTCATTACACTAATTACTTTGCTTATGTTTTTACTTGAACCAATACTTACACAAGTGAATGCGTGTATGTACGTATATATTTTTAGCATTTGTAGTGATGTCAACTTTATGAGCCTTTTATTTCTTTAATACTAAACCGATTTAAATAATATATAGTCGGGTCACTAAAGCTCAACAATGATTACCATTTGGTAAAAGAATGAAGAAAATCGGTTGGCAAACAAAAGAGAAAAAGGGATCTAAAAATTTTTCTTTGCCTATTTATATATAGATTCTATACTTTGGAGAAGTTTCCAGTACTGAGATAACGCCTTTAAGCGACGTTCATTTATTCGTTTTTTTAACATTCAACTAAATCTTGAGACAATTAATTTTGAATTTTTGAAAGTGTTTAAAAAAAAGAAGAAAATTCCATCAGTTTCCAACAAAGTTGTTTGATTTTTGGTTAACTAATTAATAGCAATTTCTAACCGTTCAATAGTGTCATTTAGTTCTGATAAAATGTTAGTTTCATTTTGAGCAAATAGAGTTAGACGCAGGTCATTGAATTCTAAGTTTTATTACAGTAAAAACTAATTTTATTGGAAAATTATACAAACCGAAAAGTATTCGACTGAGTCGGTTTTTTATTATTTAAAAAAACCCGGACTAATCGACATTCGAAAAATTAACATTTTGAAAAAAACCAACAACCGTATTGTAAAAAACCCCGGTTTAAAAAAATCGGTTTGAAAAACCGGGTCGATCACCCTAATATGTACGTATGTATGGGAAATCGAAGTTTTTTTTAAAACATTCCCTTCGAATAATTCTTGAAATTGGCCATTGCAAAAAAAAATTATAAGTCATCTGAAAGAAATAAAAAAAAACATTCATGTCTCATTCTTCCAGCTTAACTAAATTTTATTTTTTATAGTAACAAAAACAAAACAGAGTATAAATGTGTATGCAATGTGGTCGAAATAACAATTTGTCTTACCCTGCAGTCACACCATCAAAATTGTTTTCAATTCTCATTCAAGATTTTTACACATACAGCTTGTCAAAATTCACAAAAATTGAAAGCTGTGACGTAGGCTGCACGCAAATTTTTTAGCAAGATGCCATCAAGAAAACAACTTAAAATATTCTTTTCCCTACAATTAATTAAGGAAATAAAATCATAGAAACTGAAAAAATCAAACAACAAATATTTTTGTTAATATTTGACTGTAATTTGAAACACTTTATGGAATGAAAATTTGTAAGCAAATTCTCGTCAAATTTTAAAAGTGTGGGTGTATTGGTAAGAGTGAGAGAGAATTTAAAATTTGATTAAAATTTGATCGTGTGACTACCAAGTTAGATTAAAAAAATTTTTTTTAATTTCCAAAAAAAATTATTTTACCTTAAACTCGAAATTTCATTATCAATCTAAATTTTACTACAATTGAATGTCCATAATATGCGTTGTAGCAAATTTTAACAATGTAATTACCGCTATTGTCGCGAGATTTACTTCAACTTATTAATAGAAAATATTTGAAAATAAAATGCGAGGGCAGTTTAATAATTCAGTGACTTTTTTATGTTTCCACATCCCCAACATTAAACCGAACACTGGTTCCCTTAACCTATTACTAGACTACTAATCGAATTTTTTGGAAGCTGTGTCTATTAGTTAGCTTTTTGGCAGCCATTGAAAGTTCACAACAAAACTTCCTTAGTCTTAACGAAAATTAAAAATAAGTGAATTTCGTGGGCAGATTAAATAAACATAATTAAAAAAAGCCCATAACCGAAATCAAACACTACGGGGACTCTGCACCCCCAATTTAAATGATTAAAAAGTTTTTTAATGAGTTTCGTGGTGATCGTACAGGCCGCCCCCCAAAAAGGTCGTCACGTCAGAAAAAGCCGATGGTATGGGAAGATCGGAGAAAGAAACTGCATAAGATGGCTGAGGCTTTAGCAATCTCAGCCGATCGAGTACAAAATCAATATCTTAATGGAATACTAAACTGTTAGGTTTTGTTTATAGAATTATGTACGAGTATGTACATTCCCTAGTGAAAATAATACTTCAGATATCTTTACTTATAAAACTATTAAATCATTTACTAGTTTTGCTGTTCTTTTTTTTTAAGATAAATATTTTTAATGATTTTAATTAAAACAGGACGTTGTCAGAAATTTCATTTGATCATGCGCCTATTTGTCAGTTTGTTTTTATGTATAATTTATAACATTTTTTTGCGACAGATTACAACAGGTACAACAACAGTATCAGCGAAAAGAAAATAAAAAACAACAACTAAAGCTTCTGGCGAGAATATTACGAACGTAGTATATTATACAGTACTTTGAAATTATTGCAAAAAAAGAAACTTACAACTTATAAAAGTAGAAATGCAATAGTCATAATTAAATGAATTAAAAACACAGACTCAATTCTATTAAATTGTAAAATATGTACAAGAGAATTTGTAAAAAACAACAAGATGAGTTCGTATGCCTGTCTGTCTGTCTGTATGTCTGTCTGTTCAAAAGAAAAATACACGCATACACAAAAACTGGTTCAAGGTTATGCCCCCTGGTGTGTTAACTAGGTTTATTGTACTTTAAAATCCATCGTCAGGCATAGTATTCATTAATCCATGCCGCAGCATATTAGGTGTTTAATTAAGTTATGAGCGCAAGCAAACCCAGATTCGAAGTTCCATTTCTACCTATTATTTATTTTTTTTATTCAAAAAGAGTAAAGGGACTTTCACACTATCATACAAGTCTTAGGATTTTCATTGGATTTTGTGTGAAAGAATGGAAATCACTAGGTGATGGACATTCGAATATTATCAGACAATTTGAAAATATTCCCGAACTTATAGATTACCGTTCTCCCTACCTTATGACTGAGAAAAGATTTTCAGTGCCGGTCTCAGTTGCTCTCTCTCCATTTAATGATCCTAGATGCCGAGGGAAGTGCTTGAGGTATACACTGACGGATTCAAATCAGGTGCAGGGGTGGGAGGAGGCATTTACATTCCTCAATTTCAGCAGAGGATACGTTTTAATGTAGTAGATCATTGTAGCATAACTCAAGCCGAAATATCGGCCATAAAAAGGGCAGTTAACTGGTTAAGGTACAATAGGGTATATAGGCAGGATATTCGTATATGTACCGATAGTAAGGCTGCATTGAACGCTCTATCGGGTGTTTACACAACATCTGAACTGGTAAAGGAATGCCGGACATCCCTGAACGAGATGGCGTCACATTCCAACCTCGAGCTAATCTGGGTACCAGGGCATGGGAATGTGCCTGGCAATATAATTGCGGACAAGCTAGCCAGGGAGGGATCTCGTTTACAAGAATGGGACACCGACCGGCTAGTGGGAGCCCCACTAAAAAGCTTCAAAATCCTCATTCAGGAGAAACTTATAGGGTTAGCACAAGCTAGATGGTTTAATGAACCCACATGTGCTGTCTTCAGATTAACCTGGCCCCAATATGATCGAATAATAATAATAATTTTTCCCTCGATATATTTCCCTTTTCCCTGATGTTACAATCGTGAATAATTCTTGCGAAAATTGTTCGCATGAGAAAAGAAATGAATAATACTTTTCAGGGGGATTTTTTAATTTTCCCTTGGTTTTGTTCACTTAATTTTCAGGTGAAATGAATAAAAACATCACGGAATTTCAACATTTTCCTTCTAAGTTTAAGTTTATAAATATTTCTTTTTAGGACAATATCAGTTAATACTGTTCATTATTCTTAATAATAATTCCCCCAAAACTTTTTGACAGAGTATGCATCCTTTTGGGGTATAACCATTGGTATAGAATCTTTCACTGCACCTAAAATATTTTAAGCCCATCTTTATTGATATTTAAAAACATTTAATTTATAACCAAAAATGTGTATTTCTTTATTATTAAACTTGAGTTTGCTTAAATTTGTAAGCTTTACAAATCTTCCCTTTTATACATTCATTGAGAACTAATAGCGGGCAAAAAAAATTCACGATAGCAATTTTCCCTTCAAGGGAAATAAAAATTTCATGGGAACAATAATTTCCCTTGTTATTCACGATAGGGGTGAGGATAGCCAATACTTTTTACTTCACTGTTCATATCGGGCATCACAAAGGGACCTATTTTTCTGGTCCTAAGTGGGCCGCTTGCTTGCAATCGGCAGCGTGTGCAACCTAACCTAACCTTGTGTGAAAGAAATTTAACGAAATTTGTTGCGACTGTCAAAAAAAACTAACGTACCATTACATTTTGTTTTCACACTATCAGATCGCAAGTAAAATTAAAAAAATATGAGTAGAAAGTAAGCGGCGTCTGAAGCAGTTTCATGTAGCCGGCGAACGTGCCGGCCTTTTAACATTTTTTGCAGTTTAAATATATATACACTATATATATCAAAGTACAACATTAAATAACAAAAAAAATCTCATTAATTTTAAGACATGGTGTGACACACATTCCAAATGTTGAGCCTGTGTATGACAACAAAAAAAACCATCACAGACGGCACGCTATCGGCGGCGAAACAATCGACTGATCAATTTGCGTTGATGAAAATTCAACCCAGGTAAATAAAATTAAAAATCGTTAGATAAATTTCTAAAAATGGCAAAGTCTTATGGTATGTCAAATTTATTATCGTATTATTTGTAATTTTAATAACATTTTGCATTTACACTATCACATTTGCACGTATTATTACAGTTTTTGACAAGTCTTAATACAAAGTAATATAATGTGAAAGGCCTTTTAACGGATAGGCACTATCTCCAGCAAGCCACTGGCCAACACAAAAATAACGACGCGGATATTTAGAAAAAATTTTCGAATCGTAAACACTGCCGGGATATCCAGTCGTTACTTGCCTTATTCGCAGCTTATAGTCACATACAGCTTGAATTTTAAACGCATATTGGCGCTTGCCAATATTTTGCATGTAAAACTTCGTCATTTTTTGTTGAGGTCGAGCAGATCATGTGGTCAAATTCATTCGAACTAAATCGGACCATTTCATTATATCTGTTATTGTCAAAGTTTTTTGAAATTTTGTGGACCCATACTGACTATTTGGGTAATCCAAGGTGAATACTTCTGCGGTTTGAGAGAAATTAGGTTCATTCTAAAGTTTTCTTGAATTTAATCTTATTCCTCTTCCTCGTCTAATTAATTAATTAAATAAAGATGCACTTAGTTGAATCAATCATTAAAATATCGAAATTATATTGGTGGCATAAGGCATTAATTAATTTTTTTTTTTCAGTTTCACTTTTCATGTTTTTTTTTATTTGATAAAAAGAAATTTGTTATTCGACATAAATGATTTACTTACAATGAATTGACATTTAAAGCATGGTACTCTATTCATCATTTCGTGCGAACTGCTGTCAAAAGTCCATATAAAAAAAATTCATGCGAAATAATTGCAAAATAATATGGCCGAAGTTGTGCTCTGTTCATCTTTTGAAAACATACGAAATGTTTCTGGCAGCATTATTTTTTCAACCTCAACATGTTTCTGGCAGCATATTTTTCAACTGCGAAATAATGTGAGCACCACTTATTTCGTGCGGAATTGCAAACGACAGCTGATCAGATATTCCAGGAATAACAAAATAATGGAAAATAATGTAAATATAAAATAAAACGATGGTGAGTGCTTTTTGCAGAACGTGTGTCTTCAATGAGCTCCTCCACAGCAGCTGCGATTTGCATTAATTGACACATTGCAGCACAAGCTCCTAAAATTATTTTGTTGTCCATTTGTTTTAACGTTTTTTTTTTAAATAAAGACAATTTTTGTTCTTATAATAAAAACAATGTTCCTCATTTCAAAGCAATAAAACCGATTAATTTGTTATAAATTGTGGTATCGTCGCTCGCCACTGATCAGATGTCAAAATTTTCGCAAATTTGAACAGAGTACTAAACTTAAACCCCGACAAAATGACGATACAACAAATTTGTCTGTTCACAAGCACATAAACAAATATCGTCGTTTTTTAAACGATAAACCGATACGACTGATCTTGTGAATTGAACAAATGTTTACAAAATGGCTTATTCTTTCTGTTTCTGTTTCTATTTCATACGTTTCATAGCAAAGCAGCTGGTTTAAACATACTCGTCTCTTCTTCTTTTTCTTTCGATTAGGTTTTTTTTGGAATACCATTTTTCGATTCGAACGTAACTGAATGCGAGAACGCTCTAATCGAGTCGCAGAGTTAAGGGTGATTTCCTTAGATTCTATAATAAAATGCTCCGAGCAAATGAACAGTTTCAATGAAGCAACGAATCGGATGGACCAGAAGCTTTGAGTTATATTTTAGTTGACCGGAGGACAGAAATTTCTCAAACTCCCAATATAGTTGGCAAAACTATTGTAAGAAATGCACATGCAGTTAATTGTCACTTTATTTTTGAAATTTATTATTATGAACGCAATAAACTCCAATAATAATAATAATTTTATTTTTGTTTTGTTTTTTTGATGATTTCATGTTTATTTTTTTTGTTTATATGATGTGTGTAATATACTACATTGGATTGTTAGTGATTTTTTTTACAGATGATTGTAATGATGTTTTGTTTTTTGTTAACAAATAGTCAAATGTCGCGTGAATCCTTATTTTGCAATATTCATGTATGAGTTTCACTATTTAACCCTTTTTACGTATTTAGTTGTTTGCAATTATTTATACGATGTTTCATTTGTTTTTTGGGATTTTTCCATATGTGAGAGAAAATTATTACAAAAAAGAAAAATAAAAAATACTTAAAAAATAAAGTTGAGGTTAAATTAAAATAAAAAAAATATATAAATATATTATTTTATCAAGTCTATAATTTGTAATCATGTTAATATGTGTTATTTTTCATAATAATAATTGTAATTAATTATAAATTCATACACATATTAAAATATTAATAATAAATTCTATTATTATTATTATTTTCATTTTGTACAGTTATGAAAAATTAATTAATAAGTAATTAACTATGATGTTAATTAAAATAATTTGTAGGTACTTAAGTCGTACTTAGTTATGCTTAAAATAATTAATCTAAGATCACAGCAATTTATTGTCGCGATCCAATCACATTGAATGTGGAAATTTATGTTAATATTTTTAATGTAAAGTTTGCATGATTTTTAGAGAAAATCGTTGCTAAATATTTTATTTTGAAATTGTGTTGTTGTGTTACTTATTAAGCTATAAGATATTCAAGAATATTTGTTCAATTCTTCACACGCAAAGTACTTGTATAAGTTGTAGGTTGTATGAACATTGTTGGTAATTTATATATACACTAGTATATCCAGCGGTCGTATCAATCGATCGCATTCTAGAAATTAATATTAAACATTTACATACAATAAAATACAAAAACAAAACACATTTTAAATAAACAACTCAGAACTCTGTCTCATTTCTATGTAAAAGCAAATGGGACACTATTTAGTTTTTAAGTTGAAGGTGATACATGTGCATGTGCAATAAGTGTGTATGTGTTAGTAGCAACTTGAAACGCTTATAGTTCAATAAATATCGAACCGATTTAAATAAAATTAAGATTGTGCACATCTATGTAAAACACCGTTTAAAAACATATAAATATTTCCAAAATCGGATTAGTATTACGGCCGTAAAAGGGATCTAAATAAAGTGTTTGCCTATTAATAACATAGATAAACATTTGCTGAGCAACAGCAGATCTCTGAGAAGTCAAAATATCTTTTCTCATATGATGAAACAGAACAAACTGCAACTACATGCTGAACAATATTTTCCATACACTTTGACATAAAATTTCGCCAGAGAATGTGGTCATGAAATATAATCTATAATATAATCTATTATTTTTACAGCGTTTTTTCTTAGATGGCATTTACACCAGACAAAATCTAGTAGATTTCAATTGAAATCTCTATCAAAATCTATACCGTTTACACCGGGTTATTAGTGACATTTTTTTAAGATTTCGTATCCATAACAAAAACAATTGATTAAAATTTTTATTTACAAATGTCAAACTCCATACGGAAATCATCATTCAAATGTGAAACAGCTGGCGAGCACACCTTTCAAAGAATTGTTATTGAACAGCGTAGTATTTTTCAGTACAATTGAGGAAAACCCGTAGTTGCGTCACTATGTGCTACGAGCTTTTGAGTAGATTTTGTCTAAATCTAGTGACGAAAAAGATTTTGTTTTGTATGGGAAATCTATTCAAAATCAACAAGATTTTTCTCGAAATCTCATGAGTACATGAGATTTTGGTCTGCTGTAAATGCCATATTATACTCTCAATTTTAGACACTCATTCTTTCAACAATATTAACGTGTTTTTATGAAATCACATACATTTTTCATACAAAAATGCAAACAAAAGAAAATCAAACAATAATAAGAGAGAATTTGAAGTTACTGCCGTCGATTTTATTATGTGCCATCAGCGATTGTTACTGAAGTTGGGGATATGTTCTGTTTCATCATCAAGGCTGAGAAGTCCATCTGGTTGTCAATTCGCATTGCATTTTCGGTATAAATTTATGCTTTAAAATTCGCTTTGAACAAACAGCAGTTTTTGAGATTGCAAAGACGATATTGGCCAAGACGTATTTTCTTGCAATTAGTGGATATGAATTTGTCTTGAGCAAAACTTTAAATCTGGCAAAACACTGTGAGTCTATTTGATAAGGTTCTCAAGGTGAAAGTTGGGGGAAAAAAAATTTTGTAATTGTGATAATTTTTAAGAATGTGTACAGGCACTGGCGCAAAAATATATAAAATATTTCCATCGCGTTGTTACCTTCTCTTTAAAAATTGTGTTTTATTAATTCTACTATTTCTCAAGATATATTTATATTTTTTTTGTTTTTAAATTTTTTATTTCTTTTTAATATATGTTTTTAATGATTTATTTCTTGTTTATTATAACTATTTTTTTTATGTAAACTATCATTCACATGTATGTCATATTAATTTGGGATATTTAACTTTCAAAAACTGTCTGTAACTAAGCATTCTATACTGTAATAAGAGACTTTAAGTCTTGTGTATAGAATTGTAATAAATAAATAAATAATTCCACAAACAAACATTTTATTTGATTTGGTAATAAACAAAAAAATATATACGGGGGCGGATTGATATAAAAAGCTAACTAGCAATTTAGAAATTGCGATCTGTCAAACGTCAGCTGTTAAAATTTCACCCAAATTCATCGATTAGTTTATTTGTTGTAGTCGTTTGAAGGAAGTAAGCAACTTTTGTGTTTCTTGAAAAATGGAAAAAAGTGAATTTCGTGCAGTGATTAAACACTATTATTTGAAAGGGAAAACGGCGAAAGAGACAAAAGAAAAGCTCGATAAACATTAACGTGAGTCTGCTCCGTCAGATTACATGATAAAATATTGGATTGCTGAATTTAAACGCGGCCGAACAAGCACTGCAACAATACCATCAACAGGAAGACCAAAAGAGGTGGTTACTGAAGAAAATATCAAGAAAATCCTCGATATCGTTATGAATGATCGCCGAGTCAAGTTACGTGAGATTGTTGAAATGTTAAACATATCATATGAACGTGTGTTCAACATTTTGCATGAACATTTGCATATGAGAAAGCTATCGGCAAGATGGGTGCCGCGTTTGCTCAGTGTCGAACAAAAACGAGTTCGACAGACCACTTCACAGCGGTGTTTGGACATGATAAAGCGTAATCCTGTTGATTTTTGGCGTCGATTAATAACTGTTGATGAAAGGTGGGTCCACCACTACACACCTGAAACCAAAAATCAATCGAAACAATGGGTGGAAGCTGGTGGAAGTGCTCCCAAGAAGGCGAAGACAGTGAAATCGGCTGGCAAGGTTATGGCCACTGTATTTTGGGATGCACACGGAATATTGCTCATCGATTATCTTGAAAAAGGATCCACAATCACAGGAAAGTATTATCGTGCATTATTGGATCAATTGATTGATTCACTCAAGAAAAAAACTACCACATTTAAAGAAGAAAAAAGTGCTCTTTCTTCAAGACAACGCACCGGTTCACACAGCATTAGATACGATGTTAAAATTCGTGAAATACACTTCGAATTGGTTGATCATCCACCTTATAGTCCAGATTTAGCTCCTAGTGACTTTTTCCTGTTTCCAAACTTGAAAAAATGGCTCGCAGGTAAAAGATTTATCTCAAACGAAGAAGTGATTACCGAAACTAACGCGTATTTTGAGGGGTTCCCAAAATCGTATTATTCAGATGGTATACAAAAGTTGGAATATCGTCTTACTAAGTGTATTGAGCTAAAAGGAGACTATGTTGAGAAATAAATGGTTTTTTGAAAAAAAAAAATGTTTTTTTTTTCCTACTTAGGTAGCTGCAATATCAATCCGCCCTCGTATGTTAATCAATAACTACAGACGTCAAATTATAGGATCGTTATTACAGATCATCTCAAATTTTTACCTAATACACTAAATTTTTACAACTTTTGTTTAGGAATTGAAGAATTTATTTAAATCATTTAAAGCAATTATTATTTTATTTCTCAATAAAAAGCAATTAATAAAATTAAATTTATCATTAAATTTTATTTATGACCAGCAGACCTGAATTGCGTACTTCGTGTAAATGACGCAAATATTCTTGGATATTTTTTTCCCACTTTTATTAAGTTTATTTTTTTTTTGATTGGGATAAAAATCACTTTGCAAATTATATAAATTCGTAAAAAAAAATAAAATTTGTTTATACTGTTGCAAAAAAGAAAAAAAATCGTCACTTACAAGATAAAATTACTTAACAAGAATATTTAAATGCGTAAAATTTGTGAATGCATTGAGGACTTCGTTTTTTTTAAACAAAATTTTTAAATGAAAATTAATTGGTACGCAACTAACTTTTCAGATACTACGCCAAAAAATAGCGTTACGTAATTTGTGAACAGCCCCCTTTATTTTCAAACTTTATGCAATGGAATACAGTAAGTAACACATATTTTTATAGCTTTTTTTGTTAAAAAATGTCTGTTTTGTTATATTTGTTCATATAATATCAATAATTGAGAGAACTCTAAATGAAAGAATAAAATAATTAACCTGAATGAATACGCTAAATTCAATAATTTATAAAATATTAAAGCAAATTTTTATTTTGTATATTTTCGCTTGAAGAAAACCAACAAGAATAGATAAAACAACAAAATGATAAAAAAATATCAAACACAAGATAAAAATCTTTCTATAATCTTGACACACTTCAAAAGCTTTATTTTGTTAAATTCGTATTTCTTTGCTCCATTGAAATGACGAAAGCGCAAAATTATTGCCAGGTTTGTGCCTTTTCCCACTCATCGGAGAAATCTGAGGCTTACAAGATCCGCTTTAAAATGGCTCCATTGTTGAATTCTTCGATTATGCTAGACATTTCAAAAATTATATTATTTCGATATGCGAATCATTTTACGTACACGTACATATTTCTTCTTATTTTTATATGTTATCGTGCTATTTATTAGTTTTTCATGTTATTTTAAGATAACGACAGCTTTAATAATTTTATTATCATCTATTAAATTTGTAGCACAAATTGTAAAAATTTTGCATGTTCCTGTTAGAAAAACTTGACATTCACACCAGATTGATAGCGTCAATCCTTTGAAATACACCTTGCTTCGGTTGTATTTTGTATTGCTAAGCTTAAACAAATATTAAATTTCAGGTGAAAGTAGCCAAAATCTGCGTGCGCGAATAAATGTCTGAAATGTCAACCTCGTGTGAAAAAATAAAATGTGAAACCCCATTTCTTTTTTAATGTTTTATTAAAGAAAAACACTTAAAATTTATTAAACTAAAGAGTCCAAAACGTATTTTTATTTCCGCGGCTAATTATTGGACTTCAAAGTTGTGCAAGGGCTTTGGTCATATTTTTTTGGAGTTTTTAATGGTACTTTCGCTTAAATATTTACTCCTTAAGAGTGGTGATGGGAGGATACTCTTTTTGATAAACAGTTCTTACAACAATAATAAATAAAACAAAAATCAAAAATATCTGAATATAAAGATCATTTAACGGTAAATTTTCAATTTGTTTTCATCAACATTTTAATGTCACTCTCGTGACCACAAAAGATCATAAATTGTCATTTCTTCTGATTCGGTGGTGGCAAGTGTTTCAAACTTTTTACGTTAATCAAGTTTAATGATCTTAATTTATTGAAACATTAAATTGGACCATATCATACACTGTTATATTTTTATAGTACTTTAAACTTCGTCACGTCCGTCACCTGATATAAATTATCGTAAGTGAAGAATTTTTTTTGGCTATTTTTTTTAATTATATATTTTATGTAGATGGATTTATTACGAGAGAAAAATAAAGAGAAAACTCGGCGGTACAGAGAAAAATTAAAAAAATACCCACGTAGATTGCAAAAAAAAACCTTCGAAAAAATTTTTATGAAAAAGAGCAAAATTTGAGTATTTTTTTCATACGAAATTTTCTCAATTGCCTTGTCGTCTTCTTTGTGAATTAGGCGCCTATTTTTTTAATTCATACATTTAAAATTAATTGAATTCATTTAAGTTACAAAATAAAATCATCAAATAAAATTGATAACCAGTTTTCTTTCATGAATTAAAAAATAACACACAAATAGTTATTGAAAACAAAATTTAGTACAAGTATCACATGGTAAACTATGTCACGTTACATCACGAACCAAACAACGGGCTGTAGGAGATAATCTAAAAAAAGTTTTGTCAATTCAGAAAATTAAAAAAATCACTTATAATGTTGGGAATTATGACAAAAAATATTTGCTAAATATTCCAACGAAGTTCGAAGAGTTTTGCATTTTTGCTAACAAGGAAAACCCCAACTTCTATTCTTTGTCACGCCACGTCACCCACCGCCTTTAATTGCTTATATTTTATGAGCTGTTTGATTATTTTTTTTTTCTCTTTTACCAAATGTATATTTTTTCGTGCTCCACACAAAAACAAAAAGAAGTAGAAAAAATTGTTAACGCTTTCGTTGGTTTTTGTCTCATTGAAGCGTGCGACTGTATGTTTGTGACTATGGAGTTACCCATATGTATATTTTATTATAAACTTAACACAAACTGATGCTGTTTACAATTTTATTATCAAAACAAAATTTGGCTTCGTTGAAGCAAAAGGTACAAACTTTTTTTTAAAAATTCATCGTTAAGGTGGCACAAGGCCCACGGAAAAAATAAATTTATTTATTTAAGATTTTCTCAAGATATTTAGTTTTTTTAACTTTTTTTCATATCGTGGCAACCCTAAACAATTTCAATTTTAAAAATCAAAAACTCAGCTTTGCGTACTCATGAAAAACTCTTAAATTTCAATTTTCAGCCACATCGATCCAAAACTTTGGCTGAAACTAATTTTTGAAGGAATTTTTTGCATTTCCCTTTCTTAACGCATTTCTTTTTACTGTAAAAAAAAGTTTCGTACGAAATTTTTAACCTACTTCTTTCGTTACTTTACGTAATATGTGAACAGCCCCTTAGCGTCGTTTTTTTGCACCGATATTATAACTGCGTATATTTTTAACACATTTTTTTTATTCTAATTATTGCGATTAAGTGGATAAATTGTGAGGTGTGATTTTTTAATTAGCATTTTATATGTCTATCGATTTTTTTTTGTTCAACACAAAAAAAACAAAATAAGACGTTGTATGCAGGGGTGCCAAACGTGACGGTTTTACGACATTATTGACGATTTTTTAGAGCTAATTTCACAAAGTCACGATTGACGATTTTTACTCAGTACCCTTTATACATTGACGATTTTTTTCACTTCACTACTTTTTGCTCAACATAACCTCAACGTGTGGCAAAATATCAATCTCGATAGAAAAAAAATATTTATATTGAGCTCAAATCTGAGTTTACCCGTTTTTTCTTAATTTTTAAGAAATTGTTTTTGGATAAATTCATTATTTTATTAAGAGAGGTACTATTTGGAATAATGTATTGTTCATCAGACTACAGAACGGATCAGTACTGATTTCGAGGTCGAGACACCATCGCATTTTTTTTTAAATACTAGTAGTATTTATTATACTTTTAATAAAACTTATAATTATTATTTAACAATTCTCTTGAGCTATGTTATTTTCATTATTTCTTACAAATTGTGCGACATTTCTTTTAAACACATTAATATTTCTCTCAGCATCAGACCAGCAGAACGGATCAGTACTGATTTCGAGGTCGCTACACCATCTCATCAGCGAGCCATTGGCTGCTGAGATCAAGCTATTTTCCATTTTTGTTTACCTTGTTTTTGTCTTTTGAGTTTATTAACGTTTATGCGTAATTTGTTGAACTGTTTAGGTTAATATTGAAATGAATATTGTGCTAAAATATAAAACATGTCAAATAAAAAAATTAACGTTTATTTTTATTATTTCACACAACAAAATCTGTTCAAATCTTGCTTTGAATTGTCCAAACATGTTTAAGATATTGTTGAGCTTTCCATTATTTTGTGTTTGAAGTTTTTAATCAATCTGTTGAATTGTTAATTTTCAAAGGAAAGATTGTTTAATTTATAGGTATAAAATACTATTATTGGTTGTTGTATAAAACAGAAGATTTTTAAGTGACGATTTTTTGAAGTTTTTTTTTAAATAATGACGATTTTGACGATTTTATTCCCAATATTTCAATATTTATTTCGGAAAATATTACTGGCAGCCTTGGTTGTATGGACAATTTGAAATATTTATTCAAATTAATATAAAATATAGCAGTTTAACTATTTTTAATAAGCTTTGTTGTTTTAAATTTTGATTTGGATTTAAATTTTTATTTAACCTTGTCTCTTTACCAATAATTTTACAGCATTATATTTTTAGTCTTAATTATTTGATTTTAATTTTATTGATTTTGTTTTTTTTTCTTTTTGGCTGCGTTATTTTTATATTGAGTTCATTGTACGCCAAACTGTTTTAGTGTTTAAAGAAGAAAAAAATAACTTGAAAATATATTCATTTATTATAAACGATGTTGATGCACGTTAACAAGAAAAGCAATAACAATGACGACAAATGTAAGAATATGACCAGCCTTTTTGTTTACAGCAACCCCGACCAAACAGCCATTTTGAATTTCCCGGAAAATAAATGTATGCTCCTATTAATTTGAGTTGTCAATGTTACAACTCAACCATTTTTTTGTATTATGATTTACAATGAATTATAGTTTTTATTTGTCTTCATTGTACATCATAACACGGGTAACAACTTAACGATCACAACTAAGTGAACAGCTGATAGAATGTTGAGTTGAGTTGTAATCCATAATCAGGGCTGCCAGTAATATTTTCAGAAAAATCTTCATATTTTGTAAATAAAATCGTAAAAAATCGTCAGTATTTAAAAAAATTCGTCAAAAAATCGCCACTCAAAAATTTTCTGTTTTACACAACAATCTTTCATTTAAAAATTAATAATTCAACAGATTTCTTAACAACAATAAAAACTTTAAACATTTTATTCAATTCAAAGCAAGATTTAAACAGATTTTGTGTCGAAACAGGTTATATACTTTCCAAAATAAAGGTTAATTTTTTGTATGATATGTTTTATATATTAATTTAAATAGAAATTCATAGAATATACTATTATACAGTTTTTCATAAACTTGCAATTCATGTGTAGAGTCGAATTAATTTTTCAATTTATTCGGTTTTATACGCGTAAAACACATATTTTCATATAAAGTACGAAAGAAGGACATATGATATTGATTTAAATTGGGTAATTACAAAATAAAAATACTATACATACATATCATAATTATGTTTCTTTTTATATTTTTTATAATGCTAAGATTGCGACATTCAGAGGAACTATTTTTAAAATAATCTTAAAAAAAGAATCGCCTCAAGGGTTCCTGTTTGTAATGAGTATCTTATCTTGGTTTTATTAAGAATAATTTTGATAAATCTTCTTTCAACATTAGCTGAAGAGTTTGGCAGTTATTAAGTTATTTACAAATTCACATTAATTTGGAAAAACAGGTTTATTTTTTGGTAGATTAATTGACTTTCCTCTTTTCCAAAATATATCTACATTTAATTCGTTGTCTCCAAAATCCAAAAATCTGAGTTCTCTTATTTCATGCTAAATATCTTGATATTTTTCTTTAGAGACTAAATTAGGAAAGCCTTTTAATAAAGGAAGAATTTCGGAGTTTTTTTCAAAATCACCGATGGTGTAATTAAATTTAAATTTTTTATAATTTGTCATCGAAATCAAATCTTTTTTTATTTCGTAACACAATTCAACGTAAAATGTTACACAATTATCAATAAATAGATTGAAAGTTTCAACATCAATTGTATATTGTCTTAACATTTCTTTTACATACACACCAATTTTAAAAATTTTTTTACGGTTATGGAAATCAATTTAATTTAGAGGCGTATTTTTTTATACAATCGACTACTAAAAAATTTATTAAAATATTTTTAAAAAAGTTTCATAATTTCATAGAGCATGTTGTGAATTTGAATTCCTTCATATTTTAAAAAACAAAACTAAAACTCGTTAATGTCATTCAAATTTTGAAATATTTCAATATCCTCGATATTGGCCGCAAAACAAAAATATATTTTTAGAACTTGACATTTTGCCATACGAAGAGTTTATGTTGAGCAAAAAGTAACGAAGTCAAAAAATCGTCAAAGTATAAGGGAGGATACTAAAGAAAAATCGTTAAACGTCATTTTGTGAAATTCGCTATTAAAAATTTGACAACTACAACTCAACTATCAATTTAGTAAAAAAAATCATAATTAATTTATTTTATAATTTCAATAACAAATGAAAAACTACACAAATATATTTGTCATATAACTTAATGGACTTAAAAGTAAAAAATTATAATTTCGAATGCAACCAATATTGTTTCTATTGATAATTAATTGAAAGGTATTAAATTTGGCTACTTTTTGCTTTGCTTTAATTTGTTAATACCAACTGATAACCTTTTTTTTAAATTACTTTTGTTCAAAAAATAATAAAGAAAAGCTAATTACACCAGCAGGAATTTTCTTTTCCTCTTTCCTAATAAAAATATACTACTGTATCTAGCGATCGACTCAATCGACCGCATTCTAGAAATCAATATTTAACACTAAGATAAATACATACGATGAAATACAACAACAACAAAAATTCTAAATAAACAACTTGAAACTCTGTCTCATTTCTCCGCAAAAGCAAATTGGACAAACACACATGCATACTTTAATTATTGTTCAAGTTGAAGCTGATACAAGTGCATGTGTAATAACTGTGCTTGTGTTAGTAGCGACTTGTAACGCTTATAGCTCCCTAAATATCGAACCAATTTAAATAAAATTAAGATTATGCACTTCTATGTAAAACACCGTTTAAAAACATATAATCTTATCAAAATCGGTTCAGTATTACGGCCGTAAAAGGGATCTCAAAAAACATGTTTGCCTATTAATAATATAGATTATTAATTTACAATAACAATTTCAAGCCACGAACTCGAGCCAGATTTAAAAACTTTCAATTAAACTAATACAGTTCGATAAATAGTACATGAAATAATTAAATTACACATAAAATAATTATTTTATATTTATTGAATAACAATGATATTGAAAGGAATTTCAAAAAATATTGTTGTTGAGGTTTTTTTATTTTTGACAACCAATTTTTAAACCAAAATGGAAAAAGAAATTGTTGATTTGATATTTGTTAATTTTTTGTTATTTAAATTGTTTATCGATTTTTATATTCAGCTCTTCAACCGAGAAAATTGTTCAAATTAATTTTCTGTAAAACTAATTTTTTTGAGTGTATGTGCGATATGACATGTTGTTAGCTCTCGTTTTTAAGCCCCGGGTTAAATAAAAAATCTCACTACTAAACTTTTAAAACACCTAACTTATTTATATTTCTTTCTTCCAAATTAAGGGGCTGTTCACACACTACGTAATGCCATTTCGGCATTTTTAGACCTCTTCCCCTTTCGTAGCGCAATTTTTCATTATAAATAATAAAAATTAAAAAAAAAATGTCAACCCCTTCCCACCCATGAGTGCGTTGTTACGAAGTATGAAAACAGTCCTTAGCCTCTAAATTTATTCTTGCCAAATAAAATATTTACATAAATAAATTTCATTTGATTTGCAAAATTTAAAAAAAAATACTTAATACAAAATTAAATGATTTTTTCAACTCTGAAATTTGTTCAAAGATTTTAGCATTCTAATCAGGTAGAATCAAAAAAATTCATTTGTTACGAAAACCATAAACATAAAAATACACATCCATATAAAAGATGAATTTAAATTTGAGAAATTTCTTGATAAGCAATTTTTTGTTTTAATACGGCAGTTAAAATCTATTTCAAAATAAGAGACATAATTATGTACAAAAGAATAATTTAAACAAAAGCTATAAACTGAGAAAAACGTATAATAATTTTTATACCTTTTCGCCCGACCAATACAAATATTAGATATCAAGTTTGATATTTCAATAGAAATTTTATTGTTTATTTTCAAAGTTCATGTTAAAGTTTATAAGATTAAAAAAAAACTATACAATGAAAATATGTTTTTCTTACTTTAGAATTGAACGAATTCTTTACGTTTCTTATCATGTTTGAGTAAAAGTCAGACTAGACTGTCATTTACTTTTTTTTTACAGAATATACAAAGTATATTTGCATTCAGAATCCGATTATTAAGCTTCCGGATAACAGATAACATTTTTTTTTAATTTCTTGCAGTAAAAGAAATTCTCATATTTTATAGCAATACCATTTTAAAACTTGCAAAAAATGGCAATAAAAAGTTCATGTTTTAAAACTACAGCTGTCAATAAGGGGTTTCACGATGGTAATTCTGTTAATATACATTTTGCACATTTGCTGCGCATGTTGCGGTCGATCGTTACCGTACTTTTCAAATCTGTTAGATTTTGGTTTAAGACCGCTAATTTAAAACGACAATAATAATCTGGTAGAAACGCTTCAACTGCAGCGCAGACCTCAATTGTCAATTGTTGAATAAATGCTCTCAGAGAGAACTAGTGCAATTTACCGAATGAGAGAACAAAAGAAACTTAGAAAAAATTACACGCTTTTATTCTTAAGCAACTTTTTAGGAAAACTGTTAGTGGTGTCCTATTCAACTGGCGAGGAATGTATGTACAGAAAAAAAAGCACACTGAGGATGATTACATACTTGTATTTGGTTGCATATGTATGTGTGTTTAGTTCAACAAAAGAACACAAAATTTGTGAAAGTAAACTTTGCGTGTGCGGTAGTGAAAAAAAGTTTTAAAGAAAATTTAAAACACTTTTACGACGTTTAGACGGTGATTTTTGCAACGTCTGTTTTTCATGTCTGTTTTTTGTTTGTAGAGAAGCAAGAGAGGTAGATAAAAAATCACGTGTTGTGTTTTCGTGTTTGCTTTTCTTATTTCTCTTTATGCTACATTCTTTTCTTCTTGTTTGTTTTATTAGTTTTCGTACTTTGAAGTGGCACAAAACCTTTGCGCATGGGAAAAATTAAAAGTTCAAAGAAAAAGCAAAAAAAAAATTATAAACTAATAAAAGAAAAAAGTAAAATAAACATATATACAAATAAATCAATATTTATTTACTTATTTGTGTTCTTAATACGAAAAAAAACTTAAGAAGATTAACCGATTAAACAAAAACACAATTATGGCACAAAAAGAAATATAAAATCAACCCTGGTTACAAAAAACAGACGTCTGTTAAAAATCATCATGTGAACGCAAATGATTTTTGGAAGCAACTGCTGAAGAAAATTAAGAAAAACAGACATTGCAAAAGTCTTCATGTAAATCGGGCATTTGTCAAAGTAAACTTTGCATGTGGAAAAGCCGTCTAGTTAGTATTGAAATCACATATGATTACTTTAATTTTCGGATCGTACTGCCAAAAAATTGTTTACGTTTTACAAATACATACAAAAACTTTTGCTTACAAATTTTTACAAATCTGTTTAAGTGTGAAAATAATAATTTCTTCCTATTTTATTTCATTTCACTCAATTGCTGTTTGACATTTAAAGACAAGACACAACAATAAAATGCCATTTTGTTTATATTTGTTGTAGCATTGCCACCAGGTCACAGGGTAGACCAGAGGTGACACGAACAGCATGCTATTGCTGTATCTGTCGCACAGTAACTCGTAAACAAAGAATTTTTCATGTTTTGTTGTGGTTTTGTATTCTTATTAATTTCTGGCGCAATAAAATAAAACAAATTTTCACAGGTAAGAATTAGCAGAAGTTATATAACATTAAAAATAATATAAAATAAGAATTATTCGTGATATATAGAAGAAGTAAATTGCAATACAATTCATCATTTCTTACTTCCAAAATGCTTAATTTTGTTTTGTTTATTTTCCCTCATCCTTACATTATATTGCTATCTCTTTTTAACAGTAACTCGTTGAACAAAAAAGCTGATTTGCTCCAAAACATAACCTCAAAGTTTCATCTCTGGTCTACCCTGTGACCAGGTGTCGGTATTAAATCAGCTGATTATCTATTTGCTCGTTTTATTTGTAACGCATAAATCTCAAACTACATACTACACGTATAAAAGCAAAACCTTGTTTAGCATTTTTTCTCAACTTTTTTCAACGTAAATGAAGTAAAGGGAAACAAATTACGAATACGGTATATTGACTTATTGTAGTGATAAACGAATGCATTTTTGCACACATTTGCATCGTTTAAATATTTTTAATAACCCATTGCGATTATCCTTAACGTTAAGTAGCAATCGAAGCGAAACATAATAGTTAAATAAAAATTATAATAAACTGTTTAGATGAGGCGGGGAAATTTAAATTGAAGTTTTGTTTATGTTGTTCATAAATAATAAAATTTTTAGTATGTTTAAAAATTAAATGTTATTCATAAATACTATCATTCTTATTATGATTAAAAATTAAATAAAACTTACAACGTTATTTAAATTAAAGTTTACTTTTTTCAAAATAGCCTTTATTATTAGACTTACCTGAAAAGATAAAAAGAAAAATAAGACATTTTAATTAATTGTGTCACAAATTGTCAAACTCTTAAACAATAAAAATTTAATGGAACCCATAGAAAAAACAATTTGTGTGCGTCAAACTCAAATGCATCAGAACATATGGAAAGGAATTATGTACGTATGTATGTTAAATTGTTAACTAAGAGCAATAGAACATTTAAAAAATATTGAACATTCAATAGACTAAATTGAAAACATAAATAAATAAGTGACATATTAAAAAATTAAATACTATATGTCTCAATTAAATATAAATTAAGAGCAACATTTATTATGATTTGACCATTACACAGTGAGACAGAAAATTAAGTAAAAATTCCCGGGATGTTTTCTGTTAGGTACCGTCGAGTACGGTAGAAAACACGTCCTAAACATACGAGGGCGGATCAATAAGTCCACGACTTTTTAAATGAAACACAGCTTCTTTGCAAAACAAAAATTTATTTTTCAACATAATCTCCTTTTAACTCAATACACTTAGTCCAACGTTTCTCCAGTTTTTGTATCCATTCCAAAAAATAGGATTTTTCGAGGTCCTTAAAATTTTTTTGGTCAATAATTTCATCATTGAAGCTAAATCTCTTTCCACCGAGCCATTTCTTTAGATTTGGAAATAGGAAGTAGTCACTAGGGGCTATGGAGAATATGGCGGATGAGGTACCAGTTTGTAGCCCAATTTATAGAGTTTTGCCATTGAGACTGCACACGTTTGCACCCCTGCATTATCTTGATGAAAAAGAACTTTTTTCTTGGTATATGGGGTCGGTCGTTTTCTTTTTAAATCCTCATAAAATCGGTCTAATAAGCTGCCATAATATTCGCGGTTTATTGTTTTTCCCTTTTGAAGGTAATCGACGCGGATTATACCGCGTGCATCCCAAAAACCCGTTGCCATCATCTTATTGGCCGGCAAACTTACCGTGGCCTTCTTCGGAGCAGGTTCACCCGGAGAAACCGATTGTTTAGACTTCTGATTGGTCTCCGGAGTACAGTAATGGGTCCATGTTTCATCCACAGTTACAAAATGCCGCGAAAACTCATTCGGATTGCGGTTAAACACAACTCCAAAAATCCAACGTAAAATCAACATGAAGAAATGTTGATATCAAGTCATTGCTAATATCTAATTGAATTTACTTTTAACATTGTTTTAAGTTAAATCAATGGTTAAAATTGTTAATTTGGTATTAAAATATGTTTATTTAAAATTAATCACATTGAAATAACATTGTACATTTTCAAATTTTACCTTTAATATCATGTTAAATTAACATGAAACGCTTATGAAGCAAAATTGTTAAAAAAACTAGTTGAATCAACCTTGTTTTAGTTGATTTTACAATGATTTTTTCTGTGTAAGGCATCAACAATCTCACGCACTTTTACTCTTCGATTGGCCAACACCATATCGTGGATTTTTCGACATTTCCGGGTGTACTGACCTCAATTGGCCTGGCCGTCCAAAACGTTCAGCGTCATTTGTACTTGTGTGGGACCACAACGAAAGTCTGTAAACCACTTTCTTACCATTGAAATCGATGGTGACTCTGCACCATTAGTATTTATCGAGCTTTTCCTTGGTTTGATTGACGTTTTTTTTTCGCAAAAAAATAATGTTTAATGAGCACTCGAAATTCACTTTTTTCTATTTTTACAAAAATACACGAGGTTGTATGTTTTGAACAGCTGTTAAACGCAAAGTAAATGACGACACTTGCTCAAAATTTGACAGCAGGATATTAACAGGTGGTACTTGATGGGAACAGTGTTGCATTTCATATAACTACGAGGGAAGTTCAAAAAGTCACGGACTTATTGATCCCTCCTCATACCATTAGTTAAAGCTGAGAATGTTATATTTATAATGTTTGCCACCACTGCAATTAAAATTAGGATACATTAAACAATTTGCTAAAATGCTTGATATTAACGGCGAAGCTTTTAAGCATCTTAAATTGATGTTCCCAAGATTAAGTGAAGCCAAAATAAAAGGAGTTATTTGTGATACGACTACGTTGCAATAAAGGAACGATATGTGCATATGTAAATGCAATCAGGTGAAATGTTAACAGAAAAAATAAAACGTATTAATATTGAGTAAATATTTATTTAGAAAAAATAAAGCGTATTAATATTGAGTAAATATTTATTTAATGTTACATATTGAAATTTATGAAATATTATTTTCTGCTGTTGAAATTTTCGATCAATTTGGATTTAAATTTTTTTTGTTCGAAAGGTGACTTGATCGGGAGTGTTCATAGCTGCTATACTATATAAAAAATCCAGTCGGTTTTAAAATTATTTTTTTTTATTTTATTCTAACAGATATAACGAACTAAAATTGTCGATTGCTTAAAATGCGTTATAGTCATGTTATATTATATTATAATAGATAATATAAAATTTACCTTTTTTATGGCATCTCCAACAAATACTAGTTGCCAAGAAATGATAGGGAAGTTATTTAATATGTATGTGTGTGTGCATGTATATTATTATTTTTTTTTTTTTTTGGATAGTAAACAATCATTATTCTTTTTACGATTTAAATACGATTAATAAAACCAGCAACAAACAATACACATACAATTAATTGTACACAGAGCAATAACACTTGAAATCAGGAACATCAATAATGACGGCTTTTGAGTTTTATGAATTTTGGCAAAGGTTTTTTTTTATTACGAAAATATGTTTTGATTTGTTTAGCAAAATTGTTAAAGCAATAAATACACCAACAAAAGCTCTTAGTGGTACTTAATATGCTTAAAGTGAATAATTAAGATATTATTAGGCAGACAGGTAAAATAAAGTTGTATATTTTCGTTATAAATTTTAAAACAAATAAAATGTATGATAAACAACTACAGATGTTTATATAAATGTATGTACACACATATTTATAGATGTAAATATAAATATTTTCTTACACGCTTGATGAAAAATTATTTGCTAAAAAGTTACAGATAACAATAATTAAACATTATTTTTCAGCAACTATGCAAGGAGGTGTTTTTTTCAGAAAGCTAGATCTATCCTAAATGGATAGATCTAGTTGCCATTACTGGTCATAAGTTATGTACATATTTTTTGGCCAATAAATAAAACAAAAGAGTTTTATTGATAAACAACTTATTTAAGTATAAAAAATAGTTCAATAAATTTAAAAATTACTAGATAAATCTATAGTTTTCCGTTTAACAATCACCCTTATTCTATTTGGCGTCGGCAATATCGTCGTCAATTTAAAGGCAACATCGCTTTAACACAACATCAACATTAATGTGGTATTCTCTAACAGTTTAAGGATGACATTGTCTGTTTATCGATAACGTTAAAAAATAAACTTCACATATCTAACGCTTGAATCAGCTGATCCGTTTTATTTATTGTTTTTTTTTTTTGTAAAAACTGGTATACGCAACTTAAAAATTTGAAGAAAACAAATTGTTTTTACTTGTGAAAATAGTGCAAAAACTTAACAAAAATGTTTTTCGCTTCTGATTCGGAATCTAGCGACGATGAAAGTAAAAAGAATTTAATAGTGGAAAGAAAACTACTTAGGCAGAAAGAAGTCTTATATTTTTAATTTGCCCGATGAGAAATAAGTTATAAATTAATGGTCGTTATTTTCAATTAATGGATTTTGTCACTCTTTTTAAGATTTGAAAGTTATTTTCGACTCAATAAACAGTCATTCAAATGTGTTCTTGAAACAACAGAGCCTTATTTGAAAAAAGGCACTAGGTCAACTTTTATTTTGAAGACACCGCGCCTCCAGTTGCTCTACACTCCGCTTTATTCGCTTTATTATTTATTACCATTTTTCTATTAACTTTAAATTTAAAGTTCCTCCAAATCTACAAACCTTACCTTTTGCCATCCATCAGAAGTCCTAATTGGTGGGCCAAGGGAATTGAAATAAATTTTTTCTTCTCTTTTTTGCTAATTTTTTTTCTTTATAATTTATTTTATTTTAAAATTTTTGCTTGAACGACACAACACAATACAAAAAATACGAACGACAAAATCAAACCCAATTAGAGGCAACAGAAACGTTAAATTTTCTTGCAGAATACCAAACATGTACATAAAGTTATCAATAAACAACAATATTGCCAACAAGAATACGGATTTGTAATAAAAGAAAAAAAAACGGCGTCGTATTGTGTTGCCGTCGTCAAGTAGAATAAGGGTGAATATGCCAGCAGGGCAGGTGATATGCCAGAAGCTTTTATTTACTTTCATTTGCAAATAAGCAAATATGCACAAACATTTCTGCTCAAGGTCTCTTTATTTTTATTGCTAATGAATTAAAATGAAGCGAATTGCAAATACGTACTTATGTATATTTTGTTGTTGTTGGTTTGATAAACCGATGCATTTTTGCACACATTTGCATCGTTTGCACAGTTTGCACTAACCATTGTGATTACCCTCCCTCATTATCTTAATCTTTTTTCGAAATACTATATGAAGATCACTTCTTTTCATTTGTATTAATAATAAATATTTTTTTCTTGTTTAAGTGAACTGCGCAAAAGCCAAAATAAAATTAACAAAAATGAATTAACCATAAAAAGTTAATGTGTATAACACAACGATCATACAACTTTTGCATATGGGAATATTTGCAATTAAAGAAAAGCAGACACAAGAGCAAGCGAGTTAGTAATAATTTTTCAACTTATTAACAGAATGATGTGAAATTTTTGTTTAAATTTTTATACAACTTTTTCGTTAAATGAATTAAAGTCTGTGAGTGATAAACATTTCGAGATTATCTAGATTGCAGATTTGTGTACCTTGTCTACAGTTTTTTTTTTTTTTTTGGAAAAGAATAGAAAATTTAACAACAAAATGGAAATATGTACGTGAAAGCATTTGCTATTATATTAATTTGTTTGATGGCTAAAAGTCAAATGTGTATAATTAAAATGTGTGATTAATCCTTAAGCAAACACCAAAATGATTCTACATAACCGAACCCCAGGGCCTGGCTGGGACTTCTTGTATCTGGTATGCACTTCAACTGCTACTGCATGCAACTTAACCAAATATATTGTTGCGGATTGATATTTAAGCCACCTAGCGCTAGATGGCAGCAAATCTGTCAAACGTCAGCTGTTAAAATTTCACCTAAATCCATCGATTAGTTTATTTGTTGTAGTCGTTTGAAGGAAGTAAGCAACTTTTGTGTTTCTTGAAAAATGGAAAAAAGTGAATTTCGTGCAGTGATTAAACACTATTATTTGAAACGGGAAAACGGCGAAAGTGACAAAAGAAAAGCTCGCTAAACATTACGGTGAGTCTGTAAAATATTGGATTGCTGAATTTTAACGCGGCCGAACAAGCACTGCAACAATAACATCAACAGGAAGGCCAAAAGAGGGTGTTACTGAAGAAAATATAAAGAAAATCCTCGATATCGTTATGAATGATCGCCGAGTCAAGTTATGTGAGATTGTTGAAATGGTAAACGTATGTTCAACATTTTGCATTAACATTTGCATATGAAAAAGCTATCGGCAAGATGGGTGCCGCGTTTGCTCAGTCTCGAACAAAAACGAGTTCGACAGACCACTTCACAGCGGTGTTTGGACATGATAAAGCGTAATCCTGTTGAGTTTTGGCGTCGAATAATAACTGTTGATTTAATAAAAGTGTTAATATTTTACTACATATGTACATATGTATGTAAAATATTAATTATAGGAAATAGTGCGATTAAAAATTTAAAATACCAAAATTTTTGCAATTTCCAAAAAAAGCACTAATCATAAATTTCTTTTTATTTAATGTGATTATTTTTCGAACAATTTTGTTGTTAGTGATTTTTTTTTTAATCCAAAGTGATTATTATTTTTGGAAAAAAAACACTAACAACAAAATTGTTCGAAAAATACTCACATTAAATAAAAATTAGCTACTGGCATGAGGCTTGCAATGTTTACTGTCACATAACTAGTTAAAATTGATCTAATAAATAAAAAAAAACTCAATTAGTTGACAAAAAAACAAAATAGCAATAATACTTAAGTATTAATTATTTGCTTAGTAAAGTAAGTAAAAACAAAAATTAGAAAGAAAAATGGTACATGAGATAAAACCAACGTGTAACAATGTGTTAATTTAACGTTATTTAGTGATGGTAAAATTTGAATATTGATATGGTAAAGCAGTGTTTACTGTAAAAATAACTAATAATACAAATAACTCTCGTATGCTTTTTCTAGAAATTATTTGTATAAATACAAATTTGAAATCACATTCAACCGAGCCACCTAAACAGTGGCGGATACATGGAAACACACATGAACACTGATGATGGGAGTGTAGCGGCTCCCAAAAAAGCAACGTTGTTTCTGTTCTGCCGTGTAAGTTGAAATTAATTGGTGTTAAAATTTTCCCTTGTTGCTTTGGAATATTGTCTCATGTCCAATTCTTTCTGACTAAAAATGTTACGAACTTTAGCCAAAAATTATAATCACTTTGGATTAAAAAAACCACAAAATTTTCTTTTGTTTAAAGCTTTTCATTCATAAAAAATAATTGTAATTGAAATGTTTATATTTTATTTAAAATACATTTCAAGCCGAAATAATTTTTTACGAAAACGGCCGTGTATTTATTAGAAGTGTACTATATTTTTTTAAGAAATTTCTATAAAATACTATATTCACTCACTAAAATGTTGGCAACCCTAGGTAGAGCTCTTGAAAATTTGTTTCGGAATTTATAATTTATACTGAAATTTTTATTTTTTATTACAGAAACGGCGATTCATCGTTAAAAGAAAATCTATGAAATTACATGATTCATATAAAATTCTCCTACCCCCAAATCCTGCGGCCAAAATTGAAAGCAACATTTCTTTAAAAAAAATTATTTATTTTTAAAACCGCTTAACTATTTAATAATAATTATCATATTCTGCAACTGTTGCAATATATTCAAATTACAGTGCCTTGTGTCAATAACTGTATTGCAAACAGCTTTAAAGATTAATTTAATACTGAACAAGTCGGGAGGGACTTTTTTTCTACATATTATGTAAATAATTATTTAATTTAATAAAATGCTATGGTGTATAACATTTCCGTTTGCCATAAATTACACATTCCTTGTGTTTAAAAGTTACACAGAAAACTTCTGAGTTAAACGTAACACTAATAATAATTTGAGTCTAAAGTACAACGAACGGGTTTCCAGTTTTCATTCAATCCTTTTCCTTAGTTTTCGTTGTGTAATCCCCGAAAATCCCCTAAATAGCGTTTTTCTTTGCAATAAAAAAATATTAATCGTAAAATAATTTTCATATTTTCAATTGTAATTTGATACAAATATTTTAATTTGAAATTATGAAATTTTGTTAATATTCCGATCAATTTAGTAGATTTTTTTGAATCCTGATTAAAAATATCTAACAAAAGTATTGTGGTATTAAATTAACATTTAATTAAAAGTAATACGGTATTCAGACATACGAGTACACATTTATTGAGATTATCGCAATAAATACCATTATTGAGCTCAATATTCCATACAAAATTTCAATTTAATTATTGTTCAATAAGTACGAAATTTATTTTTTAAATAAATAGGTGTTCAAATTAAGAAGATAATGGGCTGGAAAGAGGCCAGTGAGGCAGCCCTTCTAGATATTTGGCCAAGCAAAATGGGTGGGCTTCGTGGACACAGGCAAAATGGACACATCTACGCAGAGATGGCTGATGTGCTCATCCAGCAGGGTTACTTTAGAAATTGCGATCTGTCAAACGTCAGCTGTTAAAATTTCAATTCATCGATTAGTTTATTTGTTGTAGTCGTTTGAAGTAAGCAACTTTTGTGTTTCTTGAAAAATGGAAAAAAGTGAATTTCGGGCAGTGATTAAACACTATTATTTGAAAGGGAAAACAGCGAAAGAGACAAAAGAAAAGCTCGATAAACATTAACGTGAGTCTGCTCCGTCAGATTACATGATAAAATATTGGATTGCTGAATTTAAGCGCGGCCGAACAAGCACTGCAACAATAACATCAACAGGAAGACCAAAAGAGGTGGTTACTGAAGAAAATATCAAGAAAATCCTCGATATCGTTATGAATGATCGCCGAGTCAATTTACGTGAGATTGTTGAAATGGTAAACATATCATATGAACGTGTGTTCAACATTTTGCGTATGAAAAAGCAATCGGCAAGATGGGTGCCGCGTTTGCTCTCAATTGACCATAAACGTAAACGTGTGACGTGTGTAGTCTCAATGGCAAAGCTCTATGAATTGGGCTACGAAATTGGTACCTCTTCCGCCATATTCTCCGGATTTAGCCCCTAGTGACTACTTCCTATTTCCAAACCTAAAGAAATGGCACGGTGGAAAGAGATTTAGCTCCAACGATGAAATTATTGTCCAAACAAATCCCTATTTTAAGGACTTCCAAAAATCGTATTTTTTGGAAGGGATACAAAAACTGGAGAAACGTTGGACTAAGTGTATTGAGCTAAAAGGAGACTATGTTGAGAAATAAATGGTTTATGGTTTTTGAAAAAAAAATTTTTTCCTACTTAGGTAGCTTCAATATTAATCCGCCCTCGTATGTACATAAAAAAAAACTTTATAAAAATGGTTTTAAAATTAACATTTTTGCAGAAAAGAAAAGGCGACAATGGGAGTATCTGATGGATCACCTTCCAAATGGCCACAATATGGAATTGTCCACCAAATTATTGGAGGGTTCAAGGCAAACTTGTTTACTGAATTGGCACTAGACAGCATAGATGGCATGTGTTTTGTCAGGGAAGGCAGAATTTATAGCTTGAAATTTTAAAAGTTAGCAATACAGCAAGAAATAAGATAATTTTCTTTTTAAAATTATTAATTAAATTCGAGTCTTTTGGTGAATCTTATTCTAACCAGGTGAGGGAATCATTTACATTAGAAGAAAAGCCTTTTTTCCCTGTTTTCATTTTTGATTAAAATTTGTTATTATTAATAATTATTAAATATTTTTATTTATGCAGATGCTTCCAATTCATCAACGGCATTGTATCATGGTGCACCATCACTGTGTTCTCCGTCTCCTGAACCGAGTACGTCAACGCAACAGCTCGATGTTTCTTGTACTTAATATTAATTTCTTTATTTCCATTTTTGTAATTTTCAAAACAAATTTCAACGACCAAAATAAAAACAATTTATTTTCTAACTTTCAAATGATTATTGATTAGACTAAATTTAGTATATCTGAACACTAAAATAATTTTGTCAATAAACCGAATATTGATTCAATTAATAATGCATGTCTGAACACAGTATAAAGAAAAAAATATTGTTGTAGTTAGTATATGTAAGCAACAGTCCCATAGTGTTGTAGTATTTAAGTATGGTTGGCAATTAATGTAATATTACAATGTAATATGGCATCTCTACTTGCATAAATAAAAGACCAACTCATTGTTGTTGAATTATTGAACATAACACAACAAATATGCAGCAAAAATATCTTATCCCCAAACAATTCCCCAGATCCCCAGTACGAAATTTTCATCCCCGATTTGTGGAGAAATTCCCTAAGCTGGGAAGCTGGATAACAATAAAATAATGATTCAAATTATATTGATCTATTGCCATAAAACAGAAGCCAAAAACTAAAGGGTAGAGAATAATTGAGCTATTGTAATTGAAGTGCATACTGACTGACGTATCAAGTGACAATAACATTAGAAATTAATTATTTGTTTTTAAATTGAAATTTTTACCAAGAAAACAATTGATTTATTCAATTTCAATTACGAATAATTTTTTTAAATTAAATGCAAGAAAAGTTGTTTACTAAAAAAATCGTGTTAAAATAACACGAACAATATTATGAGCAATAAATGAAGAAATTGTTACCAAGAAATAAATGAAAAGCGTGGATCCATGAAAAGTGTATTGTATTGCCAGTCCCTCAATAGCGAAAGAAAAATTCGATTTGAAACAAAAACGAATTTAAAAATTTCATTTTTGTTTTAATTGTGATTATACGAAAGAAAAAAATCTTTCGCTGTTTTGGGACAGACATTTAATACACATGCATGTATATACAGTAGGCGACAATACAATGGAAACTTTTCTAAATATTTATTTAATCGTTTTAGAGACCACAAAATTCAAATTAGTTCTCAAGCAATTTCCAAAATGTTTAATATTTCAGTAACTCATACTTTTATTCACAATAATAGAAAATTACGGAATATTTCACGAAATTGTGATAATAGAAAAAAAAACCTTAAAAATATAAATTATCTTGTGACAATTGGCAAAACAATGGTAACTTGAGTTTTAACAAAAAATTTGCTGTCCCTTTTAGTGGTTCAATAAATGTTATGATTTATTTTTGATCACGACATCAGATGCAAAAAGATTTAAATTTTCAATCATTTCCTTTATTATTTCCGACATTCGGTTATAATCGCACTTAACAATTCTTTATTTGTTATAATTTCGGATTCGTATTTTGTGGTCTGCAATTTATTTTCATTTCAATCATTTCCGCGAAAAACAGTACCACACCATAACGATGTCACCGCTAAACTTGTCTGTCTTCCTCGTATACTTTGGGTGCAAAGTGTCTTTCCAGTCTCATTTGTCCTGCGGCTAACTGTTTGACAACTGATTTTTAATCAAATATTACCCTGTACAGCACAAAAAATAACGAGTTTCTAAAAAGTGATTCAGGTAGAGGGGTTCATATGTAATAATCGTAATATACGAGTACGTACGTGTACGAGGAGTACATGCACTTATTCAGACATAGAAGTTTCGACTTATTTCGGGCATTCAACTTGAATTTTATAGTACAATTTTGTGGAAAATATTTTTGTAAAATAAGAACTTCTGTCTGCATCATTCGTTTTGTCAAGTTGGTGCATTAATAATTTAATTTACATTTTAAGACCACAAGAGCATTAGCGGTAGTAAATGGTAAAAAAAAAACAGAAAATCGACTTTCGACTTTTAGATCTACCATTTTTTGTTCCGATTAATTAACCGATTAATCGTAGGCAAAAATCGATTATTTTAAAGTCGATTTTTATTTTTTCTTTCTTTTAAATAAAATTTCTTGTTTGGTGTTTATTTCAAATTCCAAAAATAATTTCTTAAATTAAGAAGATATGGGTAAAACTCAGATTTGAGCTCAAGCCAAAAATTTTTATTTCAATATAAAAATAAAATTAAGTAAAGTAATAAAATTCTAACTCCGTGTATCACTACTTTAAAAATATTAAAAATGAATAAAAGTGAAGTGCATGTACTTTATTTGTACTAAAGAGTTCTGTTTTTGTGGAAGAACATCCACTTTGGCCAATCATCTACAAAAATGTCATAAAATTTATTTTGCTTAAAAAGGAAAAACGACAAACATTGATATTGAAGAAATATCGGATGAGGAGTGTGAACAAAACAAAACAATTTTTTTTATCTTGGACCAGCACTCAGGGGATGACCCCTACACATGCAATGCATTGTGCTAGAACTAGTGGAAAGGGATAGTGATAGGTATGATAGGAGGTGAAGTGAACTTCATTCTTATTTTACAACTCTGCTTTTAAGCACGTTTTATTCATAGAGCAGTGTTGCAGCGCCTCTGGTGTCTAGGAGGAGCATTACGATTTTTTTGAAGCTGTGTTTAGTAGCCACTTTTTTATTAATTATTTTAATTCGCCGTTGATTGTGCTACTCAGTACCAACGAAGGAGGGCGCTCTGTTGTTACATTGGAATTTGTATCAGCTGAAGTTGGTACTGTTCAGTGACCAGTGACCATGCCTTCGCCTCTGAAACCTTCCGCCAACAACTGACACACTAATGCACATCAGAGAAATGCGTGGTGTTTTTATTTCATGACTCTGTCTGACACTGGGTTTGAACCCAGGTCCTTCGGTTTGTAGTCAACGTGCTTACTACTTGAGCCAATGACACCCTCCGTTCCGTTTCAAGAGTGGTCCAAAGGTCCACTTTAATTTTATGTTAACTTATATCGCTCCATATACAAAAACAAACAAAAAATTGTTTTTTATTGCTGTTTTCAATATTAATTATGAAAAAAACTGTCTTTAGAAATTACTGGGACAGGCAGTTAATAAATACAAATTTAAGTTTTACTTAGAATTTGAAATAAACAGTAAACAAGAAATTTTATTTAAAGGAAAGAAAAAATACAAATCGACTATAAAATAATCGATTTTTTCCTACTATAAATCGGTTATTTAATCGGAACAGAAAATGGTTGATCGAAAAGTCGAAAATCGATTTTATGTTTTTTCCCCCATTCACTAATAAATAGCTAATCCTTTTAATATTTTCGAGATTTAGATATTTTCGTGTCTACTTTAGTGATATTTTTTTAAGAAACAAATTGACAACAGTCTCATTAATTCCTATTGAGTTTAGTGTCGTCTGACTGTTTACATTTCTGCTGCGGTTAGAGAGTTTCACGCGATATTGATTGTGCATCTTGCATACTAGACATTTAGTCAGTCATATTGTATTATAAAAGAGTCAGAAGCACTCTTTTATATTTATTTTTTTTTTTACTCTTGTTTCAAATTTTAACATACTACGTTCTGTGCTGCTGGCGTTAGTTATAATCATATAACTAAACAATAGGTAAATGTTTGTAAACAAAAATAAAAGTGCAGCAAAAAGGCATAACAAAATCATTACGTTCTGGTTTTTCCATTCTTATATAAAAACGATTTGACGTTAATAGAACAAACAGGTAATGAAATATAAATTATTAAAAGCCACAACAATATTTTTCTGATTCAGCCACACAGATAGCTTGTAATTAGTATCTGAAATTTATTCCGTATCGTCACATGTGAAAAAAATAGCGAACGGAATTTTTTTTTGTAATTTCTACAGAGAAAATACTAGTTAAGTTGGCTGTAGATTGTTTGTTTAAACGTTAAAATTTTTGTTAATCTCTCAAAGGAGATTTTCTAGTCTTTGTAGGGCATTTGTGTTTTGTTTTTGTTTAAATGAAAGTCCATTAAAACGTTTCAAAAACACTCTGCTAGCGATAACATATTCTTGTCATCAGGGGCGCATCTCTTGATGTTGAACATCATGGCCACCTTAGAACATACAGTGGGTGACAACAAAATGAAAACATTTTTTGAAATTAAAATTTTCTATGCAAATATGTTTTCTTTTACAAGATTGATTTAAGCAAAAAGAATAAATGATAAAACTATAATAGTTTGTCTTAAAGTTACTTTTTGCCATTTTTTTCGCACAATTATTTTAGAAGGTTAGAAGACTTAAACTTGCGATGGGAGATGAATCTTGCGTGATCAAGCATGATCAGAATTAGTTTTTTTTTCAATCACCTGAGCGTGCAAGAACGTCAGCATAGAAAAATTTAGAGTGATTACTATATAAAATTTTATTCATATATAATTTAGTTTTTAAAACCAAAAAAAAAAGAAATATATGTAATAGAAGAATTTGTTTTCCCATCCATTATTAAAGAAATAAATACATTTTTAAGTTTCCAGCCATTTTGTTGTTGCTTTTGTTCTGCACAGTACTATATTTATAAAAATTTATATTTTTTCCAAAAATGAATCTAATTTATCTCGAGCTAGGTCAATTTTAAAAAAAAAACGTTTATAAAATTTTATTAAATAACCGATATTTTAAATAAAAAATAAAAAATTTGTTTATATTTCCCTGAAGAAGCCACACAAGGAAGTGGCGAAATATCGGTTATCTTATAAAAATTTTATAAACGTTTTTTATAAAAAATTCACCTATAGCTCGATATAAATTAGATTCATTTAAAAAACAAAAGGTCGAAAAAATATATAAGAATAATTTTTTCCAAAAATTAAATTAGTGTTTTTTAGAGGCTCTAGGTCAAAAACTTCAAAAAAAAAAAGTATTTTATTGTGTTTATTAGAGATATTTTATTTTTTTGTTATTTATTTATTTATTTTTTTGTTCAATATTTCGAACACTTTCTTCAGGAACTGAAAACCAATTTGAAAAAAAAACAAAAGAAGAAAAAATAATATATATCTCTAATAAACAAAAAAGGTCGAATAAAAAATATACTAAACTAATAATACATATTTTTTTAATATATCTTTGTGGATTCAGAAGTCAATTTAGGCATTTTGCAAATCAGAAATATTGTTATCTGGGCGCTCGCTAGTGCGCCAGGCCAAGTTCCGGCCACATAGTGTGTATTATTACACGAAACCATTCGAGCTGTTTCTACCCCCCTCATAACTTTGCACTTTATCATTCAATAATGAAACTTGAAACATAAGGTCTCCATACAGAGGTAACCTCATAGGTGAAATTTCACCGTAAAAGCTTCCCGAGATATTAAGGTGTAAAAAGTGCATATTTTAGTACATATTCACTCACTCACTCACTGACTCATCAATATTATTGGGCACTTCCACTATAGATAGAAAGCTGAAATTTGCTATGTAGACAGGTCTTGGCGAGCAATTAACCAGAAAAATCTGAAAGGGGGTACTTTTCATCCGAGAGAGACTAGGGTAACCACCTTTTGTATGTTGCCAAGCTTACAGGTTGCCCAGAAATGAGATGGTATTGTGCCTATCAAGAACTTGGTCTTTATTTTGATCTCAGTACTTTTTACATCCGAAATTTTTGGATAGGAACTTGTCCGTAAATTCACATTTATGTTTTTGTGCGGATTAACTTTACACAGAGTGAGCTGTTAAGAGTAACAAATATTGATCAACAATTGGCATATTACCTAATGTAGGGTACATACTAATTTAGAAATTAGTAAACACACAACAGTTTTAATATTCAGCATTAACAACAGACATAGAAAATTGTATTTTTTATTATTTCGAAAAAAAGAGTACAATTTATGCAATTAATGAGAGTTTATTTTTTATTTGTAAACATCTATCAGGGAGGAGTAAATCGTTTATTGACAACACGCAAGATACAATTCAAACAATACAAACAAACAATATTGTAACGAGAATACGTTAAGGGAAAAATATACTTGTTACTCTATGATACACATACATACACACATATGTATTAGAAATAATAAGTCTCTAAAATATTTCCATTACTGTGCTATTTAACATAATTCTTCTTAAATGCACCAATGCAGATCTGACTAACGTTCTGTCAGGGACAAAGACGTCACTACAATAGAAACGTTTAAAATATACAATTAAGAAATAGGATATTTATATTAAGTATATGCATACAATAGTATAATTTCGCTTTAAATTAATTTATCATATTTTTCAGAATTGATTAAGTTTCTGTAACAATCATTATAACATGTGCATTTTTGCATATTTTTAAAACTTAAGAAAAATTTTATTGTTGATTAGCGGAAATGATTTTCCTATAGTCTCTGGAAGTTGCGGAAAAAACTTTACGGCAAAAACCCTTACATATAATTACAGGTAGACCTCGCTAAACGTGACACGTTCTTTGTTGACACGGAAAAACCTCGGTTTTAAACGCTTCCTAAAACAGTATCTCATTCATGTATGTACTTTTTTAACCTTGACCCACCTTTTGAACGGCGAGACTTTGAAAAATGTATGATACTGGTGTATGCTAGCGGACATCAGAGCGTCCTCCTTCGTCGGTATTGTAGCAAAATCGCCGACAAAGTAAAATAATTAATAAAAAAAATGGCTACTCAGCTTAACACATTTAATGCGCCTACATGACATCAGAGGCGCTGCAAAACTGACTTAAAGAACTAACACAACGCGCAATGTCAGCGTTGCAAAAATTAAGCTTTCTCACTTTCGCCATCTGTCCTCTCTCACTATTCCTTTCTTAAAAAAGGTAACAAACCTACTGGTTGGTAGGCATACTAATTGCCTGCGTGTTACTTCTCTTTATAAAAAAAATATAAAAAAAACTTTACAAAAATTTTTCGAACAGAACAAAAAAGAAACGATTTTTTAAAAGATTAATAATTTTTTCATGGTTTTATAAGCATATCAGCTGTTAAGTCCGTCCCTCAGAGGCAGAAAGAAAAAGAAAATATGTTTTGCAGAAAAAAAAAAAAAACATTTATTTACAAAAATCTTAGATTCGATCTTAATTTTGCGCTCACAGGCTAAAAATAAAAATTACGTCTAAGTTAGTATTTGGCCTTCGGTTTTACTATATGGATGACAATTTGCAGCTATGGCGGTCTAGATATTCACCTTTGACCTTTGTAACATCCCTTAATTGCTAGTAGTTTTTAATCCAAAGTGATTATTAATTTGGCTAATCTTCGTAACATTTTTAGTCGGAAAGAATTGGACATGAGCACAATATTCCAAAGTAACAAGGAAATATTTTAACACCAATTAATTTCAACTTACACGGCAGAACAGAATTGCATAATTGCATTCATTAATCTCCAGCCAGTACTCAGACGTATTTCGAGTTCGTCTTCGACATTTCTGTTCTAGATCAAAAGAATTCAGAAAAAAATATCGAACACGAAGACGACATAAAATTGAATAGCATAAAATATTTATTGCACATACATATAAAGCACAAGGTTTTTAACTTCAAGTTCACCCCTTTGAAATCAAATTCAGGTATTTTATAACAAATTCAGAATTGTGAAAGTTAAAACATAATCAGTATTTTTCAAACCAAATTCGGCATTTTAAAGATTAAAATCAGGTTTTTCCAATGACTTTTAGCTAAAACGGGCTGATATTGGTTTTTAAAATGCCGAACTTGGTTTGAAAAATGCTGGGTTTGATTTGTAAAACCGAAATTTGTTTTGGAAAATTCAAAACTTCTTTTCCAAAAAAATTAATTTGATTTTGAAAAGACCAAATTTGAAGTTAAAAGCCTGTAACTAGAGTAATAACCTATTTACATTAAATTCATACATTTTTTATGGTTACATTTATTATACATTTCTTTGTTAAATTGCTATTCATTTCTTTTGTTTGTTCAAAATTTGTACAATTACGATCAGATTTTTTCAAAAAGTCTTTGGCCCTTAAAATACTACACAATATTGGTATATCTAATTTATTTCTTAGTTTGTTCGTATCGATATTGATTTGAGAAAAAATTAATTCGACGTTAGCTGTTGCTACTGCTATTGACAAAACTGTGTAAACTAATTTTTTCAAACAAGGAAAAGATTCAGAGCTATCGCAACGATTAGCATTCAAAATGATTTCCAAAAATTTTTCAATATTCTTTAAATTTAATAAATTATATTCTTTAAAGTTGAAGCGGAGCAATTCTCGCCATTCGTCAGAAGAAAGAAAATCGAAGTGTTTCTTTCGTAACAATTGCAAAATTTTCTGAAGCGATGACAGAACAACTACAACTGCAAGTGAATTATTTCAAGAAAGTGGTATAAATGTAAGACAGCTGAACTGTAAACCACGTGACACAAGCACTATTAGTTTATTTGCAATCAAAAATTTAAGAATGCATTACGATTGGTTCCTCCAGATAAGGTGGTGCGTTTGAAATTAGCTAAGATGAGCTCGGATTTGAATAAACAAAAAATTTTTTTAATATATGCAGTTAACACAATTCACAGATAATTATCTTGCCGAAACAGATTATTTTTAGGGCTGATTGTTTAACATACTTTATTTTTTTTTCCTCAACAAAATTTTTATTTTTTAGTTAAATTTTTTTTTATTCCTGAGCAGAAGTCATAAAAAGAAGTCAAAAATTTTAGCGAAAATTACATTATTTTCGATTTTAAAAAGTATCATTCTTGTTTGGCAACCCTACAGCATGATTAGTGAAAATTAAGCACTTCGCCACAATTAAATAATGAATAATCAAATGAACGACCTTTAATGGAGACACAGTTATTTAAACTAACTGACAAATGATTTTACATCTACACATACACACGTATAATCATAGACAAAATGAAATCAAATTCATATATTCGTCACTAATAACGTTTAATATGTTCATTTGTTGTGAGAATTATTCTATTATTGTGCACATTCACACTAATTTATTCATTTATAATTTTAATTTTCTGTAGAAAAATTTTTTACAATCAGTGTTGCCACCAACGTCTTAATTGATAAATTACACATGCATGATGCCAAAATTACACATGAAATTAGGAATTACACATGCTTTCTTTGTTTAGATTAAATATTTGACATTTTTGGTGTATTTCCAAATTTATTTTTATGATGTATATATTTTCAATATTTGGGGTTTCAGGTTCATTTAATAAAAGATTATTTTTACATATTATTCCGACGTTTCGTTGGTATTTTCCAACTTCTTCAGAGAATTTTTTTTTGCAGATATTGTAAAATAAAAAAGACGTGTGGCACTCGGGGACTGTCGCGGCAAAGCTATTGCATAGCATTTTTTATCAACTTATGCAATTATAATTATTTATTTATGCGGGGTTTTTGTTTCTTTGATATTAATTCGTTTTTTCTTTAATATTAATTCAAATTACACTTTTTGAGCGTGGTGAATTTCTTGATTCGGTCGCCGCGCTCAAAGCCCGCGACAAAATTACAAGAGTATAAATATGCATAGTAGGCTTTGAAACTTATTCAAAAATCCCAACAAACAAATTATATTATTCGATATGAATCTATTTTATTTTCTTTACAACCTTTTAAAAAAACCCTCCACAAACAAACGTTTTTGAAAATCTTTGAAAAAAGATATCGAGGCAATTTCGATTAATAAATTAAAAAAAGACGTGTGGCACTCGGGGACTGCCGCGGCAAAGCTAGTGCATATCATTTTTTTATCAACTTATGCAGTTATAATTATTTATTTATTTTTTATTCATGCAGTATTTTTTTTCCTTTGACATTAATTCAAGTTACACTTTTTGAGCGTGGTGAATTTCTTGATTCGGTCGCCGCGCTCAAAGCCCGCGACAAAAGCTATGAAATAGCTTAAAACCCTACGAATTGTCTGTATGTGTGTGTATATCATTTTTGGTCAACCACGATTGCTCATAAGTACGCCATTTTGTGTTTTCCTACTGTAAAAATCTGTTCTGGCAATACTGTATGTTAATGAAATCAATAGCATACTTTAGGGGTTAACATAAGCTAGGCGATTCAAATACTTTAAAAAACAAAAGACTTAAGAAACAAACTTAGTGTTAGGTTTTATTTTCGTTACGGAATTTCTCGATTCGGTCGCCGCGCTTAAAGCACGCAATAAAAGCAATAGCTTAATAAAACAACTATTTATTTTTTTATTTATTTAAATTACTTAAGAGTTCACTGTTGGAGCTCTTAAGCATAAGTTGAATAATTTGAAAAATGTAATTTTAAATAGGTACTAAATACATTAGCTTATATATTAATGATGAGAAGTTCTAGACGACTTGAATGAGCGTTTTCTAGAACTTCACTCAAAATCTATATTTCTATTCTTATTTTTTATTTTATTTTTTTAAAAAGAGAAGTAACACTCAGGCAATTAGTATGCCTACCAACCCATAGGTGTGTTACCTTCCTTGGGAAAGGGATAGTGAGAGAGAGGACAGATGGTGAAAGAGAGAAAACTTAATTTTTACAACTCTGATATTGCGCGCTGTGTTAGTTTTTAGATCAGTGTTGCAGCGCCTCTGATGTTAAGTAGGCGCATTAAATGTGTTTTAAGCTTTTGTAGCCATTTTATTAATTATTTTACTTCGCCGGCGATTTTGCTATAATACCGACGAAGGAGGGCGCTGTGATGTCCGCTGGCATACACCAGTATCAATTGCTGCCGGTAATATATTTATTTTACATTTTACCAATCAATCATAAATTTTAGGCAATACACAAAACTTGTGATTGAGTGGCTTCTTAATATTAATAATTGAAGGGTGAGCAAACAAGAGACATATATGATCAGTTATTTATTTTAAACAAATGTTCTTTTAGTATGTACGGCGCGTGTCTTAACAGTTTCCAAAGTCATTACGAGTGCATACTGTATGTGCCAGCAATAGATCTTTTAATAATTAAAGCACAGGAAATTGTCCACGTGATTTATGCAACGGCCGCCGATTTAAACACAAGGTGTCAAGTAGTCGTTGCACAAATATTTGGTCCGGCATTTGTCAATGTAATTGGATGCTTTGTAATTTTCGGCACTGTAGACTGCAATTGCTTCCTGTTGGTTAAAGTGACTGCTAGATCACGCTTTAATCTTCTTTAGACCAATTCTACATTAATATCCTTAAAAATATCATAGTTCTGTTTTGTGTAAAAAGGACACTCACAAACAAAAACTTAATAAATTTAAAACAAAACGATACAATTTGCAGAAAACAAATGACTACTATTGAAAGGCTCATGTTGTTGTCTAAATCTTAAAGAACAGAAATAGACTGTCAGTGGCAGAAAATTGTTCTCGAGAGCGAGTAGACAAGCCCCAATTTTTTTGGTAATGTATTAACGTGACGTCGGTATTGACAGGTGGAATAAGAGTGAATAAAAATATTCATAATTTGTTTTAATTTGGAACGATTTTCGTCGGATCAAAATCACTCACTCATTCAAAATTGTATAGAGACAGAAAGAAAATCAACAATTTCTTTAAATTACAACAAGCAATGCTCAACGTCAAAAATTCATTGATCGTATAAATCATTTCCGTAACGAATGTGAAAACTTTTCCGTGCACTTACACATTTAGCACAGTTGATAATTTTGGATGTCATTTTGTGCAGTCGATTTAAACAGCTGAATGCATAACAAATTCAATTACAATATTATTCCGCTCTGTTGTCAAACTCCAAAGTGTGTATTTACCTTTAATGATTTTCTTGTTAATAAAAAGTGAAAATTGTACTATCTTGTCCTAGTAAATTTGCATATTTCGGTGGGGTTTTCAAATAAAATACCCAGTAAAACCCAGTGCGTTTTTTTATGGGTTACCTAGTGAGTAGCCAACCCTGATATGAAGACTTTTTAATCTGACTTTTTTAGAGTTTATTTATTTTTTTATAGAAAAATATAATACAACAAGAACAAGTCTTATATTACAGTAATGCGCCCAAAAGGTAAAAAGTTGTTTAGCGGTGTAGTAAAACCTAAAAAGTGAATTATGAAAGTCAAGCAAAAAAATCTTGGCATAAATCCACTACTCATAGAAACTCACCATGGTACAATTATACATGCATGTACGTATTTATGTAAATTGCTTGCTGGGAGTTTAGTTACTTACTGTAAAACAACATTGCAAAAGATCTTGTTAGCAAAGGTGAAATACTTTTTTTCATATAATTAATTTAATTATAGATTTTAGGTCAAAAGTTGTCCATATTTTAAATAAATATTAACATAAAACCCAATCAATAATAGCAATAACATTATTTTGTTGTTATATTAACTATACCTGTATTATTCTAACATGGTTATATTTTTTACAAAATTAAAGTAATAATCAAAAAAGTGTCTGCGCCTCTTCGTAGCAATTTTTATTACAGCAATTGTCAAATACCATATTAAAAAATACACACTTAAAACATAGAATGCGATGATTGCGGCAATAAAAATATGTGGTTATACATATGTATATAGATATTCATCAGAAAAGTAATATTCCGGTATGTGATGCAAATTGATCGATTCCAAAAATCAAATTCCACTTAAAACAAATCAACTGATTCGTTTATTTTTTTTTCAGCGTCTAAAAGATTGTATTAGAACTTAAAAGTCCATTTCACTACATCATCCGATTTATAGCATACGTATTTGGCAATGATTCGCTTTGCGAAATCGCAATATTTCCATCACAGGCCTGATTATTTAAGATGTCGACACATATTGACATACTTTACGCAGTATGTACATACATATGTATGTGTCTTCTGATGTACATAGAGAGATATGTATGTACATATGCATACACATATGTATTATATACATACATACGTACATATTCAATCATTTAAGGAAGAAAAATCAACAAACAAACCTGTTCCACGAGCAATGTAGTTCCCAGCCATGGTAGATGATGATGTGGAAGAACTGGAACCAGCTCCAGTTCCACTTGTTTTGGTAAATTTCAAAAGCATAGTGTATACACACTAAATAATTTGTAATAGCAACAATTTTTTTAATTTCACTTTATTAAACACGTTTTTAACTTTCAATAATATATTTTATTAATTGATTTAGATATTCTTTTACCGATTTATTTTATTGAAAAAAACTGTGGTGCATATAAGCTGTTGCTCTTATTATGAATATATAAAACTGAAGCAACCGGGCAAATTTCTCGTTAGAAACAATTTTTTGTTTGCTTTTCACAATTTCAATAAAAAAATAAATTAACTCAAAACATAATAAGAACTTGCAAAATAAACAGCTTTGAAGAAAATTTGAAATTTGTCTAACAAAATATCTACTATGCACGTACATATATGTATATACATCCATATACATATATTAAATTTTTTCTTTTTGATTTCCGTGTTTATTTATTTTGCATTTAATTAATTTAGTATATGCACATTCATGGATATTTTTTTAGTACGAAAACGGCAAATACACAACGCGAATTTATTACACACATGCATACGTCACATCATACACAAGTCTTTTATTATTTTTTGATGTGTTTCTTCTTTCATCAATCAGTTTATTTGTATAGTTTTATTAATTGATTTTCCTTTATATTATTGTTATTGTCATAGCACTTTATTTTAAAATATGTATTTTTCTAATTTGTATAAGTCTTCTTTCTTCTTTTCTCTCTCTGCTTTATTTATTTTCGTTCTTTTAGTGACAAACGGCCATTACTTTTTCATTAATTTCTTTTTACTGATACATTTTGATTAGTTTGTAAAATTTTCAACACTTTAATGCATGTTATTCTAATGCCATTCTTTTGCAGATATGTTTGTCTATTTTATTTATTTTAAATTGCAAAAATTTCTAATTTTGTAACAAAGTTCTTTTACAATTGCGTTTCAATTTACAACATTCAACTGGTTTCCTTTTATATTTATGCCTGCTTTCAGTGGTGGTAACTTTACTTAGAAATGTGGTCATGTCGTTTGCAAAAAGGTGATGAAAACAGCTATGTAATTTAACCCTTAAATGAATATATATGGTACATGTTTCTTACCTCTTAAGTACTTTAAAATTTCCAACCGTAATACTTAGCGCATCTCCAAACTCATACCCATAGTTATATCAGCTAATCGAAGGCTGCCATATCCATATAAGTAATATGCAAATTAATAAAAACATAATTATTGAAGCTAATATTTTTTTATACTCTATTGAACATCATCTTCAGGAATGTTGTGTATGTCCATATGAAAACATTTCCTATAACGTTGAAATATAATAGTTTAAATTTGTCCAATACAAAAATATTAATTTCTGCAGATGCCACACAATGGAGTGTTAATTTTTCAATAGAGCTTTAATAATATGTATATATAAGGTAAATACTAAATTTTGTATATTAGTAATTTACAATTCACTTATATTAGAGGCGCTTTCTATTTACAACTTGCGGTGATTTTATTGAAACAGCCTGTTAATAGTATCAAAACAGAGATGCCTATTCTTTGTTGACAGACAAATGTCATTTATTTCCCATTGTTAAGTTCAGCACGTGTTTTATTTGTTGCATTAAAATAACTTTTCGAAAAATTTTAAAAACTAAGAAAAATGGCTAAGTTTCGCTCAAAATTAAAGCGTCATACAAAGGGTAAAACCTGGAGTAAAGGTCACTCATCTACATCAAATCCAGACCAAATGAAACATCGCATAAAGGCAAAATCGAGGTTTTTTCAACCCAACATTAGTTTAGGTAAAGTAATACAAAAACATGGTAATTAGAGAAATAATGTTGACACATCTCTGCAGCTCCTCCCAAAGCGGAACCAAGTCGAAACTCTCTTACATTAGAGGCTGTGATGAAACATGAACAAAGACAGGCTTACAATGCAGAAGCAACGACTGTCAACGATGTGGCTGGCAGCTTAAAGTCGTTTAGCCTCCACGATAATGATGATGAGCTAATGTCCGAATCCCAAGCGGGTACTTTTAAGACATTCGCCTCAAACTATAGCACGTGCAGCAATATGAGTTTTAAAAAACTTTTAGTAGGCTTTCGAGTTTCTTCTAATCTTCACAAGGAAATGTTGGCGATTCTCACAGCATTAACCGAAATTATTAAAGAAAGAGGTGGTACTGAATCCTCTACAGAATATTTTATTTTGTTAATGGAACAAATTGATGCCAGTACAGAAGACAATGATATTATTGCTGGAGTATCCCTCTTGTCCATGGGCATAAAGGGTGTGCCCACTCCAGTGCTGAGAAAACGTTTCAGCCAGACAGCTCAAACTTTAATGGCATGTCTACAGAGATTTATGGATTCTAACAATCAGTCCATTATTAAATATGTACGCTTAATATTTAAAAGAGTCGAGTTTTTTTTAATAACATGTAATTACAGATTATTGGTTGCTTATCGGTTTTATTAAGAGCTCAAGATTATGTGACTTGGACGTACTCCTCAACGTGGCAGTATATAGATTGCTTACTATCATTTACTACACATTCAAAGCCAAAGGTAGAAACTAAAAGTACATAACCCGAAAAAAATTTGCAATGAACGCTAACATTTGTTTTATAGGTTCGCAAAGCAGCCCAACATGCTGTTGTTTCAATTATTCATGGCAGTTCCTTTATGTTGCCTCCAAAACCCAGCAATGATGAAGACAATAATGATAATGACGATACTTATCAACATCAACAAATTAAATTCCATCCCGTAGGCAGCCGTGTGGCTAAATTTTGTTTAAATCAATTCAAGCCGGAAATTTTAGCTCAACAACAAACTACAGTGTTGCATACATTAGCTTTTTTAAAGGAATGCATTAGTGGTTTTAAAACCGATGACATTAGGACGGTTTGCGAACACTTGCTCTCTATAATGACGGCCGCGAATGTTTTGATAAGGACCAACTGCTTGCAAACGTTTCATCATCTGTTTTTATCACGCACAACAAATTTGAATGGCATATTGTGTGCTAAACTATTGACCGCTATTCATGAATATCGACCGGATCGTACCGATTATCGCCAAACCTTAGCGTGGTTAACTGTTCTCAAAGAAGGCCATATTCACTTGAGTCAATTGGATATCAGTTTATGCATTAATGCTTTACCGAGTTTTGTGGAAATATGTTGCAGCGACTTGTGGCTTTCGGATAGAACGGATATTGTAGTAGGCGTATCAAATGTTGTAAAAGAGTTATTGTATGAGTGCGTTAAGCCAGTGTGTGTTACTCAAGAGTTAGCTTATGTGTACCGCCTGCCAGTTGGCAAAATGTTGTCCTCGGTGCACAAAGTTTTAAGTGCTCCTTTTGGTGAAGTTGCCAAATACGTAGTTTTAACGTTCTCTATTATCTTTGAAGTCTGCGGTCTTCACTTTAGCAATGAATTGGCGGCTTCTTTATTGGAGCTGGCCAAACGTTATGATACTCAGTCGGCCTTGCGCATACAGATCGAACATGCCATTATATCGGCTATAAAGTATATGGGCCCTGAAGTCGTTTTAAAATCGATACCCCTGACCAACGCTAAAGGCGAGGTTCTGTTGGAAAAATCATGGCTGTTGCCTTTACTGAGGGAAGGAGCAGCTGGTGCAAGCTTTAAGTTTTTCAAGGATGTCATTTTAGCATTGGCATTAGACTGTAATAAAAAGTGGCATAAGTTTGCGGAAGAAAAACAAATTTCCATGTCTCATACTTATGAACTGCTGTGCTGCCAATTGTGGGGTCTATTTCCAGGTTTCTGCAGGTCCCCCAAGGATCCAGAAAATTTTAAACTAATAGCACCTACTTTGGGTAATGCTTTAGATAATAATCCAGAATTCAGGGCTCCCATATTTGATGGTCTTATTGAATTGATCCAAAACGAAGAGCAGACTGTTGTACATGAAGCTTTAGGCAAATACGCTAAAAACTTTTTGCCCAGATTATTTAATATTTACACACAAAAACCCAACGGCACATACGAGCAAGATTTACGCAAAAAATCTCTGGATGTCATTAAGGTACATACTATATTTGGTTTACATTTCAAAATGAGGTTGAAGAATAATTATTTTAATCTTTTAGCTGTATTTAACAAAAACTCCTCAAGACATGTTAAAAGAATTATTCGATACCGCCCTCAAACAATTGGAAGCGACTACTGTAGGCTCATTTGAATATGATTCAATTTTTGACATTACTGCAGCATTAGTTTTGTTCCAAACATGCGAAGTTATACGCAACTTTTTCGAAAACTACATAGTTGACGTCTTAATGAAAAGCGAAAAATCGAAATTATTTTTTAGATTACTTCGAGATATTCTAACTTCTGAGGCAGCTTCATGTAAAAAATTTACACGCACAAACTTGATAGCATTGCAAAAATTATTATTGGAAGCATTTTCTTCTAGTTGTACGGTGTGTCAGGCTGCACGTTTAAGGTAAACAAATTTTAAAAAAAGTTATATTGATTGTATTATTTATTACCCTTGTTTTCATTTATGTAGGTGTTTGAAAATTCTCATTGAGAATCGCAAAAATAATACGATTAATGACAAAATAATTATAAAAACCTTACCGGAAGCTGTAATAAGTTATAAAGAATTTTCCACGCGCAAAGAAAACATTTCCGTGGAATTATTAAATCTGATTTTGAATATGTATCAAGAGGCAGAAAAATTAAATGATTTTGTAGACATTTTAACCGCTGGCTTTGCCGGCGATGAATCTTTAATTACAAACACTATACTAGCTTTCCGTACGGTAGTACAGGTCCAGGGCAAGAATTTAACCGTCAGTACATTGGAATTTATAATGGAACAAATAGCCGTATTTTTAGTGCAAAAATCTCGATCACAAGCTGAAGCATCGGTAGCATTTCTAATAACATTTATTAAAGTAATGCCTGCACCTTTAATAGCAAATCATTTAGAAACTATAGTAAGTTTTTTTTTGGTCTAAAATGCTACCACTCCGTGATTGAAATTTTTTCCCTTATTTTTTAGATGAAATCTCTGTCGGCTATGGTTAAGGATACCAAACGTTATTGCCGTATACAAGTTGGTTATTTGCTAAAGAAACTTTGCAAACGTTTTACCGCCGAGGAATTGATTAAATTCGTACCCGGAGATGACGAGGTAACACATCGTAGACTCAAAAAAATACGTAAACAATTAAGACGAGATACCCGCAAAAAGCAATCAGAAGATAATGCTAAAGATAGCGATGAGGATGGTTCAGATGAAGAATTTGTGCACGGCTTAGAAAAGAAAAGTGTTACGTGAGTACTTTTTGTTTGTTCGCCGAAAAATAGTATGTATTCCAAGTAAATGTTGTGTTTTAAAATCTTCCAGCATCGATGATATTTTGGCTGATTCTGATTCCGATTTACCCGAAGATATGGAGGATGATGAAAATGACAATAATGCAGCCGAAAAAGCAAAAAGTCGAAAAAAACGCAATACTTTCATACGAGAAGATCCCGAAGATATTGTGGACTTAGCTGATATAAAATCAATAGGAAATGTTTTAAGTAGGTTGTTACCTCGGAAAGAATTTTTTTGTTTTAATGCTTTTTTATTTTTATTTTTTTAGCAAACCGTCCTACAGAATCTGCTAAAGCAAGCTTAAGAACAAAATCTAATGATCCCAATCGTGGCTTTAAAACCGCGGACGATGGCCGTCTTATTATTAGTGATAAAGCCTTCAGCGGTTTTGGCAAAGGTGATGAGAGCAGCAGTGAGGACGATGATGATGAGGGTGTTGAAATTAATGAGAAAAAGTCTGTTAAACGTGGCATGGAAGATGATTCTAGTGATGGTAAGTTCGACTTGTAGAAAATATAATATAATAATACCGAAATATAAAAATATAATAAATACCGAAAATTCAGAAACCGCTAAAATTTATAAAAGTCTAATGGACTTATTCACAAACCATTCATAAAGTTATAGTAGGTTTCTAAAGCGTTTGATAAGTTATCGCATACCATGCTTTTGTCCAAGTTGGGCTTAATGGGCTTCCATTCTAATCTCTTAAAATGGATTAATTCCTACCTATCTAATAGAATTTGTTCGGTGCAGGTTGAAGGTTTTGTCTCGAAACCGTATATGCAAACGTCGGGTGTACCTCAGGGTAGCATACTTTGTCCATTATTTTTTAATTTATTAATTAATGATATTGGGTGTTGTTTTTCCAAGTCGAAATATCTTTTATACGATGACGACTTGACACTTTTTATGAAATTAGATTCGATTAATGATGCGCATATGATGCAAAATGAGCTCAATAATTTAAATGATTGGTGCAGTCATAATTGTTTGCTATTAAATATTAGTAAATGTGTGCATATTTCCTTTCATAGGTCCTGGAATCCCACGGTCCTTGCTTTTAATGTTAACGGTATCGTTTTGAACACATCGGATTCAAAGCTTGACTTAGGGGTAGTGTTTGATAGTTCTCTATCATTTGTGACCCATGTAAAGTATCTTCTTCCTAAAACTTATAAAATGCTTGGCTTTTTGAAGAGGAGTTGTTCCGAATTTGCTAACCCTTATACACTGAAGTATATTTATACCTCCTTCGTAAGGTCTAAGTTAGAATATGCTGCTGTGATATGGAATCCTCATGTTGCATGTTTCATGAGCCACATGAAAGGAAAATCATACTTCAGTGCAGTTTTACTTCATTAGGGTTTGTTCTATTTAGAAATTCCACGAGTAACTTTTCCTTCAAGATAATGTCATCCACGCTCATGAACGAACTTTTTTTGGCTTTCGCTCATGCATGATCATTAGGGGCATAACCAAATTGTGGACCTAGCAGTACGCGATAGTGAATATTGTATTATTTACGAAAACAATTTTTTTTGAGTCGTTTGAAAATAAAAACCGCACCCACAAAAGCGATTTTCCCAAATCCCTAAGAGAAAAATTTAATAAAAAATTTTTAATATTTTATTAATAAATAAAAAAGCTAAAAAAAAATTCTAAATTATTAAAGGACATGAATTTCAAATCTAATGTATGTGTGTTTGTGTGAGAGATTTTGGCTAACTGTATAAGTACAAATAAAAAAATGACGTGCGGCACTCGGGGACTGCGGCGGCAAAACTTTTACATAGCAATTTTTTTTATCAACTTATGCAATTATAATTATTTATTTATTTTTTATTTATGCAGTATTTTTTTTTTTTTCTTTGATATTAGTTCAAGTTTTTTCTTTGATATTAATTCAAGTTACACTTTTTGAGCGTGCTGACCGATAAGAAAACAATTTTTTTCTTTTATTGAATAAATGAGAAGTTAATATCGTTTAAAATATTTTTATAATATTACAATACATGTAGGATATTTTTATCATTGACACTATAGGTTTACGGTAACTGAAATAAGAAACTTAAGTTTGAGACTTGACATCCTCTAAATATCCGGAAAATACCGCTTACAAACTTACGAATTGTCTGTTTGTTCGTGTATATAATTTTTCGTCAACCAAAACAATTTTCCAACTTTACCGCGTTTTGTGGGTGATCTTTTTTGAAAACCGCGAAAAATTAATATAATTTTTTTCTAATAGTTTTCATTGAACTATTTTGATATTTGCAAAAAATGGGAATAAGTTATACCCCTAATGCTCATGCGAGTAAAGCAAAAGATTTTTCTTTTGTATTTCAGATTTTTTTAGGGCCACGTGATTGAAAAAAACGATCATGAGTGATTATGTGAGCGGTATCCGTCTCTAGTAGTATAAATATACCCTTAACCTGTCCTTCGGTACAAATTTCTTTAAAAATATCTAATAAGAGCAATAACACAGCATAAGGAAAAAGTAAATGTTCGCGGAATTGAAAATGACATACATTTAAACAAGCGTTACAATTATGCAAAAATTCTGCACATTGAAAGTTCACCATCTTTTATTTTACTCAATTTATTTCCTTAAGAAAAGACACAAATTTTTATATTGAACTAAAATATTGATTTTGTTATTTTAGAAGAAGATGTTGCAGCGATGACTCCAAATCGTAAACGTAAAGCAGCTGATGCTTTAAGTATGCGTTCGGGCAAAACAGTAGGCTCACGTTACACAACTGGCGGAAAAGGTATTCATAGAAAAGTGGGCGCTGGATCTGATGCGATCTCTATGAAATCTGGAAAATCGGGCTATTCGGCCAAATCAAACCATGCGGGTACAGAATATTCAAACAAAAAAGCAAAGGGTGATATGAAAAAGAAAGGAAAATTAGATCCGTATGCTTATATACCATTAAGCAGAAACACTTTAAATAAAAGGTAAGTTAAAGCATTCATTTGGAGTCATATATATGTACATATTTCAATTATTAATTTTGTTTCAAGAAAACGTGCTAAACATGCAGGTACTTTCAAAAATATTGTCAACGGCGCTCGGAAAGGCGCTTTAAAAGGTGTTAAAAATAAAATGGCCAAACCATATAAAAAGTAAGATATTGGAGAATTTTAAATTATAAAAAAATTACAAAAAGTGTATTAAATTTTGTAAACGATTTATGAAGTTTATTAATAATAGTAATGCAATACATAGTACATGTGTAACATAATTAATTTTGAAATAAAGTTATTTAATTAAAAACACTGGCTGAAATATACATACACATTTGGCTACAAATGACTTTTGTTGCAAAATATTTCATTTAATTTTGAATAAAAACATACATACGTACAACTTATTAAAAAAACTTATTTTCTATATGAGTTCTAGACCATTCTCCTTCTGGATTTTCACTGAGCATAGTTTCTTCAATAAAATCCATTTTATTATTGGCATTCACCAATATTACTGTATGTGTACGGCTGCCATAGCCAGTATCGGGAATAGAAACATTTAAGGCACTTAAATATTCACCATAAAGTGGAGCTCGCCGTTTTAGTTCCGCATCAGGCCAAAATTTATTTTTGCATTTCAGTAAATTCATTAAATTAGCAATGAGCTCGGTTTGTTGAGGTTTAACATCTTGTTGGAAAAAATCTTCAATTATATTTTGAAAAGTTTTAGTTCCATAGCAAACCTTTTCAAAAGGGGATGATGGCAGACTATTGCCAAAGCCGTAACACGATTTATCCTTGTAATGTACTAAGGCGGCTGGTGAATTGCTGCAAAGTGTTACAGCGGCTGAAGTTGTTATTGTACTATAAGAAAAGGTTTAAAGTCAACGAAATAAATTCTTTCTTTTAATTAAACAAAAAAATAGTAAAAGATAGTTTCGAAAAGACTAAACATGGCATAAATTTAAGAAATGCAGGAACAAAACTTAAAGAAAAAAAGCAAAATTTTTTCTTTCTTAATTTTCAGTAATATTGATTATCTCAATGTTAAATAATTGTTTTTCCGTTGCCAGTAAAGTAAACGCACTTTAATCAGCACTGTTTCAACAATATATAAATTTCTTCACTACTTACTTAATTTCGATGGATACAAAGTTAAATGCACTATATTTGCTGCAGTCATCCACCAGTTGTTGATTATAATTGTTATTATCAAAATCTTTGCTATAATTACGAACATAGTCAGTAACAATCATGCCTCTTCCTAGTAAAGAGTTATTATTGTGTAGTGGAATTGATGTTGTAATATTGGATTCAGTAGAATTGCTATTATTATAAAAAATCTTAGTAGAACAATTAGGTGACATACAACCATTTAGAGTGGAATTTAACTGGGAAGGTTTATTGTTGCAATTGTGGTGTTGATGATAATCTTGAGTATGAATCGTAACTTGTTTGTTGGTAATGGAAAGATTTACATTTAGTTACAGTTAATATATAAATAAGATTAAAAATAATATGCATATAAAATTTGTATGAATTTTACTATGGATAAATTATGGAAAATATGAAGGATTGTTGGTTAAAATTTCAAGATATATGCATTACATTATTAAAAGGTAATCGAAACTTACCAACTGCATTTTTGGGTTTTGGCTCTCCAGTTAGATTTAATAAAGCTCCAACTTTAATAATCCCATCCTTACCTGAAATCGCTAACCAAGTGCCACCTTCTCGACCGGGTTCTAAGTCAATACCGCCATAAGCATGCTTGGTATCTGACCATTTGCATGCTTGCATTGTTTTGCGAGCATAAAATTCGTCCCGATTAGAGGCTAATATTAATTTGTAGCCATCCTTTTCAGGGTTTGAGTTCACGTAAAGAAATATTACACACATTTTTAACAATCACGCGTATAAAAAGTTATTTGTTGTTTTATTTTATCTTTTTGTACAAAAACTGGAACTTGTTCTCGTTAAATCGTTTGTTCTAACACAGTACCTGTATTTTTTCAGTCTTATCTTGCAACTTTCACAATATGTATATGTAATTAAAAGCAACAACAAAAATATTTAAATATATATAATCTGCCTTGATTAGCTTCGTTTTTGTAAGTGTCACTTCAACAAATAAGCATTATTTATTTTGTTTAACAAATAAAATAACACATCTACATGCTTATGAATGTACGATGGAAAAACGTTTGTTTATTAAATTAATAAAAATGGAATTTGTTGTTGGAGTGGTACAGCTGGTACGGGACGGAACTTAAAACAGGCTTGCTATATAAAAAGTGGTGCCTATCATAATTATTACAGCAAGAACGATGAAAAAGATAGTAGCACTAGGACAGATGACGAATCTATGTATAAGTCAATTGCTGATGTTGATGAAATGTCGTGGCTTACTTCAAAGCATCATATAACATCTGCGGATTTCGTTTTATATAGTATTTTAGATTTCATTGAAAAACAATATCTGGTAACAGTAAAGTTTTGTAATATATATAACTAACAAGGTGTATTTAGCAGGATGACAGTATTAGTAAAAGCTGTCTGCACATAATAACTACATTTATGTGCTACCAGACTGTATGCAACAGAATCTAAATAATCTCTTTAAAATAAATAAAACTTTAACAAAATTATATATATAATAACTCATTGCTACAAATTAATATTATATATTTTTTGACATAAAAATGCATGAGCATATACGCATTTCAAGTCTTTTAGTTTTTGCTATTACAGTATTCAGAACTCCAAGCATTCATCGGACAACTTCGATTTTATTCAATATAGTATGGCAGCATTATAAATCTGTCTTATTTGCTATTCACCATGGTATAATAATACAGGTAGTGTCGAAGCTGCAACAAAACTGCTTTTAGTTTCGAAGCTGTTAAAAAGCCCAAAAGAAAAATGGCAAAATGGTTGCATTTTCTGTTCTATAAAGAATTTTGTTTCTTTTCCTTTTCTTATTTGTATTTCAAACAAATGTTAATCTGTACTTTTTTTGTAGTGTGGTCACAAAGCAGTTTGTGGTGTGGGTATGTGTTAGCAAGGCATAAGTAAATTTTGACAGACCCGAACCCCCCCAAAAAAAGTCTGTTAATACTTCGACACTACCATGATTATCAGTCATTGAATTTTACAATTTGTGTAATTATTTGTTTAACTCTTTACACACACAAAATTTGCAAAAAATATTTTTTATAAATAATAAAATATGGACGATGACAATCTAAAACAGTTACAGGAAAAAAACGTTGGGAAATTGCCAATAATATTGGAACAATTCAATAAAGAAGTAAGTTGCTTGAGGATTGGGAGGAGAAATAAGAGATTATGAATAATTATGTACTATTAATATAATTATACATAATTGAACTTTCAAACCGCAAACTATTAAAAATGTACATACATACTTTTTTTTAGAATGCGAATCTTTTTAAATTCGATAAATTTCATAAGAATGACTTGTGGATAACTCTGTGGAGAAGAGTTTTTAATATATTGAACGATGATACTTTGGAAGAGCATCACATATTGTGTCTAAATACGGTACGCATATTATCTCGGGATGAAGCGAGTCTACTTAAAAACAATATAATTGATGACATCGAATGTCTACTGAAAATGGCACATTTAACGGCGAGTAGTTCTTTGGTAAATGAACCATCTCAAGAGCAGGAATCGCCACGTTCTGTTAGTTCGTTTGATATATTGTGCGACTATAACATGGAGCGAGTAGTAGAGGCATTGAAGTGTCTGTGCAACTTGGTCTTTCAAAATGCTGAAATAAGACGATGTTGTGTACGACAAAATGTGGCCGATCAAATATTCCATAGGTTATCATCAACTTTACAGGTCCCCGAAAAAATAGAACTATTTGATATGAAGTTATTGTTTTTAGTAACGGCTCTTGAAACATCTGTAAGAAGTCGTGTGCTATTCGAGCTTAATGGTTTGACTTATATGACTCAGCTAATGGACGAGAAGCTACGCAACTCACATGATTTCTCCGATGGACAGTTGGATGTTATAATTGAAATGCTGAAAGTTATGTTTAATATAACTTCTTGCACAGATAAAAGTCCCAGTGAAAATGAAATTCAAAGTCTTCACTTGACCGGTGTTATACGCGATTTGTTGTTACGTTTCGGAACAATGAGAAATGAACGTGAACGACAAGTCGTGTCTCATTCTATAGATCTCCTAACTAACATATCCAGCAGCTGTCTCGGTGAGCTTATGTTAAAATGTGATAGCACTTCGATGTCTTCATCAATGGATAATTATATATTTGAAAATCGTAATGTAACAGCTTTGAAAATTATACTCAACTTTCTGCTTTACGCTCTTGAAGACTTGGAAAAGAATACTACTTCCAATAAGGAACTTGTACAGCCGGTGTTAACGATATTAGTGAAATGTATTTGCAGCAATTCAATAATGCGCCACTATGTTCGCAACATAGTTCTGCCACCGTTAAAAGAAGTTTACAAACGCCCGGAAGAAGGTAACGAATTAAGAAATTATCTCTGTCGCCTGCTTATGAATACCAACTTGGTGGTGCGAAATTTATCTTATGAACTATTACTGATTTGCTGTAAGAAAAGTCCCAGTCGTTTGATAAAACATTTTGGATATGGCAACATGGCTGGTTTATTTGCCAACACCGGCCTGTTGGATTGTCATAAGCCAGATACAAGTGAATTTTCTTCGGATAGTGAAGACAGCGATACCGAAGAATATAAACGCATAAAAAATTCGGTTAATCCAGTTTTAGGCTGTTATATGCCACCAACACCCAATCCCTTAGACGGAATGTCAGATGAGCAAAAAGAATATGAAGCTGAAAAATTAGCTCAATTAGTAGACAAACTACATCGTGGTGGCATAATAAAGCCTTGTCGCATCAACGAAGAGGGCAAACCAGAGCCAGTTGAACATATACTGGAATTGCAGCAAGAGTTACCCCAACAACAAATACAACAAAAAGGTAAAGATTAAAATAGGCTTTGTTTATATTTATTAAGTATTAAAAATATAGAAGAATAAGTTTATTTGATAACTACTTGGCTGCAACATGAAAAAAAGTTTAGCTAATTTTTGGGGTTTAAAAGTGACTGTAAAAAGAAGAAATACTGTCGAATCTCGATAATTTAAAATTCGTTAATTTGATACTCTTGATAATTTGAATAGTTTCCCCGGGTTACTTGATAAACATTCAATAAATTGGAAAAAATCCATATATTTTGGTCCCGTTGGTAATTTGAAATTATTTGATCGGTATATTGCTCGCTGACACAATATAATTTGAATTTTTTTCCTCTACACTCAACAATTTTAAATATTTTAATGTGTTGGGTTTTATGGAAAAAATCAAAACTAAATCATTTGCTTTAGTTTGTATGTATTGCTTTATACATAGGAATGTCATCTAGCCGATGCTGAACTCTTGAGTTTGGCTTTTTAGTTTGAACAAGAGGAAGCAGATGAATTTGAGCAACAACCAATTCCAGTTTACTTAAGTAAAGCAAGCCCATCTCTCATTAGTTTACGCATCTACGCCCTCAAAACGGTTACAACTGATGATTTCTTCTCAGCAATCACAATCGAAACTTAATAGGATAAATACAGATTCAAATCGCTTTCTCAAAAAAAAAATCTGATTTTTTGTTCATAATAATTATGTACAATAAACATGCATAAAAAATAATTGCGACAAACTTAAAAATAAAAGATCTGAAATTTTATTCTAATTCTTGTTAATTTGAATTTTTTTCCATCTCCCTTTTAATGAATTGAAATCTTATTTTTCGAAATTTTTCTTTAGTCCCTTGAACTTCAAATTATCGAGAGACGACTGTACTAAAATTTAAAAGCATTTTCAAATATTAATGCTGTGTTTTTATTGGAAAAATATTTTCAGCAAAAAAGAATAGATATTCAAAATTCCTTATAAAATTGTTTTATATAGACCAACAAGTATTTAAACTTTTCTTTTTTGAAAAATAATATATTTCTGTGGAAAATTAATTTTTTTTATACATTTTTGATGTGTAAAATTGTGTGTTTGTACATTTTATATTAAAATTCCAAAAAAATATATATATTGAAACTAGCGCAATAACACTCAGTGAAATCCTGATTATGTGAAATAAAAAGCCAAGTTTATTCAATTCAATGCAATCATTGAGAATTTCAACTGCAGAATTGTAATTTGCTTTCTCTAAAACTTAAAGGGCATGCTAAACTTAGTAAAACTAAGAAGTAAATTCATTTAAAAAATGATTAAGAGTTTTAATTTAAAGCAATTCACTATAGTGGAAAATTATATTAACATTGTAATTTTCAAGATGTACTTGAATTCTTTTTAATGTTTTATAGCTATAAAAAGCAAATAAATGTTGTTTTTGTGCAAAGTAAGTATATCGTTAAACTATTCCTAGGCAATATTAACTATTTATGAAAACCATATAGTTTTTTTTGCAAAATGAAAAGAGTGCATTTTCATGTATTGTTGTAAGCTTTAGCAATTAAATAAATATCCGAATAAATATTACGAATATAAATTTAAATAAAACCTGTTGTCATTAAGACACTAAGAATTAAATATTGTCAATCAAAATAAATAGATATAATACTTACGCATGCAAATTTTTAGTTTCTTTTTTAATTATTTTGATCAATTTTTTTTTTTGCTTTAGACGTGACCAAAAATAAAATAGAAAATAATTAGTGAAAAAATCCTATAATTAAATAACTTATTTTTCAATTTATAAATAATAAAAACTAATTAAATCGTAAGAGCAATTATTGTTTTCTTTACAAACCAACGAATTTTTCGTTCAGAACTCCTTCACTTATGAACTGATTTGGAAATATCATGAAAGGCTGAACTTCACATTTTCCAATTCATAACGTTTCATTCATTACCTGGTATATTCAATAGGTTAATCGGTTAACACGATTAATTTAAAATTAACTATTTTCGATTAATCGATTAATACTTTTTTTACCTCCACAGTACTAAATTAAAATCTTTGTATTTTTTTTTTATTAACTAAAATATATAATTATTTTTTTTTAATTTATTAATCGAGATTGCCTCGATATCTTCTTTAAAATATTTTGAAAAAAACTTTTGTTTGTTGAGGGTTATTCATACTTTTGTAATTTTTGAAATTTTCATTGGTTTTTTAAAAGTTTTTGTATAAGATAAGAAGTTTGAAACCTTTCAAAAATATGGTTTAAGGTCTACTGATGATTTGGCATTAGCACCAATGAAATGCTTGTATATAGACTACCTAAAAAACCCTAAAGACCCCGTTACCCGAGCGTTGCTGTACCACTTATAGAACATTTAAAAACGTACGTTTGTTTTATATTGTTTGTTTTATTGCCAGGAAAAAGGAACAGCTGTTTACAACACAGTGATGGGTATTAAAAATTTTCAATTGGTGACTTGTGCAGAAAAAGTACGTAAGATATTTAAATGATATCAGAACTTTATTTTGTGTATGTATGTATATAAAAAATTATTTATTATTTCACATTTATATTATGTATAAAATTATTGTATAAAATATAATATGAGCATACAAAAAAAATTGATACCATTTAAATTATTTTATATGTATATACGTACATATTACATTTATTTAATATATGTATTTGTTTTTTATACACATCTAAATATGTATATCGTCTTATCAAGTGCAAAAGGGCCTATCTACATTATAACAAAATTTTCACTAGAGATAAAAAACTTAATAAAAAGCAAACTATTGTCATAACAAATATTATCCTTTTCAGCATAGTGTTATTAATTCCGATTTTATTAATGATACTAAATAGAAAAAATAGTTTTTAAGATCAGAATAGTTTGCTTTTTATTAAGCTTTTTGTCTCTCCTGAAAAATTAAAAAAAAAATGACGATATGTGTGTACATATATATGCAAATATACATTATTTTAAGTTGTTTTGTCAAAAGTACACAAATATTATTATCAAAAAGTACCAAAAAATAAGAGCGGAAATACCCCCTTAACTTGCACCAAAGAAACAGCCCATCACTGTCTTACAAATGTCACGTAACAACGTTAGCAATTTCTATTTTATACAGATTGGTACGTTGCAACTACGGTACATTTAAATTCGGTAAGCTTTTGTATTGCTTTCCCCATAACATAGACGAACATATGTTATCGCAACAAACACAATGGCTTTATCTGATACCAAACGTTATTCTTAATCTCTTTTCAAGCCAAGATAAAGGTTTGACATTAAAGTTTGAAATGAAATTGACGTTCAGTTGAGAGTAAAATGCCGACCGTAATGTTAAACTACGTTGATCTTCTTCAAGACTGTGCGAATATTTAAAAATGTGTATTTTCCTAAATTGTAGTGTTTCTCAAACTAAAAATACATTTCAGTGTAAAAGTTTGTTGTTTGTGCGTTAATAAGTTTATAATATTTCAAAACGGTGTTCATGCGTAAAGCAACTAGTTTTGGTCCTCATTTTTGTGATACTGACTGATTGTCAATATTTGGGACAGAAAAAACCTATAAGTGTTAAAGTAACATATCAATCAAAATTAATAGAACAGTTGTTGTTTTAGGTCGTCCTTAGAGTATCGTAACTAATTAATCCAAATATTTATGATTTAAAAGTATGAAAAATTTAACTATTATGGAATAATTAAATTTCAATTATATATTAAGAACTAAAACCGTCTCTCAAGTTAAGAAAAATCTAAACTTTTATGCAAAATCCTATGTACGAAAATTTAAAAAATGAGATTTCAACTCGAATAAATTTTATTGCATACTTTTAAATATTTAAAATGTTATAAGTGATAATTTATCGGTTCGAGATCACACATTAAACTAACTTTAATATTTGTATTTACTTTTTGAATAAAATTGCTAACATACACAGTACAACACATGATTTTGGGGCTCAATTATGAGAATTGCACGTGAAAGTAGCCCCATTAATAATTTAATGGTCATACGAATTTTTCTTGTTCAATTTGAATTTTTATAACTTTTTCACAGGGACTGAAACCATGAAAAAAATGGGCTCAGGTTCGGGTTGGGGTTAATCGAAACATGATCCAATAATACATACAGGTTTGTTTAATAGTCCAGATAATTTTTTGGAGCGTTGTGTTTTTTAATAACCGAAAATTGTGAAATTATGAGAAATTAAATTGATGGAAAATTAAATTTTTCTTCGGTACAAAAAAAAAACATTTCTTCTTTGACCCATTTTACTCCTCCGGTTCTTTAAGTACTCTTAAACTAATTTGACTTCTACGTGTCGAACAATCGCTTTCCAGTATATCTCAACATATGCATACAACATAGTGAAAGTATTTTAAAAGAGTACAACGTTTTAAAGTAAGAAAATGTGGTTTTTAAAGTGCTTCTTTTACATAATTTTTCGTAAAACATGAACATTCTTTAAAGTAAGATTTCTTGTTAAAACGAAAAGAAAGTCGGAACAATGAAGCTAGAATACGTGTTCAGAGACAGAAGAGACCACGTAATCTAAGACGGATAACGTTAACAACGCTGCAGGTCCTTCGAAGAAACGTAATCACCCTTATTCCAGTTGGCGACATCGACGTCACGTAAAATTGGAGCTTGTCTACTCGCTCTCGAAAACAATTTTGACTATTGGCAGTCTATTTTTGTTCTCTAAGGTCCACAAAATAACATGACCACCTGTCAATAGTAGTCATTGGCATTGTGTTGACGTGACGTCGATGTCGCCTATTGGAATAAGGGTCAATATTTTGCGATACTATTAAAGAGACTGGGAACTGAAGTAGAAATAGCCCAAGCAAGACATGGAGTCATACTGCTTTCACCTTGGCAGCATACGACAGCCAAGTTTATTAAACTTAACTAAACTTGTTTAGTATACTTTCATGAAGACATGCATAGAAGAATATATAATGCAACTGCATACATATGTTATGAAATATGATAAAAATGGATTCTGTAATAAGCTTTTTGTTTTGTTTCAATTGTTTTTTTATTTTGTTATGCTTTTTATTGATAAGAAAAAGTTAAAAAAAATATGTGCGACTTTTATTTGCTCAAACGAAAAATCCCAACGGTAACCCCGGAGAAGAGGCAAATGCGGTGAGACGATTAACTAATGAAATGCTCTGAAATTTCAGTCATAACATTTTTCTAGCTCTCCTATTTATTTGCAATTAAAAAGCAAATTTTAAGTAAGGAGAAGGGAGGCTTGCAGTTCGTATATTTTTTAAATCCAGTTATGTTTCGTTTCTGTTTAGTAGCAAGACTTTTATTTTAAACTAAGAGCAAAATCTCAATTAATTACACTATATTACAAAATATAAATGTTTGTTTATTATTCTTCATGTTTTTTATACAATAATATTACAAAATTGGGCAGTTTTAGTTTAAAAAAAATTTACAGATCAGGCGTGATTGTACTTATTATGAAAAAAATTTATTATTTTTCTATATAAATATACTACATGAAGAAGTTTAGCAGCAGCGGTTTGCTTTGATGTTAAACAAATTTCGATATTGGACGACAACGATATTGAGATTGATGTTTTTGTGTCAAGTGATATTGTTGATCTTGCAACTGTTGGTTGCTTTGATGGCCGTTAGTTATCAGATTGCTGTGACTATTTTTTGAAATTTTGCTACGAACAGAATATGAGTTTGAATTTCTGAAATGGTCGCTGCTGCTGCTTCCGTTGCCACTATTACCAGAAATATCTAAATCTGATTTGTGATAATCATTGTATTGCCCTTTGGTCAGCAATTGAAAATAAATGTTTTTAATAGGCGTATTGCTGGATGTGGCCAGTTTCTTAGGTGTATTTTTGATATTAACATTTTTAGCACTCGTTATTTCTTGATTTGTGCGCTGCTGTTGCTGTTTTTGTTGACTGTTTTTAAAAGTTTCATGGCAAAAGTTTTTCACTTCCTTTTTATAAAGTTCAATTTCTTCTTCCAGCTTTTTTAAGCGTCTCTCATAGCAAATTCGTTCTTTAGCTTTGCAAGATTCACCGCTGGCCGTATTATTCAAAGGTATGACTTCAGATTTAGTATGGCGTATGAAATTCTTCATTCTAGATGTTGGTGTATTTTGGGTAACATATTCCATTTTGCTAACGCTTTCATTTTCCATTTTATTTAAAGCTATTGCACTTCTATGCAATCTTTTCGTAGGATTATTTCTTTTAAGCACTTCCTTGTTGGCAGATTGCTTAGAAAAATTCATCTCGTTTGTGGAAAGTCTTCTAACATTTGTTTCGCTGACACCCAGGCTGCTATCACCTGTGACATGTCTTTGTAAATGAGAATGATGATGTCCACGTGATTTGCAGTGCTGCAACTCAGGTTCCTCTTTAGCATTGTTTCTTGGTTCATTATTTATCCCATCTCCCATTGTATTAGTTAAACTTTTAGTGTTTTTACTTTTAACAAAAGGAATTGTTTTCGTGAAAGCTCTATGAACGATGTTACCGAGATTTGCATTATTCTGTAGAGAATTATCTTCCATAGTATTGGAAGTGGGCTGCTTTACTTTCGAGTTCTTTTTGTGTTCAGCCCTCTCATGTAAATTCTGTAGTGACTTGTGCTCTCTGTGGGAGACAATTTAAATATTTTTTTGGCATTGAATATTGTATTGTAGTTTTTGCATTACCTGGTTTTCATAATATTTAGTGAATTTGAATTTTTGTTGTTATCTAATGACTTGTTTGTATCGCCATGTGTCTGTACAAATTCATATAATTTCGATCTGTACTCGGGCACTGTTAAGCGTATATCATCACAAAATGGTGGCAGTATATCAATATTCAGTTCCAATTCCGGCAGAGAGTTGCGAAATCTATTAGAAAAGTATTTGTGATGTGAATATTAATGTGTATGTTTTATTATAACTGTTTTTACTTTTCCACATATGAATGATGTAAAGCTTGATGGGCCGTTAAACGCCTCATAGGATCTAATACTATCAATGATTTTACCAAATCTAATGCATCGCCAGCTGCACCGTACAACAATTCAGTTAAAGTTGTTTTTCTAGCAGACAAATACAAAAATGTCTATATAAACTGTATTGAGATCACAAGAAATTTTAAAAACTTACTTGTCTTTCAAAACTTGCTTGTTCAATAAAACGGAACCGAAACCCGCACCAACTGAACGTATGTCATGTTCGGTTATATCCGGAAGGGTGTAAACTATTTTTTCAATCTAACAAATAGAAAACTTTGAAAGTTAAATAATTAAATTTATGTATTTTGTGATTAATACCTGATTTATAGTACTACTTCCTTGAAATATCGGCTTGCCTCTTATCATTTCAGCTAGTATACAACCTAAACTCCACATATCGATGCCCTTGGTGTATCTGTTGTTGGATAAGAAAAAAAAACTTTAATATTGAAATATAGTGTTTTTTCTAATATCAAAATGTAGGTAGCACAGTCGAATGGGCCGATAAAATAAATGAATGAACAAAATGATATATTTTAGTATTTTAAATTTACACGCTTAATTAACATATTCTTAACCTTTTACTAGCTACTAATATTTCGGGTGCTCGATACCATCTTGTGGCCACATAATCGGTTAACAAAAGTTCTGACGGCTTATCGCTGGCCATATCGTTGTTGTTGCCACTTAAAGCATGATTTGCCACTGAACGAGCCAATCCAAAATCAGCTAATTTACATCTTAAACGAAAAACAAGGAAAGAGAAATTAATTCACAATACTCGTAATTTATAATAAAAACTTTTGAAAATTACCTGCATTTGCTATCTATTAGGACATTGCTGGGCTTTAAATCTCTGTGTATTACATTTCCTGAGTGTATATATTTAATGGCATTAATCAGTTGATACATGACGTAGCGTTTGTGTATATCTTTTAATATGGTGCCTTTTTTGATAATATTATGCAGATCACTTTCCATATATTCAAATATTAGATAAATGTCCAAGTTATTTGAAGCTCTGAATATGAAAAGAAAGAACATTTTATTATTGCGTACTATATTTTTGAAAATTGTTTGTTTTTATCAATCAATCATCCTTTATTAATAGCATTTTTTTAAATATAAATGATATATAAATTTGAGATCTTATCGAGTAGATACTAAAGCAAGTTAAATTAAGTTCAGTTTATTTGAGACTTCAACAACAAACATTACAAAGGAAGTAATTAAAAATAGTATTATAAAGAAAACTTAAATCTATAGATAAAGTGGTATTAATGTTAGACAGTAACAATCTTATAAATTTGTGTTGATATATATAATAAAAATTGTTGTAAATTAAGTGCTTGCTCCCGGCACAATACAGATCAGTTATATAAAAAAGAATGGACTTAAAATCTAGACTTAGAACTAAAAGAAACTGAAAAAGGTATATAAAATAATAAAAAAAAAAAATAAATAAATAAATAAAAAAATTAACCCCTGTGGGCACCCGGAATTTAGGCAATAAACTATTCACACAAGCAATTTCCTTTTCAACATAACCCAAGGGAGAGCAATAGCTAGTGTTCAGTCAATTAAAACTCGCTTGATTATCAATGATGTTCTGAATTAAAACATTGTCCAATGTGTGCAAAGAATTAATGAATCTTTTCATTAAATCAAATGCATAATATACCAAAGGTTTTACCTTTGCCAAATCATATACATATATATTCATTTGAAAATTTTTTATTACTGCGTTTAAAATGTTTGTTAATGCATAGTCTAAGGGGTTTTCTCTCAAAAATTTCAAATTCTTTCATAATATTAAAGCAAATAACATTATGGTACCAAACGAATTTATTTACAAGAACAGTAGTTTTCCGATTTAACGAAGATTCGATTTAATGAACACTCAAATTTTTATTCTATTAAATAAGTACCTTATATTACGAATAAAAATTTTACTTTGTACTCGTTTTAACGAACAAATGTAAAACAAAACGAAAATTATGAAAAGCTTTAATACTTTTGATGGAGCTTCAAGAAGATTCCATTAAAAAAAGATAGATATCCCTGCTAAAACAACAGACTGTGTGTGCTCTAACGATTTTTCAAATAAATTATTTTTGTACAACAGTGTTTTTATGAATTTTTCCTTTCCTTGTACATATTTTTAAATAAATATTTATATTAAATTACTATAATTTTATTAAAATATTAAAAAAAACTACATTTTTATAGTTATGAGTAAAATAGACGACGCTTTTAATTTTTAATTTACTACTGGATATAACGAACAGGTCTGACAACAATTAGGTTCGTTAAATCGGAAAACTACTGTATATATATTTGGGGTATTAACACAGTGTCCTATCATGTCATATTGTCATAATGTCTTATTTTATGACGTCTTAAAAAAATTATTGTTGTGCTTCAAACAAAAAAGTCCTAAAATAATAAGACTATTTATGCTGTGTTTTTGTGTTGTCATAACTAAACAGTAGTGTAGTTATTGCACAAACTAGTTATTATTTTCGTTTTTTCACTGTTTTCGGCATTCTAAAATAAAATTTTTATGATTGTAACGATTGTCCGTTTCATTATTGTTTTTGTTTATCAGCTGACTCAAATTTAAAATAGCACTCTAAATTATGAGGGGTTGTTCATGTTATTATTTTAAGACATATGACTTTATGACGACCGTGTGAATACCCCAATTATTTAATGGGAAATAAGGAAAAACCTTTATATAAAGAAAATTGGTTAGGTCAAATATAGGTAGAAAATATATACGGTTTTTAGGGGCTATTATTGAATAGTCCTTCACAATCTAATTATTTTCAATTTGGTTAAGAGGCGTTAAAATCGGCAAACATTGTCTTACGTAATATGTAAACAGACCCAAACTGCTTAAGCATTTTTGGCTTATATGCACACATTTGATCATAAATCTATATATAAATAGGCATAGACAAATTTTTAGATCTCTTTTTCTCCTTTGTTTGCCAACCGATTTTCTTCATTCTTTTACCAAATAGTAAACATTGTTGAGCTTTAGTGACCCGACTATATATTATATAAATCGGTTCAGTATGAAATGGGTAAAAGGCTCCTAAAGTTGACACCACTACAAATGCATTCACTTAAGTAAGTATTGATTCAAGTAAAAACATAAGCAAAGCAATGAATGAATGCGTGTACGTGAATATTTTCAGCTTTTGTACAGGTGTCAAATTTATAACCCTTTTATTGCTTTAATACTGAATCGATTTAAATAATATATAGTCGGGTCACTAAAGCTCGACAACGTTTACTATTTCGTAAGAGAATGAAGAAAATCGGCTGGCAAACAAAGGAGAAAAAGGAACCTAAAAATTTGTCTTTGCCTATTTATATATAGATTTATTATTGTTAAAACCCTTCTCTATCACAGATTCACAAATAAATTTCTATATATGTATGTACATACATATGTATGTACATACGAACAGACCGATAGCGACAGATTTCTTTACAAAAGAAATACATAAATAAATCAAAATTTCAAAACAAAATTGTGGTTAGAAATGCTTAAACCAGGCGGCAAATTACGGCATTCGATATCGAACGAAATTCCGTACAAAATTTTTCGAATTTTTATATTTTCTATGAAAATCGAATTTTCTTGGTAAAATTTTCCATAATTAAAATTTTGATTTTCAAAAGTATTAACTGTCTGACGACCCACGATGTCGAACGATATCGTTCTTTTGTGAAATTACATTTAAAACAAAAACAAAATTTTTAGAAAAACTTACTTGTAAATATTATGCAATTTGACAATATTTTGATGATTTCGAAAAGCTTTCAGAAAAATAATCTCACGAAATGTACGCTGAGCATCTGTTTCATCACGAAAAGCATCAAATATCTTCTTTACTGCAACTGTTTCATTTGTGCGTTTATCCAAAGCTTTCCACACAATACCATAAGCACCTTTCCCCAAACGCTAAGCAAATTTACAGGAAAGACGGCAGAAAATAATAATTTTAATAAATTGAAAAAAAAAACAAATAATTTTAACTGATTAACCTTTTTAATATCAAATATTTTCGATATACCCTCGTCGATTTCGGACATCTTATGTTTATCTTGATTTTTTGTTGTCATGGTGTATCCTTTTTTTTTGTTGTGCGTGCGTGTAATTATCAGTAAATTAATTTCATCTACATGAGCTAAGTAACCAAAAGTAAACGTGTTTTTTGCGGCGTTTTATGTTTTTTATTAATATGACAACTTGATATAAATTTAAAACACTGTTCTTATGATTCGTGCAATTCGAGTACAATGTGGAGGTGTAATAAATTGTTAAATCGATGAAAAAGATAAAGAAACACTTTACTTATTTTCAACCTAGTTGGCAGTATTAGCTATCACAAAATAGATACACATATGTATATATATCTATATATTTATGTATGTATGTATATACATACTCATTTCCCAATAAGTAAGTAAGTTTATGCTCTGGCGAATTAAATACTTAAATTGTTGATCGAATGTTTAAAACGAAATTATTTACGAACTAAACATGCATCTTTAGTTTAGCCAGTTTAAGAAACTCATCCTTTATTAATAAAAAATGTTGTTCAATTGAAACAAAATCTTTTATTAGATTATGTTGTTCCCATGAGAAATATATAGTAGGTAGAAGATTTTTGGTCTTGAGCAAAGATTTTGCATTTTGTAAAAAATATACATAATTATATGTAATAATATTGAATCTACATGTTTTGCACTCTTTAAAATATCTGACTGACATCTAACAAACATCAATAATATCCACACATAAACTGTTTTATGCTTTATTTTCCATTGCATGAATAAATGAGAGTTACATGCACAAATTAGAAAATATGCATAAGATATATTTAGTTCGTTATTAAAAAACAAGAAATGATCGTCAATGTACACATGGATATAAAACTATTATTACAGTATTTCTTAAGCGCCGCCTTAAATCACGCAACCCGAAATAATAGCATTGTGTTTAATTACTTATTTATTTTAACAGCGAAATTTCTTATATTTTTGTTTTATTTTGTATTTAAATGTTTCAAATCACTTTTTAAAAAATATATACATGAGGTAGTTGACGTACAACTTTATTTTGTATACAATTTTAACATTGATTGCTTGTTTTTTTTTTTAATTTTACTTTATTATTTCATTTCACACATTTTTGTTTAATTTGTTGGCAACACAATCACACACAACTAATAAAGTAACCACCATTTCAGTTTGTTTTGGTTTCCCTGAGGATAGTTTTCTTTAGCGGTATTGTGTTGGATACACATTTATGTATCCACTATAAAATCTATACTAGTGGTGACCTAGCAACAGATTATTTAAAATGCTAAGTCGGCACTGGAAGTGTAGAAAAAAGTATTATTTATTAAATTATACAATACATTTACAATGTTCTAGTTTAAATTGCCGATCATAATAACGAAGACCTTAACATGTTGTAGTGAAAGAAACCTAGAGTGTGGGGGAAGTAGAACCCACATTATTCAGATATATGTACATATGTATGTATATACACTGCCACAGAACCTACCGTGGTATTTTGTGATGTAAAGTAAGACGAAGCATAATATAAAACTAAAAATGTACATTTAAATATAACGGACACTATTGACCCATGATGTGATGCTGCCAGATTTTTCCTATTTAACAAGAACTGGGTGAGTCACGTAATTTAACACGGGTACAAATTAAATGAAAATCTAAAATAATCGTAGTCCATAAGAAAACTTTTGTAGCAGAAACTTTGATTTTCTAATGAGAAATGTCAAAGAAAATATAAAAAAATGTGGTGTTTGATGTTTAAAATAAACAATGGTATTATGAGTATTTCAACAACATCAAAGAAATTTCTCGAATTGACATATAACCAAGTTAGTAGCTGGTGCTAACTTGTTGAACTGGGTGGTACTGTCAGCATAGATGAATCTTTTACAAAAAGTCAAACATCATATAAAACAGAATACGTATAATTGCTTGGCGGTTTGAAATCAGCCATGTTACTATGAATATTTAATTATTGATACATATTCTATAAAGTAAATTTGCAGAATATGGCTACACAAAAATGGTGCCGGTAACTAGACCATATGACTATGATGTTATTAACAGTAATTTAAAAATGTTTTTGATTGTCAACGAAATTCCACAAAAGAACCGCAAGACCATACGGTTATCCGTGGTAAATCAGTCAACCAGTGCGAGCGAGACGAAAAACTCACGAAGGCCAAACAACACACGCAAGCCTGACCACATTTAAGAAATAATTACGATGACGCGAGAGCTGTTCTTCAACCCAGAGCCACAAACTATTAATAGACATGTAAAAAATTATATTTGCAAATGGTCCAAATCAGCTAAATCGCTGGTCGGTGAAGAAAGGGACAACTATAAAGCACAAAATGCTACGAATAAAGCGATGTAAAAAACAAAAATAAAAAATTGCACACAAAAAATGCTTATATATTCAAGAAAGTTGAGATTTTTTTAATTTGTACTAAACCTAGAAGTTATTGATAAATGTATAGTTCGGTAATGTGTGTCTTTTATCTTATTTAATAAAAAATAATATCAAAGAGAATGCAAATAACTTATTCATTTCTTTTTAGTTAATTGTGCGTATAGAGTGAGTCGTAAATAGCGCATATACATATAGTTCTCCCGTTCTGTCACCTCTGTATGCTTTGTGCCAGAGCTGCTTGACGACTGTTGCTATGAATATATTATCAACAAATATTGAATTGTACACAGTTGAAATCTAGTCATGTTAATCAGCTGTGCTATTGCTAATATCTTGTAGATCTGCCTTGGGTATAGTCATAAGCTCGTCTGATCTACTTTTTTTGTAATTCATTTAATTGTAGGTTCTCACTTCAATAGATGGTTGCGTTATCATATAACTTTTAGCGTTGCGGTGTCACGCGGGGCTTCTGTGGGTTTACATTAAATACATGTTTTCAGCTTGGAATTGAATACCCCTTTGAATAAAGAGGATCATAATCACACTTTCGATTATAACTGCACGAGATTAAGGATAATGATTACTGTACAAAGTGATTGTATAAAAAGCTCACCTCAGAATCGCCTTGTAGTGTATCACTGTCCCAAGTCTGCCAGCTGTAGGATTACCGCCATCTGGTTGTCAGTTGTAACTTCTATGTGCTAGTTTTAGACGACATGTTTCTTACATCTGACTTGTAAAATGTCCCCACTACTGTGTGAATCCTTAAAAACATTGCTTGTTGAAATCACGATATTTCAATTAGAGCGTGTTCTACTTTGATAGAACAAATCAAGGTGCATTTACTCTAAATGGTGGAAGAACTAAATTTGCCTGGGTCGGTTCGGCAGTGTACGCTGAATGTCAATTCATGTACAACAAGTATTTATTTGTACAAAGATATATATGATAAAACATTAAATTATAAATCGCGCGTATATAGTAGCAATTTTAACAGCCATCCAAACTTACACAAATGCGTCAAAAAAGATCCAAGAAAACATGCCGTGTAAACACGCCACTAACATCACATAATATATTGAAACCAGTTAATTTTTTTTACGATTCGCTAACATTGTACCCACGGTATCGCCGCACACTTTTGCTAGTATTTAAATTATACAAAATTTTATTATTTAAATACAAATTAAAAATAGTGAGTTGTTAAAATGCAAGCCGATATAATAGATAAAAATGGAATAAAAAGAAATAATCAATTAGAAGTGCGTTAAGAATTGCTTTAGAAAAATAAGTGTGTGTATGTCATCCGCATAATAAAATTGATATCACAAAAAGTTTTAATTAAGATGTGGGAAAAATTAGAAAAATGTGTAATAAAAATAAAAAAAGTATGCAAATGGTGAAAAAAACAAAAATTTTATAAGTTTATGAATACATACTAAAATTACAAACATACTAAACTAAGAATGAAAGTGTTTTTTTTGTGTTTGAAGGAAAATGAATGCGTGTATACTTTTTGGTGTATATGAAGTTTAAAATGATTGGATTTTCCTTGCATTCGTTTTGTTGTTTTTTTTTAAATAAAAACACTACATTGCACAAAATTAAAATAAATGCTTTTTACTACATATCTAGCATTTTTTTGAGAATTTATATTGTACTAATAATAAGACAATTGAAGAGGTTAATCAAAAATATGTTCCTTATTTACATTAGTTTATTCCGAATTTCCAGTTGGAAGAATAATAAAATTAAAACCCGATTTTTATACCTACAACATATGTACTTGCTTACACGACATGCTTAAGTTAAACTGATTAGATGATACCTTTAATTTAATTAATTTCCTTCGCTGATATTTTGTTGTAGTGAGCTACCGTGATTAATAATTAATACCACTCACGAGCGAACGGCCTCAGTCATTTGTTAATAAAATTTATCGAAGACGAATTAGATTAATTAATTCGCTTTCGACGCTCTTAATTAAAACAATTTCTTTTTTTTGCCTGTTTCAAGTTTGAATTATTTTATCTGCATTGAAATAATTCCGAAGTTCCCATTGAGAAAATAATGAAAATAAATCCCAATTTCTATATCTACTCCTACATGCACAAGGAAAACTCTTTAGATCAAAACAAAGTTACTTCTGTAAATATAATAAGAAAGATACAATAAACCAAGTGAATGTGAATTGTACGATGCATATTACACTTTGTATTGTGTATTGGGATTATTAAATGCAGTAAATTTCTACAGAAAATTTCCGTGGTAAACTTTTATTATCACCGTTTAACAATTTTTATGCCCGTTAGGAACATAGTTTATATTATTATGCCACTATTAATGCACTATCTTCTAGTTTATCTTGACAATAATAAATACATATAATTCAGAAAAATCGTATGGTTGTAAAAAACAAATTGAAGAACAACATCGCACTTATCTCAACATTGAAACCGCATCTGACTTGAAAATCGTGAGTGTCAGAACATGAGCGAATGTTTTATGTAAATTTAAAAAAATGCAGCTTCTCAATAATCGAAATACGTGTATAATACAGATAAAGTTGCCGAGTCAAATATTTTGGTAGGCATATTGTATTTTTAACAGGAAACGCTTTACTGCATTTAGTTTAATTTCACTGACTGTAAACATTTGAATTACAACAATAACAAAGTAGTAGGTGCTACTTAAACTTACTACAGCTACATACTTAAATATATGTATAAATAAATACATACATGCATATGTATGCAGTATATAATATATATGTTCATATATATATATATCCATGCACAGAAGAAAATTACTTTGCACTTTTAAAGTTCTCACACATCGTCGTTGTCGAAACGTCGTCATCGTAACTATCATCACCATTAAATAATTCGGATATTTTACAAGGAAAAACAAAAATCCTTCTAAAAATGAGCAACAAAAATTGTAAAATAAATAATTGATTATTTATCTCCATGACAATGAGATTATGGTGGAAAATCGAATTTAAAACTTGTTTGTTGTTTCAAGTGTCTAAAGAGTGCGATTTGAATAACGGATTTTTTGTTTGGTAGAAGTAAAATTTGACAGAAGGAAAATAAATAAATACATTCATCCATGGACAGTACATTTACTCCACTGTCAATAATTTGAAAGCCTAGGGGGCGAAGACAAAGTTCAAATGACCGAAAATGCAAAATAGTATAATTTTAGAACAACTCAAGAACACCAACACTTAAAAATTAAAAAAAAACAAATCTAAAAACTGGTATATTTTTCTTCGGTAGTCTATTTTGGTTCCGGATTTCAAAACTATTATTTTTAATAGGTGTTAACTCCTCCAATGTACAATAAATGAAAAAATTAGAGTGTGGGAGCCACAAAACAGATATATGTACATATGTACACGATAATAACACCTACCCGTTGGCTTCGTTGAAACTAGTTATAGAGAGTAGAAGGCACAATTTCAAATTATACACTTTTAGTGAGTAAGATGCCATTACTGAGCCTTCAAGTTATCGAGGGAGTCAAATCACTTTAATTTTTTTAAATTTATTAAATATTTTGTAAGATGTTGAGAGTAAAAACTAAGTATACACTCCATACATGGTTAAAAATTCCCTAAATTATGAATGTATGTAAGATAGATTTGTAAATAGACTTAATGTAATTGTAGGAATTTACTAGGAAAAAATAGAAAAGAAGTAGCAATACTTGACTAATGGCCATTATTACAACATGCTGTTAGCTAAAGGTAGGATTTTGTCGGACCTATAAATGGCTTTGCATTATAAAACCTTCATTTATTGTTTTTTAATCTATTAAATATTATTAATAATAATAACAATAAGAAATATAAGTTGTGATAATGCAAACAAATATATCGGCAGACAAAATCCTGCCTTTAACGATTTTGTCGGACCGATAAATGGCTTTGCATTACACAGTGTGAAAAAAAACCTGGGATGTGATATTATTTTTCTAGTAGCTGCTGTCGAGTAGATCAGGATTCTGTATTTGAAATTTCCGGGACACCCCCAAAATCCGGATATACGGTTAAAAAACCGGGTTTTCGTACCTCTATGCACTTATAGGTCTGTATCTTAGTTGAATATTAACCGATTTACTACTACTACTACTACTAGAAAAATAATATCACATCCCAGGTTTTTCTTTTGTCACACTGTGTTAATGGATTAATAAAATTTGTATAAAATGTTTAAAAGTTTATTTTCATGAAAAGTTAAATAACTCAGTCAATAACTTATCTATTTTTAAACCCAAATATGCGTTGTAATCGTAAATAAACGTACTTTTTGAATAAATTCAACAGTATTATAGTTTCTTAATAAAATAATGGTGCCTATTCCAAAAAACGCGCCGATGACGTGAAATTTAACATAGAAAACACTAACAAATAGTGAAGGCTTGCCATTGTTTGCTGTTATTTCTCATACAAAATGTACCGTTTATTGAAGAGAAACTAACGCGTCTCAGTACTCGCGTTGGTTTTATTTGTAAAATTTACAGAAAACAAGAACAAATCTTCACTTTTTGTTGGTATTTTTCATGTAAAGTTTCACTTTTCGACGCGTTTTTTGGAATAACCATGAATATATAAAAACGTCACCAAAGTTGAAAAATTTTTGAAAAATCTACAAAATTTGTGTTTGCTCGACAATAACACCCAAATTTCTCAAATTTTCTTAGATAAATTATATGTCATTCGAAAGATCATAAGAAATTTAAAATCAGATCATTATCAACAAAATTACAGGCTTATAAGTGCGCAAAGGTACAAAAACCGGTTTTTAACCGTAAATCCGGATTTTGGAGGTGTCCGGCATATTTCACTATTGGAATCTAGTTTTACTCGACAAGCCCTACAAGAAAAATAATATCCGGTCCCAGGTTTTTTACTTCATTCAATTTTGTAACACTGTGTTATAAAACCCTCATTTCTTATTTTTTAATCCATTAAATATGTATAATAATAATAACAATAAGAATTATAAGTTGTGATAATGCAAACAAATATATCGGCAGACAAAATCCTGCCTTTAACAAACGGCAAGTTGTAATAATGGCCCTAAAAAATTTACATATGTACATGTTTTATTATTTTTTTTATTCATTTATTTGTAATACTACATATAGCCTTAGGCCAATTTAATTCGAATCACATGTGATTATCATTCTATGAGTACTTAATACTTAACAATATACTTCCTAACATCCCGATGACTCCCTCATCAACGTTAAAGAAAAATAATATACACGAAAATAATATGAAACGTCAAATTGACCCCAGTCCATTAGTAACTAACTGATGCCAGTGTTGTAGAAACTCTCAAGTTTCCTTTTAAAACTTTAAACAGCCAAAGAAAATACGCGTAACTCTCTTCGCAAATATTCCATAATCTAGCACCTTGCACTACCAAAGATCTTTCATATGTGGAATTATTAATCCGTGAGATTACCATTTGAGGATTTCTTACGGTTCTTGTAAAATATATATATCATTTTCACAATACGTTTAGGATTTTGATATTTAATAATATTAAAGATGTAGATTAAAAGGAGAAATTTAAGATAGTAGTCAAAAAAATGCAAAAAAAATTCTCACACGATGCGAAACATGTTCCCTAGGTCTCAGCCTATATACAAATCTGACAATTCTGTGTATCACACCCCTAATTCTGTTCCTACTACCAATATTACATCCTGAGTAAACATAAGTGCAATAGCTAACCTGGGACATTAATAGTGCATGAGCAATAGTACGAATAACCTGCAAGGGAAGTAATAGATTTAAGTGGTATAATCTACAAGTGTATTTTTTAATGCAAAATTAATTTTAAGGTCTGCTTGTGAGAAAATTGATTTTTTACTTTACTTTCACTTCTTTTTGCAAAATTCAAAATATAAACGATTCAATTAATGGAATATAATTTTAAAAAATTTTTATTTTTATAGCTTCATAATATCGTTATATCGTTGCGTGGTATGCAAACGTAATCGCATACGCCTTCATTTGATTAGTAAACCAAAAATATGCAAAAATTAGGATCTGTATGTTCCGTATGTAGATATATGTACATATTTACATATCGCTCATTTACTACAACAACGTCATAACTAAAAAAACACGTATTTCAGAAAACGAGCGTCAATGGAAAATTGAAAAAAGTATTATCCCCTCAAAAGGTGAGTAAACAAGATATTTGTATGAATTTTATTTTAATTCTACATTCTTATCTCAAAAATCACATTTTTTGAGTTATGACTCTTGCAGTAAATGAGCGATATGTATTTTTTACGAAATTTGGGTATTGATTTTTATAGCACTTTTGAAAAAATTTTGAAGATGTGTTAAAAATTGCTAAAACAATATATAGGAATTAAAACAAAACCCTGTGTATATATGAACTGTGTATGCCAAAATCTGGAAGAATCGTTAGAATTCGCTAAAAATTGCTAAAACTATAAGTAAATAATAAAAAATATCTTTAACACAAAAAATAACAAAACTCAAAAAAAAGTTAACAGATACAAAATACCTGAAAACTTCGAAAAAGATTTTCCTGGAAATTGTAAATCTTGAATAAAATAACCACTTTTCAATTTGAAGCAGTCGGTAAATGTGTCTTTAAATAAGTCTTTATCTTATCATCAAAGTTTTTTGACAACTCGTCCATCAATAAATATTGAATATAAAACTTATTTATGTGAAACTGTAGTATTCGATTGTAGTTTTTATTGTTCCTCAATTGTTGTTTCTGTGGCTGCTATGCATTTTTATATACACATGAATGTATGTATGTACACAACATATACCACGCTTAATGACTTCACCTCTACCTAAAAAAAAGGCAAAATAAAAACCAAACATGGACTGTCGACATTGATAACTTTTACCATGCCATGCCATGCCACCTACATTCTTATTTTATGTATGTACTAGGGTGAACGAGATTATTCGACATTTACCAGAAACCGGTTTTTTAAATAGTTCGAATATTTGAAATTAAAAAAAAAACTACAGTTTTCGAAATTATGAAAAACTCGCGCTAACCGGTTTTATTTTTCATACAAATTCAAATATTATGAAAGTTAAAGTATCTGAGACTTGCGTAAAAAATAAATTAAAATTTTTTTTAACTCTGTTCTTATTTTCCATAATTACACTGAATCGTGTTTTAGAAAAATATTTTTATTGAGGTGGAGTTTTTTCATCATGAATAAAATCGACACACTTCCGTTATGTGCAAAAAAAAAATTGCCAAATCTGGCAACCACGATTGAGAGGAATGTTTCAGTAAATGTGGCTACACTCCAAAAATATACAAATCAGCAGAGAACTTCATTCAGGGTTGCCAGAAAAATACAGATTAAATGTGCTAGATTGCCAAAATCAAATTTCTAAAATGTTCTACGGTTCAAAAAAGTGCTGGTTTATGTAACATTGCTTTTTATTAATATAATTAAAAAAATCTTACATTTTTAACAAATTTTTATCATTTGTATAAGGTATTGATATTAAATTTTTTTAATTTTATTTGATATTTTAGTTATGTAAATATATTATCTTACCAAACCTCTTATCTTATACAAAAACTTTTAAAAACTCAATGAGAATTATAAAAACATTGAAACATTTCAAAATATTGTTTAAGGTCTACTGATGATTTCGCTTTAGCACCAATGAAATACATGTACATATGTATATAGACTAGCTAAAATAAACCTCAACAAGCAAAAGTTTTTTAAAATCTTTGAAAAAAGATATCGAGGCAATCTCGATTAAATAAATTTAATAATATAAAAACTTTTGATGGTATACATATGAGATCAAATTTTTGTAGTCAAAAAATTTATATATTTTAATTCAAGTTAAGAGTATTCAAAATATCAATCTTCCTCACAGACTAACTCATTTTTGTATATTTCAGATGAACCGATTTATTTTACAATATCCTCCTGATATATCTAAAGCAGGGTCATAACTTTAATGCCCAATATTTATTTATAAAAATATTCAAAGAATTTTTTATTATTTAAGGCTTTTTCAAATAGAAATCTTTTAATAACAGTTAAATTTGAGGAATTTTGTTTTGGTCTTCTTATAACTATTAAAAAAGATTTTCATTTATTTGGGTCTTTCATAACACTTATAAAAGAAATTTAGTTTTTCAGCCTTCGCATAACAATTACAGAAGATTTTTATTTTCTAGGTCTTCTCGCGACCTTTATTTTTATTGGTCATCTATGTCAACACATACTTAGTGTATGCAAGCTCTAAAAAGCCCTAATTAAATAATGGCTATGCAAAGACCGAAAAAAATTAGAAATTGGTAAGAGAAGATCAACATACATAAAAATCTTTCATAACAATTATGAAAGGACTAAAAGATTTTTAGCTTTTCCTAATTGTTATTTCAGGACCAAAATTTTTCAAGCTATTTCTTCTTTGACCAATTGAATATTAAAAAAATAACAGCAGTTATTTTGGGTCCCTGGTCTAAAGTATAGCAGCATACGATGTCTAATTTCACACTCTCTCTTATTCGTATAACCGGAAATAACAATTCTTTGTTTTATTTTTCATACATTGCAAAGATGTAAAAAAACTTCGACAAAGTTGTAGAAAGTTTGTACGTTTTTATACAGTGAGAGAATTTATTCCTAACTTGATATTATGTATGTGATTATGTATGTGATTTTGTAAAGTAATTCTGCGATCTAAAAAGTGCTAAAAATGCTAAATAATTATAAAAATATGCTAAACTAGCATTTAGCATTTTTTAAACTCTTATTGCTAACTCAGAAAAAATAATGCTAGATCTAGAACTTAAAGTGCTAAGCTGTTAATCCTGACTTTATTGTATAAGTAAACTATTATTTGATTGACAAAATTTTGAAAATTTTCGAATGTTCGCTTCTCCGCTCACAGACTGAAAATCGTTATGAAATATACTTTACATATCTACCAAATAGTACATACATACACATAAAAATTTTCACAAAAATCGGTAAAGCCGTAACATTTAATTATGGTAACAATTAAAAATAAATAACCACAATATTTTGTTAACTTGAATGTTCAGTAAGTCTTCTCAAATTGTCCTCGTGCTCTTCTATACCCACACATTTTTATCAATAATGAATGACTCAATGACTAACTCGACTTAACTTATTGTGTACATACATACATACATACATACACATGTAAATACGTATTTAGTAGGGTGATTGACTCGGTTATTCAACCGGTTTTTTAGAATGCGGTTGTCGGTTTTTTTCAAATGTTAATTTTTTGAATATCGAATACTCTGGTATAATTAAAATATCGGCTCAGTCGCATACTTTTCGAGATGTATATTTTTCCAATGAAATTAGTTTTTAATTTATTGAAACTTAGACGAGCGTTTTCTGTTGATTTTCTAAGTGTTTTTTTTTAGTGTAAAATTTCGGGGTGTTTTTTGGCTACAGCGAAATAACTTTATAAAGTGGTAGCAGGGGCGAACTAAATTGGCCTTGTGGTGTGCAGTGGATGATCGCATACCAAAAAGAGAATAAATGAACGTCACCTAAAAGTTTTGAATGCTTTAATACTGTACCCTCAGTACTGTATACATTCCTAAGAGAATTTTATTATATACTCTTCCATAAATGAAACAATCTTCCTATTCGATAACGAGGAGGATTTACCTTCAGATGCCGATCAAGAGCTAGACTTTGAAGAATTGAACAAAAGTTTGGAGGATGAATTAACAAATACAATTAAAAATATGCAAAATCCAACAAAGCAACATTAAATATCATGGAAGCATTATAAAAGACTTCTTATGTATATTTATGACCTTATTCACAAACGCCGATTTTTACCGATTTTAGATTTTGCAAAAAAATGTACGAAAATTCCAAATTTCGCATTTTTCAACATCCGATTTCTCAAATGCTATACTGATTCTGAATACAACGCTGACTGTACTGATATCTGCAATGGCTTGGCTTTCTGCCGTAATAGCCCAAGTTCTTTCTAAACGCCGATTTTTACCAATTTTCGATTTTTCAAAAAATGTTTATGAAAATTCCAAATTTCACATTTTGCAACATCGGAAATATATGTAAAATGGGGTTGTGGGGTTTCGGAAAACTTCTCATAAATAATCCTTTTATTTAAATATGTGAATTTTTAACCATTTACAGAAAACTAAATTGTGTAAATTTTTAGATTTAAAAAAAATTTTATTTGTAAAATGTCTATTTGTTACCAATTTTCTTTTTCTTTAAATTATGTGCGGAATTTTTAGTACTTCAAGTACACTTAATTCTTTTGACTTAACAGTCTCTTAGCTAAAGCAATGTTAACTTAACAGCAATGGTACGAACGGAGCGAACTGACGGAGCTAATTTCACGCACATACATATTTACATGAGCTGATAACTCTTTTTTTTTATAAAACAAATTAAAATCAAAACTTTTGTATAATGATTTTCTCACTAAAAAAGCTGCTTGTCCGGTTTTTCCTGAATTTTAAAAACCGTAACCGGTAAAATTTCAAAATGTCAAATATTCGAACTATTCGAAAACCGGTTTCTGGAAAACGTCGAATAATCGATCGCCCTACTACAATTTTATGCATCTACTAAACTGGTAGAATATCGTTGTTTAGATAGTTTGTGTCAATTAAATTTTCTTTTATATTTATTGTCTCGTCTGGACGTTGCGTGTTGAAGAGCTTTTTGTTTGTTCGTATTATATAACATGTGTTGTCTGTCGGTCTGACTGGTATGACGACCAAACACGGCTTTTATGACACCAATTTAATTAGTCTAACAGCTAGTAAACTAATATTATTCATACTTAATTCTTTCTGTTCGTTTTTAATTTTCTTTTATTTATTTGTCCAACAAATTAGTTAGTTGCAATTGTTCTCGGACATTCACGTTTTTTTTATTTAAGTTCAAAAACAATTTATTCCCCTGTTTCGCGTTTTTAAGGGTATTAAGCATTTTGTGTTTTAATTAATAAAGTGGAATAGAAGAACGGAAGTCTTTTTATTAGTCTGATAAGCTCTTCGAATTGCTTAAAATTTTTGTCTATAAAATCAGAGATGCAATTTATAAATAATAATTACACATAAGAATTTAATAAATTTAATGTTGAATCCGATGTTTTTTTTCTTTTTCATGGATTTTATTGTACATATGTGCAAATCCTGCGTAATGAACGCTTTACTCGTGCGCGTTTTCGCATTATTATATAAACATTTTTTGGTCTTTCAAAAGAGGTACCTTTAACTTATGCATGCATACATAAAATTGAAAATTTATTAAAAATTTTTAAAACTGTAATTAAGGGCCACAACTAGAAAATTTTTAAGTTTAGGTAAAAAGTTTTGAAAAAGTTGCTAAAACGAATAGGACCGTTGAAACCGTTAATACTTGTTCAATTCACAAGTTCAGTCGTATCGGATTATCGTTTAAAAAAATCCGATATTTGTTTATGTGCTTGTGAACAGACAAATTTGTTGTATTGCCATTTTGTTGTATTTTAAATGCCAATTCAATGTAGTCAATTCATTGTAAGTAAATAATTTATGTTTGTCGAGCAACAAATTTATTTTAATCAAATAAAAAAAACATGAAAAGTGAAACTGAAAAAAATTAATTAAATAATTAATTAATGCTTTATGCCACGGGAAATGATTTACTTCATGTTAAATTTTGTTTTCATTAAAATCTTCTTCTTCCACAATAGTTGACACTCAATTCAGTTGATACCATGAAATTAAACCAGATATTCTAATTTTAAGCGAAATCGTTAATAACTTTTTCGCGACAAACAATTTTGATTAAAATGGTTTGCAAATTAAATTGAAATGAATCAATTATATATTTATCATAAAGAAGAATGTATTTTCTGGATTTACTTATCACATATGTATGTATTTAAATGATTTTTACAAATTAATCTAACAAATAGAATTTTTCCATACCTGGTCCTCAATACAACTATTTATAAAACGTATAAAATTCAAACGTATAATTATAACACACTTTTGTATGAAAATTACCAACAACAAAAATGCAATATTATTATTAGACGATTACACAAAACATACGACGTTAATACGAGCTTGTGAATTGAAGAACTGTAATTAAAAGTTAAAACGTGAAATACCCAAAGAAATGTTAAACTCGGAAATATACTTCAGAATTAGTTTCAAAACGTATTAAATGAAAACTGCGAAAACTGACCTAAATAACAAAATGAGTTAAAATATAAAATTAATCTAAAGCGAAATAAAAATGTAGTTAACGTGAGGGTCACTTTTTGGACCCGATATTAAAAAAATATATACATATATTTTTTAATTCGTCTCAGGTCTATTATTGTTTTACATGCATACATACATAAATACATATAGTCTGTATGTATACTTTTTTCACAGATATTGACAGATAATATTTACATACATATTTTTACCCGCTGTTTTGGTAGCAAAATGGAAGATTTAAAAATTATTTTTCATATGTGTATCTTCCATTGAAAATGTTAAAATTTTGATTTAATACCGTATTGTTAAGCAAGTCAAAGTGAAATGCTAATAGTTAACCCATCAATTCGGCCAAATTTGCGAGTTTAAATGATAAAAAGCAATTGCCGGATGTTCAAACGCAAGAATTCGATTGTCATGAAAATTTTCTTGCCCAAATGAAGAAGCAAAAAAAAATACATATTTTATTTTATATTTGCTGTGAAAAGCCACATTTTTATTTTATGCATACGAGTATTAATAAAATATTTTTCTCATCTTGACTAATCTAAAGTGAATCTTAGTTTAGTACAGTGCACTACAATACTTGAAGCCAGATGAGTGTTAATACATTTATAAATACACCCGCAACGTCATATACTGCAGCGGCTACATGTGGTATAATGTAGAGAAAATGACATTATTAATAAAAACTACAACAATTAAAAAAATAATATGTTTGAAAATCAAAATGGGCAGATATTAGGAAAATTAAAAAAAAATCAAAATATAAACAATGCAAACAAAGCACAATTTAACGCGAAAGAAAAACGTAGTATTTACTAAATATTAAAATAAAATCTAATACATAAGTACGTACATATAATGCATACAAAATGAAAAAAATAAAACGTTAATACTAAAATATAAATGTATACCAGTTATAAAATCTCACCATAGACCGGAAGGAAAAAGAGCGAAAAGTGAAAACAAAAAAAAAAAACAATTGAAAAAAATCAGTCATTACAGCAAATTCAACTCCACCACAAAAAAGAAAAACGAAACCACAACAACTCCCAACACAAAAGTAAGACCAAAACAAACAAAAAATTGCATTTAGTTTACTTGTAATGCTGCTGATTGGTGCCCTGGCATTGGGTCTAGTCGATTCTACAAATTCCAATTTAGGTATTAATAGCTTAACGTACAGTAGCACAGTGGGCACTAGTGGTGTCGATGGTGGTGGTAGCATTGGTATTGGTGGTGATGGTGATGCCAATTCTGTGATCGAAACAGCAGCAGCCGAAAGTGTTGTTGTTGGCAATAGTGGCTCTTCCAGCGGAGGAGTTTCTTCGGCTGTTTCAATATTTTCCCAACCCACAATGAATGCAGTTACCGGACAGGTTGGTGGTGGAGGTGACAGTGTTGGTAGTATGATTGTAACAAGCTCTAATACTGGCGGTGCCTTATCCTGGGACAACAATGCCACAATACGTTCAGCCACTACGGGCGACTGGTCAATTGAACAGTGCATAATATGGCAGCGACCCCACCACTTGTATTTTCAATTAGGAAATGCCTTTTTACTGTTGGCGTTTCTGGCGCCACATCAACCGTTCGGCATTCTGTGGTTGCGTGCAATGCTTGTAATTGGAGCCATTCTACTTGCCATGTACGGCTATTTGATTGACTGTGCCCATGATGTTGTGCTGTGGTCGTCTTTATTTTTTGGCGTTAACACTATTTACCTGATGGCAGCGTTATGTCGCCTACGACCAGTGCGCTTCGAAAGAGAAATTGACGCAGTAAGTTTGTAAATATTTTATATTTTATTCTACCTTTTTATTATATAAATGATAAATTGATTATTTGCACAAGTTCAATGTGTACTTATACTTATGTACATACATACGTTCATACATTTAGCAACTGTTACAATAAAAAAAATGTTAAACGGTTTTTTATGAATATTCCCATGTTGGCTAAATTCTTCCTTTATATGATGTGTGCTTAAAATGGTCATAGTGATGTCATATTAAATTAGGAGTTCCATTCGTCATCAATTACGTCAATTTTCTGTGTACGTATGTACATATGTCTTAACATCTCTTGTATCTCAGAACCACATTTATAGTTGCTTTTAAGAGTTTAACATTTTTGAATTCGTTTGATACCTGTGATTTTAAGCATTGAGCCTAAAAGTATGCAATGATTTATACGACTGTATGGCCTATCTATTTTACATCAAACTCTTGTTCAACGAGATCATAACAAAGAACCAATGTCAAGATTATTCAGTTGCCGCTGTTTAGAAAATCAAGGCCAAATTGTGAGTGAAAATTAATATATTGTTTTCAAAATTAATTCTCACTCTCGATTTTCTTTCCGTTTTCTAAAAAACAGGCAGTAAATGTTTTACAATTCACAACAATAGTTTTGAAATGTTGTTGGTTATTTCTATGAAAAATAATTCATACAATTCTTTTCCAATGTTTTTCAAATGTTGTATGCTAAATTCCAAAAAGATAAATTAATTGAGAATATCAATATTTTTGAAATTCTTTGAAAAAAGATATCGAGGCAATCTCGATTAATAAATTAAAAAAATACTGAATTGAGAATATATGAAATTTTTAGTATAAATAATTAACTGTCTGTTTTAAGGGGGTTTAAACGTTAAATTGCTTTCTCTCCATAATTATCCAAGAATCGTATAAATGTTTATGAGATAATTATCCGAGGACTATTGTATTATCAAATTATTACGGCATGTTCTACAAAAGTAGTGAAATTGAAATATGAAATGTAAACTTTTCATTTTTGATGTTCTAGAAAAGTAGATTATATATGTATTGAATATTTAAATTCCAAAAAAAGAATGCAGAACAAAAAAATTTAAACTGAAGTGAATTCAATTGAATTCCACTTCAAAGTGGAATCTACAACATACCGGATAATCTTTGTGAGTGGTGATTTGTGGAACACTTATTTAGTCTTGCGCCGGCACCAATGAAATTTGTTGGAAAATTATTCTTCACAACTCTACCATTGTTGAATACTTGACTTTGCTAAACAAACTGCAAATTGGTGTGTTCATATAATCCATGTGTCATATTTCTGGGCTGCTATTAATGGATTATTGTTGATTCATTTATACTGATCATGTCGCTATAGAAGTTTTCATATCAAAAATAAAATAATAACTCTATTTGTCAGTTACAGATCATCAAGTTGAGCATATTTTTTAAACTGTTGATAACACGGATTATTTTGTAAATTAAATAAAAAAGTTATTGTTAAAGTTTAATTTGAATTGATCAACAAACATTTATTATATGTTATTACAAAAGAAAATACAATTATTTTACAAACTTCTTTAAATATTAATCCTTAAATTTTCTTATTAAAATAAATACAAGCGTTTAAAAAAAGTCATTAAATTCTTTGACATATCTACTATTACATACCATGTTTGCATGGGTTTCTGGGCTATCTAAACATACATAAATATATAGACATGCATTTGTGCTAAATTATAAGTAGGTATATATTGAAAATGATATTATGCCTATTTAGTGTCCTTCGATTAAATTTCACAAAAAAAAAGATTTGAGATATCACAGATCTTCGATTGCTGCTTGAGTGAAGAAATATGGACAGAAAAGAAAAATTTTAGCAAACATATTTTTGGAAAATAAAAATAAAGTCGAATTAGCTCGGCGTTGATTTGAATTCATATTCATAATACAGCTTTTTGAAAATTCATGAAATCCTGCGTTTCATTAGCAAATAGACTTGCCACCCGTCCAGTTTTCGTCGGGACTGACCAGTTTTAGACTCCCGTTTTGAGAGAAAAAAAATACATTTTTACTTATTTTCACAGATAGTACAAATGTGTAATTTAAGGTAATTTTTAAACAATTAAAATGTTATGCGACGTGTTGTACAACTGTCTTTTAAACTCTATATTAAAATAAAAAAAACAGTATTAAAACCGCCAGTTTTTTTTATGAAGTAGTATTGATAGTGGCCAACGCGAATTGAAAACAGGTGGTAATTTTTTGCTTCACCCGTTTTTTCAGTTCAGCTGTAAAATTTTCTTCCGCTGCGGTTTTTGTTATGTTGTCGGCTTATTGTCGGCTTGCAGTCACCATGTTAATAGTGTTACAGCTTTAGCAATTGTTTTGATATTTATTTTCAATAGATTAGCAACACTGAAACACATTGTTTTTATGATAATTGTCAAACGAAAGACTGAAATAATTTTAATGTTCCTTTACATAGATTTAAAAAACTTTTGTTTGTTGAGGGTTTTTAGCTACTCTATATACATGCATTTCATTGGTGCTAAAGCCAAATCATCAGTAGACCTTAAACCTAATTTTTAAATGTTTCAAAAAAAGATATCGAGGCAATCTCGATTAATATAAATTTAATAAGTTCCTATTACATATTATTAACTTTTTTTATATGTAAATGTGATGTACTTGCGTTTTTTGTTTTCTTAAAGCTTTACTAGCCCGATTTTATAAAATATGAATTAATCTGTTATTGTTTTTTGATAAAACCAGTAAAGTATAATTATAAACAAATTCGTTTTATTTTTTGTTTTCTTGTGCTTGATTTTTGTTTTGTGGTGTCCCGTTTCTGAAAGTTCAAAAGGTGGCAAGCCTATTAGCAAAACATAGTCAAAACCACAACAGCAGGTAAATATAAATATTAGATTGCCATATGTGGAGAAAAGTAAAAATTCAAATTTCGAGTTAATACTCGCTTGTTGATCAAGTACGATATGTATTTTCAATAAACAAACATGTAATTTTGTTTATTAAATATACAAAACTCGTCATCACGGAAAATTTTACAGTTTTTGTTTTCTGCGGAACAGTGTGGCCAGATGTAGGGGGAAATTCCTACATTTAGATTATGTTGCCACTAAAATTAGGAGCGTAGGGAAAATCGTATCGATTTTTTATCTACGCCAATTTGTTGGGTGCTTTTCCCATAATTAAATTTTTAGGAAAAAAATTATTTATTTCAAATATTTTATGGCTTGAAAACGTTCAGAAAAAAATAAGAGTTTATCTAGTTTCTCACCTGAATTTAATTTCTAACTACAGTACGAGCTCGATTTGCGCAACTACCGATAACTGCAACACCCCAATTAGCGCAATACGGAATTTTTTTTCATTAGAGTATTTATAAATGCAATTTTTTCCAAAAACCAGTCTCGATAAGAGCAACTTTTTGCGTTTTATAAAATTGAAGGGAGTTTTCTCTTTGAATTTATTTCTCCAGAAACGTAGTTTTAACAAGTACTTAAAGTTTCAGCAAATAATCAATCTTAAGAATGTTTTCCACACGTCAGTGCTGATACTTTTTACATATTTTATTCTCTTTGCACATTTAATTGGCACAAAAGGCACAGACTTAGAAAAGAAACTTAAAGCTTTTAATAATCGTATGGCAGTTATTCTTTTAGCTAATGCATGGGACAAAGTTTCTACCGTCACCATTAAGAAATATCCGAACGTTATAATATCAAAAAATGAACAATGGATCGACGAGACAATCTACCATTGATTTTGTTACGGGATCAGACAGCAGAAGAACGGGCTTCAATTACACCATCCATTTTAAATTTGTCGCAGGATCTTTCACCGGATATAAACTTAACAGATGGTAAAATTGCAGAATGGATCAGAGAAGGCTATTAAGAGGAAAATGTAGCTATAGACGTTTCAGACGAAGAAATTGTAGAAACTGTACAAATTGAACATAAACAAAAAGTTAAAGTAGATGATGTCATTAAGTCCCTTGACATTTGTATAGAGTGGGTAACAGAAAATTTCATTACTTATGAAAAATAAATCGCTCTTCAAGAAATCAAGGAAGCTGCGATTCCCCAAAAGTCTAAAATGTCTAAGACTCAAACAAAAATTTCAACATTCTTCCCCTTAAACTAAGTGTTTAAACATATTTTCATAAATAGAACTCATATATGTACATACATACATACACGTGTAAAATACTTAAGAAGATTACTTTTTTCCTGCTAGTGTATTTTTTCTTTTGCTTTTTATTTATGTATAAAACGTTAATTTGATTATTTAGCCTTATAAATGATTTTTTTTATGTTAAAAAATAAAATTTAATCAATTTGAGCTAAACAATGGTGAAAGCAACAACCCCGGCTTAATAATAATTTATTTAAATTTTAGCTGCATAAATTTCGAATGCAATAACAGGCATTTACAAAAGTTTTGTTTTTATACTTAAATTGTATTAAAAGTTAAAATGTTTTTAGTTTTGTTTTTGCTTTTCATTATTAAATCTTTAATATGATATATACATACGTAGGAGTAAAATATATTCTTTAATATTGATTTTGTTTCTTCGATTTTAATGAATAGAAGGGGATTTCTAACGCGTTCGTAGGTATTTTTCTATAAAATCTACTGGCAACACTGGTGTGGAGTTCGTATTGAAGACAAGTGTAGTTATGTAGCGGTTAATAGGTTTTGAAATATAGACGGAGGATTGTGAATAATGCTAATAAGAATTGTTAAGAAAAATACTTAGGAGCTATTGAAAATTATCTGCTGTTCGCCGATAACGAAAGAAAATTTTCTTCCGAATAATTACATATGAAACAAAAACATCTTTTAAAATTAAATGTAATTATGTATACGAAACAAAATTTTCTTTCGATATCGGCGAACAGGCGCTATAATTAATTTTGGAATGCATATCACACTTGTTTAACAACACTGTCTTAACATTTTCAGCAGAAGCAAAAAATTTTGTAACCTTACATTGAAAAATAGTCTAAATCATCCGTTTTACTACAAATAGATATAAATATTATATATCGATTTTTTACAAAACATTAAGAAACCAACATTTTGAGTTAATACACTATTGTTAAAAATGTGCGATATGCAAATATGCATCTACATTTATGGGATAGAAACTTAAGAAAAATTCAAAAAAAATATATTTAAGAAAACATATAAAAATGTAACTATTTAACTACAGCTAATAATTATGAATTTAAAGCGTTCGTAAAAGCATACCAACAGGGCAGTGATGCATTTTCGAAAAGGGGCTACTCAGTAATTCTAATTGAGCGGATATTACATGTTCTCTTAGTTTTTTTTACTTAAAAAAATATATCAAACTCCAAAAGTGAGTCGTACTAAATCTTATTGTGTAAGGAACGTTTTAAAGAATTTCATTAATATGATTTTTAATTTAAAACTTAAATACTTATCTAAAAAATGCAGAATATTTTTGGTATAAAATTAGTGAATTTTCTGTTAAAAGTTTTAGCTAAAATTTAACAAAAAAATCACGGGGTTATATTTTTTTTACTTTAAAGTCTTAAAAATTATTTTAAAAGTATGGCTGACTTCCAAAACGAACAAAATGTAGTGTTTTATAACGCCGCAATACAAAACATTGACAAATTGGAAAACGCCATAGACTAGTATTAGTAACGCAGCAAAAAAGCAATCAGGGCATCGGTTTTCAAGTTGATGCTAAGGATATTTGATAGTTGACGCGGTATAACTTAAAACAAAACGGGAAAAATGGTCGACTGACAAGTGTAAGTACCGGTTCACACACTTCAACTTTTGCTGCTCAACTTCTTTTCAATTCCCTTTTGAAGTTGCCTTAATGTTCACACAGAGAAATCTGTTTCAACTAGTTTGCGAATATACATATTTCCACGGCGAAGCAAACAATGAAAAGCCAAATAAAATGCATCTAACTTCGTGTTTTTCTTTACGCAAAACGAGCTTCACGAGTACAAGCTTCGTACCAAATATCACTCTTCTATCCCTTCTCTCCTACAAACTCAAAAATTGAAGTGAGTAAATCGGCATTATGGTAAAGCTAAAACATATATCTGAACGAAAAAAAATGGATAAACATAATTCATCTCATCACCTATATTTCATAACGTCAACATAAACCAAGCAAATGGTGGCATTGTTTCGGCACTTTGCATATGTACATGATTTAAATACAGTAGCACATCTGTATACAAACCTTGTATTGATACCAAGGCAGATCAACAAGGTAGTAGCGGTAACACAGCTGATTTACCTGACTAAATGTCAATTGTGTACCAGGGCTGATGCCAAACACCACAGCTTTGTATGATGTTTGACATTTGTTAGAGGTTCAGCTCTGCTAACAGTGCCACCCGATTATGTACAAGTTTTGATATTGCTCAGGGATTTTTAAAACAAATTTTGTATTGTTGTAGAATCGCTATTACCTTGTAGATCTGACTTGATTGATACGTTTTAGAAGTCATCCTATGCATCTTAAATTCAAACATGTAGTATGTACATACTAAAATGGATATTAAAATCTTAAACTCTGCTTAATTTGCTTTATAATCTTACAAATCCAATTGATTAATCTACTAAAGAAATTTGTAATTGACCCGCAATGTTATACAGTTGCAAACAGCTTCCGGCCATTGTAATGATATTTCCAATCGCTACCGTCATATGAATGCGACGAAAAGTCTTATGTATACGCTGATAATGGGGACATTTCGTCAAGTCACCCTGTACTAGACTGCCAATTTCCTTGCCACTGCCAATGGTTCCCTCAATCTTATACTTTTCAAGCATTAAACGTAGTAGTGGTGGTGCCAAGTACAATCTTACGAACAACTCAATAGCCCCCGACAGAGACAATGAACCCAATTGTATACATTTTGCTAGAGTCCAAGTGTTGATGAAATATTTCATATAAAGTATGAGCATTGTAATACTTAGCGCTGCATTCATAGCAAAATATTTGGGAAATAATACCTGTTGACATTGGCCAAATATGTGGCGAGGCAATGACAAATATAATGAAAGTCCTGTAATGAAAAAAGAACACGAAATATTATAAATCACAATTTATTATTAATATGTTCTGCATCAGCTACTCATGGTCGTTGACAGTTTTCATCATTTCTATTACATATTTTTTCTACATATATACATACATACATACATACATATGTACTTATTTTTATGTGCGTAAAGGGGTCAGCTACTACTGAGTGATAGAATTGACAAATGACAGCTTAAACAAATTATGAATAAACTGATTTTTGTGCAAAAATCTAAAAACCTCTAGAATTTTTTTATTTTTGTATAAAGTGAACTAATTTATCTACATACATACATAGATGTTTATTACTGAATATTTCTAGAATAAACAAAAAGAATTTTAAATTTTTTTTTTATATGTTCATAAATTATAATTATGACCTCGTTATTAAAAATAAAAACAAGAAGTGTCTTGAGGACAGCCCGCTGGAACTATGCCTCTTAGCTTATGAATACATCATCCATGCACTAAATAAAAATAATGAATTTATCGCTTAGATTTCCTTCTGTAGAACATTTTACACTTCCCGCCGACAAACACGAGTCGCAGCTACGTTCATCGTTCATCTAAACACGCTCTAAAGGTCTCATTAGTTTTTACTTTTCGTTTCCATTCTGTGCCGTTCTTTTCTGTAGAAAATATTTCTTACTTTTTCAAAATTGTTTTTGTTTTTCAATCAAATTTTATTCCCAAGAATATCGGATATTTATTTGCCTTTCGTTGTCTCTATACGTACATAAGTAAGTATATTACTTACCAAAAAATGTTTTCTATCTGTATGAATTATCTCGTTTAGTAATGAAACAAAATTTGAAATTTATATTTTTATATGTGTATACATATATTATCACTGTTGTGTGGTATTTTACGCTATTACAGCGTAATATAAAAACAAACAGTTTTAAAATTCCCCACATTTTCCTTAAAACGAAAAATCTGTCCCTTTTTCACTTCGTTTGATATTTTCTAATAAATTCCCTACAAAAAGGAAAACTTCCCAACTGTTGTCATCACTGGTGTGTACTGAAACAAATCGAGGCGTATTAACTAGGTAAAATTATTAGTACAACAATTACAACAATAAAAGAACAACAGGCATTTTTTATATTGTTTCTGTCAAAATGATACCTGCTTAAATGCGCCATGAATCAAATATTTAAATACAATTTTTGTTTATTATTCTCACCTGACACAAAAGTCATCCATATTTGAGCTCCAAAGTGTGCAGAAAATGCACCCACATAAGCAATGAAGGCCAATATATGAATCTTTTTAACTGACATTTCACCCTTCGGAAGTGATGAGGTATACTGTTGCTGATTTGCCGAATGTTGGGCATCGTTAAGTTCCGGCCAAACTGTTATTAAAACAAATATAACAATAGCAATTGCCACAATATGAGCAGGTTGTGTTGTTTTAGTCAGCAGTCTAAAATGTGGGGAAAAAAGAAATCATAAAACCAATCAATATACGGTATCACTATTTCATGATGCATTATTTATGGGAAGCAAAGAATGTATTAAATAAAGTTAATGTTGTAATTGTTGGCTGCAAATGAAGCATGAATTTCAATTAAAATTCTAACTAAGCGTTTGCATTTAGTTGCTCACATGTAATACACCCATTTTGTTTGAAAAACTCAAAGCAACTGGTGTACGTGCGAAAACGCATGCAATTTTTGTGTTCATTAAACTACAACGGCCAATATTTTGCCTCCCTCCCCATGCCTCTCAATATATCTTAATCCCGCCCCACTAAACCATCATCTTCTAATGTCGTTAAATAACGAAGTATGCTGCTGTATAGTGCTCTCCACTAGCAAATGCACACACAGCTCTAGCATAAATTAAAAAAAAAGAGTCATTATGCATTATGCACAGTGTTGTCAATCAACTAAGCATGTAAATGTATAAAAAAGTTTATAGTATGCACAAAAGCTGGTTCTATTTCTTTTTATTATCTTAATTGCAGCTTTGAAACAAAAAATATCAAGTTATTTTTTATTTACTTGCTTAACTTCACAATTTTATTAGTTACTATCAAGCACACAAAAAACCGCTAAAAAGGCATTACCGGGATTGCGTTTTTTTATTATTTTGTATTGAGTGCATTTTGTTACAGCTCAGATACAAAAATTTAAATTAAGAAGTTGTTAAACCACAACTTTTATTGTATCATGTCTAGCATTGAACTGTCTATAAACTCTGAGCTATAAATGAGAAATGTAAAAATTAAAAAAAAAGCATAGAATAAAGGACTCATGTTCGCACAAAAATTTCGCTTCAGTTACAAAAAAATCAATAAAAAGAACATTATAACAACAATTATTGTTGATAGTGTATTTTTTCACACTAAAATTTTCAATAATTGAAAAAGGAAAAATAAATAATTTCAATAAATATGTTTGTGGAGAAATGCCTTTTGTTTTGTTTATGAAAATTATTAAATAGCTTTGTTCATTTACTTTTCCACCAAAAACCATCAACGAGAGAGTAAAAAGAAATTTCGTAAAATTTCTCGCAGAAATAATCAAAAGTAAATGAACACTTTGCCATCCGTAGCGTAAAGTACCGAGATACTAGAGTCTACCCGAGGTAGGTACTCGTAATATATACAATACTAAGGGCCAGTTTATGACTTCGTATTTAAATGTTATTAATATTTAAGTTCTATTTAATTTTTGCAGTACAAACTTAAATATTTAAATGACCAACCTTGGTGATTTAAGACTTAATTTTCTTTAAATTTTAAGTTCTATTTAAGTTGTTCACACATATGTGCAATAAAGTAAATAAAAAATTTGCGGCCATTGAAAAATCAACATCTTTTGGCGTGCAATTTGGACTTCTTTTATTAATAAAATTATTCTATTATATATTTTGTCTTAATTGCTTCACATTTTTAAAACATTGTAGCAAACTATCATTGATGTTATTTACAGCCTGAAAAAGAATCCACATTAAAAATTTGTCTTTAATTTTGTTCAACAGCTGTTTCTCCAAAAAAACTGAGAGAATTTCGCGATGCTGCCATATTTTTATCGTAATTAAATACAAACAATAATTTAACACTGAAAAACTGAAACTGTATTTAAATGAAAATTAACTAAGTAGTATTTAAATATGAAGTCATAAACTGACCAACTGATCGTTTTAAACATTTAATTAACAATTGCTGCAAATTCTTAACAATTTGAAATTAAAGTAAATGAACAGACATATAATACTTCTTTTATATTGCTCAGCTGTTTTCGACAACAAGGGTAAAAATAACAAAATGCCTGTTGATTTTTTTGTTGCAGAATCAAGCGTACTTAATTAAATAAATTTAGTACGGACATCTCCCGTAAGCAAACAAAATTATTGCAGTCCATTAATACAGGTCGTGTCTTAAGTTCAGTTGATCTACTTTTTTTTCATATAATGGGGGGTTCTTGTGTCAAATGTTGTCTATGGTTTCAAATTATTTTTGACATACATAAAAACCAACCAACAATAGCAACAAAAACGTTTGTTGTAATATTAACTATACTTGTCTTATTGTGCCATGGTGTATAATCGTGAAAATTGCATGCTTATCAGTTCTAGACGTCATTTTATGTCACATTTTAGTTTAATGTGATACGTCACACCTACTTTATTAATGCAGCGCAATCATTTTTAAAAGAAACCACAAGTAAGGCCCTTATAGAGGATTTTTCACAAACGATAAATCAATAAAAAGTTCTGCGGTTTATCGAAACATAAAAACAGTTAACTTTTATTTAAAAAAATGGGAAACCGTTCGAGGTTTTTGAATTGTTTTGCTAACTGGTTTGTTGTCCTCCCTTGTAAAACCGTTTAGAAACTGTTCTTGTGGCAAGCTGATTGGAAATTTGTTACAGAATTTATAGTGTAAGGCTGTTACGGAGTTCTCATCGAAATTCAAGATCCCCTAGAACCGCGTGTAAAGAAAACTTACGGAAATTTTGGTTGGTAAATTCCTTGAAAAATTCATGTTTGAAAACTCACGGAATTTCTGGCATATATTGGCTACTACAGAGATATTAAAACTATAAGTGCAGACTTTTTTTCCCTAAGCTGAAGCAAAAATTAATGTATGTATGTACAGACAATTGTTTAGTGACGAAATTATTGAAATTTCATTTTCTTGTGCGCTTTGTAATTAATTTGAAATTGTTTTGCTTGCTATATTTAATGATAATAAATCAACACTGGAAGTCACGGTTACCGTTCACACTACTAAAGTCGACGACGTTTTGTGAGACTTTTTTTATCACCGACTTTTGCGTTTTTTTAATTTTGAAGTGACTTTTTACCCTTTTTTTGTAAAGTTTTGCACAAAATACCTTTAATTTGCCGTAAATTATAAATTTTCTTATAAAAAATCCTCAAAATAACGTTGTCACTTTTTTGCACCCTGTCATGTATGTATACAATATATTGAAGAAATTTTTCGCAAGTTTTCAGCAAAAGTTTCAAAGAATAGTTTTAGCAAAAAAGCTTTTTAAAATAAAAAATTGTGGCTTTTGCAGTGCTTATTTTATAAAATTATTTTTCTTATATTTCTTATTTTATATTTCTAATACACAAAGTTATAGAAGACTGGATTCCCTGTAATGAACTTATTTTTAAATATAGAAATGAAATTTCAAAAAAGTAGTATTTATGTATGTACTCGTATGTTAAGAAACGATTGTTGAAGTACAAATACGATCACCTAAAAAATATTAAATATGGGGCCATGACCAAACGAATGGAATTAAAGTTAAGACATCACAGAGCCTTAGTTATGGATAATGGATTCTCCAATGAGCTTTTTGTTTTCTTTTGCTTTTTATTAATAAAAAGCGTTAAAAAACGACGTGCGACTTTTATTTTCTCAAAGGACTTTGGTGTGCGATTTTATTTTTTTAAAACGACATCTAACCCTGCTTGAAGTATTTTCCTTTTCCCTGATGTTCCAATCGTGAATAATTCTTACGAAAAATATCCCCACCAAAAAATAAATTCCCCTTATGAACAATATTTTTCGGGGGGATATTTCTACTTTTCCCTTGGTTTTGTTCTCTTTCAACATTTTCCTTCTAATTATATATTAAAGTCTATAATTTTTTTTTTGACAAAATCAGTAAATACTGTTGTTCACTATTCTTAATAATAATTCCGCAGAAAACCTTTTTAGACAACGTGTGCTGTCAATCACGTAACCTAAAATATTTTAATAAAACATCTTTATTTGATCTTGAAAAAGTTTAATTTATAACCAAAAATGTGTACTTGATTGTTGAACTTAAATTTGTTTAATTCTTAATAATTGTTATACATTCACTGGGAAGTGATAGCGGTAAGAAAAATTCACTGGACGAAAATTCCACTTGTCATACACGATAGGGGTGAATAAATTTGTATGAATGTAACAAAAATTTTGTACACATAATTATTTTTCCCGTATAAAAATAAATGTAAATTTCCTAACGTGAATTTCCGTAAGAACTCTATATTAAAATCTTTTCGTTAAATGCATTACGAAAAGTTACGTTACGCAATATGGAAGCAGCTCCTTAGTTTAATGGAGTATTCAAAATGCAACGTTAGACGTTTTGATTAAACTTTTTTACATTTATTAAACAATTTTTAAAAGTTTCAAATATGCCTTTTAAGTAATATACATATAAATAAATAAATTAAAATCTAAAACATAAAACAGTTGACACCATTTTTTTAACGAAAGAAATTTAAAAATGAAGAGAACTCATATTGGTGTGGTACACTGAGTTGCAAAAAATAAGTTCCACAAAACACTAATTCAATTAAGTTTATGCCCTAAATAGCTGGCTACATAAATATTTACTTACAAATTGCAATTGCAAATTTTGTGATAAGCTTCCACTATCTTTTTAAGTATGTAGTAACATTTGAAACTAAATTATCTTAAATGGAGGTTGAGGAAAACTAAAGTATTTAAACAAGTATGTAGACAATACCATTAGAAATATATGTACATACATTCATCACAGGTATTCATTCGTAAAATGTAGAGATATGTATATAGATTCTCTTTTTTTAAATAATTATTTTTATAATAATACATAAAAGGCGGTGGTTTAATATATAAAAGGCATATTTCGATTTCTTTCGCAACAGCGTTTTTAAGCTTTTCTTTTAGTACACTTCCAAATGCACTAGAAAGGGTGTGTGCCAATCGGTAGCAAAGTGCTATGGTGAAAAAATATTTGCTTGTGGGGAAAAAATTTCATGTTTTTGATGTGCCAAATGATATATTTTTTGACAACATAAAATTTTGAAGTCTGTGGAAAGAAGCTGATGGAAAAATTGCTGCGGCCGTGAGGCAGAATATGTGACTACAAGGCGTCGCCTAACAACAAACTTTCATATTACATGAGAGAGAACGTCGGCAGAATATCAAAACCAAATTGTCAAAATTTATCTTCATGTCTTACAAGAGGAACACGTATTATGTTTTGTTCTAAAATTTCATTATGTGCAATTACTCATTGAGTAACAATATTTATTAAAAAATAAATTAAAAATAATGCATTTTATTTATTTATATACACACATGCACATTCACTTATATATTCTCATGAACATGTACGTTTTTTTCACATCACAAGATTGTTGCGATAAGATTTATTATAACAACGCTTTCATAATACTTATTATAACACTGCAATAACACTAATTTCAAGTCTACACGTAAGATAATTTTCTCTGCTATTTTTGAAATTGTCGTTGCTTGATAGAAAAATATAAGATATTATGTCAGGTGTAGACTCTATGTTAAATAAAATTATTTTCTGTAGCGAAAAATTGTATAGTAAAATTTTATTCACCTCAACAGTGTCAAAAATATCCATACCAGAGTACTGTGCTACCGATTGGCACACACCCAAAATATGAAAAAAATCGAGATATGCGTTTTATATATTAAGCTAGCGCCTTTTCTATATCTATATATCTACCTATTAAGTCCACGTTACATTTTTGTACACTTCCAAATGCCAAACATACGAGTAGCGAAATCGTTCAAACAGACTTGCGAAATCTTAGTTCATTAAAGTAGTTGATTATATTTAGACAAAAAATTAATTTATTCCGCCACTAATCGAATACTTTATCTGTTATGTTTCTTTTCCATTAAAGCAGACTCTTTGTTACCTATGAAACTGGAAAAAAATAATTTCTTAGTTGCAATTTCTCCGTATTTTTTCAGTTGATTTTTTCTTTTATTTAATATCTAATTAGTTTGTTTTAATAACGTTGTGAGAACTAACATTGTTAGATTGCAAACAGGATATTTTCATTTCGATTTGATTTTGTTCTGTAAATCACGATATGTTTAAAAAATTTTAAAAATTTGATTTTTGTTAATCGTGCGATTTATGAAATTCGAATATATTCCATTGCAAACACTAAAAATGTAAGAAACGGCAATAAGTCAGCTTATTGATAGATTTTTTTTAATATCACGTTTTAAATCAACGTGATTTTAGAATAGGCCAGTATTATTTAAACAAGTTTTCTTTCAGCCTTGAAAACTAACCGCAAATCTACCAATTAATTTTATTGAATATAATACACTAGTTTAATGATTAATGATTGATTGCAAATTTAATCATATATAAGCCTTCGGAGCTTAAATTTTACCTCTTTAGATTTTTATTACTTCTGGGGTGAAGTTAAAGAACGAGATATGTGACTAATTCAGAAACGATCCTCACCCTTAAGGCGTCCAGGCCATTCGTGAGATAGAACCAGAAACTGCCAAAAAAGTCTTGGAACATTTGACTGGCAAGATAAGCTAACTCGAAGCCAGCCCCGAAAGTAACTTGAAAGAAATCGTGTTCCATAAATAATCGGAGTATATATTTGCTATTTCGAATAAAGCCATAATATACAAAAAGAAATTAAGTTTGTTTCGTTTTGTTTGATTTTTAAAAATATAATTGCGTTAGGACTTCCCGGTAAAAATCATTTATAAAAATCAGCGTTTCCAAAAGCTTTGAGAGGAAAATCATCATATGCCGAAAAGAAAATCATATTTTATGGAAAAAAAATCATAATTTTTTTAATAAAAAATTTTATTTAAAAGTAGATGTACTATGAAAAATTTTTATGAAAAACTATTACTATAATACATACAAGTTTTCATATTTTTAATAATAATTCAAAATTCCACACACTTTTAATAAATTCATTTTAAAGTGGTTATTTTTCGAACAAATTGGTTGTTAGAAGTTTTTAATCCAAAATAATAATCACTTTTAATAAATTCATTTGCAGTGAGCTTTGACAATTACAATGAAAATTGTACACACTTGAAATAAAAAATCATAATTTCTATAAATTAGAAATCATAATATAAGAAAAAAATCATCAAATCATATTTTTGATTAAAAATCATCAAAAATAAAAATAATTTAATTAAAAAATTTGATAAATCATCATTCTAGCAACGCTGATAATAATATTCAATTGAATGTTGCTCAAAAATAACTTGAAATGGCGTAGATTAAATAACGTTATAGTGTGCATCCGGAAGGAGATGAAAACAGATCACTCTTCAACGATCGAAATATATGTGCCGTTTAATATTTTCTTCATAATGTGACGTTTAAAATTTTCTTCATAATGTAATATTCATCATTATCATGTAAAAACCAATTTTTTATGTACATATGTGCATACATATATAAACGGATTTTAAAATATATGAATATCACTTTTTTCTCATTGTAATAGAATGGAATGTTTTCACTTTAATTTACCATTTATTGTCTTGTCGGCAGAATTGAACTATAAAACATAAGCTACAATATTTGTTTTATTTACACAAGTGTAAGAGAAATTGCGTTTTTTTTATAAAAATAACTTGTGTTAGCAACAGTGAAATTGCATCGAAAAAAACATTGCAAAGCGTGTCAAGTTCATATGTTGGGATATTCAAGAAGAAACACACACTCAATTTGTAGTTCTAAAATGTTTAGTGGTTCATACTAATTTAAAACACAGCTTTATGCAAAAATTGAGTGTTACAAATATTTAAATTAAAAATCTAATTTTTATTAAAAGTTTAAGCTCTTATTTTATTTGATTATATAAAAAATAAGTTCATCACAGACTTTTTATCTGTCGTTCTCTGTACATATACTGCACTCTTTGCATGTTTGGGGAGCTAAATTCGCAAACAGAATTGTGCACACACTATTCAATTCGTTAAATGCATAATAAGTATATAAATGCAAGTTAAACAACGAACAAGAGTTCTTAAATTTCAAATTAAAAACATGACATAAACTCACGTGTAAATTTTGTTGCTTTGTAACCTTCTAATCGCCTGTTGCATTGTGTATGTGAATTCTCTTGTAAGCTGAGTAATTTTGGCCAAAATGTCATCGTTATAATATATTTTATCCGTGGCGTTGCTATTGTCTGCTATCGCAGTTTTTGTTGTTCTGTTCAATTGCGAAATTTGAGGAAATCTTTCATACAGATTGTTGTTGTTGTTCGAAAAATCCAATTCGTTATCCATTAGTGATGTGTTAGCTGCCGTAGGTGGTGTTGCTGGAGGTGACTCGAAAATTTTTGATGCTGATGTGGTAAATTTTCCGTGACCAAATGGACATTTGGAAACAAATGCTTGAGACATCTCAGAATGAATTTCCTGTGTCCCATTATTGTTATTATCAGAGTTTTGATATGAAGTGGTTTGCTGTTGTTGTTGTAATTTATTACTAATCTGTTCATTAGCGGCCCGTTTTCGCATGGTATTTTTAATAGTTTGGATTATTTTTGTAGGCATTCCATTTTCTATGCACTTTTCGATTTGTTCGTTTTCTATAACTGAATTATGGCACATTTTATTATTTATTTATTATAATTATAACTGTTGAAATTAATAAAATTTGTTTAACATATTTTGTTTAAACACAATTTTTCTATATAATACATATGTACATATTATGTATGTACCTATTTATAATTTTTAAAATATTTTTTTTATTTAGACTAACGGTGGGTTAAATATTTAATTGTTATTTTTTGGTTGTTGGTTTTAATTAAATGCTATGAATTTATTTTGTTTTAAATTTATTAAATTTTTCCGATTAATTATTTTTTTAATACTTTCTGTATATTGAAAATTCTCTGTTGGTGTGTTCCGCAGAGAATATTCAACTACACGACTTTCACACTTTGAGTTGATAAATTGTAGTGATTCGCCAGTCAACCGTTTGCAGTGTTTATATTTTTCTTTCACATTTATTTTTTTGTGTTTAGCACAAATCCCCCCAATAAAATTCACACTCAATGTAGATATACGAGTATGTATATACATGAATGTGTGTGTGAGAGTTTATGTTTGCTTCATTCATGCTGAATTTGTTTTTGCAATATCTTTTTTTATCACTTTCTCGTGCATGGCAAGAGAGAACATCTTTTCACTGCCAATCACTATAAGAGTGATTAAATTGTTGAATCAGTTGGTTCTACTAAACAAACTGAGCCTCTACATTGTAGACTCTACAGAGTGATTAAATTGCTGAATCAGTTGGTTCTACTAAATAAACTGAGTCTCTACATCTTTTCTGCGTTACTACATACATAATTTAGTTGCGAGAATAGACCGTAAAGATCTTTATAGGAGAATTTGATTCAGCTAAACATTCACAAGTTATTAGGATTCTCCTAGAAGTTAATTTTGATGTCAGGGTCATCTAAGCAAGCCCCTCTATCTTTTAGGTAGATCTATCACTTAAGTTTGCACGATGTCCCACCCACCCGAAAATGTCTTCTACTATAAGGTTTAACCTGACAGTTACAGTGGGTGATAATACAATAGAATTTTGTCTTGAAAACCACTACTTTATTTCAGTTTTCGATAGCAAGACTTTTGAAAGGATTAATATAAATTCGTCTGCAGGAAATATAATAAATGTTTCCTCTTGCAAGACAGATTTCTGTGGAAAAATTTGGCTATTATCTTACCCCTCGTCTCGACTGGCAATAAAAATGTTGGTAATAAAGCAATAACGCCGGCAGAATAACGGAACAATATTAATTATTGCTTTGCTTTGAGTGATCGTATTTATGTTAACACACAATTTACAAAATTTCAAACAGAAACTTTCCTGAAATAAGAAATTTTGCATTTTTATTTATTTTACGTTACCTTTTTAATATCTTTTAATAATTAATTAAATTTTTTTGCAAAAAAAATTTTTTCTTTTTGTTTTATTTGGAAATGTCAAATGGTTTATGACGTTTTATGTTCGCAATTATTGCCAAGTACGAAAAAGATGCGTCTTCACTGGACATAACATAATTTTGACATTTGCTGCAATATATGTCAATGAATTTATTGCCAGTCAAGGCGGGGGGTTAGCATTGGCGAAACAAAAAATACTTTTATACTTTAAACAAAAAGATTAGACGAAAAGACTATGAAAATTTCAATTGCAATTTTTTCGCATAAATAATTTTTTGAGTAATGTGTAAAAAATCGCTACAACCACAATTTGCGAAGATTTAAAAATAAAAATAATAAATGATTTCAATGCTTAATATCAAGATATCAAAGTGAGTACTGTAAAACCCTAACATTTAGGAGAAAGGCTTCGTAAAACTACTCCAAAAATTGAATAGCAAGAGAGCTTAAAAAATGTCCGAGTGGTTATAAATAGCATTAGATTATAAGTTAGTTCTCGAACAGTCATCCGAAGAGTAAATGAGGCTGATCTTTGCTGCTATTGCAAAGAACACTGGAAGGCGGAAGGGTTTCGATAACAAGGCCTTCTAGCGACTGTCTTATTCCTGAAAAATTATTTACTAACCAAAACTACAGACTCCAGTGCGTGACAGCGGCGGATAATCCAAATTTTTTTTTCAGTGTCCCAGTTTTCCATTTTATTAGATCTAAAGATCAATCGTCAAAAACAAACAATCAAACAAAACAATCAAAAACAATCCAGATTACTTAGATATAAAAAAGTTATCAAGTTTTCTTTCGGTAGCGTCTTTTATCAGCCACCAGGTAGTTTTATAGTATAACATATTGTTCGCAAGCTAATGGAAACATTGCAATAAAAAACTAACTCTTCACATTGAAATGCAGAACCACTTTATTTTTAAATCGAGAAACGATGGATGTTTCATACTTTTCGATTAGAAATAGGTATTCCGGATGAAGTTTTAGAACATGGACACTCATTTTTGTGACTATTATGAGATCATCTAGCATTGAAAAAGTTATAGGAAATATGCATGGTAGAATAATACAGGTAGTATCGAAACGTTAACGGACTTTTTTTGGATTCGGGTCTGTCAAAATTTGATTATGTATTACTAACACACACCCACACTACTAAAAAAGATCATTTTAACATTTGTTTAAAATGTAAATAAGAAAAGGAAAAGAAGCACAATTCTTTATAGAACAGAAAATGCAACCATTTTGCCATTTTTCTCTTGTGCTTTTTGACAGCTTCGAACCTAAAAGCAGTGTTGTTGTAGCTTCAACACTACCTGGAAATATGCTAAACCAGGTGTTGGAACAAGACTTTGACAAACTACTCGCTATTTTTTATATAAGTATATATATATATTAATTGAGTGTCTGGCAACGCTAAAAACATATATATAGAGATAGAAAAACACGTCATGTAATTTGAAGCGCCATTCTGGTTTTAACTTTTAATGATAGAAGACTTATATTTGAAATAAAGATTTGTTTTGTAGCTAGTAATAAAAATGAATAAATACTAGCATTCGTTTATCCTAAAGTTTAAATAAAGTTTGTTTTTATTGGTGCCTATTCCAAAAAACGCGCCGATGACGTGAAATTTAACATAGAAAACACTAACAAATAGTGAAGGCTTGCCATTGTTTGCTGTTATTTCTCATACAAAATGTACCGTTTATTGAAGAGAAACTAACGCGTCTCAGTACTCGCGTTGGTTTTATTTGTAAAATTTACAGAAAACAAGAACAAATCTTCACTTTTTGTTGGTATTTTTCATGTAAAGTTTCACTTTTCGACGCGTTTTTTGGAATAACCATGAATAATTACAATCACATCACCAGGAAATATGCTAAACACAGGGTGAGTGAGAGTAAATTAGTATCTTTTGTAGACTTGCAGGGTGATTCATGTAATAATGCATCTATTATTCTCTGAATCGCCCTACAAAAATCGTTATAATTTTCTCATCGATAAGTTTTGTATAGAAATTCATGAAAAACTTTTTAGATTAAACTCGCATACACATTTTTAACACATTTGGGTCCATTAAATAGATGTGTTTTTTTCCAGTGTGTTGTGAATTATTTTTTTATCGTGTTGTTTTTGTTTTGGTTTTTTGTTCTATAGACTCGTGATTAGAAGACGTGCCTTCTCATACAGAAACATACCTGAACACTCTTCCAAAAAAACTGTGTACATCAATATTTAATATCGTCACAAGAACAAATATTTTTTCATTCGTTTATTTTTGGCGATCATACATAAATTCTATAGCACGTACTATATATAATTGGCGTTTCAAAGTAAGTTATGGGTTTTTTTAATTCTCAAAAATTATACGTGTACATACATACGTATAAGCATGTCCGTATGCACATATGTATTTATGATTTAGGTTTGTCCGGTTAATTTGAACGCTGGCGAAATTTCAAAAGATTATGTGTGTGTGTGTTCAAAAAGATGAGCTAAAATTAGTTTTTATATAAAAATTAAGTTAGAATCTTATAAAACTCATCTTATGATTATTGGAATTGCACTATTATTGGAATTATGTTTATTGTTATTAAACTTCACAGTGCATCGTATCTGAAAAACGCAGTGAGTTGCTTGAAAATCCGTGTGAATTAAAACAAAAACAAACATAATTTTTATAGGTATACAAGTGTTTCTGTAGTATGATTTTCTGAAAATAATTTTTCACGTAAATTTTTTTATACTCATGCTCATGCACGTAGGGTTGCCATATTTCAAAAGCAAAAAAAAGTACATTGAAAAGGAAAAAAACAGTACTTTTCAAAACAAAACAGTACATTTTTTTCTTCATTGATAACATAAATTTTACTTCAATACATCAAATTTTTATTTCAAATAAGTCAATAAGAAACATAAATACATTTTAAGACTAGCAGAACGTTGATCTAACTTTTAATTCAACATATCACATATTTTTTTAAAAATAAGTTAATAAAATCGGAAAAATATTAAAAATTCTGAGAAAGTAACGAAAAATTTTGCATTTCTTTCAAAAGGCAATACATATACATCCATATATAGATCTTCTCGGACTATAAATAGTAGGTATCTTAAGTTAAATTCAATTGATTTTTTTAAATTTTTTTCTTAAAATTACAATAATATTCAATTAATACTTTTGAAAACTATTTATAACTTAAAAAAAACATCAATAGCATTTTAAAAATTATCAATTTTAAAGCGGACTTTTACTTTATTATCCATAGAAATTATTATTCTACTTAAAATCAACATTTAACAAAAATTAAATTATAGTTTAAGAAAAAAATATTTAGGCTCAACAATAAGAAAATATTTTTTTTAAAGTCGACTATAATTTTATTTTAAACAAATTTTTTTAAAGACAATGTCAATTTCTATGGACTATTTTTTACTTTTTTAGGCGATTGGCAGTTAATTTCTTCGATATCTGCAGAACTGTTTGAGGCTACATACTCACTAGAATCTCTTTCACTTTTTAACTAATCAAGAAAAAAAATACAATGAAAAAACATAAAAATATATTTTTTGTATTTAATATTTTTGAATGAATATTAATTGAATTAAACATCAAGAGAACATTAGTAAAAACACAAAACCTTCATATTTACAAACATAACATTCTGTGCTTGAAACGTAAACAAACCAAACTTGTATACAACGAAACGAAGTGGAATAAAAACAGAGCGTTTCAAACAATTTTTATACAAAAAATATCGTAAACATAAAAAGAACGCAAAAAGTTTTTCATAAAAAATGTGTAATATATACAAAAAATAGAACAAAAACAGTACAAATCTAAAAAACAGTACTTTAGCGTACTGTTTTAGGTGTTCTGAATAAAACAATACATTTTATAAAAAACAGTACGTGTACTGTTTAAAACAGTACGAATGGCAACCCTACATGCACGAATCATGTGATGGATGGGATAAATTACTCTATATAATGCATGATTGATACACGCATATCATATGAGCGATGCGCATCTACATATAATTTATTCATCCTGATTATCTAAGTTAAACGTTTTTTGTGACCTTTTATGGTAATTCGGAGACAATTACGTGGCATTACGTGGCTATTTCCAATGAGCTTTTTAATATTCCTTAGTTTTTTAAGCAAAATTTATGTCTATTTAACTTAACGCCTTCGTTTTATAGCGATCACGAGTTTTTATTGTGTTTTTGGCTAATGGAAATAATATTTTAAATTACACTCAGCTTATCAATTCCATATTCGACATTAGTGGTGGTACCTTATCGGGAATATTCATAAAATAAGTGTCTAAGTTATTTAGATCTAATGTAGTAATAAAAATTTTAAAAATGTATGAAAGGAATAGTAGTTAAATTTTATATAGAGAACGTTAAAATGCCTAGTTAATAATACTGTTTGTAGTAAATAAACAAAATTAAAGACATCAAATGAAATAAGACAAAAGTGTGTACGAGGGCGGATTGATATTGAAGCTGCCTAGCGCTAGAAGCGATCTGTCAAACGTCAGCTGTTAAAATTTCACCCAAATTCATCGATTAGTTTATTTGTTGTAGTCGTTTGAAGGAAGTAAGCAACTTTCGTGTTTCTTGAATAATGGAAAAAAGTGAATTTCGTGCAGTGATTAAACACTATTATTTGGAAGGGAAAACGGCGAAAGACACAAAAGAAAAGCTCGATAAACATTACGGTGAGTCTGCTTCGTCAGATTACATGGTAAAATATTGTTTTTACCCTTTTTTTCGTAAATACCCTTTTTAGACACTTTCTCGAAATTTTCAACGGCAACCCTGATTCTAAGGAAGATTCAAAATTAAGCAATTTTAACTTAACAACGCTATTTTCGGAGGCCATAATTAAAAAAAGCGAAATTTTTGAGCCCAGAAACTGCAATTATTACCTCCACCTGAAATGCAGATGCATTTTTATTGAGGCTCCGATTAGGGAAGCTTTCACGTACATAATTACATATTCCCCTTCCACCCGAATTACACTCTCAACTATAAAATGGTGAAAAATGGCTTACGTGCCATTTTAAATGTTTTCGCATAGTTTTATATCTAATAAGCAAAATAATTATGTATGTATGTACTCGTATGTACATACATATAATAAAAGAAAAAATAACAAAAAGGCTTAGTATTTTTTCTTAAATCCCTAATAAAAATAACATCATTTCATAAATTTTTTTTGCTGACGTATGTAAATTTGAAATTATTATCCTAATAAAATAATTTTGTTTGTTTGCCTTTTAAGTCAATTTTTTATTACAATTTAGATGATAAAAACTGTTCTAATTTCACGCCTAGCAATGGAATTGAGATATTCGTTCACATGATCACTCGTATGACGTAAAACATAATTATTGTTTTGACAACTTTCGGGAGTTCTAACATTTCATTTTAGAAATGATCGATATCCCTGTATCGCTGCTGCTGAACAATCACTGGCCACTGTTATTACAAAATTCCAAATTTCTTCTCCCTCAACGCAAAGTACTAAAGTTGGGCAACTTTTATCGTATATCCTCGAGTTCCAATGAAAATGTGTACTTTAATCAAGTCAAGCTGCTTTAATATTTTTTTGCTGTCTCTTTTACTCTTCTTTAAGAATTCCATTTCATTTCGAACATAGTTGCTCAGCCATATGCTCAAGCATCGCTGCCAGAGCATGGATGAAACATGGACATGAGCGGTCTACATTAGTCATATGCGATGTTCGACATGATCTTCATACCAATTTCGCAGCTAGTGGAGACGTATAGTTAAAGGTTGCGTTATTTTGTTATGCTAAAAGTGTTACCATATATTTTCAAAAGCGAAAGCTCAGTAAAAACAAATATTTATCATTCTTTTAATATTACGTATGGTCAACTTGCATGGTCAGGAGTGAATTTATTTATGGTGATGTTGATTCTGAGTTTCTGCTTGCTTAAATTAACTTTTGTGTAGCTAAGTTTAAATACTACAGATCCGTTTATGCTAACAATGACTCCTTTCGTCAAATCTTGCGAATATAAGCTAGAAATATTGAAAAAAATAAATTAACTAAATTTGTACCACAAATTTAATAAGAGATAAAAAGAGTTTTATCTATATATAAATAGGCAAAGACAAATTTTTAGATCCCTTTTTCTCGTTTGTTTGCCAACCGATTTTCTTCATTATTTTACCAAATGGTAAACATTATTGGGCTTTAGTGACCCGACTATATATTATTTGAATCGGTTTGGTATTAAAGGAATAAAAGGCTCATAAAGTTGACACCACTACAAATGCTAAAAATACACACGCACACGCATTCACTTATGTAAGTATTGGTTCAAATAAAAACATAAGCAAAGCAATGAGAGTGTTTAAGAGTACGAGTACATACCCAGCGGTAAAACTGGTCATTGATTATATATGTAATGGAAGATATAATGTATTATTTTCCAAAGCAAAACAATGCAATCCTTTGGAAACGAGAAGGTAATTTGATCACACACAAAAATTACACATTGCTTACCACGTATATTACCACTTCTTACGAAGAAAGAATATATTGTTTTTGCTTGTTGATTGCGAATTCATTACTTTCCTAGGACATCTACTGTGTTAACAATAATGAATTCGGGAATGAAAAATTATACATGCTGTACATTACTCTCTCGTTTACTATTCATTACCTTTTCCCGCTGGGTACATACATACATATATGATTAATAAGACGTTTTTATAAATTTGCGTGTTTGTATGCAATTTTATTTCGTTTATTGTTTTTTCCAGGGGGAAGGGAATGGGAAGTTAGGCAGTTTTTTCTCTTTAAATGGATGCAACTAAAAAAGGTATACGTATAAACTGGCGGTCGAATTTCGACCACTAGGCGTACTCTAGTTTAAATAAATTGTATGACTTAGAGCCTGAAAATATAAGCCTGAGGCCCTTGGCTAAAGACTCCATATAGTGGTTATACGCTACAAGGAAGGATGCGCCCAAAAATGGCCAAAAGCTGCCAATGATCACCCAAAAATTCACTAAACTCGAAATTCTTGAAAAAAAATCACAAAAACAAATATGAAATTGGTATTAATTTTTAATTTTGACTTTAAATTGTTAAAAAATTTTTTTAAATTTACTTGTAGTTTTAATTTTTCCTAAATATGACAAAATTAAATATGAATGTCAGTTATGGCACTTCAAAACATATTTAACTATAAAGTTAAGTATGTTTTACGTAACCTCTTACGTCAAACATATTTAACTCGGCATATTTATATTCACACACATAGAAATTTTGTATATTTTAGTAAAACGAAAAGAAGTGATTATTCCGTAAGAGAACAGTGACCTATAAAGCACATTTCTTAATGCCGCTGATTTTTTAAAAATCACAGGAACACTCATCTCCAATGTATTTGTCAATAATAGAAAATTAAATAAATGGCATAAAAACTAATGACTTAAAAGTACCTCTTTATAAAATATTGTATTGATGAAATTTATAAAAAAATATTTAAAATTGTTGGTCGGTCAGAATTTAGTATATTTTGTATACACCTTTTTGACGTTAACATGCACCATATCTTCATTTAAAAATGTTTTTGGCTTTAGGTGATGTGATGACAGGGCACGTGATTCACTGTTAGTAATTTCAAAAACATTCGTATGTGGGTGGCTCCTAATTAAAAGTTGTCAAATTAAATACAAGCTGAACACTTGTTATTAATCATTAAAATTTCTTGGCTCGATCTAAACACCTAGAACAACTACAATATGAAAATAGTTTAAAATAATTGCTTAAATAAAAATAAATAAATATGTACATACATTTTTTTATTATTTTACGTGATGGAATCATTGAAAGACGCAGATACTTGAGTTGTCCAGGAGTGCGAGACTTTAACCCGCTAAACCATCTCGGTGCACTGACCCAAGCGTTTGGGGGGGAAAGTCAAGTTATAATTCTTCAAATATAGGTTGTTTTTTCTGTGTGTGCAACTTATAATTTTTTAAAAGACTCAAGTGATCCTGCGAATTTGAAATGACTTTATGAGTTTACAATTTATGTATTTATGTAAAAGTCCTCTTTATTTTTGACGTTAAAATTCTTCATGAATCGGGGTGCAAAAATTGGTACAATTGAACTTTTTTTAGCACTATTTTAAAGGAAACAAGTAAGAGAGATATATTCGGCTGTGCCGAATCTTATATACCCTTCACCATAGTATGGAGTGACAAAAGAAGTCACAATCACGAAAATTCGCTCCCACGAAATACGAAAAAAAATTTTAAAAAATAATTTTAATGGAAAAAATTATATTAAAGCAAAAAAATTGCCACTCACCGTCTCACGGACGCACCCCCACGTGATGGAAACAAAAAATTAATCACGATCACGCATTATTGGTTCTAATCTCTATTTCATAGTATAGGCTGTGTACCTTTTGGAATTAAGCATTACATTTAATTGTTAACTTTGTCTACATAATATATAAGTATGTACTTAGGTTGTACAGGCTGCCGATTGCAAGCAACCGACCCACTTGGGTCCAGAAAAATATGTCCCTTTGTGATGTAAGTATGTACTTAGTACAAATGAATTTCAATGATATATGTATACACAAATGAATTTTTATGTACGTTTTTAGTTAATTGTTAATAAAATATATTCAAAAAAAATAGTAAAAAGTACACTTTTTCTTAAAACTTAGGACAATTTGAAAATTTCATTTTGCATCCATGTCATGAATAGATGCAGCGTGTAGCGAAGTTAGCAAATTTTTCAAATGGAACTGTGAACCTCCCATCTCGCTTATTCGATTTGACCTCTTTAGATTATTTCCGATAAAACAGGAACAACTGAGCACTCGGAGTCAAGTGCTTTTATGGAAGAGTGTAAAAATTGGACCTGTAGATTATGTCATGTATGCACCACCATCCTCGGTGACCACATATGTGAAATCATATTATATTCACACTTTGATGCCATAAAGTTTCATTACATTCGCCGGCCTTAAAAAATACTCGTTCTTTTGAATAATGAATAAAACAAATTTATATTGCATAATATTTCACTGTGACATTTTGATTATTATGCCATTTTTATTTGCATGGGAAACACACAAAAAAATGTTTTACTGTTTGCTCATACAATGCATAATTGGAAGATTTAGTTATTATTGATAAAGAGGGTTGAGACCAGTGTTGCCATATGTGAATATTTATCTATTTTTGAAGTTTTTTGAGGTGCCAAAAAGATTAAAAGATTTTTTAGCTAAAAAAAGATTTTTTTAATATATGATATTTTGCACACACAGATGAAGATGCAATGCAATTTCAATATAATTGCCTAAAGTTTTATGATGAGTTTATTAAAAAAGTTTGATTTTGACAGCGAATTTTTAAAATATGTTGAGTTCCTGATACCTACTACAATTAGGAAAAGCAATAATAAGAGTATTTCCCGATTAGAAATTTATTAGAAATTGTTTTCAAATGTTACCGATTCGAAAAATATTCAACAAATTGATGACGAACGGCGAGAATTGTTGCACTTCAACTTTAAAGAAAATAATTTATTGGATTAAAAGAATATTGAAAAATTTTGGGAAATCATTTTGAATGCAATTCGTTGCGATGGCTCTGAATCTTTTCCTTGTTTGAAAAAATTTGCTTACATAGTTTTGTCAATAGCAGTAGCAACAGCTAACCTCGAATGAATTTTTTCTCAAATCAATATCGATACGAACAAACTAAGAAATAAATTAGATATACACAATGCTTGTGTAGTATTTTAAGGACCAAAGACTTTTTGAAAAAATCTGATCGTAATTGTATAAATTTTGAACAAACAAAAGAAATGAGCAAGTTTAATTTAGAAACGTATAATGAATGTTACCATACAAAATTTATAAATTTAATGTAAATAGGTTATTACTCTAGTTACAGGCTTTTAAATTCAAAGTTGGTCTTTTCAAAATCAAATAATTTTTTTTTTGAAAAGAAGTTTTGAATTTTCCAAAACAAATTCCGTATTTTACAACTCAAACTCAGCATTTTTCAAACCAGGTTCGGCGTTTAAAAATCCAAAATCAGTCCGTTTTAAATAAAATTCCTTTGATTTCGATCTTTACAATGCCGAATTTGGTTTGAAAAGTACTGAATGTGTTTTAATTTGGACAATTGTGAATTTGTTTTTAAATACCTGAATTTGATTTGAAAAGGGTGAACTTGAAGTTAAAAGTTTATATAATAAGATTTATATGTACTATATAAAATAAATATTTTAGTTTAATTAAAATAAATTTGAACTGAATTTGATTTTAAAAAAATCATCTTAAAAAAAGATTTTTAATGCAAAAAAAGATTTTTTTGTTCGATTCGAGGATTTCTTAAAAAAACATGGCAACACTGGTTGAGCCATTTGTGCATTTAAAACATCTGAAATAAGCGCTTATAAAAATAAACTGAAATGCGAAATAGAAAATAATTGCTTAGAACAGTTCCTTTGTAGAATAATAAAAAATGCCGGTCAAAAAAGTATTGAGTGACGTAGGCGCTAAAGATTTGGGCCTTAAATTGTTTCAAATAATACTACCCTCTTGATAAAAAATTCTAAAAATTAAAAAAAAAAATGGGTAAACTCGGAGTCGAATTTGAGCCAAACAATGCCTTTCAATACAAAATATTTATTTCATACCTACTTCAACGGCGCTCAATTCTCTACATAAAGCTGTATGACGTATCGTTCGTTAGTTATGAAAACCAGAAGGAAGAGCCGTAAATTTTCCCGGGAACAAACGATACCAGATTATGTATGTACATATGTGCACACAGTTGGGCAAAATACAAAATACTTGCTGGTCATGTATTTAAAATAAAAAATACACCATTTTTATTCAAACAAAAAAAAATACATTAGATAAAACTAATCAACAAAACAATTATTTCCTTTCATAAATATCAGATTATTGAATGTATCATCAGATAAACTGTTTCTTGCTGGAGAATAAATAAAACCTGCTGAAGAAAATAATCTTTCTACAGGTCCTGATGAGCACAAACTTGTATTAAATTCTATGAATACTCTTTTTATATTTGGATAGCTGTCAAGAGTGATAATGTCTTTGCTCTTCTCACTGAGGAAACTGACAAATTCCAACTCCAAATTTGATGTCCTAGATTCACCATCATCGCTATCTACGAAAACAACAAAATCATCGTCGTTTGTAAACTATGTTCTTAAAATGCATTTATTGTATTTAAAATACAAAATACCAACTACTTCTATTTATTGTATGTATTTAAAATATAAAATACTTGCAGGACATGTGTTTAAAATACAAAATACGTATTTGTAGTTCAAATACATGTATTTCAAATACTGCCCAGCCCTGTATGTGCGTATATATGTGTATAAAAGAATCTGAAAAAAAGACAAACTGAATTTCCTATAAAAAAATATATCTAGTTAATTGCGCCTCCTGGCGGTCCCGAATAAAATAAAAATGGCATTGCGTTGTAGGTGAACAGTTCAGTTCCTTATATGATTTTCCTTTGCATACTTAAAAAAAAAATTAGGTGACACCGCAAAAACATATCAAACTTTTAAAATTGAGAGTACGTTGCCAAAATATATTATTACATATGACAGTACATGCATGTACATATATGTATATCTACATGCATATTTACATACATAAATACACATGTATGTATGTGGATGCTACACCTTCTCTTCCGCAAAATAAAAACTGACCTTTAAATTTTGATGCGGTCAAAAAGATTTACTCATTAAAAATAAATAAAAATTTAAAGAAAACAATTCAATTTAAAAAAGCGCAAATGAACATTTAAAATAACAAACAAAAAACCTCTGAAAAACCCCAAATCACACTACCAAACAATCTTCAGAAATAAACAGAAAATGAGTCATTTAGCAGAGTTCCCTTCGTCCGGCGAATCGTTAATTAAAAAAAGCAATTTTAAAAACGTTAATGTGAACAGTGCTAAAAATTTTTGAAACCTTTTCATGTATTTATGTGTGCATGTGTAAGTGATATTTGCCAAACGATCATGATATTATACAAATATTAATTACTATTTATATTGTTAATATTACAGGCAATTATATTTCGAGTAGTTTTTGGCAATTATCACAAATTAAAAGAGTAATTTGGAGTACGGTAATTGCCGTTTTGTACTGTAATTTAGGGGCCCCAAAAGAAAATGATCAGTATTTCGCAAAAATGACACCGAGGCCACAAATCATTGGGGGCCCATAAAAAAAATGCATGATTTCGGGCAAAACTGGGAGACACGGGTCTTCTTATTTTGGTCTTTTATCACATTGTGTTGTCCGTACATGGTTATTTTTTTTCGTGTTGCACTGTGTAATCACACATCACACTTGATCAACAAGAGGACATTAACCCGAAATTTTAAAATTTTCAACAGAAGCAAAATACTCTTTTACATCAAAGGTACTTATATGAAAAATAGATTTTAAATTATGCGTTTCATTAGCGAAATATATAGAAAAAAATGTGAATTTTTTACAGCAGGTAAATATGAACATTATAATGCAAGTTTAGGAGAAAAGTGAAAACTTAAAATTTCGAGTTAAAACCCTCTTGTTGATCAAGTGCGACATAAGACTGATCTTCACCCATCGCCTTAGTGTTTAAGTTGGCATTGCTGATCACAACAAATGTAAAATATAGAGACTGCTTCTCCACGGTCAAAGTTTACAAAGTCGCGGTTTACACTATGAAATTTTTCTTTCTGAAAGTTTGATGGTGTACGGGGAGAGAAGATTGGGAAGGGGTACACTTTTTCATGTACTTTGAAATTCTCTTGTCTTTTGTTATTCGTAACCGTCAAACTGAAAATGACTGCTGCTTTATTTTTGATTTTCTTTTACTTTTCTTTCATGGTGTTAAGAGCAAAAAAAAAAAAGAATGTGAAGATAAACATGCAAAAATCTTGAATTTCATTACAAAAAATTTCATTGTGTAGACATTAATGAAAGTTCAAAAGTTAATTAGAAAAATTTTAGAAAGAAAGTCTTCATAGTCTGAACCGGGACTTTGCAAAGTCTTGTATTTGACGGTGATAAGGGAAAGAAGAAAGGGGCTGAGTACAAACTTTTCTGTTCTCGCTAAGTTGCTTTCTGCTTCGTTCGTTGTTTACACATACCAATTGAAAAGACTTTGTCAAAGTAAACTTTCGCCGTGGAAAAGCTGTCAAATCATACATACAAATAAATAGACACACCTCCTTCTTCTCTTCTTTATGTTGTTTAAAAATTCCATCACAAGAATCAAGTATAATTGCTGAATTCAATAAATATTTTCAGAGCATTAAAAATGCTTAAACTCTGCTGTGTATGTACATATGTATCTGATGGATATCTTGGACCAGGGCGCCTTCAAAAGAGGTGGCCACACATTAAATTAAATTTTTTCTCACAAAAATTGTCAAATTGTATGTTTAGAATGTAAACTTTACATTGTGCATGAGCATATGTACGAGTATGTATGTATGTATGTATGTATGTATGTACATACATCTTTATGTGTTTGAAACTTCAATTTAGTTGCTTTGTTTGAATCAGCTAAATTTTAAATATGCACATTCATAAATCACAACTTTTCACAACAACAAAATACAAACTGTTAAAGTTGTAAAACTGCGAGAGTATCTTGTAAAATTAATTCTTACAAGTCTTGTGTCTATTTCGAATAGAAGCGCCAGTTACAGTTTTTGCTCGTGTCTGTTTGCCTGTGTTGGCAATTGTATTCTTAAATTGGATTAAATTGCAAAAAATTAAAAATAACAACAATAAAAAACGCATTGTTTACGCTTGCAATTTATTTTATTACATACATACACTGAGTATGAGCATTTTTTTAATATCTTTGAGTTGGAATATCTCAGAAGAGAGAACAAAGGTGAATTTTGGCGTACGTGACTAAATTGATTTCAGTGATGTCTGAGCTCTGCTCTGTGTGGATTAAATATCGGTAGATTCAGTTCGTCTCATCCGAAGTCAAAATTGGCGTGGTTCGGTCGTTTGTTTGTTGGGGTGTTGGAAATATTTTTTTTTATTTAGCAGAATGTTCAACGTATGTTTTCAATATTTTCAAATTACATTCAAAGTGTTGGCAACATTTACATCACTAAATAAGTATGTATGTACCTACATAATATTATATTTTTATTACATTATGTACATATAGTAGTTTTCGGATTTAACGAACATTCGATTTAATGAACATCGTATTTAACGAACACCCAAATATTTTCTACTGAGTACCTTATATTACAAACAAACATTTTATTTTGTACTGGGTTTAACGAACAAATGTAAAATATGTATGTATATCAGCTGATGGTTCGAAAAGATGGATTGAAAATCAAGCTTTCATGATGAATGCGATGATAAAAATTTGAAAATGACGAAACAGAAATTCTAGAGACCGAAACAAAGCACGAAGACATCATTAAGCACTGGGGTTGTCGTTCGAATAAAAATTATTCGAACAATTTTTTTTTTCATTTTTGTTCGAGCTAACAAACATTTCTTAATTTAGAATAAAGAACTATTCGAATAACTTTTATCGAACAATCAAAGATTCGAATAATTAATGAACGACTGATAAAATCATTAAATACTTTAATATTATTCCTAAATTCTATGAATTTCCCATCCAAAAATAGATTTTTACAATATGCCACAAGAATCTAAACAAAAAAGTACGCAAATACTCGTACTTTGTTTTCACGATTATTTTGTGATAAAAGTACATATGTATTGCGAATGACCTCAATTACGATGAAGACGTTTTTAAGGTAACTGATAAGATTTTATCAACTGATCTAAACAAGTCTATAAATAAAGTAAGAAATTCAAAAACTTTTGTTTGTTGAGGGGTTTTTAGCTAATCTATATACATGCATTTAAACCATATTTTTGAAATATTTCAAACCTATTATCTTATACAAAAACTTTAAAAAGACCAATGAGAATTTGAAAAATTACAAAAGTATAAATAAGCATCGTAGGCTTTGAAACTTATTCAAAAATCCAAAAAAAAAAACAAATTATATTATTCGATATGAATCTATTTTATTTTCTGTACAACTTTTTTATACAATTAGACACCCTTTGGGTGACAATGAAAGTATTTAATAAGGCAAAACGGAAAATAAAATCTTAATTAAGTATTTTTTTAAATTTATTAATCGAGAATAAAGATATCGAGGCAATCTCAATTAATAAATTTAAAAAAATAAAGTAAGAAATTGTATTAACGCAAAAATCGTTAACAGTATTGACGATGATCTGAACTATTTAGAAAAATCAAAGAAAAGAACAAACAAAATGAATATGCTCTTTAATGGTGTTTTGTCGTTCAAAATTATTCGTTTATTCAAACAAAAAAAAATATCATGAAATTTTATTTGAACAAATAAAAAACACGAAGCACTTAGAAGTTCTTATTAAATTGGCTTAGCAAAACAATATTAGTAGCAAAAGTTTAAGGCCTTTGAGAGTTTCAATAAGACATCCATTCCAAGAAAACACACTGTGCTGAAACAATTTTTTAAATAAATTATTTTTGTATTACAGTTTAATAAAATATTAAAAAATACAGTGTAAATTCGATAATCCGGACCCACTAATCCGGAATATTCGGTAATCCGGACAGAATTTTGCAGCTCATTGCGTATTCTATAATCCGGATTGATTGCAACTCTATAGTTTTTATTTATTCTTTTATTCAAATCACAGCATGCTTTGAAAAATACAGTTAGAATAGTGTGATGAGTATGTTTTGGAACGTATTTTTTATTTTAACTGAACTGTACAAATTAATATTTATATTTTTATGTTTAATTTTGCTATGAATTGTTATAATTTTTAATAAATACATACATACGTAGTAATCCGGATAATTCGCTACTCCGGATTGGGGTCTGCAATCAATTATCTGGATTATCGAATTTTTACTTATTTAGAGTTTTGAATAAAATAGACGACACTTAATTTTCAATTTAGTACTGGATATAACGAACAATTCACTTTAACGAACAAGCCTGACAGTAATTAGGTGTGTTAAATCGGAAAACTACTGTATATATGTATGTATGTATGTATGTATGCCTTGTTACATTATGTACACGTGCAATATGTATGCATTGAACTTGAACCACCTCGTAAGGCGTGAGTAAGCAATTGTGTAACTATTTATGTACTTTTTTCACCAAATTATTAAATTACTAAAATGTTTTTTCTCGCACTAAATCTCTTTAATTAAAAATGTTTATTTTCAAGGAAATTCCCTGTTTTAATCTCAGTTTATGTCAAAAGTTCCGCTTAATTATACGTATGAATTATTAAAACATTCCTTAATATCACTGATTTGAATATAAACGATGAAAAATACGATTGTATCAGGCTTTTATTAATGTTAATTTATGTTATTATTTGGACACTTGCAAATTATAATATTTTGTTTTTATAGTTTTTTGCGTCTTTTTCTCAGTTTTATGTGTCCGGTAAATAAATACACGGTTATTTGTATGGATAATATTTAGGACAAATTATAAAATTGACCAACAAGATGTTTCACTAGCAAGTCAATTGATACATGCTTTTCATTAACGGGTTTCACAGTGCTAATTGTTCAAATTAGCTTTATATCGACCCCTGTGCGCGATATTATCGTATGTTACAAAAACTAAAATTTACAGGAGACCGTTTTTATTACTATTTGTATTGCTATTATATACTACAAAACTGTTACATACGATAAAATGTGCATTGTTTTATCTCCATAACTATTATATATGTATATCGCTATAATATTTTGTCAACAGATTAATTAATAGATAGAACTAATTTGCATAAAAAAATCGATTTCATAAAAACTGTAACATACGATAATTTCGCACACAGGGGTCGATATATTGCGGTTGAGTTTGAGCGTACTTTTTAAATTTGTTGTAGTTTAGATTAAAACGTCTAATTTAATATTTTTTTTTGGTAGCACCGCACTGCTTCTGGGAGCACCAGCTAAACTTTGCGGTGAAAAGTTCTATAGAAAGTAGTTATTATCAGGTAATCAAATGGAGCCCTGCAATAATACAAAAACAACAACGTTTGCTTGGCAACATATGTCCATAAAGACATAAGTGTATCGTCGAAAAAATAATTATTAAAGTATAAAACAATGTACGTAGAACTAAATGAAAATTATTTTATTTAGTAATGACAACTCAATACCACTTTTTTGGTTGGTTATACTCGTATTAGTGAAGTCAAGTCAAGCATCAATCATTTTATTTTGTATTAATAGCTCTTCCAACATTGAGATCACCTTGATTTTTTTGAAAATTGTTTATATTCAGTTCTCTTTTTTTGCTGACTAAATGAAAACAAATAATTTCTATTTCATTTCTTTTTATCTGATCATTTTTGTTTTGAGCCCAAAAAATTACTTTGAATTAATTTTACTTTTATAACTAAAATTTTTTATTTGGTATTTATCCATTTATCGTTATTTTTTGCCTAAAAATATAAATGAATAATTTTATTTTTATTTAAAGTTGTTAATTTGATTTCTTTCATTTTTGGAATGCAATAAAAATGTTTCTTAATGAATTGAAATGCAGTGTTGATTTGTTTCTTATTTTATTTTTTTTTTCATTTCAAATTGCTTTTGTTAATGTTTAAAATATGGGTCAAATAAATCATGTTGTAATATTATTACAAATTATTTTTAATATTAAATTTTTTTTAGAAAAAAATGTAAATGTTACTTTTTAAGTAACCAAAAATATATATACATATTTGTATTTATATATAATTTTTTTTAATTGAAAGTCATTGCTCACCAGGACCTACCTGTATACCAAATTTCAGCTCCCAGTCCCCCTTTTTCAAATTTTTCTGGTTAATAGCTCGCTAAGACCTACCTGCATACCAAAGTTCAGCTCTCTATCTATAGTGGAAGTGCCCAATAATATTGATGAGTCAGTGAGTGAGTGAGTGAATATGTACTAAAACATGCACTTTTTACACCTTAATATATCGCGAAGCTTTTAACAGTAGAACTTTGAAATTTCACCTATGAGGTTACCTCTGTAGGGAGACCTTATGTTTTAAGTTTCATTATTTAATGATAAAGTGCAAAGTTATGAGGGGGGTAAAAACAGCTCAAATGGTAATAATACACATTTCGAAAATTAAATAGTAGGCTTCCTACCCCTTTTGTTCTTGTGCTTAAATTGTATTAAAAGTAAAAATGCGTTTAGTTTTCTTTTTATTTTTGTTATTAAATCTTCAATATCTAAAATATATATTTTTTAATATTGATTTTGGTTCCATCTTAATGAATAAAATCCGTTAGGATTTTCGTAGGGGTCTTTTTTCAACGTGTAAATTTTTTTTACGTGCGTTCCTTTTAAAAAATCTAGGCAACACTGGACATTCTTAAAATATTTATTCGCTTAAGCTTTTTTAGCTTGAAGCATTTGTAACATGTTCCGCTTCTCAAATTACAGAGTCCTTAAATATTAAATAACTATGACCCACTCCAAAACAAAAACAGGATTCCCAAACATAATTTTTTTTCACATATTTGACACATACATATTTTAAATACAGGTTTTGGGATTTTCATAAAAATTCTGTACAGGGGATATTATATACATACATACATACATATGTATGTATTTATCCATACATACTGCTGCGGTAAAAGAAATAGCACTAGAAAGAAACTTTGTCTTCCTAACAGTATTCGGATTCTATTTATTAAACGAATTGGGCTTGTGGCACATTTCCTTTGAACCAAAGTGGTTTCTACTACATATACTGATTTTTAATAAAATTATGCGCAAAATACTGCCTAAACCTGTAAATTGGTCGGTAAAAAATAGCGCTTTCATTTTTAGATAAGATAAAATGAAAAAAAACATGATAAATAAACATAAAACGATTAATGAAAACATAAAATGTAATGAATTAATATTTTTTGACATGATCTCTGCTGTCAATAACGGCTGCCGATCACTTTGGAATTGAGCTTACGAGAGCTTCACATGTCTTCTGAGGAATTCTTTCCCACGACTCTTAAACGGTAACCCAGACTTGATCATTGTTATGCGGTTTTCACACAGGCACAGGCATATTTAGCTTAAGCGATGAGCTCGGCCAATCCATCACGTTAATTAAATTTTCTAGAAATCATTCCAAAGCCTTTCTGCTCGTATAATTGGGGTCATTATCCCGTCTCATTATCCCGTTCTTCATATACACAAAGCAACGTAACATTTTGCAATATTTGAACGTAAATTTGTTTGTGCATATTTGTTTTTTTTTGTACACAGAAAGAAAAACGGCCGCACTAGTTTCAAGTATTTTCCACTTCTTGTAGAAATTTATTTGAGTAGAAATAACAATAAAATGTACTTATCAAACGGGAAAACGGGATTTCTTTAGATAACCAATCCTGGAATTTATTAAAATGAGTACAAAATTCTTTAATCACGTGAAAAATCTTGAATCAACTAAAAAATTATTAAATTAAATTGAACATTTGAATCCGTCCGTACTTAAATCAATCTTTCTGTACTTGACTTTAGTAAATCTAGGATTGCCGTACTTTTAATACCGCTTAGGATTGGTTTAAGTACGGATAGATTGATTTTTCTTTTGAGTGTAGAGGGAATTGTACACTCTGTTTTATGGGAAATATGTCCACACCATAATGCTTGAACCTCGGAGTTGTGTAGTCTTGCATTGCTATTCCGTATTATGTTCAATCTTCAGTTGAATCGTTCAGTGGATAAAGGGAATGAGTCCATTTTTTGCGTTTTTGAGATTTAGCCTGGATACACTTCCTTTTATGACTAACAATGTATGGTAAAAATTTTGTCTTCAAATTTCAACGGAAAACCCCTTTTAAAGACAAAACATTTTTTTGTACGAAACAAAATTTTTATTTTCAGTGGAAAAAGTGAATAAGTCCACGCTTACATTTATATTGCATTAATTCATTGATCGTCATTGTTAACTTTGCTTTTAATCACTCTTATTTGTTTCTATTTCTTGCCTCTCTTCGAGCTTTCGCTTCGAGCTTGAAAACAGTATCAATTCAGAAAGATTATTCTGAAGAAGACATAATGTTTTGTTAAATTTTTTTAGTTATTTTTTGTTTTAAAAAGAAGAAATGTTTTATGTTATTTTTTTTAAAGAAGAAATTTTTTATGTTATTTTTTTTTAAGTTCACTAAAAATAAAACTGTGCGAATGCCCTGAACTAAATAACAAATTATCTGCAGCCTTTTTTTTGCAAAATTATAAAAAATGTACTCTTTCCAAAATATACTAATTCAATTAAAACACTACACAAGGTAAGCCAATATTTAGATGGATATTTTTTCTTTTTATTTCCGAACGAATGTTAAAAGTCAAAACATAATTAATTTGCATTTTTACGCTACCGATTTTAACAACAAAAAATTTGGTGGAATTGTTCCCTTTTTCCACTGAAACTCTTATAAATTAAAACGCATTTGCATCATATTAACAGGTTTTGTGAACACATACACTAAATACTAACATTATATATTTACAAATTGTAAAAGAAGCCCTAATAATTAATTTTGCAATTTTAATTTTGAGTTTTGTTGTAACAACTAGTTTTAAAGTCAACGTCAACTGTTCTGTCGTTTTTCTCCATTTCAAATTTTTGGACTCATTCCCTCTATCCACTGAACGACTCAATTGTCTCTTGGCATCCGCAAGATGACTTTTTCGCCAATTACAACGATTTCATTCACCCCATTTTCTGAGGGGTCAATTTAACTATCACTGTGTGAACATTATTCGTTTACTCACATATCTTACAGTCAATAGTGGAATTATTCGTTGGCTAGAGGCTTTTAGATGGTGTTTAGAGATGGGCACCGCTCACGTGATTAGCGTGAATCATGTGCGATCACGTACGATCGTGATTACTTTTTTGTTTCAATCGCGTGAGCATGTATGAACGTGAGCGTAAAAAAGTTGAACTTGAGTGAGCGTACATAAGTAGACTTTTATCGTGTTTCTTTCGTGAGAAAATTTTCTTTATTATATTCTTTTTTTTCATTTAATTTATTTTTTATTTTATAGTTTTTTTTTGTTAGTATTTCGTGAGCGTGCATGAGAGTGAGAAAAAAATAAAGTCGTGCATGAGAAAAAAATTTTTTATCGTGAGCGTGAGTGAAAAGTTACTCACGATTTCATCTCTAATTGTGTTCTCGCAATTGCTTCCGAACTACTGTATCAACACTTGTTCGTTTCTATCTGCAGATGATTTTTTAGCTCCGTGAGTACTACGGAGTACTTTTGGGAACCACTTGACCAATCGTTTCAATGTGTTGTGTTTGATTTAAATATGTAATTGTGTTGATTATTATTTTGTTTGAGCAGTTAAACATTTCGCTTATTTCGCCACCGGATTACCCTTACGAAATAATTTATTTTTATAAGTTCCCTTTTTCATCGTTATGGTGAGTTCCACGGCACATAGCTGTCATTTATTTTTCAATATTTTTTATAACGGAATATGGTATATTAATAAAAAGAACTTATTTTATTGCTAGTATATGATACACTTAATTTTGTTTGTTTAGTACAAACTACATTTCTAAGAAAATTAAGATCAGTGTTTTTTATTGTCGGTAGATTTTACGTTTCCCTAAAAAAAAAAATCCTTACAGAAAAAATCACTTGATATTATTAGAGTTAATATAACATTTTCAGAAAGGATACATGTTACACTACATTAGTATAACGAAAAAAGAATAAAAGACGAATAGTAAAAATAATGCTATTATTTTTACCGGCACTGTATATGTATGTGCATATGTACATAGTGAATTCATAAGTGTCCATTGTAAGTATGTAAACTACACAGAAGTATACGAATAAGGTTAAAAATTACCTCTCATGTAGGTGCAACCTAAGACACAAACAACACATAACAATGTCTTTTATACTCGTAGTAGATACTGTGAGCGTCAAAAGAAACTACATCTTTCACTTTCTTGTTTGAAACTTTAATTAATTACTATTTTTTATAATATCTTATTTAATAGATTTCTTTCTTTCTCATTTTATTAAAAAACAAAAAAAAACATAACTCCAACAACAACAAGAAATATAGAGCAAAAACAAAAAGATCTTCATATCCTTTGCGTCAAAAGAAATTGTACATTGTCTCTATTTTAAAATAAAAATGTTATTTAAAAAAAATAGTATTTAGTTTGATTGCCATTTGCTATTACTAATTACAGCTTCCAGTCTTCTTTCTGGGCATTGATTCCACTCTACCCTTTTAGTTACTTCGTGGAAAATTTTTTGCTATTCAAACATGAAAGCTATTCAAACTGCTTGTGGTCGTACTTTCTCAATGCTAAGGACTATTTGGCCAACACAGCATTGTACGTACACCTATTAAAATCCGCATTCTTCTTGCAAACACTTATTTAATTCCAGTTTTACTGTACGGATGTGAACTGTTCGCTGAATGTGACTCCATTACTAAGAGAAAATTAAATATCGCCTTTAACAACATCATTCGTTATGTGTATGGCTTGAAAAGACGTTCTAGAATATCCATGTTTTCTTCAAGGTTGTATGGAATATCTTTTGAGAATTTGCTTAAATTAAGAGTCTTGCTCCTCATGCACAAGGTAGCTTACAACACGCACCAGCCAAATCATCTCTTTAGTAAACTCTCCTTTGCAAATAATTGTAGAGGTTAAAGGATAAGTTCTATTGGACATAAAAGTCTAGTTTCGAAATGGCATTTTTTACATCTTCGCGATATCTCTCTGGAACTCAACTCCTTATAGATTCTAACTTTTAAGTAACGCGCGACAATTTAAAAACAATATTATTAAACTTTTTTCTGAATAATACATACATAAATATTTTTTCCACTTTGTTTCTAAAACAATTGATAATTCTTTTTTTTCTACTCACTCTTAAGTTTTATTTACAACTTTTTTTTAAACTATTTGGTATTTTATAAACCTTATAACGATATTATGTATGTATGTTTTTCTTCAATTAATATATACATATATTTTTTTTTAATTATTTACTATATTTTTTATAATTTTCAAAGTGATTTATGAAAATATGTATGAAAACCACTCAGTTAATCGAGTTGTTCACTCAATTCGATTGCTTGGATTCTATGAACAGCACATTACTTTCAAAATTAGTTTTTAAGTTCAAATATTGATTTGTAACCTTTTTTTTACTCAGTTCCTCACTGCAAAATAAGACCTATGGTCTTGTGTGTGGAACGCCATTAATTAATTAAATAAATGAATAAATAAAAGTGAAAGATGTACAGTTCCTTTTGATGCTCACGGTACATGCATCGTGTGTGGATACTTTTGACTCCATGCACAATTTGTCTGATATAAAAATTAATTGCTGAAAATATTTAAACATTTTTTTTGCATTCAAAGTGTACAATGAACCTTTTCGATATATTCAAATATTTCTCCCTGAGATTTCTTTTCAAGCAGACAATAAAAACGTTTGTTTGATTTTCGTGATTATAGAAGAATATGACAGGGAGGGAGGGGTATCTTTGTAAATCGTACTTTAGATTTGTTAATGTTTTGATTTTTTTAATACACTATTTTGTTAGTCATTTATATTTTTACTTTAGACATTAAAAAAATCTAATAAAAAGTTTTTATTTTTATTATTGCAGACATATGAGGCGCTATTTAAGCCGTTGCATGTGACGCGACATCAATTCAAAAAGGTTTTAAACTGCATGAAACTGATACGTGCCCTTAAATATCAAGAAGTATATGCACAAGAAAAAGTTACCAAAGTCGATAGTCTGTCATTGGTATTATCGGGAAAGTGAGTATTTTATTTACAGATAATATCATTTGTCTTTCAACTAGAATTGTTTTATAAAATTGATTTAGACCGCGATCGAGTATTCGGTTTCAGTTTCCGATTATGTAAAAATTGTACTGTCGTCTTTAATTCGACTTTGCACAAATTGTGACCGAATACCGAATACCGAGACATTTTATTATATAATCAAGCATGTGATGGAAATCGGTCAAGTATATATTAAACGTTGATGACAATAAACACGATTGAATTAATTTGATTTTAATAGGAATTGATTTTTGTAATCGATTCGATTTTCATCACATACCGGAATACGTTAATAAAAATAGTATTAGGTGCTGCTGGAAGACTACAGCGACATAAGATCTAATCTTAATGCAATCAATGGTTAGGTGAGGTTAGATTAATAAAATTAAGTAAAGATTAAGTAAAATTTTTACTTGCAATAATTATTCAAACAGCTGTTTTGCGTTTGTGTTTACAAAATAATAAGTGTGTTCGAGTACCCAAAAGTTTTTAAAATTTTTTACTGAATTTTATTGCATTTTACTAAATTGCGTTCGTTTAGTCCAGTTACAGTAAATGAGAACACAAATTGAGAGCGTAAAGTGACAGTTCTTGGCTGAGAATTTACTAATTTTTACTGCAGAAATTTTTTGTAGTAAAATTTAGTAAAACCAAAAAAACATATGATTTAAAGGTAAACAAACAAAAGTAAGAAAACAAAAAGTATACAATTTTTGAAAAAATTACTTAAAAAAGGAAAGCCAGAAGTAAACTAATATAAAATAACAAGCAAACAATTATTTTTAAACTATTCATTCGTTAAACGTGATGTATATGCCTTTTAAAACGAAATAAATGTTGTAAAAACCATTTACAGCCATTTTCGTTATTATTTTGATATTTCGTTGGAGCTGTGAAAATTCTAAGTATATGGTTACTTAGTACTGCACTTGCTGTTAAGGTAGTCAATAGCAATAATAAATAATCACATACTTTTGAATAAATTTAGTCAGAAACAACTTAGGAAAATAAAATAAAAATAAACACATGGAAACGATTATAGAAAATAATTTGTTTATATTTTCTTAAAATATTCGTATTATAATAAATATTGCATCGAGTACCAACAAGAAATAGAGTTGAATAGTCCAAAGCGTAAATATATTTCAGCACTACATTGATTTCCAAGCAGCTGTTTCCTTAATCTTACGAATTTTTACAATTTTTCCGTTCGCGTACTTTTTTGTGCTACAGCTTTTTTTGAGAGTAAAATCTTCAGTTTACTCAGTAATTACTAATTTACTGCATTTTACTGTAAAAGTACTCGAACACACCTAATATTTCTAAATTAAGTTGAAAATAAAAATACTTTGGAAAATGTATTGAAATGAAAATTTTTTGGCTTGATTTCAAATTTTACCCATTTCTTCTTAATTTAAGAAATAATTTTTGGATAAATTCATTATTTTATTAAGAGAGTACTTTTTATTTGAAACAATTTATTCATCAGACCAGCAGAACGGATCAGTACTGATTTCGAGGTCGCTACACCATCTCATCAGCGTTCTTTTGTTCAATTTTACCACTTTTGACGGTGGATACTAGTGACTAGGAATATCAACTATTTAACCGTATTGTTTAACGAATTAGAAGAAATGGGTAAAATCAGATTTGAACTCAAGCCATAAAATTTTCATTTCAATACATACCTTAAACAGTTCAACAATTACGTATAAATATTTTGGAAAATTTAAGAAATTGTAAGTAAATGTAAACTTTTAAAACAAAAAGCAAAATAAGATGTCTAATGGAATTGAACTTAAGCAACACAGTATCTGGTACATCAGTGGCAAAAGATGTTCCGGCAAACTGAGAGACCAGCTGTTATTGTTATTATTTTATTTATTAAATCAATTAATAGGAGACTTATACTTATTGCTATAAATAAAACACGCATTAAAACAACCTTTTATGAAAATCGTTTGGAAAATAAAACACAAAGTTGGAAATAAACATTTCTGCGACCTCATTCTGACGCTATTTCCGATGCTTGAAATAAAAATGTTATATGTGTAGGCAGGCTGTTATAACGTATAAACTAATTAAAAATAGATATTTTATTCATTCATTTTATTCAAAAGTAGCTAATCTCGCTTATCGTGTTTAGCGTATTTCGACTACGCTTAGTACTAGATTAAATAAAATTGCAAAACTTTTCATTATTCTATTACAAGCCGTACTCGAAAAACGCCAGTCGCGACAATGCTGAATATAAATGACCATAATCACATTATTTTTATAATAACATAAATATACATATGTATAATATGTCCAAAAATATAGGGATAGTTATTGAGTACTCATATATACCTATACGTTACAACACTACTTTAACTTGCAAATTTTAGCTAGTAAAGTGTACCTTTACTTTTTCACATTTTTGGAGAGTAATTTTGGAAAATTTCTTGTTACTCTCTCGTTGATAATTTTTACTAGTAAAGTAAATGAACACACCTAATTTCATTGCCAGTTTGTTTTTAAAGTAAATTGTTATTTTCCTAATTTCCCATAGACTGGTGGTATCCCAAAATCAACGAGCATTACATATAGTATTTCCACATCAGTTCCTAGATTCCCCAGAATGGTTTGGTGTATCGACGGACGATTATTTTCAGGTAAGATTTTCCTCTGTTGTACTATTATTGCAAATTTTTATATGGAAATCTTTACTCTGTCTTTTATTTTTTAAATATAATTTTGAAGGTCTCTATAATGGCCATGGAAGAATCGAGAGTTCTGATATGGCATCGAGATAAATTAAAACTATCAATAATGTCGGAGCCCTTTTTGCAAACCGTTTTTGATCACATACTGGGAAGAGATGTAGTCAAGAAACTAATGCAAGTAACGCAGGTATAATAAACATATTTATTATTATTATTATTGACTCTTATGGTGAGTAGAAGGTGAATACTAGTGAATGGTAAGTCGATTTCGATTTTCAGTGCCAAAAACGATTCTTTTTGTAGTAGATTTTTCATTACCGACTTTTGGCACCGATTAATCGAATTATGAAAAACGCGCAAAGAATGACGTTTAAGGAATAAAGCTGTGTTGCATCATATACATAAACTAATGTAAATAATTCATTTAATAGATAAAATTTATAGTGGCACCGCTCTGCAAAGATTACAAAAACACATTCATTTCAATACCCCCACACAAATTTCTTGTTTTTGAAATTGTTAACATCAAGGCGAATTGATATCAGGTGACATTATTAGTCCAGATGATTATCAACTCACTACACCAAAGTGTCAAACTCTATATGAAAAAACTAAACAAAAACTTTTTATGCATGCATTTAACATGGCTGTTTGGTGAATGCCAGCTGTGGCTAACACCAAAAAAATCAAACCACTGAAACAAATCTTAATTGATAGTCGTCTAACATAAACTGAACTTGAATTGTTCAAATTCTTGTGAAAACAAAATAAAGTAAAATAATAAAATTGTAAGTCGGTGTATCATAAATAAAAAAGTGAAGTCTCGTGAAAAAGATAATATATATATATATATATATTTATATATATAACATACTGTTAAAATTGCCGCCGAGCCATGTTTGGCACTACTTTAAAAAAATTCAAAATGGAAACAGTCTAGGTGCTCTATTTCTACTAAAGAGTTCTGTTTTTGTGGAAGCACTTCCACTTTGGCCAATCATATACAAAAATGGCATAAAATTTCTTTTACTAAAAAAGGAGAAACAACAAACATTGATATGGAAGAAATATCGGATGAGGAGTGTGAACAAAACAAAACAATTGATTCCGTTTTAAAAGTGGACGAAAGGTCCACTTTAACTTTATGTTAACTTATATCGCTGCTTATATAGAAAACAAAACAAAAATTTTTTTTATTGTTGTTTTCAATATTAATTACGAAAGAAACTTTCTTTAGAATTTACTGGGACAGGCAGTTAATCAATACAATTTTAAGTTTTACTTAGAATTTGAAATAAACACCAAACGAGAAATTTTTTTAAGGGAAAGAAAAAATAAAAATCTTTTATAAAATAATCGATTTTTGCCTACGATTAATCGGTTAATTAATCGGAACAGAAAATGGTTGATCGAAAAGTCGAAAGTCGATTTTCTGTTTTTTTTACCATTCACTAGTGAATACTATTTTCCTAGGAATATTGCTATTCACCTTTTACAAAAAAAAATTAAAGAAAAATTCATTCACTACAAATACTTATATTTTTGAAATATTATTTGTTTTTTACAGGTTAGCGAGTCAATTGCCAGTAATGGATTTTTACCTTCAGGTAGTTACGATGATGCCGAAGACAAACCCATGCTGATTATGAAAAAAAGTGTCGAGGGTCACAGTTTAACAGCCTTAATAAATCGGCAATTGCAAGGTACAATTTACCCATCACCCGCTATTTAAATCAATAAAATATTTTACATGTCGTCTAGCATTTGTTTTATGGGTTTATATCATACTTTTCTACACACACACACACAACATTTAATTTTTCTTCAATTACAAAATAACAAAAGAAAATCATTGGCTTTTTCCTTATTGTACGTTCTAGTGCTTGTTGTCGAAATGTGGTTAAATTTTTTACTTCTTGTCTAATAATAATTACTACTAGTTGTTTATTTTTTTTTATAATTTTTTTATCTCACTATTAACAAAATAATAATTAAAAAACTTCGTTTGTCTGTTGTTGCATGGAAAAGGTTAATTCAGAGATTTTTCTGTAAAAAGAAAAAATAACAAAACTTATGTACATTAATTTTTTATTTTTAATTATAAAAATATAGATTAACTGCTTGTCCCAGGATATCGAAAGAAAACCTAAAAGAGCGAAACGCAGTCTCTCATTTTCTCAAAGTGTCCCACTATCTTTCGACTTAAATTGTCAAATCATTATGTTGCCATATCTACAATTCTAAAAATTAGTCGACAATAAAAGAAAGAAATCGCTTTATTGTATAAATTGTACCACAATGACATAAAAATTTTAAACATAAAAGGAAATAAAATTAAATAAAACATTCTCAATTCATATGTATGTATGTAAGTTTTACTAAAAATAAAATATATACATAAACAAATAGGGTATGATATAATTGTGTTTATTGAAAATACTATCCTCTGCTCCTCCATCGACGGTCTTGTGCTTCCAAACACTGCAGTCCCCCTGGCAAAGTCCGGGTTTTCTTCCATGTACCCAACTAACGCCTGCAGTTGGGTCAATGTTGACTTTTTTTACACTGCAACGAATATAATTGTATGTTATATACATACATAAATAAATATAAAATTATAGCTTCATATACTTACAATTTATGCTCCATTTTAATATTGAGTTGGTTTTGAATATATCAATAACTATTTACATATGTATGTTTTTATCACGAATTAACACAAAATTATTTAGAAAAAAATTGGTCGTTTTGTCTCTGTCAACAATTAAAATACAAGTGCCTACTTTTGACATTTGTGTGCGTACAAATGACTGAAAAATTTGTTAGTGGGACGCAAATTTAGATTTAAATGGATCCGTTATCATACGTATTCATTTTCTTTCGACTTGACGTGCTGAAAGCTTTTAGTGGGGCGCAAAACAGCTGATTGTCTTTTAAAATGCCTGCGAACGAAAATGTGTGACATCGTGGGACAGGCAGTAACTTTTTCTAATTTTTATTTTATGTTTTGTTTGTCTTTTTTTTTTCTTTTGTGTTTCGTTTTGTTACAATATACTATTTGTGTTTATAATTCTATTTTAGAAGAGCATGTGCCTCTTTTGGGCCGTACATACACTACTAAAACTTTTCAGTTGTACAAGCCTAACACAGGCCTCGGCCAAAACAGCGACGATGAATCCTGCTCCGCAGCTGAATACACCACCTCAGACATACCACCGTGCCTGATTATAAAAGAATAATTTTTGTTTTATTATAATCCCAATATAGGCAAAAAAAAAGAAAACATTAATCTTTATTAAAGAAAAGAAGCGTATAGAACTAAACAAAAAAATTAAACAAGCAACACGTAACTAAACAACACTTTAAGTAAACTAAAATCTAAAACTAGTTTAATTTATATCGATAATTTATGAAAGAATATATATTTAAAAAAATATATGAACCAAATATTAATGTATAACATTATTAAATACTAACTTTATTTAATTAAGAATAAGTGTATATGCCCAGCAATTTGAAATGTTCGAATTTAAAAAGCTTAAAAATTAGTTGAATCTGATGAATTGTTTCTTAAAATTTGCCTCTAAAAACTAGATTTTTTTTAACTTTCTTACATACACTGCCGTTCACTTGAATGCGTCGTCTGCTATTAATGAGGGTAGTCACGATGGGTATTGCAAACGATGCAAATGTGTACAAAAATGCAGCACAACAACAAAATATGTACATATTTTCTAAATTGTGGATATTTGCTAAGTTGCATACAAAAGTCAAGAAAAGCTTGTGGGATTTCAGCCAGAAAAATTTAGATTTATTTAATAATTTTAAAGGACAACTTATGTCACCAAAGGTCAGTGTTCTTCTAGTTTTTTGTTTAGATTAAATAATCGGTTCTGTCAGACTACTTTTTTAAAGTAAATTAGCTGCCTTAAGCCGAAATGTCTGCGCCACACGTTCAAATTTTTTAAACACACTGCTACTCAAAATTCATTGGAATTGATAGCTATGGCGTAAGCTGCACGAAATTGTAAAGCAATTTTCTTTTACAAATTATCGTCGTCAAGAAATCAGCTCCAAATCGCATAACACTTACTACATATGTATATTCACAAACATATATAATAATTTGATTAGTAGTTTAAATTGTTTTAAATTAATTTAGTTTGGCTGCATATACAAGTGATACGCATTTGTTGACATTTAGTTTTTTGACATTTGCTATGCTTTTTGCAAATAATAACAATAATAATGGAATGTTGCCGACAACATGTTCGTCGGTGTGAACGCGAATAAAAGAACTAACGATAATTCCAGGTGTTTTTCTTCCAAATGTTCGCCCGTCTAACTTAAGGGTTACACGATCAAGTTTTGCCTATCAAGTTTTTGTATACTCACATTTTTTTTACTAATACGCTCATACTTCTAAAACTTGATACGAACTTGCTTCTGAAATTCTCTTTCCATAGAGTATTTCAATTTACTGTCAAGAAAACATTTTTGGATTTGTTTTTTACAAATAATCTGCAGCAATCCAAAACTACAAATTAAAATCAAATAATCAAACATTTTTGTGAATAAAATTATTAAGTGTAATCATGTTGTGTGATGTATAGAGCAACCATTTGAAGCTGTTTTCTTGATGATGACATCTAGAAATATGAAATTGCTTTAAAATTGCGTGCAGCCTACGTCACAGCTATCAATTTAAATTAATTTTGATTAGCAGTACGTGTGAAAAACTTGAAGGAAAAACTTGATCGTGTGGCTGCAGGGTTAAGTTGGACAATGCGTCAGATTAGAAAAAGTACAGTCACGAGCAACAGCAATATGCAAATAAAATTTTTAAATTCGAACAATATCCGCGTGAAAACGCTTTATATATTAGTTTTTGGTCGATAATATCTTTCGAACGAAAAGTTGCCATAAACAATACAATAAAAAAATCAGGAATCGTAATTTGAGTTGAAAAATTGAGATAGAACAAACGAATTTGCTTAAAAAGTAAAAATCTTTTATTTTTGGCGTCAGCGGCATGCAAATTGAAATAGTGTATGAACGCACTAATTCTATATTTATCACAATGAACCTGTTATCCTGGGGTCGGTTGATGTGCAATTAATTTTAATACGTATGTGTGCATCGATAACAAATGAGTAAAATTAAGAAAATTGTAAATACATACATATATTGTATTTTGTTGTTTTGTTGATAAGGCGCATATTTGCACACATTTGCGTTATTTGCTCAGTTCGCACTAGTTATTGTGAGTACCCTTATTGTAAAGAAACATCAATTGACAGATTTATTTGAAAGGCATTTAATAACCAAAAAACCTTTTAGTAAATAATTTGAAACCGTGAAACTCGTAGAAGAACGTCAGTAAGTGAATGTACTGAAGAAAAGCTTTGACGTAGTTAAATATTTTCTTTTTGCTTAGAAACCACATTCAAATAAGCGGCTTTGTATAAAACCTTCTCAACTTCTTCAAAAACTATCGGACAAATTTTCAAAACTTTATACTACTAGAAATGATTGAAATACATACATTTTTTTTTTATTAAAAATAATATTATGTAAGCTGCTTATAATTTTTTTGTTGAATTCGCAAAATATAGTAGAGCTGTACACTATCTTTTAAAGTCTCAAAAAAGTTTAAACTTTTGAGGATTAAGAAAAGCTGGTTAAAACTAAGTACCCGAAACAAAAATAAAGTAATTCCGAGATTTTTATGTGGAGGCCAACAACAACGAATTTATTGTGAACTTCATTCTTTTTTTTAACTTTATTCGTTTTTAATGTTCATAATGAACAAGTGTTCAATTTAAAAAATTAACTAACTGCTAACATAGTTCATTTTAGTATTGGGAATCTAGTTTCTACCATCGTATGAGCAAAATCGAAAAATCAGACTGTTCATAGACACCCTTGCCGAATTGGATTGAGAACGGAACCCAATTAAATTCATGGAAACCTTTCGAAATCGTTTTGCTCGAAAGTGTCTACATTCGCATTTTAAGCAATTTCAAGATACGGGGTAAAGCATTTTAATTGTCGAAAGAATAAATTAAGTTTTTCTTACGGAAATTTACAATTTGTTTTCGATTCATAAACGCAATTAGAGAAAATGCTTCCAAACCAATCCGTATTGTATTCTATGAAGAGACTGAATAATTGAAATTTGTCAAGTCAAGTCGGCTCCTACAATAATTTGTGTATTTTCTATTTAAAACCGCCTTTCTTCGCTTTTATGTAAAATATATCGTACTTTTGGAAATAATTGCGTCACTTTTCAAGAAAAAAACAGTTTTTTTTTAATTTGTAAAGCTTAAAATTACCTTATTTAAGTGTTTATTCCTTGTAAAGAATTTATTGCTCAAAACAGAGTCCAAAATTTACATATTTAAAAACAAAATATTTTTGTTGTCTGCTGTAATACTCAAGGACTTTTTTGTTTAATTAATTATTATTTATCGGAGGAGAATATTTTATAATTTTTTAATGCTAACAATAACTATTATTGAACTAAAATTTATTTTGAATTCCTTTTTTTATGTTACATTTAAATGTTAATAATATCAAGTAGGGATGTGAAATTAATCAATTAATCAAGAGTTTTCCATTTGTCTAATTTTTTTTTATAAAACAAAAATATCAAGGCGAATTCATTTGACAAGTGGTGTTGGAAGTACAACTGACTATATCGTCGTGGTGGATAGATAGCGTTTTCAGAATTTTTATATTTTTTCTATAGACAATAATATTTTGCACTAAATAAAGAAATATTTATATTTGGAGCATATGGATTGTGATCAAAGTTGTTGAAAATACATTTTAAATAAAATATTTTTTTCTGTTTTCGACACATCGAGTCAACCAGGCGATAAACAGTAATGCTAACAGTAATGTGAAGACCACTTGTAAAATTAATTGGCCTTGAAAACAAAAAGCAAAAAAACCAAAAACTCAAAATCTAAAATTATGCAAAACTCTGATTAATCAGTTACGCATGAGTTTGAATAATCTAATAATCGATTTATCAGATTTTTATTAATACGAATGTTTGAATAATAGATTAATGACAAATGCCTACTCTAAATTATTAGTATCGATTTGATAGTTTAAAATTTATATTTTGCACTTGAAAAGTATTTATATTGATTTATCGTTAATGTAACAACAAACGTTTTTACTACAGATATTGCATTTTGATTTTTCGCTTTTTTTAATCTTTATTTTTAAGATTTACAAAAAATACTCGCTTCTTTTTATAAAAAATAACTTATATTTTTTAAGTTTTTACTTTAAGTGGTATTTCTAAAGGTACGGTCACATCTGACAACAATTTGCCCAAAAAAAAAAATGACCACTACTTTGGCTTAGGGTTAGTGTGATTTAACTTGTTTTTTATATCACAAAATTAAGTGAATTATGCCGCAAAATGCTATTTTTATTTAGAAAAATATTGGATTTAAAGAAATGCAAATTTAGCTTGTTTGTTGGTTCCGTTTTTTTTGGGCAAATGTTTGTCAGATGTGACCGTACCTTAATATGTATAAGATTGAATAAAAACAGCCATTAACAATTGTGTAAAAATACTCCCCAAACTATGCTTTATTATTTGTTGCAACATGACAGTATGTTTCACACAATAGACCAATTTAACAACAGCGTGACCTAAATAAATTTCAGACCCTAAAACTATGCTGCACTGATTTGTTTTTTTTTTATTTGAAATTTATCAATAATGCTTGCTGTAAATTCTGTTCGCCTGGTATTTCATGAAAAATAAAACGAGACTATTTTTTGCGTAGAGAGGCTTAACGTGACCAACTTATAAGATAATAATGTCAGTTTTTGTGAAATTTGTTATTTTTAAAATTTGTTCATGTTATTTTTTTAATATATCTTGTAAGTATTTTGCAAATGAAATAAAAAATTAAATATTTACTTTTAAATAAATAAAAGTGATTTTTTATTGTTTTTTTGCAGTTCTCTTAAAATAAATAGCTTATTATTCTATAAAAAAGTTGAAAGTTGTAACTACTAATCTGAACTTTTATAGAAGTTTGCTTTGATTCCGCATTCTTTCTCTATTCCTTTCTGTTGGCTTCTTTACGTTGACATTTTTTTAGTAAAAGTTGCACATTTTAAAACCGTGTCATACATTTAGCAGTTAGGTGTATTTTTAAAGCGCATATTTCGCAAACCTATAAATACAAAAAAAAAAGAAAATTAAATTAGTTTTTAACTTATAAGAACAAATATAATAAATTTAGCGCATATGTATATTTTTCAGTTGATTAGACCAATATAATTTATTGTGTTTAGTAGAATAGATACAAAATTTTGTTTTGGTTTCAAATTTAATTGTACGAGGGAACGAATTCTTTCGACATCGTGGGTCAGGCATTTAAGTTTTGAAAATAAATGCTTGCAATGTATTGAAACCTGCTGAAATTTAAGTTTTATAAGAAATTTATACCAGTGATTTTGCTTGAACATATTTACATATAAGTGCATTTCAATTTGTTATAATGACGTCAGCTGCCATCTATTTTCATATTTAAAAAAATTGCCATAAAATAAATAAAAAGTTACACAATTATTTCCAAAATAATCTCTGAACTTTTTAAAGCAAAACTGTATATTCTTGCTTTAGCATTAAAAACAAACAAACCTACAACAACTGTAAATTACAATTGAATTATTATAATTTATCCTTTATATTTTAATTAAAAAAAGTAATAAATACAAAAGAATTGGAATCAAATAAAAAATGAAAAAGAAATAAGTACACCGTATTTTTTTTTATTCAATAAGAATCTAAAAGTTTTTCAGACATAAAAAATTTGACGTACTTTTTTTGCAACTTCTAAAGAGAACTAAAAATAAATTTTTAAACACTTAATACCAGGCGAATTCATAACAGGTGAACTTAATATTACAGCAACCACAACACTACAAAAACAACAAGAATTTTGTTTTTGTAAAATCAAAGTATATTGTCAAAAATATTTGACTGAGGTGAAAAAATAAAATATTGAAAATTATTATTTCAAAAAGTTTTTTTTTTAAGGGTTGTTTTTTTGAAATCCTTTGAAATATTTATCAAATATTATTTTGTTGAAGAAATCTGTTGTGTGGAGATGTTTTAAAGATCCGCTGATCAATTATTGGCTCCTGCTATCCTTAATGTCGTTCAACGTCGTTGTCAATCGGTGATTGCCTCACAACGCATCCAAAAAATTTCCACGGATGTAAGTACACATTAAAATTCCATTGAGGAACAAAGTGTTAATGCTTTGATGGCCTGTGCTGTGGATGCTGAATCGGAAATTAGTGATTGAAACCTATTGTTAATAAATCTTACCACTACATATTTATTAAATGTATATACATATGAATTCAATCTCTTCAGTTTATTAAGCTTCATAAAATTAGTATTTTTTATGGAACCTTTATTTATTGACCCTTAATTTATGCTGATATAAGAATGTACTTTCTAATTAAAATAAAGTCACTTTTACAACTTGATATAAAAAAATCCATAATTAAACAATTTCATTTCACAATTAAATATTTTTAATTATACAAATTTTCAACTTGAATGTAAACAAAAGAAATAAATAAATTTTGACATCCAACTATTATAGTTCGCCTTGAATAAAACTAAAAAAAAAGTTATCAGCTGCTCTATCAAGTCCCAGTTGTTATGAATTCGCATTGCTTAATACATAATATATTTTTAAATCGACATATTTATTATTATTGTTATTTCATCACCGAACAAAGTTTCTCAAATCGTATTTTTTGTTAAAATTTCTTTTCGCTTTTCCGTTAATTTAAAGTTTTGGTTTAAAAATTGTAATTTTAATTTTCTTTTTTTGTTTTCAAACAACAACAAACAATGACAACAACAACAATGATAACTAGCCCTCCCACGGATATCGAAATATTATGAAAGTGGTAAGTATTTGTTACTGAAAGTTAACTTATATTTAAACTGAAGGAATCAAAATTATTGTTATTTTTTTCCAATTATTTAAACAAAAGTATTTGTAAATACCAATCTGTGTGTTTGTGTTGTAATGCTAATTAATTAGGTGTACCATTAGCATTAGGTTTCCTTGTTTTATTTTCTTTTATCGTTTCCTTTTTTATGATTGTACAAAATGCATGACTTATATTTTAAAAATCTAAACAACAAACTATTTAATTTGAATTAATAAGTGCAAAAGTAAATTGAAATATTTATAGTAAAATACATGCATATTTTTTCAAATATTTTCTTACAGTAGGAGATCCAAATTCATGGCGTTTGGGACGCATAGACGAGACTGATACCGAGACGGCTGTATGAGTACGTAAGAAAATCTTGCTATTATATAGTGCTCGTCGTCGACCCTGTAAGCTTAGACTATGAGAATTAATTTTGAGTATTATTAGCAATTAAGATACAAAATTTTATTCAATGAATAATTGATGAATCATTAGAAACAAATTTATTATTAATGGTCAATTATGGACTGAGTTTGAGAAGGGCTTTCGCACTGAACAAATGAAAATTTAAACAGTTTTCACGGTATAAAAAAAACATTATAATGTAGAACGAAAGAGTAGAAATAAAGTGTATTTTGAAAGCTTATTTTTGAGAGTGCAAGTTATCATTTCTATTGAGTCTTTCAATTAGATTGTAAGTTTTGAAAAAAACATCTATGCAAAAAAACCTTTTAAAAAACAAACACCCCTTTGGAAAATTCTTTTTGAATTAAACTGCATATCTTTTAGAATTTTTTAAGCGGTATATCCATTTAAAAAATATCCGTTAAAAATTGTGCAAGATATCAGTTATATTGAGTCTTACAATTGGATTGCAAGTTTTGAAAACAAAAATCTATATGAAAAACCTTGTAAAAACCTCATCTTTGAAAAAGCCCGTTAAAAATACTTTTTAAATTTCAGATTTTTTTTTTAAAGATTTTCAAAAACTTTTGTTTGTTGAGGGAGGGTTTTTTTAGCTAGTTTATATACATGCATTTCATTGGTGCTAATGCCAAATCATCAAAGTTTTGGAAAATCTTTGAAAGAAGATATCGAGGCAATCTCGGTTATTAAATTTAAAAAAAATACTTAGTTAAAATTTTATTTTCCGTTTTGCCTTATTAAATACTTTTATTGTCACCCAAAAGTTGTAAAAAAAATAAAATAGATTCATACCAAGGCGTATTTAACCAGGTGACAGCATTACAGCAGCTGACTATTCATTGCGAATGTCAAAATACATACAAAATACTTTTATCTTTTTTTACTTTTTTTCTGTATCTGTTTTCTTCGTTTTATGGGTTAGGTTTTTGACATACGCAATGAAACTACACAAACAAAAATGCCTGTTGTTCTTGTATTGTTGTAGTTGTTTTCCTAACGCTGTCATCTAGTTAAATACACCTTGATTCATATCGAATAATATAATTTTTTATTGGGATTTTTGAATAAATTTCAAGGCCTACTATGCTTATTTAAACTTTTGTAATTTTTGAAATTCTCATTTCAAAAATATGGTTTAAGCTCTACTGATGATTTGGCATTAGCACTGAAATGAATGTACATATATAGACTAGCTAAAAAAAGCAAAAGTGCAAAAGTAGTTTAAAATCTTTGAAAGAATGTATCGAGGGAATCTCGATTAATAAATTAAAAAAAATATTTATGATTTTTTTAACTTTAATTTTCATTTAAAAAATATTGAAATAAACCAATAAAAATTTGTATATTCCGATAGAGCCTGAAGGATTCTAACTCCATTAAAATTTTACATTGAATTTATCAGTTCGACCATAAATTATTATTAACGATAAAGAAATGTTCCTTTTTAAAATGTAGTTTAAGAAAAAAGATTACAATAGTTTCATTACTAAATTGCAATTTTTTAAAATTTTCTTAAAACATTGAGTGCCACGTCGTACGTTTGGTGAGCGTTACTGTCCAAAACTAATTGATTGATTGGTGATATTCTTTTTTTTTTATCATGCAACATTATAGATCGGGGGTGACACAGATATTGTTTTGTATCATTTATTTATTATTCTATTCATTTGTGTTGCGTCATTAGAAAATAATTACTCCCGGTTTTTTGTCCAAACGGCTTGGCACTCAATTTGATAAAGTACATTTTAAAAACACAGTACATATTTTTTAGGCATTTTTTTAATGAACTGTTCACGCATACTATTCTAGATGGTGGTTTTTAATAGTTAATATTTTTGCTTTTTAAAAGGTATTTTTCGATAATAATTTTTAAAAGGAACATTCTTAAGATGTACCTTTTTGAGAGGTATTTTTTTAAAAGGTTCTTTTTTAAAGATCAAACTTCAAAAGCTGTTTTTTCATTCGCGGCAATTCGCGAAAACTCGTCGATAAAGTGAAAGTTTCGACGAAAAACAAAAACATGATTTTAAAAATTATTTTTGTTATCCTTTTACATTACAAAAATAAAAACAACGGGAGTATTCGTACCCGCTTCTCTACATTTTATAAACGGTACGTTTTGTATAAAAAACAAAAACAATGTTTTGAAATTTTTATAATTTTGTATTTGTTTTCAATGTAAAGTTTCACTGGTCAATCGTGCTCCCGAATAGCCCCCATTATTTCTTTTTCAAGTTGCTTTTTTTAAAACTTACATTTTAATACTTTTATATGTTACATGTTTGAAATACTCTAAACGGGCTTTGATTTCAATTTTGCAAGAAAACATTTTCTTAATGTTTGTGTTAAAATCATTATTATATGATCTTTTCATAAAACACTTAATTAAACCTGTAAAAACTCAAAGAGAGTCAATTAAGAATTAAAGTCTTCTAAGTCTGTGAAACTTAAATACTATTAATTCGAATGATGTTTTGTTTATGTGATACAGTTATCTGCGGAATTAGTATTGAAAAAAATTAAAAATTATTATAAACAGAAATAAGAGAAGATTACAATCACTTGCACATGAAATGTTCTATTAGGTTATTTCGATATACACTTTGAAATATTATAAGATGCATTAAACTTCAGTCTATATAAACTGTACATTAACTTTGTTTCTTTTAGTTCATTTATATTTAGCGAAATTGTTATATATACAAAATATTACTATTATTTTTTCATATATTTACATTTTAAGTACATAAATTATTCAATTAAAAACGAAATTATAAAAAAAATCTAGTACATATACATATATAAATGTGAGTGTGAAACAAAAAAAAAATATAATTCAAAGATTGTTGAAATTTAATGAAGATACCAAAAACATTATAAATAAATACAAATAATGAATAATATTATTGAAATAAGTAAAAACACAAAAATATAAAGTGAATAAATAAGGTTTGTTGTTAAATTAGGTCGCCTGATTAGTTTTATTTTTTTAATGACCTAAACAACAAACAATCTTAATCAAAAACTAAGAAAATCAACAATTGGTATGTACCTTTAATTTTGTTATATTTTTTAATGTAATTTAATTAATAATAAAAAAACACAACAAACAGAAAACAGAATAAATATTTCAAATATGGTATGCGAATAAAAAAAAGGATAATATTAAAATAAAATGCTTGTAGTTTCAATCCGAGGGTGCTATTTACTATTTACTTCTGGCAAATTATTGAATTTTTCGTAAGCAACTGCACAAATGATGCTACGTATTAGCGTGCACATGATATCTTTCATGATTGTTAATAATAAAAACACGAGTTTTTAAAAACTCAAAAGATTTAAATTGATATAAATATTGTTTTTATTAAGAATTCTTGATAAATACAAATTATTTTTTATTACGAAAGTGATATTGGAATAATTAATCATCAGAAACGAAATTTTGTACGAAATTGATTTAATTTGTAAATAAACTCAAATAAATATATGATAGTCTACGTCCTAGTATAATGGTAAAATTAAACACAGAACGCTGATGAGATGTTCCAACATTCAGCATCATAGTGTTTAGCGAAGATCGCCTTTAGCTTCAACATTTTATTTATTTATTATTTACGAATAAGACCCTTAATTCGATATTACATTATATAGTAGAATAGAATTTACTGATTGTACACATATTTTATTATATATTAGGCATCCAGGTATTATTAAACTAAATATGCAGAGATTGACAATACAATGGAAACCTTTTTAAACTCTGATACGTTATTTCAGTTTCGAATAGCAAGACTTTTTTTAAAAGATAAATTTAGATATAATTCAGTGGAAAATATGATTGTTTCCTTTGCAAGATAGTAACTTGAGCAATTATAAGAAGTTATTTTAAAAAGAAATTATAAAGGGTGGTGATTATTTTAGAATTAGAAAACCACTGGATACTTCTATAAATCTTTACGAAAGCTGATTTAAACAAAAATAACACATGAAAAATAATGTCTCATGCTTATCGTTATTTCAGTATTTGTTGGTTTAGAACTTTTAGAATTTTTTCATGTCGAAATTTTCTATTTTGTGTGCATTTTTATGCAATTTCATCATTAGTCTAAATATTCGACATTTAATTTTCATCGTATAGAAAAGTATGTCTAATTTTTAGAAATTCATACACAAAGTTGTTGTAAGAAGCAGACTGTTTTCCTAAACGCATGATTCTTTTTGGTAATACATTTGAATATGCTCCTAAGCGTAACCCAGAAAGATTTTACAACGTATTTTGTTCCCAAACGCAATACCATTGCAGTTAATACGCAGCCGAAAAAAAATTTATTTGCAAAATATATATGTATGTACATACATATAAGATATTAAAAATAATGATGTACAATGTTTAAATACTGTTTTCATATACATTTCATATACACGGACTTTTCGGAAAATTTTAAAAATTTCGATTAAAACTATTTTCGACTTTCTTTGACTTCTCCATTATCTTATTCTTTGCCATCCGTTTACATGATCTTGTTTTTCTCTATTTTTAACTATTCTTAGCTAGCTTGGGAGCTGGTGGTTATGGCTTGTTTATTAATTCTTGAATTATCTATTATTTTTCTCTGATTATTTTGAATACTTAGGTATTATTGTTAATGTCATGTAATATATTTATTTTGGCCGTTGAGGATTGGTATTACATATTTTATTAATAAATTAAATGAAAATAACAAGAGAATTCCAGAATTTATGATACTGTATACCCTTCCCATTCTTTTCTTTCCCCTCTGCCAATAAACTCTAGAATTTCACAAAACAAAAGTTGCACATGTAGACGGGGTCTTAGTAAGAAAAAAACACTGTCTTACAACATATAAACCAATCCTAGTAAGAATTGTACTTAAGCCTGAAGGTGGGCTTAGACTTAGCAAATATTTCACGAAATAAGCGTATCCAGTACAAAATTTTTAATTTTATTCTAAGCAGACATTCAATGTACATGCCTTCTTCGACCAATAAGCAAAATGCTTATAGGAATATTATATCATTTTACTTCTGAATACGATGATTTTATCAAATATGTATTTGCTCAGAATGATGACCATAGCTTAAGTAATTTCATAGAAAGCTAAATAAGTAAAATTGTATAACATACCTAATTAAGTCACGCCAATGAATTGATACGTATCCTTTTTGTTACTGAACTTAATTGATATTGGTAGTCATTTTCCAACATGTGCAAAATATCTTCATCGCTACTTCTTTGCCTTCGCTTTTCTCCCACTGGGCTGTCTAATCTGCTACTAGATTTTAACATTTCTACATTATTTTTTTCCACACACGTAAAATCGATGTCCATGGAGTTGCATATGTTGTCTAAAGCTTCAACTGGCATGTACTGATCGTCATAGGCATCATTTTTAATTGTAGCCATGTGGATTTTTTTATTTATTTTGCTCCTTTCAGGTCTCTTTGTGAGGGGCATCACAAACGTTTTATAAACCCTTAATAGTTCATCATGAGTTAATTCGTACATATTGTGAACATGCAGTTGGCGCTTCGAGTTAATCCAAGATTTGTAATAAGCAAAACAATCTTAAATTAATATGTATATCACTTACATGATTAAGAATTCTTATTATATCATTTCGACTTAATAATTCTGGTAGAGCAAATTCCATCGTTATTTATTTTATCCCTTAAAAATATTTTCTGTTGGTGCTAAATTTTTGTTTACAAATCTACAAACAAATGTGTGAAAAAAGTGTGGCTGTGAAGCGATTTCACTGTGATGGATTCAAAGCATTGGCAAAGTTAACCAACCTCAGTCTGCGTTTAGACGCGTCATGTCTTGTTGACATCATTCTTATTTTTTCTTGATTGAACAACTTTCATTGTTGTTTACACAAGTCATATCATGTGGCATCATTAAGACTGCTGACTATTTTTTGCTTTGCTTATGCTTGCCTTTTATTTCGAATGTTAAAGAGAGCCTATATTTTTTTTACAGAAACAATATAAAAAATGCCTGTTGTTCTTCTATTTTTATACTAAAAATGTGAGGTAATACGGCTTGCCAAATACCATATATGTATTCAGACTTTTTTTGTTTTGGCTTTGGCGACTAGTCAGACATTTTTTGCAACAAATAGTCTTTCTTCCGTAAACTCAAGCTAAAATGAATGTACAGACAGTTGTTTGGTCGCGGAATTTTCGATAAAACTTGAAATTATTTTGCTTGTTATATTCTGCGGAAATAAATTAATATGTGTGAATACAACAATTTTCTACAAACCCCAACATGATTATTTTTTCATGTACATGTAAATTTCCAAAAGGGAAATTTCGTAAGTAGTCCGTAGCAGTCTTGTGGTTAGACTGTGTTTAGACGTGTCATGTATTATAGACATTATTCTTACTTTTTCTTCTTTGAACTTTCATTGTTGTTTAAACAAATCATGTCATGTTGACGAGATTTACTTGCAAATACCTTTAGGCTTCATGACAGTACATACATGTGTGTACTCGTTTGTTCTCCCCTCGTTGCTCACGCGTATAGCAATCATGTCAATAAGACATGACGTGTCTAAACACAGACTTACTGTTGACAATAACAAATTATGCAGCTGACTGTTTTGGCTAATGCGATCATCTGGTATTATTTTGCCTTGCGCCTTGTAATGGAGCATGCTGTATTTATCGATTCTTAAACAAATAATTAGATAATGTCATCGCTATATTGCCACCTCTACTATTAACGCATACCTCTTGCATTTACTATTTCATTTTACCTAGTTTTTAATATTGCTGCCGACAAAATGTTTAAAAAGTATGTATTTGTTATTTATTAATTAATCAAGATGTATCTTGTAAATACAATTTTAGATTTGAAGAAAAAGAAAGTGTATCGTCCGTTCAACAATTGAAGTCGTCTGTGCAAAAAGGAATACGTGCAAAACTGCTAGAATCCTATCCTTTATTGGAGACACACATTGATTTAATTTTACCGAAAAAGGACACATACCGCATAGCAAAATGGTTTGTTTTTTGTTGTATGTTGTACAAACAAGTTTTTAATGGTCTTTCAATAATTGCAGTCATGATCACATTGAATTATTATTGAACGGTATCGGCGAACAGGTATTTTTCCGCCATCGGGATGGCCAATGGATGCCAACACTCAAATTATTACACAAATATCCTTTCTTCGTGAATATGCAGCAAGTCGATAAAGGTGCCATACGCTTTGTTCTTAGTGGTGCCAATATTATGTGTCCCGGTCTCACCTCTCCGGGTGCCATGATGACACCTGCTGAAAAAAATACAATTGTTGCTATTATGGCAGAGGGTAAAGAACATGCATTGGCTATTGGTGTAACAACTTTGTCTACCGAAGATATGTGAGTAAAATATTTACAAAATTATACTTGAAAAAAATATAATTAAAATTATTTTGCAGTGCTAAAATTAACAAAGGTATTGGTGTGGAAAATTGTCATTATTTGAATGATGGTCTGTGGAAGATGAAGCTCATTAAGTAACTTTGAATAGTCATGTAATTTAGTAAACAAACTTTATTAAGAAAATTAACTGCATTTTATATGTACAAATAAATAATAAATTAAATGATTTCATCACATACAGCTTATGTATAACAATTAAACAAAGTTAATATGTCAATTATTGATTATGATTATATGGTTTAAAATCAACTTCCTATGATATTATGTATTATATTTTTAAGCATTTAGTTGGTGTTATTAAAGGATTATATGATTAATTTGGTTTATAAATAACCGCAACTTATTGCCTGCTTTTGAAAATGAAAATTTTCGTTCGGGAATTTATATTGAAACATAATTTAAAATCTCAATATAGTTTTTGTTTTCAATGTAAGCTACCAACCCAGATTTTGCATTCTATTTTCAAAAACAGGCGGTTAAAATTCAATTATCTCTAATATTACTTTTTGCCCGTTACTGCATTCTAATTAAGCAGGCCAGAATATGGGTATGCAATTTGGACAACGCTACGAATCCTTCTAAATATTCACCCTTATTCCAGTTGGCGACATCGACGTCACGTCAACACAATACCAAAAATAGGAGCTTGTCTACTCGCTCTCGAGAACCATTTTGTGCTAATGAAAGTGTACTTCTGTTCCATAATGTCTAGAAAATAGCATGAATCTGTCAATAGTAGTCAGTTGTTTTCGACAATGGGTAGTCAAGTCCCAATTTTTTGGTATTGCGTTAACGTGACGTAGATGTCGCCAACTGGAATAAGGGTGAATGCATAAACGCTAAAATTAGAAGGCTACATTAAAAACAAATGCATTGATGACCCCCTTTTTTAAAGTCGGTTAAAAATTACTGCCTTTATAATATAAGTAAGCCATCCGTTTAGAAAATTTATAGACCTAATAACTCAAAACAGAGCTATAATTTTCAAAAATGTTAAGAATTAGTATATGGGCATATCCATTATGTCGAACGTAACTATCGAACATTATAAAGTGACAAAAACTTAACAAAAATATATAGTAAGAATGAAGTATTTTGCAGTAGTAAATAAATTTAAATGAAAAGGGATACCAAATGCAGTTTTTTCCAGAAAAGGTATTCTTAACTTTTTTACAACTTTAGCTAATGTCTGTTTGCATTTGTATGGTTTGATTTGTGTTTGTTTTGCATTTCGCGTTTCTGCAAGCTTCTTCCGACTTTGTCTCTTACATGAATTCTCATACCGCCTATTCTCTTCAATAATTTCATTAAGCCAACACTTTCCACTTTTGCCCAGCGTTTCTAATTTTTTCCTTATTTTATTAATTATTGTTTTGTAATGCTCTTCCTTCAACTTTTGAACAAATAAATCATTTAATTACGAAAAAAAACTATTTTAAAATTTCACTTTTCCGATGTCGGACGTTAAGTATCTACATAGATCACGAATCTTTCTTATTTTTCAACAAGAATTCTCACTGATAAAACATTTTGTTTTTCAATATCGCACGGGACATCGAAATTGCAGTAATGCAAAGCAAAAACTAACAGTTATTTGCAATCGCATAGTTTCTTATGCATTCTTTTTTTACTCTTTTGTACTCTCAGAAAGATTTTAGAGAGCAAACGTCAATGCATATTGTCTCTCATTAGAGAACTTTTATTACAACAAAACAACATTCAATAGAAATATCCGAATATCTCGAAATGGGTTATAAATAAATGTAAAATTTGTTGACATTAGTTAAATCTGATTGTTTCGATATGATCGATTAAAGCCTTTTCAAGAACATTTAATTGTTTGGTCTCGGTGGAAATGCCCATATGTTTTTCATGCAAATACATATCGCTTCTTTATTGCAACGTAGTCATATCTTTAAAAACGTGATTTTTGAGTTAAGAATGCAGAATTATTCGTTGTATCGTTCTTCATCTTGTGCTGCAAAAAATTCATACAAATATCTTGTTTACTCACCTCTTGAGGGGAGAATAATTTTTTATTTTTCCATTGATGTGTGTGTAAATTAAAAATCTTGAAATCGTTTTCTCACGAAGTATAAATATATATACATATGTATGTACACATATTTATGTTTAATATTTCAAGTAAAAATTCGAAATTTGTATCAGCCCAATCATGAATAAGTTCACTTTTTTCTTTTCCCCTATTATCAATATCTTTTACTCTTTTCCCCTGTGAATTTATAATTGGAGGAATGTTTTGTCGAGAATTTTTTTCCGTGAGAAATAAATTCATTAAGAATATTTGAGGAGGTTCTTTTCAAAACTTGTTTATTCCGCTTTCGATAGAAATGGTTTTTAATTTTTTGTTCATTTGGTAAACTCTTCGAAAATAAAATTGTGAAAAAACTCTATAAATACAGCAGAAAAAAATAAATGGCATGATTTCATCAAAAGTAGATTATTCCACTTCAACATGACATTACCCATTTCAAATATAAATTTTTGGAACAAAATATGATTAATCCAGAAGTTAATTAACTATTTTAGTCTTAGTTGCAACAAAACATCTTCTATCCCTACATTTTTCAAACATGCTGATAGGGTTTGTGGACGTGTAGAAGAGGAACTTAGGCGTCATCCGATTATTACAAACCCAGAAGCATATATGTAAAGAATATTATTCTCAGTTTGGAACAGTTAAAAAGTTGGGATCGGAATTAGAAAAAAGTTTAAAAAAAATTACAGGTATACAGAATTTAAAACGAATTACTTCTGTTAAAACCACTAATAAATAAAAGAAACAAACTTCAATGTCACATTAAAAGTTTTCAAAATTACGTATTTGCGTTAAATCATGGAAAATAATATAAACTAAATAAAACATACGTTATACGGTGTTCAGACATACACGTTTATTGAGATTATCGCAATAAATACCATTATTGAGCTCAATATTCTATACAAAATTTTAATTTTATTATTGTTCAATAAGTACGAAACTGCTATAAAATTGAGTAAAACTTGAAATACAATACTGTTCAAAAGTGTGTCTAGTGAGCAAAACTACCAACAGTGAGTGGCAAATGTTAAGAAAATATTGAAAAAATATGTTAAAAGTATGGCGAGTAAAGTTGAGAGTCAGTTTATTAAATCTATGATTTATAAAAAAAAGAAATAAACCAATTTCTTTTTTAAATAAATAGGTGTCAAAATTAAGAAGAAGACAATGGGCTGGTATGAGGCCAGTGAGGCAGCCCTTCTAGGTATTTGGGTAAGCAAAATGGATGGGTTTCGTGGACACAGGAAAAATCGCCACCTCCAGCAGGGTAACTCTTGCAGTCCACGGGATATACAAGTAAAGTTGCAGAACTTTACACAGCGGTACAGATATTTAGTATATTCATATGTATAAAACGTTATAAAAAAATGTTTTAAAATTAAAATTATTGCGAAAAAGAAAAGGCGGCAATGGGAGTATCTGGTGGATCATCTTCCAAATGGCCACAATATGGAATTGTCCACCAAATTATTGGAGGGCTCCAGGCAAACTTGTTTGCTGAGTTGGCACTAGACAGCATAGATGGCATGTGTTTTGTCAGGAAACCAATATAGCAAGAAATACTCGTAAGATAATTTTCTTTTTGAAATTATTAATCAAACTCGAGTCTTTTTGTGAATCTTATTCTAACCAGTTGAGGGAATCATTTTCATTAAAAGAAAATAATTTTTTTCCTGTTTTCATTTTTGTTAAAATTTGTTGTTTTTATTATTATTAATAATTATTAAATATTTTTATTTATGCAGATGCTTCTAATTCATCAACGGCATTGTATCCATCATCGCTAATATCACCGTGTTCTCTGTCTCCTGAACCGAGTACATCGGCGTTTCTAGTAAATAAAATGTCTTTTTATTTCCATTTTTGTAATTTTCAACGAATTTCAACGACCAAAATTAAAACAATTTTATTTTCTAACTTTCAAATGATTATTGAGTAAACTAAATTTAGTATATCTGACCACTAAAATAATTTTGTCAATAAACCGAATATTGACTCAATTAAGAATGCATATCTGAACACACTATTAGATATCTTTTCCACGATCAAAGTTTACTTTGACAAAGTCTTTTCAATTTTCTTTTAAATTTTGTTTCGCTTTTCCACATGCAAAGTTTTCTTTGAAAAATTTTGTGTTCGCTTGGTGGATGAACATGCAAAGGAAATACATACATGCAACCAAATACAAGAATGTGTAAATGACGAACGAAGTAGAAAGCAACTTTGCGAGTACAGCAAAGTGTGTACTCACCCCCTTTCTTCTTTCCCTTATTACCATCAAACACAAGACTTTGCAAAGTAAACTTTGACCGTGGAAAAGGCCTCTTACTATGAATAACTTAGTTTTATTTATTTAAAGGTGAACCTCAGGTTATTTTAATTCAAAATACGATTTCTGATAATTAATTAGTTTCAGCAAAGCAAGATTAATCCATAGAGTTTTTATTCAAAACATGATTATTCCTCTAAAGCACATAACAAAGATTGATCATTCCAATCAGCCATGTCAAAACTAGATTATTCGATTTAAAATTGTGGATTTATTCAAAATATATGTATATCATTGCTAAATTTTTTAATACTGTACAAAGCAATGAGTAATCAGTCTTGTCGTCTATAATAGTGCTACAAAAGTTCGGGTTAAATACACAGTTGCATTCCTAAAAAATATTTTCTCAAATTTTGCAAAAAATACATAAAGTGGAATAGTCAAGTTTTGAAAATAGCCTTCCTCATTTACAATTGGGCTGTATCAGAAATTAAAATATTATAGAAATGACTTTCTAAGCCACTATGTATCATTCTACTGGTGAATTATAAATTAAATACTAGTTCTTTATTGTGGTGGAAGTTTGTACATCATACTGAAAACTTCAGTTATTAAATGTAACGGTTGAAAGTAACAAGATTAGCATGCATATTAAGAGATAAAACCTTAATTTTTTAATCCTTTTCATTCAAACATACAAGTTCAAAGTCATTAAAAACTACTACAAGCAAACAAACGTTCATTAAAAAGATGATGACGGAAACGATTACTGGGTGACCTTTGTTATAAGTATGCATAATTTACGCCATTAAAATATTTACATGTTTTTTTTGTTGCGTTTTTTCCTGCCAAAAGACAACAAAGTAGATAAACCACCTGTTAATGCGGTCTCAACATGTGTCTTCTGTGAGCGAAAAGATACACCAACAGGCCACAAGACAATGCTGAGTAAATACAACTACTCTCTACACAAACGGACTCAAAATAACAAAATAAATTGTATGTACAGATGTATGGATGTATGCATGTGTTTACAAGCGCATCATGTGTGTACATTTTACACTGTAAAACAATCATCATACAAATAATGAAGAAGAATGACTTAGATAACAACAACAGCAATAATATTAACTAAGAGGGGATTGCGATAAATTATTGATTTTTTATGTAACTGAGATAAAGCGTAATCACTCATTAGAAATCAGACAACACACACACACACGCACTCATACAACTGCACTTTTCTCTCTTAGGAAAAGGACATGCGCATCTATGCACAATTAAAAATTTATTTATAGAGATGACACCATATTTTGATTAAAGGGATCTTTTGAAAGTACTTTTTATGGCAGATATTATCGTAATACACATTACATAGATCTCTGGACCTTGAACATATTACATACATATGTATGCAAATGTGGCCATTAAAATAGTTACCACCTTTATATACATAAAATGTATATAAAAAATTGCAAATTTAATTGGTTTTTCTTAGCAAAATTCGGAAGCAAATTAAGCTTAGTATAATCGCTCCAGAGTATATTATGCATCTTTCTAGTTGCCTCTGGATCACAACATGTCAAATGGCGATTTACTAATCCTTTCCCCTTCTGTAAATTCATTCACCTTTTTAACAATAGAACTTCTCGAGATATTTGTCGCGAAAGATTAATATTATGTATGCGACACCGCACACTTCTTACAGAAATATAATTCCTTATTTCTGCTGTGCTCGCCTTAGCTGACTTAAAGGGGTCGCATTTCGCCGGCATTTCTACGTATCCATCCAGCGTTGCCAGAAGCTTTGATAAGAAAATCATCATTTGCCGGAAAAAAAATCATATTTTATGAAAAAAAGACCTCAGTTTGGCTTTTGCCATGTTTTTCTACTGCGTTTCGGGGATTAAGTGCATTAACAACAAAATTCTTAGATTATGTAATTGAATCTGCTATAAATTTATAGTGCTTTATTGCACTACAATTAGATTAATAATAGTTAGAAAAAAAAAACATAACAATTTTTAGTTCGCCCTTAACTTTTGGAAAATGCAAAACTATTTTGCAATGTACGTATTTTATTGGCTTCAAAACTGTTCTTACTTATTTTAGTTAATTAAAGAATTTAACAAACAAAACTTTATGAATTTGATATTTAAAGGATATCAAGTCTCAAACTTATGTTTCCTATTTCAGTTACCATAAACCTATAGTTTCAAAAATTCCTGAATAACCCACATGTATTGTAAATATAAAAAAATTTTAAATGATATTCACTTCTCATTTATTTAATAAAAGAAAATAATTTGTTTTCTTATCGGTCGCCACGCTCGAAAAGTGTAACTTGAATTAATATCAAAGAAAAAAAAAATACTGCATAAATAAAAAATAAATAAACAATTATAATTGCATAAGTTGATAAAAAATGTTATGCAATAGCTTTGCCGCTGCAGTCCCGAGTGCCACACGTCTTTTTTTAAATTATTAATCGAGATTGCCTCGATATCTCTTTTCAAAGATTTTCAAAAACTTTTGTTTGTTGAGGTTTTTTTCAAGGTTGCAAAGAAAATTTAAATAGATTCATATCGAATAATATAATTTGTTTGTTGGGATTTTTTTTAATAAGTTTCTTATACTTATTTATACTTTTGTAATTTTTGAACTTCTCATTGGTTTTTTAAAAGTTTTTGTATAAGATAAGAGGTTTGAAACATTTCAAAATATGGTTTAAGGTCTACTGATGATTTGGCATTAGCACCAATGAAATACATGTATGTATATAGATTAGCTAAAAAACCCTCAACAAATAAAAGTTTTTTAAATTCATCCCTTAACAAATTGCTAAAAAATGAAATAAGGTACATAAGACTTTCTTTTATCAAAAAGTACTCACCACAATATTAAATATTGAACTTTTATCTCTGACTAACAGTTACTGCCTGGCCATGGAGTATATTAGTTGGGGCAACTAACATCAGTCACTAAACGAGAGTTCGTGAAGACATAAGTGAAAAAAATAAAGCTTCAATATATGGAAGAAGAAGTTTTAAAAGTTAAAAGTTACTTAGACAATTGTATATACAAATTAATAAAAAATATTAAACGAAATGAAATGGAGGATATGTTAATAAGAAATTTTAAGAATAATATATAAATAATTAAAAAAGATAATTGAAAAAAAACAAACAAAATAATGCTGCAAGAAAACTTAAAACCTTGAATTTTATTTTTTTATTTTTATAGTATAAAAAAGGGTACATTTTTTTATGGGATACTCGTGTATGTACTTCTTTTACTCCATAAAGTTGAGTCATCGTAAATAGTGCAAAATATCTGTATGTATGTTCGATAAGTTGTGGGGTTAAAGGCATATTTGAAATAAAGAAAAACTTCTTTAGTAGAAAAAAAATTCATACATATATGCATACATACATACATATGTATGTATATAGTACTTGTACATGTGCATTGTGCCTACGAGTATATGGAATAGAAGTTTAACAATATGAAGACACAAAGGACTTTTTTAGTTTTTATAACTCTGTTTTGTGCAGCGTTGTTAACAACATCCTAAATATTGATTTATTGTTGACAGGACAACAGCCAAAACATACATATGTACATACATACATATCTATGTATGTACATATATGCATACATACACATGTACATTAGGGGTATAACCAATTTTTGGCCCTAGCACCACGCGATGGCGAAGGTTGTGTTATTTACGAAAAAATAATTTTGGGGTCATTTCGGATAAAAAACCTCACCCACGATCTTTAAATTTGGTCAAAGCCTTTGTCCAAACTTTTGCATTTTTCAAAACGCTTAAACGACTTCTTTTAAAATCCATTGTTTTTAAGTATTAAACACAAACTCGGAATATTTGAAACACATTAATAATTTTCTTTGAATAATAAAAACAATTAAGGTACATAACGTAATTTTCAATGACATACATTCAGCTTCCTAAGTATTTACACAAATGTTAAATGCAGGTTGATATATTGATAAAAAAACTTGTTTGCGCCTTTTAGGTAAATAAATAAAAAAAAATCATTTAAAAACTTTACCGCGTTTGGTGGGTGAACTTTTTTGACAACTGCGAAAAAGTAATAGCATTTTTTTATATAATTTTCAATGGCCTATTCGACTATGCTAGGACCATTATGATATTTGCAAAAAATTGCAAAAAGTTATATCCCTAATGTACATACATATTACTGATAAATATTGGTATTAAAAATTTAATCCTGCTGAAAAATAAAATAGTTAACAAATACAAATAAACATAAACATAAAAACCTAAACTAATATGGAAGATTTATTTCTATTGATAATCAAAGAGTCTACAGGGACAAAACACAATGCCCTTCGACAGACTGCACAAATAGCATACGGTAAGTTTAAATTTCAACAGCCTTAAACATGCGTAGTATCCTTTTCTTGCCATCACAATATCCTGTCTTTGTGCTTTGTTTTGTTGACAGTTGCCAATATTTACGAATAGTTTTAACTTAATAGCACTTGTAAATATTACTTATTTGTTTTCTTTTAAGATAAATTATATCGTCAACACGGTATACATCGAGATCCGTCACATGAATTGCGTTCGGTATGCTTTACAGCACTGCAAATGGCGTTAGATACCAAGCGGCCAAAATTTGTAACAATGGGCTTAAATGGATTGCATGTAAGTGAAGTGAAAACTTAAATACATATATTTCAAAAGATTGTAGTCAGTCGTACTATAACAGCACACTCACACACACATACACAACTCTACTCAAACACCCAACAAGCATAAGGACGAACGTTTGAAATGTGTTGGATTTATGATTTGATAGCAACCTTTATTTGCAATCCGTTTTCGCTAGACAGAGTTTTGAAATTTAAATCTTAAATTCAAATGATTTTTCATATAAGAATAATGCTTGATAAATGGCACTTTCAAATTTTGATATCAAGATTTATTCTTAAAATAATGTTTTTTCTTCCAAGGATAAATTTTTATTTGCAAATCTTATAAGCTAAATAAGGTACAATGTTATGAGATTTAACTCAAACGTACTACAACAATTAAATCTAATATTTGTTTTTTTCATAACAAACTTTATACACAATGTATTAGTAGCAAATTTAAACGCTTATAGCTCCTAAACTACTGAACCGATTTAAATAAAATTAAAATTGTCCACATCTATGCAAAAAAACCTTTAAAATATATAGTACATCTTTCCAAGATCGGTTCAGTATTATGGACGTAAAAGGGATCTAAAAAACGTGTTTGCCTATTAATTATATAGAAGATAAGCAAAGAAGATATATGTGCTCCAACGAGGACAACAACATGGTTTGATATATTAATATTAAATTAAAATATATTAAAATTATTTTTGAGAAAGGTAACATAAGTTTACAGAATGGGTAAATCATCAAGAATATGACATCGAAGAATATGATTTCTCACTTTATTAGAATCGCCTAGTAAAGATATCGCCAATGGGTTGCAATGATAACATAATCGTTTTAGGCATGATCCAATAACACAGGTCTGTTTAATAGTCCCGATGATTTTTTATAGCGTTGTGTTGTTTAATGGCCGAAAATTTTGAAATTGTCAAAAGTTTTGTGTAGAAATCAGTGATGGAAAATTAAATTTTTCTTCGGTACAAAAAACATTTTAAATAGTTCTTTTTTGAGCCGTTTTACTACTCCGGTTCATTTAGTACTTTCAAACTAATTTGACTTCTACATATCGAACAAACGCTTTCCAGTGTATCTCAACATATATATCCAACATAGTGAAAGTATTTTAAAAGATTACAACGTTTTAAGTTTGTCTTTAAAAATATTCAATTAATAAAAAAAAAATAATAATAAATAATTAATAAAATAATTTCCATGCAAAATGAAAAAAGGGCCAACGGAAAAAATGAAATAACTAAAGTGCAAAATGATTTAGTTTGTAAATTGAATGATTTCTAATACAATAATTCCAAAAGAAATTAAATATCTCCCAATGAAAGAAGTCCTAACAAGAGTGAAGGAATTCCTCATACTGAAAGTCTCAGCGGAAATGAAATAAGAACAAAAGAATTGTATGAACCGCAATTTTAGGACAAATAAAATAACTCCCAAAGAAATAAAATATGTCTCAATGAAATTAAATAAGTCCCAAGCAAAAATTGATTAACTGTCAATTCCAATATTTCCCCAATTTAAAAAGCCTCACAAAAAGTAAATAACTCCCCATAACAGATATGAAAATGTGATAACTCCCAACTATATTTCTTTGGATGTTATATCATTTGAACGTAACTTCTGAAAAATAGGATTTTGCATAAAAGTTTAGATTTTCTTAACTTAAGAAACGTGTTAGTTCTTAATATATAATGGATATAAAATTATATCATAATAGTTAACATTTTCAAACTTTTAAATCTTTGGATTAATTATTTACGATAATCTAAAGATGACCTAATACAACGGATGGTTCAAGTACAAGCCTCTTTTTGTTACTTTAACACTTATGTTTTTTCTGTCCGAAATATTTACAACAAAGTTTTACACTGAAATATATTTTTCGTTTGAGAAACACTACAATTTAGGAAACTACACTTTTTTAAATATTCGCAGTCCTGACGAAGATCAATGTAGTTCAACATTAAAGTCGGCATTTTACTCTCAAATATCCGGCTCGGCATCAAACATTTACTCTCAACTGAACGTCAATGTGATTTCAAACTTTAATCTCAAACCTTTATCTTGGTGTGAAAAGGAGTTAAATGTTTGGTATCAGATAAAACCATTGAATTTGTTTCGACAACATAACATAAACGCAAGAATACATACAATTCATTATATATTTTTAGTTAATAAAGAAAAAATTACAAAGACTTCAATTTGGACCATGGGGGTCAAAAAAGTATTATTTAAAATATTTTTTTGTACCGAAGGAAAATTTAATTTTCCATCATTAACATAAAATACAATTTTCTGCAACTGTTTTTGACTTCCCTGCTATTTTAAGCAAAAACAAAATGCCTGTTGTCTTTTTTATTGTTGTATTACTAAATATACCTGTATTATTAGATCATGGTTTTGGATAACTGGTGCTGAACTTGCGGATTTCATTGACAATAAATCTCAAAGTACTATTTTGGTAACGTTCGAGAATTTCAAAATTAAAGTGGCTTGAAGTTCCCCACAACTGCATGCCGTATGTCCACACTGCTTTAGCATAGCCTCATTTATAATATCAGCTTAGTTTCAATATTTAATTGGCACTTAGGACCTACGAGTAGTACCCAATATAGTCGTTTAGTTTTAATTTTAAGATGCTCTTTTTTAGGAAAGCGCATATAAGCTCTCCATGTTAATCTTTTGTCAATATGAAGACCAGATATTTTATACAGTCTTTATGGGGCATTTCACTATTATTTATAGTTAAACGAGGACATAATCATTTGCATAAAGTGAACACGATGTGAGTCGACTTGCGGAATTACATTTTATTTGATGACGTCGAACACTTACTATACATTTGTCAAAATCCTTGACACAAATTCGAGTACGTGTGCTTGTGGTCAAGCATTAATTTTGATTTTGTTTTGTAATGTCAAGAATTATGCTATTTGCGGACATAACACCTGCTTTGTTTGCAGTCTTTTTAAAAGTGTATGCGTACTTGAGGAGTACAAGCAATACATTCATCAATATCGCTCGTCAAGCATGCTGAAAATCAATTTTTTTTTATTATTTTCTATCCAGCATCGTCGGTGTCACACATATACATTAATTTTCACCCATATCACCATTTCGATTTCGACAAATGTGTAGTCGGTGGGTCATGTCATACGTAGGGAAAAATCCCTATTTGTAGGGATTTTCTTCTACAAAAAATGGCCGTAGGGAGAAAATGACAGATTTATTAAAGTTACAAAAATGTAGGGACTTTTCAGTAATGTGGCAAAAAGTTATTAATTTGGCAACCTTATTCGATTTGTGACAACATACTAACGAAATTTTTAATACGGGAATATTACAAACTGTTATACATTTTTTTAAATGCTCGCTTGCCGCCATTTCAGATTTCATTTTAAAGTAAATTTGTGAATTATTGCCTTTTTTATATTTACGAGTATATATAATGAACTCTTCGTTTTCTTCATACTTTTCGGCGTGCTTAGAGGAAACCAAAAAGTACTGAAAACAAAAATTCAGCAAAAAATGGCTGGAGGACGATAACTTTAAGGGCTGGCTGGAAGCTGTCTCTGACGAACCGTTCAAATACAAGTGTTTTGCATGCAATACAATTTTAAATTGCGGCAATTCTGATCTTCTGAAGCACGCAGAAAGAACGATACACAAAAAAAATTTGAATTCTGTAAAAAAAAACAAATTGATAATTTCTTAAAAAAGAAAAGCAGCGAGTCAGCTGTTTTTCGCTGACGTTACAAATCGCCGACCACTTTTGAAAAAAAAAACTGATTCGCGTACATAAAAATGTTTATATTTAAATAAATTGTATACGTACACATCATTTAAAAGTTGTAGGGATTTTTGTAGACAATGTTTTGGAACGCGTAGGGACTTCTCAAAAAAGTATATAACATCACTGTTTGTAGTGCCCTTTAGCTTGAATTTGATAAATTTAAATTTTTGTCCGGACAAAGTTGAACTGAGTTGCCACATTATAGTGTTTCAAAAGCGGGTTTTCGGCAATTCTCGTTTTTTATTTATTTATTTTTTATTAATGTACTTTGAAAAAAATTATGCTTTATTTATTTCATTAGTTTTTATCAAAAGCACTTGTCTTTTATCCTTTTTTCTACATACTTATTATCGATTTTTTCTTTTTTCTTTACTTACTACATATTTCATACAAAGTTTAACTTCTCTATAGTGAACTTCTATACAATTAAGCTCTCCGTACTATGAATTCATTAAAAAACACAGCTTTTTCGTGCCAATGTTAGTGTATTTTCATCTCCTTACAGTGAATTTCATACAGTGAATTTTTCTTTACAATGAAGCAATTTTTCAGATGTAAATTTGTATTTCTTGTGCGTTTGTCTCTATATAATGAACTATTTCAGAAAAGTTTCCGTTACGCATACTAACAACACTGTGTGACGGGAATAAAGTAATATATAAATAGGGGATTCCCAAAAGATGAAAAAAACATAACAACGAAAAGAAACAAAGTCCCATCACTAACAATTTACACAGTAGTTGACCGTGTTCTGTGAACAAAAATCACTAAGAGCCACTTTTTGACATCGAGATTAAACCTAATTTTATTCTCTAATTAGCTAATCTGACAATTAAATTAATCTAGTATCAAATGAATATAATGTTTTTCGGTGGTGGTTTAAACCCTGTATTATTACCTTATTGAATAACATAAAATGGCAACATTTTCTTGCAACTTTCAAATTTGAAGAAGAAGAAAATGGGCAAATTTGATCATATGTATTTACAATTTTAGAATGTTGAACGAATTAACTATTTTTACAAGTGATATGAATGTGGATTCATGAATATCGGCGAATTTCACAACTATTGAGGCGGAATAAGGATTTTATATATTTCGGAATCACTAAAATCTTGCTCTCCACTAGAATAATCCATTTTTATTTGGTTTTCTTAAAATTCTGTTTTTTTGTTCTGTTTTTATGGGTTCAACAGCTGATGTTAAACATGTGTATGTTGACAGTTCTAGTTTAAGATTAAACCAACAGGATTGGTCGCTTAAGCCTTAAGAGAATTTTATACAAATTTTAAAATTATGTCTGCCATCAGATAAGTCGGAAGAAAATGTTAACTGGGTACATCTGTATGTATGTTTGTTTATATGTATGTATACAGCTTAAAAGCACTTGTCTATGTGGTTTGTATTTCAATGCAACAACTGCACAAAAGGATCAAGTGTCGTTTTGTCTAAATGAAAAATAACAATGGCAACATCGCTGCCTTCATTTATTGCCACCATTGTATTCACTCGCTCACTCACTCACCACTTGCTCTCGCTTACTATTGTGTGTGTGTACTAGCTTTTGTTAAATCCTTGTATTGAGGAAATATTGCACAAAAGCCACTCGTACTCGTATGTACTGCACACATATAAAATTTCCTGATTTTCATTTAATACCCATCCATATGCGATGAAGGATTAAAAATTGTTACATTTTGAAATCAAAATGTCAATTGTCATACATTGTAAGTAGCGAACAGTGAGTAAAATTTAATAAAGGGCACTGATTATTAATTTCTCGATATGATTGACAATAATTCACAAAAATTTATGTATTTCATTTCGATTTTTCGAAAATCTAGTTTTCATCAGCGTGCGTCGGATAATTAATTTTATCGTTTGTGTTATTTTAACGTTGTTATGGTCAAAGAATATGGGAAAAGTAAATTAGATTACTAGATGGGGTAGGAGAGTTGTACGTCTCGTATTTCATAAAGATAATTTCCCATTGACACCGATTTGTTGATTTATATGTAAATTAACCTTCTTATCAACTTAGTAAATATATATTATACAACTTCTTAAAAACATAATCAAAGATTCTAAACACAGGGTGACCCAACTTCGACTGACTGATTTCTCGCAGAAACGCAATTGTGTATCTCGCGGTATGAGCTGTAGCTCCATCTTGCTGGCAACAAGTGTTACCATATGTGAAGATTTTTAAAAACTCAATGAGAATTACAAATATTACAATAGTATAAGCATAGTAGGCTTGTAAGCAAATCTAAACTAGTTTAGAAACACACAACTACTCGTATGACTGATTATTCAACTAATTGCCAACATTGTGTTTTGCGACTCTTTTTTTAAGCGAATAATTAAGGATGAACGCTTTTACATTGGTCTGGAACCGGAAGACGATTCGGTGTGGTTGCCCGCTCAGCTATTGCGTGCTACATCTGGGATTTTGCCAACCACAAATAATGAGGATACTGTTGTTAATGTTCTTAGACTATTTCTGGCAATGGCATGCTCTCCTGCTTGTACGCTCAATGGGCGTCTGCTCATAGAGATATTATCACGTTGCGGAGAATGTTGGGAGCTGGGCTCGAGGGCAACAAAAGCAGCTTCTTTGGCCTCCGCCTCACAGTGTTTGAGAACATTTTGTACTTTTCTTATAGAGGAGGCTGAGGATGTTAAGAAAACTGCACCAGTTGGTTTGATGACACAAACTCAGGCTACAGCGGTCTACAATGAGGTGATACCCGTCATGCAGTGGCTGTGCAGTCGTTTGGTCGAACCGAATGTTACAAATTCACCCAATAAAAAAGTGGAAAACGCTTGCACTCTTTATTTAACGGAATGCATCTTAACATTGACCTCATCGTTGCCTCGCAATGTGTATGCCAATCCTCATTTCACATCATTTCTGTGGCAAAAGTTTTGCCCAACTCTGGCAGCCGCTTTGGGTTCACCGGGAAGAGTCAATTTGGATAAGAAATTCACTTACAAGTAAGATTTATATATATAATTATCAAAATATAAGAGTGTATGTACATTTTTGGTTTTTTGCAGGGATGCTTTGCACATTATAGAAAACGAGGCAAGAGGATTTTTTACGGGACCCGGTTTAGATGGCGCTCAGGCTCGCTGTGTTTATTTGACGGGCATACAACTGTTGAGAATAGCTGGTTCTCATGGTTCCTTAAGGCCCATGTTAGAGGCATTATTCCATCGCATGCTATTGCTGCCAACTCCACAAAATCGCACAGAACCTTTGAAATGTGTGCGAGAAATTTTTCGTAGTCCAGAACGTTTAATCGATTTAGCTGTGGTTCTTTATGCTGACAAAACAACCGCTCAAGGTTGCAGTGATGAAATGGCCCTGTTTAGACTGTAAGCCAACAATTTTATAACCTCCCTGGAATTTCGTCCAATGACCTAAAACTTATACAACTTTTTTATTTTCAGTATGATAGATGCCATGGAAGAATGTGCTTATGGAGCTAGTAATGGCACTGTTGTGGAAGCCAGCTTACAAGCCAGTGTAGAATGTATGGTGGCTCTACTGCAAAGTCTGCAAGTGCTGTGTACGGGTGAATTAACAGATGCAATTATCAGTGACCAAATCGTTAATATGGTTAACACCCGCTATGGCCAGTTGAAAGATGCCGACTATACAGGACCCTTGACTTATCAATCAATGGCACGTTTACCGGCGTCCTATCGCGATGCTGTTGTTGAATTTCGTCAAAGTGTTTACGAAGCCTCATCGGGTTCGGAAAGTGATGGCGATCAGCATATAGAAAATGATGCCGCCTCAAACGGTTCCGGCGATACCGAGGGACCCGAAGACGAAGACCATTCCACTTCAAGTGATGAGGCGTTAAGAGCTGAGCCCAATCGTTGGCCCTACACTAATCTGGAGGTGCCGGTATTTCCCGTGCGTTCAGATGTCGATACTGATCGTCAACATGCTCGAGATTTTGCGAAGGCATTGCATTCCGATTTGGTTCCTAAACTATTCCGTTTGCGTTCCTGCATTGAAGTCGATGAAGCCATGCAAGAATTTGCCTCGGCTGTGTGTCAAGAAAACAGCGCCAACATATCAGATTTTGACTATAACTTTACGGTTATCAATGCCGATGGCATATATCTGGCCATATATTCATCTCTACTACTCAGTTGGCAATTGAAAAAAACCGGCTATTATGCGGACCTGCAAAAGGAAATGATGATACCCATGTCCGAGCAACAGTTTGTTACGTCTGTCCAGAATACAGGAGTACTGGTATACCTTTCCTCCGCTTGGCTGTGTGAATTGTACCAGAGTGTATTGGTCCTAAATATATTAGAATCTTTGGAAGGCAACGATCAGGAAGGAGGCAATAATCGATGCGCGCTGATTGATATGCTTTGCGATGCTGGTGGCTTAGGAGCCACCCAAATGATGTCAGAATGGCAACGGCTGCAGTCAGCAAATGTTAAATATACAGATGATGAAGAAAGCACGGCGAGACGTGAAGCTGCCAAGAAACTAAGCAGACGTTTACTAACTTGTTGTTGGGACTCCATGGTTTTGGTATTGAGTTCTGGCTTGGGCGATTTGCCCTCATCTAGTTCGAGTAAATTGATGGCTCTATCTAAACGCACTTTAAGGGTAAAAAGTAAAACTGCTAAATCGAACGGTGAAGCCTTGTATGCCATGTGTTTGGATGGTCTGCATTCGGTAAGTTAAAGAATTTGAGGCCTTTATTGTGAGTTGAAATAGCGAATAGCAAAAGGGTAAGGAAGAGTGGCATGGATTCCATTTCCAGGCGATTTCATAAAATTTGTGTGCACACCATTCCATCCTGCCAACGCATTGATGTTTTGGTAAAGAAATAATTGTAAAAAAAAGTAGAGTTGTGTCGTTCCGAAACGACCTAGTTCCATTGAACGATTCCCTAAATAGTACGATGCGGACCGATCCAACCGTTCCTTTTTTATCGTTCCTCGTTCAGCGATTGCAAACTGTCTTGAGGAATCATTAGCTCGTTCTAACAAATGTCAAAATCAGTATGAAAAATCACCAGCAATTTTATATTATTTTTTATGCTTGACGTCTGGGCGAGCAAATCGTTGACTCATCAAGATTATTTCGTTCACATATTCTGTACACTTTTCTGTACAACAAGGTTGACTTTTTGTATAGAGATCAGTGTTGCCGACTAAATGGACAATACTATACGAGTATTTACAATTTATTTTATAATAGTTATTATTTTTTACAAACTTTTTCAGTATAGCCAGAAAATGAAAACAAACAATGAGAAATGTTTATTGATGTTTTTAGGAGCGACAAATAATTTCACTCGTTTCTCGTTCCTACATTGTTCAAAGTAAAAAAAGGAACGATGAACGAAAGTAAGGACCTAGTTCCTTTTATCTTTCGCATCGGTCGGAACGATTCTACAAAAGGAACGATTTCGCCCAACTCTAAAAAAAAGAAATTGCATGGAAATTTCAACGTAGAAATGTGCAATGAAATTCATTGCAACTTCAAAAGGGAATTTTGAAAGCGGACATGAAATAATTATATCCAAGATGTATTTAACTAGGTGACAGTATTAGTAAAACAATTACAACAATATAAGAACAACAGGCATTTTTGTTTGTGTAGTTTCATTGCGTATGTCAAAAACATAACCAACCCATAAAACAAAGAAAACAGATACAGAAAAAAAAGACAAAAGTATTTTGTATGTATTTTGACATTCGCAACGTGAAACATAAGCAAAGCTAATAATAGTCAGCCTTGATTATATCATGTAAATTCAGTCTTCCTTCCGACGTTCGATCCTCGTCGGCTATTAAACATCCAGTAACGAATGCCAAATTCTTGTCGTAAGCTGGCAATACTGTCGAAAATTTCGATGTGCGCAAAAAACTTAAACAAAAGAATCAAATTAATTTTAAATAAATAAGCTATAAAGCATTTATAGCATTTTGCGCCATCCAGTATTATTATTATTATTTTTTTTTCATTCTCAAAACTCAAATGACGAAGGCAGTCAGTGCACCAAAGTGCCACGGTATGCCACGAGTACAAGCTTCCTTCAAAAACTGCCAATCGACCAATACCGCCATATAAGAAGTGGAATCCCTAACATCTCCTAGATTTTATTACGGTCTCCACCAGCATTATCTTGTTAAAAACAGTTGTACGCAGCACATGCGTTCGTGAATCCTCTAAACTCTCTTTACGCTCATGGTGAAACAAACAGGTGGTATTACTACGCCATATAATAATTTTTTGCTCTGGCATTGTTTTTCCAATTATATGTTAGTTTTGTTTATATTAGAGATGGGCGCCGCTCACGTGATTAGCGTGAGTCATCGTAATTAATTTTTTTTCAATTACGTGAGCGTGCATGAACGAGAGTACAAAGAAATTGAGCGTGCATAAGTAGATTTTTGACGTGGTTGCTTTGTGATTTTTTTATTGTTATTATTTCGTATAGTTTTTAATTAATATTTCTACGTAATTACTTAAATTGTTTTAAGTTTATGTTGAAAGGCATTGTTTGGCTCAAGTTCAAATCTTACTTTACTCATTTCTTTATTAATTTTAGAAATTTTTTTTATGAACTAAATTTATTTTTATTAAGAAAGTATTATTGGAACAGTCTATTCATCAGACTAGCAGCATGGATCAGTGATAATATTTTTTTTAATTATTTAAAATTTTTTTCGTGATTATTTTGTATTTATAAAATATCGAAGCTTTTGTTTGTTCAATTTGTATTTATTTTTTATAAAAATTTTCAATAATTTCTTATAGGTACTTATACATTTGTGTTTGTTTTGTTTTTATACATTTGTTTGTTGTGTTTCTATATGGACCGCAAATAGTTTCAAAGTAATCCACACTTCCTTGTCTTGCTCATTTGTAGCGTCCAAAAAATTCAATGGTTTCTGTTAACTTATTTTATTTAATTTTTGTTGTAGTTGTAGCCCTAATAATGCCACATGTTTATTTCATCATGTTTACGCTGGTAGAGATGTACTATTGTGAATAATCCAAACGAGTGAAATGCACAATAGCGCAATTTTTTACAACATCAAATGCAAATTCGATCAATTAGATATTTCGAACACATTCGACGATCGAATGTCCTCACTCAGAAAAGCTATCTTAATTTTGCTAGCAATTATATATAAAAATATAATATAATAATATTTTCAAAGGCTGCTACCTTAAGCAATAATTTAAATCTGCAACACTTGGCTGGAAAAATACTTAATTTGTTGGCTTCAAATGTTTGCCAAACCACTGGACCTCGTATCTCTGCCAGTCAGGCATTGTCCATGGATGTTGTTCTAAGCGGTGGTCTTAATTTAGGATCCTATAGTCCAGACTGTTGGCAATCTATATTCGCTGTATGTCGTCATGTCAGCCAATTGGAGCATGAAATCTTCAGCATTCGCAATCCAACGCTTCCAACTTCATCGCCAAATGGAACTCGTGACATAGAAACCGGCGAGAAATTGCAATGTAATGGTGGACAAAATGATAAGCTTAATTTGGCTTCCATACCAATAGATGATGATGAAACTTGGTAAGTATGATTTATAGCCTGTTTATCGATGTCGAAAGGAAACCTAAGCAAAATAAAGCGAGCCACTAGAATTCAAATTGCATTTACGCGTATCACGTCTTTGTTCCTTATGTGTCTTATGGAATTTGTAATAGTTCTATAATCTCAAATTTTTAATTTGTTTAAGGCATTTCTTTTAAAAATTCTATAATTACTAATAAAATGTTTAAAGATAACGCAAAGTTTTAATTTGCCGCCATTTGTGCCGCAAAGTGTTGGCAATCCTAAAAAAATAATTTGACAGCTGACAGTCTAGGGTTAGTAAATATGGAGATTTATACGATAGGACAACATCGGCATCATATCGAAGTAATACAGTTACATGCATATCAACAGCTTATAATTTATGGTTTATAATCTGTTTGTCAAACTCCGTATAAAAAAAATTCAAAAAATACATTATTTATGTATGAAGTTTGTTTGACAATCACTCGATTTTTGGGTTTTCTTGCAGAGATGCATGTACCTGAATAAATATATTTCATACAGTTTGCTTTTGCGAATTGGACACACATGAATTCAAAAAATCAAAGTTGCTTGAAAAAAATTTAAATATTTTTCATTAACAAACTCTAAAATTTCATTTTTTATTTAAATTCTGTAAAATTAATACAAACTTCTTAAACTGAATTAAATAATTTGGAAATTAAGTCATGTTAGATTCATACTATTCATGCAAAAATTCATTGAAAATAAGTATTTCTTGGTTTTGCGCAAATACATATTTTATGACAAATATAATCTTGCTTTTAGTTAATAATTGGGCATTGCGATGGAAAGCGATCGATTTGAAATCGCTTGATTTTGCAAAACGAATCATTGCCAAATACGTTGCGCTGTAAATCGGAAGGTGTAGTCAAATGGACTTTAAGTTCTAATAAAATGTCGTAAACGATGAAAACAATAGTAGAATTTTATTTTCGGAATCAAGTGATTTGAAATCGATCACATGAATGAATCAGGGTTGTCACAGAATACCATGTAGTCGGAAAGACGACAAAAAATACTTTTGTGTGATGAGTTTTAATATTATCGGTTTTATGTTCAAAGCAGATAGTAATTCTAAATTAAACATAAAACCGATAACATTGAAATTCATTACACAAAAGTATTTTTTTGTCATCTTTTCAAATCCAATACCGACTATATTGACTTCTGTGACAACCCTGAATATGATTTTCGATTATTTTTGTTAAAAAACATTTAACTAAAATCACGTTTTTATTGAAATAATTTTTTAAAATTTTTCGAATAGAACTTTTTATTCTTTATTCGTTCGGATTCGTTTAATATTTAAAATTTATTCATTTGTTCAAAAAAAATTATTTTGTTCGATCAATTTTATTTCGCTTAGAAGGCGAACGAGCGCATTCTTGGTACATCGATAAACGAGACGAAGAGTAGTTTGCCGAATGACTTTTCAATATAATCTTTCTTTCAGTGTTGATGTCTATAGCTTCTTACAAGCACCTTTACGCAGCCCCAACACTAACATAACTTCGATTCTGAAAGTGTATTCGGGTACTAACGAAACGGTGCTACTTAGTCCCAGCGATACGACCAAAGTGCTTTGTGGTCTTTCTCATCAGGCTGAAAATCTGTTCAGTGATGCCGCTGAACGTCTGAGTTTGCCCTCGTTATGTCAGTTCCTGAAGAATCTGTGCAAAGCCTCCAGAGAACAACTATACAAAAATACCACCACACGTAAGGGCAGTCGTGCGTGGTGGCCAAGTAAGGGTTGGCGCAAACATGACACCTTGCCCATGTCTCTACTTTTGCATCGCATAGGAGATGTTACTTTAAAGGTATTTCGCAGTGCCAGACCACTCTTGCACATTCTCAAGATATGGGCTATAACGGGTCCACATCTAATGGACACAGCTTGCCATAGAGATCGCGTCATATCAAAGCGGGCTATAGAATATATACACGACATCTTAACTGCTTTGCTGGTGGAACAATCGGAGCTGCCTTATTTTCACTTCAATGAGGCTTTGCTTAAGCCCTTCGAGAATCTGTTAAGCATGGACTCTTGTGACCCCGATGTACAGGATCAAATTGTTGCCTGCTTGTACGAAATTGTGGAAGCTCATCGTACGGAAATACGTTCCGGCTGGTGTCCTTTGTTTGGCACTTTACGCAATGCCAGAAGTCGTATGTTAAATGCAAGCAACATCATCGACATATTCAGAGTTTTTTTGGATTCTGACAATACTTTGGTTTTTGCTAATGCGGGCCTCGATTGTATTTTGTGCTTACTATCATTTCTCGAAGTACCGGGCGCTGGAGGAGGCGGTGGTGGAGGAGGAGTGAGTGGCGGAGGAGGTGTAGTAGGTGGCGGAGGAACTGGAAATAATAGCAGCTCTGCAGGTGCTGGTTGTAATACAAATGACGAGGATAATAACTTTAGACCCATCGAGTTTTTACATGAAACTTTACGTTTCCTAGAACGCTGCTCTTCTATTTTAGGCTTCATGTACAATATGCCGAAATGTCCGAATTTTCATTCCACCTACAAGATCAAGGGCATATCATACACTCACATTATCGATGCCAACATTCCCAACTCCATGGAAAACTTTACCTATTTCGGCAACGATTATTTACAAACCAAAAATGAACAGCACATGATTTCCTATCGTTCGTTACACATCGACAAAGAAAATATAGTGAAAATCGATGAAATGGACAAACCTTCGGGAGTACTTAAAGTATGGTTTCTTTTATTGGACGGTCTCACAAACTCCTTGATTGTGTGTCCTTATTCACATCAGGCTCCCATATTGCAGACAATCTTTAAGCATTTTAAGAATTTGTTAACAAATCCTGGCATTGAGTTTGGCTTTTATTGCATAAATCATTTGCTAATACCCATGATCCAGGATTGGTTAAGGTATATCAATAAGACCGGTGCGTCTTGGCAAAATGTGGAGAAGAATTTTAAACATTGCTGCTGCATGACGACAGACTTAGTAGTGGAGTTTATTAAAATGTCCTTGCCGGAAGTCCGCAAACAAGCCACAAATACTCGAACTCGTGTGACACAAATTGTCCAACCCACAGATAATGCTTATTCAAAATTGAAATTTGTTACCGAGCCATTAGATAAAAGAGCAACTTGCTTAGGTGCTTCGCAATATGATAGCACTTCAAGTGAGGAAAGTTCTCGTGATGCTAAAGAGTCCAGCACAAAGATCTCAAACTCGGCGACATTGGCCTTAAAGCAATTACTTTTGGTACTAATTGAGTGCGCGGCGCAGGTTCAGGAGACTGTAGCCAGGGTGGGAGTGTCCTGTTTGAAGCATGTTATACTTTCCACTGGCACTTTATTTAATGAATATCAATGGATGATAGCCTGTTCGGCCATACATAGAGCATGCACTGTTACTATAGCACCTTTGCGCCAACTATCCTTTGCTTTCCATGAAAAATCCAATAGTTTTTATGGAGACTGCGCAAATGTAAAGGTGGCCGCACGGCGCGACACTACTGTAGAAGAGTTGACACGCATATATTCATTGGCCCAGCAAGTATTTCTCTCGGATAATCAGCGCGAGCCGGGAACAAAACTAAACAATCATTTAGATAAGCACTTGACGGATGATCGCAGCTACTCGTTTCTCTTGTATCCACAAAACAATGGCTTCAATTCCAATCTGGATAACTTTGTCATTAGGATACCTTTTAAGACGTTGGTGGTGGGTTTGCTGGCCAATCAAATGCTACTGCAATTGGTGGCCAAGCTATTGCTCTCCCGCTTAAAATGTGTACCACAAGCCGTGTCCACTTGTATATTTGATAACTACACCACCGCTACACAGCAATATTATGACTATGACCTGGATTTTCGCTCCAAGGAGATACTATTGCGTTGCTGCTTGCAGTTCCTAACGAGTGCTTTGGAATTTGATTCTCGTCCAGGCCTCAAGTTTCTTATGCAAAAAGTCGCCAACATAGAATACGCGGCCAATTTGTACAAACAAATGACTTCCTCCTGGATGATTTACTACATCGCCCTGGTCGATTCATACTTAAATGACATTGTTATTTACAACTTGGGACCCGAGGATTTGAACTTTATTTTGGAATCCTGTTCGCGGCTTAACACCACCAAGGTCAAGAAAAAAGAAAACTTTGTCAGATATTTATTTTGTCTTCAAGACGCCTGGAATTTAGTGTGCGAATTGTATTTAAATAATTCCATACTGCACGACATTGAAAGTGGTCGACTACGGGCGGGCGATAATGCGGACCTGAAACAACTGAATTGTTCGGTGAAAAACATTAAATCGATGTGCATTACATTAAATGGCAATATTGAAAATGGCAGTACTTCTGGTTTGACTGAAAACAACGAATATTCGCCGCAAAGATCAACCCAAACACCCGAAGAGGAAAGCGTCACCATGACCACTTTAATTAGTGAATTTCAGCCCAAATCTCGCAACAATCCATTCGATACAAACCGCCCACAGAAACCCGAATCGGAGGCAATCTCACCGGAAATCGAACAACAAAGAGCCACTAGCATACTTAAAGACTCTAACTACAAGAGAGCTGCTTTAGCTCAGCTGGTGGTGGCCTCAATGGAATTGTTAAGATCTTTGCCCAACGAGGCAGAGGGTAATCTGAAACTACTAATGACGCCGACAATACGTGAGGCATTCCGTTTGGTCCAGTTGCAGGGCAACGAACTAAAAGTTAACCAATTTTAGGCTTTGCTTGTTGAGTTTTATTTTGACTTGTAAGTGTGTATTTAATTAAAACAAATAAGTATGTAAGACAAGCGCAACAGAGCTTTTAATCCAGCCAAAATCCAAATCTCTCTTTATATTTTTTAAAATTTAAATCCTAATTCCCTGCAAAACAACCGAAAATCTCGAAATTTATTCACACACACTATCTAACATAAAATCTAACGCATACATACCCACCATAAAGTATAAATAATTATTATAAATATATTTACATATACTTACTTACTTACTTACTACATACAACAAAGATCCTAGCCGCCCATTACCGCCCATTATATGATTATACATACATATATACATACATATTTGTATACATTATTACTTGTATTAACTAATGAAATGTATAGTATATAATTAAAGTTTAGTCATACATAATATACGCCTGCTTTTATAAAAAGCTTCTTTCTATACATACATACATATTTATATACATAAATATATTTACATATATATAACATTATTTTTTTTTTGTTAAAACATTTTACTTTTAAGTTAAACGGTACGGTTTCAGTAATGCATACGTACTTACATATGTACATACATATCGCTAATTTGCTGCTACGTCGTCGTAATAGGCTTTTTGCACTGAGCCACATCGTTCATTAATTCGCAAAGATGTTAACATCTTCCCATAAGAATTATACCGGACAAAAACTACATCTTTCTACATTTACAGAAGATATTCTTTCCTCATTTTTTCCAACTTACATTTTGTGTTATTTTAAGTGTCACCACTAATAAGATGGCAAAAAAATCGATTTTCTTTTTGCAATCACTAGCAAACTGACATTGCAGAAAACGAGTTGAAGCACCTGCTTCGCTTTCTCAATCATATTTATGAATCATGGTGTTTATACTACTCATATACTTGCTTCAATTTTCTGGATTATTTCTGTGGTCCGTTAAAATTATAAGGTATTCTGGATATAACAGCTTTACTAAATTCTTTGTGTCCATTGATTTTTTTTACTTATTTATGTTAAAAAATTCACTTTTTTAATTAATTTTTTTAAATTGATAATTTTGTTTTGATAATATTTGGTTTTGACAGCTAGTTCAGATAAACTTGCGATAAAAATTAGAGAAAACAAGAATTTTTCGTGCTTCGGAAGTAGATTCATATCGAATCTACTTGTTTCGCTCTCAAAATTTTGTATGGCGAAGCAAGTTGTTTCGCTCACGATTAGGGATTGAAGCATAAATAGAGAGCTCTTCGTGGAAACAAGGCATTATGTATGTATGTCTGGCAAAAATTTTTCTTCATCGTCATCTTATTCCAGAATGTGACTTCAATATTTCAATGTACTGCATTAAAATTTGGGTTTGTTTTTGCAAAGCAATAACTACTCCAATGATTAATGGTTTTTCTAAGCCCATTTTTTAATATTTTTAATTATTAACAAAATGTTGCGCCTTTTTATTTTTTTTACAGCTAAATAAATGAGAGATGAACGATGAAAGATGTTGCCAATGTAAGACTTGTTTCGCAGAAAACGAGTTTAATTTTTTTTCAATTTACACAAAACTTAATCAAAAAGTAAAAAAATAGTATTCTCTCAAGAAATTTGTAAGAATTTTTTACATAAGATAAATTACAATATGACAATTATTTTTTTATTATTAACTTGAAAATTTAATTTTTTCGAGTTATGGCGATGTTACATCAAATGAGCGATATGTATGTACATACATTTACTGCCTCGCCCAATATGTCGCAAGAAATCGTTCATTCGTAGAATTACATTTGAAACAAAATACATAGTGGGCCAGGTAATTAGTCCGGAAGCAGGTGACACTGAAGGTCTCATCAGCGCGTAACTAAAAATCACAACAATTTAAAAAAGCTACATACAACCATACATACCGTTACCTTAATATAGAAAGGTCCTAAGTATTTTTTTTAAATCGTGTGTTTAGCCTATTTCGATGAGATCCTTGAATTTATTGAAATATGCAAAAACAAAATTTTGAAAATAAAAAAATTGTTAGGGCTTTCCTATATTAAGGTAACGATATGTACATATGTTCCTTATGGCACATTGTTAATGAGCGGTTAGAACAAGAAATTCGCAAATTAAAAAACCATAATTTTACCATGAAGGATTATTTTTGCTTGCTGCTGTTATTCTTATTTACAAAATTTTTGGTGAAAATTTCATAGCATACTTTAGGGATGTTTATTTCAATTTCGTTGTTGCCGGAAAATTAAACTGGTAAAAAGCTAAACAGATTAAAAGGATGCTAAAATGCTACCTACATACAGTACAAAAACTAAATATGTAGTAAATTAAATTTCATTGTTACTTATTAAAACATGAAACATAATTCTAACCGGGTGTCTTCAACACACCCGCGTTTTTTTTATATTTTAATGAAAACCACCTTTAGCCACAGATTTTGGCAATTCCTATACAAGAAGAAACATGTTGTTATCTGTCGCACAGCAAAAGTTATGGCATTTTGAAAGAAAGCTCAAATTACTTTCTAAGAAAGTGTTGCCACAGCTCTCAAATTTGAAAAAATTAAATAAAATTCATGAAATTCTACTCAAATCGGTGACTATGGGAAAATTCACAATAATATTGTTTCCGATAGTCGGCACACCATCTTATCAGCTATGATCTTTTTGTTTCTTCTACTTTTCAGGTGGATGGTAGAATTTAGGAATTTCAACTAAGAATACTAGAATTATGTAATTCTTTATATTAATTTTTATAACACTAACAAAGTCGCTTAGTACGAAATTTCTATTCAGAAAGATTAAGCTTTACATACGTGAGACGGAACTTTGAGTGTCACCGCCCAACTAATTAATGTAATCATAAGAAAAGTTTCAGTTTTTATTACTGAGTCCGTACCTAAATCTCCCCTCTTATTTGCTCATTGTTTTAATAATAAAATATTTGAGTTTAGAAAACCTTAACTATTAAAATTGGTACGATTGGAAGTGAAATATTGTAAAAAGTGACTCAAAGTAAAAACTCAACAGAAATATCAGGAATTTACTACTACTAATGCAACATTTAATTATGTATTGAATACTGTTTCTCTTTAACTGTCTCTTTCACTCAATCTCTCTCTATCTCTCTTTAAATGCACATATAGCAGCTACAATTAATACGTACATACATACATATGTATAAATTACAATTAATGATCATGTCGACATGCCTATTAAGTAGAATTACAAATAAATACTTGTATGTACATACATATGTATTCCACAATCAACACATTATTTCATATCAGAAGATTTCATTTAGGAGAAAACAAACAAAGAATCGTATTTCAAAAAAGGTTTCAAAACCAAAAATACTCACGCAAATATTTTCACTGTTTATTATTATATTTTTTTATCATTTGTTTTCATTTAGCTGCCTTTTAGACGTAAATGCACTCTTGTTACATTTTTTTAAATTATGTTCAACATTTGCACAACAACATTTTCTTTAAAAAGTAGAAAAAATTGAATTTGTATAGATACTAACTGTAAATTTTCAATGTCTTAGGCTTTATTTTGAAAAGTTTCGTTAAAATAAATACCGGACGAATTTTTGTCCAGACAAAATTTTGTAGACTCAGGGTTTCCTACAATATTTAAAAAAGGCTCCGAAATATTTAAGCTACCATGTGCAATAAGTATATCAAAAAGAGAAATCTGTGACGAATTGTGTATAAAAAATTATTATGAGACAAGTGCTTCTGTTAATAGTTAATGAACTAAGCAAAGCGAAATTATTTGCAAATTACAATAAAAAAAAACTAAAATTCCTGTAAAATCGATTTTGAAATATTGTAATGTGGCAACTCAGTTCAACAACTTTGTCCTGACAAAAATTTAAATTAATTTAAAGGCGGATTATATCCCCATGAAATTTTTGTCCGGACAAATTTCATATGCAGTTTGACATCTCTCTTTGTGAGAGAGTGGACAACTCGAATTGAGATCTCAAATTGAATTGGTTTAATTTTAATGCCGGGACCACGATGTCGAGCGAATTCTTTCTATTGTACAATTACATTCAAAACAAATCCAATTTTTTTTTTGTTTGACATGGAATTGTACGAAATATCGAATAGATTCGACATCAGGCCAGGCGAGGCAGTTAATTTTTGTACGGACAAAGTTGAACTGAGTTACCACAATTTAGTGTTTCAAAAGCGCTTCACAAGAATTATTTTATTTTGTAGTTTTTTATAAATGTCCTTGGAAATAATTTCGCTTTATTTGATTGATTAGCTATTAAGAGAAGCACTTGCCTGCAAACCACATGGAAAAAATGTTGTCCGGACAAAAATTTTATTCGAAACAAATGAGTGAATCCACCATAACTTATCGATTAAAATGGGTCTTACACCTGCGATTTTAAAATGATTTCCCGGATTTTTCTACTAATAGGATTGCCAGTTTGTGGATTTTCCCTCAGATTTTGGGAACTTTTTTAATAATATCAAAGACACTGTTACAGGCACAACTAATGACGTTTTCTTTTCTAACAAAATATAACATATCCTTTTCTTTTTATCAAAAAACTTGCAAAAAATGTTGCACTTTATTTTAGAAAAAAATATAACGCCATAACAAATTATTTTTCTATATTTCAAACTTAACTCAAGCAAATGTATATAAATCGTTCTCTGTACACAAATCATAATTGTGTTTAAATATGTTTAATTATTTACCATCTAGTTCACAAAAATACCTTATTTTAGGTTTTTTTAAGATCACATACAAAGTTGATCAACACTTTTTATTTTCTAAACCAATAATAACAAACGTTCTTCAATTGTTAAACGTTTTTATTATTTTTCTTGTTGGATGTTTGGATCGAAAAAATAAGTATTTACTCCACTAGCTTTGTGTTGTTAGTAGCGCTTTAAAGTAGCGCTTTGAGGTACCTACTTGAAGTTTTTGCATTTGAATTAAAATCATCAAAGAATGAAATTTGATCTCAACAATTGTTTTTATTAAGTGCAACTTGGCAGAAGTTGCAGAAGTATTTTTTTAAATATATTTAACTGTTGTTTTATATTGCAATATATTACTTTAAATTCCTGGCCCCAAAAAATTTTGGAACTTTTAGAATTTGAGCAATGGTATCTGCAGTATTGAATGTATGTTTTTATAAACTTAATGATTGTAGCGATTGAAGTTAAATATATTTTGATTATGTGTGCATATAAAAAACGATGTATGCATGAACACATGCATGCATACATAACTTATTTACACTTTTAATAAAATTAAAATAAAACTTAATAGCCAAAAGGTTTGTATAACTAAAAATGTCAGCTTATCAAAGCTTTAAAGTAGGATAGAGGCTTAAAAAAACTAATGCGTACTTATAACAGCTTAATAAAATACTTGTTCTATTCACAAGCATGTATTAACATCGTATGTGTTGTGTAATCGTCTAATTATACAATAATGTATTTTTGTTGTTGGTAATTTTCATACAAAAGTGTGTTATAATTATGCGTTTGAATTTTATATGTTTTATAAATGGTTGTATTGAGGCCAGGTATGTAAAAATTCGACTTGTTAGATTAATTTGTAAAAAATTTTTAAATATGTGATAAGTAAAACCAGAAAATACATTCTACTTAATGATAAATGTATACTTGATTCGTTTCAATTTAATTTGCAAACCCTTTTAATCAAAATTGTTTCTCGCGAAAAAGTTATTAACCATTTCGCGACAAATTAGAATTCCCATATCTGGTTTAATTTCATGGTATCAACTGAATTGAGTATCGACTATAGTGGAAGAAGAAGATTTTAATGAAAACAAAATTTAAGAAGTAAAAAATTTCCCGTAAATAAATAAAAATTTAGTAATACAAATAGAAGGAAACTTAAATCAATCATTAACATATCGAAACTATATATGTGGCATAAGACATTAATTATTTTATTTTCTTCAGTTTTTCTTTCTCATTTTTTTTTATTTGATAAAAAGAAATTTGTTCTTCGGTATAAATTATTTACTCACAATGAATTGACAACATTGAATTGACATTTAAAATACAACAAATTTGTTTTTTCATCTTTTTTTAAACGATAAGCCATACGACTGAGCTTGTGAATTGAACAACTATTTTTTCGTTTTTCTTTTTATAAATCTTTATAAATGTATTTATGAATTAGTCTGTTATTTCTTAGATTATTCTCAGTTGTCGAAACTTATTATGCACTTGTTATGGGCATAAGGACCAGAGAAATGCGGGTATATTCATAAACTGTTCATAAAAATTACACGACAATTGTGTTATATTATCTGGAGTAATGTATGATTTATATAAGTATGTAATGAAAAAGTTTTCTGAATATATCCCATAAATTTTGACATTTATTTTAAAAATATCGCTGAGCGTTTCTTTCAAACAGCTTTTTTAGAAAGCTTGAACTTCAAGTAAACCTCGAAAATAAGACATGCACAAATTAAGATGATGTAAAAAAACTTTCCCGAAAGATTTTTTCATACTGAAAATATCAAGTAGCGAACGATATGGCACCGCATTTCAACAGCCGCTAGCCAGGGATGTTCAGCCGCTATTGTTCTTCCTCCGAAAGGGGGCAATTTAATTAAAATTTATATTAAAACAGCAAATGTAACGCTTCATTAAATTAATTAAATGTTTATCTTTTTCGTAACTAATGTTTGTAATGTTTGTTGAAAATTTTCATCAAATGAATAAAAATGTGTTTCAATAAAACCTAAACTAAGATTACTGATATACATACTTCATTAGCTTAAAGAAAATAAGTCAAAGTTTTCATAAACTTTGTTTTTTTTAGAAAATTTAAATAATTTAATTTGTGAAATGACTTCAGGTCACAAGCATAAACATTAACCCGGATTTCAGAAAAGTTCTTTTTATTTTATTTACCAAATTCAATTCTTTTTACTTTTTGCACAATTTCTTTTGATATTTGCCAGCTTTCAAATACAGTAGATATATACATACATATGTATGTATGTTTTGAGACCTTTTGTTTTAGCATAGATTTGAAAATAACAAAATAAAATGTAAATCTATTAAGTACTAGTTTATAAATCAAACTTTAAAAAAAATCTATTTTGCATTCACATCAAATCATCAACAACAAAAAGTAGTGGCATGTAAATAATTTATTCAATAATATACATAGTTTACTGTTAATTTAAATAAGAACTTTAATTAGTTGAAATCATAAAATAATTGGCAATGACATTGACATTTACATTCCACCAGAAATCAAATAAGTATCAAGGTCTATTAATACAGGTCATGTTGTAAGCACAGCTGATCAACTTTTTTCTTCCAATAATTCATTTAATTGTACGTCAAAAGTTGTTTATGTTTTCAAACAATTTTTTAAATAAAAACCAGCTAACTAAAAATGTTGCTGTAATATTAACTATACCTGTATTATTATGCCGTGATAAGTATTTTGTTGAGATCCAATTTCCAAAAATCCAATACATGTGTGTATGCATATTATGCATCCAATAAGATTCTTCATTTTCATATACAAATCATCCGATGTTTATTTAATTGTAAAAAGGAGGATATGCCATTAATAATGGAAAACAATATCAACCAAATGGGTTACACTTGCAGGACCAATTAGCACATTTGCTGCTGTATGTATGCATGTTCTTGGCAGGTAGCCCCAAAGAAAAAAAGTCTAAAGGTGTTGAACCATAAGCTCTCGTTGGCCAATTGTGATCGCCTCTTCGAAAAATATCACGGTCAGGAGCTTTTCAGGCAAAATAGCGATGGTATTTCATTTTGTGAGACTCAGCGCCATCTTACTGAAAATAAAAGTCGTTCGCATGAACATCTTCCAATTCCGACCATACAAAATCATTAATCATCGTAGATACCGCAATACATTCACAGTAAAAGTTGCTCCAGCCTCATTTTCGAAAAAACTAAAAGCCAATGTTTCCGCCAGACCAAAAACCGCACCAAACACAGTGACACGTTGAGAATGGAGAGGCTTTTCAACAATAATTCTTGGGTTTTCCGAGCCCCAAGTAAAAGAATTCTACTCGTTAACGTAACCTTCGAGGTAAAACGAAAATGCGTTAATCTTGCGAACTGTAACCGTAAAGTTTTCACCATTTTTGTAGTGAATTTTAATAATTTCAATGCGTTGTTAAAGCTTCCGTTTTTATTAATGACGTACATATTTACTTACAGTTTTTACTTGTCATCTGTTAAATACCGAGAGGTTGAGTCATGACAACTGTTAAAATGGCGGGCTATTGAAAATGAAATGTCTTATTGGAACACTTGTATATGGCAAAAAAAATAATACACAAGTTTATATTCATTATTCAGCTACAATTCACAAATCTATTCACTATTTTTATTTTATAATTTCCTAAGATTATTTTTATTTCACAAGTAGGTCAAGTGAAAATAAAAGAGTCCTTTTTAATGGTCAAATGTTTTACTTGACTATCAAACAGAAGCCTCCATAAAAACATGATCAACAACTATGTATAGTTTTGGGAATCTTTAAAGTAACAAATAAATTCAAATTATAAAATAAAATAATTAAAACATAACAAAACATAAAATTAAACTAAACTAAACTCTTGCATCTTTAATTATATTATATTTACATGTATGTATACACTAATGAAAATATTTCAGTTCAAAAAATATAACATTTTTAAAATCAAACAAATCATTGATAAATAACAAGCATTTTTATTTAAGAAAAATCAGAAAAATTGAGTGACTTTAAATAGCTGGTACTCGTAAAGGATTATTGGCATTAACTATTGCAATATATAAAGAATAGATTCAACTATGATCCAACTTAAACAAAAACATATCTAATTTCAATAAAAAAGACTTTACACGATCTGTAAGTATAAATAATTCTGTTGGAAATATAAGGCTACAATGTCTCCTTTTTCAAGATAATAACTTTAAGCATTTACCTTTAAAGAAAAAATTATTAAGAGCGTAAATTTTTGCACTGGTAGGTAAGACAATGAATACTTTTATAAAAGGTGTTCCAAAATTAGCACAAGATTTGAATTAAATAGTATCCAAGCTACAATTTTTAGACTTTTCATTATTTTTGAGATATTGATCAACATCGTGTAACGCTACATTTTTGATAAGGATTGATTTAAAAAAATAAAAAAATGGCATAGCAGTACGCAAAATGCCAGGGTATTCTACGAATAAGTGCTTCCTTTAGGAACTCCCGAGCGACCTATACCTTCGTATAGAAAGTGGAATTCCTAAGATCCACTCCTAGAGTTTTTATGGTCTCCAACAGTATTGTTAAAAGCGTTTGCAAGCGGTAATGGAAAATTAAACAAAAAAAGCGTAGCGCGATACAGTTAGTAGCGGTAGACCATTAACACGTGCGAGAGTGAGACGTAAAACTCTCGAAGGCCAATAAGCTAACAGTGGCCTGGTTGCACTTAAAAAATAATTGTCAACGACGCGTGTTGTTTGCTCGCCCAGAGCTGCTTTACGACTGATTTTTGATAAGCCTAAACTTTCAGCTGTTAAATTAATTTTGTAGAGGTGTCAACTCTTTACTTCACAAATGGAGTCCGTTCAAATTTTGCGTTCTACTTCTGTTCCAAAGATGATTTAAACAAAAAAGAATAGAGGAAAAACGATGGAAAATGTATGATGCTTTATCATTATTTCAATATTTGTTTTTTAAAGATTTTTTCGCAATTTTTCTCCATTTATTAGTTTTTTAAATGGTGTGGAAAAATTTTTACAATCAGAATTTGTGAAGATTTAAAAATAAAAATAATTAATTATTTTAATGCTGGATAGAAGCAAAAAAATATTTGTTGTAAATTTTCAATTAATAAATCAGCAGTTTCAGAGATCGTAAAAAAACTGTATGATACAGATACCGTACAAACCCAACATGCCCGAATTGATTGCGGTATGTCAAAAATCACTTTAGTAGTGAGAAGTGACATCTTAGGACCAATAATTGACTTCGCATTTAAATGTCATTTAGCTAATTGCCACTTAAATTTAAGTTTCATTTAAATATAAGCTGCCTTCCTAAACGCATGTTGCTTTGCAGTGCGACAATGTCACGTATTCCCAAACGCAACCGCGCAAACTTTGACATAGTATAGCATTCCTAAAGTCAAGTGCTTCGCAGCTGATAACCAAATAAACGCAACTATCGCATTGTTTAAATTGGCAATGCTTTTTATAGACAATGCATTCGATTTGCAGTGTTATAAAGTATAATTGCTTGATTTTAACACTGCTTTGACGTTGCATACAGACGTTTAGGAAGGCAGCCTATTTTCCAATAAAAGTACACAAACGGACCTAATATTAATGTTGGCATAAATTAATAACTTGTAGTAGTGTTCAAATCAGCAAGAATCACTAAAACATGCACGAAGCGGTTCCTACATTTTGAAGTAGTTAGTTGAGTTTTTAGCTGAAAGTGCCAAAATAGATTGGAAAGTACCACAAAGAAAGTGCCACAAATCACACAATAGTAACACATTTTGCATCAGTGGTTTCAATTCTTTGGCTCACTCTCTCTCTCTCCTTATCTTTGATAATAAAATGCCAATTCAGGTGGTGAAAATTTATATTAGGGCTGCCAGATTACTATGAAATTCCCCAACAACTTTAATAAGAAAAATTCTTAACGAAATTAATATTCTGTTATTACTAGTAATTTTTTTATTTTCCAAGAAACTATCGGAAAAAAATTCCTCAACACAAAAAAAAAAACAATGAAATATACATATTTAAAAAATTTTGCGAATTTAATGTGACTATTCTTCGAACAATTTTGTTGTTAGTGTTTTTTTTAATCCAAAGTGATTATTATTTCGGCTAAAGTTCGTAACATTTTTCAGTCAGAAAGAATTGGACATGAGACAATATTCCAAAGCAACAAGGAAAAATTTTAACACCAATTAATTTCAACTTACACGGCAGAACAGAAACAACGTTGTTGGATACATGGAAACACACATGAACACTGATGATGGGAGTGTAGCGGCTCCCGAAAAACAACGTTCTTACTTTCTATATTAGCTTTAAAAAAGCTACAATCAAAAAAAAGTTTTAATAAAAAGAAAAACACTAAGGGATTCTTCAAAAGTAAACAATTGAAACAGACAATTGACAAACTCAAAGAAAATTTTTAAATTGCATATTTTTATTTAAGATCGTGGAAAAATGTTACAAGCTTTAGCTTAAATAAAAACGAAAATATATTAAATTTAAATTGTGCATCAACGCCAAATTTCCAGCGTTTTCGTTTTTCAGAACACCTGCTTAAGCGGTATGCGTTTTCCAGAACATGGGCGTATGATTATGGGTAATTGTTTTTTTTTTATATGATGTTTGGAATAATATAATATATAATATAATATATAATATTTATATATAATATATAATTATAACAAATAAAATTGTTGGTGGAAATTTTTAAAGCATGCATTAAGGCTTATTTATAACGTCACATTACATCACGATTTTACATTTTCAGGTATGATAAACATTTAATCACTTACCGGGTAGCGTAGATACACATCAGCCAGCGGAGACACCTTTTAAGGTCTAATTACATCTTTTTATTTGTGGTTGCAATTTACGTGCGTTGAAGATATTCGTTCTAAAAAAACAGAAATAATTAAATAGTATTTATTAATTGTCGTCTTTTTAAATTTCTTTGCTCAGAAAGTAATAAAAATCAGATATAAAGAAATTAAATTCGAAAATTTGTTTTGGTTTTGAAGCGAAATTAAAAAAGTATCAAATAAAAAAAGTTTGTAAGGATTGGAAATAATCCCTAATACCAAGGCGAATTCATAACAGGTGGTCTCGACAGCTCAGCTGATTATTTTTTACTCCTTGTATCTCCTTGCATTTTGATCTGTTTTGTTTGTCAAAATTTTTTATGTTTGATTTATATAGTGTTTGACGTTGATTTTGACAAAGAAAGCAGGTATTTTTCAGAGCGAATTGAGGCGAGTCTACTTGTAACGAATTTGCCTTGGATTAATACAATCGTTTGTTGGGTTATGACAATGGCTAATTGTGTACAAGGTTGCGTTACAAAACTTGCTGACTATTTTTGGTTTGGAAAGCGACAATGTCGAATTTCATTTTAAAAAAAGTTAACAAATTTTGTTTACATTTTTAAAAGTGCGAAACTGTCAAACTCAACATAACACAAAATATTTAACATATTTTTCAAGTTCGCTAATTTTTCCGATACAAATAATGTTTTATGAGTTTTGACCACTAGAGAATGAACAAGGTAAACAACCTGTTAGTACAACAAAAACATCTATGTATTTTATTTTCTGACTGTCAAATAAATTCCATACATAAAAAATATTGTTTATGTTTTTTTCTTATTAAGTTTGACATTCAGGAAATACATTAGTTTTTCGATTTAATGAACCTAATTGTTGTCAGTCCTGTTCGTTAAAGCAAATTCTTCATTATATCCGGTACTAAATGAATAATTAATGGGGTCGTCTATTTTATTCATAATTATAAATATGTATAGTGTTTTTTTAATATTTTATTAAAATAATAGTAATTTAAAATGAATATTTCTTTAAAAATATGTATAAGGAAGGGAAAAATTAATAAAAACATTGTAATACAAAATTAAATTATTTAAAAAATTGGATAAAAACATTCTGCTCTCCCAAAATCAATAAACATGTGCTACTAACATTGTTTTGCTCAGCACATTTAATGCAAATTTTGAAGTGCTTACTTACATATTCGTGTTTTATTTTGACCTCTAAAATTTCAGTTTCATCAAGCTCTTCATCATTTTCGTTTTTGTGTATCGTTTTGTTATACATTTGTTCGTTAAACCGGGTACAAAATAAAATTTTTATTCGTAATATAAGGTTCTTACTTATGGGCCTTTCACACTATCATACAAATCTTAAGATTTTCATTGGATTTTGTGTGAAAGAAATCCAACGAGATTTGTTGCGACTGTCAAAACATCTAACGTACCATTACATTTTGTTTTCATACTATCAGATCTCCAGTAAAATGAAAGATAGCAGTAGAAAATAAGCGGCGGCCGAGCAGTTTCATGTAGCCGGCGAACGTGCCGGCCTTTTAAAATGTTTAGCAGTTAAAGTGTATATACACTATATATCAAAGTAGAACATTAAATAACACAAAATTTCTTTTAATTTCGAGACATGGTGTGGTACACATTCCGAATTTTGAGCCTGTGTATGAGAAAAAAAATCATCAGTCACGGCACGCTATCGGCGGCCGTTCAATTTGCTTTTATGAAAATTCAACCCTCATCAAATGAAAAATCTTATCGTTTAGAAAAATTTCTAAAAATGGCAAAGTCTTATGGTATGTCAAATTTACTATCGTATTATTTGTCTTTTTAATAACATTTTGCTTTCACACTATCACACGTGTTATTACAGTTTCTGACAAGTCTTAATACAAAGTATTATAGTAGAAATAATATTTTGGGTGTTCGTTAAATGCGATGTTCATTAAATCGAATTTTCTTTAAATCGAAAAACTACTGTACCTATATCGTAAGCGATCAGCTGCCTTAGTGGGTTTATCTTGTTTATTGTATCATGGTTTTGGGTTTAATTTTCATTTTTAGCACTTTTACGTGCCCTTATGTACATAAGTACATACGAACACTAATCAAACTACCAATTCTTCATTATTAAGAAAACGAATGAGGTGGCAGCACTGTCCATAATACCAACTTCTTGGAGAAATCTCTTTTTGTGCGCTCAATCAAAAACAAAATTCAGTTGCTTTTGGTGTATACTCGTAGCTGTTTGAAAGTGGTGCGGAATAATCGAAAATAGTAATAATGAAATTTCTTAAATGAAAACTTATTTAAATCACATTAATTATGTAAAAACGTGTGAATATTAGCAGAAACATCAACCTCCTCTTTGCTAAAAGAAATATAATTGTTTCTATATTAAAAAAAAGATTTAGTTTATTTTTAAATAAATTTTAAAAAGCAATTTTTGTGCAATTTTTTTTATACATATACATATTCTACACTGACGAGCATAAATGTTCGATGATTCAAATAGAAAATGCAGAAAATACATTGTACATGCATACATAAGTCTAAATAACAAAAGATGCAGATACAAAAAACGCAAAAGATATCCTAATGAATGAAACGAACGCTATTTGATACTATATATTTTGTTGTACGAAAATTTCGTGTCGAAAAACAACATCTGCTTACAACTCTCTGCATCTGTACAAACTAGCTTTAAAATATATACATATTTGCAGAGTTTTGCGAGTTGGATTATGAATAAAAATTTTTGTTGTGTCTATAATACAATGTGAAAATAAAAATTCCAAATAAAAAATATATATGTATATTTTCATATTTACATACATACATACTAACATAAATAGTTGTGTGTATTCGTTTTTGCATTTAATAAAATTAACACTGTTTTAAAAACAAATTAAATAAAACGTTTTATGTGTTTAAAAAAATCTAACAAAACTAAAGAAACCTGTAAAATATTTTGCATTGAATTGCTTAAAAAAAAGAATTTGTGTCAAAAGCGAAAACAATATCAATAACAACAAGACGGATTTCTTCACACTTTGCTGCAGAGTCTTGAAAGATCAAAATCTTGAAATTTCGCAACAGCAACATTAATCGTATTAAGCGAAGTTTTTCAAACCAATTCCGACATTTCATAATAATTAGAGAAATAATTGTTTGAAATACAAGTTCATACATTCCTTTAATTAGGAAGAGTAAAATGAACACAGTTCTTTTCAATCACGGTCACTTAAATAGACGAAATTCTTTGAAAAAATTAACCAACAGTTGGCTCAAAAAGTGAGCGCTCAAGCTAACTTTTATCCTTCGAATATACTTTTTAGTTATTAATATTAGGTATTTATAATTTTTAATTAATCTTATATTTGTATTGCCTAAAGTCATAAAAATTTAATTTTATTTTAATATGCAAGATTTAGAAAACAAAAACAAGAACTGATACTAATTTACAGCTTCAAAAAGTGACTGCTCAACATTAATAATCTCATTCAAAAAAGTAACGCAATATATCGCGTTACTTATAAAAAAAAATAAAAAACATGATCAGAAAAGGTGTACAAAAAAAATTTTGCAAAAGTCGTCTTTTTAAGAGAAGATGCAATATTAAAGAAAAAATTCTACATGTCTCTAAAACGCAAAGAAACAACAGAATCTGAGCGAAAAATAAACTTGCGAAAAGATAAATATTCCCTTCGGAAAATTGGAGCTATGGTCAACTATAAAAAAAACAACACAAGACTAAAAAAATTTTTATTGTGCGATGAGACGTGGACGCCCTCAAACAGTTTCCGAAGCTAAAAAATTATCTCTTGTTCGAGAAGTAAAAAAAATTCTAAAATACCGGCCACAGAATTGACAAAAAATCTTAACAAAACCTTTAATAAATGCGTTTGTCCAAATACAAATCGAAAAGTCCTTAAAAAAGCTGCTTCTAATAGTCGTGTCGCCCCTAAAAAAACCGTACATAAGCAAAGTTAACGACCAAGCGACTTACATATGCCAAAGAACATCGAAATGAGGCAACGGATTTCTGGAACAGAGTCGTTTTTACGGACGAGAGTAAATTTAATAGTTATGGCAATGATGGAAGGTGTACAGTGAGGAGAAAGCCAAATGAGGAATTAAGAGAACAAAAATTATGCCCATCATTTAAACATGGAAGCGAGTCAGTGCTAGTTGAAGGGTATATGAACGCAGCTGGAGTTGAAAATTTACACATAGTTGATGGAATAATGGACCATTAGAAATATACAGAGATTTTAAAAACTCACCTCAAGCCCATCGTGCAGAAATTTTGAGTTGCTGAAGATTTTATTTTTTGGCAGGATAACGACCCAATACTAAGTTGCGGCTCCTATACAACATACCGAAACGTAAGGAAACTCCCCCACAATCACCCTATCGAGAATCTTTGGGACTATTTGGATAGAAAGGCAGATAAGGAACGAAAATAAATAAATGCTGCACAGGACGAATGGTCCAAAATTTCGCGCGACGTTACCCAAAATTTAGTGAACTTCATTCCACGACGACCACAAGCCATAATAAAGAACAAAGGATCACATACCAAGTACACTCATACCTCGGTTTGCGTCGCTAATTGGGACTGGAAAAACGAGACACAAACTGAAACGACGCAAACCGAATCACAGTTTTCCATACATTTGTATTAATTTTTATTTAATTCGTTCCGAGACTCATAATTTTAGTAAAAAAAATTATTTTTCAATAGAAAATACAAATTTTTTATTATTATTTGTGTAATAATAGTTTTTATTAAAATAAAAGACATCACTTTACCAAATGAAATTTGAAACTACCAACGAAGACAAACTTGTAGACAATTTTCACATACAAATTTGCATTATACTTCGACGGGAAATCCCACTTTTTTGCTTTGCTTGAAGCAAAAACGACGCAATATCGAAATCGCGGAAATTTTAGAAAGACGCAACTTCGAAACGACGCAAATCGGGGTATGAGTGTATTAAGATTGTTGATTTTGTTAAAAATTACTAGTGAACACTCACTTTTTGAAGTTCAAAATTAGGTGATTTTTTTATTTTTGCTTTAATTTTCAAAATGAGAAGTTATTTGAATTTTTATCTCTTATATCTCTTAAAATTTACTTTAAAATAAATTAAAATGTAATAATTAATGTTTGTAAGTAATTATTCGAACTTATATACATATTGTATATATGTATATTGAAACGAATAGTTTGGCTCAAGTTCAAATCCGAGTTTACCCATTTATTTTTTCTAATTTTTTAAATTTCATTTTTATTATTAGAAAATTTTTGTGATAAATTCATTATTCCCATTCATCAATATTCATACGAGGGCGGATTCTGTTGCATTATTTTTCAATTTGTATTGTAAATTATGTTTTTAAATAATTTTTTTGTTTTAATAAAGACAATCTGTATAAGCTTAAAACTAGTATGGCACTAGCATCAGACTTATCGCATACACGGTTAGTTTCACGCTTTCAATTCCATAATACCAGCCAACATGGGTATACCAAAGGCTAAAGTTTTGCCATTGCCCGTTTCAGCCGCTTCTAAAATATTCTTTTTACCTAAAATAGCAGCTGCCAAAGTCCGCGATTGTATTTCCGTGGAGGACTTGAATCCTTTATCTGCTAGTGTCTTAAGAACAAGCTGAGGGACACCCAAAGCATTCCAGCTCTCTAAGTCGTTAATGCCTATAGCTTTGGTATCTACTAATTGTGGGAAATTATCTTCTTCGTCACTGTCTGCGGACTGCGAATCAAATTCATAGTTTTCTTCAAGTGGCGGCCTTAACAATTTAAAACGATCTTCCGATTGTTTTCCTTGTTTGTCGGATTTATTATTTCTTTTTGCGTCTAGATTTTGTATTCCCAATTTAGTTGACTGTTTTTTAGTTTCTTTGCGTTTTAATTTGCACTCCTCTAGCTGCTGGCTCAGCAAAATGCAAAAAGCTCACTTTGGCTTCAGCAAGTTGTTATATTGGTTTGCAGGAAGCGATCGGAACATATAAGTGCACTTGCTCTTAAATTATGTGCGCAAACCTAACTCTACTTAATCCTTCTTCCAATGTCTTTCGGCGTATGGAACAAGGTACCACTTCCACGTTCATATTTTTTTTTGCACGCAGCACAGGTACGCGTAGTTATTTTATTTTAATTTCACTTCAACTTTAATTTTTTCAAACACACTTGAAAGCTTTCCGCATTAAAATTTTTGTTTATTTTAAAATGTAAACAAATTTTGACAGAACGGAATGGAAAAACCAAGGCGAAAAACAGAATCATCTGTGCTCTTGCAATTATCTGTTATGAATTCGTCTTGGTAGTGGAGAAGATGAATACTATTGTGAATTTTAAGTCGTATGTAATGATGCCATTCAATTTATACGAGTGACGTATCACGTAACTTGTTTTTCGAACAATCATGGATGTGACGATATGTTCACTAAAATAATGCTCATTAAATTTAGTTGCACTATAATTTTTAGATGCATTTGTAACATTTAATAAACTAAAAAAAGATCACAAATTTTAATTATAAATGATTATTCAAGCCTTAGGTCAGTTTATATAAAAAAAAACGTGTATTAATTTTATTTTTTTTAAATAATAATAATAATAATACCAATGAACCTAAGAGTTATAAATCATTAATATATGTTCCAAAAATATCAGAAATATTAGAAAAATGTAGAATATATGATAGAAGTAAATATGGGATGGCATATAGGATAGTATGACACGATAGGAAAATTATTTAATAGAACTAAAGATAAGATACAGAAGTTGGATCATCAGATACCATGCAGTGGAAATGCAAATGAGGGATGTAATAAAGTATATGTAGGTACAACAAAAAATAAATTGAAGACTAGAATAGCTGGTCACAAATCAGTTCGGAGATATAGGAGTATTAATTCACAAAAGACAGCGTTATCATCTCATTACTTCAATTCAGATCATTATCCAAACTTTAATACAGTGCTAGCTCGCTAATCCGAAGTTGTGTAATCCGAATTGAATTTATGACGCATTATGATTGACATTGTGCATACATACATATATAGTCTTGATGGAAGCATATTCACTCTCAGAGGTGGAAGAATTTCGCACAATAACTGAAATTCTTAGCTCTGACAATACTTCGTGTAGTAAGTTCAGAGTCAGACACAGATAATGTGGAATTAGAGCATAAAATTATGAAACACTTTAAAAATCGTGAAGCTGTGCAGGCCTTAAATACTTCAATAGATTGGGCAAAACAAGGGGTGTGAAAACAGATTACATATTGATGCTAAAAGAATTGCGGAACAAGGATTCTCGCACTAAAGGAGAAGCAAACCTACATCAGAAATTACTATGTTAAAAAAACATAATATTTAAAAAAAAGCATTAATTTTATCATTCTTGATTAATAAAAATAAAATAAATTTGTTTTGAAATCCTGCCTTATGTTTTATATTCGAATATAGTGAATTATAATACATAATAACAGCACATCCAGTAATCCGAATCAGTGTCTGCAATCATTAATTCGGATTAGCGAGCTGGCACTGTATTCCAATTTTAAATACAGAAACTAATTATAAGCGTAGATGATATATGCTACAAATGTTACGGATTATAAATGTTCCGGCAGATCAGAGGATGAATTTTAGGGCAGATACTGCAAATGTTGCACAGAGTTATAGATATTTATTATATAAAAACTGAAACAGGAAATAGAAAATACTACTATGTCCGTTTTTTAAGTTTTTCTTTTCTTATTTTGACAATATTTTTTTTTCAAATGTTATGATTTTTAAATAATGTAAATCAAGATGAAAAAAATTTTTATTTGCTGAAGAAGCCAATCAACGATGTGGGCGAAATATCAGATCTAAAAAAATAAAATTAATATACGTTTTTTTATATAAACTGACCTAAAGCTTGAATGAATAATAGTTTATAATTATTTAAAAAAATAATGTTATTACAAATTTTAAATAAATTAAAAGAATTAATTCTCTCAAGCTTCGATTTTATACGGTTATTCTTCTGCTTTTTCTAGCCATGAATACTTTTTTTTACACTCAAGTCGGCTCTCGGTACGTATGTATATATTAGTCTATTGGGGCACAAGTATCGATCGACCTTTAGTCTGTTATAGTGTCGGCCTTTTACTCGGTAGGGTCTTTCTTTGGGTCGTTGCTATTTCTCATATTCTATGTGAAATGCTGCTTGAGGATATGTGGAGAATATAAACCAATAAGTAAACATTAGGTCAATTATATGAATGTTGTTATTGGTTGGCAGGTGCTTATAAAAATTTCATACTCCAAGTTGGCAAAACAAAAAGATACAATTTGACATTTCTTTCTGACAGCAAACAATCGAGAGAATAAAACAAAAAAGAGTAGCAGAAAATATAATATTACCATAGAAATACATTGTAACTCCAATGCGAAAAAAATAACCATAAGAAAAACAAACAAACGTGTCAAGAACCAACACATAATAAATAAATATATATGTAATTATGTACTACATACGAGTATGTATGGATTTATGCTGTTCATAATGAAAAGAATAAAGAGAACAGCATTGCGAGCAAGAACAGCAATAAAAACAAATATGTGTACCTCGCAAGAGGCAGCAGCAGCAACAACAATAACAACAACCAAAATAAACAGATGAGAACAGCAGCATCAGACGCAGAAGCAGCGCAAAACACCAACAGCAGAATTATTTAGGACGTGTTTTTTTATCAGGAAGGAAACATCACCATAAAGCCGGTTAAAAAATATTAAAATGTGTACATAAAATAATAATAAAAAAAAAGTTATATCTGCACAGATAAAAATATAAACTAAATTGTATATGTAAATCCTTTTGAATCTTATTTAAAGTGTTTGAAAAAGAAAAGAACAAATAAAATCTCTTTTCAAATAAATTTATATACTAAATATCCATAAATGAGAGAAAATAAGACAGAAACTACTTGAAATTTAAGGAAACAAAAGCCTGCAACCTACATCCTATTCTTCTTCTACTTCTACAATATAATTCTGCAAACGCCCTCGCATCTACTCTGCATTTAAATACTTAGTTGATGTTTCATAAAAGGTATTACATATTGAAATAATTTTTAATATTTTAATTACATATTTATTTTTTGTCAAAACGGTAAATATTCACCTAATCAGGGCTTGGCAGTATTTGAAATACAGTCAAACTTCTATAACTCGAATCACCATTATCCCAAAAGAAACTTCGACTTACGGAGACTTCGAGTTACAGAATTTTTGTCAAAATAGAATAAATTGTTTTTTTTTCTTATGTATTTTTATTTAAAATAGCCTCTAATGGAAAACTACATACTTAAGTATGTTAATGTACAAGCATATGACTTATATATTTAAAAAAATTACAGTTAAGTAAAATATTCTGAAATAAGTGACGGAAAATTTACTTTTTTGTTGTTGTTATTTTCAGTAAAAATAACTCCAATATGCTTAAAGCTGTGTATTTGTTGTTGTGTCATTTGTCTGTAAATAATAATTTAGTATTCGGAAAGAACTTTCTACATTATTTCTTGTTGGCTTTTGAGAAGTTTCTTGTAACGAACTTTCGGCATCACTCTCCGTTTCGCTTAAGATTGGGCCCTCGGATTCAAGGCAATTATGCTCAACAATATCATAATCTGTAGGAAAGCCAGTTGTGCAGAGCACATTATCTACCTCAATATAATCCTTCAGAATAGCACTGGAAGATATTTTATTTGCTTTTAACCCAGTTTCGTAATCAGCTTTAATTTCAACAATTGTCAACATTTTTTAATTTTGCGGTCTTAACTCTTTTACTACACAAACGAAATCCATATTCAAACAAGTTGATAATTGATTCTTTATTTTTAAGAATTGTTGAGATCGCGCTTGCTGGGGTACCATATTTAACAGCTGCTTCCTTTTTCTTTAATCCATCTTCGACTTTTTTTACAAGTTTATATTTTTCTTCAATCGATAAGCATTTTAAAACACGTTTAGTTGCCATAATAATAAAAAAATCAATTTCAATATTTATCATCTAGCGCGAAATGTGCATAGAACTGATACTTATGCAAAGAAAAGGAAACAAATTTGTAATTCCCCGAAAAAAAGAAACAAAAATAGCAAGTAAAATATACAAAGCAGTTCAAGCAACAAAAGAGAGTAAAACAAACAAACCATAACTACGAAACAAAATCAACAAAACATTTACACAAGTAAAATTCTTCGAGTTATAATGTTCATGTGTATGTTTTTTGTTCGAGTTACGGAAGGAAAATTGTATGTGATTTGTTCTTTTAACGCTACTGCCAACCAAATTAGTTCGAGTTAGAGAACCTTCGAGTTAGAGAAGTTCGAGTTATGGGAGTTCGACTGTACATGTATTTGAAATACGTATTTAAAATACAAATACGTCTTTTTTATTTGTATTTTAAACACATGTCCTGCAAGTATTTGGTATTTAAAATACATACAATAAATAGAAGTGCAGTAGTTTTCCGATTTAACGAACATTCGATTTAATGAACATCGTATTTAAAGAACACCCAAATATTTTCTACTAATTACCTTATATTACGAACAAATATTTTATTTAGTACTCGGTTTAATGAACAAATGTAAAATATATCAACTGATGATTTGAATAGATGCATTGAAAATAAACCTTTACCCGATAATGAACGCGATTATGAAAATTTGAAAATAGTGAACAGCTTGATGAAACAGAAACTCTAGAGCCCAAAATAAAACAAGAAGATGTCATTAAGCAGTTAGAAGTTTTTAATTTTATGCCTTTGAGAGTGTTTCAATAAGACATCCATTCCAAGAAAATAGACTGTGCTAAAACAATTTTTGAAATAAATTGTTTTTTGTTTTACAGTGTTTTTATGAATTCTTCATTTTCTTTGTACATATTTTTAATGAACTATTTATTTTAAATTACCATAATTTTCGTCTCATTTAAAGAAGAAAAAAGTGCTCTTTCTTTTATTCAAGACAACGCACCGGTTCACACAGCATTAGATACGATGCTAAAATTACATGAAATACACTTCGAATTGGTTGATCATCAGCCTTTTTAGTCCAGATTTAGCTCCTAGTGACTTTTTCCTGTTTCCAAACTTGAAAAAATGGCTCGCAGGAAAAAGATTCATCTCAAACGAAGAAGTGATTACCGAAACTAACGCGTATTTTTAAGGGTTCCCAAATTCGTATTATTCAGATGCTACGAGTTACACCCAATATATCCAATTTAGTAAGAAGAAGTTTATTATGGTTAACTTTATCAAAAGCTTTACTGAAGTCAGTAAATAAATAGCGTCAGTTTGTTTCTTTAGTGTAAATGCGTGATTGACTAAAGATGTTAAATGAAGAACATTAGTCGTTTTCTGAAACCATGCTGGTAAAGTGACATTAATGACGCAGTGTGATGACATAGGAAGTCAGCAAATATAGGGTCCGCCATCTAACGTTTTTTTTTTCAACTAGTGCCTTTTTCGTGAATGGTAACACTTAGCTCATGTCTGATTTGACAGATAATTAGTTTTATCCTTCCGCTAAACGAATATGGTTGTGTATACGCTTGAACAACGCTTCGCTAAGTGGGCCTGCGATCGACTTACAGAAGATGCTGATTTTGCCAAAAAAAAAAATCATCTTTTCAGATGAAGCTCATTTTGATCTTGGCGGATATGTAAACAAGCAAAATTGTCGCATTTGGGGCACAGAAAACCCGCAAGCATAAATTGAAAAGCCGACGCACCCAAAACGAGTCACTGTTTGGTGCGGATTTTGGTCCAGAGGCATAATTGGGCCATTTTTCTTCGAAAATAAGCAAGAAGTGGCCGTTACAGTCAATGGCGATCTTTATCGGGCCATGTTGAACAAATTTTTGTTCACAAAAATTGAAGAGGAGGATATTGGCAACATTTGGTTTCAACAGGACGGCGCTACGTGCCACACAGACAAAGCTACACTCGATGTTTTGCGCCCTGTTTTTGAAGATCGCATTATCAGCCGCAGAGCTGATGTCGTTTGGCCACCTCGGAACTGCGATTTGACACCGTTGGACTATTATTTGTGGGGTGCCTTCAAAGATAAGTGTTACGACGACAAGCCAGAGACAATTGACGCTTTAAAGGACAATATTCGTGAAGCCATTGGTGAAATACAGCTGCACACAATCGATAATCTGATTAAAAATTGGACCGATCGTGTACGCTACTGCATGGCTAGCCCAGGCAGTCATTTGAATGAAATTATTTTTCATTGTTAACCGGAAGGATTGTACTTTCAAATAAAAAAAAGAAATTTGAGAAAATATTCAGTAGTTTTTTTTTCTATTGCATTTTCAAAAAAAAAAAGTTATCTGGCGGACATTTAATTTTTCAAAAAAACAATGGCACTTATTTTAGCGATACCTCTATAAACTGTCCTCGTACAGAAATCAATGTTAAATATCATGAAAATGTGGTTTTTCCATTTACATATTTAATTATGCTTCTTCTCATGCTTGGTGGGTTTCCATTATTTTTTTCTAAAACTTTAAAACATCTAGAAAGTAAAACTGCGCATAAAATATTAAAAACAGCGATAACACAAAATTACAATAAGTTTATAAATAAATTCCATACGACCTGTTTTATTCAAAAATGTCGTTCTACTTCAGGCTATAAATAACAATGAATAGACCAGCTTTTCACATAAAAATTCCAAATCATTAATAAATATACAATTTGGATATTTAAAATTCATCTAAAAGTCAGAGTCAAAATTTAGTATGAAGCGAGCGAACAATAATTACTGTGAAGAATAATATGTATCTTTAAAAGGAATCATTATTATTATTTTTCAATTATATCTACACTTATGTTTTCAAACAAAAAATATTGTACTATTGACTGTGACCATGGTAGAGCTAAACATAAAAAAAGGCACGATCTGACATATTGCGGCAAAATGCTTCAAATTCGCAGAAGCACATCGTGAATACCCTTAATATTAAATCAATAAATAGCGTTAATTGCTGCACGAGCTCACTTTTATTTATCACAAAATTTCAAATTCAAAAACATGAATAATGTCTAAAAAAAACAATAATAGAAATTTTTAATAATATAAATTGTGAATCGGGAGAAGAGCACAAACTGTAAATTATGATGATGATGATGATGTTAAGAAAATAAATAAATAGATAAATAAATAATGCATACAATAAATAAGTAGGTAAATCTTTAGAAAATGTATTTTTAATACATGGATGCAAATTCATTTTAAAATTATTATAAAAAAAATAAAATACACAAATAAACAATTTTGAACATCTTTTGCAATTATAAACTGCTTAAACATTGTAGGTATGCATATATTAGAGATGGGCATCGCTCACGTGATAAGCGTGAATGATACACATACACACAAGATCGCAATTAGTTTTTTGCTTTAATCATGTGAGCGTGCATAAAAGTGAGTATAAAAAAAATTTAACGTGACTGAGCGTGCATGAGTAGATTTTTAGCGTGATTGTTTCGTAATTTTTTTCATTTATTTATTTTTTTTTTTCAATATTTTATACAGTTTTTTTTCGTAAGTATTTCGTGAGCTTGAGTTTTCGTGATAATAAGTAACTTTTTTCACCCACGTGAGCGTGCTTGACGGTTAGCCAAAAAGGTTGTGCATGAACGTGAGCATAAAAAAAATTTAGCTTCAGTGAGCGTGCATGAGTAGATTTTTAGCGTGATTGTTTCGTGATATTTCTTGCTTTAATGTATTTTTTTTCAAGCTTATTTCGACTCACGTGAGCCAAAAATATAAGGTCGAGCATGAGTAACATTTTTTAAATTTTATTTTTTCTCATGAGCGTGCATCTCTAGTAATTTAATGTAATTTTCAGCATATATACATTAGAGCGACTAAAGTTGTAAGGAAGCGAAATACATACATACCTGCAAGGTGTACCCCCCTCAAAATGAATATTGGTATTTTTTAAGATGACATTTAAAATATTTCGGCTCCAGCTTTGACCTTTCGTGAGCTGGACCATTTTGAAAAAGGGTCTGTTTTTGCATGTTTTGTTAATTTGAGAATCTGTTTCCTTACCAACATATACAATATGGGTATCATAAGAAAGGATTTTTTAAGGCGCGTCCAATTGTATATACAATTTGTCTAAGGACGATCATTCATGTCCTTTTTTAAGGATATTCTGTAAAAAAACGGGTTTTGAATGTTTTGTTCGCGGTTGTTTGTAATAAAAATGACAAATTAACATATTTTAATCTTTAGTCGATTTAATTAAATACGGGTATCAGCTTTTTTTGAAATTCGTGCTGGTTCGCGTTTTGACAAAAATGCAATGGCGTAGTAACCCTTCGTTTTAAATAGGGCAATATGGGTATCAATTCTTTCTTTTGCCAAGTACATCATCTTTGTATGTAAATAATTTAGATTTTTGCAAATTAGATGTATTTTACACGTTACGGGTTACTACCCGTAACGCGAACCAGCACGAATTAATCGTCCTTGGACAAATTGTATATGCAGTTGGACGCGCCTTAAAAAACCTTTCTTATGATACCCATATTGTATATGTTGGTAAGGAAACAGATTCTCAAATTAACAAAACATGCAAAAATAGAACCTTTTTCAAAATGGTCCAGCTCACGAAAGGTCGAAATATTTTAATTGTCATCATAAAAAATGCCAATGTTCATTTTGAAGGGGGTACATCAAGCAATTTTTTTGGTGAATCGCTCTAATGTACATGTATGTATGTATGTACATACATATGTATGTTTGTATTTCTGAAAATATACTTCCATTTAAAATCTATATTTAATGCCAAAATCACTTGTGCTCCGTATTTAATTAAAAACTAATCAACTCAAAACTAAATATGATTCCAAATCAAAAATTTTAAAAACACACAATTTCGCCATAAATATAATTAAGTGTTTCTGTTTATGTTTGTTTTTTTTTCTATTATTAACTAGAGATGGGCACCGCTCACATGATTATCGTGAGTCATGCGTCATCACGCATGATGCTAATTAGTTTTTTGTTTCAATCACTTGATCATGAATGAAGGTGAGTATAAAAGAATCGAGCGTGAGTGAGCGTGCTTGGGTAGATTTTTAGCGTGATTGTTTTGCTTTATTTAAATTTTTTCTTATAATTAATGTTTGACTTTACCCATTTCTTTTATTCATTAATTTAAGAACATTTTTTTTTGATAAATTTAAATTATTTTTATCAAGAAAGTATTATTGCAACAATTTATTCATCAGACCAGCAGAACGGATCAGTACAGATTTCGACGTCGCTACACCACATAATCAGCGTTATTTGTTTGAACCCACCCGTGGTACGATATACGTTGCTTTTTTCAACTGACATTAACGTAACCGCGGAGGAGGTTGACACAATAAGTACTTTGTTGACGGATACTAAATCAGCTTTTTTGTTTTTTCAAAATTTGTAATTTTTATTTAATTTTGCCACCACACAACACAACAACCTACATAAAAACAGAGCAAAAATAAAACAGATACTCGTAGCTGTCAAACTACTCAACATACGTTAAAAGTTGCCCAACTTTAGTACTTTGCGTTGACGGAGACGTTCAAAATGCGACAAAGCTCATAAGAAAACCTTCACATATTTCAACTTAGTTGTCAGTTGTAAAAAGCGACGTATAACGTACGACGGATTCTATGTGCCTCGGCCTTTAAGTAGTATTTATTCACCTGTAACAACGTCACGATGAAGTTTGTTTTATTAAGAAAGTAATATTGCCACAATTTATTAATCAGACTAGCAGAACGGATCAATAATAATCATTTTTGAATTTTTTTTTTTTAATAATTTTATAATTTTTTTTGTTCGCGATTATTTTGTGAGCGACAATTTTCGTGACTGTGACTAACTTTTTTCCACTCACGTGAGCGTGCATGAACGTCAGCGAAAAATATAAGATCGGGAGTGAAAAGTCACTCACGATCTCATCTCTATTCTAAACAACAATTATCTTTTACACAAGCGCCTCCATAAAAATTAATGAATTATGAATGGATGTATAGCAGGAAGGAAGAGAAATGGAAACACGATGTAATTAGCAAATCGTGCAGTAAACACATATGGTTGGGTTTATGTTTGAAATTATACATAGAAACATGTCGTCACCTTGAGTTCAAACGGACGTAACTACAATACTATTTATTATTTTACACATGAAATTCAAAAAACTTTATAAAATCAATAATAAGCCAATTAGAATTTTGTAAATGAAAAGAAATAAAAAAACGAAAAACACCGTTATTTACAAGATCACACAATATGTGTGTTTGTATACACTTGCAGTTACATTCGTTTGAATTTCTTTAATAACGTCGCCGTTTTTTTATCGTAAGAGTGCAAAATTGTGCTTGAAGCATGTAGTTTACTAAAACGCACACTAATCAATCAAAAACTATATTTTAAGATTTTGTGTAGTTACGTCCGTTTGCATTTAAGGTGACGATATGTATCGTATGTGTGTATGTGTTGTTATAATGTATATACATATACAGTGGTGGACATGTAATTAAAACATATGTATGATTTCTCATTTGTTCGGTTTTTATATATTATCTCTTGCTATTTCAAAGGGACTTTTCTACTGGAAAGATAAATTTGATGTCTTTTACACTTGATTCCTTCTTTATTTTCCTTTTCCATTCAGTTTTCTTTCAAAGGAAGTCAATATTTAGTGAAAGTGTTGTTTTTAAAGTGGACACATAATTAAAACATTTTTAGTTTTGCTATTTTAATAACGTATTTGTTATATTTAATTTTGTTTGATTTTTGAAAATTTATTGGTAAGTATGTTTTAAATGATATCAGCAAAAATGTATACAAAAATTAATCATCAAGTATGGGAAAAGAACCTAGTTGTTCCGGGAAAGAAACGAATGCAATACCTTATCTCAGATGGTCCGGGAATACAGTAAATGAAATTTCCCAGTTACTTGATTGCTCTAGAGGAAAAATGTATAATGCAATGAAACATTTTGATACATTTGAAACCTCAAATAATGTACCAGAGCCCTCAAACCCCATAAAACCATAGCCAACGAAGACGAAATAGTCGCAACAGCCTCTGAAGCTGACCCATTTAACAGTTCTAAAAAGCTTAAAGTTGAATTAGAGTTATCATATGGTATTGATATTTCATCTAGAACTATTAGACGCCGGCTCAATGAAGCTTCCTTACGAGGATGCATCGCACAACGAAAACTTTTCGTCTCCAAAAAAAATTTTAAATCCAGATTGAATTTTTCCAAAGAAAATATTAAGAAACCAGTGAGATTTTGGACAAATATTTTATGAAGCGACGAATCCAAATTTGGTCAATGGGGATCAGATGGAAAATGATATGTATGGGGTCCAGTTAACCAACAACACAATCCTAGGTATACCATCAAGACAATTAAGCATAGGGGCGGCAACATTATGGTGTGGGGTGCATTTTCTTGGCATGGTATTGGACCAATTTTGATGATCAGTTATAGAATGGATCTACATGTTTACATAAACATTATGGAAAATATAATGTATGGAGGAAAATTTACCGTTAATGTGGCACTTCATGCGCGACAGTGACCCCAAGCACATTCATGGCTTGTGAAGAGCTGCTTAGACGAACAAACCATACACGTTTTAAAATGGCCAGCTCAATCGCCTGATCTCAATCCAATTGCGAACTTGTGGAGTGAAGTTGAAAAGAGGATGGAAAGCAAAAATACCAAAAATGCTGATGAATTGTGGCAAAACATCGAAATGTGTTGGTAGGCTATTCCTCAACCTCTCCGCAGGCACTTAGTTGAGAGTTTGCCATACAGATGTGTAAATGTTATAAAAAACAAAGGTTTCCTCACGAAATATTGATGGTAAGTACAAAAAATATTGTGGTTAAAATAAAATAGTAAATGTTTTAATTATATGGCCAACCCAATTAAACATTTATTTAATATTTTTTCTTTACAGAATTTAAAATTATCTATTTAACAAGTGTTCTGGAAACTGTTTAAGTTTTAGATTTAAGAACTGAAAAATAAAATTTGTTGTCTTTTTTAATTTTGAAAATAAAACGAATAATTTACTATCATTACGAATGTTTTAATTATATGGCCACCACTGTATATACAGTACTTACACACAGCTACTAAAGTATACATACATACATACATATATGTATGTACAATGTACATACGGCAAGAATACTAAACAAAATTATTGAAAGGGGGATACTCCTTAAGGAGTATGGAGTATGACGGTTGGAGATCGAGAGTGACTTTTCATTCACGCTCATGCACGGTCACAATAAAAAAATTTTACTCATGCACACTCACGCACGACCTCATATTTTTGGCTCACGCTCACGTGAGTGGAAAAAAAAGTTAATCACGATCACGAAAACTCACGCTCACGAAATACTCACGAAAATTCACAACCTATAACTATTTCTACATTAAAATTTCTGAATGCAAATAGAAAAATCTAATATACAATTAGAAGATTCTGCAATAAAAGAGGAAAATTATGTTCAACTGGGAAATATAATTTTTTGAAAAAATTTTTTAGTTTTGAAATACAATTTTTCAATTTTGATATATGGATAAGCCCCAGAAACAGCCCACCAAACAAAATTTTTTGAAAGTGATCCAACTTATTTTTTATTTTTTTTCATGGAATATTAGACTAGATATATAATTTTATAAATAAAATAAATGTATTTCACTAATGCACAAATTATTATCAAATCCTACCCTACCTCAGACCTTCTAATTTCATACCAGAAATTAACCATTTTTAGGTATTCATATCATTACTTGAGTCTTAATGAAGATGACACGATGGAAAGCCATATTTTTATACATAAAATTCACTTCAATTTGAGTAAAAAAAATTTTGTGTTTACTATTTTGGAAACATTGAAATTAGATATGAAATTTCAGAAGAGAAACATAATAGAAAAAATGTAACGTGAGTCATGTAGGGTGCGTCACAAAGGGCTCATGTTTTCTGACAAAAAACGACAAAATTTTTGGCTGCAAATAAGTCATTTTAGAATTCTCTTATATTCAACTTTCTTTTAGGAACTTTATTATGCAAAATTCGCAAAAAATTACGAAAACACACTTTAACTTTCAAAGTTACTTCCGTTTTTTGTAGCGTGCGTCACAAAACTTTTTGTGATCAATTATTTCGCAAGAAATACCTGCTAAAAAATTATTTTTTATGCCATTCGAAAGTACACTTATATCCCACTAAACACCTCTTTCGAAAGACCAAGTAATTTTTATATATTAATGTGAAAAAGCGTACGAATAATGTCAGGTTCTCATGTATGTATGTACCTATGTATCATGCGATTTCAAACTTTGTAGTTAAAATTAAATTTGACAATTGAATACAATTGAAAATTCTTAAAGAAAATATAAATTTTCTTTTATTTTAAACTCTTGAAGTGAAATTTAAAATTATGTACATATTTAAAATATTTTGATTAAAATCGTTAATTTTCTTACTCATAAGCAATCTGTGTAAAATATTAAGGTTAAGTAGGATCTTGTACTTTATATGCAGAAATAAAATTTTGTCAACATTTTTCCCGAGAAGTCTGTTTCACATCTCTTCAAGTATTCTTCTCGGCGTTGAAAAAACTCCTTCGCTTATAGCCGAGCTGGATGGTACACACAGTATTTGTTTAGCCAATTTTTGCAGAACTGGAAAATCTTTAGCTTTTTTCCAAAAACTTAAAGTTTCTAGGTCTTATTCGTCTGTGTGAACGCGAATGAAAAAACGAAAAAGAATTCCAGATGTTTTTCTTCCAAATGTTCGCCAGTCGAAACTCGGACTGACTGGTTCGTTCACATCAGTACATTAATACATACCGGCACAACGTTTTATGTCTTCATGACAAAATTGAAAATATGAAAATAATTGCAAAATCGGAAAAACCACGAAACAATCACGCAAAAAATCTACTCATGCACGCTCACTCACGTTAAGTTTTTTATACTCACGCTCACGTGATTGAAACAAAAAACTGCTCACGATCATGCATGATCACGCATGATTAACGCTAATCACATGAGCGATGCCTATCTCTACTCTTAATATTCAACTTGTATTTGCATGTGACAACGGCGGTTACATGACTTTTGCCTTCGAGCTGACGATATAATGTTTGACAGTGAGTCACAGCAAAGTATACAACTAAAATCATTCATTTGGAATGCCTCATATTTCAAACGTTTGGACTTGCATTTGTTGGCTGCTCAAAAACACTCATATCAAAATATTTCGTCACTTTTCTAATGTTTTTTTTTCTTATTGAGATAAGAATTAAAAAAAAATTTAATATATTTTTATAAATAGGCTTAACCTTCAAAAAAACCGATCAGTATTTAAAAAATAAGTAACAAAATAAAAAGAACCAAATGATGTGAAGAAAATAATTTAATTAATTTTACAGATGCCTGGACTTGTTGTTTTTAGAAGACGCTGGTCGGTAGGATCAGATGATCTGGTGGTGCCCGGAGCATTTCTAGTAACCACACATTTTGTATGGTAAGTTTTTAACACAACAAACGAATCAATAATTAACTGTAATTCTCAAATTATCGTTTAATTCCCCGTTTTAATTTTTATTCTTCCAAAAGTGTGATAACTGTTATTGCATCGTTGGCCATTTTTGATTACGATACGCGTTCAACAGATGTTAAATTGCTTTTTTATCATCAAATTGGTTACTTGGCTATATTGAGTGGTAAGTAAATCAAACAGATGTCAATTTTATATGTTACATAGTGCAAGACATGATTTCGGGACTCAATTCTGAAAATTGCACGTGAAAGTAGCCCCGAATATAAGAACTTCTCTGCATCATTCCTTTTGTCAAGTTGGCTGTCATTAATAATTTAATGGCCATACGAACTTTTTTGTTCAAGGTGGATTTTTATCACTTTTTCTATTAGCTAAAAACCCTCAACCAAGGCAGATCAACACCAGGTAGTCTCATCTGAATTCGCCTTGAAAATTAGAGCAGATGTGTCAGAAACGGTTGACAAATTTATGGAAAAAATAAAATAAAAATATGTTTTATGAAAATGTGGAAATAAAAATGTGTAAGGAAAACTGGGCATAGGAAGTATTTCGGATGCGACAGTTCGAACCATATCTGCAAAGGCACAAATAGTGTGAAAAGTATTATCAATAAATCACGCCAGTTTGTTGGACACAGGTGGCAGAAGCAGCAGTTGCAGCTCCAGCTCAGTGTCAAATACTTTGATTGCCGTTACTAATACAGCAACGCTAGCCACTTATTTGCCACACAAATGAGGGGTGTTGGTGTACCTGCAGCACAGAGTAATGCTTTATGCCTGCAAGTCAGAGTTTAGTTACACCCATTCGCACTACACTAGCCTCGGTTACAGCTATTGGAGCTGTGACTACGGTTACTGGTACAAATACCACAATTCAAGCGAACTCAGTCACCTGATCCCACGGGCCACCTGTTGCTAGTTCGCCTTGCCCTCAACAAATAAAATAATATTTTACTAAATAATAAAATAAAAGTGCGATTAAAATTTTAAAAATTAAATTTTAGCAATTCTCATAAAAAGCACCAATTAAAAATAATTTTTTTATCACTTTTAGTTTTGAATTTTACGTGTTTATTTTCGAAATAAAAATGGTGCAAAATAAATACTTTAAATTTGCTAAATTAATTAGTTTGGCTTGTACTAAAAAGTTTTGACAAACATAGAATTTGCAATAAAGTTTTTCTTATCAGGAATTTTCCAATTTTAATTTAAAATCTGCACCACAAATTTAATAATCACAACATAAAAATGCACAGCAAAATACTCCAATATAATGATAAACCTGCGCCGATAGTATTTATATTTCAACGCTAAGCCGGCACTGTGTTCGAAAAATCTTTAAACCTTACATTGAACTAATTATGTAGTTAATATAAATAGACACCATAATAAACCGAAGATATTTAATGAAATTAGTATTTTAATTTTATTTCTTTATTTTCGTTACTTCATCGCATTTGTAATGCAAAATTTAACAAATTAATTTGCAGTCGCCACCTAACAAAACGGCGTTGCATTAGAATATAAAACGCTTAACAATTAAAAATATTGTGTTTTTATTTTATTTTTTAACTATATTCCGAAAGATTGAGTAATCTGGACAAATGCAGAAACTATGTCTGTCCGAATTAACAAAGTTATACTGCAAAAATTTTGTAACAGTTCACCCGGAATATGTGAACATCCCTTAAATAGTAAACAAAAAATTATTAAGCGAAACAAGCAATTTTCTTATATTCTTTTCCTTTTAAAATCAGTCAAACCACAAAAATGATGATTGTATTATTTAATTTGTTTTTATTTCTATTATTGCAGTTTCATTATTTATAGAAATTGGCATATGTATAATATCTATGCGCGGCAGTATATTGGACTCAGATGCCAGGGCTCGAATAAATATATGGATTTATATTAAAACTGGTAAATATTAATTAAAACAAAATAAAAGTAATTTTGATAATGAAACTAATTGCTTTCTTGTTTTACAATTTCAAGTGATTATATTATTCGATATTACCTGGTTAATAATGGGAACTATATGGCTTGCAAAATATTATTTACAATCGACTGTTGTTAGTACAGAAAAGAAAATATTTTTCGGTATGTTTGTGTGTTTAAAACTTGTCGTTTTTATTTATCATTTAGCCACATACTTGTGATGATTTTTAATTTGTTTATTTATTTTTTATTTTTTAGCTATTTTAATCTCAAACTGGTCTTTAGTATTTGTTACGGTAGCCACAGTATGGTGCACGTTTGATGCTGCCGGTCGTTCATGGGTGAAAATGAAAAAGTACCAAAGATCAATGCGTGAAACAGAATCACGTTTCAATTATAAACGTAGCAACAGTATGAATCGTAATTGGCGTCAAAGGTTAGATGAATATCATATTTTCGTTGTTAATTAAATTCAATTTGACGTAATATTTAATAATATATTTAAGTTAAAATAATTTAAAACTTTACACAGGTCGGCATAATTAGGCAAACAGAGACAAAGTCAAGCTGTGTGCATTTAGGTATTTTGTTAATATTTTTACTAAGCATTCGCAATGACTCATAAAAGCCCTTTTTAGCCAGGGAAAGATTACTTAGAGAAATTTGGTGGAACCCTCTTTCAAACTTTCTTTGATGTGTTTAGACACGAGAAAGTTTAATTTTACAAATTTTATAAAAATACGAGGGCGGATTGATATTGAAGCTACCTAGCGCTTGATGGCAGCACAAACACAAAAACTTTTTTTTTAGAAATTGCGATCTCTCAAACGTCAACTGTTAAAATTTCACCCAAATTCATCGATTTATTTGTTGTAGTCGTTTGAAGTATGCAACTTTTGTGTTTCTTGAAAAATGGAAAAAAGTGAATTTCGTGCAGTAATTAAACACTATTATTTGAAAGGGAAAACGGCGAAAGAGACAAAAGAAGAGCTCGATAAACATTACGGTGAGTCTGCTCCGTCAGATTACATGGTAAAATATTGGAAATATTGGAATTTAAACGCGGCCGAACAAGCACTGCAACAATACCATCAACAGGAAGGCCAAAAGAGGTGATTACTGAAGAAAATCGCTAGAAAATCCTCGATATCGTTATGAATGATCGCCGAGTCAAGTTACGTGAGATTGTTGAAATGGTAAACATATCATATGAACGTGTGTTCAACATTTGCATATGAAAAAGCTATCGGCAAGATGGGTGCCGCGTTTGCTCTCAATTGACCATAAACGTAAACGTGTGACGTGTGTAGTCTCAATGGAAAAGCTCTATGAATTGGACTACGAATTGGTACCTCATCCGCAATATTCTCCGGATTGAGCCCGTAGTGACTACTTCCTATTTCCAAACCTAAAGAAATGGCTCGGTGGAAAGAGATCCAGCTCCAACGATGAAATTAAGGACCTCGAAAAATCCTATTTTTTGGAAGGGATACATACAAAAACTGGAGAAACGTTGGACTAAGTGTATTGATCTTAAAGGAGACTATTTTGAGAAATAAATGGTTTGTGAAAAAAAAGTTTTTTTTCCTACTTAGGTAGCTTCAATATCAATCCGCCCTCGTATATGTCCTTCTTTAGTAATTTATATGTAAATATGTATGTTTGTACGCGTATAAAATCGAATAAATCAAAAAATTAATTCGAATATACACATGAATTACAAGTTTATGAAAAACTGTGTAATTGTATATTTCTATGAATTTCTATTTAAATTAAAATATAAAACATATATAAAAATTTATGGTTGTTTTGGAAAATATATAATCTGTTTCGACACAAAATCTCTTCAAATCTTGCTTTCAATTGAATAAAATGTTTCAAGTTTTTATTGTTTTTAAGAAATCTGTTGAATTGTCAATTTTTAAATGAAAGATTGTTGTATAAAGCAGAAGATTTTTTAATGACGACTTTTTTTTAAATACTGACGATCTTGACGATTTTATTTACAAAATTTTACGATTTTTCTGAAAATTTTACTGGCAGCAAATTTTAAAATGGCAAAAAATCCCCCTAAAATTTTTTATTCTGAATTATAAAAAATTCCTAATAAAGTTTTCAAATAAATTGCTCTTGCCACAACGCGAAATCGCACATATAAATTTTCTAGATCGTTCGATTTGTGGAAACAGCTTTTGGAGTAAATATTAATTAGTCTAACATTTTCGCTTCTTTTTGGACAGGAAAGTTATACGAGCCTATCAGGACAGCTGGGATCATCGATGTCGTTTACTGTTCTGCTGTATTGGTTCATCGGAACGTAATCGCAACTCTTTCACCGATATTGCACGTCTGCTAAGTGACTTTTTTCGAGAACTCGATGTGGTGCCATCGGATGTTGTGGCTGGTTTAGTACTGCTGCGTAAATTTCAACGTCTGGAACGTGAAGCGGTTATAAGGCAACGAAAAAATGGCACCTATGAATTCCTAAGCGGTGTTCCTATAACTGAACGTACAAAATTTCTAGCTCTTAATGATGCAAAAAACTATGACTTCTTTCAAACTGTTATACACTTTATGTACTTTGCTCAGGGCGCATACGGTTGGCCCATGTACTTTATAATAAATCGTTCGAAAATGTATAATTTAATACCGCAATTAAAGTGAGTATTGCAATAAAAACAATTTTTTTTAGTAAATTTTTGTAAATTTCATTTACATTTTAGATGTTTCGGTTGTTGTGTCAATTCCAACACCGAAACGGAAATTATCCAGGACAATTGTTGTTATTGCAATTATGCTGCTTTAAAGAAAACTCTACAAATTGGCGACATTGAAGTTGTCTATGTCACTTATCATGTGGATGTCGGTGAAACGCCATTTTTTGTTGCTATCGATTATACCCAAAAGAAAATTGTTGTCAGCATTCGCGGTACTTTGAGTATGAAAGATATTTTGACGGATCTAAATGCCGAGGCTGAAGTGTTACCTTTGAATCCACCGCGCGATGATTGGTTGGGTCATAAGGGAATGGTTCAAGCGGCAATTTATATACGTAACAAATTGGAAGAGGAGAACATTATTCGGAATGCTCTCAACAAGAATCTTGAGCGTAATACACATACGTTCGGTTTAGTGTTGGTGGGACATTCGTTGGGTGCCGGTACAGCTTCCATATTGGCAATATTAATGAAGGCCGACTATCCAACATTGCAATGTTTTGCCTATTCACCGCCAGGTGGTTTACTCAGGTAAGATCAGCGTTGCCACTTTCGTTACTTTTAACCAAAACTGGTTACTTTTATTTCCATTGTGTACTTGTGTATTTTTTTTTTTGATTTTGGTTATTTTTTTTCAACACCAAGGTGTATTTAACTAGGTGACAGCATTAGGAAAACAATTACAACAATACAAGACAGGTATTTTTGTTTGTGTAGTATCATTGCGTATGTCAAAAACCTAACCCATAAAACAAAGAAAACAGATACAGAAAAAAAAGTAAAAAAAAGACAAAAGTATTTTGTATGTATTTTGACATTCGCAATGAATAGTCAGCTGCTGTAATGCTGTCACCTGGTTAAATACGCCTTGTTCAACACAACAATTTTTAATTTTATTTTTTATATTGACATGTTAAATTTGTACAATGTGCATAATGAATTAAGGCAGCATTATCGGAGCGCACCCGTACCGTAATGTATCAGCTGTTCGTCTATGTTATTGGAAAAGCAATACAAAAGCTTACCGAATTTAAATGTACCGTAGTTGCAACGTACCAACCTGTATAAAATAGAAATTTCTAACGTTGTTACGTGACATTTGTAAGCCAGTGATGGGCTGTTTCTTTCGTATTTCCGCTCTTATTTTGTGGTACTTTTTGATAATAATATTTGTGTACTAAAACAATGTATATTTGCATATACATATATGTACATACATATCGTCATATAAAATGCAAAACGGTTGAGATGCCTTTGCTCTTATTTTCTCCAATAAAACATTGTGCCATTGGCTTTTTAAATGCTGATCCACTTGAAACTTTGTATCAAAACTTATTGCTTTTTCGCAAACATTACAAAAAATAACTCTTCCGTCAGTCTTCAATAAACCTGCGTTTTCAGACACGTATTTCTGCAAATTATTGCTAGTGGATTTTTTTGCTTTTAGCATTTTTCTGAAAAATATCTGTGTAAATATTTTCATAAAAAAATTAACTTTTAAATTAAGCATACTGATTAGGCATAATGATTCGCAAAAGCAACAATCAATTGAAGGCATTCAGATTAGCTTATCCACACCAGACAAGAACTTATTTGATATACTGAAATTTTTAACTGCCAAGTGTGAGCGCCTTTTTTATGAATATTGTAAATAAATCGTTTGCTAATTTTGAATCCTGAAATGGGAATTAGAAGCTAAAAATGCCTAAAATAACGATGAAATAAGAAATGTTGCAGTAGAGTACAATATTTTCATTTTGAGTGAGTTGAAAAATAAAAATTGTTTTTAACAGTGATTTTTCACTAACAGTGAGATTAAATCACGGCTACAGAAATATCGCCCATCTCTAATGTCGGTACATGAATAGCTTTAATGGATTGTCAAAAATTAGATAAGATATTTAATTTTCATACATATTCGTATATCAATATACAAATTTGGAAGGGAATAAAAAATGTATAACTTTATCAATCTATGAATACAAAAGTGTCATTATTTTTAATTTAATTAAAAAAATTGCGTTGCTGTTTAATCTAATCACGCATAGTATTTAAATGATTCATTTTTAATTTATTTATAGTATGCCAGCTGTAGAGTATTCAAAAAAGTTTATAACATCAGTTGTTTTGGGCAAAGATGTTGTACCTCGCATTGGTTTATACCAAATGGAAGCTTTAAGAGCTGATCTCATAAATGCTATACAGCGTAGTATAGATCCCAAGGTAAACTATTGTAAAATGTTTTTAATTATAATTAAGAAAATCTAATTTTTAAATCTTATTTTTTAGTGGAAAACAATATCGTGTTCAATGATATGCTGTTGTTGTGGACCTGAGCCCAAGTCCGTTGTCGAGATGTCTGTTAAAGATACTCACATTAATAAATATCAAGAAGTAAGTTTGTTTTTTTTTTTGTTAAATATAGTTTTTTTAATCTAGTTCAGTGATGCCAAAAGAAGAGAATATTTTCCCCCAGCACATAGTCAAATTTGCATTTCATTTTGATATTCTGATGGAGTCTGATCGTACTCGAACCCCAAGCCCACCAAAACTATATTCATTAGCACAACACAATTAAAATTAATATCTGCTTGGAGTATTATCTTCTTTTTATGTTATTATCGTGTTTGATGTCAAGTGTTTTCGTCACTGGCATGTTTATAGTTTTTTCGACTTCCGCGTCACTCAGAATATGTTTAATTAATAGTAATTGAGTAACTGCCATGGTAGACTAATGCAGGTGGTGTCGAAGATACAACAACACTGCTTTTAGGTTCGAAGCTGTCAAAAAGCACAAAAGAAAAATTGCAAAATGGTTGCATTTTCTGTTCTATAAAGAATTTTGTTTCTTTTGCTTTTCTTATTTGCATTTGAAACAAATGTTAAAGTGTGCTATTTTAGTAGTGTGGGTGTGTGTTAGTAATATCTAAACAAATTTTCACAGCTGCTAAGCCGAAAAAAAAAGTCCGTTAACGCTACTACCTGTATTATTCTACCATGGTAACTGCCGTAAAATACTGTAGTTGCAGTGTCGTTTTTAGTGGAAGTCATAACCAAGCTTTCGCTGGGTACTTTTTATAAAAACCGGTTTATCTGTTCTTGTTTTCCACGAAACCGTATTCGAAATCGGGTTTTAGAAAAAAACAATTTTTGAAAATCTAATTGCAGTTCAAAACGATTCTTAAAAAAGACATTAAAAAATGTTTAAAGAAATATGGGGCTTCGATAGATGTACTGGATTTTAAAATAAAAAAATTGTGAAAAACTTTAGTTGAGGGGTCTTTTAGCTAGTCTAAAAAACCCCCTCAACAAACAAATAATTTATATGTATATTTCACCAAAAAATAGTATAAAATTTAAATTTGACAAAAAAAAAAAATAAAAAGACAAAAGGAAAATGTTTAACCAAATAAAATATGGATCAATTGACTTTACGGGCTCTTGAGCTTTTACTATTTTTTCTTTGAAAGTAACTATTTTTTAACATAGTGAAAATACTCTAAATTTAAATTATTCTGGTATTTTATTAAGTTCAGTTCAATGAATAAATAGATGTTTTAATTGAAAAATTTTTTAAATTAAATTTAAATTAAAAAAAAATTAATTTTTTCAGGAACGCGATTCAGCCCGTTCAGCTAGCGCTCATCCCTCTGATGGTACAATAGCATTAACAATACATCAACCATTATATCCACCTGGACGCATAATACACATTATACGTCATCATCCCCGAGCCGATGAGTAAGTAATTATGCAACTTTAAAATTGTTTCAACGATTTGAAAAACTTAATTCAGTCAACTTAATAATAACGCTTATTGAAATACAACAACAATGCTTCTTTTACTTTTTATTTCTTTTATTATTTATTTATGCCATATAAACTAAAATTGCTTATACAAAATTTAATTGCAGGAAAAAATATGACAGAGGTTGGAGGTAGGATACAATAAACAACTGCTACATACAATAACAATAATAATATATGTATTTTTAAGTTCCATATTTCTATACAATTATTGTTCGTGTGGAAAAATGGAATTATTGCATGAAATCAAATGCATGATATACATACTTATATATGTAACTAATGAGAATACTGATGATAGAGGTCTTATTCATAAAATATTCTTAAAGTTAAAGTTGGTCAAAGTATGAATTTTGTACACTTTGACAATCATGTATGTATGTACATATGTATATATATAAGAATTTATGTTTGTAAGTAATTAGTCGAACTTTATATATATTGTATATATGAATATTGAAACGAATAATTTGGCCCAAGTTCAAATCCGAGTTTACCCATTTATTTGTTCTAATTTTTTATTTCATTTTTATTAGAAAATTGTTTGGAAAAATTCATAATTTTTTATTAAGAAAATACTATATATGGAACAATTTTTATTATTCATCAGACTAGCAGAACGGATCAGTACTGATTTCGAGGTCGCTACACCATCTCATCTGCGTTGTTTGTTTAATTTTACCATTTTTGACGGTGGATACTAGTGATTAGGAATATCAACTATTTAACCGTATTATTTAACAAATTAGAATGCGAAAAGTACAAACTCATTCATTTTTTACATGTTAAATCAATTTCGGTTAGTACGGAATCCCATCTCTGATGAATAACTACTCCATATATTCCAGTCTCTCTCGCTTATTAAGCGCCATGGGTTGCTAAGAAATAAACTGTTTTTCATCATGTATGGTTTTTGTCTTTTGTAGTTGAATTTCTTTTTAGTATTCAACCAACTATGACCACGTAAACATGGAGATTTTTGACGCGTGCCTTCGTTATTTATAATTTATGTTTGTAAGAAATTACTCTCTTAATAAAAAAAAAATAATGAATTTATCAAAAAAAAAATTTCTAATAAAAATGATATAAAAAAATTAGAAAAAATAAATTGGTAAACTTGGATTTGAACTTGAGCCAAATTATTCGCTTCAATATACATATATACTGTAATAAGAATATAAATATTTAATGACTTATTTAAGTACTTACAGTGGTATTAAAAAATTATTACTACACTAAACTTGATTTAAAGTGCAAATTTGGCATGTTTTAAATCATACTTTAACTTTAACAATAGCTTATGAATGAATAGCGGAGCATACGTAACTGCATCAGCTAGAGCTTTGATATACACGTTGATTATACACTTACAGTGGGGGACAATAGAATCGTAACTTTTTTGTTATGTTTTCGAGTTGACAATTTAACACTTTATTCGGTTGAAAAACTAGTGTACATCCAGAAGGTTAACTGTGTAATAACGTACATAGAATGACAAGAGCATGGTAAAATAATACAGTTAGTGTCGAAACGTTAACGGACTTTTTTTTGGTTTCGAGTCTGTCAAAATTTGATTAAGTATTACTAACACACACCCACACTACTAAAAAAGCGCACTTTATCATTTCCCTGAAAGAAACGCGGGGGCATGTGTCCCCAAATCACCAGTTCTGTCTACTATTTTGGTGACTATTTAGTACTTTATTTTTAGTACCTATATTTTTCAAAAGACTGTTATGCCTTTTAGTCTTTTATTTTTTTGATTAAACTCCAAAAGTTAATAAAATTTACATTTTCATTATTAACATCTACTTCAGAAAAGTACCCAAATTGTACACTAGAATTACTGATACGTACTAGTGAATCACTGGTTCCAATGTCCACATATGGTCCCAAAAGAACTACCTAGTCAACAGTACCAATGTCAGTAGTAGATTTTCAATGACACGCACATGTTAAATGGCTATAGTAAATAGCATTGTCTGGGGTATTACAATTCACAAGTACTGCTGACTGTGTCAGTAGTAAGTCAGTACAGTTTCACTATCGACAATTCCTGCTGGATTGTTTCAAATGCAAACAAGAAAAGGAAAAGAAATAAAATTCTTAGAAAATGCAACCATTTTGCCAATTTTCTTTTGTGCTTTTTGACAGCTTCGGCACTGCCTGTATTACATGAGTATGCTTGTTCAAGGCTCTATTAATTACTGTTTATAAGGTGAAAACCCAATTTATATAATTTTTTATTTTTTATATATGTAAAAATTGTAGTGACGTGATTTTTATTTCACTTCACGATGTGTATGTATGTACATATGTGTGGCTGTGTAAATAATACAAATTTTATATCTTTATGAAAATTTAATTGTATAATAAGAAGAAAAACAGGAAAAGAAACCATCTCTTCTTGGTACTAGGAATTCTCAATTTTATTATTGGCCGTATTACAAAAGTGTTTCAAGGGTTTTCAGCAAAATGTACTTATATAGACTAGACTAGCTAAACTCTCAACAAACAAAACTTTTTGAAAATTAATTTATTTTTGTATGCTAAACAAATAAGCATGAAATATGGACATCAGATTCCTGTTGCACTTCCGAACAGGCTGTGTATTAAAACAAAAAAGTATTTTGTTTATGTCTGCATGATTGTGTTTATAAATGTGTTAATTGTTACTATTGAAGTAAAAAAATATTGTAACTAAAAATCCTTATTTTTCTCTTCTATTGCAGAAATGTTTTGAAAAGTCGTGAACCTGTTTACCAAGCCATTTGGGCCGATAGCATCGATTTTGATGAGGTGCTCATATCACCGGTTATGCTGCAAGATCATATGCCCGATAAAGTATTGGCCGCATTAAAAAAGGTAATTTCCGATTTTACAGATGACAATACATCGTTGAATAGTTCACATACCTTAAATGCTCGTTTGTAAGCAACAATAAAAATCAATCACTTCAGATTGCAAATGTGATGAAATTGAAATGCTTTAGAAACATTTTACCAAGTACTTAACATATTCGTTTAAACATTATATTATTGTTATTAATTATTATTATTATTATTATTTACATCCTTCAATTGTTTATTGCTCTTTAGTTTTAATAATTTATTATATTTGCTTTAAGTTTTCTTTTTTTTATTACACTTGTGTATTTTTAAATTGTGTTCGTTTTATGAAAAAAGAAAATTTTCATCTATTTATTTGTTAATTACTTATTTAGTATTGTCATAGAATTAGCCACTAAAAAAGAAAGTCTGATAATAAATATTAATTACAATTTTTATATACACATTTTCCTTTTTTTGCTCTTTTGTTTTAAAACGTTTTCAATAAATGTCAAAGTCATAAAGCACAGCATTTTTATAAAAATATTAAATTCTCTCTACACATGCGTTTATCTGGAATTAAATCTTAAAATTTGATAGATCTTTTGCTGCTGACCTCGTTTAACAATCAAATAGTTTCGTCAGAATTCAGCGGATCGCCAGCTCATTCTTTTGTCCGCAATTCGCACGTAACTATACTTTCGTGCACGTCACAGAGTAGCTCCACGTGTGAAAGTCTCCCCATGTCGTTTGGAGATAGTCGACGTTCATAGACTAAGCTGGATGTACTTTCGACACTGAAAGTGAATGGTAAAAAAACGGAAAATCGGCTTTCGACTTTTCGATCAACCATTTTCTGTTCCGATTAATTAACCGATTAATCGTAGGCAAAAATCGATTATTTATAGGCGATTTGTTTTTTTTTTCTTTCCTTTAAATAAAATTTCTTGTTTGGTGTTTATTTCAAATTCTAAAGGCCGAGGCACATAGAATCCGTCGCACGTTATACGGTTGCTTTTTCCAACTGACATTAAAGTATCGGCGGAGGAGGTAGACACAATGAGTACTTCGTTGATGGACATTAAATCAGCTTCATTTTATTAAAATACACATTTTCAATAGAATTCGAGGATATTCTGTTTTTTTTTTATTTATATTATTATTTAATTTAATTTTGTCACAACACAAAATAACACAAAAAACTTAATAAAAACAAAGCAAAAAAAATTATATTTTTCAAAGTACTCAACGTACGTTAAAAGTTGCCCAGCTTTAGTACTTTGCGTTGACGGAGACGTACCGAATGTGACAAAGCTAGAGTTTTTTTCCCGCAATTTTCCATTTCCCGGGAAAGCGGGAAATTTTTTTAAATTTCCCGGGATCCCGGGGTCCCGCTCCACGATATAATAAATATTAAATTTGCCTATTTCTGATTTAAGAAAGAACACCTTCATTCGTATTGTATGAGAAAGAACATTGATTTCGATTTCTCTACATTATTTCTAAACGAAAAGTGACTCGAAAGACAACTCGAATGAAAACGTAAATGTTTTCATATAAAATCCGATTTCTGTGCTACGAATGTGTCGTTAACATTGAGAATGAAATGTTAAAATCAGTCACTTGTGGTTTTGCTTTCGTAACAAAATTTTAGGATTTAATAAAAATAAATGTAATTTAAAAATTAGCTGGAAAAAGCAGTCCAGCAAATTAAATTCGCTTGGGCCTACCACTCGTACTATTTGTGAATGGAAAAGGATTAGTACGTTTGTTTGTATGCTATAGAAGAAACCTATTGAATATTTTATCTATAGAGTAAGTTCAGCTGTTGTGGTATAGGCGGGTAATGTGATATAGTAAGTTTTCTCGAAAAATAAAAACTAGAAGCGAAGAGGTGGTAATAAAAAATGTACTTGTCTTGTGATTGACTTTTTTACTTTTAATATAACGCACGCTAATGTACCACATTAACAGAACAAAGTATTACCCGCCAATTTTTTCACTTTTATGGTTTATGGATTTTTTCACTTTCTCTCAAATGTCTCTGAAACTTGGGCTCCAAAGACTCTTTCACTTACCTGAATGTAAACCTAAGATCTGTAGCAGAATACCAGCTGAGATCTGTTCTAATCGAAATAAGCTTCAAAGCATTAGTCAAATAAAAAATAGGTATACCACATTACCCGAACTTACTCTATTAGACCTGGGCAGATTTAAAGTTACGGACTAAAAACATAGGGAAAACCAAAAGAGCCTTAGAGAAACGGGCTTACACAAGCTGCTATTTCTATCGTCAGTTGTAGCACCCGGGGGCAAAGTATTTGGTGTGAACCCCCAATCAATTAATTGTTTTTTTTTTGCACTGGTGGAGTCACCAGCTAGGTGCATTAAAGCTGTTGGAGTAGTTACACCAAATACAAACCCGGAAACTTCCAATAAACAAACCAGGACCAAAATAAACTATATACATACGAGTACATATGTATGTACATATGTACATATATATGTTACAATGAATGCTTTTCAGCTACAGAAAAAGATAATTCTTTAAAAAGTATGGCTGACGCTGTTGATGTGCAAACTGAATCAGCAAAGAGGATGGATGGCTAACGTCTTTGAAACAAAAGCTGCAGGTTTACATGTATTAGTTAAATCAACAATAAGGAAGAAAATATTTAAAAAAAATTTTATTAATTTTTTTTTATTTTATTTTATTTATTATTTTATTGACATATGTATGTACTCGTACATACGTAAGCCAATGAGAATGAAAGTGAGTGCCAATGAGAAATCCAAATTGGTTCGCATTCGAGCGAGTGCCTTTCATTCGCTTAGGTTTACTTTCTTAAATCAGAAATAGGCTATAACAAAAACTGTATTAGAAAGTTTGAAATACACTATCATACACAGTCGTACGATTCATTCACTGGAAAATCTCACAGAATTTTGTTCTACTTTTAAAAATTGCATTGAATTTGCCACACTATCACACAAAAAAGATGCAAACACATACATACATGTGTATTTTTCACTCAAGCAATTTTAGATTTGATTGATTTTTATTGCTTAAAAAGTTGCAGATTTATAAAATAAATAGTTTTAGTTTAATTTTGTTTTCGTTGCAACTTAATTTCTTAAAAAGATGCATCTCTGATCGCAAGAAATCTATCATTTTATGAAAATTTTCATAATTATATGCAAGTCGAACCGACTTGTCAAAAAATCTGCCTCACAAGTGCATTTTATGGCCACACTTTTTGAACACACACGACTTTTTTGGCCAGTTAATAAAAACAAACATAAAATAATATAGAAAAAATAATACAAAGGTACTCGAGGTTTGAATTCCAAAACAAAAATATTAAATTTTTAAAATAAGAAAATACTTTAATAATATAATTCATATTTTTTGGTTTAGGAAATAATTCTTTAAAACGCTTAAAGCGTTTATGGACTCGTCAGAAAGCCTATTTCTAATTTCATTAACAAGTTGCCCTGCTACCGAAAACGACCGCTCCTTTTTACCGTTAAGCTGCCAATTATTTTTTTTTATTATTTCCCGGGATTTTTCATGCGGGATCCCGGGAAAGCGGGAAATTTTTAGATTGAAATTCCCGGGAATTCCCGCCTAGACAAAGCTCATAAGAAAACCTGTATTTCAACTTAGTTGTCAGTTGAAAAAAGCAACGTACAGGGTGTCCGCCGGGTAGGTATACAACTTTGTTTGTTTATAATTTTTGATTAAATGAAAGAGAATGGATCTTATATTGATAAATGTTTTATTTAATGTCGGCAATTATGTATGGAATACAATATCAGATAAATGTCCGCCTCTGTTAGCCTCACAAATGCGACGAGCCCTTTTGAGCAAATTTTTCATTACATTCTCATACATTTCACGCGCCATATCATTAATTTCATCACGAGCAGTCAAATCAGGCGACCGTGGAGGCCAATCGACATCACCGTTTCTTGAAATAACTTGTTGTGGAAAGAGGTCTCGCAGTAATTCCATTGTAATCCTGGCTGTATGCGATGTGGCACCGCACCGCCTTGTTGATACCACATGTTGATCAAGCCCAGAGCATGCAGTTGTGGCGTTAAAAAGTTTTCTATCATATCACGATATCGCTCCCCATTCGCAGTGACCGTTACCCCGATTTCATTTTCAAAGAAGTAAAGTTCAATGATTCCTCCTGACCAAATTGCACACCAGACTGTCACTTTTAATGGATGCAAAGGTGATGAATAATTTGAGGGTTTTCCATTGTTCAGAACCGACTATTCTATTTATTCACATATCCATTCAAATGAAAATGTGCCTCGTCACTCATTATGATTTTTTCATGAAAATCGGGGTTGTCATGGGCGAGCTGTAACATCATATTGGCATATGTACGGCGCACTGTGGCTGAAAATCGTTTTTCATTGGCCAAAACTCAAATTTTTTTTTGTCACCGATTTTTAAAATTTTTACGCCCTTTTGCAGCTAATATATCCAGATTAAGGTAGCCAAAAAATTAGGTTAAACTATTGATAATTGTGAGCGTGGCATGCTGTCAAACTCAACGGTTTTTTTAATTTCAGAAAAAGGTGTTTTTCTTTTGTTTTTTATCAAAAATAAATGATTACTACTCGCAAGCTATCATCGATAATGGCCTGCGGTCTTTTTTATAATGTTGGTAGGATTATAGTCTTTAGTTTTTGTAAGTGGTCAGAGCTCTAGCGTTTAATATTAAGGGCGTTACGGAATATTTATGAAACTACTATATTTTTCTCAAATTTAAACTTTAGTGGAATAGAACTTCTAGGGAACAAAAGGGAACAAGAAATGTATACCACCCGGAGAAAGGTGAAAGTGTCCTCTTTACCGCTATATATACTTTTGCACCCGCCACGAGCCGCCTGTAGAACACTTTTTTCATTTTAATGAAATTACTCCAAAGTACTCGTATACAATGGTGTATATAATTTTCACTTTTTTGCCTAAAAGTTTATGTTTTTTACTTTAGACTACGTAAAACTAAAAAAATTAAATATAATACCTGCGAAAGGGTTTAATGGCTTTGTTTTGATCAGCCAAAAATTGGTAATAAAATTATCACAAATTATCACAAAATTCTACAGTAAACATATGATCTGTTACTAAATTTACCTGTTATCAAATGTTAGGGTCAACCAAAGTCATAAGCAATTTTATAACAATAATCGCGACATTAAAGCACTAAAGAAAAAACAACAACAACAAATATTGGCGAGATACTAATCAGTTTTACCTGATATTAAGGTCTGGACAACATGTGCAGTTTTGTGCAATTTAAGCACTACCTGCTATGAAATTAAAGATCAATGTGTGAATAACATGTATCTAAAAATGTATAAAACTACGGATTCGATAAGGGATTACTCAGTTAATCCTCTAAGTGTACGGATAAAACATAACAGACGCAAATAAAAATATTCAGAAAAATATGAAGAGCTTCAGTTATAAAGAACTGGCCGAAGAGTATTTTAGAAACAAAAACCAGGAAGATATCGTCGTGGTGAATGCAATATGCTGTATGTCACTAAATCATACTTTTGCAGGAAAGACAAAAACTGAATATTTCTGAGAAAAATTGTTTGTTTTAGTTTCGCTGGCTAGAACATAATAATAAATCTCCACGATTCACACTGTATCCAATGTTAGTATCCAATGCAGAATGACACAATTTATAGGTTTTATCTCGAAAGAACACTCCACGCCACTGTCAAATCAAGCGTGCGATTGACATACGTCCTTTTGCAGTAACCAAAAGAAGCGCGCAAAAGCTCTCTTCTGATTGCCTGAACGGCACGAGATAAATGCAAGTTGTAGGAGCCCCAATTTTGGTTACAACGCTACAATAAAACCAAATTCAATTTTTTTTGACATACAGCCTATTGCATTCACCACGACGATATTCTTAGCTACGTTAAAATAAAATTAAACTTAAATTCGTGGAACACATACTAAAAATCAATTATGATTTGGATTTCGGGTCTTCAGGATCAATAAGAAACAACGAAACCAACAAAGAGTTAAGAAGTTCAAAAAAGAAACATGTTCAAGATGAATATCGCAAATTAGGATTGATTATAGATCAGCCAAAACAAGGGTCAGGCAATACAAATGATGGCAATACCGCAAGAAGATTCCTTTCAGATCCAGAAACAGCATCTGAAATAACAGGAGTGGATTTAAACCTCATTTTCAGATTTAAAATAATCCTAGAAGTACTTGCGTGCAATGAAGAAATTGACTCTAGAAAATTTGGAGATTATGCAAAGGAAACTGCAAAAATATATACAACCAACTACCCATGGAGAAATATGTCTGCAACAGTTCACAAAATCCTTTATCATGGAGAAGATGTCATTAAATATCATTTGGTGCCACTTGGAGATCTATCAGAGGAGGCTCAGGAAAAAAGGAACAAGGATTACAGATTTTATAGAGAGCACAATACTAGAAAAATTTCAAGAAATTCAACAAATGAAGATCTATTTAATATATTATTGGCAACGTCAGATCCGTTTATCTCCAGTATTCGAAATCAATGGAAAGTGGAACATCGGGATTTAGATGAAGAAGCCAAAAAACTACTAAAGAACAGAGATAGCACAGAACAAAATATGGAATATTTGCAATCAATATTTGAGTCAAATGAATAATAATTATAATTGCCTTTCATTGTTATTTAAGTACGAAAAACATAGTATTAGTAAAAAATAATAATAAACAGAAGCTACAAATGTTACAAATGCTATTAAAATTTATTGAAGTTTTATTTTTAAAATGTTTTATAAATTATCAAATTTGATAGCAAAAAATAATAAATTTTTCTGTAGTAGTAGCAATATTTTTAGATAATATTATTAACGTTTTTTTTAAGTGTAACTATTCTTTGAGTGTAAACAAATTTGCAAATTTGTCAGCAAAAAATTTTAAATTTTTCAGTAATAGCAAAATCTCCAGTTGATTTTACTATTTTTTTCAGTGTACAATTTTTTTAAGTGTAACATAAAAAAAATTCCATTATTACAAAAATTATTTATAATTATTATTAATTTCCAAATATTCAAATTTTTTAATAAATAAAAAAATAATAATTCCATATTTCACTCTAAAAGTTAAAAAAAATTCAAAAGTTCAACTTTGACCTAGAATTCCTTAAAAAGTCCTCAATCAATTTTAATAAAATTTAAACTGAGTCAAGCTGAACTAAATATCTATCCAATAAAAAAAAATTACTTCAATATTTTGATCGGTTCAAAAGTTACAGAGTTTTGGCCAATGAAAAACGATTTTCAGCCACTGTGCGGCGGCGTAAATGGTCTTGTGGAAGAAGCTCTTGTGTCAACTGAATCTTAAATGGAAACAAATGCAAATCCTTGTGCAAAATGGTGGCCAAAGTTGTTCTTTGAAGACCAAGCTCCTGAGCACGGCGACGAATTGACGTTGATGGATTGTTTTAAACACTTTTTTAAGCAGCAGTAATGTTTTCAGCCGATCTTGCTGTACGTTGTGGTCCATGCTTGGGCCTATCACCTACCGACCCTCTTTCTTCGAACTTATTCACAACACGATGAAGGCAGGTTGTTTCGCCCAAAAATTTCACGTAACTTTCTCATCGTCACAGTAATCGATAATTGATTTTGATAAACTTGTTTTGACGATTAAAACACGTTGGTTTAACGAATATTTTTCCATAATAAATTTGCAGCGTGTCTACTTCACGACTGCCAAATATGAACTATCAAGACTAGTGTTTACCAAAATGGTGGCAAAAAAAGTAGTATACCTTCCCGGCGGACATCCTGTATAACGTACGACGTACGGATTCTATGTGCCTCGGCCTTAAACCTTTGTCCAAAATTATTGTAAACAAAAATAAAATAAAATAAGTTAACAGAAACTATTGAATTTTTTGGGCTCTGCAAATGAGCAAGACAAGAAAGTGTGGATTACTTTGAAAGTAATTGCGGGCCATATAGAAGGTAGTGGCACTCTCAAAACAAACACATACATATGTATAAGTAACTTTAGGAAATTATTAAAAATTTTAATTAAAAAAATAAACACAAATTGAACAAACAAAAGCTTGGATATTTTGTGTGTGATTTTTTATATTTTTGGCTCCCGTTCATGCATACTCACGTGCGTAGGAATCACGAAAACTCACACGAAATATTTACGAAAAAAAATTTTAAATAATTAAAAAACTATTATTATTATCACTAATCCATTCTGCTACTCTGATGAATAGACTTTTCCAATAATACTTTCTTAATGGAAATAATTTTAGTTTATAAAAAAAAATCTAAAATTAATAAAGAAATGAGTAAAGTAATATTTCAACTTGAGCCAAACAATTCCTTTCAACATAAGCTTAAATCAATTTAAGGAATTACGTAGAAATATTAATTAAAAATAAAAAATTAAATTAAAAATATAGCAAAAAAATCAGGAAACAATCACGTCAAATATCGAATTATGCACGCTCAATTTCTTTGTACTCGCGTTCAAGCACGCTCACGTAATTGAAACAAAAAATTAATTACGATGACTCATGCTAATCACGTGATCAGTGCCCACATAAGATTGGAAAAACAATGCTAGAGCAAAAAATTATCATATGGCGTAGTAATGCCAACTGTTTATTTCATCATGGTATAACGCTCACTTTTTGACATTTATGATCAGCATGCTCTGGCAAATCATCATGAATAGATTGAGACTTTAACAACGCTACCAAATTATCCAGATCATCAATTCGCGTAACTTATAGACGACTTCGTGATTTTTGCGGTGCACATATTCGTTTATATTAGCAATCCATCCGTCGAATTGTGGATAGATTTTATATCATATACTCTACACTCACAATATTATTACAGTAACGGACTGTACGTTATTCAAGAAGTAATCCGTTCAGTCATTTTTAAAAGTATAAACATTTAAAATTGTAAGCAATTTTATTTTTAACTGATTCTAACATTCATTCAAAAAACTAAAGACATATTAATACTGATTTTTGGTTACATTCAATATTGTCCGTTGTTTTCTATGTGCTATTTTTTTCTTTGCTTGCTTTATTTGATTTGTTTGAGATTTCCTCTCCTACACAAAGGAAAAATCTTTTATTTTTACGGGCTTAAGTCAATTAATTAGTTTTTTAACATTAAAAATTAAATGAACTTTTGGTTCAATTTAAATGAAAAATGAGTAGACCGGTTTTTAAGTGAACTTTCATTTATTTTAAATTACAATTTCAGTTAATTTTACGTACAGAATATTTTGAGTGTGAAGAGGACAAAGATCCAAATTTATCGATTTGTCGTCTGTCGCAGGAATTGTGTCTCTGAGAGCTTTTGCACAAAGATCTCGGCTTACATCCGTTTAAGATCCTGCTGCTGCAAGAATTAAAGTATCGTTTCTATCATGTGGGTCGTTCTTTCGCCGATTTGGCTTTAGACCAGTTGGAGACTGATTCGATGTTTTATCGCAAAATTGTGTTCAGCGATGAGGCGCTCATATTTGGCGAGTTTGTTAATAAACGAAATTGGCGCATATGGAGTGAAAACAATCCACAACAGACTCGATTACATCCAAAGAAATACACCGTTCGGTTGCGGTTTACACGCTGGTGGGATCATTAAAGCCGGCGCTTGCCGCACCATGATCAATGATTTTTTTGTTTAGATGACATTGATTCGGATGATATGGATGACACTACGTGCCACTTGGCAAACGGAACAATTGACTTATTGAAATCAAAATTTGGCGATAAGTTGATTTCAAGAAATGAACCTGTCAATTGACCTCCAAGATCGTGTGATTTGACATCTCTCGAATATTTCCTAAGGGGCCATGTGATTTATGCTGATAAACCAGCAACAATTGACGCCTTTGGAGTGCCAACACTGTTTGTGTTATTTGTGACATAAGTGGCCCAAAATTGATAGCCCTGGGCCCAGATTACCGAAATCATTTTCAAATGTGAAATTTTTTTTTCGTATTACAATTTTATTTTTTTGTGTCGTTTGTTACAATTTAAAGTCCTATTGGGGTTAAAACACCCATTATGTGCAATAAGTTCGCTGTCACTATCAATCTTCCATCAAATTATTTTCCTGGTTCCCCAGCAAAAGGCAAAAAGTATGGGTAGCGGGCGGTTCCCTGTTGAGTGCAATTTTAATTTAAAAAAATATATACATATATATAAATCTTTCCTCACTTCCGATGGTCATCACAATATTATTTAACAATTATAATTTACATACCATTATTTATTACAGGTTGTTACCACGAGTGGACCTCGCAAACCACATCGCCTGGCATCGAATGCGTTTTCCACCACATCTAATGATGTGTATCGGAGCAATCAAGATGTCTACAGTTATTACAATTGTTCGAACACGGAATTGCATGACGCACATCATCAGCAACATCATAGCGCTAACCACATGGGCTCTGAATCGAATGGACCATACGATAGTATTGACTCAAGGCCAAGTTTAGCTCATAGTGATGCACAAACACCAACAAATTCGTCCACAATACAGCAGCAGCACCCGCAACAGCAACAGCAACAGAGAGTTTGTTTGGAAACATCATTTACAAATTTGCATAGTCCTCAAATGAGTTACAAAAATTCTTCTCATTTTCCGGAAAGTGTGAGTTCTAGTAAAGCCTCCTCGTTGACAGGGAGTGTCCTAAGTCGCAGCCAAATCAGTTGTATACAGTATGACATATCAAGTGCAATGGAGAGTAGCATTACCACGGTAACGCGTAAAAGTCCTCTTAATAATAAAATGGAAATCACAAAAGTGGAACAAGTTGAATTGGTTTTGCATCCACCTAAAGCCAAGTGTGTGGCTTTCGAAGATCCTCCGTCGCCGCTGAGAAATTTGAAACGTCAACATTCGGCCAAAATGGAAAAGAAACCAAAATCTCTGGCTATAGTTCCACTAAGAAGAGCTTCAGATGTCACAAACGGGATTGAAAGTGAAGAATGGTTAGGTTTAGCACCTTTGGCCAGTCCGGAAACTCTTTCAGAAATCTCTAGTATATCATCACGTAACAGTGTACGCTACAGTCTGACCACTAGTAGTATAGATCATTATTTGCACAATGTGGCGGCGAACAACAATGTCGTCGATATTAATGATATTTTTGAATCACAACTACACACGCCTACAGTCCTACGAAGAGCACCCAAATTTATTGAAAATCTCTCCAATTGCGCTGAAGACAGTCGCAACTTAGACCAATACAAACGTATGGGCAGAGTGATTGTACCACCTCCGCTGTTTGCCTCTGCCACACAGGATTCTAGTGAGGAGGACAGCTTTGAATCGGCTAATAGTTATAAAAGAGTCAACCCAACTAATGACATCACTAATGGAGTTGGAGGTCGTAATGCTTTAGTAAAAGTGCCAAATCAGTCCTCCTCCTCCGTTCATTGCCATCGTAGACAAAATTCAAAGTCAGCTGATCAAATAGATGAAGTTGTGGCATCAGCAAACAAACTGCAAACCGAACAAAATGCAGTGCGAAAACTCACCTTTAGCGATAGCAACATAATTAATGACAACGATGTTAGTACTTGCTGCATTAAATGTAGAAATAATCACTGCAGCTGCAGTTGCAGCAATCAATTAAATGCCAACAACACCGGTTCACAAGATACAACTTTTTATAGTGCCAATTCATCGATAGATTTTATGACTGCAAACACCATCAACCACAAAAGCAACTCAAGTTCTTATATTATGCGAGAGGGTCTTTTAGAATCACATTTTCCTCTACACCACGATGCATTTACAAACACAACGGAATTGTTTACTAAACATCAAGGGCCGTCAAACAACGATCAAGATCACTCGCCGCTGGTGCAAATGCCCAGAAACGCTTTCAATTCACCGCTGGGCAGGAGCAAACGAAAAAACTGTATATATCCTTCCGGTATGTCAACACAATCGTTATATGCGGTGGTCAATGACAATGTTAAACTATTTACTAATACTACTACAACTACAACTAATGCTAACAATACCACCACAAATATACCTGAATTAACAATTGCAAATGGTTCTTCTAGTTCTAGTCCTAGACCGAAATCCCGAACGCCTAACGAAAGTAGTGTTTAATGCAATTAGTACAATACATAAAATGAAAGAGTGTTTACTTAAAGATCACAAGTAGGTACATATCTAAATTCATATAAGAGCAACAAGAGTGCCCTAATAGGCTTCTTCCACTGAGCCACATCTTTCATCTTTCATCAATTTGCAAAGATGTTAACATCTTCCCATAAGAATTATACAGGGCAAAATTTCTACATCATTCTACATCTACAGAAGATGATCTTTTTTCATTTTGTTCCACCTTATAGCATGTTCACACGGACAGCAATTATCGAGGTTCGCTCACTCATTCACGGTTCGCGATCGAATCTTGATTAAATCGACATGGTTCGCCACACAAAGTTTTTGTGAGCGAAACTACTAGGTTCATTTTGAACCTAGGTGCGAACCTAATTTATCTGAAGTAGCTATCAAATCAAATATGTAAGTACACACATGTACACACATATGTATGTATGTGCAAACAAAAAACAAACCAAAAAAATAGATGTGTGTATGAATTAAAAATAATATAACACATTTTATTATTAATTTTTTATATGTTTATCTATTGTAAATAAATAGAATGGTAGAATAATACAGGTAGTGTTGACGCGTTAACAGAATTTTTTTTGGGTTCGGGTCTGTCAAAATTTTATTATGTATCACTAACATACCCCCACTACTAAAAAAGCACACTTTATCATTTCCCTGAAGGAAACGTGGGGGCATGTGTCCCCAAGTCACCAGTTCTGTCTACTATTTTGGTGACTATATGACGTCATTGTCACTATAAGAAAACTTTAAAAAGACTGAAATGAGATAGTACCTTATTTTTAGTAACTATATTTTTCATAAGACTGTTATGCCTTTTAGTCTTTTATTTTTTTTAATTAAACTCCAAAAGTTAATAAAATTTACATTTCCATTATTTACATCTACTTCAGAAATGTACCCAAATTGTACACTAGAATTACTGATACGTACTAAATGGCTATAGTAAATAGCATTATCTGGGGTATTACAATTGACAAGTACTGCTGACTGTGTCAGTAGTAAGTCAGTACAGTTTCACTATTGACATTTCCTGCAGGGTTGTTTCAAATACAAATAAGAAAAGTAAAAGCGACAAAATTCTTAGAAAATGCAACTATTTTGCCAATTTTCTTTTGTGCATTTTGACAGCTTCGAACCTAAAAGCAGTGTTGTTTGTAGCTTTGACACTACCTGTATTATTCTACCATGTTTACTTCCAACACGGTTTAGTAACGGAGTAATAGGGTTTTTTTTGTCTCCTGAAAAGTACAAAAAACATGTTAAAAAGAGTTGTCAACCTGTGACCGACGATATGTATGAAAAACATATTTCTGGTCGAACGAAATTTCCATACAAATACAAAAAATTTTTTATTGGATTTCGTTCGATATCGAATGCCGTAATTCGCCCCCAGCTTAGACCAGCTTTTCTACGGACAAAGTTTACTTCGACAAAGTCTTTTCAATTTTCTTCAAAACTTTGTTTCCCTTCTCCACACGCAAAGTTTACTTTGAAAAATTTTGTGTTCGTTTGTAGGCAAATCAAACACACACATGCAACCAAATACAAGTATGTATGTGTGAACGACGAACGAAGAAGAAAGCAAAGTCTGTACTCACCCAATTTCTTCTTTCCCTTATCACCGTTAAACGCAAGACTCGTGGAAGAGGGCTGGCTCTTAAGTCATAAAGCAAAAAAACAGCTCAAAGTTTTTAAAAACATGCAGTCGAAATGATACATACAGGTGCGTTAAAAAAATAGCACTATAGGGAAACTTTGTCTTTCGAGTTCCTTCCGTTTAGTAAAGAAATTGCTCTTGTAGCACATACATAAAGAATGAAATAAATATTTCCGTTAAACAAAAGTAATTTCTTCTGCATAAAGTGAGTTTAATGAAATTATGCGCAAAATTCTGTCTTGAAAACATGAAAATTGGTCGGAAAAAAATAGCACAAAATTAAAAAAATATCTTAAATAACCGTAAAACGATTAAAGGGAAGATTAAATAGTATATGTAATCAATTAATATTTTTTGACACAACTTCTGTTGTCAATGACGGCAGTGGTGCAACGCTTTGGAATTGTGCTTACTAAGTCTTCACATTTCTTCTTAGGAATTATTTCCACCACTCTTAAACGGTAGCCCAGAGTTGCTCATTGTTAGGCTATTTTCTCACATACATACATACGTGTGCTTTTATACATCAGCCCAATGATTTCCGATCAGACTTAGTTCTGCCGACCGATCCATTATTTAATATATTTGGTGTCATTTATTATATTTGGTGTGTTTGAAAGCCCAGCACAGAGATATTTCTTTTTCCATATAAGGCAACATAACATTTTGTAGTATTTGAACGTAAATTTGTTTGCCCATATTTGGTTTTACCGAGGGAATTGGACAGACTCTGTATTGTGAGGAAAAATTTCCACATCATACTGCTTGAACTTCGGTGTTTTGCAGTCTTGGATTGCTATACAGTATTACATTCCACCTTCAATTGTTACGTAAGCATACGAAAGAAATCTTTTACCGCAAAATTATAAAAATTTTATATCCGTCCATAAAATATTGATTAACTGTCGTTGTTTGAACATTATTCCTTTACTTACATCGTCGTCCCAAAGTTATCTTCACGTCTATCACAAAATCAAAAAACAAGACCGCTTCTCCTAAAAACTCAAGACTTGATGAGTAAAACCTGACGTGTGTGAACAGGGTCTAAGATCCTGAACTAGTGCTCTGGAATTAGTGCGAATTCGGATCATATAATAATTTTTTTTTGTATTTAATGTTGAAACTTCAAACTCAACTTTACAAAGAAAATTTTTTTGGAAATACGTGAAGATAACTTTGGGTCGACGAGATGTCTTACTCGCCGTTGCCACATGCAAGTAGAGTGTATGTGCGCATTTAAATAGAAAATGCCGCAGAAACAGTCGAGAATGTCTTGCCAGTTGCTTCAATCTACCAGTCATACCAGCTGTAATTTTAAAAAAATCCCTACATGTCTCGAAAATATTCCAGCTTTTCCCCTGCACCCCCCAAAAGAAACGAACTTTGCATTTAAACTTTGTTCATTTATATCGTTGGGTATAAAATTTAATAATAATAAAAAAACATAAATTTGTATTTTTAACAACCTCCAATATTTTTTTGTGCCATCAAAGCTCTCCAACGACTGTACTAAATTCCATTTCTTCAAAAATTATTTAATTTTTAAGCGAAGTCTTTGAATTATCTTTAGAGCTGCTAGTTAGTTCTATATAAGTTTTAAAATTTTAATTTTATCTGTTAAGCGCTCTGTTGCGCAATTTTTTTAACAATTCTTCGGATTCATTGCCAATATAGATTTCTTAAATTCTTTTAAATAGAGATCTTATTATATCAAAAATTTGTCCAAGTTAAAAAAAATATGACCCTGAATGCGACAGTGGACCAAGCGCTTTTTATTGCGAAGACCGGAATATTATAATGATTAAAATAGCTTAATATATGTATGTACATATTTTAAAAAGTGAAAATTTATATATTAAACAAAAAAATATTAAAAAATTAATTAATGTTTATATTAAAAAATTTTTAAATTGATTTTTGTTTTCCATACAAATTATATTTCCTAGCAACGCACTAAGGTCCCAAAATTCAAATTTTTGGCCAAAACTAAATATTTTACATGGGCTACGATTATAATTTTGTTGTTGCAATCTAATATCTAACATCAGAGCAACCACAAATGCATTTTGTTTTTGTAAATTGCAATTTACCGTTTAACATTACAGCATTAAAGTTGATAAACTTCGGTCCACTTGAAAAAATAGTTGTGTGCAGGTGTTTTTTAACATTTTTAAATATTTTCCAGTTTAAAAAAAAAGGAATTTCTAAAGTTTAAAATGGAAAATAAAGCTGAAGGTATATAGTTTATTCAAAACATTAAAAAAATTCATAATATTTAAGCTGAAGTGAATAAATATCAATATTATAAAATTTATCAATTTTTTACGATTTTTAAATTTACGTAGTTTTAAAATTTCGGCTCAGTTCGGCTGGCATACGACTAAAAATAAAGAAGATATTGATGTATATTTTTCATTTCACCTTAACTTGAATTGCGAAAATTTGCGATTTTTGAGATATTCATCTTTTTATATGCCGTACAGGGTGGGTGCTCTTGAAGCAACTATTGATCAATTATAAAAAATTTTTGGTGAACCCATTTTTTTAATTTTTGTTTACTCAGGGTTAAACTGGACACAAAACTCATATAATGGCTTTTGAAGCACTTCGTTTTTATAAATATAGCGTTAGACAATTAAGTTTTACGAAAAAAAAAATGTTGTATATACACAACAAATGCATGAAAGGGTTAAACGGTTTTTAAACCTTAGAAATTGATCCAAACTTTAGAAAAAAAATTTAATTTTAAAATAATTTTGGCCAAATATTTTTTCTAGCGAGCCCTATGTGAAACGACAGAGAAATTCGGAAAATTTATTGACGCAATTGCCAAATTTGATATTGAAAAATGCACACTAAGGAATACTGGGGACAAATTACGGCATTCGATATTGAACGAAATCCCATACAAATTTTTTTGAATTTGTATGGAAATTTCATTCGATATCGAATGCCGTAATTTGCCCCCTGCTTCTTTTCAATACAGAATTTGACAACGGCGCACTGTGGACCATTTTACGAGAAGGCGACCAAAACTCATTTTATTTATGATCACCGATTTTAAAATGTTAAAGTTCATTCGAAAGTAGACACTAAGGTACTTCGGGAGCCAAAAAATTAAAACTTTATTTCAACTATATCACAGTGAACAGGGTGATTCAAAATGGTCATTTTCAGTATTTCGCTAAAATGAAAAATTTCTTAGTAAGCTTTTGATTTTGAAACACCTATAACTTTTGTGCTTTAAAAGATTTTCAAACGAAATAAATTTTGTTTATTTGCTTAATTTGTTAGCTATTAGTTAGTACTAGCAAAATTAAGTGTTTATGACTATTAGAAATTAATTTTTTTTTGTTTTTTTTTTAACGCCCAAATTTTCCTAAACTCTCCCACTTATTAGAGCATAACTTCTAAAGTTCGCAAAAGTTTAAAAAGGCATTAGTACTATTTTATAGTCCAAACTCTTTTTTACACCCCTACACCCCATTGTATACCCATCCCGATCCGGCCCTGAGCACCAGAACAATTTTTCGGACGCAAGGTCAAATATTTTTTTTCCGAAATTTGAGTAAAAAGAGTTAAAAAAATGTTTTTTCTGTTATGATCTTTTTTGAAGTATTTTAGTTTTTTTTTATCAAATCGCTTTTATGATGGATATGCGTATTTTTAAAAAGAAAGTTAATAATTGTTAGTCAATTTCAGAAAATGGTCACAAAAATATTTTGCGTACTTAAAATAAAGTCAATTTATATAATTCAGGTCACAAAAGTACTTTGCTTATTAAATTGATTTACCCTGATTGTAAAGGTATAACATATATATATATATATATACATATATACATATATTCACAACTGCGCTCAATAATAAACAGATCTCAACTAATTATGGTAAAAACCATTGATATGTAACGAGCGCTCATACAGATAGAAGTACAAAATCAAAAAGGATACCCCAATTAGCGAAAAAATTATAGAAAACTTTCCGGATGTTGTACTAATGAAGACCTGATTACTATTTTATTATGCACATCAGATCCCTATATGTCCAGTATCAGACAAAAATAGAACACAAACTCTTGAATTAGAAGTAGAAGCTAAACTACTTGTAGAAGATGAAAATCAAGGCTATTCAGAAGCAATATTTACTAAAATTATTTAATTAATAGTAACTTTTCAAAACACTAGAGGTATCGTTATTTTTATCGTTTTAACATTTTATGTACATTAATCAACTTTAAATTTACAAATTTATAATAAAAGTTTATATATAATTTTTTTGTTTTATTTTATGACCAAATCGTTTTTATGTTATGTGTTTATTTTAGGCTATTTATGGTCAGATTTTACCTTTACTTTAGATGCAAATAAAACAATTTATTTCATCTTTGTTCTCAACGTTTCATCGGCTTTTTTCCGACGTCTTCAGGAGAATTGTTTACTTATTTATAAATTCTAACAACAAATTACAATAGTTAGTTTTTTATTGCATATACATAATATTAATTTTTGTGTTTGACTTACGATTTATTACATAACTAATTAAATTATAAATCATAAAACTGGACAGCACGACACAATTAAATGAATAATTTAAATATATATATTCAACGTAAAATATCACAGTCAAACTTACAATCGAGTATCACAGAACTTTGCTTTTTATGCAAGTGTAATAGAGTATTGCAGTTTGGTGTTATCTTTGTCTTCTTTGGTCTTTATAGATTTTGTGAGACGTTGTTGTATGCGTAGGCTCTCTAGTGTATATCTTTTGTTGCCCTTTTTCTCCCTATCCAGTATTTTAACTCCTTTAAAATCTATTTTGTGTCTCGTTTCTTTTGCGTGTTGAGCTAAAGCTGTTGTCTCTTTTTATATATAATATTTGTAATGTCTATTTTGGACTTAAATAGAATCCTACGTCTTCTTCATTAAGACCTCTTTATCTAAAGTAAATTTGAACCAATGCTTGCAGTTTGTATTCTCGCTACTTAATAAACTAACTTTGAACCCAATCTGCTTCAAAAAACCAACCTTTGGCCCTTAGTATTAAAAAATATCATGGGGGCCAAAGTTAGTCACTTTCTGACAGTTTAATTTTTTTTAATAATTATAAGTTGCAAACGTGACTCAAGATACAAGACTTTCTGTAAAACAAACTTTTTTAACCAGTTTTAATACTTGGCTTTTGCACCCAAAATCAGCTAAAACTTAAAATGCATTTTAAACCCATCATAACTAGTTTTCTAACCGGTCGATTTTAAAGTTTTATATCTTAAACTTTTTTCCCCAGGAAGCTTTATCCATATTTTTTTAAGAACAAACACACACCGCGAAGCCATTTTTGGCTTGTCTGCAGAAACACCCAGGGTAGGGTCTAGGCAGGAATCGAACCTGCGACCCCCGATTAATAATCTAGTACGCTATCTACTAGTCTACGGTGGCTCCCCAACCCTATAGTCTCACCTAGGGAATAAAAAAACGCGTAACAAAATTCCAATCCAGTCAAATGTTATAGAATTTTGACCGCCTTCTCGCGAAATGGTCTACTGTGCGGCGGCAACAAATACTGCTAAGTGGAAGTCGCCAATAATATTTCTTTAAGTAAACACTCATTGCACAATAAAAATCCTATAAATTGTTAACATATTTGTAATAAAGAAACCTTTAATGAATTATAAGTAAATTAGTAAATTAGATTATTTGTTACACAAAAAAATATAGCATACTCGTAAGTTTAGAATAGAAATGTTTGTACTTAGTAGAGAATATATTTAGTAAAAAATTAATTAATATAACGACTCTATTCCAAATAAAAAAAAAAGTAATTTTAGTATGTAGTTTGCACACAAACACAAGCATACACTCGACTACAAAGAAATTAGAAATTATAAAAAAAGCTATTAGCATAAAATTGTTTAGTACGTAAGTAGTGATGAATTTGTTGATCAAGTGATAACGCCATCCGCAATTTATGCCATTTAAAAAAAACTTGTGCATTAAAAAACCCCTCCATATTAGCCCATACAACCAAAACTTGAAAAAAATAACTATGAAATTTGCAGACGTACTTTGTTATTTTGTTACCGAAAAGAAGAACTACACATGTAATAAAAAAGAAAAAACAAATTAAAAAAGAAATTAAACAAAATAAAAATTCAAATAAGACATTAAAATGATGACTGTGATGCGAATGGATCTCCTCATTTAGATTTTAAATAAATGCCAATATATCTACATTCATAATACATATAATAAAATTTTATTTAAAATGATTTAAATTTTTGTTTGTCTTTTTTTAAAGTAAAACTTTAGCAAAAACAATTATTGAAGAAATAAATAATATACATGCATACATAAAAAAATTTTATAATAATTTTAAAAATAAAATAAGAAATTAAAAACAAAATAAAACAGGTTGTTTGATGTAATATAAAAAATTTATTCTTAAAAAAAAATAACAAATTTTCAGCTTATTTCATTTGTAAACAAAATTTACACAAAAATACTTGCTCATTATCCTCGGTGAACCAACAGTGATCATCGTTTGGATCTACAATGGCGTCGCAATTTGAATTCGATGATTTTCCAAAACACAAGCGGTACGTGTGAGCTTTGTCTAAAATTAATGACAAACTATCCACATCGTTAATATCCTGTAGTAATTGCCAGCTCTTAATAGCGTTCCCATTCAATATCAACTGCACTGAACCATCAGTTTTAATACAAATCAATTTTGTAACTTGCATCTTCACAACTTCCATATAAGAAAAACAAAGGAAAGAGCGATGTGGACAACGATGTATACCCCACAGTGAGTTAGGTATCAACACTTCATATGCATTATCATAAAGTAAATTAAACAAATTTAATCGTTTCGTTGTGAGCAAATGTTCATTATTAGTACTATTGTTTGTTGTAAAATCCGTTTGACAAGATTCTTCTGCAGCCAGATCGCCTATTTGATTCTCAGACTCATTATTTTTTGTTACTTCACGGTTTTCAAAATCTTGTGAGTCATTTTCAAAATCAATAATAATAGATGAGTTTTCGAATTGTTCTTCTAGGTCCGGAGCTTCTTCATGAATATTTTCTGCTTCATTTCTTTCCTGATGGTCTCTCACAATCAAATCATATATATGATTAGATAATGTATTATCATCGCTCATTTTTACAACTTTAGCCTTGCTAGTTAGACGAGGTTTACCTCGGTACGAAAGCTAGAATTTGATAGTAGAAATTGTAAAATCATGTTCTTTATTAAACTAATGCGGTAGCCAATTTTAATTTTTAGTAACCAAGGCATGAAAATGCATTTTATGCACATGCAATATGCTCTATTGGAAAATATGCACTTACATATGAATTAGTATTTCTAATAGTGACCACAAATTGAAATATGATTCGAATCTAGAAGCCGCACAAACTTTTTCAACTAATTAATCTCCAGATTTATTAGGGACTAGGTAGAAAAATCAAGTTCTTTCAATTTTTCTTAATTTTTTTCATAAAATATTTTGATAAATTTTTTTATATATTGAAACGATTAATTTTGGCTCAAGTTCAAACCCGAATTTACCCATTTATTTATTCTAATTTTTTTATTTTTAATTTTTATTAGAAAATTTTTTGGATAAATTCATTATTATTTTTTATTAAGAGAGTACTATATATAGAACAATTTTTATTATTCATCATACTAGCAGAACGGATCAGTACTGATTTCGAGGTCGCTACACCATCTCATCAGCGTTCTTTGTTCAATTTTACCACTTTTGACGGTGGATACTAGTGATCAGGAATATCAACTATTTAACCGTATTATTTAACAAATTAGGATACGAAAAGTACAAACTTATTCATTTTCACATGTCAAATCAATTTCGGTTAGTACGAAATCCCATCTATGATGAATAACTACTCTATATATTTCAGACTCTCTTGCTTATTCAGCGCCATTGGCTGCTGAGAAATAAGCGGTACTTAATCATGTTGTTAGGTTTCTGTCATTTGTAGTTGAATTTCTTTTTTAGTATTCAACCAACTATGACCAAGTAAACATGTAGATTTTGACGCGTGCCATCGTTATTTATAATTAATGTTTATAAGTAATTAGTCGAACTTCAATATATAAAAATATTAATAAAAGTTCGACTAATTACTTATAAACATTAATTATAAATAACGATGGCACGCGTCAAAATCTACATGTTTACTTGGTCATAGTTGGTTGAATACTAAAAAAAGAAATTCAACTACAAATGACAGAAACCTAACAACATGATTAAGTACCGCTTATTTCTCAGCAGCCAATGGCGCTGAATAAGCAAGAGAGACTGAAATATATAGAGTAGTTATTCATCATAGATGGGATTTCGTACTAACCGAAATTGATTTGACATGTGAAAATGAATAAGTTTGTACTTTTCGTATCCTAATTTGTTAAATAATACGGTTAAATAGTTGATATTCCTGATCACTAGTATCCACCGTCAAAAGTGGTAAAATTGAACAAAGAACGCTGATGAGATGGTGTAGCGACCTCGAAATCAGTACTGATCCGTTCTGCTAGTATGATGAATAATAAAAATTGTTCTATATATAGTACTCTCTTAATAAAAAATAATAATGAATTTATCCAAAAAAATTTTCTAATAAAAATTAAAAATAAAAAAATTAGAATAAATAAATGGGTAAATTCGGGTTTGAACTTGAGCCAAAATTAATCGTTTCAATATATAAAAATATTAATAAAAGTTCGACTAATTACTTATAAACAGTAATTATAAATAACGATGGCACGCGTCAAAATCTACATGTTTACTTGGTCATAGTTGGTTGAATACTAAAAAATAAATTCAACTACAAATGACAGAAACCTAACAACATGATTAAGTACCGCTTATTTCTCAGCAGCCAATGGCGCTGAATAAGCAAGAGAGACTGAAATATATAGAGTAGTTATTCATCATAGATGGGATTTCGTACTAACCGAAATTGATTTGACATGTGAAAATGAATAAGTTTGTACTTTTCGTATCCTAATTTGTTAAATAATACGGTTAAATAGTTGATATTCCTGATCACTAGTATCCACCGTCAAAAGTGGTAAAATTGAACAAAGAACGCTGATGAGATGGTGTAGCGACCTCGAAATCAGTACTGATCCGTTCTGCTAGTATGATGAATAATAAAAATTGTTCTATATATAGTACTCTCTTAATAAAAAATAATAATGAATTTATCCAAAAAAATTTTCTAATAAAAATTAAAAATAAAAAAATTAGAATAAATAAATGGGTAAATTCGGGTTTGAACTTGACCCAAAATTAATCGTTTCAATATATAAAAATATTAATAAAAGTTCGACTAATTACTTATAAACAGTAATTATAAATAACGATGGCACGCGTCAAAATCTACATGTTTACTTGGTCATAGTTGGTTGAATACTAAAAAAGAAATTCAACTACAAATGACAGAAACCTAACAACATGATTAAGTACCGCTTATTTCTCAGCAGCCAATGGCGCTGAATAAGCAAGAGAGACTGAAATATATAGAGTAGTTATTCATCATAGATGGGATTTCGTACTAACCGAAATTGATTTGACATGTGAAAATGAATAAGTTTGTACTTTTCGTATCCTAATTTGTTAAATAATACGGTTAAATAGTTGATATTCCTGATCACTAGTATCCACCGTCAAAAGTGGTAAAATTGAACAAAGAACGCTGATGAGATGGTGTAGCGACCTCGAAATCAGTACTGATCCGTTCTGCTAGTATGATGAATAATAAAAATTGTTCTATATATAGTACTCTCTTAATAAAAAATAATAATGAATTTATCCAAAAAATTTTCTAATAAAAATTAAAAATAAAAAAATTAGAATAAATAAATGGGTAAATTCGGGTTTGAACTTGAGCCAAAATTAATCGTTTCAATATATAAAAATATTAATAAAAGTTCGACTAATTACTTATAAACATTTTGATAAATATTAATTTTAAAACTTTTAAATATGCACTAGTCACACTGAAAATATATACATATATACATATATCAAAATATGCAACAGCATATCAGTGTCATATAGTAAAATTGGATAATTCGGGTATGCAAATTGCTTGTTACATTTCACCGAAAACAAAAAAAAATTTATATGTATTGAACTTCTTAGCTTAATTGCACTTCTCCAAGAGGATTTTCAATGAAGATTTTGTTGTTGCCATTGAAGTTTACTCGTTAAATATTTTATAGGTATGACTACAGTTTTTTTACAGAGTTTTCAACTAATGGGACATTCATATTTCATTAATAAAAAATACATTTTATAAGGCGAGCTATAATATAATACACAAACTTTTCTAGTTGTTATCTTGTCGCGATTAAAATGTACAAGATTTTTTTGCTTTCTATACAAAAATTAGTAACTTCGTAGTTATTATTGAAAAAGTACGCAAACACATCTGCATATTTATGATCATTGCTGAGCTTAATAAGTTCCATATCCTTTTGTTTTTTAAATTATTTAAAATATTGGACTTACCAATTCTTCGTTTGTTGTCATTTCCAAGCACGGTAGAGCATCTGGTTTTAATCTGGGACGATCTCTTTTTATTTTATATACTTGGCCGTTAATGCAATGATCGAAAGTAGAAACAATATCTTCGGGCATAAAATGCAAATAACACACTTTATCGATAGGTCTTAATGTACGCACTTTCGGCAAAGCTTCGGTCCATTGTGCAAAGAGAGTATGTTCCTAACAGATAATTTTGTTGATTTTCAAAAACAGACAATTTTTGGCAAACTTGTATTACTTACTCTGGGCACTAAAAACATTGTTCTATTCGGTTGATCTTTATTCTTAACATCACAAAACGGCACAAAACATGTTCTCATTTCTTTAATTTTAAGAAGAAATTCGAGGCTTGCAGCAAATTAATCGAAATAAACAAACAGCTAATAGCGCTGCCGGACTGTGCAGATTTGTGGTAAAATTTAACAAGTGATTATTCAGGAATGTACCGTTGTAATCAAGGTATATATAAATGGTTAACGCCCGATTTCACCATCTTTGGTAAAATATTTGTTTAAAAAAAAATTAACTATACATAAAAACTAAATTCGCCTTGGTTGCAATTAGTCTAGGCCTGCCATCGCTCATTCACTTTCTTTGCTTTGGAGGACAAGTACAGCCTTCATGTTCTCTAATGCATGGTGTGTCTTTTTCCCCCAATTAAAAATGGATATATGATAGTAAGACATCGTCGTTCAAACAAATGTTCTGACAACGATGTTTCAACAAGGACCTGACATCGACAAAGACGGTATTCACGATTTAAACGCTACGAACAACTGTATGGGTAAACAAGACACACCGTCACAAACAAAAGTGGCGAACAGTGAGTTTCTTAACAAGCATGAAACATTGTCATAACGATCAACAATGTCGTAGCTCAACAATACGGAGTTAATCGTTATATTGTTCTTCATGTTGTGTAAAAATGTCACACAAATATCTTCCAAACTCACCTTTTCTACGTCTCCAATAAGATTTTTGTATATTTCAAAATTCGTTTTCTGTAAAACTAGTTTTTTGAGCTATGTACAATGTACATATATAAATTTTCCATATAACCTGTGAAACATATATGTATGTATGGTGTTCAAATTATATACATATGTATATATAAATTAATATTTAAGAAATAGTCATACATACAATATTTGTATTTACTATATATAGTATAATATACATATCTATTTGGAATATGTAAAATGAAAAGTGAAAAATCTTTTACTACACGTTAAAGTGATTTTAGCAGACGCTGATTATAAAACTCGCTGTAAACCACTTAATTGTCATCACTGTTTCTTTTTACCCAGGAGTCAAAACAAATGCCAATCAAAACATTACACATCCCATAAAAAATCGGAGAAACGCAAAGAAAAACAAACAATGTGTGGTCAAGTATGATAATATCTACCCTGTGATAATATTCTGTTGCCCAGGCCTACGAATTTCACAAAAAGATGTCACGTAATATCTTGCAAAGTAGTTTGCTTAACGCTGGACTAAGTATTATTTTTCAGGTGAGTTACCTACCGATCGCCTATTGAAAAGTGTCTATGGATATTATACGTGATGTAAATCTTTGGTATTTAATTTCAAAACTATTAGTTTTTATGCCGTATTGTAACTTTTGGTATCAACGCATTCATAGTGCGCAATGTGGGTCGTGATGTATTGGGTATTATGAATGTCCGTTTGCTGCTGTTGGAGAGCACTATACTATTCTTATCTCGGGAAGCCATAAATCGAGCAGCACTAAGTGCCACCTCATTAAAACGAGGAAAATGCTCATGGGCTCAACTAATAAATCAGCAATGGCTAACGTAAGTAAATTTGAGTGAAAAATTAAATTTGCTATTTGTGTATCACGTATATTTGCTGTAATTCAAAGTGTTTCTTTATCGTCGTCCAACTCCTTTTCCACTTTCCAGAGTTCCCATCTGCATAACTATAAGCATACCTTGCGTGTATATATGGCTCAATTGGTTATCTACTGTTGATTCTGTATTTGAGGCTCAATATAGTTTTGCTTGTTATGCTGTCGCCTTGTCTTGCGTCATAGAACTGTGCGCGGAAGCCCCAGTTTTTATTATACAAGTCTTTTGTTTTGTTAAACTTAAAGTTGTTTTGAATACACTTCATATATTTGTTCGTTCTGTTGTGTTTCTTTGGATTGTCTTAGGAAATGGTAATGTGGCCATTTTTGCCTTTGCAATTGCTCAATTGGTTAGTGCTATAACAATACTATTATCCCATTATGGATTTTTCGCCTATTACATACAATTGTTTGAATATTATAAAAAATCTGCAAAACGAAAGGAAAGCAAATGGAAGTCAAGTTGGCCATTCATAAACGAAGCAATTTTCGATAACATGCATGACTTCCCGTTTAAAAGTTTAAAGGAAATGCTTCCCGGTGTTATGGTTAAAAAGGTGAGGAATGCTATTAAATTAAATTTTTTTGAGCACATTTCAAAGCGTCAATACAACTTAATTAAAATCTAAAAACTTGTTTATTAATAAAGTTCTTATATATTTTTTATTAATTTAGGAGAGATTTTTCAACTCTGAACTTCAAGTTTTAACACTAAGCTTTGTAAAGCAAGGCGTTCTTAAGCAAATTCTTACTGAAGGAGAAAAATACGTTATGTCTATGAGTCCAGTCTTAAGTTTCAGTGAACAAGCTACTTATGATGTTGTCAACAATTTGGGTAGCTTAGCGGCGCGTTTCATATTCCGACCCATAGAAGAAAGTAGCTACTTTTACTTTACACAAACAATAGCCAGAGATGTGTCTCTACAGGAGCAAGATAAGGTAAAATCTAATTAAAGTATTTTCAGAATTTGAAATACATATTAAAAAAATACAAAATTGCTTTTTCAAGGCGAAAGTAGAAGAAGCTGCTCAAGTTCTACGTCATCTGTCATTAGTTGTATCGTCAATTGGTTTACTTGCTTTGATATTCGGTCAAAGTTATGCTCACACACTACTATTGTTGTATGGTGGCGCCGATTTTGTTGCTGATGGCTTACCAGTAGTATTATTGAAATGGCATTGTTTGGCCATATATTTCTTAGCGGTTAATGGCATTACCGAGGGTTACATGTTTGCTACTAATACCAGCCAAGATATAGATAAATATAATTATCTAATGGCTATATTTTCCGTAAGCTTTCTCGTTTTATCTTATGTATTGACAAGTATTTTTGGTCCAGTCGGTTTTATATTTGCAAATTGCATTAATATGTTTTCACGCATTTGTTTCAGGTAGATTATTTTTAATGTAAATTAGATGCTTTAAATTTCTTTAAATTACTTTTAAAATTTTGAATTTTAGTACCCGTTTTATTTGGCTTCAATACAAGCCATTGGATTGTAATCCACTTTTGGGATTGGTGCCAAAAAAAATATTTTTGATTACCTTAATTCTTATGGGAATATTGTGCAACTATTGGATGGTAAGTAAATAAATATGTATAGTTTTGCCGTATAATTGTTATTGTTAAATATAAATTTGAACTCCTTCCAGTTCAACACATCTATTTTAAAGCATCTAACTTTGGGTATTGCAAGCGTTATAATTGTTTTAGCTGTCTGGTCGTATGAGAACAAAGATCTTATAAAATTGTGTTGGTGTTATAAGAGAAAACTTAAGGAACTTTGATGTAAAAGCCAAATATTGAAAATAAATTCTATACAAATATTAGAAGGAATTATGAAAATACTGTCAAGTTTTCTTTTTCTTAGCTATTTTAAGTAACATTCCTACCAAAGATTAGTAAAAATGTATTTTTTTTGAGAAAAATTATTGATTTTAGTTTTTATTATTAAGTATAAAAATTACAAATAATTAAATACTAATAATACAAATTAAACTTACACAACTAAACAACAATAATAAAAAATAAGGTCGTTTTTTAAGCACAAAATAATATTAAGTACATATTTTCCTTAAACTTAGTTTTAAATACATTTATAGAACACAAGCATAACTATGGCTACTAGATGTCCCATATAATTCATATTAGACCAGGTCTGTAAAATGTTTTCTGAAGTCAAATTGGCAGTTGGTATATTCAACATTACACCTAAATAGGCCAATTGTATAACGACTACGAAACTAAATAAAAAATTAGCCAAACGCACTAACAGCAAAGCAGCAGTGGTGCAGGATTGCCCCTGCCTACGTGGACAGTTCGAATATTTACAATTCTGATTACACACTTTTGACTCTATACAGGCATCGAATGCTTGGGCTAAGCAGCGTCGTAACAAATTTTCAAAATAACTGAAACAACTCAGTGATAATAATACCAAATGGACTTTAAAGTTGAAACCATGTACTAAACACGAAACTAAGTAGGTGACAAATATAGCCATAAAATAAGGATATTTAGTCGAAAGTAGGCGCTGAAATATATTTTGTTTTAACCACAAATGCATTGGTATATTCCAATTCCGTATAACACTGGATAGAGAGCGGGGAAATTCTATGGCCCAGGGATTGACAATGGAATGAGTAGAGGATAGCGATGAGGAGTATGCCAGCGGATTTGTTGTAGCCGACATCAGAGTAGCCTGTGAGAGAAAACAAACAAAATAGTGGCTGCAACGAACGGAAAAAGCGTCTAAATATGTTCCCCACCACAGACCGTCACCCAATAATTGCTTAAGCCATGGTAAAATACAATTCGAAAGATTTAAAAATGCTATAGCGAAAAATACATTGAAAAGTATTTTACACAGATGCTGCATTAACTTAAATTTGACATTATATACTGGCCTGTAGTCTTTTAAGGAGACCCAGGGTCCCAATATCAAGGAAGCCGGACTTAAAAGGTAACCCAAGAATGTTAAGCACTGATAATTTTCTTTTTCGTCTTGAACTGAAAAAGCCACCGAAATTAATTTCATACCGACTACCATTTGGGGTCCTCTTAAGATTTCATATTGTTCTGATTTCAATAAGTATTCAAAAAACAATTGACATATTATAGTGTAAAAACAAAGCAAAAGTCCTGTATATTTTGGTTTCAGCTTAGTGGCAAGCTTTAGAAATAAACACAAATTCAAAACGTGCAGGCACACGTAAGTACTGCTGACAATACCAACATAAAACCATAAACTTATGAGACCACAAACCAGGGAGATTATGTGATACAGGTACGGATATTTATTACCTAATGTACGTCTTACTAGTTCCCAAGAAACACGTTGCAGGAAACCACATCCTAAAAGTACTACTATATATTGTTGCGCTTGTTGTGTAGATGATTTAACACAACGCTGATAGACATCAAAAATAGATTCGTCACTTGACAATATCGAGTCGTAATCATAATCTTCATTGCCTTCAAATTCATTATCCTCTAGCTGGTCGTAGTAATAATAATCCATTGTCTTATCCAGGACAATATTTGAAATACATATATTTTTTCTGTTTCAATATATAATACCGGCAAAACGATGCTGTTGCTCTTAATTATACTACTTTGTCACAAAGAATACACTTTGTGTCATATGCATACATGGTTGTGTGTGCAACTGAATTTGTAAACATATTTTACAAGCACTGCTGCCATCTTCTCCACATATTTCCCATGTATTTATGTATGGTAGCATGTCTCACAATAAATTTCAGTGCATGGTTCAATAATAATTGTATCATGTTTCAGTAGTAAAATTTCAGTATATATCAAATATAATGTTAACAAAAGTTACAAGCACTAAATTTGTAATGTAAAAAAGGTCTCCAATTTTGCTATTCAGCAGACCAAATGTTATATATGTATATGATTTATTAACACAGTTGAGGTCTTTTGTTTTACACTGTACTTTGTAATCATTATATAGTGAGTGTTCTATATTGCCAGTTATTGCTCTGAACTAGAAGAAGAAGAGTTGCGAAATTGCAACAAATTTACAGAGAAGCTTGTTTGCAAATATTTTGTTTGAAAAGATTTTAACCCCTAGTATAAAAATAATTAATTAAAAATAAATAAAATTGATTACTCAAAAATAAAGAACGATATTTTTAACATATTTTTATATAGAAAATTAAAACGAATTTGATTAAAGAACATTTCATATTCAATTGCAGGAGTCCACCACTTTAGGACATCTTGATTTTTTGCAGACAAATATACAAGTTTTTTGGGAAATGGTATAATATAAAAATGAAATTAATTAAAAAACTAAATTACTATGAATATATTAATAAGCACTACAACATCGTAAATAAAATACACCGGTTGAACTTTTTTAAGTTTAAATTTAGAGGTTATGATGTGCTGTTTGCAGAAGTCTCTTGCCTTTTTTAATAAAGATTTTGCTTTCTTCATTCCTATGTTTATTAGGAAATCCAGCAGCTGGAAATATTGTGTAAGCAGTTATATGAAGCCACAGATTCTGTACTACGTTCAAATGCTGAAAAAACGTTGGTACAATTTGTTAGCAGTCAAGATGCTCTGCCCAAATGTCAGATGTTATTAGATCGTGCAGATTCCAGCTATGCCCAATTGTTAGCAGCCACCACCTTGACGAAACTCATACAAGGTTTAAATTTAGAACAACGCATTGATATAAGGTAAGTAACAACTATAATTGCTTACAAAACAGAAATATTTATCTGAATGTTTTTAACTTTTATAGGAGTTATATTCTAAATTATTTGGCTAACAGACCGAATTTGCAACATTTTGTTGTGCAGGCCTTGGTAACTCTATTAGCTAAAATAACTAAATATGGTTGGTTCGATACTTTTAAAAATGAGCTAATATTTCAAAATCTATTGGAAGATGTAAAGACTTTTTTGCAGGTAAAAAGGATTAAGATATACTAAAGTGGCCGCATATTTGTTTTAGTTCGTTCAACATTTATTAAAGAGTACAAGGTATCTCAAAAGAAAGATTATATGTGCTTAGCTTACTTCGTGAACGCACCAAATACGAAGGGGATGGATCTTGGAAGATCATTCTCTATCGAGCTTTTAAAGAGAGCGAATCGCGCGTTGTGTTAATTGTGATTTGGTTACTAGCGCGTAGAATATTCTGCAATATTCAAAGCTATTTCCAATTAAATGATGCGCCAAGCATTAGCCTCAATCGGAAATGATTCAGAAGCTTGAAGAGACCGCTGCAACACTGCAAAACCAATCCTATCGTCCAATATTATGAAGAACGCCAAGAATGGAGAATTAATGGGTCTGTTGTTGGCTTTACGAACCTTTCGATTCGGAAACTCAAAAGAGCATTAAATGTGCACCCCTAAATATTTCAATTGTTGCAATAATTAAAAACCTAGTCAGACTTGACTGTAAAGTATGCAATTTATTAAATGATTGCTGCAAATGTGACGGTTTATTAAACTTGGACAATATTTTTTTTAGCAAATAAATTCCCAAATTATGTATTTTAATTTGCAATTAATAAACTTTTTTGCTTTGGAGCGTTTCCTTTTTTAATCGATCTCCAGTAAATATAAATATTCTTTTTGGACACCTTGTACTCAAAAACATTTTGTGTTAAACCTTATAGTTTTACAGATTAGTTAAAGCAACGTATTTCCAGATCTTAAAATTTTATTATTTAAAATTTCAAAATTCTTTAAATAATATTGTCACATTTTTATCTTAAATGAACATTATTAAATCTAAGAATAACTTATTTTCACAGGGTTCCGTTGAACACTGCACAATTGGAGTACAAATTTTATCACAATTAGTTTTAGAAATGAACTCAATTGTAGAAGTGGATGCCAATATATCATTTTCCAAAAACCGCAAAATTGCTACATCATTCCGAGACCAACAACTTTTCGATATATTTCTGTTATCTTGCAACCTTTTGGTAACAGCACGTGATAATAGTAAAACATTAAATTTCATGGATGAATCGCAACAAGGTTATGTCAAGTAAGTAAAAATCCAACTTCGACACTTAGTATACATCTGCGGTAAAAATAGCACTGTTCGCATACTTTGTCTACATAAAACGAATTGTGCTTACGACGTCACAAGAATAAAGTAAACAAAATGATTTATAACTTAATGAAATTACTCGAAAAATGCAGCGTAAGAAAATACAATACAATAAAAAGATTAATCGATACAAAAAGTTGAATTAATTAATATTTTGTGTCATGAACTTTGTAGATTCCTTAACCACAGCACACGAAACTCAATTTGTTGAAAGGTTTTTTTCAGGGTCTTGTTATTTGATATTATCGCAACGTTAGATAGACAAAATAAAAAAAATATCCCGCTAGTAAGCTGTTATATGTATATCGAAGTCGTGTTTATAAGAAAATAACGAAAGGTGAAAAGAGTGGGAAAAAGCATAATTATTGATTTTATTTATAAAACAGCATTGCTTTAGTATGCAAAAAAGAGAAAACTTGCCGAAAAAACTAATTTTACATTTACATTATGGTTGTATTGTTATTCATAGAAATATCGTACTTTGATGTGGTAAAAAGGAGAAATAGGGTCTTTTAAAAAGAGTATTATACATAACAAAAGAAACAAAAACCATATCCTACCTTAAACTCCAATATTTCTTAAAATATATATATATTTATTTTTATTTATTTGTTTATTATTCATCTATTGGCCTATTGGCCAATAAAAATATTACTAGTAATACATATTGTATGATGTGAGCTATGCACTATGAAGCAAACATGTTAGATTCCTATCTTATTTTTCAATTTAACAAGAGATAATTAAAGATAATTTCTTTCAAACACCCTCACGAGACCAATGCAATCAAGTAATAAAAAAGGATATAATCCAACAATCATTGACGAAACTATAGGCAAATTATAGTAATCAATAAGTCTATGCTTAAACATTACTAGTGACATAGAAAAGAAATGTAGGTTAGTTAGTAGGCAGGCAATTCCACAATCGAGCAGCACGAACCACAAATGAATGTTCATATGGCACGTTATAAATACGAGATATAGTTATCTGAGGATTTCTAAGTGATCTAGAAAAAGAAATAGTCTGCACAAGATCTAGAGGGCTTTGATTCTTAATAATACTAAACAGATAGATTAACAAACGATACTTTAGAAAATCCTCAAATGTAAGGTTTAAAAACTCCTTCACGTAGTTTGAAACATGGGCTCTTAGCCTAAGTCCATAAATAAATTCTATGAACAATACCTCTAATTTTTTTTCTGTTACTGGAGTTACAACCAGAATATAGCAGAATATATCTTTCAACAAAGAAAGAAATTGCAGAAGTATTTGGATAGCAGTGCTACCAGGAAGTGCAGAAAAACAGAAGCTTTTTAAAAAGGCGAGCATAATCTAAAGAAGGGCTAACAATTTTTTATTCACAGTTCAACGTTTTTTTTATTATTACTAAAAAATGTATAAAGCATGTTAATACTTATTAAAAATAAAAAAAGAACGAAAAATATTAATGAAAATTATGTACAAAAAGAATTAATTGTACGTTCTGTAAATGTTGTTGTATATTTCTATATAAACATTTGCTTAAGAACAAGCTGCTGTGCAAATTAAAAACAACTTTTATACAATGTACAACTCATACAATAGGTTGTGAATTGAATATATATATTTACTTATAATAACTGTTTTCTCTCTCTCCATTTCGCGTTTTATAGCCTGGTATCTCATGTGCTACGACTGACCAAGAACTGTTTGAGTTTTGATTTTATTGGAAGTTCTACAGACGAATCATCCGATGATATGAATAGTGTTCAAATACCAACATCATGGCGTCCAGCATTTTTAGATGCAAATACTTTGAAATTATTTTTCGATTTGTATCAAATATTACCCAATGGTCTGGCTAGCTATTCCTTAGCTTGTTTGGTACAGGTAAATAAATCTTACTCTTACCTTTTTTATTAATACTTTGTAGTCTTGTGTCCAACTGCTCTTTTGAATTAAAAGGAGCTGTTGGACACAACTCAAAGCAAAAACATCAATGTAAATTAAACGCGTATGCAACAAGCGAACAGAGCTGTTGTACACAATTCTACTATTTAGTCCTGCCACATAGCCTTATTTCTAACGATTGTGGTTTCTATTCCGTAAATTGTTACTTCAGAAACTTCTTTTAAATGTCAAAGTGAAATTGACAAATATTGATTAGTATTAAAATTTTCAAACGTTCATACTTTTAGGAGTGCCAAATAAATATTTTTCTCTATAAATTTACAAGTTAATAAAACGCTTAAAGTGAGTTTCGTTCGCATGTTGTGAAATTTTTAAGGTAATAAACCGGTATGTTCTACATTCCACTTTGAAGTGGAATTCAATTGAAAACACTTCAGTTCAAATTTTTTATGTTCTGCATTCATCTTTTTACATTTGAATTTTAATATTCAATACAAATATACACAAATTTTCCAGAACATCAAAAATTAAAAGTTTGTTTTTCATATATAATTTTCACTACTTTTGTAGAACATGCCTGAAATTTTTGGGTGGTGAAATATAAAAATACAAATAATCGGCATCGTAAGAACACAAAACAAACGATTGGAACTGTATGACGTGGCTGATTAATTGACTGTATGAGTAATCACCCAAGTGAAAATCAGTCAAAATTGTTCGGGTGTTTATTCATTGCATTTAGGTCTTTTGACGATCGTTGGGCAAATGAAAATTACCAAATTCATCTAAATGAATAACTGCCCATTTTTTTGGCGATTTTATTGTGAACAAGCAAACAACGATCTAAATCACCCAAAATTTTGTGAAAAATCGTCAAAACAACAAAATAAACAATGACCCATCTATTTGAGTCATTATTCATGATGTCAAAACCCTCAAATCTGTTACGAATAATCGTCCAAAAATAATTAAGTGGCTTATGTATGTTATGTGTACAGTGAAAAACTACTTCGCATGTTTAAAGGGCACATTTGTCAAAATTCTTTGCTTGACGTTAAAGCATACACTTGTCAAGCATTCATTTTGAATTTTGTTTCGTATTATCAAGAATTATGATGGTTGCGGACAAAACACCGGATTTATTTGCAATCTTATTAAAAGTGTATGCGTGCTTAAGGAGTAAAAGCAATACATTTATCAAAATAAAAATTTCACTAAACCAACCATAAATTATTGATGTGATTTTGATAAAATGTATAGTGAGTTTTCAAAACATGTCTTGCTTGTTAAATGATTTATTCACTAATGTATTTGATGAGTAAAAACTTCTCACGTAGCCGGCCTTTAGCCGGGCTTAAGCATTTTCTCATCATGGCATGTCCAATAACGACTTCACCTATTAAAAATATTCTACCTAAGCTCGCCTTCGCCCATGCTTAAGGATTTTGCCCTCTGGGCATGACTGGGCAGTATTTAAAATACAGTAAAAATTCTATGATCCGGATAATTGATTGCAGACCCCAATCCGGAGTAGCGAATTATCCGGATTACTACTCATATATGTATTTATTAAAAATTATAATAATTCATAGCAAAATTAAACATAAAAACAAATATTAATTTGTAAATTTAATAGTTATAGTAGCTGACTATTCGTTGCGAATGTCAAAATACATAAAAAATAATTTTGTCTTTTTTTCTGTATGTTTTCTTTGTTTTATGGATTAGCTTTTTGACATACGCAATGAAATTACACAAACAAAAATGCCTGTTGTTCTTGTATTGTTTTAATTGTTTAATGCTGTCACCTAGTTAAATACACCTTGACTCATATCACACTATTCTAACTGTCTTTTTCAAAGCATGCTGTGATCTGAATAAAAAAATAAATAAAAACGGGTGTTATTCAATCCGGACTATAGAGTTGCAATCAATCCGGATTATAGAATACGCAATTAGCTGCAAAACTCTGTCCGGATTATCGAATATTCCGGATTAGTGGAGTCGGGATTATCGAATTTACACTGTATATGTATTTGAAATACGTATTTAAAATACAAATACGTATTTTGTATTTTTAAATACATGACGTGCAAGCACTTTGTATTTTCTATTTTAAACACATTTCCTGCAAGTATTTTGTACTTTAATACATACAAAAAATTGCAGTATTTTGTATTTTAAAAACAATGCAGATAGGGATGATGGTGAATCTAGGACATCAAATTTTGAGTTGGAATTTGTCAATTTCCTCAGTGACAAGAGCAAAGACATTATCACTCTTGACAGCTATCCAAATATAAAAAGAGTATTCATAGAATTTAATACAAGTTCGTGCTCATCAGGACCTGTAGAAAGATTATTTTCTTCAGCAGGTTTTATTTGTTCTCCAACAAGAAACAGTTTGTCTGATGCTACATTCAAAAATGAAAGGAAACAATTGTTTTGTTGATTAGTTTTATCTAATATATTTTTTGGTTTGAATAAAAATGGTGTATTTTGTATATTAAATAAATACATGACGTGGAATTTGAAAGTATCTTGTATTTGAAATACATACAATAAATGAAAGTATTTTGTATTTTAAATACATACATGATGTATAAGTATTTTGTATTTTAAATACATGACCTGAAAGTATTTTGTATTTTAAATACATGATTAGCAAGTATTTTGTATTTAAATACCGCAAACCATGTATTTTGCCCAACTATGCCTCTGGGTATGTTCAATAGCAGTTTTGCTAAGAAAATATATTCCGCTTACTCACTCGACCTTCAAAAGGGCTTATGTTTAATGGCGGCTTCGTTGAAAAAACATTTTCTGTTTAAACGGTTTCGGTCGGGCTTAGGGATTTTATCCTCCACGTATATGGAAAAGCGGATTCGTTGATGATTATTCACAAAATTTTGGAGCGATCTGAAGTTTTTTTCTTTGTTCCGTGTGTGTAACAACCCAAACAAATTGGGCGATTGCGCACTTAGGCGCTTGGCGATTTTACCTTTGGTGAATTATTCGTACAGCCGTAACTTACAACAAACTTTACGCATGACACTGTGTAACTACATACACAACCTTCATTTAAACTGAATACTCTTTTCAGATGACATCTGTACGTCGTTCTTTATTCAATAATACTGAACGAACAAAGTTCCTTACACATTTGGTGGAAGGTGTCAAAAATATATTGGTTAATTTGCATGTAAGTTCGAAGTTTAACAAATTACTTTTTAGTTGTATAAAATCTAATAATAAAAAAATATACTGAACAAGGGTTTAAGTGATCCGGACAATTACCATGAGTTTTGTCGCCTATTGGCTCGCTTAAAGTCCAACTACCAATTGGGTGAATTGATTGCAGTGCCTTGTTACCCCGAAGCTATTGCATTAATTGCTAAATTTACCGTGCAATCGTTACAGGTATTTAATGATTTTTTAGCTATTTTTTTGTCTACATAAATTATATTTTAGATGTGGCAATTCGCGCCTAATAGTGTACATTATTTACTTACTCTATGGCAACGCATGGTGGCTTCAGTTCCTTATGTAAAATCTGCTGAACCGCATTTATTGGGAACCTATACTCCCGAGGTAACAAAAGCCTATATAGAATCACGCTTAGATGCAGTTCCCGTTATTGTGCGGGACAACATTGATGATCCCTTAGATGATTTGTGCATGGTACAACAACAATTGGAACAGTTGTCGGTTATTGAACGGTGTGAATACGATAAGACTTGCCAATTGTTAGTTCAACATTTTGATCAAAAAGCCCGTGAATATGAAAACTTATTGCAAACACCAAATTCAAATCCCATGGACATTACCATACACGAATTGCAACTGACATGGTTAGTTTATATCATCGGCTCGGCCATTGTGGGTAGACTGACGGTGAATTCTATTGATGATCATGATACTATGGATGCAGAGCTGGTTATCAGAGTTTTTCAATTAATGAGATTAACAGATGCACGTCTACCGCAAGCGGGATGTGAAAAACTGGAATTGGCCATTTTAAGTTTTCTGGAGCAAGTGCGCAAAATGCATATCAGTGAACAAACCCAAAAGCCAAATGTTTATAAACGTTTAAATGAAGTATTTGGTATCAGCGATGAACAAATGCTATTAAGTTTTATCAATCGTAAAATGTGGGTTTTATTAATAATTTTATTAAGATTTGTGAGTACCTTTTACAAATGTAATTAATATATTTTATTAGCATAACAAATCTGAAATTTTGGGGACATTCCGAACAAATAATAACAAAAACTTTAATGTTGCTGTCAGATCTCTCCCTACAATTTAATTCAGTACGCAAATTGGCAAAACTGGAGGAAGTACATTTTATGCTAACACATCATACGGTACAGATACATCAGATTCATAATCACTACGAAAACATTTTGTAAATTATTTTCTTTTAGAGCGAACACTTTTCATTTTTGGGCACTAACTCATCGTTAACTGAAATGCGTTGTCGTACCATGTTTTACACATCACTGGGTCGTCTACTTGTGTTTGATTTGGGTGAAGATGAGGAGAGATTTTACAACTTTCTAACGCCTTTAACAAGTATGTATTAATATTAGAGTATCAAAAAAAGAGTGATTTTTTACGTAATCGGGGTTCGAATTATTCGAAAAAATATTTTTAAATCCGGTTCCGTATGGAGTTTGATGTAAAAACCCCGGTTACCCGGTTTTTATAATATTTCTTTATGTATTTGATTTTCAAATAACGTATTTTTTGGGGTGAAAAACGCAATTTTACTACTTCCTGGGGGAGCACACATACATTGGTTTTCGGTGCCTCAACCAACACACTACATCAGCACAGCGTTCCCAGGAATATTTTTCGTTTTTGGGATACAAATTTCGTGTTGGGACCCGGAGATTTGTTCTGCTAAACCGTATTTTTCTTTATCCTTTTTTTAATTTTTATAACATTAGTTTTATTATCCGGTATATTCTACATTCCACTTTTGGAGTGGAAGTCAACTGAAATCACTTTAGTTTAAATTTTTTATAATTTTAAATTTTTATTCGCAATTTTTCCCAAAATTAATATTTTACATATTTAGTAAAATATTAATAATTTTGTTAAAAACAAATTAAAATTGATTATTGAGGGATACATGTAGCTTGTTCCTATGCGCATTTCACTGTTGCTAATGCAGATCATCAGAGAACTTTACGCAAATATTTCTTAGAACAACTAGAGATATTGTATTAAACTTTTATTAAAGCAAATTAAAAGTTTAAACAATATCGAACTTTGTAACAAGAACTAAATAATCAACCAATTGCTTTTGTTTTCTTACTTTACCAACCAAGGCTGACTTTTTTTCAACTGTAATTGAAGTTGCAAGAGGTTTGCAGAAAAATGTAAAAAGAACAGCTTTTAATTTTTATTTTTATCAAATGTTCGAATTAAAATTTTTATTTTCAATGAAAAATATATTTGGAAATATCTCCATTGTTTATTAATTCCTTCTGATTAATTATTTTGCTCCAAACTGAATACTTTGTAATAAATAGAAGATAATATCACCTGCAAGTCCATTTGTGTTTCAAATTGTTTGGATAATAATGTTAATTTATGTTTCATTACTTCGCGAGTGTATTTTTGTAAATTCTAAGAATGGGTAACAAAAACAAACAAACAATTTTGTTGATTATTTATTTTTCTTTTGTTATAAAATGCTAACAAAAATCCCTCTAGCTTTTTCCTACCGCATTCTAATTCTAGAATTATTAATCTTCTTTCGGTTTGCAGTAACAGTGTCTTCCAATAAGATGCCTCATTTTGAAATGTTTTAAAAAAGAGAATATTTTTAACCGAAGTCATCGCATGTTTATTAAATTGTAAAGAGTTATTGATATTTCGTTTTCCTGTGTTTTAAATTCGGTTTGCTTGTGATATTTTATGAAAAAGAAAATTTTAAAAGATTATTTTGGAGTATAGAAATAAATGTAAATCCCCATACCCGATACTTAATAGAAGGTCTAAGTTATTATTGTATAATATGTGTATCCGACCGATAATGACTTACGGCTCTCCAGCCTGGTTTCACAAAAAGGCTTCAGGTTATTCAAAACAAACATTTAAAAAAATAATTCATAATCTTCCCCCTGGATTCCCCACGGACTTACTACACAATAGATTTAAATATAAAAAAGATAAACACTTTGGCTAACGATTTGACGCTGTCATTTAATCAAAAATGCTGATTGTCTAATTTTGAAACAATAAGAAATTTACAAAACGGTCGCTGAGAATCTTTTGTTAAAAAGAATCTTACTAGAGATTGTTTTATCAAATTTCGTTGTAACATTTTCAAAGTTTGTAAGAGGTTTTTGTGACAAATTTTCCTCAAGACGGTATTATTAATATTTTCCTTATTCAATTATTAGATCTAATTGTTGTAGTACGCTTAAGTAAAATCTCATAACATTGTACTTTATTTAGCTTATAAGATTCGTGAATAAAACATTTTAATAATAATAATAATAAAATAACTTTCATTAAAACAAATGAAATGTTTTAACAATATCAAAGTTGTAACAATAACTCAATAATCAAATAATTAATTTGTTATTTTAAAGATAAGATTTATGTGAGAATTAAAAACCAATACTGAGAATGTGACTTAAAAAAGTGGGACAACTGTTCCCACTTGGGAATATTTTATTGAAACATCATCAATCATATTTAGTTATCAACGAAGCTTTCTACACTTATTCTGTCTGTCTGTCTGTCTGTCTGTCCCGTTTTGCTTATTATCACATAAAATCGTTTGAAGTTACAAAAACTTTATTTTATAAAAAAACTTGAAAATTATAATCGGGTAAACAAAAACGGCCTGTCGTATTATTATAAAATATAAATTATTCGAGAACGGTTGAACAGTTTTCGGTTCCGGTTTTTAAATACTGTAATTGATATGTAAGAAAAATGTTTGAAGAAAACTTTTTTATGGCTTTATTCTTAACTAACTAGATCAATTTGAAAATCTTGGACCTGTATTAATGGACTCCAATAGTTTTCCCAATGAAGAGGCCAAAAAGGCTATTATTGGATTGGCCAGAGATTTGCGAGGACTAGCTCAACCTCTATCAACCCGTGCTCCTTACACAATGCTATTTGAGTGGTTGTAAGTATTTTTTTTCACAAAAATTCATTTACAGCTTCGTACAAATTTCTACAAAAAAAAGGCTTGGAATTGAAAGAAAATTCATAAACACAATGTATTTTGTTGTTCTCTTCAAGATACTACTCCGATTACTTACCCATGCTTATACGAGCCGTTGAGCTATGGGCCCACGATCCTGCAGTTACAACACCCGTCTTAAAACTCTTCGCCGAACTAGTGCTTTGTCGTACGCAACGTTTACAGGGCAACGTTTCAAGTCCTATGGGTATTTTGTTATTCCGTGAAGCGTCGAAACTCATCTGCATTTACGGCAATCGCATTTTACATTTGGATGTGCCACGCGATCAACAATATCCCATGCGCCTAAAAGGTATTTCGGTATGCTTCACCATATTAAAGAATGCCTTGGGTGGTAATTATGTTAATTTTGGTGTTTTCAAACTATATGGTGATGATACATTGGATAATGTTTTGAATATTGCGGCTAAAATGATCATGTCAATACAACAAAACGATTTGCTGGCAAGTTACTACTACATATTTATTATAAAATGAAATGTCACAACTAATAAATTTCGAATTCATTAGGAATATCCCAAATTGTCCTCCTCCTATTTTAATTTGTTGAATTGCTTATCACAAGATCATATAAGTTTTCTGGCTGGGCTAGAACCTGGTGCATTTGTATACATTCTAGAAAGTCTTTCTAAAGGGTTTACAGCTTTGGGTAAATGAAATGAAAAATGAAACGTGTTCTTAACTGTCAAACCCTGATTGTCAATATAAAAATCCATTTGTTTATTTTTTTTTAGATTCGACTATTTATATAACCTGCTGTTCCATTTTGGATAGCATTGTATCTTATATATTTAAGCAGCTTCAGTTGAAAAGTAAGCTATGATTTTATGCCATGATTTTAATTAACACTAAAAAAATATTGTTAACTTTTTTCTAGTGTCTACATTCCCAAATAAGAAATTACGCAGCTTAACTCCGGAAAATGCTAGATTTTTGGAGGTATATTAGATGCTTGATATTTATTTTTTAAATTCTATAGTAGCTTATCTAAAATTATTTTATTTAATTTAAGGTTGTTAAAATTAACTCGGAGTTGCTACAAAATATGATGTCTACTTTGTTAAATAATGTGATGGCTGAGGACTGTCGAAATCAATGGTCCATGTCAAGACCTTTGTTAGTTTTAATACTTTTATATGAAGATTACTTTAGGTAAGTTTGAAAGCGGGAAATTCCCGAATCCATTACAAATTTCTAATTTTATATCAGACTATTTTACAAAACTAAAAGGTATTAGAAAAGACTGAACATTTTCTGAAGGCTTGTAAGTAATTTTTCTGAAATTTTTCACAGAACTCGAAATCCTTACGAAATTTTTTCCCAAATATGTGCAGAATTCTCGGCGACATACATATCAGACAAATAGGTTCGCTTTCTTTTCAACCACTCATATGATTTCAGGTATATTTTCTGACCGATTTCGAATTCTGCAACTTGTTAATTTATTGTATGGGGTGGTTTTTGTGCTAGCCTTACGTAATTTACATAAGTATGTCAAAACAAAGAGTTGGCGTTTTGAAATTAAAATTTTTTATGTTTTAAAATGTATAACTTTTGTGGTATTCTTTTTTTATTCTAGTGTGAAAAATAAATCAACTCTAAAATAGCACCCATTTCGAGTTCCAATTAATAATTTTTCAAAATCGAAATAAACAAATTCATCATTCCATAGTTCACAAGTTATCAAGTTATTTCTTAAATTTACTTTTTTATGATAATTGTGCATATTGCGGTATAGAGCGAGTGTACTTTATAAATCTGATGCAGTTTGACTTAAAGCGAAAGTATTATATTGAAACGAATAATTTGGCTCAAGTTCAAATCCGAGATTACCCATTTATTTTTTCTAATTTTTTATTTCACTTTTTTATTAGAAAATTTTTTGGATAAATTCATTTTTTTTTTTTATTAAGAGAGTACTATATATGGAACAATTTTTATTATTCATCAGACTAGCAGAACGGATCAGTTCTGATTTCGAGTTCGCTTCACCATCTCATCAGGGTTCTTTGTTCAATTTTACCACTTTTTTAAATTTTACCACTAATAAAATAATGAATTTATCCAAAAACAGAGAGTACTTTTTATTTGAAACAATTTATTCATCAGACTAGCAGAACTGATAAGTAATGAATTTATCCAAAAACAATTTCTTAAAAAATTAAGAAGAAATGGGTAAACTCAGATTTAAAAATTTTGTAGAAAATACCAATATTGTATGTATATTAAAGATGTATATTTCTGGATCGTCTCATTTCATTTCAGATCTCTTAAAGATAACATTCTACGCGCACAACCGTTAGACAAACAGCAAATGATGGCTCAATGGTTCGAAGATTTAATGAGTGGCATAGAACGAAATGTTTCCAGTAAAAATAAAGAAAAGTATAAAGCATTTCATAAAATCCTTTTCTATGAAATAAAAATCAATCTCTATATTCTATTTATAGGTTCACTCATAATTTATCATCCTTCCGTCGTGACGTTGTTAACTTGCCGAAAATATCGAATTATAGTTCTGGTTCGTCATTTATCGATGAGTTTTCGTAAAAATATTATGTTGATATAAAAATAATAGGAAAAGAACAAGCAAACAAGCGAATTATAATAAAACATAGCTCTCTGTTAAATTATAGTTTTTATTATTAACATTTTCATTTTTATTTCGTTCCGGCGCCTTATTGAGAATTAATAATCGATTACGTATAAAATAAACTTGATTATTTTTTTAACAATCAAGTAAAGACCATATAAAGATAATAAAAATAAAATTAAGAATAATAAATAACTTTAATAAATAATTTGCGTTTTTAACAAATTAATAAAATTATTATTCTTAAATTATAAGATAAATTTTTGGTTTCTTTTATATTTTACCACAAAAAGAAATACGATAGAGAGTTCTATGTCTGTAATAATATCAAATATAATATACATATTTAAATTATATATATATATGCTCAATTCACAACCTATTGTATGAGTTGTAGGTTGTATAAATGTTATTGGTAATTTCTATATAAACTTTTTTTTTGTTTTTGGAAACATTTTTATGCGAAAACTGCCAGCAACATTTTTATACAACCCACAACTCATACAGTAGGTTGTGAATTGGACAACAATATTTTTGAATGTGCTTTGTTATTTCTTATTTCTTGTTAATAATTTTTAATTAACTAATTGTTTATTATTAATTTCAGATAATTCTTATCAAATTTATTCCGAAAATAATTATTCGGTTTCGGTGTGATTCTTTACTTCAAACGACAAGCAAACTCGGACTGCTCTAAAACAAACTGAAAAGAAAAGAAAAAAAACACATTTTGGATAAAGATTTTACAAACAAAATTCAATACAAAAAATATTTTACCTATAATAACCAACACTGACCGGCATAAATGCAAAGTCTATTGAAAACAAAAAAAATTATTTATATATTTTTTAAATTTTAAATAAAGTTATTTGATGTACATTGTATATAAAGAATCAAAGAGAAACTAGAATGAAAAATTATTTATCTTGTACATTATTTTTTATTTTTGAAATATATTGCAGCAACACCAATACAAGCATGGACTTTACAATGTTATTTACATTGCGATTCGAAATCATTTTCTTTCGATTTGAATTACAGAGTAATCTTGGTTATACTGAGAAATATCTATTATCGGGTGTCTGTTCTGTAAATTACAAAAGTTTAAATCACATGATTTTAAAAATTATATTGTGACTTATTGCTGGATTTTTGTTAATTTTTACAATATCATATTTTATTCGATCATCGAATGCTATAATTCGTGCGATTCACAAAAAACTAACTTTGTTATAAGTTTTAGAAATCATCTGATTGATTTACTGCCTGTTCGACGATATCGAAAGAAAATTTTCTTTCGAATTATTACATTTGAAACCACTTTTAAAATTTTGTTTTTGTTTTAAATGTTTTAAACTTTTGTGATTTACAGAACAGGCTCGTATAAGGACTAGAGTTGTTCCTTACATACTTTAGACTGTAAATTTAGAAATGTAATTTAGATCAAGGGGTAAACTTCATATAATGCTGGCTACACACATTGCAACGCGTTTGCCGTTCATGTTTCATATTTTGATACACACACTGAAACCATGAACGCTTATTATTGATGAATTGTTTTATGAATAGGAGGAAAATGAGGTACAAACAAAGAAAAAAAGGATAAGGTCAAAAAGTTGGTATATAAAAAAAGAAGAGTTTTCAAATGAAAAACTGTTAAAAAGAGTTAAAAGAAAATGAGCCAAATATTACAGAAATTATGTGCGAATAGACGTAAAAACTTTTCTTAAATTATTAGACATGATAAAACACAAAATAAAAAGCTCATTTATTTTTTCCGTGGTTGAAAGAAGACAAACATACGCACACTTTGCATGACTGCACACTATACAACCAAAAAAAAGCAAAATATATTGATGTTTATGAAACCTCGAATGCAACACGAAATGAAACCGCCAACATGACCACACACTATGTTGCATAAACAACCTTGTTGCATAAAACGTTGCAATGTGTGTAGCCACCCTAATATTATTACAAAATAAATAAATAAATAAATATACATACGTGTATCAGCAGAAACATGGTAGGTGCACACCACGCAACGTGCTTATGCAACATGTTTGCTACACACATTGCAACCAACAACTAAACCATAAACGAACCATTAGATCTATATTTTATATTCGCATTCAACATTGCGGGAGAAACATAGAAACGATCTCACATATGCACAGTTTGTTTTCAATGAACTGAAACAATAAACATGATTGGACACTATGCAACCAGAAAATATCGAAATATTTTGATATTTAAGAAACTTCGAATGCAACACGAAATGAAACCATAAGCAATGAAACATACCTGGTTGTATAAACATTTTGCAAAGTGTGTACCCACCATTATCGTATAACAGCGAATTTAATTCGCCGCCGCTGCCATCTTTTGAAACGAGAGGAAATTTTGTTCTATATCCAATGCTGTAGCTTGTATCAGGTTTTAAATAGGGATTAAGGTAAATTCGTTCTTTGATATCATCCGAAAACATTAAAGGCAAGTGATACCAAAGTCTGTACACTTAAAAAGTGTATCAATTCGAATGCAAAATATAAGAGTCGCTAAGTAATGTAATATTGTTATATCTTAAAATTTAAAATTTTTTGTTGAAGAAAAAGAGTTTCTTATTAACGTCAAAAAATCACGATATATGTACATACTACATATGTATCTTAAGCTAAGCTTAAGATATGTGTGCATACTAGCAAACAACTAACTTTTTAAAACGATATATTATTGTCGAACAATCTCCAAATCCACAAGAAATATTTATTTCCAATTCCCCGATTTGGGTATAAGGCCCCCAAACTTGGAGCACTGCTGACTGTTCAACATGAATTATCCCGGTATTTGTAATAAATTAATTTGTTCGCAAAGTTACTAACTTAGTACGCACATACATATTTGTATACATACTTAAAAATAAAAAAATTAATTAAATAATTAATTATTAGTCATTCTTTGTTGGAACCGTTAAAAATAAAAACCCACACAATGAAAATGGGATTTAAGTGCGCTTTTAGTACACTGCAAATCGAATACAACCCTAAAAATGTTTCGTCAAAAGATTATAGGTGTTGGCTAATATGTCAAACAAAAGTTTCGCTTATTGTACGTCCGCGGTGTGTAATAGGATTGTTAGAAATTTTGTTTGCAATAAAAATTGACAAATAATATAATAATATAAAGAAAAAACAATTAGCATTATATGCACAAAACGTAAGTGTGTAAAGTGGAAGAAAATATGAAAAAGTTGTTAAAATTGATATGAAATCAAGAAATCGAATATAGATATGTAAAAAAACTTTTCATATGAGAAAAATATTTCTGAGAACATGCATAAGAAATGAAATTAATAATAAAGTGCTAAATTAATTGTCATCTCAATGTTCGTCTCGTTCTATCTTTGGTATTTGAGCTCAAATTAAGTGTGTGTGACTGATATGCCTACATTTTTTAACTGTTTCGTTAGATATTACTCTCATTCGTTTCGATGTATTATTAACCAAAGAGTTTCCCCCTTGGTGGTGCAAATTGCAATTTTAGTGTACCAAAAACCAAAGTGATGAAAATCGAAGAGAATATTTTTATTTTAAAATAAATTCGTGTTGTTTTTGTTGAAAATTTAAAAAAACATCACTAGTTGGTAGCATAGAAGATGTATAAGTTTCTAATGTGTTCATTATTAAAACTTTAACCTTATTGTTCGCTGAAAACGTCAAGTAATAAAAAAGTTAACTTGGAAAATTCTCACCCCTTGCATTAAAATACGATCGAACTCGAACGGAATTGTAGAACAATTAGAAAAATATATATCAGTGTTGCCACAAGTGTTTCTTAAAAAAATCTAATTTAAAAATCCAATATGAAAGTGTTAAATATCTAATTGATTTACTATTATTTGTAGTTAAATTTTTGGAAACAATTTATTTTATCTACACCACTAAATTAAAATTAAAAGAAATTTTGTGGTCTGAAGTTCTAGTGCAAAATTGTGATTATACGGTATATGTACATTTTTTCCATAAATGGGGTAATACCTGTGTCATTCAAAAACTTTTGAGGAAATATTTAGGAACTTCTAAAACTTTTAATTAAATTTGTTAACCCATTAAAATTGACAGATTTTGTTTACTTCATAACGATATTAAAGTTCGCTAGATATTAAAATATTTCATTCCATTTAAAAAATAAAATATATTTTTGTGTGTGCTAATACCTAGTATTTTACTTGGGTATATTAATACGTAAGTGATTTCCGGCATTTTGCTGACCCTAAGGATTTTTTTCAGTCGCTGCCTATTAAAGATGTTCTACATAGAGACGTCTTAAGGATTTTCTACAACATGGTAATTCCAGGAACAAACGGGTACAAAAATGAATGTTCAAATTCCGCTGCTTACTAAAGAAAGATTAGTAAATTTTAGCATCCCCTAAAAACTATCTCAATAAAATTGATATGAATATTGATCGCATTCATTAGAAAATATTTCGTATGGTCGCTATTTTGTACTAGAACTTCAACGCGAAAACTAAGGCCGCCTTAGTATGGATTGGGTACTTTTTTTAGCGTTTTTCCAATTACAAATATGTATACAAAATTACAACTTGTAAAACTTAAGTATTTTTTAGTTTTGCAAAACTTCTGAATATTAAATTAATTGAATTTTATCACATAAAGTCCCGTTAAAGCTAAAAGAGGAACATCAGAGGTTAAATTAGCTATTTTGTTATTTTTATAGAGCCACACTAGATAAAAACATTTTTTCTACCACTGTATGTTAGTATATATTGTGTAATTAAAAAACAAATCCTGGCAACACTGAATCATATACATATACATACACTTAATAACCAAAGTAAAGAGCACACAAAATACAAGTGTTGATGAAGTAAAGAGGACGTCAAACGACTACGAACGACGAAAAAAGGGAGAATCATTTATACAGCAAGCAGCAGTTTTTATTTTTTCAACAGGAGAATAAAGAAACGAAAAATATAGAACTCCCAGGCAATTAGGAAAAAGAAAATTTATCATAGGAATTGTGAAAAAGGAAAAAATATTTTGATGGAAATTAAACGTTAAGTACATGGCTACAAGTGAACTATATCAAATTTAGGTGAGTGCTTAAATATTTCAATAAAAATTTTCGTTGATATGAAAATTTTTTATAACTAACACCGCACCTTTTCATTTCTTTTTTTTACACATTCACCACCCCTCCTCGTTCGACTTCATCATCGTCATATATACAATACGATACAATACAATATATGAACATCATCTCAATCTCACAAAATAAAAAAAATATTTGCGGCCTTCTTCCAACCAACCACCACCTTTAAAGATATAGAGATTTTCAACATCATCATATAAAAATCCGAAGAACAGCAGTAGTAGTATTAGTAGTAAAAAATAAAATTGGAAAAATAGAAAAAACCTATTAATAATAGAAAAAAAAAACAGCAAAGCCACTCTTTTTTTTATACAGATCATATAAAAAATTAAATAAAATAAAACCAAATATTTGTAAAACACCGACACAAAGATGAACGAGTTGGATAGTTTGAGACAAGAAGCCGAAACACTTAAGAATGCCATACGTGATGCCCGTAAAGCGGCCTGCGACACAAGTCTTGTTCAAGCGGCAGCTTCATTGGAACCCATCGGGCGTATACAGATGCGCACAAGACGTACACTTAGAGGCCATTTGGCGAAAATCTATGCCATGCACTGGGGCAACGATTCACGGAATTTAGTATCAGCTTCTCAAGATGGTAAGCTAATTGTTTGGGATTCGCACACCACCAACAAGGTCCATGCCATACCACTGCGTTCGTCGTGGGTAATGACGTGCGCGTATGCGCCCTCCGGCAGTTATGTCGCCTGCGGCGGTCTTGACAACATGTGTTCAATTTACAACCTGAAAACGCGCGAGGGCAATGTACGAGTATCTCGTGAACTGCCCGGTCATGGTGGCTATTTGTCATGCTGCCGTTTTCTGGACGACAATCAAATTGTCACCAGTTCCGGCGACATGACCTGCGGTTTGTGGGACATTGAAACCGGCCAGCAGGTAACATCATTTCTGGGACATACCGGCGATGTAATGGCTTTATCGCTGGCGCCCGGCTGCCACACATTCGTGTCGGGTGCCTGTGATGCCTCCGCTAAACTTTGGGATATACGAGAGGGTGTCTGTAAACAGACTTTCCCTGGCCATGAGTCTGACATCAATGCCGTGACATTCTTCCCCAATGGTCAGGCTTTCGCCACAGGCTCAGACGATGCCACTTGTCGTTTGTTCGATATACGCGCAGATCAAGAACTGGCTATGTACTCGCACGACAATATCATATGCGGCATTACATCGGTGGCATTTTCAAAGAGTGGTCGTTTGCTGTTAGCTGGTTACGATGACTTCAACTGCAATGTTTGGGACACAATGAAGGCCGAACGTTCGGGCATACTGGCCGGTCATGATAATCGTGTATCTTGTCTGGGTGTCACTGAGAATGGTATGGCTGTAGCAACGGGTTCATGGGATTCATTCTTGCGTGTATGGAACTAAATATTAACTTAAAGTTTAAGCAACACAGCAGCAACAAAACAACACACACATACACAGTAAAAGCCTACAACAAAAAGAAAAACCTATTTACTACTATAGTTTAAAACGTATAAACAAATAAATGCCGTGGTCACTCTACAATACATAAAAGTCAGGTTTGAGGATTTTTTAAGGGACATGCAACCAAACAACAATATCTTATATATGTGTATGTCTTTCTATATAAAATATAGGTTCTTATTTTTTATTTTTTAATATACATACATAAATACTAGTCTTAAGTTTTGAGTATTTCTTGTTATCAAACATAAACAAGCAAAAAATGTAATAAGCTTAACACAACACTTTACTCCTTTTAACTTAAAAAATTTAATATAAAAGAAGTGAATAATTTTTCCTTAATTTTACAATGGAAATTTTTACGTACAATTTTGCACAAATTTTATTAAAACTTACATACAATAAAACAAAAACTGTAAACTTATATCTTTAGAAATACTCAATATCTTGTTTTATTATAAAAATAAAAAATTAGATGATTGTTTTTCTTTTTTTACACTTATTTCTTACTTAATGTATAAGCTTGAAAATTAAAAATGTAATAAGGAGAAATTAAAAAATAAGTTTTTTGTTTGTTTTTGGGCCACCAGCCACAACACAGTATTTCCTTATTATTTATATACATATATTATTATATCAAATAAAAGAAAATTAAAAAATACTTGGTAGTTTGCGTATTCAAGAAATGTTTGGGGTAATTTTCTAATGGTATTTACTTGACTCCTGGCATTCCGTTGTATGTTTTTAATTATCGAAACTTTCAAACTGAGTCAATTCCCTTATAAAATCGTTACTACAAATGCTAGTCGCTCTCGGTAATCCAAAAAAGTTGCTTAGCATTTTTTATACTGAAATTATTTGTTTAAAAAAATTATCTGCTAAACTAATTGCCGAAGTTTTAAACTTTTAATTGTTTTCGACTTTAAAATCGACTTTCGTTTTTAGAATCTAATTATTGCAAGATATAGAAATACATTTTAATTTGAATATTGTTTACAAATAAAATAGTAAAATTATGCGAAAAAAATTCTTGTTTTATATTTGTTAAGTAATTTATTATACATATATTTTCAGAGTTTTTTGTTAATTCTATGGTTTTGCATTTCAGCTAACGAGAAAATTACAACAGATTTTCTTGTTAACAAAAATATTAATTTCTACCATATTTTACTTGTGCATGGCTGGCTAATATTCCTTAAAACAAAAAAAACTTAAAAAATAAATCTCAAAATCTCCTTAATATGCTATTTTTTCTTTCTATGCTTAAAAAAGAAATATTTTTACGTTAAAAACTAATTCCTAATAAATTATTTAAATAGCTTAAAAACCGTCGTCCTTTTTTAGAAACAATTACAAGAGCAGATTGCAAAAGAATTGTGTCCTCAAGCTTAGCTTTCAATACACAAATTTTACATCTACTACATACATACATATATTTAAAGGAAAATTTAAAATTTATTAAAAATAAAAGTTACCAAAAATGTAATAACACGCGCAATTTACACGCACATGAGTTAAACCATACGACGTACTAGGTTCGATCTAGTACAAACAAACAACCAACACACAAACATTCATATACAAACACACCACATAATATACATATTATATACAAATAACTTTCATTGAATACATAAAAATAGAAAAAAGTGGTAAAACTTACACGACATTGCAAAATAAAATAAATTAAACAAAAAAAAACATCTTTAAGATCACCATTATATACTTACGAACGTATGTATGTATATGAACAAAATTATTAGGAAATTTATGATAAAAAAGGAAGATTTATAGATATAAATAATTATTAAAAAATTATATAATACAACAGTAAAACAGAAAAAATGAGGTTTGCCTAAATTGAAGAAAATCTTTTTAAAAACTGATGTAAGAATCCATGCACATACATATGTATGTATATTCATATACATGCAGTATATATCGCCCACCCACACAAACAATTATTTGCTATTATATACACTCAGATAAATAACAAATCGGGTTTAATTTAATAGTTTTGTTGACCTGTGTGAAAACGAACGATCATTCAATTTCTAAATATGTTATATATCCTAAATAGGTATAATGTATTAAAAGTTTTTGAAAGTTGTAATAAACAAGAAATAATTTAAAGACTGCTTTGGACAAGGCAAATTCATAGCAGGTAGTCTAGTCACAAGCGAATTCTTCTTGGCGATGTCAAAATAAACTTTTCAAAGCGAATTTAAAACCAGACATATTCACCAAAACACACATTTTGGCAATAAAACATTATGAGTCAGCTGAGCTGTCGAGTTCACTTGGTATGAATTCGCCTTGGTTTTGGATAATTAACAAACAAGTTTTATTTTTAGCAAATTTAAAATTTATATTTTGAGGTACATTTATTAATTATAATTATTATTAAATATACTCTGGAATTAGTGTTGTAAAATACTGATACTTTTGAATACCCGATACTTATTAAGTATGGATTCAATACTTTAACGGTTTTTTAAATGTAAAAATTTAATTAAACACAAATTTTTAAAAGTGCTGTTTGTTATTCGTAAACATTTAAGTTTATTTTCCTTTTATATTAAAGTAAAAATTTGTATAATGTCTTTCGATATTTCAATTAAAAAAAAAGTAATCATGTTTTTATGTTTTATTTTAATATTTTTGTGATGTAATTTTAATTAATGAAGCTGAAAAATACAACGCTGAAAGTATTGCGAAACTACTTTTTAGTATCGAGTACTCAAAATACTGTTATTGAGTATTCAATATATAAACTCCCAGGACTTTTATAACTATTAGGAGAACACGATAGCAAGTTATGTTTTCAAAATAAACTTTTGATTTTAATAGCGCAACAGAACTGACAATTCATATGAGATCTGTCATCAAACCATAGAATATTTTAAATTTCATATGAATGAAAGTGTATTTTTATAAGAGAAAACGTGAGTTTTGAAAACGGATATAATATGTATAATTACATTAAAGATAAAAGTGATGTTTAAAAATATTCAGTTTTAAAACGGGAACGTTGATTGTACATAGTACATGCGTACATACATATGTGTGCATATGTATGTAAAAATATTCCAGAGATTTAAACAGTACGACGACTAAATCACGAATTTGAAATTTGTTTGTTCAAAATCAATGAAATAGGTGGGCTTATATTTCAACAATTAACCTCAAATTTGTTAAAATTGCAAAAATACTTTTACATTTTTCCCTTAACTTTCAATTGACTATTAAAAAGATGCTAACAACAAACCGTCATTTTGATATGATTAAAAAAATAATTTGCAAACAATGGAAATTATCATTTAGCAAACCATTATCTATCTACAAATTTAATTTGTTCTTCATAACAGTAGAGACATACTTAATACAGAACCAAAATTATAAAAAAAAATTTAAATACACAAATTATTCAATAAAAGAAACAAAGAAAAAACAAGATAAAGCATTTACAAAACCACAGAAAGTTTATTTAAATTAAAAAAAAGTCCTAACAAAACCACTTCAACAACAAATAACAATGAATAATTAATTTATTAAGTCTTATAAAAAAATCCAAAAACAATTTATTAATATACATAATATTTAATTGTAATAATAAAAACAAAATCATACACTATAAAACTTTATAAAAAATGAAAACATTTCGTATTTAAGGTCTTTAATTTCTAAAAATAAAGTAAAAATAAATATAAAACAAAAATATAAAAAATTTTATATATGCATAAAAATCCTTATTAAAAATTAAGTATACATGAAAAGATAAAACTAATTTATATAAAAATAAAAGCAAAAAATATATACATATATATATATTAAAATTAAAATAAGTGAGTATAGTAGGAGAATACGTGAAAAAAATAAATCCCCCATAAGTTACTTTCACAATAATATCTACAACACTTAAAATCAAACAAACAAAAAACAATGAGTTAAATACATTAAATATACAATAACATAATTACATGCATATTTCTTCTACGTTGTTTTTTTATATCGTTTTAAATTAAATCTCATTTTTTGCTGCAACACATCCATTTCCTCTTTAGTATTTACAAACTAAAACTGTGTTTAACTACTTAATTTATTGTAGAAGGCAAAATGCTGTTTACTTCAGAGTTAACCCATCTTTAACCAAAAAACAAAATGCAATGTTATATATTTAAATATTTTTAAAACCTTTTTATTCATCTTGCTTAAATTATTAGAAGTGTTTTCGAAAAGTTTAAATCGGGGCATATTCTGTAAATTGAGCGATTTTAAATCGTGCGATTCCATAACGCAAATAATTGTCAAATTGCTATTTTTTAAAAAGCACATAATTTTAAACTATAAATCGTAAAATAATGAAAATAACACAAATAATCCGGTTTTTTTACTAAAAATGTTTTTATCCCATAAAATTAAAAATAATTAACATGTTGTTCTATAAATTGAGACGTTTTAATTAGTCCAACATTCATTCGTATGCATATCGAACTGTTTAAAATGGGTTAATTTTATGCTGCAGAAATATGTTTACAAATTTATTTATTTGTGCTTCTATTTGTGTTCTACATTAACTAAGCCCAATCATCATTTTAATATTCAAATAATTGAAATTAAATCTGACGTTTAGAAAAAAAAAACATACTAAGTATGTACGTGAATCAGAAGTGAAGGCCCATGAATGTATGTACATTCATATGTACATACATATGTATATCATTGCAGTTGGTATTAAATGAGGAATTATGTCTTCGTTTTCCAATTTTTTAACTTAGTACATTCTATCCATCTTATTCAGTGGATTATTATCCATTGTAATTATGTACCAAAATGCATAATCTGGCGAAGATGTCAAATATTTGCAATGACAATGACCCGACTACGGCAATAGGAGTGTTATGTGTTTAGAACTTTTAAACTACTTATCAGAATTTGGAAAAAAAATTTATATTGGATGTGCCTCCATCGTCCGCTGGTTGTAGGCTATACGACGTCGCATTAAATTGAATTTGACGCTCTATAATTTGTTTAATGATGCCGTGCTGAGGTTCAAATGAAAGGGTACATTTCAAAAATATACACATTGTATGTATGTACATATGTATATACATACATACATTGTTATGTTTTTGCGATAAATGGGAATAACTTGTAAAATCACGCCTCAAATGTGAGTCACATATGTCACACATATATTTTCCTACCAAACATACCCAAAACATATACATATGTACATACATACATACATCTGTGTAAGGATGTATAACTAATTATTTTGTTATGGACTATGGTTATGGCTACTTGAAAATTAATTGTGCTTTGAAAATTACAAGACGAGAATATATTCTTGTCTAACATTCTTATCTACAAACTTAATATTTATGATCTAGCAGTAAGGCAGCTTGCATATACATACTTATGTACATACATACTATATACATAATAATATAAATCTATATACAAATAGGCAAAGACAAATGTTTAGATCCCTTTTTCTCCTTTGTTTGCCAGCCGATATTGTTCATTCTTTTACCAAATGGTAAACATTATTGAGCGTTAGTGACCCTACTATATATTATTTAAATCGGTTCAGTATTAAAGGAATAAAAGGCTAATAAAGTTGGCACCAATACAAATGCTAAAAATACACACGTACACGCATTCACTTATATAATTATTGGTTCAAGCAAAGCGATGAGAGTGTTTAAGAGTGCCTACATATGTACATACATATGTATTTGAGTAATAAAATTTTTTTATAAATGTTTGTGTTTGTAGGCAATTCAATTTGGTTTATTGTGTTTTCCATGGGGAAGGGAATAAGGTAGTTTCTTCTGTTTAAATGAATGCAACTAAAATAGGTATACGTTTAAACTGGCGGTCGAATTTTGACCACTAGGCGTACTCTAGTATACATAAATACTGATGATCATAAGGTATCAGTGGTAGTATGCCATGTGTCACTATAAAATGTACTTATTAACATCATCTATTTATGTATGTATATCTCTTACATTACAATATACATATATATATGCAACTTGTCTAACTTTTAGTTAAAAAATATCGAAGTTTGTAGATTAGAATATTAGACCACAATATATTATTGCTTTGTACTTTTCAAAGCGCAATTTGTGAATAGTCGGATCTTAGTTTTCTCATACTTATTAAACTTTTTTTTAAAACCTTTTTCGAAAGTTATATTTTTTAAATTTATTACTCGAGACGGGTCTCGATATATTATTTCAAAGATTTTCAAAAAGTTTTGTTCGTTGAGGGGTTTTAGCTAGTCTATATACATAAGTATGTATGTATGTAAATGCATTTCAACAAACAAAACTTTTTGTTTGAATAAAATTTATGAGGCTAATTTTTCAAATCAAATATTTCAATAAAAATTATTTTAAAAAAATCTCAAATAATTGAATTTAATTAGGTAGCAGAATATAATAGAAAAACGTTCCGTTCATTTGAATTAAATATAATAAGAATTCGTATTTGAGGTTAATGTACTATATTGCGACTGAGCCCTGTTCTGTACACCGAATCATGGTAACTTGTTGTCTTTACAAGGAGCATGTGAAGATGTTCCACGGTTCTTTACACCGAATTTACATAATTTTATTTTTAAAATCGTAAATCGAATGGCTTCGAACTTAGGAATAGGGTTCTTGTTTTATAAATACAATGCTAGTAGGCATTGAAAATTTTAATACGGAATTTATTTTTGTAATTTGAAATTAGCCCATGTAAGATTTCTTAGCGCGTAGCGTTATGTGCCGAGGCACATAGAATCAGTCGTGCGTTATAGGTTGATTTTTTCAACTGACAAATAAGTTGAAATATGTAAAGGTTTTCTTATGAGCTTTGTCACATTCTGTAGGTCTCCGTCAACGCAAAGTACCGAAGTTGGGCAACTTTTAACGTACGTTGAGTAATTTGACAACTCCAGAATATCTTCGAATTCCATTGAAAATGTATACTTTAAACAAATCAAGCTGATTTAATGTCCGTCAACGAAGTACTCATTGTGTCAACCTCCTCCGCCGATACTTAAATGTCAGTTGGAAAAAGCAACGTATTACGTGCGACGGATTCTATGTGTCTCGGCCTTTAAGTCTTAAAAGCGTACATATAAAAAAACTTTATTTCAATTAGAAATGGCCGTAAAAAAAAACGTCAAATGCCATTGACAAATTTGGACAAACAAATTGTTCGTATTCAAAAAGAAGATCATTACTACTTACAATTGTCAGTGGCAAAGTAATGTATACACGGCAATATAGCAATTACATATTTATTAAAACAATGTATTGCTGTGATTTGTAAATGTATGTATCTATATGTTTTATAATGACTTATGTATGTAATAAAAAAAAACAGAAAGTAAAAACCTAATTTTTAACACATCGCTAAACAACATCAGAGTCTGAAATTATTGTAATTGTATTTGTTTCTTTTTTTTAACTTCCAAAATTATGTTGGTGGAATTATGAATGGAATGAAACTAAAAGTTCGGAAAGTTTAGCCATATTGATTTAAGTATAAATACGAACAAAAATTGTTTAACTTTGAAAATCAAAAATTTTAATTTTCTTGTTTGCATTTAAAAGTAATTCGTTTTTTGTTTTTATTTGCAACTAAAAAGTTATTGTAATTTTCTATCTACATACATATATAATATACAATTTTATTTAAATAGTAATAAAAATAATTATCATTCTTATGTAAATGTATTATATACTATCTATTATTTAGTGTTAATTTGTTTATTTTCTTTATTTTTATGATTTGAATATTGCTTGTTGTATATAATAAGTTTCTTTATATTTGAGTATGGTGCATATTTAAAGTACATACATATGTATGTGCATCCATATTCAATATAATTCAATACATATATATTTTTTAATTGAAATGTATTATTTTTTGTTGCTTTTCGTTGATATTTTGCGTAAAAAAGTTTATATCAATTTTAAAATGCATAAATAAATTCCAAAGGTAATAAAAATAACGGTCAAATGATCCCGTGCATTCTTTAAATGTTTCTATATTTGATTTTAGTTTGTTTTGGTTATTGTCATTAATATTGGAGAGGCAGATAACAGTGAAATACCTGCGTGAACACTGGGTCCATATTAAGACCTGATTTTAAATTTTATTTATACAATGTACATCACAAAGGGACCTATTCTCCTGGACCCAAGTGGGCCGGTTGCTTGAAATCGGCAGCCTGTACAACCTAACCTTATACAATGTACTTACAATCAGCTGACCAACCCTTTTATTGATAATGCGAAGTCTCGACGATTAAATATTTTTATATAATTATATAATTTTTAAATATAGGTATTTATAACATTTCAAGTAACACCCTGTGCTATTACTTTCCAAGTTGTCAGGGTCTCTGTTAACTTCTTCGAAGGCAGACGTATTCCTACGGAACAACATTCCAGGTATAGTCTTCGACACCCTACTTTACTTTCATCCTACGTTGCATACATAAGATCCTAAAAACTCAAAGTAGACCCTGCACGAAAAGATGAGCATACTACCGGTCTGATAGCATAATACTTGTATGCTCCTAAATCATCCTATCAAATTCTGAAAAAGTATCTTCTCCCACCACGTATCCAGTAGTTCTTTCGCTTCTGTAGTGGCAGCATCTTAACCACCATCCATTTCGGCGTGAATAGAATGCCAACAGCGATCGCTATAAGAATCAGTATGCGGTTACTGAGGTTATTATTTGTTACAGATACAAAAAAGTTCCTAACGCCCAACCACCTGCAAGTTCGGCTTGTGAGCTAAACAAAAAGTTGAAAAACGAGTTCTCCGAATTTTTGATGATTATTTTCGGAAAATCTACATACATTAAAATTTAATATCCATAGGTTTTATTTATTGTGGGTTGAGCTAGTGAATACATGAATATCATTGGTTCTTATGGTTCAGTACGAGTTTATTACCGCTTCACCTCGATATTGCATCGGTATCAAAAAAATAGAAATAAATAAAACGACTTAAAAAATTAAAAAAATAGATCATAATCATCACAGTAAAATGGACAGATTTTTTTTAGAACACAACATATTGAGTTTTATTTAAAGTTCTGGGAATTTCCAGTGGAACTCGTTCAATATTACAATTATTCTATACGAATTTTAGATACATATTTACATAATTTTTGTGTTGCTTTTTAACACTAAAAACTAATATCTTTTTTTGTTGTACCAATAAGTAAGTATGTAAATCATCATTAGTGTTTGACTGGACATTTTGGACCAAATCCCGAATTTAAAGAATAACAATTGAGAAATATTTCAAATATCGAATATCTGCTTAAATCGACTTTGGCAAAAAATATGAACATTGTACAGGCAGATATGCGTACACACATACATAAGTATGTATGTATGTATGTACATATTGAAACTAAACTATTAAGTCGAACACTCGCAATCATCAAACATGCGGCAAACCAGACATTATTTACATTTACATAAATTATATTTTATTGATACATACTTGAAAAAATAAACATTTTCTAAATAGGGTCTACAATGATTTATTAATAATAATACAATTACATATTTATTAATAAAACATTTAAAATAGAAAAAAAACCCTGAAAAATACACACATGTTTATATTATTTTTATTTTGTATAATTTCTTTATATAAAATGCCCAAAATTAAAAAAAATTATATATGGAACAAAATTATTAAATAATAATAAAAATTAAGGCATAATGAAAATAATACATACATACATCTAAAACTCTAACTCAAAGATCTGTAATTACAAAAATTAAATTTAAATAAAAATACATTTGCTTAGTTAGTGTAAAATATTTTTTTATTTATTTTTATTAACGTTTTTGTGCGGAAAATTAAAAAAAACAGTATTTTATAAAGGTAATTTTAAAAATTAGGAAGACAATTTCGATCCTAGTTGTACAAAAGAACAAATTCTAAAGATCAACATAAAGATTCCGATTCCGGAAAAATGTAATACCTATATTCTTTTTTTTCTAGTGTGTGAAATTGCTTCAATAATGTAAAATAAGTCTTTCAAACTCTAAAAATATCCAGCAATAATTTATGTTGACTAAAACGTGCTATGGGTCTAACCGACTCTGTTTTTCAGCCTCTTCGATTTTTCTTCGCACGATTTTTTCCTTTTTTTAATCTAACTTTTTGTTTTAAAAAGTCGAAAAGCAACAAAGAATCCCAAACATGTAACTTTTCAATATGTACATACATGTAGAGATCACTTGATAATATTGGACAACGTTGTGTACTGTAGCTGAAATGGACTAGTTACTACATGGTCCTGTGTAATGATGTCATGAACCATGTCATTTTCAAAAATTAACTAACGAATTAAGTTAAATTAAAATTACAGTCGAACTTCCATATCTCGAGTCACCATTATTCCAAAAATAAAACTTCGATGATGTTGATGAATATGAAGTGTCCATTTTTGTCGTGTACATTAACCCTTTTTATTTATGTATGTATGGAAGTGAAAACCAAATAAACACTTGAATGTTTGTTTAGGATACAAACATGTACGTACATACATATGTATGTTCCATGGGTGTAAAAGAAAAGAAAAAATCTAAAGTTTAAAATATATACTAGCAATTAAAGAGGATAACGTACATACATATGTACATACGTGACAAAAATTATACATTTCTGTGGAATTGCCCATATAATAAGTAAGTTACAGTGCATTAAAATATTCTGAAATTAATGACTGAAAATTCATTTTTTTTGTTATTTTTAATAAAGCACTTTTGGTGCTGATCAGTTGTAGTGTTATTCGTTAGCAAATATAAATTCAATATTTGGAAAGAATTTCTATATCGTTTCTGGAACCGTCGCTGTTCCGCTTAAGATTGGATCCCCGAAAAAATATAATTCAAATTAATAAGGTGTATGCAACAGCACAGCTGATAAGTAAGCAGATTACTTTGAGTTACTGAATTCATATGTATGTGTTTTAGTTTGCATTATGGAAGTTCGAGTTACGGAAGGAGAACCGTAAGTTATTTACTCCCTTAACGCTACTGCGTATTGTTTTATAGTACCAGTAATAATAATAAAACATATTGTGACGAAAAGAAAATCATTCGTACTGGTAATGGTGCTATTATTTTTGCCGGTACTATAAGCCGAATCAGTATAATTACGAAGGCGTAAATAAAAGCAACTAAAACGAAAATAAATGTACACATTAGTATTGTGGTCTCCAACAATTTTTTTATTGTAACACAGTAAAACAAAGTTTTATAAATAACTTGGAGAGAACTTGTTTCCAAAAGCTAAATCTCATTTGTCCGTTAACAGCTTATTTAGTACAGTAATAAACTGCAGGCACGAAAGTATTACAGATGCTTAAAAAAGTACGATTCTGCTACAGTACGTGCAATCAGTATGGCAACATTTTTAAATTGCTAAAAATGCTATCAAAATTTCCCTGGAAATTCACAAAAAAGTAGCAAGAAAAAAATGGTTTCAACATTTCTTTTCACTAAGCCAATAAAAAAATTTTTGTTTTGAAAGAAAAATAAAGAAATTTCTTTAAAAATCAAAGCTTTTTACTAACAGAAATTTTTTCATATTAATTTTTCATAAATTTTCGCAGTTTGTTTACTTATTATTACAAATTTTATTTATTCTGTAAATTACCAAAAATATATACAACTTTTTATAAAAATGAAATTTGACTAAAAAAGGGGAAAAATAATTTATTTCACAAAATTGGCATTAGAAGATTCTCCCGAAGAAGACGACTTGGGCTTGAGAAATATGATATAAAGCAACATGGTGAAAATTGCGAAAATAACCAAAGATAAATAAAAAATATCCGGTACAGAGGGTCGTGTACTAAACACTCTGAATCTTCGCCTCTTCTATTAACTTCGTCTGACACTCTTTCAATTGGCGATATGTAAATGGAGACTAACGATCCCATTTTGAATAGATCATAAATGTATATGAACTTTATACTTTATCATTTAAATTTATTAATCGAGATTGCCTCGACATCTTTTTTCAAAGATTTTCAAAAACTTTTGTTTGTTGGGAGTTTTTTAGCTAGTCCATATACATGCATTAAAAAGTTTAAAAGTTTTTGTATAAGATAAGAAGTTTAAAACATTTAAAAATATGATTTAAGGTCTACTGATGATTTGGCATTAGCACCAATGAAATGCATGTATATGGACTAGCTAAAAACCCCTCAACAAACAAAAGTTTTTGAAAATCTTTATACTTTGTCACTATAAAAAACTAAATTGACCTGAAATTTCCCTTTATATAATTTTATTTAATTACACATCTTAATATAAAGTTTTAGTAAACCATAAAGAGCTCTAATCCCGTTTTGGCAACGATTAATCGTTTAGATATTCGAAATGAAAATGGTTGAACGAAAATCGATTTTTTTTCTTTGCTTACTATTAATTAGTACTATTATTATTATTATGTTCTGGCATTTTTATTTCTCGAAGATCTGGTATCATTGTGTAGTGTTCGCGCGTTTTTCTGTCACTTTTCAGCTCTGAAACATTTTTTATTTTTTGAGGGCAGTATTTACTTTTGTGAAAATAAAGTAGACAAATTAAGAATCTTGTTATAATATTTATTCATAAAAATATAAAGTTGAAAGAGATTTGTAAATAATGCGCAATTCTAGAAGTAGAACGCCGAAAACAAATACGGTTCAAGATGAGAGTGTTTCAAATGCTTGCAAAACTAGTGCCAGAAAATTAAGGCAAGCTCGATTACCATTTAAAGTTATTGCACCCGCGTCGTCGCCTGTTGGATCCAAAACTACTCCGACGACAGTTGGAGCAGACAGGGATGAAGATACAAAAAAAGAAGATATCCAATCTTCAGATAGCAGAAAACGGAAACTGTCTTATGATACGGAAGATGATGAAGCCAATAGTATTACAGAGGAAGACAATGTAAGTAAAGAAAATGTTGAGGTGTTGGCGGCAGCAGCTAAAAAAAAAAGATCCTCAGCGGTCAGCAATTATGAAACCATATCAGATGTTGTTTCACTTTTGGACGACGGCGAAGACGATGATATTGGATGCAGTAACGAGACGGATAATTCTTCTGTTGTTATTGCCGCCACCAAAAAAGATATAGATTTAAAAACTCCTAAATCTTGTGCTAAATATAAAAATAAAGGTGCGGGAACACCTCAAACATCTAGTGAACGGAAGGATAAAAACGGCAGCGCCACAAAATTAAAAATTAAATTACCTTTAAGTGCTGGCAAAAACAAGCGTAGAAAATCAAATCTTAATAAGCAGTCACTCAACAACTCTGCAGCCGAATCTAATCATTTGGAGCAGGAATTATCAAGCGATGATATTGATGAGATTGCCGCTGAGCTAAATCCTCAAAAACGGAAAAAAGTAATTTCTAAAGATGAGGAACTGAAAACAACCGAAGCTAAATGCACTGTTGGCCAGAAACAGGTAAGTGTTTTGAAAAGGCAACTGATAAATTTACAAAAAACTTCGATATTTTATATGTGTTAACTCGGCAATCGTCGGTTGCATTATATTAAAATGTTTTTCCTTTATTATTGAGCTATAAAAACTTGTGAAGGGGCCGTTCATATATTGGGACCCAATTTTTAACCCCCACTCTTTAAAGCATTTAAAAAATCTAAATAGATTAAAAATTCCGTAGAAGTGGTAACATCATCCTAAAAATTGCTTAATCTTTTTTATTCCTTGTTTTTCTTAAATTTTTTTATAACACAAATAGAACGAACACTATATACATAGGTAGTAACTAAGTACAAATCTATACAGTTTAAAAAAAAACTTATGCATGTTTTACTCCGCTGCAGAGCTACGTAATGATCTTTTGGTATTGCAGGCTAAGTTTTTTTAAATTTGCATTAACAAATTGTATTTTAATGCTCTTCATCTTTTCAAAGAATCTCAAAAGGATTAAAATGCTTGATTAATATGCGTTGGACTGATCACGTGCATACAAGCCACCTAAGCATAATTATTAAATTAAAAATGGCCCGCCATTTCGTGTTCTTGTTTTCAATATAAACATTTGATGCTATTAAAAAATGTGTTAAGTTTATAACCAACTCAACCTTTATTTGAAATTAAAACATAATATAAATTGCACAAAAGATCCACACAATGATCATTCCACATTCACCCGTAAGGGTCGGAAAAAAATTTTTTACTTCTAAAAGCAACACATAAGAAGCGTGCTAAACTTATACTCACCGCTGTATATTTTAAAATAGCATATACAATAACTTTTTTTTAAATTTTTTTATTAAAAGAAAATTGCCGTAGATCCGGAACCAGAGCCAGAAGAAAAATATAAGTTCACCGAAGCAAAAGATTCATCAAGGACACTTAGTGGAAAGGAAAAGCTTAAAACTAAATGTACGAAAACGTCTGTGAAACAGAGCAGAAAAAACAAAACTCAAAATACTGACAAAGTAGAACAATCTGAACGAAAGTTCAGTTCGAAATCTACTTCTGAAAAACCTTCATCAGATTCCAGTATAAGCAGAGTACAAGAAAAATCTGCCGATAATGATGTCGTAGAAATAGAAATTTCTGATTCATCCGATGAGAATGAAGAACAAAAAGATGATAAAGAAGACTTGGAAGAAAGTGTCCTAAGTGACAATGACAATGAAGCCGACGATGAAACTGATAATTTAGCTGCGAAGTCCGTTAAAGTTTTGTCCGACAATGAGAACTTAAAGAGTAATAACACAATGCAATCGCAAAAGGATCGTTCCTCTCCAAAAAAATTAACACCTAAACAAGTAAAACTTATGGAACAAAGGCGGAAGGCTCGCGAGGAGAAAGAGCGTAAGCTGCAGGAAGAGAAAATGAAGAAACAGCAAGAGAAAGAAGAAAAGGAAATGTCAAAAAAACGTGAACGGGAGGAAAAGGAAGAACTTAAGCGTAAAGAGCGCGAAGAAAAAGAAGAACAGAAGCGCAAAGATCGTGAAGAAAAAGAACGCAAACGATTGGCTGATATAGAGGCAAAAAATGAAGAGAAAAGAAAAAGAAATGAAGCTAGAGAAGAAGAGCTACGAAAAAAAGAGGAAGAACGCAAACGCAAAGAACACGAAAAAGAAGAATTGGAATTAAAAAAGAAAAAGGCTGCCCAGGCTTTTACCAAGTTTTTTGTGCCAAAAACTCCCACCAATGTGCAACTTAAAAATGAAGATGATAGCAACACCGGAGATGCAATAAAATTGTTGGCATTTAGGCCCTTCCAAATTAAAGGTGATATGAAACTAGCCCCAATATTACGCAAACATTTCACATTGGAGGAAAAAACTTGCTTAGATAATTTATTAGGCTGTAAACATAAAACTGACGTAGAAAATAATGAGGATCAAATAGATGAAGAAATTGTGAAACTCAAAATTTTGCCTAAATCTCAATTATATTTGTCCGAGCTTCGTTCTGGTAAAATATTGCCAAGTAAATGGCGGCGATGTTCAACTGAATCCAAAGAAGATGTTATTTTCCTTGGTAAATATACATATATTAGTTTGTTTTGTTTATTTTCTTGTATATATTTTTATTCTTTTTTATTTTTAAGAGGATGAATTGGAACGTGTTGGGCAAGCGATCGTAGAAGATACTCCGGCTTATGTAAGAGAAGAAATGCGTGTAAAATTCTATAAGTTTCATGATAATCGTAGACCTCCCTACTACGGAACATGGCGTAAGAAATCAACAGTTGTTAAACCCCGAAAACCTTTTGGGCAGGACAAGGTAAGTAGTTAAGGAGGCTTATGAAAATATAAATTCTTTAATTTTTTCTTTTATGCAAATAAAATATTTATTTTAGAAATTCTTTGACTATGAAGTAGACTCTGATGACGAGTGGGAAGAGGAAGAAGAACCTGGTGAATCACTTGAGGATGGCAGTGATGAGGACAAAGAAAAAGATTCGGAGGACGACGACTATGAGGTAGATAATGAATGGTTTGTGCCCCATGGCCATTTAAGTGACGAAGAATTGCAAAATGAAGACGAATTTGGCATTGGTGATGACAATACGAGAGAGGCTCAAAAAGTTAAATTGCAATTGTTACAACAAGAATTCGCTCAAGAAATGAAGAAGAAAACTGAAAAAATAAAGCCTCGACTAATAGGATGTGTATGGGCTGATATAAATGGCAATCAGCCATCGGAATGTGCAAAAATCTTATGGGATACGTTGGAGAAAAAAGCAATGCTTTTTAATGATCCACTACTAATAGAGGAACCAGAATTTGATAGATCCGCTGAAGCCAATTCACCTTCAGCCGTATCAAATAGTAATACAGAAAAAGCGGCAGATAAATTAAAACCAATTTGCTTATCGGATAATATGATCAGAGATCTAACACGATTGGTGCATGGAAATAATCATGCCAAGAATTTTTTAATTAATGAGTACATCGCATATATTGAAAAAACAGAGGAATCTGTTAAAAGTGGTGGTTTACGTAAACCTCTAAAGTCGGTGGTGCGTGACAAAATCGATGAAATGGCCGAGTGGCAAGCGATTGATGTAACGGCATCTAATATACAAGACATTGAACAAGCAAAAGATGAGACTAATGAGAAAAAGAAGAAAAAAGTCAAAAGACGATTGTGCTGGGTGGTTAAACAAGAAATGTTGGATAAAATGGATTTATCGTCTTTAGAACTAAAAAATTCATGGACATATACATTGCCACCAAAATTTGCAAAGGCTGAAAAGGAGATTAAAAAAGATGAAGGGGCAGTAAAATTAACAAGTGAAAGCATTTCAGCTTCTGCAGAGGAAAGTGTGAAGGAAAAAATATCTGCTACACCCCAAATAACAAAACTTGTAAATGAAAATATTACAAAAAGAGAATGCACTTCTTCCGTATGTAAATCCGGAACTGGAACAAATTCAAATGTTATCGCTAAATCAAAAGAAAAGAAACGAGTGCCCTTACTGATATCTGTAGCCAGGGGTGAACAGATTTCTACGCCAGCTAAAAATAAGTTGATTAGTAAATTTTTAGAACAAAAGAACAAAGACAGCATGAAATACTTATCTCCAACAACATCAACAAAAAGGTCAAATGCAGTCACCTCACCCAACGTAGAAGACGATGATGTAGTGATATTAGATTGATGATTTTGAATCCTTTGAATACATGATTTTTTTCGGAGCATTTCTCTTATTTTGAACGATTTTACATTTGATGTTTATATAGGTATCGCGAACAGTTGTCCCCCTCGTTCAAATATATAATGAGTAGGTGCTTAGGTATATTATAATCATATATTTATGTAGTATTGTAAGTAATCATCATTAATAAATAGTAGTTATGTTTTAAATATTTTAAACGTTCATCTTTAAACATAAAAATCGTTAATTACACCGAAAAATTCGTTATGGCAAAAGGAACGCAGATTTATAAATTTTCAATATTATTTTATTTTTAAATAATTGTTTAACGAATGAATTTTTTTAGTGTGACATTTTCTCTAAATAAAAATATTGCAGCATAATTATTTAAAAATTAATCAAGAGTTCGTAAATTATTTCAAAGAATCAATCGGCTTTATTGTTGATGTAAAAGCAAATTAGCTTGGAGACTGCATCATGGGTAAGCAAGCATTCATCGGAGCATCTCCTTTTATTATCCAACATTTTGTGAATAATTTTTGTTTATACGTTCTAGGAGCTTGTAGCACAAGAAAAACCTATGATTTTAGTGCTGCTTGTTAGTGTAATTTATTGATGGGAAATGGGTCTTTCTTTACGATTAAAAAGAAAATATAGTAATAATCTCGGGATGAGATAATTATAATTAACATCTTCATTATGAAGTGAAAACCCCTTCGGACAATTAATTATTAAATATAGGATCCGTACCTTTTCCCGAGTAACCAAATGATAAGTGATGTAAAATATCTGGATAGTTAAGTTATGTTTATTCAATGTTGGATATCTGGTAAGTATGTAGGTACAAGTGTTCTTCGAAAGGTTGAATAAGTGAGTAAATTTTGGCCGACAACACGCATTTATTAAAAATAATATAAAAATATCATTTTACGGCATATAAAACCCAAGTTAAATCACACTAACCCTAAGCAAAAGTAGAGGTTACATTTTTTTTGGGCAAATATCTGCTAAGTGTGACCGTACCTTAAGCCTATAAGAAATATGTAGATACCAGATCTTATTGCTTCTAATTTGACTCGTACTATAATGGTAATTGAAAATTTTGTATGTAAAAAGGCATAACGCATTTCAAGTCATTGTTTTGGTATTCTGTACTTGAGTATTTCAACTATTTCAAAGCGAATGCAGTACCAGGTGTCGTCGCTAGTCCAGAAAAAAACAAATTTGTATGTATGACCTGATGTGCCAGTTGTTATAATAACAGTTCCTACTTGCTAGATACTTGGAAATATTAGCATATCTGCTAAACAGAGTAGCAGTCTGGCAATACACATACTCGAATCTTATCAGACTCTCCTTTGTAAGGGAAATGCTGAAACTGTAAAATTCTTTAATGATGTAGGACATGAAGAGATGGCGCACTGTCTTCGATAACATAAAATAAGAAGGAAACGGACAGCAATTAATCATTTTAATTGTTTTTAAATAGTTGATATTCCTAGCCACTAGTATCCACCGTCAAAAGTGGTAAAATCGAACAAAAGAACTCTGATGAGATGGTGTAGCGACCTCGAAATCAGTACTGATCCGTTCTGCTACTCTGGTGAATAAATTGTTTCAAATAAAAAGTACTCTCTTAATAAAATAATAAATTTATCCAAAAATAATGTCTTAAATAAATTAAGAAGATATGGGTAAACTCAGATTTGAACTCAAGCCATAAAAATTTCATTTCAATATATTGTTTTTTTATTAATGAAATCTGTATTATAGAAGAGCAGTATTTTTGCAAAGGGGACCTTAAAAGAACACAACAAAATTCCACAACTCAGTCTTTGACATTGCGGTTTTCGACTTTGACAGGTTGTACTAGATTAAAGAAACAATAAACTTTATTCTTTAAGCTACTGCAAACTGTCGAAGACAAAAATTCGACAACCGTAATAAGGACCATTGTCTTTCACTAATCGAAAATTATTCTCACATGGAAGAAATTTCGACGGCAGCAGATCGGTTACAGCAAGAAAAAATGTAAGTTATTGATAGTTTTGATTTTTATTAATAAATTTAACTTACAATTTTATGTCTGAACAAACGACGACTAAAACCACAAATATTTACATTATATACATACATACATAAGTATGTATGTCATGTGATTCGATTTTCTGCTAAATGTACTTCTAATAACTCCTCGCCTTTGCCGATGTTTGTTGCATCAGCCAGAGTGTTAAAACATTCAAATCGATTTAACCAAAAATGTACTTTCTTGCCAAAAACATAATACGGCAAACGTTGATAATGTTCCTCAGTATCACTGTCATCATCGCTTACTTCTGTACTTGCTTCAATCTCAATCATTGCCAAGTCGAATGCTAAAATCGCATGTAAAAAATAAAGGGAACCACAAATTAAGGCAGCCACACTTTGAGCTTTAGAGTATTTAAAAAAGGGATGTGGTTCCTGCGTAAGGTCAACTTCCTCGCGATAATCTCCTTCAATTTCACCCCTTACATCTGCTGACAAATACATTAGATAAAAATTCTTCTCAGCATGATACATACTGTTTATCGATACCAGAATAAATACTACAGCAGCAATTATACTCAACAATCCTTCACGTAGTGACGACACTGGTTCCTTAAGACATATACTAAGACAACCGAACATGGACATTAATGAGAAACCACCAAATATTCCCACATATACATAATGATCCTGAATAAAATTGATATTTAAGAAGCCGCGTGCGTGATATCCCAAACAGCATAAACCCAATATGGATTCAAGAATTTTATAAACAAACCAGACGCGTCTCATTTTGAATATTTTTCAGTTTGTATTTTTATAATGAAATGATTTCCTAGGTTTCCTAAGGTATCGATCGATTAAAGGTCTTATCAAGGTATTTATGTAGTATGTGTATTAATTACGAGGTACACTCACTTCGACAGTTGATATCTCCCCAGTTGTTAAATTTTGTTGATAGTTGGATAAAAAGACTATATATGAGCTGTGAGAAAATTTTTAAAAAGTAAAAAAATACATTAAAAAAAGGGAAAAATTATTAGAGAATTTTGAAATAACGAAATATTTATTTAAGGAGGTTAAAATTCAGTAGAATCGCTATGATTCGCAGTACGAGGACTGCCAGTGTAAGCGATTACGGATTTTTCAATTAGAATGAAAAGAAGCAGCCAAAAGAAGTATTTTTACATTTACCACAGTTCTTTACATTACGAACTCTAAGAGGTTACTAACAGACGACTACGATTTACAAAGTGCCACACAGTCCTTGTGATGCGAAAATAAATACCAATTAGCGAGGAAACCGGAATGTGTAGATTTTTTACAAATTAAAACGATTTCTTCAATGGACCAGCAGTTTCCAGCGAATTATTCTAATTATCGAATTAGCAGAAAACGAATTATAGCGATTCTTCTGTACTACATCATGTTCTTTTCCATTTAGTAGATAAAGTTTTCCGTAAAAAAAATCAAACAAATAAAACACATTTGTTTTCGCAAGTGGTTTCCATGGAAATAATAAACACCATCTACAAGATTATATTTTTACCAAGTGGTTTTATTTGAATGCCCAAAATATTTAATACAGACATATAACCCCCCCTTGTTTTATATTCCTAAAGAAAGCAAAACGATCGGCATCATTACAGCATTGCTGTAAGAAATAAAAGCACTTCACAAACAATTCCGAACATTTTGATTGCATTCGGAATACAGAACAGAGGAGAATTTTTAAAAAATTATAAATTAACCCATTAAAATACAAAAAAGATAATGTGATAGTATTAATCAGATTATAAGTACAATAACACGTTTCAGCAGACTTCGACAAAAATCTGCAAATCTGTCTTGAACCGCAACATAGATAAATAAAATCTATCACGTCCATATTTTATAAACTAAATTAAAAAATAATTTTAAGTAAATTTGAATCATACAAAAATTTCTTTAAGTAAAAAGTCATTTTAAATAAAATAATCTGTTAAATACCTAATTAGTCATGTGCTTTTTTGTCCTAATAAAAACATTTACGAAAAATCTATTTCTAATAACAGAAAATTATTATTATTATTAAATTATTTCATATTATTAAACTAGTTTATAAAATTCCTTTTACAATTTAAGTATCATTGATGATTGCCCTTTTGTTTTATTTACCAAGTTTTATTGTTTAACTCCGTTGTATGTCTTTTATTTCTTTCTTTCTTTCTTTCTTTTATTTTTCGTTTAGTGTCAATATTACGTACGATTTTTAATCGGATCTGTGTGAAACTGTTGCTGCATAAGATTCTCGTCTCGTCAGGGAATCAGTAGCAGAGGTTTAAAGTATGCCCGACAAAATATGGTGGCTGCTGATGGTGGCAAATCCTGATTGCGATAATACATATTGCATTCTTTTTCTGTTAGTTTATCAAATACTGCCGCATATTCACGATGAAATGTGGCTAAATCCACATTGGAACGACCGATAGCAGTTATTGCCAAAAATAATATATCGCGATAGATTGAATGCGAGCGATCGACGCCACAGTTCTTAAGTTTGTAACGTTCGTTAGCCAGCTTTTTAACAGGCATTAGAAGATCATTACATCGTATTGCTGATACGATTTGTTGAATTACGCTACAAAGAAAATAATAATAATTATTTTAGATTTATTTGTGTGACATTTATTGTTTGATGTAAATTTAAAGCAGTGTATCATATTCAGTGTTGCATGTTGAACTTACTTTTTGTTGAGTTGAGCTTGATCGGTTAGCAAAGCCTTAAGCAGAGGACTTGTGGGCTGTGTTTGTTTGTAAAGAATGTACATGGGTAAGCCGGCCTCACTATGTAATTGCAGGTTATCCCACAAGCATTGAATTTTAACATGCTTCACCTTACTCAATGGATCACAGTTACTATCATCCTAAAAAACAAAAACCGAAAGATTTTAAATCACAGAAAACTTATAAATTTTTATTCACTTACGATGTTGGGTGAACAGAGATCAGGCAAATGCGTTTTACTCTCTATACGCTCCATTAACCATAATAAGTTCCAATAAATAATGGGATGTTCTTCCACAAAATTGGGTTTTATAAGAGACAAATCACCCTCTTGTGTTAGAATATTTTCGAGTTCTTTGCGTAAAACCAACGGATTCAAATAAGGTATAGTGAGATTTTCCATTTGCGATTTTTTATTCTCATCTTTTATATCGTTAACATTAAAGCGTACACTGAGAAAGGGTACAGTCAACTTATTGCAAGCATGACAAGTGGTATTTAAATTGGAATCTTCTGCCGACCATCCGGACATGATTTCCTCATCATAAAGTAAAACAGAACAGTTGTGGCATTGAGAGCAAGAGGTCATTTGTATTAAAACATCATAATCACGTGTATCGTCCATATGCTTTGTAATTAATTAAAAACACAACAACAACAAAAATCTAAATATGCATAATTTTTTTAAAATGGATAATATTTTTTCTTACATCTAGTGGAGTGGCATAGAGATTATCTGGTAAAGCTAATAAAGCCGAACTTATATTCATTGTCGAAGTATTTTCACCCAGAGGCACCAAGTTATTGTAACTCGATTTACGAGACTCACTTAAACGACTCCACGGATGCTCCAAATCACTGGGAACACGTCGTATTTTTAGTGTACCATCTTCATGGGCAATCATATCTTCTTCGGTGACACCATTGTCGCTGTAACCACCTTGTATAGATAATGAAGACTTAACTGGTGTTGTATTGGCCGATATGGCACCTTTAATTTCATCAAATTTACGAGTTATGGAAGTGGCAGCATGTTTAATGCTACTTAGGCTTCCTTGAATGATTTCATTTGATTTTTTTCCGCTAAAATTAGGACTACGACATAGAAAAAATAAACAAAAATTAAAAACAATATTAAACATCTATAATGCCTAAAGAAAACTTTAACATTATTTGAATGGTAGTAAGTAAACACTTTCAAAACATTTAAACTTGTTTAGAAAATTCAAATCGAAGTTAGAGTTTTCTTCATTTTATTCACACAGTTCATTTATTTTGTGTAAGAAATTCTAAATAAAATGAATTTAATGCATAAGTATATTTATATATGTCGTATAAATTAAAAGATTTAATTAATAAAACTAAATATGTACAAAGAAACTATTAAAGCATGTGTTAATATTAGTTACATAAAAAAATACAAATAAAAGTTACAATCATATTAACTAATACAATTGAAAAAAAACAACTGTACAACTTTGTTTTGGGAGAGATTTTTCAAGGTTTATGTGTTTTCTACCACCCACCACCTTTTTTCACCTTCACCATATTTTTAGTTTTAATAACAAAAATTAAGACGATAACATAAGCTGTATTGCGGCCAAACTTTACATATTTAAAAGATTTTTTTAAATGGCCACAAACGTTTTGTTAAAAAGTCAACACTTACCTCATGTAGCTTATATTTTCTATAATATTGGTGGGCAATTTCAAGTCTTTCTTAAAGGACAAGCGTGCAGGTGAAAAACGTCTACGAAAACATTTTACAATTTTTGTTTTAAAAAATAAAAACATTTGTGAACAATACAACAAAAGTTTTGAGAAGAATAATAAATAATAATAAATCATATAGCAGAATAATGATTAAATAAAATCAAAATAATGTAATGGTAACAAATATTATCTTACGAACAAAAGCGAACTAATTTTACGGGTGGTGTTGATTTTAAAACAAAAACCGTATGGTTGGCACAATATGTCACAAAGAGAAAAAAAAATATTTTCAGCAACTTTTATCACAATCCGTATGAGCTAAATAAAAATAGTTATTTCTCTAGCAAAAAAAAAACATTTGAAAACGCCAGGAAACACAAATAAACAAAATATTCTGAAATATACAGCCCAAGGCAAATTCATAACAGGTAGAACTCGCCTCAATTCGCTTTGAAGAATACCTGCTTTCTTTGTCAAAATCAGTTGCAAAGCAAACGTCAAAACATTATAATTAAATCAAATATAAACAAATTTTGACAAACAAAGTAGATCAAAATGCAAGGAGATATAAGGAGCAAAAAATAATCACCTGAGCTGTCAAGATCACTTGTTATGAATTCGCTTTGTATACAGCCATCAAGGCAAAATAGTCAGCTGTTCTTTCAATGCCACCTGTCAAACGAATTCGCCTTGTTACGAACCATAAAAGTAACAAATGTTTGGAAAAGTATTATTATTTAATAAATGTATATAATATGTACATATATGAGGAGCTGGCGAACAAAACCAGACAAGTCCCGTTAATTGTTTTTTATAGGATAGGCAAATAACTGAACTACCTAGATAGAGACTAGCAAAGATTTTTCTTCCTTTTTACAAGAAAGTTTTATCAAATCTTGAACATTTTTAAACATGACTTCATAGATGTGTACTTGAAAATTAGAAAGATAACATTTATTGGGGACATGTCTAGTTTTCTTCGCCAGCTCCCCGTATATAATTTATTATTAAGATCGCATTTAAAATGATTCTGTTTTAAAAACGAGTCGCGTGCTCAACTATAAAATGAAAAAAAGTAGAACAAAATCACGGCTCCCGAGAAAATAACGAAAACTCGTGAGAAATTTCACAAATTTATTAAAACTTATTGAAAATGGCTGAAATTGCAAGGATGGCCAAAATATGGGAAAAAATCGGAATTGAAAATTCGAGTTTGAGTTTGCCAGAACTTATTTTCAATTGTGATTTTTTAAAGCTAAATTACCTTGTTGATAACAAAACTATATTTGGGTTTGCAACCGTTTTTTCTGTTTAAGATTTTTCTCAATAAAAACCCGACTATTTCTCGATTTGCAGATTATGTCAACAAAATCGCTTTATTGTACAAAACTATTATATCTTATACAATAGCTCCGCTGTTGATTATCTCTCGTAATTAGAAAACTTTCGTTTTAGAGATTTTTTCCATTGAAATAGCGATTTGTTTGAAGCTAACAAACACATCCATACGTAATGAACATGTACATCCTTATTTAATTCTCATTTCTTTAAATTTTGATCTCTTTTTCTTTTTCAACTTCAATGATGAAACAGAACACACTGCAACATCAGGCTAATCAATGTTTTCCATACAGTTTGACATAAAATTATGTGGTCATGAAATATAATCTATTTTATTGCGTTTTTTCTTATACTCTCAATTTTAGACACGCATTCTCTCAACAATGTTATCGTGTTTTCATGAAATCACATAGATGTTTCATACGAAAAATGCAAACAAAAGAAAATCAAACAATAATAAGAGAAGTCACTGCCATCGACTTTGTTATGGGCCACCAAGCGATTGTTCCTGAAGTTGCAGACTTGTTCTGTTTCATCATTCACTCATTTGAAGAGAACAAATCTTATGACTCATATACATATTTAGGTACTCTTTTACTTGAAGCAATACTTACATAAGAAAATGTACGTGTGAATTTTTAGCATTTGTAGTCGTGTAAACTTTAGGACCCTTTTATTCTTTTAATACTGAACCGATTCAAATAATATATAGTCGGTTCACTAAAGCTCAACAATGTTTAGCATTTTGGTAAAAGAAGAGAGAAAATCGACTGGCAAACCAAGGAGAAAAAGGGGAGCAAATGACGGCATTTTATATCGAACGAAGTTTCAAAACAAATTCAAAAAATTTTGTATGGGATTTAGTTCGATATCGAATGCCGTAATTTGCCCCCGGGATTGAAGTTTAAAATTTATACGATTATGTACAATTCTTTTATTTTGTTATTTCCTTATTCTGTAACTATTGTATTCGTACTCTATTGACGAATGTGTCTTTTAGACATTAACTGGTGGGATATTCGTCTCCCAGGACATTTTTCTTGTCCCAGTTATTCTTTACTTAAACGCATCCCATGGAACATTATTTATGCAATAACCAACTAAACACATCAAAGAAAGATCTTTATAAAAAATGGTATTGAAAGAGTTAAGCTGTTTTTCCCAAAACACGACTCAAACTGTAATTTATATGGAAAATTGGAACAAAGTTTAATATGTAACGTTTGTTTGTTTTTTATACAAATTCTGGCATCGAACACATGTATAGAAATTCTAAAAATTTAATTTAGAGAAGCTGGAATTCGAAATACGATAGACAAGAAACACAAATGTTGGAAGTATTTGAAAACCTTTTTCTGAAAAATGTCGAGTAATCGATCCCCCCCTAATATTTAAGCCTATCAACTACGACAACATTAATGTTAATAGCGTTACGTTAATGTCTTCAATGAAGCATTATTTTTAATATATTTCGTTCTTCGATTTTTTTCAACATCACGCTTAAAACGATATTTTACATACATACATACATATAATAACAAACTTTTCCAATACATTTGCATCTGTAAACTCACCCAAAGTTTAATTTAAGCGATGAGCCTAAATTAGCCAAACTTGAGGCTACACTGGAACCCGGCATTGTCTCTGAACGTTGCATATTTTTATTCAGTTGAGTGGATTCATCAAATGTGGCGCTACGTTGGCCCTTAAACAGTATTGGCTTGTCGCTATATAAAGAATTGTTGTTGAAACTAGAGGCACAAGCTGTCAGCTCTTCATTTGTTAGTTCTGCAGCAGGAGCTTCTTCTTCATTTAAAGCACCCAAAGGATCATTCTGAGTAACTGGTGTTCTTGGAGAAATTCTAAAATGTAAATTTTGAGCATTTTTTTAAATAAAAACATTTTACTGTATTCTTCTAATCAGCGCGTACTTAGTAGGACTTTGTACTTCTCTGGACAACAGATGTTCATCATCATCTTCATCGTCTTCTGTTTCGTGTACATTTTCATCGTCCAATTCTTCTTGAGAACTAGCCAAATCATTGAAATTATTTTTATTCGTTGGATCATTATCATATTCATCACCAATGCTCATACGTTTCTTATTATTCATTTCTGTAAGGGTGTGTTGTCTTTGCAATTTATTCAAGAGTTCAGCATCACCGCCGAAACTTTCGCGATTCGAAAGTTGTCGTTTGGTCAAGTCATTAGCATTTGGCTGCGGACTGGCCAGTGGTATATTGGTCGTTGTGGCATCAGACGATATTTTTGAATCACCGGAAATTAATAGGCCAGCACTTGAAATCACATCATCTGTGGCGTCCTGAGATCCCATTGATTGCCTCACAATGCTGCCCAGTTTTGTGCGCAACTTATCGAATGCTGAAAAGTCTAAAATATTTACTCCATAACCATCACCACCAGCTCCAGCTATTAGCTGTGAAGAATTGGACGATTCTAAGCTGGTACGTGAAGTACCATCCACGGTTTCTAAAGTACTTAAATTATTGTCGTATGAAGCTGACAATGGCTTCTTTGAGGCTCTTAATTTGCCAGCTTTTTTAAAGTGAGCAGCACCTAATACCACATTTTTAATACGATTCCAACGTAATTGGCTTAGCGTGGTACTATCACTTGGCCATTCCGACTCCAAAACACAGCGATTATAAAAACCGTACGTTAAAGCGTTCGGTTGTACGCCAGATCTCTTCATAAGATAATGCAAACGTACAGCCAAAACTGGCATATTATATGTGCCACATAGCTGCATCATAATGCGATAACAAAATTCATCACAATTGACTTTTATTTTACTGGCTTTAACCAGCATATCGTAGGCCGCCCTTAGAATATCATGCTCTTTACCAGCCCTGCGATTATCCAATACCATAGACGGTAATATTAAGAAATACAAGGAATAACAAGTGGCTAGTAAGTATTTGGACCATAATTCTGGACGGCTTTGACAACGTCTGCCCATTTTTTGAGATAATTTTATTTCATGTTTAGTACGACGGGCGATGGGTGAGCCTGGTGCTAAACCACCATTTATTTGTTGTTTTATGTTTGATATTGCAGACTTTTTCGAAGATTTCAAAAGACATGGAGTCAAAGTAAAATTTTCATAATTGTAAGTTGTTTCGGGTGCATTTTGATCTGAAAATATTTATTTTAATAGTAAAAAAAAGGAATTTTGTCAAAATACTGAAAGGGAAACGAAATCATTTTAATTACGACAATAGCGATTGTAACTGGCTGTGCTATTTTAATTCATAATTTTTATAATTTATTCCGTTTATGTTGATCCACCCAACCTTTACAAATATGTGATATTTTAAATAATGCTAATATATATTATTAATAGGCAATCACGTTTTTGGAGATCTTTTTACAGCCGTAATACTGAACCGATTTCGGAAAGATTTATATGTTTTTAATGGGGATTTTAGGTAGATGTGCACAATCTTAATATTAATTCAATCACTTCGATATTAGCTATTAGCGTTTAAAGTTGCTACTAACCCATGTACACTAATTACACATGCGTGTATGAGCTTCAACTTGAAAAATAAACAAAGTGTGCATGTGTGTTTGTCCAATTTGCTTTTGCATAAAAATGAGATAGTTTTAAGTTGTTTATTTAGAATGTGTTTTGTTTTTGTATTTTATCGTATGTTTTTATGTAAATGTTCAATATTCATTTCTGGAATGCGGTCGATTGAGTCGGCCGCTGGTTACACTAGTACTCATTATTTGCTAACCACTTCAGCCAACAGTATTTTTTGTAATGAATAATCAAATTTTATTTAAATTGAAGATATTTCAAGGAAATATATACATAAATTAAAATCAATTGTTTAAATTTCTATATACAAAATATCAATTACATTTGTACAACCAAAAACTCATACAATAGATTATGATTTGAACATACTCGTATATAAATATTTATGTAGAAATATATACTTTTAATTTCCCGTTTTTAGGGAAAGTGGCCAACATATTTTCTTAACTATGTTTTTTAATGAATAAATGCATTTTTTAAATAAATTCTTCAATTTATTTACATTATTAAAATATTTACAGTCGGTTTAGTTAACAAAACAAAAGAATGAATTCCTAAAAAATGGAATTGTTGCCGCACTGCCGCTCAAATTGAACGATAGAAGGAACTGGTTGATTTTTGCTAATTGAACAAAGATTACCGATCACTGAAACGAACGATTTGGCCTGGAATTTCAGCTTATACCATTTTTCCTACAATGTTGCTTTTCTACAGCTTTTGCAAGCGTACCACAATTTTATGCAATTAATATCATGAAATATCACATCCCGTCAGTTCGGTCTAACAATGAAATTTTATTTGCCATTCCCCTTGTTTAATTTTCTGGCAAAGCTGATAACGAAAAGTAAAATGAAAGAAAACATCAATGCCGATTAATACTCTATGTATGCATCAAACCAGCTGATAGAAAAGTATGCTGTCAAATTTTATTGTTGTAGTTTCTTTATTCTATTACAATTAGTTTTTTGACAGTACACTTACTAAAAAAGTCGCTCTGTTGTATTAATTCATTGACCGACCCTATTGACGTGCCTTGGCAAACATCTCCAAAATATGATTTGCAATTTTCCACAAAAAATGTTTATAAAAAAAATAACAAAAGAAACAACAATGCATCACTCACTACACAAGCATTGCTCTAACGGTAAGTGTCGGATTTTTGATGGTTTCATTATTTTTTAAGCACTCATTCAAAACGTGCCATAAAGAATGCAGATCTAAAAATTTACCTTTGGTGGGTCCAACACTATCTGGTGGAAATATATATTTAGTACGTTCACTATTCTGTCCACTTTCCCAGTCTACCAAACGAACGTCTGATGGAGTTTCATCATAAGATCCTACTTTTTCTGCACACTCATCGAAAAAAGACAAACCATGATCACCGTCTGATACAAATGATCTTTCCTCAATAAAACGTATAAACATTTGTGTTTTCATCAACAATTCAAAAAATTTATGGTACGCCTTAAAATAAATCAGAAAAATTAATATTAAAAAATACAAGTAACTCAAGAGATCATTGAACTGTACCTTATCCCGAGAACGCAGAAAAGGTTTTAGTTGAAATAAGGCACTGGGATCGGTGGCACCAACAGAGGGGGCCTTTGAAATGGGCACTAAATAATCCCGATAACCACGTAAAATTGAGGCCATGAACAATAAAAATGCCTCTTGTATCCGTTGCTCTAAATGGAGCTGTAGTGTTAAACAAAAATAAAGAATATAAATATTAATAATTAATACTACGAGTAAATACTTTTTCAAACATACCTCCCGTTTACGTCTTCGTATATCTCGATCTAAGCTATTGTTGCATTCTATATTCAACGGCTTTACTTGTTCCAACTCCGAAAGAGTTTGCTTCAAAATGCGTGCCGCTCTTTTCGGCAACAATTTCACAAGTAAATGTTTTTGCGATTCACAAAGCTGAAAATAACTTTCGTTTACAGAAAAAAGGACAGTGCAAGTCAAAAAAAAAAAAAACATACGCTTATAGTATTCGTATCCAAATCTACACATGTTACATCTGTGGGCGGTTCATACAAGTCGAAAAATCTGGAATCTACACCAATTAAATAAGGAACAGGAGCATGTAAGACTTCTGCTAATCCCAGAGGACACAAAGGAATGTAAGGACATTGCCATTTAAATGGAAACAATAGTGATACTATTGCTTCAGCTACGGCAGTCAAAGTTGCAGGCCTATTATAACATTGCGCTCAAGATTTTAAAGAAATTGTTAAAAAAATTAATTTTCCACTTTACCTTAACGAATGTATGAGTATTTTCTGTTCAGTTAAAGCCAAAAGTAAGACGTGTAAACAATTTTCGGTACCCAAGTTTTGTAAAAGCATATGAAATCCAGCACCACTGCGTGGCAAAGGTGAATCCTCGGGTTGAGTCAGCAAAATACGTTCATTTGATTCACCAGATAGCTACACATGTATAAAATTTCAACATTTGCCTTAGAATTGTTAATTTACCAATTTTTACCTGCAAATGTATGCTGGGAGCTGGAAATGGTACTTCGTCCAACAATTGTGTTATATAACGTTCAATAGGTATAGGTAGATTAACACCATATACAGCCAAGTGCTGTAATTAAAACAAGCATATATAGACGCATATTTTACTCAAATTTTTATTATCTACAAAATTTATTACTTCACTTACGTGTAAATATTTTAGCCATTTATCGAATGTATCACCAAAAGGATAGTGTGATAATAAACAAATCGCTTTTATGATATGCAATGAATGATTTTGAGCAAATTCCTCATTCCATCCGAGCAATTCACATTGTTGTTCCGTTAGTTGAGACTCACTAGAATATAATATTTAGATATTTTTCTTTTTGTTAAATTGAACGAACGTCTTACTCAAAATCCTCATAAAAAGTTAAGGCCGAACCATAAACTTTGTATGTGCCATCATTTACGGTAAGAACAAATGTACTAAATACTGGAGCTGTGGGCTTACGTTTCTTATTTTCAGCCACATGAGGCCAAGCTTCTAACGAAGCACCCATTGGTAAACAAAACAGCGGCACACTGGGACATAAATTTAATGGAAAATCTTTATGATCAACTGTAGGATAACGTAACAAAATTTCGGGCTGGTAACTGATGTGTTTTGGACGGTACATAGACTTTTTGTAGCATAAATAAACATCGCTACCGGTGAAGGCTTTATTCAAAGACTTAAAGATTAAACAAAAGGCATGTGGTGGTTTTTCTCCTTTATTGACAACAATCACACAAAGATCGGTCACTACCAATTCATTGCAGGGCATGTCAGCTTGAGCACGACGGTAAGTTATAAAAGTTTTTGCCGAAGAGTTGTTAACATTGGCAAGACGTCCGCCTGGTGTTTCGACCACAATTTCAGCATCAGACATAATTCGCTCCTGGCCCTCATATAGCACGCCTAAAAAGAAAACAATTACTTATTATAAAAAAGCAGCTCTTTAATTAAACTTGCAACATATATACACACATACATTTTATTAATAACTAATTATTATAATAAAATATATAATACATTTCGATTTATATAATAATTACCAATATCTACCAATGGTGGGCGATCTTTTCCACGTCTGTAATAAATGTAACATTCTGTTGATCTTATAGAGCCATAATTTAAATTTGCAGGTAATCCAGTGGGCGTGCTATCCAAAACAGTATAATCATCTGGTATGTTTTCACCCAATAGAGGAAAGAAAACTCCTATATCTGTGATAGGATCAATCGAGTTGGCAGCTCTTAAATGGCTGGAATCTTTAAAATTACTTTCTTGCAGCAGTTTTGGTCTCTCTGGCATACCGGCCACAACAAAATAATCAGCAATACGTTTCTCTTCCATGGCAACTATAATAAGATAGAAACAAATACACATTTTACACTTTTTGTCTTTTCATTATTTGTAATGTAATGTGATGTCCTTGACAATCATTAACAAGTGATCAAAATGAAAGAGAATATTTAAGACGGATACCAAGGGAACACATAGAAAGGCTTATGCTAGAAAACAAGTTCTTCTTGTTTTTATTGACTTTGAAACCACAAACAAAAATAGGCTCAACTTGCTGATGAATCAGCTCTTGATTAAAATACATATTTCGCTTAACCTTCAAAGTGTCTCCATCTGATATCTTCTATAGTCAGGAGTGGTTAGATTTGATTTAATTTCTGTTAATAATATAAATTCGTACACTTTTTTATCTAATTGTACCCCTTATTAGCTGAACTTGGCGCTGCTACGCCTTGATTTCTTGTATTCTTTGTCACTACTATATTACTACTGTTAACTGCTCCTCCCTTCATAACAGAATATTAATTTTCACAATCACTACGCAAATTTTTACATCACTGATTTTGTTTCCAACGATATATAATGTGGTTTTCGCTTCTCAATTAATGAGATAACTATAATTCATGAATCATTTGCAATATTGTTGTATATTATGTTTAATAAAATTATTTAAAATCTCACTTTTTACTTCATTTCCGTAGGAATTTATTAGAATCCAGTTAAGATGTTTTTTTGTAGTCAAAGTCGTAATAAAAATTCAACGCCGTCGATGTGACAACTAAAGACAGATGCTGCCTGATTGTTAGCTTCAGCATGTAACATGCCGTTTACTCGATACAAAAGCTTAGAAAGTTGTTACAAGGCATCTAATAGGCAATTGCTCTAGAATAGCTGAAGGCCAAGGCACATAGAATCCGTCGTGCGTTACACGTTGCTTTTTTCAACTGACATTAAATTAGCTTCATTTGATTAAAGTACACATTTTCAATAGAATTAGAGGATATTCTTTTTGTTTTTAATTTAAATTTTTTATTTAATTCAATTTTGTCACCACACAACACAAAAACCTTAATAAAAACAAAGCAAAGAAAATTATATTTTTCAAAGTACTCAACGTACGTTAAAAGTTTCCCAACTGTAGTACTTTGCGTTGACGGAAACGTACCGAATGTGACAAAGCTCATAAGAAAACCTGTATTTTAACTTCGTTGTCAGTTGAAAAAAGCAACGTATAATGTACAAAGGATTCTATGTGCCTCGGCCTTGACTAATTTGTAATTGTAGAAACATTTTGCTAACAAAAAAATGTATGCGAAAACATGTAAAATACCTTAAAATAACTTACGTCGAAATGTTCAAACCGCCTTATAAGTTTGGTGCTCGAAATTTCCTAGTTAAATTGCTGAAGCTATTTCAACTAATTTTTACATATATAGTTTGACAGTTAATTAATGAAATACTTGTTAATGTAATTTTTTGGATGCTACGCAGGTTCGCATAGATAAAAGAGTTCGAAAAACAATGCTTTTGACATGTTTAAAAATAAATCAAGAGCGTTAAGATGATTTGGTCGTATGATGTATGGTAAATCAGATATAAAATAAATTACACAAATCATGCAGGTGGAAGTATACTATCACATGTTATGCCATACATTTTGTATAAAATTGTATATTCACTTGTGTGTTTGGTTTAATTTTCTGCTTTATAAAGAATTTTTGTTTCTTTTCCTTTACTTATATATTTGCATTTGTAAACAAATGTTCATGTGTGCTGTGTTAGTATTGTGGGTGTGTGTTGGTAAAACATAAACAAACTTTGACAGATAAGAACCCAAAAATAAAAGTTCGATAATGCTTCGCTACTACCTGTATTATACTGCCATTGAACATCTTATAAAATAAAGTGTCAACCTGAATACGAAAATTCAAACTACAAAACACCTACAAGGCAATGAAAACATAGCCATTTATCCAACTGTAAACCATTAAAAATCTCGACTGGCTTAGACCATTTTCAAAATTACGGGCATATACTTACCTACATTTACTGCAAAAGTGTCATAACTCAAAAACGTGATTTTTTTAGGTAAGAATGCAGAAATTTTCTCTGTATCGTTCATCTTGTGTAAAAAATTCACACAAATATCTTGTTTACTCGTCTAGAGTGGATAATACTTTTGGGTTATGACGATGTTATAGTAAATGAACGATGTGTTACGATCTGCAGCGTAGCGCAGTTAAAAAATCCACAGGTTTTTAATATATTGATTTCAACGGATTCATATATTTTCAATAAAAATAAAATAAAATTTCAAAATTTAAATTAATACTATTATAACTAACTTACTTATAAAATAAACAATTTAAAATAAATTTTAACGTTACCGGCGTTATCGTGTGCTCAGGGAAGCGCAACTGTACCATTTGCAGTAAAATTAAAACCTAAAAAGTACGATGGTACTCCCATGGTTTATTTGCTACGATTTATGAATTTTCCCACAATCTTATCTTTGTTGCTATCTATTCTGAACGCATTGTTTTGCACTTGTTCAAGACGAATGCGTAAAAGGTGGACTTAAGAGCATATGTATCTCATAATTTTTGATTTATGTATGTTCAAATTCGTATCGTTTTCTTCACATATCTGTATCAGTATCTTTTTAGTGAATTTACAATTTCAATACTAGCATTTTTTCATTCTTCTAGATTGTTTATGCATTGTTGAACTTATAAGGATAAAAAAGATATATCGCACAATAAATCATAGTCACAAATGTTCAGGAGAAACAAAAAATTGTTTTTAAAAACGTGGTTACAATTTTATAATTTTGTGCTGTAATTTTGGAAAAATAATAATAATACTCTAAATGGTAAACCACAAAACTTGAAAATTTTTCCATTAATTAACAACTCGAAATCATGCTATTAGGTTAAAGAAATCTTCTCAATTAATCATAAGTACAGTCAAAATAAAATAAAATAAATAGTGCTCTTTATTTAATGATGGACAAGCGACACAACTAACATAAAAACATACATAACGGTATTTTTCCAGTTAAAGCAGACAGTGATGCAAACGAAATTTTCATGGTCGTTGGATATTTGATATGTGAACTGGTTTATGAGAAAAAAAACGATCTTGATAAATAGTTGTGACTGTTATGATTTAGTGTGCGATATTTAGTTTTAAAAATTCTTTCCTTTTCATCATAGTATTCTGGAGTTTACATACAAAATTATAATCTAAACGATATTTTCGTGTGAAATAATAATGTATTAAAGGTTTTATAATTTTAAGATCCACTTACGAAAAATTAAGCAACGTAAAGAAACAAGTACAAACTGCAATATTAAAAAACTTGACGGAGATCAAATTAATTATTCTGTTATATGTATGTACGCAAGTGAATTATTTTTGTTGATCGGTATTACAACCATATAGGAACATAAAAATGATTTTAATACAATCGAGGTAGAAACTAATTTTATCATTTCTTATCCCTGCATAAACTGTTGTAAAAACAGAATTGAACTTTAACATTTATTTGTTGGGTTTTTTAGTGCTATTAAAAATTTCTTTTCGTAGAAACATGAACCGGGTTTTGCATGTGACTAGTTTGGGCCATATATAAAATTGTTCGATACATGCAAATTATACATATTCAAATTAACTTGATTCTGTGCATGTGATGGAAAAGATCTAATTTGTGTTGGTATATTATTGCTTGGCAGGGTCGATGGTATAACGGCATCATTATAAGCCATGTGTGTCGCATTTAATATCGCAGATGGTGCAGCGACCGAACTCAAAGGGTTGGCAATATTAACAGATGATCCGATTTGTGTTGGTATATTATTGCTTGACAGATTTGATGGTATAACTGCATCATTGTAAGCCATGTTTGTCGGATTTGATATCGCAGATGATGCACTGACCGAATTCATAGGATTGGCAATATTAACAGATGATACGATTTGTGTTGGTATATTATTGCTGGACAGATTTGATGGTATAACTGCATCATTGTAAGCCATGTGTGTCGGATTTGATATCACAGATGATGCAGTGACCGAACTCAAACGGTTGGCAATATTAACAGATGAGTTCATAGCTGCTGGATTCAAATTATAATGATTGTAAGAAGTTTGGGCAGTTACATTACTAGAAGGTACCGATGATGCCGGAGTGAATTGTTGCAAATATGAATTAATTGGCGAAAAATGCGAATGTATTAATGGAGGCGGCACCGAAATGGATGACACTGGTAAATTGCTGATAGATGGCTCTATTAGTTTACTCAATGATGTACATTTTAGTAGCGGTATTTGAACTCGTTTAGCCTGCTCTTCTCTGATAGAATTTTTAATTTCGATGTCATTATCTTCAATCAAAATGACATCACTGTCTAACGCTTCCAAAGGTTCTTTTTTAACATGCTGTGAAGCGGCATCTGAAGACGAAATTTGTATTCGAAAATCATTTAATGACACAACATTCAAATCATTATGCGCTGCCAATTCACAACTTATTTTAAACTTGTCTGAGTTATGCAACTGTTTAAAATGTGGCTTTACTTCCTTTAGTGACTGGAATGAAAAATTGGTGCAAATTTCGCAATAATAATGTAGTGACAATTTATGATAGTGCTTCAAATGTAAGCTATACACATCACCGCTCATATTCTGTTCAGTGCAGCAGAAACAATTTTTCATCGTAGAAAATGATAGATGATTATCGGAGAATGCTATGTATATTTTAATATACATTTGTTCGCTGGTCCTGAAGAGATGTATTACAGGCACATCTCGTGCCGAATGTTGCTCTCTTATGTGCGATGACATTTTCGGGCGATTTAGAGTGATAAACGAACACGCTACACAAATAAAAATATATTCGTTGTGCAATTTAATGTGATTAAAAATCTCATCAAAGTTATTGCATTTATCTACTTGGTAATCACATTTCGAACAATTAAATTGCGTACCACTGATGGTATGCGATGTCTTTAAATGATTATAAAGAGGTTTCTCACTATAAGTTCGATAACTACAATCTGGCACTAAGCAGCGTAAGGCAACTTTGCGTTTTGAGAATATTTGTAAATAATCGTATATCCATGGAGTATCATCTCGAACTGGCCATTGATGTTTTAACTTCTCGATTTCGATGTTTTCCAATTCTTTTAAACGATTTTCCAAAACAGGCAGAAATTCAGCAATGAATCTTTGGCGCTCCTTGAATAAATCAGTTTGTATCATAATGGTGTAAGAATAACTAATGTTACAACGTATTTTTTCAATTCGCATTGGTTCAAAATCAGCATGATACAGCGTAGCATGTTCTCTGGCCAATAATTCGGTGGGACTTGTTATTGAACAGTAGAAGCAAATAAACGTATGGCGGCGATGTTGCTCAAAATGCAATCGAAATTGATCTAAAGGCAGCATCATTTCTATTGAGCAGTGCGGGCATACACATTCAAAAGTATGATGGCGTACTTTCATGTGTCTAAGCCACAATTCAAAATTGGAGAAGAACCCACACATTGGATCGGGACAACGATAAAGACAATCTGGTGGTACACCCGTATGTGCGGTTAACTTGTGTAAGCGAATTTTAGCTGTTTCTTCATTTATTCGTAACAACTCTATGAATTCCGGCTTAATATCTTGAACTATGCCTCCTTCATTAGTTTCAGTGGATACAGTTGTTGGCGTAGCTTCAGTCCAAGTCACCGATTCAGATAGGTTGACTACATTTAAACTACTTCTGGTATCCTAAAAAGTTATTGTAAATTAAAGTTAAATGCAACAAACAAAAAATCCGATATAATTTACCCCATTAGTGAAGTTAATTTGCGTATTGTGGTCATAAATGAGCGGCTGTTCTCCAGGATGTTTAGTGGCAACATGTGTTCGAATTTGATTTTTATTTTCGCCCATAAACGGACAATATAAGCAAGAGTAGATTTTAAGATCATTGACATTGACCACCTTGTGGTCTACGTAAAGATGTTTTATTAAGAATTGTGTGAAATAGAAACCGGCATTGCAAACTGAAAATAATTCAAGAAATAAATACACAATAAGAAATAAATATAACACCACTTTAATGCAACATCGTTATATGTATGTATATCTAATCAATATTTTAAAATTACTGAAGAAAACGCGTTTCTAAACACCTTTTTTAGATGTTAAAAAATAAGAATTATATTTTAAGCTAAACCCAAGTTATAACAGAAATCCCGCAAACATTTTAAAATCTTTAATCGCATTTTGTCAAGTATGATTTTTTTCGAGATATAGCCATGTTGCAATAAAGGAACGTTATGCATTTTATGTTTATTTATGAAGATACTTACTTTTGCATGCAATTTTAAAAACGTTTTCTGCAATTCGTTTATCTAAATCGAGATTCTGTTTCCTGTCGTTGGCCTTCAAAACCTCACTTGCACACTTGTAAATTCTGCAGCTGTTAAGGTCACTATTGTGATGCAATTTTTGATGAACGTACACATTAGATGCATTAGAGCTACGATAACAACATATGGAGCACTGAAAGTTCATATGGCCGTGTTGAGTGCGCACATGTTCGACCAGCTGTATGGGGGTAATTGGGATATCTAGTTTTATAACACAATATGGACATTGTAGATATTCATTTGGTTTTAATTCATTGACAGAATGTTCGTTTAAATGCTTGACTATTTCTTGGGAACAGTCTGTGGAATAATAACAATCGTCTATCATGCATTTATACAATCCTAAATAGCTGACATTTAAAGGATAGTCACGATATTTTTCGTATACGGAAAAACTTCCTAAGACTTGCTGATCGACTTCTTTCACTGTTCCTTCTCTTGTTTTATCCTTGGAAGAATTGCCTATATTTTCTTCAACATCCATGGCCTCTAGTTTTATTTTTATTGGCTCATGTTTTTTTGGCATCATCGAATCAATGTTTGTCATTTCAGAACCGGTATTTCGAGAAACACTATTTTCAATAGAGTGTATTACGGTCATTTTCATTTCGGGATTTGTGATTTGTGAAAGTTCTTCGTGCATTTGTTTTAACTGCTCCTCTAATGAATAAGTCCTCTCTTCTTTCATATCTTCATCATCTAAACATGGTTCATTACTAACTGGAATGTCATCGTCATCGACTTTGAAATCTATTTCATTTGTCGGCATTTTCAAGTCTGTCAACTGATTTGCCTCACCAGCCGCAGAATTTTCTTGTTGTAATGTTTCTAGTATTGGTGTTGTTGTGGGTGACGGCGATTTACAAGTTTGATTTACATCCGGCCCATCACTCATGGCAGCCAATATACATTTTTGTACATTACTTGCAATGGCCTTGGAACAATCATGATGTTCTCTCAAGTGTTTTAGAACATTGGCTTCATTCAACTGCACAAAATTACAAATGGTACAATAATGCAAATATATACATTGGGCTTGCGGCGGATACCGATACATAACTTGGATTGAGGAATTGCGACATACTTTCGAATGTAAAACATGAGATTGTATATCAGGTTTATATGGCTTGGAGAGGTGACAATGGGAACATTGAAACGCATACTCTCCAGTATGAGCAGAGTAATGATTGTAGAGATTGATAAACTGATCGCTAATAATTTCCTTGCAGAAGGGACATTCCACTTCATATCGTTCAAAACGGTTAATGTTACTTTTTGTCTGCAACTTTGCAAACAATGTATTTGTTGTAAGATCCTCTAGTTCTGACCAATCTAATCTGGAAACATATGATTCAGTTTTGTGCCTACCTATGTAATGATTTGTCAAGTCGGATGGCTTGCAACGGCAGAGAGCACAGAAAGAAGTACTGCGTTCGGTCATTTGGCAATCATTATTGTATTTCTTTAGTTTTGGCATTTTTTGTGCAGTTTCTTTAAGGGGTTTCACTATTTCTCCAGTTTTCTTTAATGTGATACTTTGTTCATTCACAAAATTTTGCGACGATGTATCTTCTTCTAACATTTTAGTATGTTTCCTAATAAATTCCTGGGATATACGATGTAGTTTTATAACCGCTTCTTTAATTATACCGTTTTGTTTAATGATTGCATTTGTTCTCTTCTCATCAGATAAGGATTCTGCCGAAGGCGTATCATCATCTACAATGCGGAGTGCCTTTGCTCTAAGTGTAGGTCGCGGGATCTCATCAATGGTTTTTCTTCTTTTTGGTGTGCTGTATATGGCATCTTGCGACAAACTTTCGGTAGAAGAATTTCTTACACGTCGCTTCGTGTTGTGCGCAGAGTTATATTCAGAATCTGAGCAATCAGATGACATCTGGCCCAATTGCTCTGATATTGCTGAAAGAGCATGAATACTACACCTTCGCCTAAGAGCTGTAGGCTTAGTCGTAACTCCCAATTGCGTTATGTTATCAGAATTTGTTGCACTTTGGTGCCCGTTTTCACTAGATTTATCAAGAGCCTCCTCTGCAATGTAATCCTGTATTTGATCGAAGCCTTTAAAAGTACATTTTAATTCATTATAAACACGACAACGTTTTCGGGCATCTTTTATGTTCTTATTTTGGGTTGAATTGTCTGCATTTTTGTTTTTATGCTTATTTTTTTTCTTCATCTTTTTCCGTTTATTTTGTCCCAATATATTCATATTCTCACTAGATGTCGCCGTCATTTGATTGCTGTTCTCTTCCTGATCGTCGGCTTTGGTGTTTGAATTCGTTTGCTTGCTCCACAATGAAGTGAGCTGTTCTTTACAAGGACTCAGAGTGGTTAATAATTGAGTACGTACGTCTACTTGTTTATTTTTGGACAACTCTAACTTCTCTCGTTCTCGTTCTCGTTCCATTTCTTCCTTGGCTTTGGCTTTGCGTGCTTCTTCTCTTTGTCTTTCCATTTCTAATTTTTTTTCAAGCTGTCTTCGTTTGTACTCACCATAACTTATAGAGGACTTATGTAAATTAGTTGAAGTTTTGGAGAAACGAACCATATTGTTTCTGTGTAAAATCGCTGAGTCTGAAAAACTTGTTTGTTGTTGTGCCTGAGGTGGCTGTCGGGATTGTGGTAGACACATTTTTCTTATACTGTCTTCAATTTCAGCATTCAACATGTTATACGTAAACAATGGTGAGTTTTGTATGACCTGTAACTGCTTCTTTATTCGAGGATCATTCAAGTTTATTTTTGGCTTAGGAGGCCCCTTGACTGCCATGGGAAGAAAATTTGTATTTGGAGGATACTGTGATGGCAATGATGAATCTAACTGTGCCTGTTGTTGTGGTACAAAACATGGTTGCACGTTAGGAGTCGGCAAATTGGTATCAACTACCGGTGGAGCAGGCGGTGGTGTTTCAGTTGCGGCTTTTTGGTTAGAATTCATTTTGAATACATGCAACAAAGCTTCATTAAATATTTCCCATTCGATGTCTGTTTTACTTGAAATGTCTTCAAGTAATTTGCTTATTTCTTCTGGAGTTAGATTGCGAGTGTTTTTATTATCAATGTTATTTTCCGATATTGAATTAACGTTGTTCTCCTTATCACTTCCTAAATCTAATCTTTCTGACATCTGTTTGTCATACAAATTTGTGGTAGAGTCATCATTTGTGTCTTGTGGCTCTTCCAGTAAATCGGATATATTTGGCAAAATGGAGTCAATGGAATTACATAATAATTCCACCTTTTTATTCAGACTATTACTGCTGTTGCTGCTAGAGTCTGTATTTTCAATTATTTGTTGATTTTTATCTGATGTTATCTCCTCCTTTTCTTCAGTACGAGTTTCATTTGATGCAGCCTCTTTAGAAGTTGAAGGACGTTCATCTTCATTACGGCACTCACTATCGCTGCATGAGTCTAAAGATATAATTTCTGTTGACGTGTAGGTCGGTAACTGAAGTTCACTTGGATTTACAAGATTTTGCACGACGACTTCATCTATGAAGTCAGTGCGTCTTTTGAATAATACGTCCGAGTCGTTGATACGTCTTTGATATATGACTCCTTCACCATCTGTTGAATCACTGTATTCATTTTCCTCCTTATAAGTGTAATTAATCGGTTCATGAACTTTGCTCTTCATCTTTAAGTCATCTGCAGTTAATTTATCAATCTTACATAAAATATCTTGAGATATTTCGTCAATTACATCCTGTCCTTCCGCGGCATCTTTAGTAATACTTGGTGGTTTGTTTAATGGCTCTTTTTCTATTTTACTCTTTGGTTTGCCAACATAATCAATGCTGATAAATTCCAAATCATCATCATCACTATCATCAACTAAAAACATACATATATTTTTTTATACAATATGCTTAAATATTAAAAAAATATATATGTATGTATAATAACTTTACCTTTTTCGGAATACTTTGGATTTGTGTTCGCATGTCCGCTCTTTTCTTTCATTGGCTGTGGGGCGTTCTGCATACTATTTCCTTTTTCATTTTGAACTTCGTCTTCTTCATCGGAACACAAATTAACATATTGATTGAAAACCAGCGGAGCAAAAATACTTGTAATATTTTGCGGTATTTGCTAAAAAGAAATAAAACTAGTCTAAATGATTTGTTTAAGAAACAAGCCCTACAATTCGTTCAAACTCTCTAAAACTATAAGGATCTTTTAGCACATATATGTACATATGTACATATGTAGTTGCCAATAAGTACAAAATGAACCCTTTGTCTGTTTTTAGACGCATCATGTCTTATTGACATCATTCTTACTTTTTCTTCTTTGAACTTTCATTGCTGTTCAGACAAGTCATGTCATGTTGCCGACATTTACTTGCAAATACCTTCAGGCTTAAAATTACGAATGAGAAAACAAAACGTAATGAGAGTACATGCATCTGAGTACTCGTTTCTTTTCCCCTCGTCGCATTCGCCAATAAAGTAGCAATCATGTCAATAAGACAAAACGTGTATAAACGCAGACATTTTAATACATTTAAAGTTTTGTTTTTGGTGTTTTTAGCTTTGGTGTCTTTAAAGACTTCCGTTGAGTCAATGATGACTTACAGCCTGTTTTAGTCACAGGGTAGGCCTGTGGTTTTAGTGATGAAACAGAACTGGGGCTGACTTTAGTTTTCCATACAATTTGACATAAAATTATGCCAGAGAATGTGGTCGTGAAATAGAATCTATTTTATTTTTACAGCGTTTTTTCTTATACTCTCAATTTTAGACACACATTCTCTCAACAATGTTACCGTGTTTTCATGAAATCACATACATTTTTCATACGAAAAATGCAAACAAAAGAAAATCAAACAATAATAAGAGAGTATTTGAAGTTACTGCCGTCGATTTTGTTATGGGCCACCAAGCCATTGTTCCTGAAGTTGCAGACTTGTTCTGTTTCATCATTAAAAAAAACAAAAGGAATTTGTAAGTGAGAATTGCTGCCTGTTTTTATAAAATGAAAGCAAAATTGTGAGTGAGAATTAATATTGAAAACAACAATAAATAACGAAAATTTGTTTTTGTTTTTAATGCAAATTCTCATTTGTGTGCGGTTTCCACAATCCCGACGATCAACTTGAGTACAAAATCTATAATTTTTTAGATCCCTTTTTTTCCTTTGTTTGCCAGCCGATTTTCTCCATTCTTTTACCGAATGGTAAACATTGTCGAGCCTTAGTGACCCGACTATATATTATTTGAATCGGTTTAATATTAAAGGAATAAAAGGCTTATAAAGTTGACACCACTACAAATGCTAAAAACACACGAACACTCATTTACTTATGTAAGTATTGGTTCAAGTAAAAATATAAGCAAAGCAATGAGAGTGTTTAAAGAGTACCGACATTCATATGTATATGAGTAAAAAGATTTTTTATAAATGTGCGTGTTTGTATGTATGCAATTTTATTTCGTTTATTCTTTTTCCTATGGGGAAGGGAATAAGTAATTAAGTAGTTTATTCTCTGTAGATGAGTGCAACTAAATAAGGTGTACGTTTAAAATGGCGGTCGAATTTCGACCACTAGGCGTACTCTAGTAAAGTAACTTCCATATAAATCGTTTGGATTGTGGAATCCGCACTTTAAACTTTTTCTCTTGGTTTCATTGACTCAAATTAACTAATTTATATCTATGTATATGTCAATCAATTGCATTTGGGAGTTGGCAAAAAAAAAACAGCCTATACAGAAAAGGCTAATCAAGAAAATAAAAACGATTGCTTATTGAAGGCTTCTTTTTCATTTACTCAAATAAAAGCAGCATGTTGCTAATTTATTCCATATTTACAAAATTTATGCTTTTCTATTTTAACACTCTTGTTTATTTTGTAATTTTTGTTTCCTACTTACCACTTTTTTTTCAAGAAGTAAATTTTTATATTGTGTTACAATTGATTGTTCAATTTTATTTAAATCGCTCAACGGATATCTGAAAAATACATCATATTAGTTAACGATTTTGTTTTCATAATTCATTTAGTGACTTACTTTTTCTTTTTCAATATAATCCATTTTCTAATATTACTAAACTTAACATATTTTAGTGGATCAATTTTTAAAACAAAATCGATAAAAGGCACGTATTTCATTAAAGAATCCATTTTTTTCTCTGCTGCATTCTTCATTTCATATCTGGAAAAAATATGTTACAAATATTAGCATTAATTATTCTTTAGATAATGATATACTACATAATAATAAATACTAGATATAATGAATCTAATTTATCTCGAGTTATAGGTCAATTTTTTATAAAAAACGTGTATAAAATTTTATTAGATAACCGATATTTCGCCACATCCTTGTGTATCTTCTTCAGGGAAATATAAATATTTTTTAAATAAAAAATTTTTACAATAATCAAAAAACTGATTGAACTCGCAGTATGTTTGGGGTAATTGTCCTGTTGAAATATCCAACGTGGGCCAAGACTCAAACCATCTATGGAAGCCTTTCAGTTGCCTTCCAATATTTGTTTATATTGTTGCTGATCCACTACACCCTCCGTCTATACAGAACAATTGTCCTACGCCTTTGGCTGTCATTACAAACTATACCAACAGTAAAAGGTGTCGGTGCTTGCATTTTTTATATGAAGATATACATAATGCCGTTACATCCTTTCTAATTCTGATTAGTTATGCTTCTCACAACGTTAGTTTTGTTGTCTCAATGAATACATTTTCCCTTACTTCTTTTGATCCATATGCTAATGTTGTGTGTCTTCGATGGAACATTCGTACGGATGCGTGCACTCTGCACAAAAAATAATAATTTCAAGCTTAAAAAAAAAAAACTCCTGAAAAATTATTTTCAGTGCGACTCGAATCGAGTTTTATTTTTGACTCTTCAAATTTGAATTCTTACCGCAAGTGATATTTTTCGAGTCCAAAATTCTCTTTTCAAACTTAATGATTCAAGAGGGCCACCCTAGTTTCAGTAGATGAAAATGTCCTGTTTTTAGGTTATTCCGTTTACTTGTTTACTAAGATCTATCTGTGTATCGAATTTCAATTTTATAACTATAGTAGAGGCACCCCATACGTATAAGGAGCATTCTAATCCCCTCACATGCTAAACGACCATTTCCCGATTTGTCTGATTAATGTCTCACAAACGTCTACCTGTATGCAGAAATTGCTATGTACGTATACTAGAAGTGCCCCATACGAATAAGGTTCATCCTTGTCTTCCAAGGTAAAAAGTGCTGTTTTCTGATTATTTTCTCAACAAAACCCACCCGTATAGCTGCGCTATCTAGCTCTGGTAGAAGTGCCCTACAACATTGACGAGTCAATGAATATTTGCACTTTTTACAAATCCGTATTTCGGGAAGCTTTTAAAACATTCGAACTTCACCTATGAGCTTATCTGAATGGAGTATCATGTTTCAAGTTAATATGCACACTGTGCGCATGGGCCTCAACTTGGCTTGGCACATTACCCGTCACCTTAATACTGTGTATATATGCCGGGACTTGGCCTGACGCACTACAGCACGTCTAAATATAATTTTAATAGGTCTATAATATTGAGTATTTAATTAAAAAACTTTATGTTTGATAGAGAAATAATAATTGTTAAATCAATTGGCCAAGTACATGAAGGGTTCCGTACTTGTTAGGATAGGTACACACACAGGACAGAAAGTGTCCGTTTATGCATATTCTATAAATATTTAATTTTTATTTGTTAACCGACTTAAAAAAAAGTATTTTCTATTCGTCTCTATTTTTTTAGGTGTGCTCCTTCATAACTCTGCCATTTATAAGTCGGTTTCGGATTTTTTATTTTCTTAGAAAAAGTGAATTCCAGATTGATACCTTTGAACTTCACCGACTCTTATTAAACTTTGGAAACAGTACCACATTAGGATTTAAAAAGTGGGCAGATCCACGCCCAAACGAAAAAAATATTATTTTTCAAATGCTTAAACGATTCTTATGGAACTTTGCAGAAACATTTGGCTGTTTTGTAGTCGATTTATTGCAGGAATTATTGTTTAAGACACATACACCCGCGAAGCCTTTGTCTTCAGAAACTTTCAAGCTGGGTCTAGGCCACAGGTTCCCATTTCATTCAACAATTATTAAATGGCTCCACCCATCACTTTGTTGTGCTATTTTAATTTAGTTGTCTGCCAGACGGCAAGAAGTACAGGTGCTAATCGGATGATTCTTGTTTTTTGTATGAAATAGTGCGAAGAAAAAAAATGGTCGTACCATTACAAAAATTTTTCATGCTTTTCATGCCTTTGGTAATGCTCAATATGTTTTGTGTTACCAAACATTTAAAGGGCATTATGACTCTTTTCATAGTGATATGAAAAGATATAATGAACAGGAAAAAAATGATCTTTTTATATAAACGAAAAATATGTTTTTGGCTAGAACAGGAAATTATAGAAATGAAATTATATAGACTTGAGAAAAATTTTTCGAGCGTAGTTAGTCTAGGTATTGTGAAGCAATTCATTTACTAATGGAGTACTCTGATCTACATACATACATATATAATTTCCTACTGCAATTGATATTTTTAAGACTTAGAACAAGCAAACCTTTATTGATTTTTATTTTAATACAAACTATTTCATCCGCCCGGAATTATGAGTCCGGTTGTCATTCTTAGATGCTTCACTACAAGGGATAAAAGTCTGGTCTGCTGTGCTCTGCAAATCGAAGTGCTGTTTTTGTAATCCGAATAAATAACTCGTGCAGAATATTGAAGAAAAACACTCTCCATATATACAACTCACATAAGCAGGTTAGAAATAAATATTTAATGGTAAATTAGTGGGCTGTTTAGTAATTAGGATGTTTCAATGTTTTATTTTATGATTCAGTTCACCAGAGTATACAGTTTCCATAGTTTATTGAGAACAAGAATTGATTTAAAACAAAACCTCTTACGAAATTTTTTCTTTTTATTTCTGTTTACTGGAGCAAGACATTTGTTGATTTAAGTGCATGATGAACATCGTATGACATGTGATTCAAGGTTATATCAGATTAAAAAAGATCAAATGAAAAATGCAATGCAATACAAAACTTAAAAGCAACCAAAACCATTAAATGATTATTTAACAAATAAAACAAGCAACAAAGGATAAAAAAGAATGAAATATTTTGGCACTTAAGTTCTTTGTTCCTTTATAAAATTAAAAAATAGGGCTTTACAATTATAATTTATTATTGCAATATCTAATAATTTTCAAAAGCTATTACTAATTTGTACATATAAATTTTGAATCCAAAAAATACTTCTAAGCAATTAAAAAGGAAACATCTAAATAAACTTGTGAATTTTGAAATTTTTATAATACATTTTTGGGGGATTCAAACGGTGTCCTATTAAGTCATATTTTCATAGTCTTAATATCAAAAAAAAAATGTTGTGCTTCAAACAAAAGTCATAAAATAATAAGACTTTTTGAGGTATGTTCATTGTTTTTTTATATCCAAACAGTAGAAATTACATAGTGCTTGTTCTTTTTCGTCATATATTTTCGTTTTATTTTTTTTCAAAAATATATATTACGACTACCATTTGAACACCCCAGTGTTTTACTTGAACTTCTAATAACTTTAACTATTGAAATATCAATACATGCATATTCGCACCCTTGTATGTATATCAAGGAATGCACTACTATTTCATTTTGCTTTAACCTTTAATAAAGTTACTACTCCATTCGAATCGAAAGAAAACGCCTTTGAATTTCCATGCAAATAACATATAAATTCCAAAACTTTATCGAATCAAGTTGCAGATGAAAATTTCCGTCTACTACTTTTATATCCAATATTCCGCACATAATACAAGGGGAAATCAATGAATCTTTTCAAAGCAATGTAAGGAGCACTAAGAATTTGAAGCAAAGTAGGGGAAGACCACCACTTGGTAGGCCGCTCAAATTTTCTGCATTTACGAATCCAGCCCGGTCTTCTCAAAAATGTCAGGTTGCAAAATACGACCATCAAATTTTCATTCAGGGGATTAAGATAATTCGAATCGAAAGTAAATGTTTTCAAATCGTGATGTAAATAGCAAACAAATTCAAAGTTTTATTTTTGGTTTAGACCACTTTTTCTATTATTGAAAAACAAATTTGAAGACTTAGGAGGTGCTTGCCTCGAAAATAAAAAATGAGTTAAGGAAATCCCATGAAATCACAGACTTCTTTCAGAACATCCAATTGAGTCATATAATTCGGAAATAAATATGAATATACATATATATTTACATAAAAATATACAGTGTAAGAAATAACTCTACATACACCACATAATTTTGGGTTTTGCGGGAAATGGAAAATAATATTTAAGAAAATGTATGTCAATATTTAGGGTTCTATTAAATACATATGTTCATATGCAAAATAAGAGAGTAATTTATATACATAACAATAATCTAAGCCAATATCAGTCTGCATTACACCCCATAAAAACCGAAATACTCACTACAAATGACGCCATAGCACCTTAGAGTTCAATACCGCTATCACCATGTCTAACTAAGGGTATATTATATCAAGGCATATTTATTTACCAGATAAAGTTCTTTCAATAGCGTCACTTGTCAATATTAATGTAGACTGATATTAGCTTAGGAACATATTAGAACAAACCCCGATAACATTTGCTGACAAGTGGGTCCCTAAAATCAATGGGCTGTCGAAGTATACAACGACCCATATCATTTTCCTAATATTGTTTAAGGATGCTTTCTTTATTAACATGCAATATAGCTTAATTTATCACATCAGTCATCAAAAATTGATTTTGTGCACAACATTTTTAAATATTCCATCACTGCTGTGGTTGTATATAGATTTTTTCCCGATGACTTTTTTTTTGTTATTCTTGTTGGTATTATGTTTATGCATTACTTTTTTATTTTGCATATAAACATATTTATGAGAACCCTAAACATTAACATAATTCCTTTTTAAATTATCTTCTCTACTTCCATCAAAACCCAAAATTATGTGGTGTATGTAGTTATTTATTACACTGTATAAAGTGCTGTGCCGTCAAAAATCTGTAAGTGAATTAAGGAGTTATAACCATTGGTGCATGTATGCTTATTATTATTGTGCACAATGTGGATTTATATGTACTAAATTTGGTGGGTTTTAACAACAAAGAAATTTTTAATGATTGCAATAGCGGTATTCACACCGAGCTTCTTAGTTTGTTAGTCGTTAATCGTTACTTTTTTACGCGCATTTTGTTTTTGTATATTTAACGCGCTACCGGATTAACATTTAACAAATTAACGACACGGCACCCCTGATAAAATAGCTGTTAGTTGGTAACTCACAATCAGCTGTTGCAGTTTCTAAATAAATATAATAAAAAAGTAATTTGTGATACATATTTTGTGTTTTGGCAATTTTCGTGTACATTGAGAGTAAGTATGTTAATTAAGTATGTTTTACTACGAAAGTTACCAGACTAACAAAGTTTTAACAAGGGGGTCGTTCACAGCTGGTAACTTTAACAAATTAACAAACTACCGAGTAACAAATTAACAAGTTCGGTGTGAATACCGCTAATGATTTTTAAGAATAAGCAACATACAATTGCACATGCTGACTGTTCTTCATTCGGTTTAGTAACAAAACTGCATCATTCTAACCTACCAGAAGGTGGGGATACAAAAGAGGGGAAAAGAAACCTTTAGGTCCCGTATCATTGAGAAGTTTTAAATTGCGAAAAAATCAATAATTGTATCAGTGGGTTGAGTTTGAATATATGAAATTAAACGAAGAAAAATTCAAGATTCTTATTGCTCACCCTGGTTTTATAGGATGATAATAATCTTATGGAGTCGAAAAGTTCTCACAATAGTTACAGAAGATGGCCATAAAAAGTATATTCATATCTTAGTTAGAATGACACAAAGTAAACAGACGAATGTTGTTGAGCGATATAAAGAATCTTCTTCAGTACAAAGTAATTGCGTAAAATCTAAAACAAAATAAATAGAAATTCCAGAAAAATATTCGATATTATCAAATAATTAGAGACAAAGACATGTTTGTTGAATAACTCAGAAGTACTTTTTTTTAAATGGGTTGAAAAATTTGATTTTCTGAATAATTCGAAATCAGAGTTTCTTCAAAACGTGATTTATTCTCTTAACATATGTATATGTTAAGTGGCTGGATATTGACCTTAAGCATTCGTTCAAGAATATGAAGTAATGATATCCATCAGACTTCTTCGAAGCGCTGACATAATCTAGACTCAACTACTGTGGAAACATCTTATCATAAAAGAAAATCATTTCTTGACAGAATTACCCAAATGAAAACATTCCGAGTAGAGTTAGCTTAGGTTCAACAATATGCTTGTGAAATCAATGTCTAGAATATTAACAGAAGCAAAACTAAAAGAAAAGCTACACAAAAAAAATCATAATTAGTACCACTGCTTGGGAAATAATGTCGGTGGCATCTTGTAGTCGGATTACCAAAATAAACATTAATTTTTTTATTTATGTTTGAATGAAGTTATCAAATTACCGCAACTTTATATATATTTTTAAAACAAAACACAAAGTTCTATTGGGTTCTACTTCATTATTGCTTTGCTCTGATTACCGAAACTAGAGAATGCACGACCAGGAAGTGTCTCCTGCAGTATTGAATTGTTTTACGGGCTGTATTATGTGGCATCGTCTTTAAAAGAACTGTGTTAGTGTCAAAATATCGAATATAATTTTTTTTTAGATTATTGATGTTTTTTGTGGAATCGTTCAATATTTGAAAACCATCGATACTTTTAGCCGCTATCGATAATAAATGATTTCTCACTAATGTTGTGAAATTAAAGATTGATAAGTTAACAGTTGTAAATGGAAAATAAGTATGTATGTGTGCAATCAAAATACATCTCTAGCATGTACACGGATCGTGAACAATGTAACAGATAAATTATGACTCTGTTAAAAAGCTTTAAACAAAACTGTGATAGTATTACGATAGTATCTCCGATATATAGTTTTTCTGAGGTTTGATAGTCTGGAATAGTTACATTGATATATATTGTTTTTAAATATCGATAGCTCTACTGCGTTATCATGTCCCGGAATCGAGCACCAGCAGTACTCTCTGCTTGGACAGCTTCATTATAAAAAAGGATAGTATAATGATGAATTTAGCCCTAAATCTGTAATAAACACTGACACGTTGAAGATTCATTTATTTTCGGCAATCACATGTGAGTCCCCCGAAAAACAAATATTTTGTAGACTAACAATGCCATCACGTCGGCCAACTTTAGTTTTTTATTTTTCAATAATGAAATACGTAGCTCTTTTATGTGAAGCTTCATTTTTACTAGTCCCAACTGTCAAACTGTTTCTTTTGAGTTTGCCAACCTCCTACAAGGTAGAAGGGCTGGTCGAAGTAAACTTCACATCCTTTCCCGGAGACCAATATGGTACACTATGACGCCTTAGAAAGTGAAGAGAGAAAGAAAAATAAAGAATAGAGAGAAAACCCCTACTAAGCATGTCCTATCTCCTATTGCGCGGTCCAAAGCCCGAGATATCCCCTAATTCACCCAAGAATCTACTGCCTAGATACATTAGCCTACTCTTCTGCAGGCTGGGACAGTTACGCAGAAAGTGCTTCACTGTATCCACCTCCTCCGGCTTTGCGCTTTTCATTCTCAATATTTTTGTATTCTCTCTTATTTTACTTCACAATATAATAAATGTTCCAAGGCGGATCAACAAGGTAGTAGCGATAACACATCTGATTTACCTGACTAAATGTCAATAGATTAAAATTAAATTTGTATTGATGCCAAAAACCACAGCTTTGTATGATGTTTGACATTTGTTAAAGGTTCTGCTGTGCTAACAGTGACACTCGATTATGACAGTTGGTCAGGTATTTTTACAACAAATTTTGTATTGTTGTAGAATTCCTACTACCTTGTAGATCTACCCTGAAATGTTCCAACCAAGGGTTATTAACCAGCTGACTATTTTTGCCTCGCTTATGGTTTATATTTCGAGTGTCAAAACTAATTTTTCTTTTTAACCCTGTACCGCATACAACGCCAAATATGGCTTTTTTCTTTTATTGTGATTTCTCTTTACGGTAACGGTACTTTTGCGAATGTTTGGCCGACTTCCTAAACGCAAGTTGCGATGCATATTTACAATGCATACACTTCGTAAACGCACATGTAAAATTTCTGGCAACGTCCAATGTTCCTAATCGTTTGGCAACTCATTTTAATGAGTATCAGCTGTCAAAATCGCGCATCATTTTTATTTTGTATGCAAACATTTGAACTGCAATGGCTGAGTAAGTATTTTCTTCTTTATTTTTAAAAAATTATTTATAATTGATAGATTTTATTTAAATAATTAAACACTTTATATTGCAGAGACAAAAAGTGGACCCATGAGCGCAAAAAATTATTAATTGCAACAAGACTTCGACATGAATACATGTTTTATGTATGAGTTGCATATCGACGTTCCTAAATGCCGATAAAATGCAAAAAATGTATCTGCAACGCAAGGTTGCACTTAAGATATGTTTAGCATTGCATAAGCTTTTTTTTAAATAATGCATTGCAACTTGCGTTTAGGAAGTCGGCCTTTGTCTTATCTATCATTCTTTCTATGTTGTTTTCTTCTGAAATTCAAAGTGCAGTTATTTAAAAACAATAATTGCTTCTTGTTTTTGCAATTTTTGTGCGAGCGTCTCAGTTGTCCTAATAGAAGTGAGTTGTACAGAAGTTTGCCATCAATTTTAAATATAAAAGAAAGGTATTTCTTTCGAAGAAAATTTTTTTTTATGTAAAAAGTTCATTAAATTTATAAATAAAACAATAATATTGACGAAAGGTAAGCATTGTAAATACTTTTTTTGCCTAAAATTGACGAAGCCATATATGGCCTTCCATGCAGTTATTCCAAAAATTTTCCAAAAATGAATGTACAATCATTTTATGGTAATTTGAAATATACTAATGAAATCAATGATGGACTTCAAAGTGATGATGAAAATATATCCGATACCGATGAAGAAGAAGTAAAAGTCCCACTTTCTGATCAGGACAACATTTTTGTACCGGAAACTGATGAGAGCGATTTGGAAGACCATTGTGAGAAACCTACTACTTCAAAGAAAAAACAACCTAAAAAACCAAGAGCCCCAATTTGGAAAGAGTCATTTGCCTCCGTATTCGAATGAAAACTTTCCATTTCAGGGAAATACGAATCTCCCAGATATTACCGAGGAACTGGACACACCAGCAGAGTTCTTTATTTTTTTTTTTCAATGACGATTTGATCGAATTCATAGTTGAACAGTCGAACTTATTTGCACTGCAGATTGATATAAATAAACCTGCTAATATTACTAAAAACGAAATAGAGCAATTTGTTGGTAAGTGAGACTTACATATATATACTATCAAAAGATGCTATAAAATATTTTTCAGGAATCGTTATATACATGTCGTTGCTGAAATTACCATCATCAAGACATTATTGGAATACGTCGATTGGCCAAGAATTTGTACGTACCACTATGACGTGCAACAGATGGGAAGCCATCAAGCGTTTTTTACATTTTAACGATAATGCAACTATAAGATCACCAGGTGAAACAGGATTTGACAAGCTGTTTAAAATACGGCCACTTCTAAGCAAAATCCGTGAACAATTACTGCTTATACCCAAAGAAGAATTTTTGGCAATTGATGAGCAAATTATACCCACAAAGTGCCGGCATCACCTGAAGCAGTATAATCCAGCTAAGCCTCACAAATGGGGTTTCAAAAATTTTGTTTTGAGTGGAGTTTCAGGATTCAGTTACGACTTTGATATATTTGCTGGTGCCCAAAGTGACACGTATCCGGATGGAGCACCTAATCTGGGAGTAAGCGGAAATGTTGTTACACGACTTGCAGCAACAGTACCAAAGGGCCAAAATCATAAAATATTTTTTGACAATTGGTTCAACAGCCCTAAACTTCAAGTCCATCTAATGAAAATTGGTTTATTGTCTTTGGGCACAGTAAGAATTAATCGAGTCCCTAACTGCAAGCTCCCATCTGAAAAGGAAATGAAAAAACTGGGTCGCGGTAGTATTGTAGAAAAAGTGACCGAAATTGAAGGAGTCAGTCTTAGCCTTGTCTCTTGGTTTGACAATAAAGTGGTTAATTTACTTTCAACTTATGTTGGAAGTCAACCTGTTTCGACAAGGACTCGTTTTAGTAAGATGGAGAAAAAGTATATTCAAATTGATTCGCCAAAGGCTGTTGGCGTCTATAATAACTACATGGGTGGAGTCGATTTACTCGATTCGTTACTTGGCCTTTATAGGATTCAACTACGTACGAAGAAATGGTATAAAAAAAATTTTTTCCATATGGTTGATATGTGCGTTGTAAATTCCTGGATTTTATGGCGTAAAAAGTCAGGAGAATACCTGCCGCTATTTGATTTCAAGCTTGCCATTGCTGAGCATTTTTGCAAGGCTGGGAAGGCCAAAAAACGTGGACGGCCAACGACCACACCATCTAACCCTTCAACACCAACGCAAAGCAGAGAGTGTACTCCCACAAGCAGCAAAAAAAAGAAGATACAAGACTTTCCATTGAATTCCGTTAGAGCTGACGGTATTGGTCATTTTCCCAAATGGATGAAAACGAGACAACTTTGTCAAAATAATTGCTCCTTCCGTTCCTATACTTATTGTGAGAAATGTCAAGTATTTTTGTGCTACAATGATAAGAGAAACTGTTTTACAAGTTTTCACACTGATGCATAGAAAGCCATATATGGCAAATAGAAAATATCACTCAATGCATACAAAGCCATATATGGCTTATTTTTTTTTCTCGTAAAATATCCAATTATAAAAATTTTTTCCTTCTAAAATATATAAATACATCCTAAATAAACACTAATTTGTGGTCTAAAAATTTTTTTCACTAAAAAATCGATGGTCATGCAGTAGAGGGTTAACTTTTTTTCTGTATCTGTTTCCTGTTTCATGGGAGATGTTTTTGACATTAACAATTTAACATATGCTTGTTGTTCGTGTATTGTTGTACTAAACATGTCACCTACTTAATATGCCTTATTTTCAACCCTTCTTAATAAAAATAATTTGAAGTTTAAAACAAATTTTTTTTTATCTAAATTTTGTTTTAAATGTAATTGTACGAAAGAACGAATTCGCGTGACATCGTGGGCCTGGCAGTAAATTAAAAAAAAATTTGGTATTCAGATGTGAGATTAAGCCAAACAACTTATCCAAAAACAGTTCTACTAATCACTTATGACTATTTTAACGCGATATTTGACATATTTTTAACCGAATTCAAAGGAGGTTATCAATTCTGCCAAATTTTTTTATGTTTGTGCACGCATATCTCTGATCATTCACCAATAAAAAAACTTAATTTGAAAGTGCATACTTGCAGTTTCGAACTATGAGGCAAATGCCCCATATCTACTGACAAGTAGAGCGGTGAACAAAGTGATCCGATGATTTTACTGTTGGTTCAATAGCGCATTGATCAATTTTGTTGATGGGTCATAAACTTATTTTCGTTTAGGTGTCTTTTTTATGTCTAACTTACTTTTGTTCATGGATCCTCTTTATTTTGCTTACATTTCTTTTGAGCAACAACACATACAAATAATATAGTAATTTTGACTTACATTTCTGCGCAATCAACTTTGCACGATTTTTTGTGCAGATAAGACAAAACTGCTGTTATCTTAAATGTATGTTTGTATGTATGTACATGCAAAGAAAATAGATAAATTTTAATGATAACAACTTGCGATCTGTGCGACTTCTTTGTGATTTTTTTTATTATAAATGGATTAAGTTGGATTGGATTGGTAAAACGTTGTAGTATGCTGTATAGCTCTACTGCAATCTCCAGTACTTAAACATGTATTTGATGCATTAATTACCTCTTCTAAAAAAGTAGGTCGCTCCTCGCCTGTGGGGGACTTACGTTCGTTACATTCATCTATGTTTTCACCTTACTTTTTATTTTTGACCAAATAATTTCAATTGGGTTAAGCATCGGTGAATAAGTGCTCAATTGAGCGGTAAATATAAAAAAGGCCATAGCTTGATAACAGGCGCAGTGATTTGGCAAAATTCTTTTCCTAATATCTCCTGTAGTAAATATTTCTAATTTTCTCGATATCGTTTGGACTTGTCTCAATATCATTTGGAATTTTCTCAATTTAAAATAAAAATTTCTCAGTTTCGAATAGTTTTCTCAATCTCAAATTGCATTTCTCAACTTCATTTGGCATTTTTTCAATTTCATTTGGAATTTTCTCAATTTCAAATTGCATTTGGAATTTTCCCAATTTCATTTTGAATTTTCTCAATTTCAATGAAAAATTCTGTAGTCAAAAGAACAAGAAATTGTTTATGAAATTGTCGCCATACTGTCGTTCAAAGTGAACGAACGAATTAATTTTAGCTATTTGAATGAAAATGAGCGATCACTGAAAAGAACGATTTGTCACAGCTCTACTGCCAAGTGATGTTCTCCGAACGCTAAACTGTGATTATCGTACAATTACTGCATTTGCGATTGTGCTACCATGTGCTTAGTTTGTTTTGACGTTATGAAATATACGTGATGCAATGAATTATATTAAAAGCCTAATTAGTTTTTACTTTTCGTTGCCGTTCTTTTCTGTAAAAATTATTTCTTACTTACTTGTTCTGTGTGTGAACTTTGGGATGTGGACGATATAATTATAGGAATGAATTTTGTAAATGTTTGCAAAATGTTTTTTATTAGACAAAAATATATAAATTTTTTAAAATTTGCATTCAAATTAAATTTTCTTATTATTAATACAAAATTTGTAATATTTCACACAACAAAATTCGAATACATACAAACTTTTGGCTGTCACTTAACGTTGTATTCATTTCCTACAGAATGAAAAAGTAACAACAAACCAAGGTGTATTTAACTATGTAGGCGGCAGTATTAGTAAAACAACTACAACAATATAAAAGAGCAACAGGCATTTTAGTTTGTGTAGTTTCATTGCGTATGTATGTCAAAAACATAACTCATAAAACAAAGAAAATAGATACAGAAAAAGTTAAAAAACCGTCAGCTGCTGTAATGCTGCCACCTGGTTAAATACGCCTTGCAAAAAACCACAAATACAATTATTCAATTGAACAGAAACAAGACAGCTGATCCGTAACATAACAGAACTTACAAATTAATTTTGTCTTTATTGTTTATAAAAGTACAAATGAAATAAAAAAATATATTAAAACACGTTTTAGCTGTTTTATTTCAGTACTTTATAACAAATAAATTAATTTACGCTTGTAATCAATTTTTTTGGGTTCGCATTCGTCAAAATTTGTTTGTTTTATACTAACACACATCCACACTACTAAAACAGCCAACTTGAACATTTGTTTCAAATGCAAATAAGAAAAGAAACAAAATTCTTTAAAGAACAGAAAATGCAACCAAACACACATGTGAATATAAATTTTTTTGCCATTTTTCTTTTGTGATTTTTGAGAACTTCGAACAAAAAACAATAAAAAGCAGTGTTGTTGTAGCTTCGACACTAGCTGTATTATTCTACCATGGCTATACATTGCCAATGTTTTGTACTACGGCGCTATGAAACACTACACTTTTTTCGAAGGCAAAGCAATTGTCGTTTCGGAAGTCAGCCTTGGTGTCAATTGCAGTTTTGGAAGTGCAAAAAAATAACATTTCCTATTTATTGGGCTTTCACACACGGGCATAATTATACTGGCATAACATGGCAGCTTGTTGGCGAATTCGGTGAAGAGAATGGTTTTCGGTTGGCATAATTTTTCAACCAGTTACAACCCCCAAATGTAGCACAAAACTAATCCATACACAATTTAAAAAGAACACACATGTCAAACGAATACAAGAAACACTAATACACACATACATAGCTGTGTATACGTATACATTTTATGCCAGATGACTTAGTCTCGTGTTATGAAGAGAACAAAAATTGTTTTCGGATGTGAATGCTCATTCACCTGTCAATATTTTTTTTATACATAATTTAATATCTTCTGAAAATTTAAAGCGTCTACCTAATACTGTTCAGAAGATATACATACATACATACGTAGAAACCTGCGAGCGACGGACATCCGAGTGATAGCTTTTGCGGTATCATAAGCGGACCAATTTAAATTGATTCTATTCGTAAAAGCAACCAACGCTACCGACGACGTGTCATTAAATACGCGATAAAGAAATTGTACTGATTAAACAAAATGATCTAATCTGAATCACAATGGATTGTTGCTTATTTTAATAAATTAATTATTGCAAAGAATGCGGAACCGAACTTATAAGTACATACATATGTAATTACAGTTTTAGTAAATATGTATGAATTAAAGGTTGAAAAGGAAGCGTAACAGCCACAAATGAATAAAAAAGGTAATGATACAAAAATATAAGTACAGTCTACCTACCCTTGATATTTTTATTTTTTTACACTATTTATTTCATCACAATCGACTATTCACTTATAAAATTCGCAAGCAACTGACTAAAATGTTTACAGCATTTCAAAAGAATACTTACATACATACATATATATGTATGTATGCCTGCACATGCAAACACACATTCAAGGCGTTTATATTTATGTATTTCCACAAAAGGCGAAAAGGGTATACTAAAACCAGAGATGGTAAATCGATATTTAAAATGGTATCATATGGTTCTTAAGTTTTGTCGCTGTTTTGATTTAACTCCAATTTTTCTATCGCACTTTTCATTTAACTGCATAAAATAATTTTAAGTTCACATTATATACATATGTATATTCATACCTGCACATAAAAGTTAAAGCCTCAAATATTAGTAATTTAAAATTTTTTTGCACGAAAAATAAATGTTAGCTGTATTTTGACGTAACCACACAAAAATTTTATTTTCTTTAATGACACTTCAAAATCGTTTTTAGTATACTTTGTGTACTTGCACAGGTATGTATTTTACATTTTTACAATTAAGTGTCATAGGTATAAAACCTCAAGAAGAGCTGCACATATGACATACTTATATACATACTATGTATGTATGTATATACATATGTAAATATGTATAACAGGAAACTAATTCATTTAAGTATATACTTATGGATGTACATTTAACTCTACATTTACACATGTAAGTACTTTCTTGAAATTTCTGTATACGTATTATAAATAAAAATTTCTGGTCCGTTTACATGGGAAAGTGAAAGTTCGTTCTGAAAATGTCGTCGAAGGGAAGAGTTGCAAAACTGCTTTACTATAGCGGTATTCAGCGTTTAATGCAAATGGTCTTGCAAAAGTGCAAATGCAAAAACTCGTTGCTTTTTTATGAAATCCAACAACCAAATACACAGAGTTGCTGTTAAATTTCACAAAAAAGCTAAGATATTTTACATTTCCTCTTTCGCAAGACCTTTTGCACCAAATACTGAATACCGCCTATGATGAGTTAATTTTGCTCCTATTTTTACTGTTTTCCTTATAGCCAAGAATATCGCATACACAGATTTATGGCGCATAATTATTATTGTTAAATTTTTAATGAGATTATTGACATATAAAGCCATAAACTGTCTTCTTTGTGTACATTTGAAGAAACTAATATAGTTGTTCTCATATAGAAAATAAGTTACATTTATTATTTTACCGCAATCCTGTAAATACGCATAAATCTTTTTAAGGGGCAACAGTAAAAAGAAGTGAATGACAGTTTGTACAACTTAACGAAAAGTTTCCTTAAGCACATTATAGTTTGTCCCATACATTTTATATGTAATCGCGCAGTTGCTTAAGCTAGCTTATGCATATTATGGTTGGGCCTTAAGTGTAATTCGACTTCCAGGCATTCACTTTCTAAATTTAACTTTGCCATCCCTGTGCAAACCTGATTTTTTGTTTGTATTCAACGACAAAAACAACAAGCAAATATTGGCTGAGTCATGATTACAGATAAAAATTGTTTTACTCGTGTCATAAAACAGTAATATGAATTCGCCTTAAACCATTCTTACATAGAATTCATTTAGTAGCATGGTAGAATAATACAGGTAGTAGCGAAACGGTAATGTACTTTTTTTGTGTCGAAGGTGTCAAAATTTTATTTTTATTATGTGCTAAAAAAGCACACTAACATTTGTTTCAAATGAAAATAAGAAAAGGGAAAGAAACAAAATTCTTTAAAGAGCATAAAAAAGAACCAAATACACATGTGAATATACAATTTTTTCCCATTTTTCTTTTGTGCTCTTTGACAGTTTCGAACAAGAAAGCAGTGTTGTTGTAGGTTCGACACTACCTGTATTATGTGTCTTGTTAATAGAATAAATTAAAAAGTGGTACCATATCGAATATAGAAAAAGTACTACCAAATTGCAAGAAAACTTGTTTTTCTATGCAGGGCTGCCGTTGTTATTTCACAAAACGGGTACTTTAAAGTGATACGATTCAAAATTAATAAAATTTCGAGGAAAAATTTATCAAATTTTTTGGGGATTAATTTAATACATAAGACTAAAATAAAAGTAATTATATATATATATATATATATATATATATATATATATATATATATATATATATATATATATATATATATATATATATATATATATATATATATATATATATATATATATATTAATTATTTTTTCTTCTACCTTAAAATTTGTAAGTATTTGTTCTTTATAGTATGCTCAAGGTCATATAAATTATTTAAATAAAACTCTTTTTATGTTTGTTAAAATTTTTGGTATAAATTTAGTTAATTTATTTTTTTCTTTTGATATTTCGAGCACCTTTGGTGCTTTTCTTCAGGAAAAACTATAATAAAAACAAACACAAAAAACAAAAAATTTTTGACATTATTTGTAAATAAAAATGTTTTTTTAAACAATAACAAAAAACGTAAACATTAAAAATAAAAGCACAAAGACATTGTCTCACTTTAAAGAAGGTTCAAAATATACTAAAAGCTTCTTTTTTGTGCAAAATTTGCACTGTCAATACAAAAACAACGTTTCCCAATTTTCAAAAGTATTGCCGACGTAGAAGACATCATCCAAACTAATAAGGAAAAAGAGAAACAGGATATAGCAAGAACTAAATTCGTAATGACATTGGACAATTACCTTAATAAAAGATCAGTGACAAACTGACAACTAGAGAAAAGGAGTTGATTAGCACAGTGGATGAGAAAAAAAAAATTTGAACAAAAACAGGAATGTCCCTGCCTTAGATATGAAAAAATCGGTTCATCTGAAATATACAAAAATGAGTTAGTATGTGAGGAAGATGTAAATAATATGGTTGATATTTTGAATACTCTTAACGTGAAATAAAATACATATGTATATTAAATCTTTTGAATACAAAAATTTGATCTCATATGTATACCATTAAAAGTTTTTGTACTAAATAAAATTAATTTTGTATGTAAATGTATTAAAATAACTAAAATATCAAATAAAATTAAAGAAATTTAATATTAGTACCTTATACAAATCACAACAATTTTTTAAAAATGTACAGATGTCTGAAATGTAAAATTTTTTTCAACAATGTTAAAAGCAATTTTACAAAAACCAGCACTTTTTGGTACCGCAGAACATTTTAGCACTTTGTATTTGGCAATCTAGTACATTCAATCTGTGTTATTCTGGCAGCCCTGGGGATAAGTTTGTTTAAAATGATACAAAGAGATAAATTACTAATAGGGTCTTAAAAAGTCATCCCCGTGAAAAGAGGGAAGAAGTGATACTGTACTGTGTAATCTCTTATTTTCTTGATTTTAGTGCAAGGCAGATCTACATCAAGTAGCATGGTAGAATAATACAGGTAGTAACGAAACGTAAACGGACTTTTTTTTGGGTTCGCATCTGTCAAAATTTGTTTATGTTTTATACTAACACAACCCCATACTACTAAAAAAGCCCACTTGAACATTTGTTTCAAATGCAAATAAAAGAAAACGAAACAAAATTCTTTATAGAACAGAAAGTGCAAACACAAATGTGAATATACAATTTTGGCATTTTTCTTTTGTGTTTTTGACAGCTTCGAACCTAAGCAACAAAAAATCTGTGTAGTTGTAGCTTCGATAATACCTACATTATTCTACCATGTGAGAACAATTATTTTTAATCCGTCACTGCTGCACGGCCGCTAACATGGTAGAATAATACAGGTTGTGCTTTTTGACGGCTTCGGTACTAAACAACAATAAAAAGCAGTGTTGTTTTTGCTGTTGTTGCTTCGACATTCAGATCGAAGTTCGCTCTCTCATTCATGGTTCGCGCCCTTATCATGTTTGTACCAACAAGTTTCGCCATACAAAAATTTTGAGAGCGAACCTTGTTGACTCATTTTGAATCTTGCGGCGAACCACGAAAAATTTACTATCATCTCCAATTTTGATAACAAATTATCGCTAGTTTATCTGAACTAGCTGTAAAAAATATAAAAGAGAAAAAATTACTGTGTGCAAAAAATAAATAAAAAGCCTGGATCGCCAGCTTTATATGTAAGTATAGCCATTGATTTTCGGGATTCCAATATTTGTTACATAAACGTCTTGCCTCAGTTCTCAGTTTTTCGAGTCTATCGTTCTACCACTGAACGTCCGTTTTGGGCTTCAGCATCGATTTTCCTAGAAGCGCAGATTTCTCTCCTGGAGAAGTTTTCAGTAATGCCCCGATGAAATCGACTGTACATAATATGTGCACAAATACAAACTATCGAGCGAAATCGTCAATCCATGTTTTCCTAGGGAATTGTGTAAATAAAAAATTTGTTAATATGGCAGCTTTAGCCTTAAACAAATTGAGTGCTTTTGCTCAAAACTTTCACTCATTCAATGTATTCGTAACTGTAAAATGGTCCTCGTGTAGCCATGAATACAATACAAATTTCACAAGGATGGCAAATTTATACAGCCGACTACAGTTAGTCAGACAGTTAGTTATCTTGCGGTTTTCTATATAAACGGTTTGTTATTTTTCTGTGCGGCAAAAATACGATGTTTATTTTACAGTAAATTAACAAAAACAAATGATGCTTATATGTAAATGAATTTCGAAAATAAATATTAAATGAAATCGAGCTAGTGATTTAAAAAAAACAAATTTACCGAACATTTAACTAAAACCAAATCATACTTATAAAATTAATATTAATTAATTAATAATAATAATGTACGAAAATTAGTTATAAAAATTCAACGTTTAAAATTTAATTCTTGTTTTTAAAAATGTTAATTTAAATAAATACATATGTAACTACATATGTACATATGTATGTATGTACGTTTGTGTGTATTTTTTGTTTTTAGTGTTAAATTTCTTTACAAACAACAGTTATGTCCTCTTAAATAATTAGTATTAATTAACATAAAACAAAGTGCTGTGTAAGTGTTTTTTTTGTAACAAACATTTCTTATGGATTGGAATATTATTTTTATAAAATTTACATTAATTTTGGTAAGTTGTCTGATTAATTTTTTCCACTATTTTTTTATAATGCTAAAGAAACCCATTTTCCAAATTTGTTTAATAGACAAAATTTATGTAGTATGTACATACATACATGTGTAAATAATTTTTTATTTTTAAGTAATCGCTAACATGGGTGGTGTTAATGTAATTATAAAGAAATCTCTACCTTATAACGGCCAGGTCCCATAGATGGACGAATTCCATAGTTTCATGCTTTTGTTTTTATTTGTGGAAACGAAGCAAAACTATCGATAGTTCGTTATAAAACTATCGATATTATCGAACTTTTAGAAGAATTCTAGTTTGAACTACGCAAACATCAGCCAATATTATATTTCAAAGGCCCTGTTGACTGCTTCTTACTGACTTCGCGTTTAATTTGTTAAAATTACTTCCTTTTGAAAGTGTCGCTGTAGGAGAAAAAACATCGATAGTTCATTAAAAATAAAACTATCGATTGTTTTGTAGCTCTACATCTCTCGTAAGGGAGCCAAACTACTACAGCGGTCAGCGTCCAGATATGGAAGCTTTCACTGTAGCATGAATAGCACTTTATCGTAAATAAATTTAAATTTCTTTAATGTGCATTTTTAGAACATCGTATGGAAAACATTTGAAAATGTATTTTTCGTTAGTAAATGATGCAGTTTTAAAAACGTCTCATTGATCAAAAGTATATTAACTTTTTTTTTCATGAAGAACGTGATCATGCTGTGCAGTTGCTGACTCCGTTGTTATGCCTGAAGTGTTCCATTGCATAGCATGAACATTGTTGTTTACGGCATATCTAAGCGTCATATCTAAAATTCTTTTATTTGTCAAACTTGTTTTGACATTTTTCAAATGCACCAAGTGCATTAAATTTTATTTTCAAAAGTTTATCATCGTTGTGTCACCTGTTTTGCTTTTAGCCACTTCAGAAAACAAAATTTTCTCTTGCAACGGGGAGTCTTGTGCATTATCGAGATACACTTGGCTCTATAGCTGTGGGAAATCACTCTCGTCTATCACATAATTACTAATATGTCTCATACTAGTCATTCTAGTTTTTTCTGTTAATATTTTTCGTATCTCTAAATGTTCTATACGACCCGGGAATTCGGGACCATCTGCGGTGTGGTTTGCATTTCTGTAGTTTTTATTTGTACAGTTATGACATTTGTGCACTACACTGTAATCAAATGATCTTTTGTTTAGTGAACAACCAGCGCAATCGTGGTTCCCCGCAAAAGCTGCACATACTTTGACTATGCTGTAGCTTTTCTCAAATAAACAACAATATTACAGAAGAATCTAATTTTTAATATGTATTTCATGCTCTGACACGTGTTGCCTGCCCAAATTCGATCAGATACGGAGTGCCATCTTCGTTTGATCCTTTTGTTACAATTTATTTTATGCTTAGAGGCGTAATGTTGTACGTTTTTTTTCTTAATTCATCTACCTGTCCAGGAAGACCAAATAACACTTATCTTAAAAACCTTACTGGCTTTTACCTCGTGCGTGTAGTAATTTATGTTCTTGCTTTTTAGCAATTTCGAATGTGAGTCCTCTCTCTTTGTAGACGATATACAATTAGTATTTAAGGGTCATCACCAGTTCCTGCATGTACTCGAATATGTTATAAATACTTTATTGTATAATGTGTCACGGTGGATGAGAAAGTGTAATTTTCGTATTAACTCTTTAAAGACTAAGGCATTAATTTTTAAACCGCCAAGCACTACAATTGATCTATCTATAACCATCGATGGCCAAGCTATTGCCTTTGTAGATCATATCAAATGTCTTGGTGTGTTATTAGACAATAATCTCAGATTTGAGCACCATATTAGTGGATTAATTTCTAAAATCAATTTCACCCTAAGGAAACTATATGCACTGAATTTATATTTACCCCTTCATATCAGAAAGATCGTAGCTCACTTCTTATTGATGTCTAATTTATTGTATTGCATAGAGGTCTACTCGGGTTGTGGTGCTGAAAACTCTAATATGTGTATCTTAATTTTTAACGGAATAATTCGTTTTGTTTACAATTTAAAAATTCCTGATCATGTTTCAATATATTTGAATGATTTTTTGGGCTGTAGCTTTAAAAGCTTTGTAAACATTAGATCACGTCTATTCTTTTATAAAGTTATGGTCTCAGATTGCCCTGAGTATATTCGGAAGCATTTTGTATTTTTGCAGACTGATAGAAACCCACAGCTTTTATTCCCAGTTAGAAATCGTGTTATATATGGCAGATCCTTTCATGTACGAGTTGCCAAGTGTTGGAATTCTTTACCACGCTCATTATGAGTAATGAGCTTTAATCGTAATTCATTTAAGATCAAGCTTGTTGGAATATTTTTCCTTGCCGTTGACCTGATCCAATGCAGGTTTAACGTACGCCCAAAATAGAAACTTTGTATATTTATATATTTACTATTTTTAATTTGCTATGATAAATAAATAAAATAAATAAAAAAAAACATTTCAATGCCTCCTCGTATAGCGCGTCATGGTACTGGTCAATATTTTTGTACTTATTGACATTCTCTTGTACATGTGCCTGTAATCGACTATTTTGAAATAGCTGAAGTTAGAATCTGATGAAATTTTTTTTCGTCTTATATCCTCTTCATCTTCGGACAGCAGATGCCCGTCATTTATTTTGGGCATCTTGTATTTGAGACAATTGGCCAAAAATAAAAGTGTGTTTAATATTCGCGAGTTGATAACAACTCAAGGCCAAAAAGCCCAATTAACTAAAAAAAAAATCAGCTTCTTGATTGATTACGATGCACTGCATCAATATTTGTACATACATATATGTTTGTGGAGAATTTTACATTTTTAAAATTTAACTAATTCGTTAATAAGAAATAAGTTTAAACTGAAATTTTGGTTAATTTTTCATATTAGGGAGTTGTTTTGCTTAAGGGAGTGAAGATAAATTCGTCTAATAAATACGTCCTACACTTATGTTAAATACGTTCCACATCAGTATTTAAAAATTAGCAGTTATATACTGCTGTATGGGAGATATAGATTTTTTGAAAATTTTTACCTGTTTTTGCTTGTAATAATGTCAAAAATACGAAATTTAAAAAAGCCATATCTCCCGTATTGGGCTGAATCTGGATATATACTATATACTGCTAAAATCTACTAGTCCTAAGCTATTCCCACTCTACCGGTCACCCGATTCAAGTCTTTTCAAAATCTCCAGAAAATTAACTCGATTGTTATAATGTACGAGGGCGGATTGATATTGAAGCTACCTAAGTAGGAAAAAAACATTATTTTTTTAACCATTTATTTTTCAACATAGTCTCCTTTTAGCTCAATACACTTAGTCCCACGTTTCTCCAGTTTTTGTATCCCTTCAGAAAAATTGGATTTTTCGAGGTCCATAAAATAGGCGTTTATTTGGTCAATAATTTCATCGATGGAGTTAAATCTCTCCGGAGAATATGGCGGATGAGGTACCAATTCGTAGCCCAATTCATAGAGCTTTGCCATTGAGACTGCACACGTCACACGTTTATGGTCAATTGAGAGCAAACGCGGCACCCATCTTGCCGATAGCTTTTTCATATGCAAATGTTCATGCAAAATGTTGAACACACGTTCATATGATATGTTTACCTTTTCAACAATCTCACTTGTAACTTGACTCGGCGCTCATTCATAACGATATCGAGGATTTTCTTGATATTTTCTTCAGTAACCACCTTCCTGTGGCCTTCCAGTTGATGGTATTGTTGCAGTGCTTGTTCGGGGCCGCGTTTAAATTCAGCAATCCAATATTTTACCATATAATCTGACGGAGCAGACTCACCGTAATGTTTATCGAGCTTTTCTTTTGTCTCTTTCGCCGTTTTCCCTTTCAAATAATAGTGTTTAATCACTGCACGAGATTCACTTTTTTCCATTTTTCAAGAAACACAAAAGTTGCGACTACAACAAATAAATGAATCGATGAATTTGCGTGAAATTTTGACAGCTGACGTTTGACAGATAGCAATTTCTAAAAAAAGTTTTTGTGTTTGTGCTGCCATCTAGCGCTAGGTAGCTTCAATATCAATCCGCCCTCGTAATATACTGCATGTATGTATATGATACTGTGCATACATTTTTTCAAATTTATTTTGCATTTAATGTTTTGTTATAACTAATTATTTAATTTTTTACAATCTTTTTCTAAAATAATAGTATTATTTGTGTTTTTTTTTATTAAAAAACGAATTTAATTAATTTTTAAATTCGTTTAACAGTATGCGGAACGTATTTAACATAAGTGTAGGACTTATTTAATAGACGAATTTTTCTTCACCCCCTTTTTTTTGCTTCTCCAGTATAATTTTTTCAATGCAACTTGGAGTTTTATATGAATTCATACTATGCACATTAGTAAAGATATAAATAAATACATAAAAATATGTACCTCATATGTCCGAGAAAGATTTTTAAAGTCCAATGAAAAGCTTTCCATATATTTTTTTAGCTATCATCAACCAAAAAAAAAGAAGCTACTGCTTTCAGCAGTGATTTTAGAAAATCGAGTTTTGATTTCGTCCAATTATGTTGCTTTCTGCAAGATTTACCATAAATTGTTATGTGGGCAGGGCAAATCACCTCAATGCACTGATTTATTTTCAATCATATCGAAAATATTATTTTTCCAACTTTCTTTCTGCTTTTAAAATCACAAATTCCATCCCTGGGTCATCCATTAGTGATGATCGACAGCTTCGAATAAATAACATTAATGAGTAAAGCATGTTTGGTACACTGTGCGAAATGCTGCCAAAAGACCGCATAAAAGAATTCATGCGAAATAATTGTAAAATAATACTGATGAAGCTGTGCACTGTTTATTTTGCGAAAACTCAAAAAAATTATTCTGGGGGCTTAATACGTGAGCTGTGTGATAAAACTAATGATGTAAAATTGTGTAATCAACAAAAAAGAAAGAGGTTTTGAAATGAAAAAAAATAATAAAAATAATATTGCTAAAAAAATTACTGATCAAGAAAAGGCGACTGTTAGATTATTTTAGTATTATTCAAAAATATCCAGAATATATATTTTTTGATCATTTTCAAATGCGACGTTTGACAGTAAGAAGTAATAAAATTAAAAATTTAATACTTACTCCTTGCGTCAACACTTTTTATGATTTGTATTATGTGTTTATTTGCGCATAATATACTTCAGCGTTGCATTTTTGAATACCTAACATTAGCAGATTTGCTACTGTTTGCATTTATGGTGCAGACGATACCATTTGTATTATTTTTTACTTTCTCAAGAACAAAAATAGTAGCTTATGTTAGCAAGAAAAATAATATCACTTCCCATGTATTTTTTTTGTCGCACTGTGTAATTTATAAATTGCAAGAACGCAAAAATTTTCATCTCTGTGCCATATTTTACTTGTAATTTAACCTTCGCACTCGTCTAGTATTTTTTTCTTTCGTGTTCAATAAAATATCTTGATTACAATAAACATTAAAGCAAAAATAAATTAAATTAAAATGAAAGAAGCAAAAAAAAAACTCAAAATGCAAATGAATTTTTGTTCATCAATAATAATGTTCATCTCATCAGTACAATGGTGAACTGTGCAAATCTAAATTATATTAGGACACAAAAGTATTTAATTTACATAAATAAGTCAACAAAAACAACGAATAAAAGTTGCAATTCCTTGATTACACTGACTGGCAGCACATATGACATTCTTGTTCAGTTTAGTGGTGATGCCGGATATGATGGATGTGTTACAAATTAATGTACAAATTGGTGTGACAGACAGGTACATTGAATATCAAAAAATTTATTTTTCCTATATTTGTTCATACATGACTATTTTCATGTTAAATTGTCACATATTGTTTGAGGTTATTACATTAAGGGAATTGGTTACAGAGAATATAAATGAACATTTAATTCAGTTAGAAAATATATATTTACATACAAGTGTACAGAAATACAGAGTGGCGCAAAATTAACGGTACGGTGTAAATAACTTGAGGGTGCTGTTGGCTGAAGTAGTTAGCGCGTTGACTGCAAAGCAAATAATGTCTAAGAACGTGGGTTCGAGCCCAGCTTCAGACAAGTCATAACATCCAGCATTTTTGAGATGTGCATTAGTATGACATTGTATTTGTTGTTGTCGGAGTGTTTAAGTGATGAAGGCATAGCACACTGGTCACTGAACAGTACTGGCAGCAATTGATACTGGTGTATGCTAGCGGACATCACAGCGCCCTCCTTCGTCGGTATTGTAGCAAAATCGCCGGCGAAGTAAAATAATTAATAAAATGGCTACAACAGCTTAAAACACATTTAATGCGCCTACTTGACATCAGAGGCGCTGCAACACTGATCTAAAAACTAACACAGCGCGCAATATCAGAGTTGTAAAAATTAAGCTCTCTCTCTTTCACCATCTGTCCTCTCTCACTATCCCTTTCCCAAAGAAGGTAACACACCTACGGGTTGGTAGGCATACTAATTGCCTGAGTGTTACTTCTCTTTAAAAAAAAAAAAAAAAAACTTATTGATAAAAAATTTCTTATGTTCATGATCCGCAGAGAGAAAACTTGAAAAATTTAAGATGAAACAGTGTATAAATCATGCAGAACGCCTTCTGGTTGATCTTTCTAGATTTTCTTTCACAGTCTCGCCGCGTGCACCGTACGTACTCTTCCGGGACCAGGGAGACTCACTCCTTACCGAAACGTGAAAAAAATAAATTTTAAACAAATAATTTGTAAAGCTTTTACACGGCAACGTTAAGTGTGCGCGACCCTGTTTATATACATATATTTCGATACATTCGCATGTACATATGTATGTATGCATGTATGTACAGGGTGGGCCAAATAAGTGCCGACATATGAAAAATAATGAAACTTAAATGGCCCCCGTTTGCAGCTTCGCATTTATGAGATCTTTTTAGAACATTTTTCATAACATCTTTCAAAATTTGTGGCTGTAAGGCTCGAATTTCTGCAACAATATTGGCCTTGAGTTCCAACATTGTCTTGGTATTGTTCACATATATTCGCTCTTTCAAATAACCCCAAAGAAAATGGTAGGGTGTTGACAAATCTGGCGCTGGCCAATTAATTTCCGAATTTCTGGAAATTATTCGCTCTCCAAAAATTTGATTTAAAAGTGCCAGCTTGTCTCAGGATCCATCCTGCTGAACCACATCTTAGGTCTTTTTTAAAGAATAGGACGTAAAAGATGTTCTATCATAAACCGATACTGCTCTACAATTACTGTTACAGCACATTCATCTTCATTTTCGATTTAATGTCATGCCATACTGTACACCAAATGGAATGCAATTGGCGTTGATGAATGGCTCTAGGATTTTTAGAACCCCAGAACCTACAGTTCTGATTATTAACAAAGCGATTTAATGAAAATGACATTCATCATTCATAATCAGATTTTCAATAAAGTTGATTTCATTTCTCGCCAATTGTTGAAGTTAAACTGCAGGTTTTAATTATTGCACCAATTGCTCCTTATATGGGAATAACAGTAAATCTTTTTTCTAATGCGCCGCAGCGACGTACGAGCCATTCCTAGCTGAGCGCAGAACGCTGGTGTTTTGTTAACGCTTTGCTCTACATGTTCAATAAAATTGAGGTAAATCTCTTACGGTTCCATGTTGTTGGTGACTATGAACTAAGCAACGAATCATTGCTTCAGAGTGCGAAATTCTGACGTTAAAATGTCGTCGATATTCTGTTTGCGAAAAAATAATTGATCGCCGATTTTAATAATAAAATTGTATTACTATCGTTCTTTGTTCAGTTATGAATCTCGCCATGAATTATTTTCCAAGTGTAATAGGTTTATGTATGTAGTAAATGTACAAACAAAAAAGTTATTATATTTTTAAGTCCCATGTTGACTTTTGGCCCACCCTGTATAATAAAATGTTATACATAATTTCTTTTTAACAGATAAATTCGAAGGAAATTGATTAGAATTTTACATTGTACATATCGCTTCTTTATTGCAACGTAGTCATATCTCAAAAAATCTTGTTCTTCAAAAAACGAGTTTATAGTTTCTAACTTTTTTCCTTTCAAGAGGTGAGCAAACAAGATATTTGTATACAGCCCAATTACGAAAAAAAATTCCGCGGGAGATTTCTCCCTTTTCCCAAAAAGGGACTGTTCACATATAATATGCGAACAATTAATATGTAAACATATATGTGAACAGCCTCTTTGGGAAAAGGGAGAAATCTCCCGCGGAATTTTTTTTCATAATTGGGCTGTAAATTTTTCATAAAAAAGTTTGATTTTGACAGCGATTTTTTAAAATTTTTTAAATTTTATAGATTCGAATAATATTAAAAAATTGATGACGAATGCCGAGAATTGCTCCTCCTCAACTTTAAAGAATATAATTTATTGGATGAAAAGAATATTGAAATATTTTAGGAAATCATTTTTAATGCAAATCGTTGAAGCGTTTCCTTCCTTGTTTGAAAAAATTAGATTGCACAATTTTGTAAATACCAGTAGCAACAGCTAACGTCAAAAGAATTTTTTCTCAAATCAATATCAATAAGAACAAACTAAAAAATAAATTAGATATATTCGTACCAACATTGTTTAGTATTTTAAGGACCAAAGACTTTTTGAAAAAATCTCATCGTAATTGTACAAAATTCGAACAAACAAAAGAAATGAATAGAGAAATGAATTAAGAAAGAAATGTATAATGTAACCAGAAAAAAATTTATGAATTTAATTTAAACACGTTATTACTCTAATTATAGGCTTTTAAATTCTAATTTAGCCTTTTCCAGATCAAAGTCAGGTTTTTATAAAAGAAATTTTCAATTTTCCAAAACAAATTCCGTATTTTACAAATCAAACCCAGCATTTTTCAAACAAAGTTCGGCATTTTAAAAACCAAAATCAGCCCCTTTTAGATAAAATTCATTTGAAAAAGCCTGATTTTGATCTTTAAAATACCAAACTTGGTTTGAAAAATACTAAATGTGTTTTAATTTGGACAATTCTGAATTTGTTTTGAAATACCTGAATTTGATTTGAAAAGGGTTAACTTGAAGTTAAAAATCTACATATACAATAAATATTTTAGTTTAATTAAAATAAATTTGAACTGAAATTGATTTCAATAAAATCACCATAAAAAGTTTTTTATTGCTGAAAAAATATTTTTTTGTGCGATTGGAAGATTAAAAAAATATATGGCAACACTACATAAGCATACATTTAGTAACGAGTGATGCCATACAAGTGTTTTGTGACGGGTTGCCGTCAAGGATGGGACAAATACTGGGAGCGCAGTATAAGGAAATCTTGGTTTTGAAAAATGAAATGAAACGAAACTCCCTCAAAGCAACGCCTTAGAAATAACAGATATTTTAATAGTGTTTGATCGTCATTGGACCGACCAATGAAGCAAAAAAAAAAAAACGTTTTAATGTTCCAAATTAAATTTTCTTTATTGCAATAAAAATTTAAAATACGTACATATTTATACAATCATACATGCATAAAATATGCTCATGATTATTGTTATTACACTTGAAATAAACGAGTAAAAGTGCTTCTTCTCTAACGAAACGAAACGTAATAAAATGATAATAATAAAATAGAGAACGAGACGTCCTTGCTGAATTTAAATACCAGTTTCTTAACACAAAAGGGGTCACATCACATGTACACAATAAAAATATGTACATGTGCAGGTAATAAAATCACACTAAAATCCTAATGTAAAAAGTAAAAGGATATTTATTATGTAAGGCCTGTGACTAAGCTGCTGTTTTAGTAGTTCGAGTGAGTAACTCGTTGGGAAAATTTATCGTAGCGGTTGTGGTTATTCTTTCTCTGTCGCATGATAATCTTTTCATGTAGAATCTGTTCGAGGGGAAAAACTGAATTACACTAAAACATAACCTAATTGTTTCATCTCTGGTCTACTCTGCGCTTTTGCCTGAATTTGAATGCAACTGTGTATTTGTTGTTGTATTTTACAAAAGAAAATTCAACGAAATGTATCAAAGTAATCTTTCTCTGATTAAAAGTGGTCTTTGTTATTTTGACAATTTGTTTTATCAAACAAATTTTTTTCATCCGACTAAGTTCTAACGCACATTAAAATGGCGAGATCATTTCAATGTGAAAAATACCTTTAATTTTGTTCTTATTAAATGTGCAAAAGCGAAAAATCGATCAAACAAAATCGAACTGAGTAAAAATTTTACATGTTGTTGTTTTTGTTTCAATTTTAATAATTCAAAAGAAATGCTTCTTTCGATATCGACGAACAGGCAGTAAAAATATTTAAAGCCAATAAAAAAAATTAAAACAAATAAAACAAATGCAAATAGGATTTTTTCTATCACATCCCCGTTGTGGTGCTGAAAGAAATTGTGTATTTTGGAATTTAACAAAAGTGGAGAACACCTTTCCGATCTCCTCACCGCACACCACTGAGTATATTTTCACTCACGCTCACGGTAAAAAAATTTACTCCTGCAGAACCTAATCAGACATGTTCTACAAAAGTAGTAAATGTGAAATATGAAAATTATACTTTTCATTTTTGATGTTCTGGAAAAGTAGAGTATATCTCTATTCTATATTATTAATAGGAAAACATGTTTTCTAGATCCTTTTACGTCCTTAATACTGAACCGAGCTTGGAAAGATTTATTTATTTATTTGTTTATTTGGTACCTTCTATAACAAAACATGTTTTATAATATATAGAAGAATATTGAATGTTAATTAAGATTACAAATGGATAAAATATGTGTTCACCAGTGTGTGTTTAATTCATTAATTACAAATCATTACAATAAAAGTTTAGAAACGAATGATAAAACACGAAAATGTATGTATATGTGTATAGTTAGTTATTATTTTTGTGCGTAAAAATTAAAAATTCTTCTTTTAAAAAGCAAAGCGTTGCTTATTTTCCCAACTATTGGTGGAATATTATTCCAAAGACGTATTGCGTTAACAAAGAATTGCCAATTCGATATCAAAGTGTGATATCTTATATGAATTAACGTGTTCTTTCTACCAGAACGACGAAATTTGAGACGGTTAAAAAGATGTTCAGGTTCACGACTTGTGATTATTTTGTGTAAAAATATTAGAATTCTTATTCTCATTAGATCATCAAACTGAACATTAAATATTTTCTTCGTGTAGAAGCTAATATGCTCGTTATTTCCAGAAAGTTTGTTAAAAGCTACATTAAGTCGCTTTTTACTTTGCGCGTCACAATTTGCAAAAATCTCACACGCATTTATTAAAGTGGGGACTAAGAACGTTTTTGCTAATAATATCCTAATTTTAGGTGGTGTAAAATTTTGAGTTCGCCAGAAAGTACGAAGTTTCGAAAAAATTATCCCGCAAACGTTTGTTACGTGATCTGCCCAAGTCACATTGCAATTAAGAATCACATCTAAATTTTTGGATTTTTTCACGAATTCTATTTCTTTTCTGTCAATGAAAATTTTTGGGTAATCGATAATATGCTGTGTTCATTTATGCAGAAGGATACACTTTGATTTTTTAGGGTTAAGACTTAAACCATTATTGGTGGCCCACAAAAATACTCTGCTCCAATCTGCATTAAGCTTCTCCACAAAATAGGTCTCCCGGCTACTTATACACAAGTAGGTAGCTCATTTGCATAAATAGAAAAAAGCAATGGTGCTAGTATGGAACCCTGTAGCACACCCCTGGTGACTGGAAGAAAAGTCGAAAATCTATGTGGATTGATTTCTACATACTGTTCTCGACCACTTAGATATGAACGCACTCGTTTCAAGGCTGTTGAAGAAAGATTTACCATTTTTTCTAGTTTCTGCGTTAATATGGTATGATCAACTGCGTCAAAAGCTTTGGAATGGTCGAGTAACACTAGTATCGACATAAGCCCATCGTCTAATTCCTTTCTCAGATCTTCGGTAACATCAGCTAGTGCTGTTACACAGCTATGGATTGTTTTTAATGGGGATTTTACATAGATGTGCACAATCTTAAATTTATTTGAATCGGTTTAGTATTTTGGGATCTATAAGCGTTTAAAGTTGCTACTAACACATGCACAATTATTACTTATGCATGTAGGAGCTTCATTTTAATTACAACAAATAAACAAATTGTGTAGGTGTGTTTGTCCAAATTGCTTTTACCTAGAAATGAGACAGATTTTTTTTCTATAATTCTTTGTATTAAGAGAGAGAGAGAGAGAGAGTTTTAAGTTGTTTATTTATAATGTTTTTTGATTTTGTATTTTATCGTAAATATTTATATGCATAAATGCTTAATACATATTTAATTACTAGAATGCGTTTGAATCGCCGTCGACCGCTGGATACACTAGTTTGTATTAAATATTGAAATTCAAATGTGAAAAAAGAATGCAGAACATAAAAAATTTAAACTGAAGTGATTTCAATTGAATTCCACATCAAAGTGGAATTTAGAATATACCGGTATATCTTTGACTCATGTTCATTAACGATCACATGAGTGGAAAAAAGTTACTTAAAATAGCGAAAAATAATAATAAAAAATTAAATGACATGCACCGCTCAATTCCTTTATTTTTATGCTCACGTTCATGCGTTTATTTTTTATTATTTTGAGCTCTCCGTTGCCGTTTTTGTTCTAGTCTCTTTCGTTTCCAATTATCGGTAGTCGTCCGCATTTAGAAAAGTCTATTCATAATTTTATTACCTTCGAAAATTGTATCCTTATCAAATACCCTGTTGATATGCAATTTTTTTTTCGTTTTCAATGTTACTCGATGAAGGTATAATAAATGGACATTCATCGCTAGACACAACGAACAATGTCAATGGCAATGGCAATTCCAAACAAATAACATTTGTTAATAAATAAAAATAAAACACCAGCGTACATACAGTCATTCAAACACTCCTGCAAGGAAGGACATTTATTACAGAAAAACATACAAAAACCTACAGACAGCTTGAATCACACACACTCGCGCAAGGACGTAACATACCTACATAAATACATATGTACTCGTATGTATGTGTGAAGGTTGTCTGTAGCAATCTTTAGATTTCAAAACCATTTCATTAGATATATTTATGATTTGCAATCAATCGCACATTGACAAAAAAAACAAGAATTAAAAAACAGCACATGTGTAAATAAGTATGAGAATTTGTTAATTTCGTTTTTCATGAATACAAAAGAGAGTTGGCAGTAAATATTTTAATACTTGCAGGACATGAGGAGTTGTTTATCATTTGGTTTAAGAATTTAATTACTTTTTCTTGTATATACACATATTTTTTTTCCGATAATAAAATATACAAAATAGAAATATTTTTACACTAAGTACAGAAAATAATATCTATTAAATTTTCAGCATCGCATTTATGGGCTCTTTTTTAGAACATTTTTCATAACATGCTTGAATTTCTTTCTTGTTCACATATAATCGCTCCTTCATTCAAGCTCAAAGATTGTAGTCGGGTGCTGACAAAACTGACGAATTTCTGGAATGTTTTCAAGAACAGGACGTAAAAAATGTTCTATCATAAGCCGATATCGCTCTACATTTACGGTTACAGCCAGCGTTGTCAGAATGATGATTTTATCATATTTTTGATGATTTTTTAACCAAAACCATTGTAGAATAATACAGGTAGTGTCGAAGCTGTCAAAAAGGACAAAAGAAAAAATGGCAAAATAGTTGCATTTTCTGATCTATAAAGAATTTTGTTTCTTTTCCTTTTCTTATTTGCATTTGAAACAAGTGATAAAGTGTGCTTTTTTAGCAGTGTGGGTGTGTGTTAGTTTTACATAATCAAATTTTGACAGACTCGATCCCAAAAGAAGTCCGTTAACGCTTCGACACTACCTGTATTATTCTACCATGACCAAAATATGATATAATGATTTTTTTTTTCAAATTATGATTTGTAATTTATAGAAATTATGATTTTTATTTCAAGTATGTACAACTTTAATTGTAATTGTACTACAAAGTGAAGTTAAGTTTTGTGTCAGCTTCTTGTTGGTTGCTTTTAATTACTTTACACTTTTTTCTCTGTAAAAAACACATAAAAAACGAAGAACTTTGTGTTGGAGTTTTTGTTAAACAAAATATTTCTAGCTCAAAGCTCATTGCAAAAGAATTCGTTGAAAATTGTGTGGCATTTTACATTGAGTTTTGTACACAAATAATAAAACGAGTTGATTGCAACGATATGTTTTTAAAAGAGCTCTCATCTCTTGACCCTTTTAAACTTATAAATAGAAAAGTTAATTTCTTGACCAGATTAATACACAATTTTCCAAATTTAAAACTGAGATGAGGAATTTAGAGAACTGCTTTTTATAAAATTCAATGATTTTTTTACAACTATAGATGATCTTAGCTGTGAAGAAAGACGGGGGGAAATACAAATATATCTTTTTTTTCTTACAGCTGAATTAAGAGTTGAGCAGCAAAAGTTGAAGTGTGTGAACCGGGGCTAGTGAGTTAAAATGCTAAGACGGCTTATCCACAGCAAAGTTTTAATTCAGCTGTTAGAAAGATATAGAGACAAATATTTTCTTATTCTGTCTTTCTCCCAGCTGAATTAAACTTTACAAAGTAAACTTTGACTATGGAAAAGCCGTCTAACAAACAAATGAAGTATATAATACTTTTAAAGAGCACACTAGAGCCCTGCACAAGCATACTTAAACATGTGTTTCAAACATTTGTTTCGTTTGAAACACTTTCGAAAAAGTTCACAATTAAATCAAATATTACAATATTGCCTCGCCTTTTGAGTTTTTTCGTTGCAAAAATCATAAGTTTTAAAGTAATAAAGATATTAAAAAATTTTAAAAAGCATTTGAAAGAAGACTCCTCAGGCTTCAATATACATGATTTGCACGGTCATAGGTTAGCCGCGGCTCTGTGCACAGTGTCGGCATTTGACTGTTTTTATTACAAACATGATAACTTTAAAAGTAATAAAGATATTTTAAAAATCTATAAATCATTTCAAAGGTAACCGCTTCCGCTTAAAAATAAGTAACCTGCATGACCAAAGGCCCACAGAAGCACTATGCACAGTGGTTTTTTCGTTGCAAAAATCATAATTTTTTAAGTTACCAAGATATTTCTAATGGTTAAAAATTGCTTGAATTTTAAATCTTTCAGCATCAAAATATGTGCTCCCGCATTCTGATAGGCACTGGGCACGGTGACAACTTTTGACCTCTTTGTCGCGAAAATCATATCCTTTGAAATAATGATATTTTTAAAATTTGAAAAGCATTTAAAACACAACTTTTTGTGCTTCAAATGATATTCTCACAAGGAAGTCTATAAAAAGTACCACTCTAATATAAGACTTTAGACTAATATTATATTTTTTATTTACGCTACAGATACACATTTGTGAAATATTTTTAATATTAATGCTATATAATTGGGGTGTTCACACTGTGGTCATATCAGTCATATTGTCATAATGTCTTATTATTTTACAATGGTTTTAAAAAGTTGTTGTTGTGCTTCAAGCAAAAAAGTCATAAAACAATAAGACTTTTTAAGGTATGTTTTTGGTTTGTCATAAAATAACAGTAGAAATCTTAGTCGAGCAGCTGTAACTCCTTATTCGAGCCGGCAATAATATTAACAAGCCGCCGCTACAAATAACACAAAATGAAAACAAGGCAAATTCATTACCAGGAGGCGAATTAATTATAAGGTGGTTGCAGTGGCGAATTCACGTGAATTTATACATTAACTGTCCTGTCAAATTTGTTACATATTTTCCATGGTGTAATAATATAAGGTGCTCTTATCAAACAACAATAAAAAACAACATGCATTTTGTTTGTGTAAACGGTGAATTCATTATATACGCTGTCAAAATTCTCCATGCATAAAAAATTACATTAAAATGGCGCCGGAAAATATTTAACAAATTTGAAAGTGCAGGTAATGTATAAATTCACGTGAATTCGCCACTGCAACCACCTTATAATTAATTCGCCTTGAATGAAAATTATGCGTTTGTGTAAGCTATCTGCCTGGCAGCTTATGGATGTTTTTCTACTTGGCGCCGTAAGAAAAAATATTTCGGCTCATTAGTTTGTTCTTCCTCCTCTTCATCACCTAGAAAAGGGTGCATTTAAATTTGAATACATACATACATGAATTTTTTTGTTCATATTTACTTGAGGTAGCCATTATTACGTTTAACATGTAATTTTCGCACAAACCAGCTATTATTTTACTTTTTTCACTTGATTTCGGCATTTTGATATGAAATTGTATTTTTAAATGTTTTTTTTGTATCAGCTGGCACAATTATGACATAGCACACTAAATTATGACGGGGTTGTTCACACTTGTCATATTTTGGTGTACTATTATTTTATGACATATGACTTATGACTACAGTGTGAATACCCCATATATATAATGATATAAAATTATTTATACTTCAAACTAGTATAATTTTTTTGTTCGTTAGTTTTCTATAAAATAGTCATTAATATTGGGAGCGATATCTAATAGACTTAACATATCGGAGCTATAATAATGTTCTTCCAAATCCTTTCGAGATCTTACATATCTCCGTGATGAAATTAGTGGGTCTGAAGAGGCCGCCAACATATTGAAAAGGTCCTCATTCTGTCTAATCCGTGAAATTTTGCAAGTATTCGTGTATCTAAAGTGTTTGTAGTCTTTGTTTTTGCATTTCTGGGCTTCTTCTGATAAGTCTCCAAATGGTAAGCATTGATATTCAATTAAATTTTTACCATGAGCCAAAATCTTATGGACCGTAGGAGTAAGTTTCTTCTCAGGGTACATTTGAGCCAAAAGTTGGGCAGCGTTTGATGCATAATCATGAAACTTTGAGCCATTTACCATTTCTCTAGAGTATATAACATTTAGGATAACTGCCAACCTTTTTATAATATGATTGTCGACCACAGTAATTTCGGGCTGTTATCTCATCATTTTCAAAAAATGCTCTGGACATATTACCATCGTTAGTATTTCCACATCTCTGCTTTGTCAGTCCAAGCTTCTTAAGAAATTCATTTTGTATATTTTTTTTTTCAAGCAGATAGTTCTTCTTTTGGTGTTGTGTTCTTATCAGAACATTCTCCTTCTCGCGGAGTTGTATACACTAGTTTAAAAATAAACTCCATGCACCTAATTCTGGCATGTAATGGAGAAATTCCATATTCATAGTCTTGCTCATCACTTGAATCATCATAATTTTGAAAGTCTTTCTGCAAATCGCACACTTCAAAGTTGACGAAGTATCTGTTATTACATTTAAGACTTTGCCATCAATCATTGTAAGACAAAATTCATAATCAATGAAAACAGTTTTTCCATTCTTCATTTCAAGAAGAGAAGGCTTTTCAGTTCAGGAGTTTGCTTTTTTATATCGTTTACTGTAGATTTGATTATTTCCGAAGACTCCTTTGCATATTTAAAAAATATCGGACGGCAAGATGCGATTTAGATATATCTTTGGTGGCATTTTGAAGTTTACGTTTTTTTGTGTAATCCGAATGAATACTCGTTTATGGTTTTTGCTGCCAGAAGATGTACGCAGTTCTTCGATGTTTTCAAAAGTTGTTACTCCATTTAGCCAGTCTGAGTTATTTTCCATAAAGGTTTTTGTTGTACGATTTGAGGCAAGCCATTTTTTTTTATTAATTTCCAAGTAAACAAAGTGAATTTTAATTTTAACATCCTTTTCGTGGTATCCTGGTAAATCGTGTAATTTTTCCACAATAGTCAATTTAAATATATTTTCGTTATGTGAGTTTCTGAATAACTCGAACAATTCCGAATTTTGAAATTACATTATCGAACTTTAAAGTAAAATTGTATAAGTTCTGGTACTGATCACTACTTTTACAAAGTAAAAACTTAACTGGCTGCATTACACAATATCAGTTTAATTTGTACCCAGAAATAAAAAAAGGATCAAACTACCTGATTTGTGAAACAGATTAAACAACTGCAGTTTCTATTTTACTCAGTATAAAAAAAGTTTTAAAACTACCTGCATATAAAAGAGAATTCAAGAGAGTGTAACAGCTTTCTTCATATTTCAAGAAAGCCTGTCATTTTTTGTGGATAAAATTAGTTAAATTATTTAAAGTATTATGTAGCAAACATGCTCAGAAAATATGGACGAGACCATTTTTGGCCATTTTTAGTTATGGTCTATTTTGTTTGTAAAAATTACCTAAATATAGGGTGTCTGAAAAACGGCAACTGCCGAACAAGTAGGGCATCTGATAAATGTTTTGTCACTTTTTAAAACAATACAAAAAAGTGATGATCAAACGGCATTTTTTCTGACACTTCAATTCTAGTTTTTTTTAAATATGACCTTTTTTGGTTTTCTAAAAAAATTTAGACTTTAAGGAGCTCCACCAGCTATAATTTTAATGCAATTAAAAAAAACGTTTTTGAATTGGGATCAGTAAGAAGTTCTTTATACGATGTGTTCATTCATTTTACAAAATTTTGTCATAAAATTTTGTATTTTTGCCACGGGTTTTGGGAAAAGGCGCCACAGTGCGGCGTCGAATTGAGGTTGATGGATTGTTTTGAACACTTTCTTGAGCAGCAGTAATGTTTGCAGCCGATCTTACACTACGTTGCGGTCCATGCTTGTGCCTATCACCTACAGACCCACTTTCTTCGAAATCATTCACTACACGTTAAATAGTGCGTTTTGTTGGCACGTTGTTTCTCCCAAAAATTTCACGTAACTTTCTCAATCGATGATTGATTTTGATCAAGACGTTTTAACGATTAAAACACGTTGGTTTATCCAAAATTTTTCCATAATAAATTTGCCACGTGTCTACTTCACGACCGCCAAATACGAACTGTCAAGACTAATGTTTACCAAAATGGCGGTAAGACAAAGTAGTATACCTTCTCGGCGGACACCCTGTATAATCAGAAATATGCTTTTATATTTGACGATTTTTTGCTTTATAAATTTACTGCAAATTAAATGTTTTTTGTGAGCAACAAAAAAAAAAGTTAAAAAGACGCAACAAAATTAAAAAAGTCGCTAATAAAAAAAAAACGTCCCACAAAAAGTCGCAGACCGCTAAAAAAGGGTAAATTTGCGACTTTAGTCTGGTGAACGGTAACCCTGATTATGCTAAACAATACACGCTCAATAAGTTTAACGATGAAGCACACACACAAGCAAACAAATGCTAAAGAATGTTCTTCCTTGCCACTGATTTAAATGAAATGATAAAGCGGGAGTGTGAAAATCTTGGGTGTGAGTGCGAAATATTTAAAATAAACATTTAGGGTGAGGCTGTGGCGTAGCAGCTGGAGTTAAAATAAAAACTCGTTATTCCTTAATGGTCTTTATTCATATTAGCATGTAATTTAATGCTGCCTCAGCAAACAATTTCGGCAATTATACGTATTTTTTTAAGTTTTTTTTTTCGTGGGCTTGCTGTCATGTCGGGTAAACATTTTTTGGATATTGTAAACTAACTTATGAAGAACATTTGAAAAGATATGAACAAAACTCTACGTTTTACAAAACCTTTTAGTGTTTGTGTTGTCCATTTTTCATGCTCATTACTTATTTTAAAGCCTCTTAATTATGCCTTTTTATTTATGTTATTTGCTCTCTCTCTCTGTCTTTTTCTCTTCATGTTGATTAATTATAAGGCTTTATTAAAAATAATTACATATTTACAAGTCTTGAAGTTCTTTTTAATATTATTTTTTAAGGCAGCCCATATTTGACCTTTAATTAAAATCAAACATTAAGTTTTTCTTTTGTGCTTTCGGTATTTAAAAAAATAAGGAGACGATGTGTAAACAAATGCAGAAGAAAAGAACAAAATTTTTTTAACAACAATTTTGTAACTTTAATACTGCCGAAGCAGCGTATAAGAGATGGGGATGGGTACGTAGGCCAACGCACTTATGTATGTCTCTAGATAGTTAAAATAAATTATTTGTTCCAACAACAGTTTAACAAATTATTATTAAAGAGGACAATCAACAATAAAAGGTAAATAATATAACACTAATTGATATTAGCACGAAAAATTAACAGAAAAGTACGACGCATTTATTTACTTTAACTTTTGTTTTCATCACTTTATTTATTGTATCCTTAATATTACAGGAAACCAATAGTAAGTGTTCATACGTGACACTCTAGGTTAAGTTAGGTTAGAAAAGGGTGGCAGCCAGAAGCTCTGACTCACTTAGACCGTTTTGGTCCATTGTGATACCACGGGGACTCTGCTTGTGCGGAGTCCACACCGTCGAACCAGCCAGAGCTCAATATAAAGCCACTAATACGTTGCAGTTCAATACTGGCGACGTCGGAAAGTTCTCTGAACTCAAGAGCGCCTATTGTGGCCATTCTCTTTCTTGCCAGTCCATGACAGTGACACAGAAAATGTTCTACACTCTCCTCTTCATCGATATCTTGGCAGCTGCGGAAAAAATCACTGTCTTCGACATTTAGCCTTTGTACATGTCTGCCTATCAGACAGTGTCCGGTTATGACGGACACTAGAATTGAGATTTGTTTACTATTTCTTAAAAGCAGGAAAGCAGGGCGGATTGATATAAAAAGCTACCTAGCGCTAGATGGCAGCACAAACTGCGATCTGTTAAACGTCAGCTGTAAAAATTTCACCCAAAATTCATCGATTAGTTTAATTTTTGTAGTCGGTTGAAGTAAACAACTTTTTTGTTTCTTGAAAAATGGAAAAAAGTGAATTTCGTGCAGTGGATTAAACACTATTATTTGAAAGGGAAAACGGCGAAAAAGACAAAAGAAAAGCTCGATAAACATTACGGTGAGTTTGCTCCGTCAAATTACATGGTAAAATATTGGATTGCTGAATTTAAACGCGGCCGAACAAGCACTGCAACAATACCATGAACAGGAAGGCCAAAAGAGGTGGTTACTGAAGAAAATATCAAGAAAATCCTCGATATCGTTATGAATGATCGCCGAGTGAAGTTACGTGAGATTGTTGAAATGGTAAACAAATCATATGAACGTGTGTTCAACATTTTGCATGAACATTTGCATATGAAAAAGCTATCAGCAATATGGGTGCCGCGTTTGCTCAGTGTCGAACAAAAACGAGTTCGACAGACCACTTCACAGCGGTGTTTAGACATGACAAAGCGTAATCCTGTTAATTTTTGGCGTCGATTAATAACTGTTGATGAAACGTGGGTCCACTACTACACACCTGAAACCAAAAATCAATCGAAGCAATCGGTGGAAGCTGGTGGAAGTGCTCCGAAGAAGGCGAAGACAGTGAAATGGGCTGGCAAGGTGATGGCCACGGTATTTCAGGATCTACACGGAATATTGCTAATCGATGATCTTGAAAAAGGATCCACAACAACAGGAAAGTATTATCGTGTATTATTGGATCAATTGATTGATGCAATCAAGAAAAAGCGAGCTCATTTAAAGAAGAAAAAAGTTCTTCAAGACAGCGCACCGGTTCCCAAAGCATTAGATACGATTCTAAAATTACGTGAAATACACTTCGAATTGGTTGATCATCCACCTTATAGTCCCGATTTATCTCCTAGTGACCTTTTCCTGTTTCCGAACTTGAAAAAATGGCTCTCAGGAAAAAGATTCATCTCAAACGAAGAAATGAGTTCCCAAAATCGTATTATTCAGATGGTATAAAAAAAGTTGGAATATCGTCTTACTAAGTATATTGAGCTAAAAGGAGACTATCAGGCCTGTTCTGTAAATCACGAGATCTCAAATCACATGATTTATACAAATTAAAAGCAGTTCTTTTAGCGCCTTTTAAATCGTACGATTCATGACATTCGCAGCTCGAATAAAATATTCCATTGTGAACAACAAAAACGTAAAAAACAGCAATAAAAACAATTTATTTTTGGAAATCACGTGGTTTGAAATCACCACACCTTCTTGTGTTTTGGAGCCGTCCGCATAAAAATCACCACTTTTCCTACTGCCTGGAGTACCATTTCTCCACAATTCTGTAGTTGGTATCCAGGTTTAATAAAGACGTTCATGTAACAACAAAGGGGAGGGAGGTTTGGTCAATCCTCCACCCACAAGCTTCATCGTCGAGTATTCTGCAGTGGCCGGTACCATTTCCGTTCCACAGAGAGGCACATCGAAAACGGATTGCTGAGGTTATTGCTATCTCCTTCCCAACGAGGTCCAATTGTTGTAGGTGCTGTAGCATCCCCAATGCGTCCGTAGAGGTATTGCGAAGAGCACTGGTTATATACAAGGATGCAAGACTTTTTCTCCAGGGACGGCCACCACACAATGGTCCCATACATGAGAATTGTACACTCACAATATTATTACAGTTACGGACTGTACGTTATTCAAGAAGTAATCCGTTCAGTAATTTTTTAAATAATAAACATTTAAAATTGTAAGCAATTTTATTTTTAACTGATTCTAACATTCATTCAAAAAACTAAGGACATATTAATACTGATTTTTGGTTACATTCAATATTGTCCGTTGTTTTCAAGTGCTGTTTTTTTTTCTTTGTTTGCTTTATTTGATTTGTTTGAGATTTCCTCTTCTACACAAACAAAGGAAAAATCTTTTATTTTTACGGGCTTAAGTCAATTAATTTTTTAACATTAAAAATTAAATGAACTTTTGGTTCAATTTAAATGAAAAATGAGTAGATCGGTTTTTAAGTGAACTTTCATTTGTTTTAAATTACAATTTTAGTTAATTTTACGTACAGAATATTTTGAGTGTACTATTGCAGTGTAGATCCAGTGAACGATTTTCGACGTGAGATCGCAGTTTTTTCGGAACACTCTAAATAATAATAATTATAAAATAATTATAATTAAAGTGCTGAACCAAATACATTGTTTCCCTGTTTAGGCCTGTGTCAGTAGTAGGGATTTGTCTCTAAATAGAAAACTGCAATGTTTATTTATTTAATCTTAAATTTTCTATATAACTTATACATAGACGAACAGCTGATAGAGTACGGTAGGTGTGCTCCGCTAATTTTACCTTTATTTTTATTTCCTTTTGCATTCGAAGCGTCAAAGGAAGTTTTAGTAGTTTTATAGTGATATTAGAAATTGTGGGATGTTGGTATCACTTCTAGTAATATGGAGTATCTCAATCATCAGATCAACAGAACGGATCAGTACTGATTTCGAGATCGCTACACAATCTCATCAGTGTTCTTTGTTTTGGTGGATACTAGTGAGTAGGAAATGGTGTCACGTAATATGTAAACAGTTCTTAATAAAATTCGAAACTTTTTAAGAAAAGTGTCTTCAAAATTTTAATGAACAACTCTCCACATCACTATGCATGCCTTGTTTTGATGATGTTTTTTTTTTGTTGCTCGTTTGTTTTTTAATTAACTTGTTAGCTGTGTTTTCATTATAATATCTTTTAGGTCGAAGTGGGGGTATAATTTTTGTAACGGAAATTTTCATGTTATGCTTGAGTACTTCAGCGATACTTACGATGGGCAATTATGTGCGCTCATATGTTTAGCCTAAAAAAAAACATGCAAACATGTTTGTTTTAGCAAAAAGCTTTAAAAAACACCCATTTACTCAAACATTAAAACTCAGATGAATGTTTTGTTCATACATCACAGTTTGTCCGGAGGGATGCATTTGGAAGTTTTTTTTTGCGCACTAAAGAAAACAAAAATATATACTTTTTAAGCTTCTTTGTTTCCTGGAGTTAAAAACCAATGCAGATGAAAAATCAACAAAGTAAAAAAAAACACATAAAAAACATAAAACTCAGTTAACAATGAACAACAAGTGCTTCCACAAAAAAAAGTATAGAAATTGATTCCTGTTTTTCATTTCTTTTATTCTCTTATTTGCTTTGTTCATTTCTCTAATGGCATCAAAGGAAAACAGTCAGAAATTAAAGTGCTGGTTTTGTTAGACGGGCGAGCAGCCTTCCCAGAAAAATCTTAAATCATTTCCACACAAATTGGCTAGACGAATTGTTCACACGGACTACAAAAACAGCATTTAAGTAATAAAAGAGATAATGCTGAAATTACCCCGTTTTATTTATCCTTTTGATGGAAAGTAAGAAACCCATTGAAGGAAATGAGTTAGAGAAAGTTAAAAGCAAGAAATTTAAAGGGTTTCATAATTTTATTTTTGTTTTAATAATTGAAATTGTATTATTATTTTCAATATAGAAGAAATAAAAATGCCGAAAGTTTAAAACATAAAAAATAGAAACATTTCCAAAAAATTTATATATTTTGTCTAAAATCGAAAGTTCAAAAAAAATTTAAATTTTGCTAAAAATTTTAAATTTTTCTAAAACTTTAATTTTTTTTTTAATCGAAATCTAACCAAAAAATTTAAATTTAAATTCAATCTTTTAATTTGAACATATATATTCGTATATTTTTACCAAAATGGAAATTTCACCGATAACTTTAAATTTCCTAAAAAAATTATTAAAAAATAAATTGTATTTCTCTGAAGAACTGATATCTCAAACAAGGCGAATTCATATAGGTGAACTTAATATTACAACAATCACAACACTACAAAAACCACAAGCAAGGCAGATTCACAATTCGAATTGTGAATTCGCCTTGACCACAAGAATTTTGTTTTTGAGGCGAAAAAATAAAATATTAAAAATTATTATTATTTCAAAAAGTTATGTTTTTTAATGGTTGTTTTTTTTTAATCCCTTGAAATATTTAACAAATATTATTTTGTTGAAGAAATCTGTTGTGTGGAAATGTTTTAAAGATCCGCTGATCAATTATTGGCTCCTGCCATCCGTAATGCCGATCAACGTCGTTGTCAATCGGTGATTGCCTCACCAACCGCACAAAAAATTTCCACGGATGTAAGTACACATTAAAATTCCATTGAGGGACAAAGTGTTAAGGTTTTGATGGCCTGTGCTGTGGGTGTCGGTGAGCCTAGCAATTACTAAGGACTGCATGATGAGAATGTAAGTCGATAATTACCAGTCGACGGCCACAAATCACTCAAGCCTAGAGCAAAAGCAAGCGCTGGCTCATGTCACATTAATTGAATGATAGATCGTTCAAATGATTGACTGAATCATTAACTACTTACGCGCGTAAGGGAGTTAAAAAGGAACTGTTGTGGTCTGTGATTTGAAATTTATTTTGTATTAAATATTTTTCATTAAAGTTTCTATTCTCGAAAAAATTTGTTATTTCCATCATGGAATGAAAGCAACTATAAAAATATTTAATGTCAGTTCCAAAAAATACGGTACAAAATATTTAATTAGCGTAAAATTTAAGTATTCAATATTTTAGAAACTACAAATCTGGACTCAGCATAGTTAATCCTATTAAAACGAACGTATTACAACAAGGATTTTTAGTTGTTAAGTATTGTTAATAAAAAAGAACTGATTCGTTTCATATAATAAATTGTAGTACCGGTATGTACCGGTGATATACCGATACCATTACCGATATTCGTTTCGGTTGCCAACCTTGGGAATTTATCGTTACTATCGTCGTTTTGCCTATGGACTTTGTTTCCCTCAGACTTATTCATGTTTCATCATTTAAAATTTGATAAAATTTACATGTTGATTTATTTATATAAATATATTATTTACCACGATATATTACATTTATGTAATTTATAAATGTATTTTTATATTTGTAATACACGGTCATCATCGGTTTAATGATTAAATAAATAATGAGCAGACTGTATTTATTTATTGATTCATTTCTATTGTAAATTTATTGGTGCGTTATTAATGCTGATTAAAATTATAACTTTAATAAATTGAAACGACAGTTGCATGTTTAAATGCAAAACATTTAACTTTTGCTTTACAGAATTTTATTTTGTAATACATACGTACTCGTATTAGTAACACATCAAAAAAAAATAGTTTAAACACGTTTAATCGCCTAGAAGCATGCTAGAGTTAATCTCACGTTTTGACACTTAATTACAAAAAAAAACAGTCTGTTTTAAATGAGTGCGATAATAATTTGTCATTTTAGGCAGAAAAAAATACACAATTATTATTACGCTTTTTATGCCCGTATTCATAAAAAATAATTTATATTTGAAATGTATTTTAAGACATATTTTTCATAAAAATTTTCCTTAAAATAGATTTCAAACCCAAAATATTTTTTTATGAATACGGCAGTTAATATATAATTTTTCGACGTTTTCTTAATAAATATATTTATATTTTTCTTCCAACTGAGCTTGAAGGTGCCTTTTTCAAAAAACATTTTAAATAAATTTTTCAATTAACAACCAATTTTTAATACAAAAACGGAAACGGAAATTGTTGATTTGTAATTAGCTAATTCACTGTTATTTGAATTGTTTAGCGATTTTTTTCTCCTGAAGAAATTACTCAAAGGGTAATGAAACGGCCTTAGTTCCATGAATTGCTTCCGCAGAAAACGAAAAATATCTTCGAGATGAAATTTTCTTTAAATTTTCAAATTATAATTGATCAAGACTTTTTAAGCTATTGCATAGCTTTTATCGCGGGCTTTGAGCGCGGTGACCGAATCAAGAAATTCCGTAACGAAAATAAAACCTAACACTAAGTTTGTTTCTTAAGTCTTTTGTTTTTTTAAGTATTTGAAAGATACAGATTTATTACCCTTTTTTCTAATTGACCCCACTGTGCAACGTCCTAAGAGCATTACAATCGCTCCACCTTGAACAGACTCTCTCATGAGCGCACTCGCGGACACAAGATTTACCACAAAAAATTCTCTTGAACGGCCATTTCGTTTGTTTTTGTCCGATTTTTTTCATGCCAAAATTTACAGATAAACTTGTCAACAGTGTTTTCATTTGCTCGTTTTAAAAACAAGGCTCGGTTTGTCATATTTACTACATCACATAACACAGCCCAAGACTTAGTGAAACGGATAAACTTATTGGATGCAGTTTAATTTGCTACAAGTGCATTGGGACCAAGCTACTTCTGAAACAGTTCAAAACTGTTTTCGTAAGGCAAAGTTTACGTTTAAGAGCCATGAATGTCCGACAGCATTTGATGTTGACTTTGAGCCTGAAGATGAGTTCCCATTAAATCTACGCTGAAAGTGAGAAAAGATGTCTTGCAAGAGTTTGCTCACTGACTTAAAAGATTTTTATCATGTCGGTGATGATTAATAGGTTCACCTTTGGAATTACGGAAATTTCTCAAGTTCAAGTAATTTCTGATGACTCAACAGATGAAATCGAACCTTTACATGTTCAAGAAGCCAGATACAACATCTTAACGTGTAAAAAGGCTTTGGCTGAAGCGCAGGATCTTATAGCGTTTGTGAAATGCCGAAGTCACACAGAAACACTTTCATCGCTTAACTTACGTTTTCAAAATGTTATTGCCAAGACCAAAACACGCCAAGCCAAGCCATCATGGATTAATCTATTGAAATAACTCATAAAACTCATAAAACATTTTAAGCTTTTATTACATATCATCATATAAAACGTAAAACCATTCAAATACACTTGTTTCGATTTTACATGATAGAGAAGAATCTTAATAAAATATTTAAGTAGGCAAACAGAATAAAAAGTTTCTTCAAAACTTGCATAAAATTAACAGACTCATCCATATTTTTACAAAATATTATAGTTTGTAGGAACGCGCAGATTCACGTGGTACACAATATTCAATAAAAAACCTATTTTGATATTTTTGTTACTTAAATGGTTTTAAGTACCCTGGAGACGATAAAAAAAACACGTCAACGTTCTAAGTGTGTGCGTGCAGTCGTGTTTTTTCGGGTACACCTATAGGTTGTCGGCTCTGATTGATGAAAATCAAACACTTTTGATATTTTATTTTCACGTATAATTATTTTGGTAGTCTCCAATTGTAATTGACGATAGAAAATGTCAGTTGTTTGGTTATCGAAGTACAAAGGTGGCAGGCAGCACAGGGACACTTGTTAACTTTTTAGTTTGGTAGTTTTGTGTTAAAAAAGTGTCAAAAGTATGAATTTTTTCGTTTTTTGGCAGGCATTATCTTATTTTGATATTTATTGTTGTTATGCTGCCACCTATGTACTCATTAAAAAATAGGTTGATTCATGGATAGATATGCGGACGAAAAAAATTATTTTAAAATTTATTGAAAATTACCAGTGTTTATATTTTTTTTTTCTTTTCATTTTTTCTTTCTTGTTTTTTAACAAAATTGCACAAGAGGCAATTAACAATAATTCATCATCCGATCACGACATGTTTAGAAACGAACGCGGCGAAGTCAAAATACAAATGATGATTGACGATTCTATTTGTACGTCTCCCTTTTAACGACAAAAACCCGACACTCACGCATATGCATTGATTGACGTGTTTTTTTCATCGTCTCCAGGGCTCTTTACGTATCATATGACGATATGAAATACATATTTATGATCTTTAGTTATATTTTCATATCTTTAATAAAAGTATTTTTAAATAAAAAATAACCACCATAGAAAAATTTTACTGATTTAAATTTGCAGTTTTCTCTTGATAGACACATTTCCATGGTCCCTGCGGTGTCTCCGCTTAACTAGGATTCCACTGTATATATATTTTTTTTAAACCATGAAATTGCCTTCAATTTCAAAGTATCGGCCTTCAGTTTGTAACCTTTGCCACTAATTTATTTACTAAACTTTTAATTTTGTTACATAAATGTTAAATGTTGAAATGAAATGTAATTTCATTAAACTTTAACACGAAATATGTGTAAAAAATTCAGGCAATTTAGTTTTACTTATTACTTCATTATGACTGCCCATGCATGCATGTTAAATACATTCATTTAATGGTCAAAGGCAATTGGCAGTTTAACCAATTTGTATTTTTTGATTTTTTTCTTTTTCAATGAAATGTACGTCTGTCACAGGATTTAGTGTGAAAATGTTCATATTTGTCAATTCGTAATGTTTTGGTTTTTTTTTCAGCTTTCAAATTTTTTCATACAGAAAAAGTTCTGAAAAAAAATTTATATCGTTTGTGGCGGTAAGTGTGCTAAAAGGGCAAAACTTTATTTGTCACTCATAAAAGTATGTGCGAAAACTGTTAGAAATATTTAAATATTTAAAAAAATATAATTTTCGCTATTTTACAACTTTGTTATTTATGGCATGTTTTGATTGACGGGGTGGGGAGAAAAAGCGTAACAGAAAACCGACACTTTTACTTTCAGAGCAACGCATGTGGCATTGCATTGCTATTGCTTCGTAATTCCCGAAAATCATATATCTTTCCAGATCGAGATATAAGGATTGGCATCCCTATATACAACAAATGAGTTTGTATATAAAGTTTTCATATAAATGTGGAGTTACGTCTTCTTGCATTTAGAAATACACGCAGTTGTAGTTACGTCCGTTTGATTTTCGTTAAGAAAACCGCAATTTTTGATCGTAGGAATCTAAAATTTTTCACGAACATGTATTTTGTAATAAATAAAAAACTCAATTTCAAAATTTTGTGCAGTTACGCCCGTTTGCATTTAATATGACGATATATATTATTAATAGGCAAACACGTTTTTTTTATATACCTTTTACGGCCATAGTAGTGAACCGATTTTGGAAAGATTTATACGTTTTTAAACGGGCTTTTACATAGATGTGCATAATCTTCATTTTATTTAAAACGGTTCGATATTTAGGGAGCTATAAACGTTTTAAGTTGCTACTAACACATGCACACTTTTTACACATGCATGTATTAGCTTCAACTTGAAAAGTAAACAAAGTATGCATGTGTGTTTGCCCATTTTTCTTTTGCATATAAATTAGACAGAGTTTTAAGTTATTTAGAATGTTTTTCGTTTTTGTATTTTATCGTATGTATTTACAATGCAAATATTTAATATTAATTTCTAGAATGCGTTCGATTGAGTCGACCGCTGGATACACTAGTTTTAATGATTGGTCATGGTTTATGTTCTTCTGGCTCATTTTGTTTAGCTGATACTTCTTATAAACGATTTTAGGTGGACGAAGATTATTAATCAATAATTTTTATACCTTCAATAACTTTATGATGATTTTTATTAAGATCTGGTAAAATAGCTGCTCCTTCTAATTTAAATTTACTGGGAGAGATTTCTTTGATTAATAGTATTGTGAGTTAATCTTCAATTTCTATATTTTATCTTTTTTATCTTTTTTTTGAGCTGATTAGACTTCATATTTATATTCTTCTAGACAATATGGACAAATTTTTATGGGAATTTATTCTGTTAGTGGTGGATTTATTCGAGAAATTTTATTGTTATTTTTGCATTGATTTCCTTTAAATTTATTGATTTTGAAGAGTGATGCATGTATATTGTGATTGTATTTAAATAGTTTCATAAAAATATTGATTTGTGGTACAATGAGGACGCAAGCCATACACGTTGCGACTGTTGGTACATACGACATGAAGAAGTTGTACACAAGTTTTTAATGTTCGTGTGCTAGTTGCTGGAAGTTGTGTCTTGGTTGCAGGAAGAATTAAAAAGTTTTGATTTTTTGGCGTGTTTTATTTGCCATCTTTACTCAAAATGAAGTTTTATATGCGATTGTACAGGAAATTGTATAGTTTGTGAGAAAAACGCTCAACTTGATTAGCAACTGAGTTGTACTAACGGTCGCAACGTCTAAGGGTTGCATTATTTGTAACAAATTATTTTTTTGTTAAGAAATTTCAAACCAGATTTTAGGAATGTTTATTTTTATTTTATTTCTTCAGAGTAATCCACAAGAGAAAAATTGAATTATAAATTCAATTTGCTGAATCCCATTTCCTGATTATTTAAGCCTTGAAAAATATGTGTGCTTTAAAATTACTTGTTAAGTTTAATATTATTTCCTTTAAAGCTTTATTTCAATCACTTTTTTGCTCTACTGTAATTAACATATTTTTCTACACATAAATATAAACTCAAATATAATTTTTATAAGCACTTCTTTTATAATTAAATTTTACTTGATTGTTTAAAATAGTTTTTAAATTATTTAAAATGAATATAATTATTATTGCTTACTGCAGTGTAAATTAATTTCGATATTTAATTTAATGCTACAAAGTTGACATTATTGTATTTATATTTATACAATAAATTGTCACAAATAATTTATATTTTTTTTACTTGTAAAATGTTTTTTTTCAAAGCAAAATATTTATTTTGCAAAAAATTTAAATGTGTTTGGAAGTCAGTCGATTATCACATGAATGTCATTGAAATATATCCTGTTGATAAAGCAAATAAGTTAATATATTGAACAAAATTAATAAACAGTAGAATCTCTGTAACTCGGATTATCCAGAAGTCTGGAGAGTGCAATGTTTATAAGTTTATAAATTTTCTGTCTATTAAATGCATTCCGGACTTTTTTTTTGCTTTTTTGCAAATTTTTTTTAATACTATTTTACCGAATACACATTTGTGCATCAGTAAGAATAAAAAAATGCCATGTCTCAAAATTCAAACACATATCAGCAAAAAATATCAAATAGGAAAACAGCCCTACAAGAAAAATGACGGTCATTTGATGCATCATCTGATCTGGTCATTGTTTATGCGTATGTACATCAGAAGTTTCTATCATTTTATGACAGGCAATATGAAAAAAAACTCATGTTTCGTGTACGTGTGATTTTATTTATAAATCAGCGTTGCCGTTGCGTAAAATTTTTTATTAACAAAGTATTCTTAAAAACAATCCCCACAATTCACGACTTCACGAAATACTTCCGAAAAAAAACTATAAAATAAAAAAAAATTTATAAAAAAAAATCTACTCATGCACTTACTCACGCTCACGTAATTGATACAAAAAAAAAAAAACTAATCACGATCATGCGTCATCACGCTCTCTGCTCTATGACTTTTTCATACATCATGTTGTAATCAGATAATAAAAAACAAATTAAAACAATTACAACAAAGCAAAATATAATTATACTGAAAGTCTACTCATGCGCGCTTCCTCCCACTCATTTTATTAACACCCACGTTCATGCAAACCCAGGTAATTGAAGCAGAAAACAAATCACGATTCACGCTAATCACGTGAGCAGTGTCCATTTGCAGTTTCGACAGAGATTATAAAAAGCATAGCAAGATATCACAAAAACATTTTTGGACCCACAAATATTCAGCGAGTAACGGCTGGCTACAACAATTCCAAAATCTAAATGGATGGAGATGCCAAAAAAAAATACGTGTGGCACTTGGTGACTGCCGCGGCAAAGCTATTGCATAGCATTTTTTGATTTATGCAGTATTTTTTTTTCTTCATTTTATTAATTCAAGTTTTTTCTTTGTTATTAATGCAAGTTACACTTTTTGATCGTGGTGAATTTCTTGATTCGGTCGCCACGCTCAAAACCCGCGATAAAAGCTATGCAATAGATCAAAAATTGTAGAGAGAAGTTAAAAAGTGTAAAAAAAGTTTTTAAAAGCTGTGGAAAAATGGGAAATCGGTAAAGATCAAATATATAATGCTGATGAATCTGTGCGATCTTAGAGGGCACTTTCAGCCACAATATGTGTTCACAGTAATGAGAATTTGACCTCTAGTACAAAAATATTAGAATATCGAGATACCTTCATGCCCTGCGTAAACGCATCTCGATTTCATAAGTTGCCGCTTATCGTGATTTAATAAAGTTGAGGAAGTTGAAGTAAAAAGGGTTGGCGGTCGACTTTCATGGTTAAGAATGATCCAGGAAAGTTTTTACCAAAAATGTGCAGCAATATCTGACTGGTGCCGATAAGCAAAGCAATTGAAATCCCTTTTAGTGCTGGACAATGCACCATCGCACTTAAAGAAAATGAAATCAATAGAGATCCTAAAGTTTTCTTTGTGTGTTCGAACAAAAATAAGTCCGTTTTGCAAAAAATATGTGTTTTTAATCCCTTTGAGTTTTGGTTTGCATTTTAGCTACATATATAGTGAGTCCGAACGATTCAGTAATCCGAAAAAAAAACTGAAACAATATATGTTCGGCTTATCGAGGTTATACTGTATTTGAAAAAACACTTTTAAAACAGTGTATTTTTTAATATACGCTTTTAACCATATTGTTTTACAAATAAACAATTTAAAGAGAATCAATTTGTTTATTTTTATGAGTAAAAAGATACAAGTGTACAAATTTAATCTTAAATGATTAAATCATAAAAATGTAAAATGTTTTATGACCGTTGAAGAGCAGAAAGGTTATGGGTGTTTGTTGCATGATGCCAGTACCTTTTGTTTTAATATTTTCTTTTACTTCATAATTTATTTTTATACTTGGACTTTCTATTAATTTACTACCGTTTTTTTCCAACTAAGCGTTACAAATTATTTTGTTTTGAACATGAAAACTTAAATTAATCATAAAATTCAGCCGCCTTAAAATAATTAATTAATTTCAACAGTTAAATTCTTTCACGTTACAATTTATTTATTATTTATGCAAAGAGTTTTGGAACTTTTTTTGTATGGAATTTACTAATGAAAAATTATGACCCCATAATTAATTTGATCATGGATTTTGCAAATAAAAATAAAATGATGAAATAGCAAAAAAATCCATAAAACTCACGCAGATATGGTTTGCTTAGAGGATGAATAGAAAACCTTTAAGTTTAGGATAATTTACTTTTTCCGTTTGCCTTTGGCTTGTCTTTTAGAGTATTTTTGATGGTTTGTGGCAGATGGAATCTAAATTTAGATGCGTCAAACTAAAAAGTATATTGTGTCTGCTTTTTAACAAAGCCAAGCACCTTTGGTGTTTTTCAGAGGTTAAATAAATTATAAAGAAATACAAGAAATTTCGAATTATTTTAAATGAAAAAAAATCATTTGAACTTCAAACACATCAAAATAAAATCAAATCAAGTTGGCTCTCATTTTTTGATAATATTGTGGAGAAATTTGGCAGTAATTTTTAAATTAATAGTTTTAGTCGAACTGTATGGGTTTTAATCCAAAGAAATAAAATAAATTGAAAACTAAAATTTAAATTAAAAATACATTTTTGTAAATAAATTTATTTCAGACGCAAAATTACTATCAAATATTGAAATTATTTAAACTATTTTGTGTTGTTAAAGATGTCATTCCTTTAATTCTCCTGACTCGCTCGAATTGAAATGAGTCAACAAACACTTAAAGCGAAAGCTTTGAATGGTTGCACATGTACATTTGGCAACATATTTTGTTTTTTATTTGTTGCGCTAAATTTTAATTAAATAACAATTTTGTTTTCAAATAAATAAAGAAAGAGGAGCTTTTGTTGTCTCATCAAACGCAGAGAAAGTACATATTTTTCAATTTTATGACCTTCAGAAGAGCCTGTAGCGAACACCTGCTGCCATTTGGACTGGACAGTTTGTGTTACACTAATTCTTAAAAGTCATGTTCGGCAAAAACAAACAAAACATTAAGGCTGGACTTGAATAAGTTTTATTTGTTAAAAATACAAATTAATTAATGTTTTTTTACAATAAAATAAATTTTTATTATCTTTATTTAAAAAGGTGTTCCCCCTTCTCACCCTCGCAATGCATTTTAGAGAGTTGTCAGTATAGATTATTAATTGCGTAACAAAAAGTAATCTCTTTCAGAGTAATTTAATTTCAAGAATTCCGATCAGGTTCCTGTGAAAGAGAGGACTGTGCCATGTCCGTACTAACAAAATATTCGTTTTCAAATACTTCTACTTAACCGATGCTTATAAAAATTTGCACACACATTGAGTTAAATCATAAGAATAGTGGGCAGTGCCACACCCATATTAAGTAAATATTCGATTTCAAATAATTCTACTTAACCGATTCTTATGAAGATTTCCACACGCATTGTGTCACCCTAAAAAACAATTTAAAGATAACAAAAGTAGGCAGCGCCACGCCCATATAAAATAAGTATTATTTGTAAAACAATTTTACTAAATCGATTTTTAGAAAACTTTGCTCACGCATTAAGCCGCTAAGAAAGCATGATTTATTGTTTTAAAAAGTGGGCAGTGCCAAGCCTACACTAACTGAAGATACATCTCAACTACTTTTGTCAAACCGATCCCTATACAATTTGGTACACATATTAAGAATTACAAAAACACACTTTTTTGCTTAGAAAAGTGGGCAGTGCCACGCCCATGCTTAGTAAATATTCGTTTTCAACTTCTTCTACTAAATCGATGCTTATTAAACTTTGCACGCGCATTGAACTTCTCAAACAAGAAAATTTAGTGATGACAAAAGTGGGCAATATCACGCCCATACGATAAAAAAAATTTACTCGTACATAACTTTATATTTGTGGCTCACGTTCATGGACACTCACACGAGTAAATAATATTCAACGACAACTTCTTGTACTTAAAAGATTATTATTAACCTGCGCCAACACATTGACCAATTTGAGAAATGCAATTTGTTGATGAGAAAAGTAGGCAGAGACACACCCATACAACGGAAATATTTGTTTTCAACTTGTACTGAAACGATACTTATTAAAATTTGCACACACATTAAGTTAAGCAGACATTACAATTTAGTGATAAGAAAAATGGGCGGTACCAGGTCAATTGTGTGAAAATATTTGTTTTCAGATAATTCTACTTAACCGATATTTATGGCACCAATCTGGATGTATGTCCTTGCAAATGAAACAATAACATTACAGATCGAATTACAAACAGTGGCCTTTGGCCACAATCACATCTTTTCTCTGAGTGTATCTACAAGACCACACTTTCCTAAATATACATAAATTATTCTATTTCCTCTTTTATCTAACCTCTGCGTTTTTTTTTAATTTTTATTTCATTTTGACAGCTTAAACATTTCCGAAAGTAATAGAATCTAAGTTAATAAATTTTACAAAAGCGCTAACATCATGCACAAGCACCAAAATGAATTTTTTATTTTCTATTTTTTTCCGTATGACAATTTTAAAACTCCTTCCTTATGGTCACTTGATTTGACTTTCTGTTTTCTTAAAAAAGAAAAAAAATTGGTCATGGTAGACACGCAATTTTTTAGATGCATTCATTACTGCAGGTTGATAATGCAGATCATTTGGCAGCGAAGAAAGTTTATACTGTTGATTGTGGTTTCTAAATTGGTTATGAACGACGACAGCCAGAAGAGTAAGAACATTTTTAACGAAACTTCCAGAAATAAACGAGCATAGAATTCAGCCCCATAGTCACATTTTTCTCACATCCTTTTTGTTGTTGCACCAAAAGTATCCTTTATCAAAAAATTTGTGTCTGTAACTGAAGATGAAAAGTTTTGGTGTAAATGAACGTTGGTTGTCGTTTTGGAAACAAAGGCAAACAATTGTTAATTAAATTTTAAGAAACATTGAAGACAAAAAAATATTATCATAATAATTGCACAAACAAAGTTAATCAAAAGAAATTAAAAAAAATTATGTTTAATGAAAAATACAAAAAGAAATGGAAGGAGTAGCAGCAGCATCAGCAGCACTTAAATGATAAATTAGTTACAACTTTTCTTTAAATCACTTTTATAATTTAAAACAATTCATCTAATATACAATGGCAAGGAGCAATAGAAAGATGTTTCAATATCAGAAAGTGTGCACGAAAATGGTTCTAGAATTGTCGCAACAGACTTGCAGATTGACTGAAAAAACTAAAGTTGGCGAAAAGAAATGGAGTAAAAATGAAGCGAAAGTTCTGTTATTACTCGCATATTTTTTATTGAAATACTTTTTATTCACTACAGTGATTCTTGTCCATATCTTTAATTCAAATAATTTTTATGAAAATAATTTTATTCGAGTAAATACTTTTTATTCGAATATTCGAAAATTTTTTATTCCAGTAATTTTTCTTCGAGTATTCGAGTAATTACTTTGTTCATTCAAATAATTTTCGTTTAAGCTTACCAATTTCATTCGAATAATTTTTATTCAAATAATTTTTTATTGAAATAATTTTATTCGCATAATCCTTATTCATTAAAATGCTTCTTGTGCAAATAATTTGACTCCAATAACTTTTATGAAAATAATTTTATTCAAGTAGATACTTTTTATTAGGATATTCGTAAATACTTTTATTCGTGAAGTTTTTATTCGAGTAACTAATTTCTTTCATTCAAATAATTTATATTCCCGCTTACTAATTTTATTCGAATAATTTTTTACTGAAATAATTTTATTCGCAAACTTTTTATTCGTTAGAATGATTATTGTGCATATAATTTTATTCGAATAATTTTTATGTAAATAATTTTATTCGAGTATATACATTTTGTTCGAATATTCGAAAAATTTTTATTCGATTAATTTTTCTTCGACTATTTGAGTAATTATTTTTTTCATTCAAAGAGTTTTCATTCGAGCATACTAATTTTATTCGAATAATTTTTATTCAAATAATTTTTTATTGATATAATTTTATTCGCATAATCCTTATTCGTTAAAGTGATTTTTGTGCATTATTTGACTCCAATAACTTTTATGAAAATAATTTAATTCCAGTAAATACTTTTTACTTTTTATGAAAATAATTTTATTCGAATGTTCGAAAATACTTTTGTTCGAGTAGTTTTTATTCGAGCATTCGAGTAATAAATTTGTTTTCATTCAGATAATTTTAGTTCGTGTTTACTAATTTAATTTGAATTAACTATTCGAACAGTTTTTATTCGAATATTCAAGTAATTATTTTTTTTGTTGATTCAAATCATTTCAAATCGATCTTAAAAATTTTATTCGAATAATTTTTATTCAAATAATTTTATTCGAATAATTAATTGCATTTGAAGCGTTTTTATTACAATAATTTAGCCTAATAATGTTCATTAAAATAATTCCATTCATACAGTTTTTGTTTGAATAACTTGTCAGGAATACTTTTCGAATATTATTCGAATATTGGGCATAACTTTATTCTAAAACTTTTAATCGAATTCATTAATTTTAATTTATTAATAATTTTTGCAATGTTTTCATTCTTATTTCGTTATTAATAATTATAAAAGTAGGACATAACAAAAAATAAAAACTTTTGGTTTTTTTTAATTTTTCGAAATTCAAAAATTTTAAATTAAGTTCTCAATTGATAATTTTGTTTTTTGAAATTAAGAACAAAAACGGGGTTTCTTTTTAATTTCGATAATTCGAGGATCCAGATGTATTCGAAAGTAAACAGCTTAATTTTTTTCCCACCAAAAATATAATATTGTTATTTACATTTTTCCCATAAGAGATAAAATAATTTCTCAAAAATTAGCAATTAAAACCTCTGCAATAGTTAGAACATCCTTGTAAAGAGTTTTAATGTTGAAACAAGCAGAATTTTAATTAAAAATTTTCGTAACTTTTCAAACTATATTTGATTGATTGAATATTGAATTACCTTGGATGATACTCAGAGATGGGTGTTTTGTAATAACTAATCGAATTAGATGATGTTACAAGCATCCATCAGAAAAGTGATAAAAGCATAAACAGCCACATGAAAGCTGATGATGTTCTGTTAATTTAATTAGCTTCTCCTGATTATTTTTTTTAGCAAGAATAACTGAAAAAATTATTAACTTAATTTCCTAAACTTAGTTCTCCAGCTCGACCCAGATTAATACTAATCAATCAAACAGAGTTTTGCTAAAATTCATTTTTGCTTTTTCTACTGAGACCAATTTTGTTACTGCCTTCATATCTTCATATTGACGATTGTAGACAAGATAACAAACATTGAAAATTATTTGCAATTTTTTTCTTTGTTTCAAAGACATTATCACGCCACCACCATCGCCAGCGATGTTGCTGCTGAGATGGATTTCTAACAACAGCAATTTATTTATAATTTTTTCTGTGCTTTGCACATCATTGTTGTTGTTGTCGTTGCAATGAAAGATGTCCCTGGAAAATAGAAAAATATTAAATATTTTTAATAGAATCATTTTTTTTAGAAACATCACCGGGGATCTGCCGTCAGATGATGAAGTAAAAAATTATATAGAAACTTTGAAAAAGCAAAACTTTTTCTGTTCATATCGTTAGTTACACTTAATTTTAAGCCGCAGACGAGCTTAAAAACTGCAGTGGATATAAGAGTTTTGATTGTTGGTTTCTTTGATTGCTGGAGGGCAAGTAAAAGGTAAAAAACTTTTATGATAAATAAATAAGCAGACCAACAAAAGCAAATAGAAGTTGTTATAAAAAATTCAAAAGATTTAAAAAAACATTTGAGCTTTTTAATTAATTTAGCATTGCGTAAACTAAAATGTTGGCCATGAAATGAGCAACCCCGGTATCCAACCACTCGTAATCAAAAGAACACGCGGCGTATGATTTATAATAATTTATATGAACTCTTAAATATTTAACACTCATACGCCTGCGAGTTTCACACAAATTCAAACAAAATATAATTCGTTTGAATCATTCTCTATTAAATTAAATTATTTTTTATTTAATGCAATCATTTTCAAAGTTAACTTTTCATGGGTTAGAATTGGAACTTATCACATTAAACAAAAAAAAAAGAGTATTTACATTCTCTAATAGAGAAATGATAAGCGAGCCTGAGCAGCCTCAATACATGATAAATTTTTTGAGATCATTTTTTTTGTATTTTAAATGGATAATATAGACATGTTATATGAATAAGTAATACGGTGTTCAGACATACACCTTTGCTGATAATTTTCCATCACCTTTCGCAAAATTTCAGGTGTTATGTTGTTTATTTCGTCGCGTATATTGCTTTTTAATTGCTGGATGGTTCTGGGCTTATTAATATACACTTTTCCTTTCAAATAACCCCAAAGAAAACAGTCTGGAGCGGTTAAATCCGGTGAACTCGGAGGCCAATTAAAATCATTTGTACGCGAAATAATTCGTTCAGCATAGATGTCTCGTAAAACAGCCATTGTGTCCCTTGCAGTGTGCGCTGTGGTTCCATCTTGTTGGAACCATACTTGCGGATGGTTTTCCACGGCTGGCCTTAAAAAATTTTCCAACATTGTCCGATATCTGACACCATTAACGGAAACGCCGACCCCGTGTTCATTTTCAAAAAAAAAAAGGAACAATTATCCTTTACGATGAAAACCCACACCAAACCGTACACTGCCAGCACCAGGAAGGTTCCTTACTGCCCCTTGTTAGCGAAAATTTACAACCAGACGGTTTATTGTTGACTCTGATGGTAAAATAATTTTGTCAATAAACCGAATATCGACTCAATTAAGAATGCATGTCTGAATACAGTATAAAGAAGTGTAGATATGAATTCTATTCATATTTAAAAACTGCTACAAAAAACTCACTAAACACAGTTTAAAACGTATTTTTTAAATATATTTTTTTATACATAAAAATTCATAAAAAATTGCCCGTTTCAGATATCTTAATACTTTTTAAATATTTAAAAAGACTTAAATGATTGTACGTATTTATTTGAATTGTATTGGCTCAAATAAAATTTCACTGGCTTCACTCAAGTTCATAATATTGTTTGCCTCAAGTTCAAATCTGAGTTTCGCAGTTAATTTTTTTTATTTAAAAAATTTTCGATAACTTCAAATTATTTTTATAAAGAACATTGGAACATTTATCCATAAGAATAGAAAGGATCCCATCTCTTTAGCGTTCTTTGTTCGATTTTACCACTTATTACGGTGGATACTACTGATTGAGTACATCCCCAATCCGCATTATTTCATAAATTGGAATACGAAAACTACTTCGATTAATTTTCAAAAGTTAAATCAACTTCAATTGTGGGAAAAGTGCGTTAAAAAAAGTTAAAAATGGAAAACATTTTCGTTTGGTAAAAAATTCTCATCTCTAATATTTAATTATTCCATTATTATTACTCTCTCGCTTTTGCCAGCGTCATTAGCTGCTTCATATCATTCAACTTAAATCTAAAAAGTTCAACTAATTACGTATCAATGTTAATTATTAAATTAGTTTTATCATTATTAATTTTAAATTGTTTTTATTCAAAGAAAATCAAGACGCATCCACGGAATTTATAATATTTTCGATTGGTTCGCACATTAATCATTATCAGCACTAATGTTTTCAGTTTTAGCCCCTGTAAGTTGGAATACAAACTACTAAACGAAATTATGTTGCAATAAAGAATACAGAAATTATGTATATTTCTTAATACTCATTATTTGCCAACCTTGACAAATTGTTTAGTTCGAAATTCTCTTAATGATGAGCTCGTATTATTTTATTTTATCTCAACACAAAGTGTTTCAGGTTAAATGTCATATCCCGGACTGGAACTTAATTCAAACCGGCAAAATTTAATTTAAATATAAAAAAACACTTTTATTATTTTTTACAATTAAATAACATACCGAGCATTTTACTATTTTTTCTCAAATCCGCAATCGAATATCTGGGCATCATTTTGGAAATCAAAATTTTTGATATTTGGAAAAAATTTAACTTTAAACTTAATTTTGAATTTGATTTAAATAGTATGTTATTCATAAAGGGTGTCCCAAAATTAACTCGAAATTTGAATTTTCCGCCATTTTAGCAGCAAAGTGTTAGTATCTCTAAAAAAACAATTTGACAGCTGTTGTATGGAATATCTTTTGAGCATTTGCTTAAATTAAGAGTCTTGTTCTTTATGCACAAGTTAGTTTACATACACCAGCCAAATCATCTCTTTGGTAAACTCTCCTTTGCAAATAATTGTAGATGTAAAAGAATAAGGTCTATTGGACATAAAAGTCTAGATTCGAAATGAAATTTTTCGCATCATCGCGATATCTCTCTGGAACTCAACTCCTTATAGATTCCAACTTTTAAGTAACGCGCGACAATTTAGAAACAATATTATTAAACTTTTTTCGAATTAATATATTTTTTTTCTTCTCTTCTTTGTTTCTAAAACAATTAATAATTCTTTTTTTTCTGCTCGCTCTATGTTTTATTTACAACTTCTTTTTTTTAACTATTTGGTATTTTATAAGCCTAATGACGATATTATGTATGTTTTTCTTCATTTAATAAATTAAATTATTTAAATTATTTGCTACTTTTTCTATAATTTTTAAATTATTTAAGTGATTATTCAAAATAAGAAATGAAAAGCTTAAAAAAAATAAACCAAACCCAGACATAGTATTTTCTATTTCCTGTTTCCGTTTTTATATAATAAATATCTATAACTCTGTGCGACATTTGCCGTATCTGCCCTAAAATTCATCCTCTGATCTGTCGGAACATTTATAATCCGTAACATTTCTAGCAAATATCTACGCTTATAATTAGTTTCTGTATTTAAAATTGAAATGTAAAAATGTTTAAATAATGTAAATCGAAATGAAAAAATTTTTATTTCTTGAAGAAGCCAATCGAAGATATTGGCGAAATATCAATTTAAAAAATTAATAATATACGTTTTTTTTATATAAACGAAGGCGAATCCATAACAGGTGGACTTGATAGCGCAGCTGATAACTTTCTTTTAGTTTTATTCAACGCGAACTATAGTTGGATGTCAAAATTTATTTATTTCTTTAGTTTACATTCAAGTTGAAAATTTACAAAAAATAAAAAAATTAATTGTGAAAACAAAGAAAAATATAAAAAGATTACAACATATAAAACTAAATTCATATCACAGCAGTAGCAGCTGCAGTTGATGAACCAAATTCTGAATAATCCACGTGCTTTGGCCATGTGTAGTGATACGATTTATTAACAATAGGTTTCAATCATATGACAAAATTACAGTGCAAAATAAAACTAATTTCCGATTCAGCATCCACAGCACAGGCCATCAAAACATTAACACTTTGTTCCTCAATGGAATTTTAATGTATACTTACATCCATGGAAATTTTTTGTGCGGGTGGTGAGGCAATCACCGATTGACAACGACGTTGAACGGCATTAGGGATGACAGGAGCCAATAATTGATCAGCGGATCTTTAAAACATTTCCACACAACAGATTTCTTCAACAAAATAATATTTGTTAAATATTTGAAGGGATTAAAAAAGAACAACTCTTAAAAACAAAACTTTTTGAAATAATAATTATTTTCAATATTTTATTTTTTCGCCTTAGTAAAATATTTTTGACAATTTACTTTGATTTTACAAAAACAAAATGCTTGTGGTTTTTTTAGTGTTGTACTTGCTGTAGTATTAAGTTCACCTGTTATGAATTCGCCTTGATATAAACTGACCTAAGGCTTGAATAATCACTTAAAAAAAGAGCTTTTAAAAAAAAGGTCAAAAAATAAGAGAAAATTATTATATAATTTTTCAATTGATTTACTTCCAAAATTAGCTTTTAAGTTCAAATATTGATTTGTAAATTTTTTTATACTCAGTTCCTCACTGCAAAATAAGACCAATGGTCTTGTGTATGGAACGCCAGTAGTTAAATAAATATATAAAATACAAATTTGTGCAAGTTACTGGTCCTAAAAGGACACCCTGCAACTCATTCTGTATTCTAACGTCATGCTTAAGAGTAGTTCAACTTGCTGAAATTTCATTTCTTGCACTATAACTTTGGCATACATCATTTTGTAATCAGATCTCTAATTTAGAAGATACAGATATTACCAATATTTTAGCGATCGGTCCCACTGTGTACAATGAAAAAATCCATTCACTTAACTTTAAATTTAGTTTTTCCTAAAAATACATGCACAAATATTTTAATAACTACAACATTTTCATTAAAAGAAAAATATTATCCTGAAGCAAATTTGCCCATAACATTCGTGCTCAATTCAAGGATTTAGAAGAATTACTAACAGAAGCAAGTACATGTGCAATATTTAAATTATTAAAGAAACTTTTTCGATTTAAAACTTATAAAATTTATCCGCAGGCGCCTGCAGTTTTTATTACAAGATTCTTTTGGTTACTTTATTTTCTAAATAAATAAATAAAAGCAAGTTTTATGATTATTAAAACAAATTTAACAATTGCAAAAATTAAATATACCACGAGTTAATTCATTAGATCACTCACTCTTGCTCGCTCTCACACTTTCAAGTTTTGAGATGGACAACAAAGTTAACGGCACCGCAATAAAAAGCTTATTAAACCTAATAAAATTTAATGCATGAATATTGAATACAAATCAGATTGAAATTGTCCATTTAACATGGCTTTTGTCCCTCAATGGACTGGAACACTTACTCACACCCACACAATTAATATAAAGACAGTTAAAAGACTAGAAAAAAGAAGATAAAAATCTCTCTCTCTCGCACTCTCGTTTAAGAAAATCAAAATAATAACTGAAAATATTGCTGTATTAGTTAAACTTTTGCAAGTAATATACAGTGTTGCCAGGGTTTTTTTGATACGGTTTTATAAGTTTCACTCGTAACTAAAAGTGAAATAATAATTTTTACGTAATTTTCAACCATTTCAAAATGTCTGGGGGCAAATTACGGCATTCGATATCGAAAGAAATTACCATACAAATTCAAAAAATTTTGTATGGGATTTCGTTCGATATCGAATGCCACCCCTGATCAAGTTGGAACGAATTCGGTGTTCGTAAAATTTACAATTAGAAAAGAAGACAGTGCCACGCCTACTCTAAGTAAATAATCTATTTCAGCTCGTCTACACAACCGATTCTTATGAAACTTTTTACACACATCAAGTAACGATGTTAATTCTTCAATTTAACGATTAGAAAAGTGGGCAGTGCCATGCCCGTAAAAAGTAAATATAGTTTCTCAATAACATCTACTTAGCCGATTCTTATGAATCTTAGGGCACCTCTTGACGGACGATGCCAATTCAATGTAAGGATTCAGAAAGGGCGTTAAGCCACGCCCATGCGAAGTAAATATATTTTTCAAAACTACTTATAGTTAATCGATTCTTATGCAACTTTGCAAACATAATTAGTTACCCAGACAATTAATTTTATGGGCAGTGTCATGCCCATACTAAGTAAATACAAATTTTTAACATTTTTTGTTTGATTGAGCTGATTCTTTGTCCAATAATGTAAATTTGGTGCGAAATTTAGTCACAAGATGCCGAATAGCCGCCTCAGAAGGTCGTCCAAACTGATCATAAAATGGAAGAAGTGCACGAGGCACTTTCTAAGCCGAGCATGAATTTCGATAACAAAATTCAATAATCTGCAAGCGTTGTTCGTTTCTAAGTTGATTCATGTTTTAATTATAGAACAAACTGAGCATGTTTAACAGTAACATGTTGCACGAAAACAGCTGAACTGCCAAAAACAATGTTGCCAAAAAGAAAGTTGCTAAAAAAAAGTCCACCCTTCAGTAATTTGTAAACTAAAACTCAAGCATATATTTTTTCGAAACTATGCGCGGTCTGATGGAAGATATCCCTAGCAAATGCTTCAGGATTTGGAATCAACTTTAGGATACAAAAGAAGTGACAAGCTTATAATTAACTTCCTTCGAATTATAAATATCTATCCGATAATTACTTCTAAATATATCTCAAAACTCTTCCCGAGTAGTCCGTTCAAAAACAAAACGGCAAGACTGTCGAATATTAAACTTTTTCATTAAGTGCTTATTTTGTGTGTATGTATGTGTGTGTGTGCGTGTGTGTTTGTTTGTTCTGTCTCTTAATGTTTTCAAGACGATTACACTCAGTTACAACAACAAAAAAAGGACAACAGAATGTATGATAAATAAATACTTATGATTTGTAAAATTCTAGAGCAAATGTTTTTTGTTAACAAGACAAACAAAAGAGAATTCAGTAAAGTGTAAGTGAGTAAAAGATAATAGAGTATTTTCTTTAAGCTTTCATACTTTTCAAATAATTAAGCTTAATTATGAACAATTAATTGTAATAAATGCAATTTAAACCCACAAAAGAAATTAACAAAGAAGCGGCCACAATTCACTCTCTACAAATTCAATTTAACAATAAAGTTAATCCAACAGAGACGAACAGACCTTAAATGCCTAAAATTGAAAATTTAGGAAAATGTGCAATTGTGTTAAAGAAAAAACAAAAACATATTGCTATTAATGTTGGAAAAGCTTGATGAAGATGAAAATGTCTTTGGCAATGTCTCAAGTTAATGATGAAAATATTTCAAAATTTAAACAAATTCTCTCAAATTCTCATTCACTTTGACAATTGAGTAGGAAAGTTAATTAAGCATTCATTGGCAGTACATTTATATTGTCGAAGCTCCCGCTGATTATGAAAAACAAGAAATAGGAAGAAATAAAATAAACAACATAAAAATAAATATAAAACAATAATAAAGCTTAAAAATCGTAAAACCAAATAGCAAAGTGAATATTTTTGAAATGCTTGGAAGTATGTATTTGCACGAGAAATTTTTGCTTTAGAAGAGATTTCCTTAATATGAATTTATTGCTTTACTGTCATTAAATATGTCTTGTTAATAGAAACATAAAACAATCTCATTTTTTTCACTTGTTTATTACGCAGATCTTGGTTTCATAATAAAAACCAAATTACTCGAACAAGTATTGTTTAGAATTTTAACAAATTCAAGCATTGAAGTCGAGCCAGATTTATTGGCTTGCAATTATTTATATATATTTTTGTGAAAAATGTTTATGAAGAATATTAAATTAATTAAGTTCTTGAATGTCGAATGTTAGCCATTTTTACAAGTAATTTCAAAGTTTTGAATTTCACAATTTCTCACGAGCAGCGGAATGGAGACAATAAAAAATTTAATATAATTTATAAATATAGATAAGTTATGAAACAAAATTTGTAAAGAAGTTCTGCAATGCTGTTATGAAAGATATTGGCTAAAGCCCTGCACAAGACCACATGTTGCTTAAAAGTGTCATATAGAAAAAGTGCATGCTTTGCCATGTCATACCAACTCAAGCACCATGTCGTGCATTGTTGCACGAACTCAAATACAGTGTCAGCCCATGTCGTTGCAACTTAGCCTCACTGCCGTGTTATTTTGTACTGGCACGATGCAATTTTTCTGTATGACACTTTTAAGCAACAACATATTGTCTTTTACAGTGCTTTAATGTTTGCGAAAAGCAAGTTGCTGTAAGGCTTAAATATAGAAATTTTAAAATTCGAATACAACTATTTTTTCCCATATGAAAATCCAACATTAAACCTACAATAACTTTATTAATCGTTTGTGAATAAGGCCATAAGAATATTTCTTCAACAGAAATCAACAAAAAAAAGTAAATTTAAGTTTCTTTTATGTAGTGATTGAAATAAATTAAATGTGTTATTTAAGAAAAATCCGTGTTTTTCATTGTATTGATTTTAAAATTTGCAAAAGCACTTACAAAAATTAATAGATCGTAAAAGTTTATTGACTTTGGAACATTTCGGTTAACTTTATCGAGATTCTACAGTAGTTTTACATAAATATTTTAATTCATCCAGATCAGTATACATACGTTTGTGAAAGTTAGGAGAACTAAAAGGTTTTTAAAGCACGAAGTGGTTCAGTTTAACAATTTATAAATCTGTTAATTGAAATTTAAAACATATTTTTTGCTTCCAATTTGCCAATAAAATAACAAAACATGTTCAAGAAAGGTTAGATATACTGCATAAGTGCACAAAATACTGCCATTAAGCTTTTAAAACTGAAATATGCAAAAAATTGCTGTAAAATATGAAATATGCAAAAATATGCAAAAATATGCACTAACAAATCGATGTCCAAATTCATAAAAACTTCTAAAATAGATAAATATACTAGTTCCGCCATCATAAACTGCACAAGAAAAAACATGCAATTGCATTTTTGCGGTCTCCCTGTTGATTACCATTATTATTTTTGCGATGTGCAGCTAATTAATTTGCTTAAACAGAAACTTTATACCAAGGATTGATTTTACGTAATAATCCAGTACAGTGACCACCACGTTTGTGCGCCGATGAAACAAAAAGAAATATTAAAATAACTTGAAATGTGTCTGGGGGATACCTGGCTAGAACTATCTGCCTCTTAGCTGTACGCATAAGTACACATTTCTTGTGTATTAGATAATTTTATAAAATTTAATTCATCGAAACTTTTTAGGATCATACCAGTTAAATTTTTTTTTTGGCAATAATTTATTTATTTCATTTAAATCATTCAGCCTATGATGGATAACAGACAAGGCATAAATAACTTAATTTCATTAAAAAAAATTATTAATATGTTCTTATTTTCTAAACACAATTTGAAATTATCCTGTGACGACGAAAAATCTATTTTAATAACATTATAAATCTTATTAAAAGTGATTAAAGCTCGTAACATGGCTTGATTCTGAGCATAATTAGTTTTATGTGCAAATAAATTTTATAAATTATTTGAACTTAAAGATGTAAAAAGGTATAGAGAAATCAATTAAATTAAATAAAAATTCACAATCAATAAAACTATGAATTAAATTATAAAGAATAAATAAAAAAAAATTAAAATTAAATATTAACAACAACAACAACGACAGCACTTTTACGTAAATGCATTGTTTTAAAGGCAAAAGTGTCGTTAATTGGTTGTTACGCTTTTTTTGCTACCCCTAATTCGAAGCGTGCTGTAAAGAAAATTCATAGTTTTTTTTTAATATAGAACGCATGGAATTAAAAATTTTATTATCTCATTGCCGAAATATAACTGCAAAGATTTTATGAAAATCCGATCTCCAAATTACCCGATTTACACGACTATACAGCCCGCTTTCCAGTAACCATATTTAAGCTTTAATGTCATCAAGTTATGCTTTCATATAAATAAAATTTAAAGTCCTCCACTTAAAAAAACACCATATAAGCATTAAATTTGGTACAGTAAATGTCTTGAACAAAATATCATTTCTCAACATTTAAACTTTTCTTTGTCAAAGAAATATTTATGACATTTTTTTACAACTTTATATTTATATATAATTTTTTTTTTAGTTGTCGAAAATTAATATTTTTGTAATAAAACACAATATTATATTTTTGTTTTCGATGTCTATTTTGCTAAAACAGTTTTTATTCGTAAGACGCGAAATTAGTTTTCTTTATGTGTTAACTCATGAATAAACTCATGTGTGTCTTAAATTTTAAAGTCAAATAAATTAAATTATTTAGTGCGAAGAAATTAACAGGCATTTTGAAAAATAATAAACAAAAAAAAAATTATTACCACATTTCTTTTAATATGACTTTTAATTCAATCTTTTGAGATTTAAAAATGAAATACATTTCTAGCTGCCCAAGTGCTGTTACAGAAGGAAGTGGTTAAAGCTTTGTCTCGTAAAAATGTGATCATTTCAAATATTTGATTCAATTCCAGAAGAGACCAAAAAATTAAATTTTGTTTGTGCACTCACAAAAAAACTGAATTATTTTTGCATTAATTTTTAGGTTTTAAACGGTTTTGAATTTGATACAAGTTAAGCTTTTGTACCAATTTAAGTAGAGCAATCTTTTGTGCAATTGGTTGTGTTAGAAAATTGTCAACATAATTTTTTTTTAATTAAAAAATTCGCTTTAACATTCGATTTTCTAGTTCAAAGAAAAGAAAACAAAGTTTAGCTTTTCTTTAAACATTTTGTTCCATTTAAATATAAAAATATTTATAATTTGTGTTCTCAAATAAATGAAATTAGAAAATTCTCCTAATTCGCTTAATGACAATTTTAATTAGTTTTTGTTGTTGTTCGTGCAAAGTAATGAAAGTAAATCAACCGGCGGTGGAGTGGAAGAAGGTCTTTTTGTCAATAGAAAATGCTATTAAACAAAACCTTTGATTTCGGTCTTTATTTTTGCAGCATAAAACTGTCTAAAGTGGGGCAGTGTGGTTGTCTTGGTCGATGGAGGAGGGGGGTGGGGGAAGAAGGAGGCGAGTTATTGTTTATGAAATCAAATATTTTAAAGGAGCACCATGGAAATATTATATATTTTGTCGCTTTGGGGAGGGAGAACTCTAAGTTTATGCCTGATGTAATAATCGTACAATCATGTTTATTTATTTCCAAAGACTGACTTTACATTTTACTACGAACTAAACTTATATACTATTGAAAAGTGTCTTGAATGTATGTGTTTAATATGTGTCACAATAATTGGTATTTTCTGATTTGCATTTCTGATCCAATAACACTTTAAGTGCATTATACATTTTCCAAATATCCAATATCATATTAAGTGCATTGCCTCACACTATGAGTAATTTACTTTGTTAAACGTTTATTATTAAGAAGCACCCTTCTCAAGTTCGCTCAATATTTATATGTCATTCAACTGACCTAAATATTCGGCATTCTTTTAAATTTCATGACACATACATTCATAACACTGAATCTGCATCTGTACGCAGCCATACCTACACACACACACACACACACACACACACACACACAATCATACACACACACACACAATCATACACACACACACACACACTGTTGCTTCCTCAACTTCCTCACCTTCTTGTACGGCCTAATGTAGCTTAAATATTGAAAAACTGCACACCAGACTGTCACTTATAATGGATGCAAAGATGACTGATGAATAATTTGAGAGGTTTCCATTGCCCAGAACCGACTATTCTGTTTATTCACTTCTCCATTCAAATGAAAATGTGCCTCGTCACTCATTATGATTTTTTCATGAAAATCGGGGTGGGTTGTCATGGGCGAGCTGTAACATCCTATTGGCATATGTACGGCGGCGTAAATGGTCTTGTGGAAGAAGTTCTTGTGTCAACTGAATCTTAAATGGAAACAAATGCAAATCCTTGCGCAAAATTGTAGACAAAATTGTTCTTTGCAGAACAAGCTCCTGAGCACGGCGTCGAATTGAGTTTGATGGATTGTTTTGAATACTTTCTTGAGCAGCAGTAATGTTTTCAGCCGATCTAGCAGTACGTTGTGGTCCATATTTGGGCCTATCACCTACAGACCCACTTTCTTCGAAATCATTCACTACACGATAAATAGTGCGTTTTGTTGGCACGTTGTTCCCCCAAAACTTTCACGTAACTTTCTCCTCGTCTCAGTAATCGATGATTGATTTTGATAAATTTGTTTTAACGATTAAAACACGTTGGTTTATCGAATATTTTTCCATAATAAATTTGTCACGTGTCTACTTCACGACAAGACTAATGTTTACCAAAAATGGCGACAAAACAAAGTAGTATACCTTCCCCGCGGACACCCTGCATTTCTTTTTTGATCCCCTCTACCAAAATCTGTCGTTAGAACTTTGCAAGTTTTTTTTGTGTTGTACAGTGTTCCATGAAATTGGAGTTGTAGGAAAGTTGTAGAGTTTTAATATAAAAAATACAATCGATTCTACACAGTAATTCTTCAAAGCCACGTCAAAACAACTTTTGCTTATATTTATTTCGATGTTTTAATTATTTAAAATGTTTTTAGCCCTCAAGACGGCGGCGAACTTTGTCATATTTGTCAACAACTTTTGGCTTAAATATTTTCAAATTTTAACTACTTTATTTCTATTCTCTCACTAATAATTTGTTTCTTTTATTTTACAGAATCTTCAATGACTTTATAATGTAAGTATTTGCATTCAACTTATTCAACTATCAAGAGTATTAACAAACTATTATTGAATTACATGTGTGTGTTTTATTGTATTGAAAACATTATTAATTAAGTATTAAGCAGGTTGTCTTGTTATTGCACTTAATTTAATTTTCACGCGTTAGATATGTTCTTCCAAAATTCGTCTAAAAAAATGGAGTATCTATATAAAATGGCTGGATTGGTTTCACAAACATATAAAATATCAGGTAAAATAAGATAAATATATGTAATGAAAAATCCTGTTGCTTTATACTCGTACACATATTTTATTTAAAAAATGCAATAGAAAAAAACAGTTCATTTAGAAAAAGAAATCACAAAAATCATAAAACTTAAAAACATATAAAAATTTATTTTTAATTATTTTGTTGGGATTTTTTTATAAGTTTCAAAGCCTACTATGCTTATTTATACTTTTGTAATTTATTAAATTCTTATTTGTTTTTTTAAAAGTTTTTGTATAAGTAAAAAGGTTTGAAACATTTCAAAAATATGGTTTAAGGTCTACTGATGATTTAGCATTAGCACCAATGAAATGCATGTACATATATAGACTAGCTAAAAACCCTCAACCAACAAAAGTTTTAGAAAATCTAAAACAAGATGAAACTTAAATTACAGTTTTTACGGTTCTACAGTAATCCAGAAAAGTTGCATTAAATGTTTAACAGGGTAACATTGTTTATCATTTTTACATTTAATGGCATGCAAGTGACAAATCTTCACTCGCATGCAAATTTAACTGCCACTGGAGCTGCCATTGCGAAAAAATATGGGTGTATTAGTAAAAAAAGTGTGAGTGTGTTGAGTTTTTCGAACTGGCAGTGGTATGTGTAAACGCTAAGTTATTTCGTACGGAATTGCAAACAACCAGCTGTCCATTTGTTTTCCCTTTATTTTAATAAACACATGGTTTTTGTTCACATAAGAAAAACAATGTTGCTTACTTTAAGGCAATAAAACCGATAGGTTTTTTCTAAATCATGTTATTGTCAGCACTGGCTAATTGTCAAACTTTTCAAATGAAATAATCAATGTTGCTCAACATTTTTTCGCAAATTGGAACAGAGTACTAGGCTTAACGATAAACTTTTGTTTACATTCAATGAAGCAATAGCTTTAAGATTTAAATATTTTGTTTTTTTTTGTTTATTCGTCCTGTTAAAGTCGCGAGGGGAACATTATTGCTTTTCTAAATAATATATATTTTAAATATTAATTTTCTTATAAAAAAAAAAAACCTATTTGGAAAAGCATGTGAAAAATACATAAAAATAAAAGACTCCCTCCCCAATGGTCATCAGTACTACCAGAAAATTTACCAAAAATGAATCAGCAAATCGGATCATAAATGTATCTTTGGGATGATTCATCTGTAGGGTACCATTTTCCCACATCGAAAAATTTGCCCATCAAGCTGATTCGCAAAAGATTCGATTATAATACAAAAGTTAGCTGGTTAAAATGTGTTCATAACTCTTTTAAAAGTCAGTGGGTTTGTTGTTGTTTTAACCGCAAACAAGAAGGAAAAGAAAAGGAAAAAGTCTCGATAACTAATGTTAACGGCATCTTGTAAACATGTATGGATGGGTATTAGGTGTTATACGAGAATTTGTGTGTTAAATAACAACTAAATTAGTAGCAGCACCAGCAAAGACTCTTAATGGCGGTTCAAATTGTTGTTGTTTGCTATTATATGATTTGATTTTTTGGCGTGTGTACTAAAAGCCCTCTTGAAACTAATATAAGAACATGTATGAGAATACATGTTGTAAGCAGTCGTGCATGAGAAAAGTTTGTATTTGTTTTGTTGTTGCTCACACACACACATAAGTTTTGATGTTCCTTTGTGTAGTTTATTTTGAAAACTAAATTTATTTTACAATATGTTTTAACTTTAAAAACGAACTGGTATACTAAAGAAAAGCGACTGCTGCAACTTTATCGTTTAATGTAATATTTTTCTCACTCAATAATAGTTTTTTTTTAGCTTGCGTGTGTATGAAATCTGAGAACAATTCTATACTTTTACATTATCAAGCAACCCACCTGTTACACCCCAAAAATGGGGGCATACGACCGGATGGTACAAGTTTTAACTGCTCAGAAAGTTTTTTGTTTTGCTTTCCTTTATTGGGTTGCGTTTGTTTGGGTTGGGTTGATTGTTTGCTGTATTTAGAGCGAGAAAATTGCCAAAAGTTTGAAGATTTTCTGTTGAATTTATTGTCAAAATTATTAAACACAACCGTTGAAGGAAATTGAAAACTTTTTCTTTTGTTCGACTCAAATTTGGAAAACTAAATAACAATAAAGTAAATGTTTTTGTTTAGTTTTCGTTCAGAGATGTTACAAGTATTTGAAAAAGTTTTTGCTAAAATTATGGAAATAGATTTTTGTACCATAATTAACACTTGATGTTAATTTCAAAAAAGAAATTGATTGGTAAATATTGTAGACACATACAAAACTTAAATAATAGTTCTTGAAGTAATGAAAAATAATTGAAAGAGCTGAGATTGAAGTAAAAAATAGGTATATGAAGAACATCGCATTCAAAAAATATATTTTTTCATTTGTATCGTTTTTGTTAAAACTATAAAAGAACACATTGCTCAATATACATATGTATGTATGTAAATCAGATATGCATTAGATTTTGTAAAGTTTGTTTTACTTTCAGTAGCATTTTGGAACTCAATTCTGAGAATTGCACGTGAGAGTAGCCCTAAAAATAAGAACTTAAGCATCATTTGTTTTGTCAAGTTGGCTGCATTAATAATTTAATTTTTTTGTTCAAGGTTAATTTTTATCACTTTTTCTATATTTTAAGACAACTCTTGAAATAATAACGCTTAAGATAATTCAGCGTTAAGGTGTTCGTAAATAAAATATCTTCAACATAGATAAGATTTTTCTAGTTCTTTATTTTCTTAAATAATTTTTCCCTCAAATATTTTTATAAAAACTACCAATTAGCATTGAAAATTTTTCTCCAAATAGTTTTAAATAAATATAAATCTTTTAATTGCAAAAAAGTTAATTGCACGCTATTTTTAATAAACAAAAAAAGAAACTGAGTTAATATTTAAAAAAACATAACAAGATCGAATAAAAATATATTAAACTAATAAACATTTGTTCAATTCACAAGCTCGTATTAACGTCCTATGTGTTGTGTAATCGTCTAATTATACAGCAGTGTATTTTTGTTATTGGTAATTTTCACACAAAAGTGTGTTAAATTTAAACGTTTGAATTTTTTATGTTTTATAAATGGTTGTATTGAGGCCAGGTATGGAATAATTCTATTTGTAAAGCTAAGTTTAGACGATATGTTGAATCAGCATATTTATGCTGAAAAATTTATTTGTTAAAAGTCACCCACATTGCAAAAAACGCGAAATTCCGCCAAAAGTTGCAAAATTTAGAAGAAGTCGTAAAATCTTCTAAAACGAGATAGAAATGCAAGGAATGTGGAAAACTCGCAAAAAAATACGAAAATTCGCAATAACTTCCAATCATTAAGAAAATTAAAATGTTTAATATCACTTAAAAGGCGATAAAACAATAAAAAAATAGAAAAAGTCATTTCTACATTGCAACAAACGCGAAATTTCGCAAAAAGTTGCAAATTTTTTAAAAAGCCAGAAAAATTTGTAGCCATGTACTCGTGTAGCCTGCTGTCGTGAATGTGTTTATATATCGATTTTGTACTTGGTAAGTTTTGCAATAGTGAAATTTCCTCGGGCAACATCATTTATGTTATTTTTTATTTATATTAATAAATTTTATTGCAAAAATTATACGAAAAAAAATTATACATAAGTTGAGTAATAATTAAAAATTGTTGTCAAACGCACTAATTTCACAGACTACATTGAATGGACATTTAAAATACAACAAAATGACGATGCAACAACTTTGTCTGCTCACAAGCCCATAAACAAATATCGTATTTTTTTAAACCATAAGTCATACGACTGAGCTTGTGAATTGAAGAATTATTTTTAATTTGAATAGTTTTGTATGTTTTTATTCGACTTTTTTAGGTGTTTTAAATTAACTCTGTGTTTTGTCTTTTTCTTTTGACTTAGAACCTGAAAACACACAGAGTTAATTTTTAATTTCCATTAAATCACGCAAAAAACCTATAACTCCAAAAAAACGCTTAATTTTACATAAAGTGGCAACTCTGACTGACGACATGAAAACATGTTCATATAAAATGGTGGCGCTCAGAGAACTCCATTAAAAACGACGAGTATAAAAAATGTTTGTATGTGTGTGCGCGTTTGTACGATGTTGTGGTTACAGCTCATTTCATACTTTATTGAGTTTTTGATTTTGTTTATTTTTGTAAGGAAATTTGTTTGTTTTGTGTGTGTGTTTTTGTTTTATGTACATATGTATATTTTTTTTCATAGAGAGCCTAGTTAGGTAGTGTGTGTGGCTTGGCTTGTGCAAACAAAAAGTCATTATAAACAAGTAGAAATCATCGACAGATCAGAGCAAAACAAAACACTCACAACAAGTTAGTTTATTCCTGCGTTATAATGTTGTTGTTAATGTGCTTTGTTATATATTTTTATGTTTTAATTTTTGTAGTTTCATTAAACAAAAAAATGAAGGGAGTGTACACGACCACAACAAATATATGTTTTAAATTATCAATCCATGCTGCCTAAAGTACATTTAATAATTAGGGAGGCATCGAAACGCCTTTTTGCCGATACCGATACACGTCTTAAATAAGAACTCAATGTAGAAATAACAACACACAAGTAGAGAAATTTTTTAATTATTATACAGAGGAAAATAAAAAGAAAAATTCTGGAAAATGTCGAAGATGCATTATTACCGTCTTGAGTTTTCACAACCATGTCTATTGACATTGAAATTAATAACAAACAACTGACCGCTGAAAATAGTCGTTTGAAATTAAATTTTCTACCTGCTAAAATCCAAGGGGATGGTGAGGCTTATGTTGAAAAATATTTCAATCCTTTTAACCACAAGGATCAAGGTGTATTGAATTCAAAAAAATGCCTTAAGCGGCTATCCTTTACAAGATCAAGTGTTATAAGTTCTTGAAGATTGCACTACAAGAAACGCTAAAAAACCTTTAGATGAAGAAGCCGATAGAACTCTGCGCATTAAAAGCAGTTTTAAAGATTTTACCTACTGGAACTGCGAAAAGATACATTCATTGTCTGATGGCTACAAACAGACTTTGCAAGTATTGAAAATATCTCAAGTATTATGTGAATCATGCACAGAAGAAGACGTTCTAAAGGAAATAGATGAGAATATAGCGGAAGTTGATAATCAATAAAATAAGTTTTTGAAATTGTAGAAATAAAAAATTACAGCACAAGAGATTATTAGTATTTATCATTGATAATAAAAATATGTTTGTTTCAAAAGCAAAGTTTTATAAAATTTTGCGTTGAAACGCGATTTCGCAGGTCTCTGCCACTTTATATTATGCAACTTTAGAGGCTTTAAAGGTACACTAATACATATACTTTTGAAATATTTGTTATACCCTCATTCGTACAAACACAAAATTTCTGCAATACAAATTTTGCAATGTAAACGCTATTGCAAATTTAAAAAAGAAAAGAAAAAAATTGCAGCTACAAAAGTTGCACAGTTTAAACTGGCACTCTGTTTGAACGCGACCTGCAGTAGAAAATAGTCTCTCAAATGCGACGGAACTCAGTTGAAAACTTACAATACTTCTGAGCTATTTTTTTTTTTCAATTTTGGTCATGAGATATCACAACAAGCCGATCTGCGTCTCTTGATATATTAGGAGATCTTATGTATCACTCGACTTGTTCTTTAGCAGAACAGCAGCTTAAGCTTAAGGGTAGAGCCTCATCTTCATCTCATATCGATATACCGGCAAACCTGAAGTATCCCCATCGGCATCGAATGCATACCTAATAACAATATGTATGAATTTTAAAAAAGCACAACAAAACTAAGTGAAATCAGAGGAACAAACAGCTAGTGAAATAAAAAATTTTAAATGCAACTAAAACACACACCAACACAAAATAAAGAACTTAAATAATCAATTACATTTTAAAGCTTTTAAAAAAAGGTTCAGAAATAATTGCGGTTTTGTTGTTGTGATTGTTGTTGTTGTTTGAAAAGCAGGGTCTATTTAATGAAAAAAAACTACGAGTATGAACATTTTTGGCAATTTAATTAAATTAATTGCAAAACCTAAAAGTTTTTAAAAGGAAAATCATATACTGTTCTACACATGCAAGTACAGTGAGTGACAATATAAGTTTAAAGAGATGTGCGAGTGCGGATTGAAATTGAAGCTACATAAGTAGGAAGAAAATATTTTTTTTCCAAAAACCATTTATTTCTCAACATAGTCTCCTTTTAGCTCAATACACTTAGTAAGACGATATTCCAACTTTTTTTATACCATCTGAATAATACGATTTTGGGAACTTCTCAAAATACGCGTTAGTAATCAGCTGATCAACCAATTCGAAGTGTATTTCACGTAATTTTAGCATCGTATCTAATGCTGTGTGAACCGGTGCGTTGTCTTGAAGAAAGAACACTTTTTTCTTCTTTAAATGGGGTCGTTTTTTCTTGATAGCAGCAATCAATTGATCCAATAATGCACGATAATACTTTCCTGTGATTGTGGATCCTTTTGCAAGATAATCGATGGGCAATATTCCGTGTGCATCCCGAAATACAGTGGCCATAACCTTGCCAGCCGATTTCACTGCCTTCTCCTTCTTCGGAGCACTTCCACCAGCTTCCACCGATTGATTTTTGGTTTCAGGTGTGTAGTGGTGGACCCACGTTTCATCAACAGTTATTAATCGACGCCAAAAATCAACAGGATTACGCTTTATCATGTCCAAACACCGCTGTGAAGTGGTCTGTCGAACTCGTTTTTGTTCGACACTGAGCAAACGCGGTACCCATCTTGCCGATAGCTTTTTCATATGCAAATGTTCATACAAAATGTTGAACACACGTTTACCATTTCAACAATCTCACGTAACTTGACTCGGCGATCATTCATAACGATAGCGAGGATTTTCTTGATATTTTTTTCAATAACCACCTCTTTTGGCCTTCCTGTTGACGGTATTGTTGCAGTGCTTGTTCGGCCGCGTTTAAATTCAGCAATCCAATATTTTACCATGTAATCTGACGAAGCAGACTCACCGTAATGTTTATCGAGCTTTTCTTTTGTCTCTTTCGTCGTTTTCCCTTTCAAATAATAGTGTTTAATCACTGCACGAAATTCACTTTTTCCCGTTTTTCAAAAAACACAAAAGTTGCTTACTTCGAACGACTACAACAAATAAATGAATCGATGAATTTGGGTGAAATTTTAGCAGCTGACGTGTGACAGATTGCAATTTCTAACATTTTTTGTGTTTGTGCTGTAATCTAGCGCTAGGAAGCTTCAATATCAATCCGCCCTCGTATTTTACACTTAATAAATTTAACTAAAAAAAATTAAAAATATAATTAATTTTTTTGCATTAAAATTAAATTAATTAAATAAATTGCTGCGTATTGGCATTTGATTGCGGAAAATCAGCACAATATTGTTCTCTATTGGCGTAGGGAATAATAAGTTGTGAAATCACACGATTGGCATGTAAAATAGGCCAATAATTGATGCATTGCGGCAATCGTGTGATCGTACCTTTTCACTTTATTAAGAAATGCGATTAAAATTTTGTCAACAGTAAAAATTTTCTTTAAAAAAATGTATTGATATATTATTAATTTTAAAAAGTTTTAGAACTTTATAAGTAGTACAAATGAAATGTTATTTTATTGTTTATTTTTAATTTTTTATGTGATTAGTTTTATATTTTAATTTAAATAGAAATTCATAGAATACACTATTATACTGTTTTTCATAAACTTGCAATTCATGTGTAGACTCGAATTAATTTTTTGATTTATTCGATTTTATACTCGTACAAGCATATGCACATTTGCATGTACATATAAAGTACGAAAGTAGGAAGAAGGCCCCATGGGCCTTATTACGGTTGTCGTATTTTCTCCTACGACTTCGACAGCCTGTACGAAATTATAGAATAATCTTGTGTGCTTCTTTAATCTAATACAACTTGTCGAAGTCGAAGGCGAAAATACGACAACTGTAATAAGGCCCATTATATTGATTTAAATTGGGTGACTACAAAAGAAAAATACTATACATACATATCATAGTTATGTTTTGTTTTTTATATTTTTTGTAATGCTAACATTGTAACATTCAGAGGAATTATTTTTTAAATAATCTCTTAAAAAAAGAAACCCCTCAAGGGGTTCCCGTTTCCAATGAATTTCTTATTTTGGTTCTATTAAGATTAATTTTGCTAAATATTCTTTCAACATTACCTGAACAGTTTGGCAAAGCCATTAAGTTATTTACAAATTCACATAAATTTGGAAAAGCAGGTTCATTGATTGGTAGATTCATTGACTCCTTCCTCTTTTCCAAAATATATCTACATTTAATGCGCTGTCTCCAAAATCCAAAAATCTTAGTTCTCTTATTTCATGCTCAATATCTTGATATTTTTCTTTAGAGACTGGAGTAAGAAAACCTTTTGATAAAGGAAGTATTTCGGATATTTTTTTTTCAAAATCGCAGATGGTGTGATTAAATTTAAATTTTTTGTAATTTTGTCACCGAAATCAAATCTTTTTTTTATTTGGTAACACAATTCAACGTAAAATGTTACACAATTATCAGTAAATTGATTGAAAGTTTCAACATCAATTGCACATAATCTTAACATTTCTTTTTCATACACACCAATATAAACTTATTACTTTTTAAAAAAATTTTTACGGTTATGGAAATCAATTTGATTTAGAGGCGTATTTTTTATACAATCATCTACCAAAAAATTTATTAAAACATTTTAAAAAAGTTTTGTTATTTCATAGTCCATTTGAATTCCTTCAATTTTGTTTAGATTATTTATAAAATTAAGCACATATTAAAAAAAAAACTAAAGTAAAGCTTGTAATGTCATTCAAATTTTTAAATATTTCTTTAGCAGTATCAATATCATCGGTATTGGCAGCAAAACAAAAATATATTTTTAGAGCTTGAAATTTTCCCATAGGTAGGGGTTATGTTGAGCAAAAAGTAACGAAGTCAAAAAATCGTCAAAGTATAAGAGAGGATACTAAACAAAAATGGTTAAACGTTATTTTGTGAAATTCGCTATAAAAAATCGTCAAAATGACGTAAAATCGTCACGTTTGGCACCCCTGGTTATGACGTTGTTTGTATAAATAAATGATAAGTATAATTCTTTTATTACTCATACGTTCAGTGTATTTAATAAAATATCTATAAAAGTATGCCGCAGTTTTATTAATCATTAACTGTTCATGGCGGTGTACACTAACAAAACCCACACACATGCTCGTGGCTTTGCCAACTAAAAAAGATATTCTACGTTTTTAGTGGCAACAAAAATAAAACAATTGAGAGCGTATGAACAATTTATGTGGGTGTTTCTTTTAAATAATTTGTATAAAAAATATGCACGCTCCACAGCCCACTTCCTGCACGAAAAAAAAATTGAGTTTGTGTTCTTTTGAGTCTTTTGGCCACATCCTGCACGTGTTAATCCATTGATGCGTGGTGTCGACTTCATCAACCCGTCATTGATTGAATATTATCGGTTCGTTGTTTTGTTGTTGTTTAAATTTCTAAGAGGCTCTGAAATTTCATAACAACGTAGGATCAGTTTTTGTGTTAAAGTTTATTTTCAAATTAAACAAAAAAAAATTTGTCAGTGATTGTCAGGCCTGTTCGTGAAAGCGAATTGTTCGTTATAAGTACTAAATTAAAAATTAATAGCGCCGTCTATTTTATTCTTAAAAACTCTGTTGTACAAAAATAATTTATTTAAAAAACTTGTTGAGTACAGTCTGTTTTCTTTGCAGGGATATCTTTTTTTAATGACATCTTCTTGAAGATCTATCAGAAGTATTAAGGCTCTTCATAATTTTGGTTTTGTTTTACATTTGTTCGTTAAACCGAGTACAAAATTAAATTTTTATTCGTAATAAAAGGTACTTTCTTAGTAAAAATAAAAATTTGAGCGTTCGTTAAATGCGATGTTCATACTTTCGATACTTTTCTAATGTAAACGTACGTTTTACATAAATACGAAGTTTGAGGCGTTAATGATGACTTAACATTAACATACAGTAGTTTTCCGATTTAACGAATATTCGGTTTAATGAACATCGTATCTAACGAACACCCAAATATTTTCTACTGAGTACCTTATATTACGAACAAATATTGTATTTTGAACTCGGTTTAACGAAACAAATGTAAAATATATCAGCTGATGATTTGAATAGATGCATTGAAAATAAACCTTTAATCGATGATGAAAATTTGAAAATGGTGAACAGCTTGATGAAACAGAAACTCTAGATCCCAAAATAAAACAAGAAGATGTCACTAAGCACTTAGAAGTTTTTAATTTTATGCTTTTGAGAGAGTTTCAATAAGACATCCACTCCAAGAAAACAGTCTGTGTGTGTAAACAATTTTTTAAATAAATTACTTTTGTATTACAGCGTTTTTATGAATTTTTCATTTTCTTTATGCATATTTTTAATGAAATATTTATTTTAAATTATTATAATTTTAATAAAATATTAAAAAAAATACTGTACATATTTAGAGTTTTGAATAAAATAAACGATACTATTCATTTTTAATTCAGTACTGAACATAACGAACAATTCACTTTAAAGAACAGGCCTGACAGCAGTTAGGTTCGTTAAATCGAAAAACTACTGTATACATCTTCAAAAACACTTTAGAATAAAAATTTCTCGCCATCATTTTTTGCACATGTTTTTTAAAACTTTTTCAAACCATATATAAAATTTTGCGATGGCCAGAATTAATTCCCGTGTTAAATTCTACGTTTTTCCATAGAACTTACAAACGTTTAATTTTACAAAGAGAGACCCTTCATTTTATTCATATTCGAGGATTCCCCAGCATAATTTTTTTTAAGAAATCTGAAAACTATTGCGTTCGATATTGATGAAAAATGTTTAATATGACAACTAATTTAAGGTATTTGTATTACAGTCGAACTTCTCTATAGTGACCTTCTATGCAATGAAGCTCTCCCTACTATGAATTCATTTCAAAAGCACAGCTTTCTCATTCCAATGTTAGTGTATTTTCAACTCCTTATAGTGAATTTCTATGCAGAGAATTTTTTTTTACAATGAAGCAATTTTTCAGATGTAAATTTGAGTTTCTTGCGCGTTTGTCTCCATATAATGAATTATTTCAAAAAAGTTTCCGCTGCGCATAATAAACAAACACTGTGTGACGAGAATAAAGTAATAAATAAATAGGGGATTCCCAAAAGACGAAAAAAAATAATACCGAAAAGATATAAAGTCCCATCAGTAACAAAAATAGACAGTAGTTGTCCTCCGTGTTCAGTGAACAAAAATGACTAACCGAAGTAGCATTTCTTTTAAAAAAAAATGATTACTAATTAATAAAGTTGAAGATGGAAGAAAAAAGAGATAGATCAGTTTGGAATTCTTCCCAGCACTTTATCAAACTTTTAACAAAACAAGGCATTAAATAAAATAGAAGTCCAAAAATATAGTTTCTGTATAATGAAGTTTCTATATAATGAAGCGATTTTCTGTTTCCATGCAGATTCATTATAGGGAAGTTCGACTGTAATACAAATTTGAAATCACATTCAAGCGAGCCACCCAAACAGTGGCGGATACAGGGAAACACACATCAACACTGATTATGGAAATGTTGCGACTGCCGAAAAAGCGGCTGTTTCTGTAAGTTGAAATTAATTGATGTTAAAATGTTCCCTTATTCTTTTGGAATATTGTCTAATGTTCAATTCTTTCTGACTAAAAATGTTATGAACTTTAGCCAAAATAATAATCACTTTGGATTAAAAAAAAGCCACAGGAATTGTTTCGCTCAAGTTCAATTCTGAGTTCACCCATTTCTTTTTTGATAATTTTACAGGCGCAACATTCCCTAACATTTAATGTGTTTTTTTATCAGAGGTTTATGAAACAAATTACCATGAAAAAAACTAGTATTATAAAATTTTTGTAAACCTAAAATATTCGTTATGAATAGACGCACGATAACTATTTTATTGATATGAGCAGCTCATGCCAACTTCTGCATCTCGCTCTTAACACTACCTGTTTTGTGAAGCCCTCCCGCTATCGCTATCCCAACTATTTTAAGTTTGCTTTTGCTATGTTATAACAAACTAACATCCACTTAGTTGGAGATCTATAGAAAAACATTAATACGTATTGCGTGTGATATATTTGTGAGCCATCCGCCACACCTTTAGTATCACTTTAAGCATAATTATAATGTTCATTGATTGATTTATGATATTTTATAACAAATTAGGTCACGCAAATTGTAAATCTACAATTTCCTTAACAAATAATGTAAAATATTAGCTTTCTATGACAGTTACCACGTCCAAGGGAAGGAGTGGCAGTCCGACCTTTTTCTTTTATTCCAATGATTTTAAGAAAAAATAAATAAATTGCTCTACACAACGCATAATGTGAACAAATTTAATTTCGTATGGTTGTTCTCATCCGCCATGTTGTCATAAAATGACAGCCAATTTAGCGTGTCATCATGTGCGTGGGAGTGAGAAGAGTGTACAGTTCGTGACCTAAACATTTTACATCTTAATGCTGTCTAAGCCGCCACGCTGTCGGCCGTAGATTTTGAGTTTTTATTATTATTAAACAAATTTAGAACAAGTTTTTATTGGTTTGTGAAAACAATAACTGTTATAATTAATTTTTAATTAAATATATCCCTGATGAAGCTTTCCATTGAGAAAGCGAAATATCGGATTAAATAAATCATTTATATTTATTTTCTGGACCTAAAGCATGAATAAATTATTTAATAAAATGTCTAGGTCGTGTGAACGCGAATGAAAAAATTAAAAAGAATTGCAGATGTTTTTCTTCCAAATTTTCGCCAGTCGAAACTCGGACTTATACTGCTACTTCATTCACATCAGTACATTAATACATACCGGCACAACGTTTTTTGTCTTCATGATAAAATTGAAAACCACGTACCTCTTAAAAATATGAAAAAAAAAAATCCAAAATCGAAAAAATCACGAAGCAATCATGCAAAAAATCTACTCATGCACGCTCACTCACGTTAAGTTTTTTTATACTCACGCATGATTCACGCTAATCACGTGAGCGGTGCCCATCTCTAGTTTAAAGATATATGAAAGAGGGCATGTGCGAAATAATATTCAGAGCATATGTGCAAAATGAAACGTTTAAAATTTAGTGTTTTTTTCCACAACTGTTAATTTTTGTGAAACTTTCGAATTAAAGGTTTTAAGGAAAATCACATTTAGTTAAAGAAGTATGTTAGGCAATACAGTCATATGTTCCATAAATTAGCGGGAAGCTGATAAAATGCAAGGATATTTTCTAAAACGCCTGCTTATTCATCTAACGTTTACACTTAATTATGCAGTAGGACATGGACTGCCAACTCTATACACTTCAATTGCAGTTAAAATATGTACTCATACATAGAAGAAACCACATTTCATTCTCCAGATTCAAGGCTTCCTCATAAGCTCAGTAATAAAAAATTACATGCTCGATTATTCTTGAAAAAAAAAACAACTGAAATGAATAAAAAAAAAACAAGATGAAAAATAAAATCGGGTTATTCGAAACTAAAATACTATGGAGATTGTTCTTCTCAAGCAGACACATTCCACAGAAATTTAAACCGTCATAGATTTTCACGCTAATCACGTGAGCGATAACCATCTCTAGTTTAAATATCAATTACTCACCATTCATTATTGGAGAAAGGTCGCCTTAAGTACTTGCCGAGTTCATTTCAAACAACCAAACTCCCTCCTTAAAATAATTTTGGCAGAAGCAGATACAAAATAAAATTCACATTAAAAGTTAATTATAATAATGAAATGTTTGAAAATACATTTTTATTTTATTTAATCTACACTAAAAGATATTTATTTATATACAATACACAATCCATGGTATGAGTTGTATGTTGTATAAATTTTGTTGCTAATTTCTATATGAACATTTGTTTAGAATCATCGTATTGCGAAAATTGCCAACGACATACAAACAAACCATCCCACACACATTGTGAACTAAATGAACATTCGTCTGACGTACTTACATTCTATTATTATTTCCTTTTTTTATGCCATATTTTTAATTTAAATGGCACCTGAGGGAATTCTGTTGCTACTCCAGGTGTTATTATATTTATTTTTTTATTTTTTTTGTATAAAAAAAAACTTGTGTTCCATTAATTTGTATTTTGCTATTATTTATTTAGTTGCCATTGTTACGTGTGTTTCATGTTTCATGCATATTTTTTTTGCAATTCCTTTTATGGTTTCTTCTCACATTGTTAAAAGCTTTTGTGCAGCAGCTTAAATTCAAATTCGTTATTTTTTTTTGCAATTTAGTCATTAATTAATTGAAAGTAAATTGTGATAAAAAAAAGAAAATAAGTAAAAAAATATTTAAAAATACTTCGGCTTTATAAAGCCTCAAAATAAACAAATTTATGAAAAAAAAAAAAATAAAAATACAACAACTTGTATCGGCTTTAAATTGAAATAATAATATTACTGTCGGTTTTTATAAAATGAAAACAAAATTGTGAGTGAGAATTAATATTGAACACAACAATAAAATACGAAAAATTATTTTTGTTTTCAATATAAATTCTCACTCACAATTTTGTTTTCATTTTATAAAAGCAGGCAGTTAATAATAATGATACAGAGACATATTTCTAATATTCATTATCAGGGCAAGTTTTTTAGGCTTTTTAAAATTTTTTCCAAGAAAAGCATTTTTGATATAACTTGCATAAATTTGCATATTACACAAATTAGCAACTCTTTTTAACAAAAATTGCTTTTGATAACTGACGCAGCTCACCTCCTGTTGTTCGATTTATATACACACCTATTATCAAACCCATTTAAATGATGTGAGTTTGTTGTCTGAATCGGATAATTGAACGAGTTCGACACAAGTCGACCAGGTAAATAATTTTCATATTGAATTTATAAATAAGACCTGAGGCAAAGCAAATAAGAGGTCTGACTAAATTTAAGAAATATGCCATTCTTATTTTCAAAATATTTCTACTTGTTGTAGGCTGGCTTAACCTAATTAGACCAAAGAACTTAAACCATATTGTTAAAAGGCTTCAAGCTACACTTGGACCGAACTGGTTCAGTCGCTCGTTTTCAAGGTTTTTTTTTAACGCACAAAGCTAGTGGAGCAACTATTTGATTAAAGTTCCAAAGAGTATGTTTGGAATATGTAATTTGTATTTCATTTAATTTTTCGCTTTTAAAACTGTGCACAAAATGTGCGTTAAGGCAGAATTAGTTTGTACGTTCTGTTCTGTTCCGAATCAGCTGTTTTGTTTCTGTTCAATTGAAAATATGTATGAGTGGTTTTTTGTGACCTTTTCGTTCTGTTCTCTTGCGGACTATCCTGTAGAAAATAGAATAGAACGTTAAGTGACAGTTTGTTGTGGTGTAAAATATTAAAAACTTTTTGTTAAAAGTCAGAAAATTTTGTTACTGAAGCAACAAAAGGAAGGAAAAACAAAAAGCAATTTGATGATACTGACAAATTCTTTGTGGAAGCAGTACAAACTTTTAAAGAATTCTGTAAAGCAACTACATCGTCTACATCCGAAAGTTCGAAATCACAATCAAACAAAATACTCATTTCTTATTTATTAATTTTTTTCTTTTGTTTATTAAAAAAAATTTACTAAAAATTTTTGTTAACTATTTCAATGTTTATCTTTTGTTTTTCAAAATACCTGATTCCTTTTACAGAACAAGTAATTCAAAAATATTTCCTACAGAAAAGAACGGCACAGAACGGCAACGAAAAGTAAAAACTAATGAGGCCTTTAGTCTGCCATGTCATAAAAAAACGAAAATTTTCTTCGGAATCAAACCAATTTTTATTTTAAAACTTAATTTAGCAAAGCTTTTTCTATCAGATTGCTTGCATTTAAAATTGCAAGATGAGCATATTTTTAGGAGTCGCAAATAATTAATTATTCACAAGTTTTACATGTTCTTAAAACGATCTCGTCATGACAGAAAAACTTTTAAGCCCCAAAGAATTAAATAGTTTATGGTGCTAAATAAAAATTGTAATTGTAAGTGCGAAATAAAACCACTTACAAACGAAAAGTGTGACATGCCTTAATGTTTTTTTTTGCAAAATATTATGGCCACTATCCTTACTTAGAGTGTAATTGATTTCTAGAGAAACTAAATGTGTGTTTCGTTTTCACTTTCGCACGATTTTGATTTTACATATTCGGGTTGTAGTGAATACGTTTGCAATTAATTTATTAATGTATACATAAGTTTCTGTGCATAAAAATTATGGCTGATAAAGAAACACAATAAAAATTCCCTTCCGAAAACTCATCGTTCACTTCTACCACAAAACGGACAGTTAACAAGAATGATATAAAAAATATTTATTGATGCATAATTTATTCGAGAAAAACAATATCTCTTCGGCTAAACCAGGCATCTATTTATAGTAGCTTTCCGTTTGTAGTAAAGCTTTTAAAGTTTATTTTAAACAGAAACGGAGACCAAATAGCAAAATGTATAATTTATGATTTTTGTGCTTGCACTCGGTTGAGCATAAAATTTTAAGTTTGTCAAAACAACTAAATTGTTCAATAACACAAATTCAAACAAAATGCCGCATCATAAATTTACAACAGTAAAAACAAAACAAAATTGTTTTATTTAAATTTAAGAGAAAATTCAAATTGTCACAGCAACAACAGCAGATATCCTTTTAGCTGAAAAACTAAAATCTACATAAATTGTTAACAGAGAGTAACGAGAAGCAACAAACAAACAGAGTGTTTCATTAGTGTCGTTATCGTCATCCGTCATTATTGTGCGTTTAACAAGCGACACGCTGGGGACAATGTTTATTATTTTTGTTGTTGTGGTTTTCATTGCTCCGCAGTATTAAAAAAAATAAAACTTTGTTTGTTTTGGGGGGTACGCTCGACTTTCTAGCGGCAAATGGAAAAGATCGCAGGATTTCCCTCAAAATTGCTTGGATGTAATATTCTTTTAAATAACTTTTTTATATACAAAGATACAGTGGACGACAATACAATGGACACATTTTCAAATAGCCGTAGCAACCATGGTAGCAAAATATAGGCAGTAGCGAAGCGTTAACGGACCTTTTTTTGGATGCGAGGCTGTCAAAATTTGATTATGTACTAAAAAAACATAATTGCACATTTGTTTCAAATACAAATAATAATAAGATAAGAAACAAAATTCTTTATAGAACAGAAAATGCAACCAAACACACATGTGAATATACAATTTTTTGTAATTTTTCTTTTGTGCTTTTTGACAGCTTCGAACATAAACAACAATAAAAAGCAGTGTTGTTGTAGCTTCGACATCACCTGTATTATTCTACCAAGATAGCGACATTAAAATTCAAAAAGCACTAGGATCATGGGAAAACGATTTTTTTTTTCATAAAAAATAAACTATAAATTTTTTTTTAAATAAAAGTAGTAGCGCTCATGCAAGTCTTGTCTGCCAGTTTGGATAGGGCTAGTGCAGAATGGACAGATAGGGAAAGTCTAAGCAGAAAGCTAAAGTCGTTTATGGATCAATATTGCAGCGTCTCTGATGTCAACTAGACCAATTTATATAATGTGCTCCAAGTTATCACTTGCTTCATTGACAACGCCAACAAAATACACAAAATATTAAATAAAATTACATTGCATGAATACAATTAGCAGAACTTTAACAAAACCACACCAAAAAGAGCCTTCTGTAATTTTTTTAATATTTTTAATATTAATATTTAATATTAATTTTATATTTAATTATTTAATATTAAGAAATATTGAAAAATTTCTTTTCTTTCCCCACCGATTTACAACAATTGAATTAGATGAAAGAAAAAATTAATTGAATTCATTTAAAAAATTAATTGAATTAATCAGACAAATTAATTGAATGAATTAAAAAATTAATTGCCTTAATTAAAAAAATAAATGATGAATTAAAAAATTAATTGCATTAACTAAAGAAACTATTGAAGTAATTAAAAAAATTATTCGAATTAATCAAAAAATAAATTGAATGAAACAAAAAATAAATTGAATGAACCAAAAACTGATTTGAATGAATTAAAAAATCAATCAGGGTTGTCACAAAATTCAGTGTAGTCGGAACTAGATTTGGAAAGACGACAAAAAGAACTTTTGTGTGATGAATTTCAATGTTCTCGGTTTAATGTTCAAAACAGATAGTAATTCTAGATTGAACACACAACCGATAACATTAAAATTCATCATACAAAAGTATTTTTTAAGTCTTTTCAAATCCCTTTCTGAATACACTAGATGCTGGGACAACCCTGAATCGCATTAATTCAAGAATTTATTGAATTAGAAAAAAATATTCGAATTAACCAAAAAATGAATTGCATGAAAAAAAAAAATAATAATTGAATGATCAAAAAAATCAACTGCATTATGTATTTCAAGAATTTATTGAATTATTGAAAAATAAATAATCGAATCGAGAAAAAATTAATTAAATTTAAAATATAATCATCGATTACAAAATTCACTGAATGAATTCAAAAACTAAAAACATTGAGTTGAAATTAGTTTTTTCAAAATCATGTAGCAAACTCCAAATAAACTGCGATTTTCAACGATTTTCAAATATACCAAACAAAAATTTATATTATATTTACATATTTTTATTAATATGGAACAATTTTTTTATCACTTTGCACTATTTTGATTTAAAATATTTTGATAGCATTTTTTTGAAAACAACAACAAAGCCTATTAAAATAAACGCCTTTTCAATTAATGTATTAATATAAAATTTGTTAACTATTGAGGCAACAGTTAGTTAATTGTTAAAAATTGGACAATCATACTTTTTTGTGCAAATATTTTCTTTTTTTTCTAAACACTTGTCACTTTAATTTTTATAACAAAAAATACTTTCTTGTTTGTTAAATTTATTGTATTTTTGTTTTGCTGTCTTTTGTTTATCAACAAGCAAGGCTGACACCAAAAACAATACGACTCCCCAAAAAGAAAAAAAAAATACAAAATAAATATATAAATAAATAAATAAACGAAAAAAATCTATGCTTAAGAAAAAACAGCCTCTTCTAGTTTTCTAGCGTAATATAAAGTTGCGTGTGCGTGTACACTGAAAGAAAAATTATGCAGTATATAAATGAGACCTGCCGTCAACCGTACGAAATATTTCGTAGTTTTGCGATTTAAAATTCTTTTGAAAAATACACGATTTATATGAAATTCTTATGCACCAAAAATAAAAATTCAAAAACTAGCAGTAAGCCAGGAAAAAAACATGTTTCTGGAAGCATATATGTGGGTACTCTAGTAAATACCGAAAGTTTTCAATACCTGTCCTTTAGACTTGTATCGAATTCGTTCAGTCGTTCGTTTTAGACAAAAACCTTACATCAGACCTTTGGAATTTGAATGGATTTCATTTAGATTTGTGTCCAGCTCGTTTTAGACAGAAACCTTTAGTCAAACCCTTGTAATTTAAATGGGTTTGGTCAAAGGTTTATGTCTAAAACGAACGACTGAACGAGTTGGACCCAAGTCTAGACACGCATAATTTGAATGAGATTGATCAAAGGTTTGTGCCCAAGCGAAAAACTGAACCAGTTCGACACATATCTTAGTCATACTCATACTTGTATAAAGCCCATACAAAGCCCAGAGAATTTTTTTCCTAAATGTGTACGGTACAACCTCCATAATCCGGACAGATATTGTTTCAGCTACTGTTCGGATTAGTGGATCGTCCGGACTACAGTTAAAATAAAATTTCAAACGCAATACATAAATGTATTTATATATTTTTTTATTTTTATTACCGAAAAGAAAAATAAGAATTCATTTGTATATAAATTATTTACAGAAAACATAAAAAAACATACTAAAAGTGACTTCAAATGTTCATTTTGATTAGATTTAATGAATAAAATAATAAACAGCTGGCGAAAAACGGGTTAAATATATTTTTTAAAGGAAACAAATTTTAGCAATTTTCATTTTCATTGTAATGAAAAAGCTTTATCCTAAATTAAAATATCATGTTGCTGCGATCAGCATTAAACCCCAAAAGCAGTAAAAAAGTAATTTAATAAATTATGTGTTAATATAAATTTATTTGCAAATATACATCTGAACTAATTGAATTATTTGCCTGCTTTAGTGTAAATTACCGAGTAGCCAGGAACTCATAATATTTACAACACTAAAAATAACAGCTGGTCTCTCTGTTTGCCAGAACATCCTTTGCCACTGATTTACCAGATACTGTGTTGCTTAGTTCAATTCCATTAGACATCTAATTTTGCTTCAGTTGTTCCTAAGTTATACAAAAATAAATTTGTTATCTTTTTAATACTTTTTATAGTTTTAAAAGTTTACATTTACTTACAATTTCTTAAATTTTCCAAAATATTTTTATTTTCGACTGAATTTAGAAATATTGTTTTGTAAACACAAACGCAAAACAGCTGTTTGAATAATTATTGCAAGTAAAAATTTTACTTGTAAAAACTTGTCTCTCAATTTATTACGCTCTTTCGACGCTCTCTCGTTGCAAATTTTTTTGGGTTAATGAACGCTTTCTAGTAACAATTGTTACAAATTTGTACAAATTTTTAGTAAATGAATACAGATCATGTAATTTAAAAGAGTTTCAGCAAAGTTTATTGTCTAAAGCGAGCGATTAAATGAGTTCGAACCAAGTCTAGTAAGAACTATACTTGTGTGGAACGGATCAGTTCGAAATGGTTGCGTTTACTTTCGAATCCAACCTAATTGCAAAAACACATGTTATTTACATTGATGTTTTAGTTTTGTACGCCCACTAGACTTGGGTTTTTTGTTTTGGGGTTTTGTCTAAAACGAGCGACTGAACGACTGAGCGAGTTGGACCCAAGTCTAATGTTTTGGCTTCGACCTGTGCAGAGGAGCTGTTGGGCACAACGCTAATAAGTTGATATACTTTCGTTAAATCATAACTGAGCTTTTGTTCGTATAGGAAAGTTTTGGATATTCTACGAAAAAACAACGTTTGTTTTTTTTTGTCGTAAAATGTTGGATGGATTATTTTCAGTGTGAGTTTTGAATTTTATAAATTTATTATTCAATAAAAATCTACTACAAATAAGATTACACATTCACACTTATATTATTATTATTATTATTATTTATCTCTGATGATTTAAATCTGATGTTGCTGTTAGAATTTCACGCATTTCTTGTTAGAACGCAGAAGATTTTAATTGTTCGCTTTCAATTTTTCTATTCAAGTTATAAAAGTGTAAACGTAAGATTACTCTACAGTTTATCCTTCCAAATCAAACGCAAATCATGAAGTTATTTTTTGCATTTGCATCTTTATTAGCGGCGTTTGCCAGCGGTAAGTTTGCGATAGTGATGAAAAAAAAACAAACAAACAAAACTAAAGTTGCAATCAAAATTCATTATTTCATGTTTGTGCTTATTTGCTACTCGTTTTTGCGTCTTAATGTAGAATCATTAGCTGATAAATGTTTATATAAAGAAGGACACTGTGTTGCTTCAATAACAAATGTTTTCTTGGATTTAGTCCTAAAGAAGTCCCAAGCCGTGCTCAATCCCGGTTATATGGACAGCCAAAGCATAAGTTATGATCTCTATACTCCTGAAAATATGAATGAACGACAAATATTGCGCACCGGTGATGTAGAAGCTTTACGCAACTCCAACTTCAATCCCAGCTGGCCAGTGAGGTAAAGTTGTTTTCTAATAGAGAAGACTAAAAGACTTCTAATAATAAATTTCATTTGTCGGAATTTGTTAATATTTCTAAAACAGATTTTTGATACACGGCTGGACTGGGAAGAGTACATCCTGTTCTAATGCTGCTATAAAGGATGCTTATTTAAGCAGGGGAGCATTTAATGTAATTCTAGTGGATTGGCGGGATATCGCTTTCAATATTAATTATCCATGGCTAGAAAAACAGTTTCCTAAAATAGCTGCTGAAATGGCAAAATTTATAAAGTTTTTACAAAAAGAACTCAATATCGACATGACCCAGATATATTTAATAGGTCATAGTGCTGGCAGCCACATTGCCGGCTTAATCGGCAAAAATCTGAAACCGCAAAAATTAGGAGCCATAGTGGCATTAGATCCCGCATTACTTATACAGTTTGATGTACCTGCGAACCTTCGCTTAGCTCCTGACGATGCACTGTATGTCGAGTCAATACATACAGATATTTATAATTTAGGTAATCCCAGTGTAGAACTAAGTCAAGCATCGTTTTTTCCCAATTGGGGCCAAGGCCAACCACATTGTCCGAATGCCACAGCAGCAGAATTACGATTTGCATGCGATCATTTTGCAGCCGTGTATTATTTTGCTGAGTCCATTCGCGAACCAAATTCGTTTGGCGCTGTAAAATGTCCAAACTTTGCATCAATCTGGAAAAGCAATAAATGTAAATGCAGTTCGGGGAATTACAACAAATGTCAGGCAGATGTGTACATGGGCGGAGAACCAGTGGTGCCAAAAACTGGAATTTTTTATCTCAGTACTAAACGTTATTCGCCTTATGGCTTAAAGGACACTGTGCACAGACTAAAAGTAAAACCACCAAACTTTTTTAAATAAATTAAGCAACTTTAAGTTGATTTGCAACAAGACAGCAAACAGTCTTTTGTTCTAAGAATTGTATATATGTATTTGTAATCAGCATAAAATATGAAAATAAATAGATTTGGTATGTCAAGAGCTACAGAATTAAAACTCATGGCTTTTCATGCACTTTTTGTTTTCGAATCTGAACTTTTTGTTGATTTGAACTAAGAAAACCTTTTGAAATTATGCCTTGTAGTTTTATCATCAATTAACTTTTCCCCGCTCATGTTCAATTATTTCTAACTTCAACAACTTATGCGAACAACAGTCTAAATAAATCACCTTGAACTAAGAAAAGTTAAGTTTGTTCATATAATTTTTATTTTATTCGCTTTTAGTTGAGATAATAAAATGCGTAAAAAATGCTTAGTTTGAAAAACTAGAAAAAAACTAAGTAAACAGAGCTGTTTATTGTCTAGAATCATGACACTTCGTTTACTGCGTAGCGAATTCATTAAAAGAAATTAATTACGGGACTAGCAGATATTTAGATCACTGTACCCGTAAAAATTAATTATATTATCGGGTCCGTATTCATACAAAAAATTTTACTACAAACATTAGCCAAAATAATAATCACTTTGGATTAAAAAATAAAATTATTCATGTTTGAAATGTATTTTAGCACAAATTTTTCGTAATTTTTTTTTCTTCCAAAATACATTTTAAATTCAAGTTATTTATTTTTTTTTTATAATACGAAGCACTGTGGACCATTTTACACGCGAAGGCGCCCAAAAGTAATTTTTTATGGTCACCAATTGTAAAATGTTAAAGTTAATTCGAAAGTAGACACTAGAGTACCTCGGGGGCCAAAAAATTAAAACTTTATTTCAACTAAATCACAGTGAACAGGGTGATTCAAAATGGAAATTTTCAGTATGAAAAATTTCTTATTAAGCTTTTGATTTTTAAACATCTATAACTTTTTTGTTTTAAAAGATTTTCAAACGAAATCAATCTTGTTTATTTGCCAAATTTGTTAGCTATTAGTACAACAAAAAAATTAAGTGTTACTTTTGGAAATTATAATTTTTTTAAACGCCCAAATTTTCCTAAGCTCTCTCACTTATTAGAGCATAACTTTTCAATTTCGCAAATGTTCAAAAAGACATTTTGGCACTCTTTTGTAGTCCAAACTCTCTACAACATCCCTATACTCCGATGTATACCCATCCCGAACTAGGCCTAATGATCGATCAGCCAAAGCAAGGAAAAGGAAACACAAATAATGGAAATGCTGCAAGGAGATTTTTTTCAGATCCAGAAACTGCATCTGTATTCATCACAGATGTAGATTTGGAACTAATAAGGGTATTCAGCATTATTATTCTGCATATTGCAAGTTCTATCATGCAGCAGAAAGATAAATACCAAAATATTTGGAGAGTACGCCAAAAGAAAAACAGCTACACTTTTGGAGATATATGACATCTACAGTTCATAAAATTTTATATCATGGGGAACAATTCATTCAACACAATATGCTATCAATAGGAGATCTATCTGAAGAAGCGCAAGAAAAAATAAACAAAGACAAAAGATTTTTTCGCGAGCACAAGAAAAGAAAAATTTCCAGCTGTTGTACTAATGAAGATCTGATTACTATTTTATTATACACATCAGATCTCTATATGTCCAATATCAGACAAAAATGGAAAACTAACTCTATTGAATTAGACGTAGAAGCTAAACTACTTCTAGAAGATGAAAATCAAGGCTATTTAAAAGAAATATTTACTAAAATCGTTTAATTATTAGTAATTTTTCCTTATTTTAACGTTTTAAAATTCCACTTTCTACTGGATCAAATGTAGTTCTTCTAAATGATAAAATCGCACTATGGCAAGATAACAACTTAGAAGCAGATAAGAAGATGGTTAATAGCAACATGTTACGAGTGTTGGGGATATAAAAAATTATGTGGTGCGCGTGTGTTGCGATGCGAGATTGTAAAATTTTGTTTGTCAAATTAATTTTTAACTAAAAATTAGAAAGATAACATTGATACTGATACTGACACTGACACTTACACTGAAACATTCAAATTTATTCAAATTTAGAATAATTTCAAAATTTAGTCTTTTATAATTAATGCTGCCGATAGAATTTAATGAACTTCTTGTCAGAACGTATAAAGCAGAAGTTGTTTAATTGTGGTTGCTTTTAAATTTCTATTCAAGTTGGAAAAGTGTTAACTTTAAGCTAATGAAAGCGCATGAAGATCATGGAATTTTTACTTTTTATTACAATTTTGCAAGTACTTGGGGCATATGGCAGTGGTAAGTTTGCAACAGCAATGAAAAATTTAAAAATAATTGGCAAAAGAACACGTTATAGTCGAGTGGGACAAATTAAGAATAAAAAAATTAAATATCGTGACACTTGAACCGAAACATATAAGTCTATAGATTTTTATTTCGTGTTCCTTCCACTCAATTGTAAATTAAAAAAAAATTATTGTGGACAAGCGAATCTGGACTAAATTGGAAGGCAACTCATATTCTAGGCCCACAACAATACACAATAAATTTTTAACAATGAAAAAAAAAAAATCAAGAAAAAACCTTAAAATCGTTTATAAATAAAAATGTACCAGCCAGCCATTTATTGACTGAATCCCAAGAGTATACTGGATGGAGTAGCAGTTCGTAGCCCAGTTACTGGCTTTTTGCAATTTTCACGCGGTTGCGTTTATGATCCAGTGTGAGCAATAGTAGCATCCATTCCACGGATAGCTTTTTCATATCCAAATATTCATGCAAAATGTGTTGTACTCAGTGTCCGGTATAGATGCCTACAGCCTCAGGCAGCTCATGGACTTTCATTCTCCGATCGTCCAATACCATTTCAATGGATTTTTTCGCCTTTTTGTGGCGTGACGTCCTGATCTGTAAGTTTGACATCATTTGCGCTGGTGCGATCACAACGAAACTCAGTAAAGCACTTTTTAATCATTTAAATTGTGGCTGCAGCGTCCCCATAGCACATAGTGTCCGCCGGGAAGGTATACTACTTTGTTTGTTTAGAATTTTTGATTAAATTAAAGATAATGGATCTTATATTGATAAATGTTTTATTTAATGTCGGCAATTATGTATGGAATACAATATCAGATAAATGTTCGCCTCTATTAGCCTCACAAATGCGAGCCCTTTTGAGCACATTTTTCATTACATTCTCACACATTTCACGCGGCATTTCATTAATTTAATCACGAATATTTTGTTTTGAGTTCCTCAAGCGTTTCTGGTTTGTTTGCATAAACCTTGCTTTTCAGATATCCCCACAAAAAGAAATCCGGAGCAGTCAAATCAGGCGACCGTGGAAGCCAATCATCATCACCATTTCTTGAAATAAATTGTTATGGAAAGAGGTCTCGCAGTAATTCCATTGTAATCCTGCTTGTATGCGATGTGGCACCGCACCGTCTTGTTGATACCACAACATGTTAATCAAGCCCAGAGCATGCAGTTGTGGCGTTAAAAAGTTTTCAATCATATCATGATATCGCTTCCCATTCACAGTTCGCCGTTTTGCCGTTTTCATTTCAAAGAAGTAACGTCCAATGATTCCTCCTGACCAAATTGCACAACAGACTGCCACTTTTAATGGATGCAAAGATGACTGATGAATAATTTGAGGGTTTTCCATTGCCCAGAACCGACTATTCTGATTATTCACTTCTCCATTCAAATGAAAATGTGCCTCGTCATGTCAATAATTATGATTTTTTCATGAAAATCGGAGTGGGTTGTCATGGGCGAGCTGTAACATCCTATTGGCATATGTACGGCGGTGTAAATGGTCTTGTGGAAGAACCCCTTGTGTCAACTGAATCTTAAATGGAAACAAATGCAAATCCTTGCGCAAAATTGTGGCCAAAGTTGTTCTTTGAAGACCAATCTCCTGAGCACGGCGTCGAATTGAGTTTGATGGATTGTTCTGAACACTTTCTTGAGCAGCAGTAATGTTTTCAGGCGATCTTGCACTACGTTGTGGTCCATGCTTAGGCCTATAACCTACAGACCCTTTTTCTTCGAAATCATTCACTACACGATAAATAGTGCGTTTTGTTGGCACGTTGTTTCTCCCAAAATTTCACGTAACTTTCTCATCGTCACAGTGTAATCGATGATTGATTTTGATCAAGATGTTTTAACAATTAAAACACGTTGGTTTTTCGAATATTTTTTCATAATAAATTTGCCACGTTTCTACTTCACGACTGCCAAACATGAACTGTCAAGACTAATGTTTACCAAAATGGCGGCAAAGCAAAGTAGTATACCTTGCCGGCGGGCATCCTGTATTTATCAAGTCTTTCCTTGGTTTTGGTGATGGTTTTTATTTTACTTAAAAAGAAATGTTTATTAGTCTGCCCATTAAATTCACTTTTTCCCCATTTTCAGTCGCTTTCAATCGTTGTCAAAAGCAAACTAATAGACGCAGCTTCCTAAAAATTCGACAGTAATCTAGTAATAGATAATATTTAATAGGACCAGAGTCCTGTGTTACTGCTTTGGATATATAAAAAGTCACGTAATTATCAAACTGCCGTCGTATTTTGTATGCGAAATTTTCAATATTGTTATCGCACGCAAGAAATCAACCAGGACTATTTTATGCCTGTTAGCAGCTAACAAATCCTTTCATATCCTCTAAAATTGTTAGCAATTACTTTTGACAAAAATATATGTGGCGGACTTGATTGTTGAATAAATTAAACAATAATATTTTATTGTGCACTCGTATAATTTAATGCTTAAACCAAAATTGTTTTTTACCTTTCACTAATAAAGTCGGAAGGATACGATTACCGCATGGGTGAGTGACACAATCTTCAAGTCTGTAGTCTGAAATTTGCTCAAAAGTTTTTGTTGGAAAATTTCAAAGGATATTGAAGGATTATTATTATTATTATTTTTTTTCGCTTCAGACTGAAATTTTCAAAAATCGTCTTGCTAATATCAAACCTGGGCCAACAGCTTATAGAAAAATCAAAAATATTTTAGGAATTCAAAGAAATAATAATTTCGCAAAATTAATAGTAAATGGCATTGAAATATATTCAATATATTCAGGTACAGGTCCAATTCGGGATGTATCAGCTATTGAAAACACAATTCGACTCAATTTATCGTCCATACCAAATTCAATGTTTAACTTTGATAACAATTTTCAATCAATTGCATAAAATAGTCTTTGTTGTGCTTCTGCATGCCACACCAATACACCAACAAGCCAAGGATATCAATTTTAATTTAAAAAATAAAGTCATTTAGAATTAAAATTCGAAAATAATAAATTTAAAAATGAAAAATTATCAATGTAATAGCTTTTAGTTTCTAGCAGAATTTAATTCTTAGTGTCCTTACAAGGAGTTATTAATATGAATAAATAAAAAGGTAACTTGAACACTAAATAAAAAACTGAAAAGAGAGCTTAAGGCCCAAATTTAATTGTCTTTGTCATTTAGTCAACTAAAGACTAACAGCCTTATTCACAAACGTTTTATTAGAGACTAATAAGCAAAAATCGTTAAAGTAGTATTCACAAACGTTTAATAGCACTATAAAGCTGCAATTAGACACTAATCTGTTTAATAAGTTGACATTTGTATTGTTAAAAGTAAAACAAACAATTGTGATAGTTTGAAAGTGCGAAAAATAAAAAAAATATGAATGTTTTAAATGTAATTTCGACAATCGGTAGGTTTGAGCAAAGAATAACTGTAAAATAAGTACATTTTTTATGAACTAATTGTCTGTGTTTTTGTTTTCTATTGTGGACACTCTTTCTTTTACCAACTCCTTCAGCAAAGTCTAGTTAACATAAAAAAGTTCAATAAAATGTAAGTACATACGTACATATATGTATATACATACATATGTATATAAGCATGTGCATATTTATACACACGCAAACGCATAATTTTACCTGATCGATGATATATTGATACTTCCACCCAGCTGTCACTGCGTTTTCTTCTAATGATTTTTTCCATGTTTTTGCACTTTGCAACCACCAAAAATTTTCCAAATAAATTAGTGCTGCATAAAAAACTGCTACGTACTCGGTATTTGAATATCTTTGTAATATTTTATCAAAACATATTGTTGGCAAAGCCATTTCAAGACGTCTTAATAAATTTATATATTTTTATTTTTTATTTATTTAGATATTTATTATAATTAAAATTACAATAAATCTTAAAGCTAAAGCACTAGCGACTAAGGCTATCTATCGGCTTCCCAAATTTATATATATATATATTTGGATATTATAAGCAATATGCTAATAATCTAAATGGATTAAACAACCTTTATATGGAATTAATTTCACATTTTTCCAACCCTTAAGCATGGTACTCTGTTCATCATTTCGTGCGAACTGCTGTCAAAAGTCCATATAAAAAAAATTCATGTGAAATAATTGCAAAATAATATGGCCGAAGTTGTACTCTGTTCATCTTGTGAAAAAATACGAAATGTTTCTGGCAGCATTATATTTTCAACCACAAAATGTTCCAACTGCAAAATAATAAAGGCCCCACTTATTTCGCACGGAACTGCAATCAACAGATGAACAGATTTTTCTTGGCGTTGTGGTTTTAATTTTAAGTTTGCTGCCCAGAAATAATTAAAATAATGTACTAAATATGTATAATATAAAATGAAGATGAGTGTTTTTTTGCAGAACGTGTGTCTTCAATGAGATCATCCGCAGCAGCTGCGATTTGCATTAATCGATACATTGCAGTACAAGCTCCTAAAATTATTTTGTTGTTCATTTGTTTTAATATTTTATTAAAATAAGCACATTTTTTTTGTTTTTTTTTTAAGAAAAACAATGTTGCTCAATTCAAGGTAATAAAACTGATAAATTTGTTGCCACTGATCAGTTGTAAAATTTTCAAACGAAATAATCAATGCTGCTCAACATTTTTCGCAAATTTGAACAGATTACTAAGCTTTAGAGAATACTTGCTAATCGAGTATTTTATTGTATGCAACATTAATTTTAACTTGACAATTCAAATAACACAGTGTAGCTAACACACAATCACAAAACTGAAAAAAAACGCTTAATATTTAATTTTGCCTTATTAATCGTTTGTGAATAAGGTTTCTTATTACTGGCTAATAAAGCTAAGTACTCTGTTCAAATTTGCGAAAAATGTTGAGCAACATTGATTATTTCGTTTGAAAATTTTGACAATTAGCCAGTGGTGACAACACTACGATTTAGAAGAAATTTAACGTTTTTATTGCCTTTAAGTAAGCAACATTGTTTTTGTTATGTAAACAAAAACCATGTGTGAAAACAAATGGAGAAGAAAATAATTTTAAGAGCTTGTGCTGCAACGTATCAATTAATGTAAATTGCAGCTGCTGCGGAGGAGCTCTTTGAAGACACACGTTCTCATTCAATCCCATATCTTCATTTTATGTTATTTTCACACTATTTTCCATTATTTTAGTTATTTGTGCGCAACAAATTCAATGCTAAGTAAAATCTGATCATCTGTTGTTTGCAATTCCGCACGAAATAAGTGGTGCTTACATTATTTCGCAGTTGAAAAATATGTTGCCAAAAACATGTTGTGGTTGAAAAAATAATGCTGCCAAAAACATTTCGTATGTTTCCACAAGATGAACAGAGTACACTTCGGCCATCTTATTTTGAAATTATTTCGCATGAATTTTTTTTATATGGACTTTTGACAGCAGTTCGCACGAAATGATGAACAGAGTACCCTGCTTAAGACTTAAAAACTGATTATTAACTAATGTGAGCATAATGTCTTCAATAACAATTTTTTGTGAATAAGGCTGTAAGAATATGGGCCATAAAGCAGCCAATTTCAGTTTTATGTGATTTAGTTGAAGTGTAAACATAATGACAATTAAAAACCATTTTTGGGAATTAAAAAGTTTTCATGTTAGTTAAATAAATACGAGTAGGTATGTAAATTGTTTTTAATTTTTAATGTAGAGTCATTAGCAGATGATATTTTGCATGGACAAGGACACTGCAATGTCTCAATTTCAAGTGTTGAAGTCAACCAATTTCTCAGGGAGGCTAAAAGCGAGCATAAACAAAACTATATTGAAAGGCAGCACATAAAATATGATCTTTATACTCCTGAAAATATGAATGAACCACAAATACTGCTCCACGATGATGTAGAAGCTTTACGCAACTCCAACTTCAATCCCAGCTGGCCAGTGAGGTAAAGTTGTTTTCTAATAGAGAAGACTAAAAGACTTCTAATAATAAATTTCATTTGTCGGAATTTGTTAATATTTCTAAAACAGATTTTCCATACATGGTTGGACTGGGAAGAGTACATCCTGTTCTAATGTCGCGATAAAAGATGCTTATTTAAACAGAGGCGCATTTAATGTAATTCTAGTGGATTGGCGGGATATCGCTCTCAATATTGATTATCCGTGGGTGGAAAAACAATTTCCTAAAATAGCTGCTGAAATAGCTGAATTTATAAAGTTTTTGCAACAACAAATTAAGATCAATGTAACTGATACATATTTAATAGGTCAGAGTACCGGTTGTCACATTGCCGGATTAGTTGGCAAACAATTTAAATCACCAAAATTAGGAGCGATAGTGGCATTAGATCCTATAGGATTTGAACAGCTTGCTACACCTGTGGAACTTCGTTTGGCTCCCGATGATGCACTGTATGTCGAGTCAATACATACTGATGTTTCCTCTTTGCATCGAAATAAAAATACACTGAGTCAAGCATCGTTTTTCCCCAATTGGGGCCACAACCAACCACTTTGTGATCTTCGAAACGAACGAGGTGATTTTGAATGCAATCACTTTGCGGCTGTGCACTATTTTGCTGAGTCTATACGCCAATCGAATTTATTTGGCGCTCTAGAATGTCCCAATTTGTCATCCATCCTGACGTACAATAACTGTAAATGCAGTTCGGGGATGAACAACAGCGAATGTCAGGCAGATGTATACATGGGCGGAGAACCATTGATGCCAAAAACTGGATTTTTTTATCTCAGTACTGAAGCTTATTCGCCTTATGGTTTAAAGGATACTGTTTATATAAAAGCAAACTATTTATAAGTCTAATTTCGTAATGGTTTACTTCAGCAGCTGTTTATTTAAAAAAAAATTCACTTATTTTTATACCTCTTTTAATGTTTAAATAAATAAATTTTTTAATTTTTTTTTATTTATTTATTTTGTCTATAGATATAATATCCTTACAGACAGTTAAACAACATAATAAATATAGTAAACTCAAATAAAAATACAAAATTATTGATTATTTAACAGAACGATAGTTTTAAGTTTAATAACATTTGCATTTAAAGAAAAATCTATAATTTTATAAAATTTTTTAAACCGACTAAATGGATCAGCATTGGCGTAATTTGATCTGAATAATTTAATTGCTAGCAATTCAAAGTGTCGAAAAGGACGATTAAGAACAATAAACGAAATATTATCGAGCAGGAAATTAGAACAAATATCAACATTAATTAAATTCAATATAAGCGACACATTCAACGTAGTCCTTCGGCTTTTAAGAAGTTTGGAAGTTTGATTAGAGCAAGCCGGCTAGTGTATGACGGAAGCTCTAATGGGTTCCACTGAAGACCACGAAGGCAGAATAACAAAAATTGATTTTGTACAGATTCAATGTAATTTTTGTGAGTCACGTAGATGGGATCCCAAACTATAGATGCATATTCTAAGACAGACCTGACGAGGGAAACATAAAGTTGCTTTGTAACATATGGGTCCCATCTATTGTGCTTTATTTACAGTTATGGAAATATGATTAATAAAGTTCAACTTAGCATCCAATAAAACCCTAAGATCCAACACTGTAACACAATTTTCTAGCTGGTGGTTCCCCAAAGAATAATTTACTTTTATATGATTTCCTCTGTAGAAGGACATATGTATGTTTGAATTTTTTTAAGTTAAGCACCATCAAATTTAAATTACACCATGACTGAAATGAGTCCAAATCTTGTTGAAGTAGACTGTGATCTGCATATTGTTTAAAACTTAGGAAAATCTTTACATCATCCGCATACATGAAAACGTTGGAAATTTTAATCACATTAGGAAGATCATTTATAAAAAGAGTAAACAGCAATGGTCCAAGATGACTGACTTCCTTGTGGCACTCCAGATAAAACATCTATCGATTAAGATGTGACGTTTTTAAAACGGACACATTGTTTTCGATTCAATAAATATGACTCAATCCATTTGAGAGAGTTATATGAAAACCTCATTGTGTTAAGTTTCTTCAAGAGCAGTTTACGAAACACAATTTCAAATGATGAACTCATGCCAACATTTGAACTAAGAAAACTAAGTTATGATGTTGTGACGTTTGAATGGCAATTAATCGATATTTTCTTTGTTACCTGCAATATTGTCTCATGCCAAAAATGTGCTCTCATAAAAAATAGTGTAAAAAAAATTGAAAATATGCTCTTAAAATATGCATATATGCTTTAAAAAATAGTTTTTATTTTCTTAACACGTCAATGTTTTATTAAAAAAAATCAATTATTAAAAAATAAACTAAAATAATTGTGGTTGCTTACTTTTCACTATTTCGAATCTCGTCTACTAAATGAATGTAAGTAGCCTTCAGCAAGACGTTCCTGCAAGCGTAGCTGTAGGGGCAATTTGGCTGATATATTTTTTTTAATTATAAATTAAATACTCTCCTCTTTACAATTAAATAAACATCCGATGGTTGGGCTTAAAATATAAAAATTTTTTTACATCTCAATACAAAAGTTGTTATTGGAAGACTCTGTACAAAAAAAAATTTGAAGAAAGCATTTCGAATAGAAAGTAAAAAAGGAGATATTTCTATTTTAATAAAAATTTGTTTTAATTAAATCACATCCCAGGCATTAAGATAATATAAATTACTTTGGGTTGAAAACACGAAATTAAATTTCTTAATTCTAGCGAATTTATTCACATTTTAATGCCACTTATTATTATTATTATTATATTGTTTTAAAATAGTGTTTTTTTTTTTAAATTTAATAATAATTAAAAATAATGCGATACACACAAAAACAAAATTGAACATGAGCCGCGGATATAATCGTGCGTTATCATTTGTCAGAGAGCTATAAAAATTTATCTTTCTGCGTAGAGAATTATTTTAACGAAATTAGTTCACTGTGAAAATAAAATAATTAGTTATGTTAGTGTTGCATTAATTTTGTTACCGTTTTAATTATTGTTAAATAAACACATTTTAGGACTTAATTGCCTTAAAGATGTCACAAAAACAATTTTTATTTAAGTAGTTTTTCATACAAATGCTCTCATAAAATTATCAGAAATGATTCTTTATTCTTACCAACAAAAACTGACAAGTTTTTCAACAGAATGAGTTTTATTACGGTTGTCGTATTTTCGCCTTCGACTTCGACAGCGTGTACTAGATTAAATAATAATTTGCTGTACTTCTTTAATCTAGTATAACTTGCCGAAGTCGAAGGCGAAAATATGACAACCGTAATAAGTCCTAATATTTTATATATTCACGCTCATGCACGCTCTCGTGATTGAAAGGGAGAATAACACATGATCATGATCATTCACGCAAATCAGTGAGCGATTCCAAACAACCTTTTTTATGAATTTATTGATCAATCAATAACTAGTGTACTATTTATTTAATGCTTAAATGAATTAGCTAATCAATTAAGCAGTCAATCAATCAATTCATAAAATAGTTAATCAAACAGCCAATTAGATAATTAATCAATCGATATGATGATAACCGATGGTTATTTCAAATTTAAACTTGAACTCATCATGCAATTAAGCATTCAAACAATCAATTGATTCATTCGGGTAGTAATTCACTAAGCATTTATTGAATTAATAAATTAATTAATCAATTGGTAAATTCATCAATTCTTCAACACAACAAACAAACCAATCAATCAGTTAATTAAATTACTGAACAGTTAGTAGTTCTATCAATCAAATGTTTAGTTAAATAAAGTGTCACTTGAGTATCAATCAATCAGCCAATCAATAATTTCAGCAATCAGTGAATCAAGCAACCAATCAATCTATCAGCTATTTAAACTACGGATCAATTAATCAAGCAATGAATCAAAAAATCAATCTACCAATCAATCAAACTACTTATGAATCAATCAATTAATCAGTTAATCAATCATTTAATTAATAAATTGTTTAGTTAATTATTCTATCAATAAATTCACTAATTACTAATCAATAAATGAAACAATCGAAAAATCAACGAGTAAAACAATCAATACACCAATCAATCAATTAGTAAATTATTCAATTGAAAAGTTAATACCAATCAATCAATGAATCTTCCAAACATTTAATGAATGATTAACAAAGTAGTTAATTAATCAATGAATCAATTAATTATTAATCAATTAATTAACAAATTAATCAAACAAACAATCAATCTATTAATAAATTATACAAATAATCAATCAATAGATCAATAAAAAAAATTAATAAAACCATCAATTACACAATAATATAACATATTTAATAAATTGATCAAATAGTTAATTAATCAATGAATCGAATAATTATTAATAAACCAATCAACAAATCAATCAATAAATCATACAAATCATCAATCATCAAACCATCAAACAATTAAAAAATCCATCAATTACTCAATTATACAATCAGGTATGTGATGAAAATCGATCGATTTGAAAAATATCGTTTTAAAGACGTGTGATGAGTTTCGAATGATTTTGAGAATTTTAAATTTTGAGCCAATCTAAAATTATTAATTTGAAGAAAACACTCAAGAAGATGAAACACAAGCAATGAAAAAGAAATTATAAAGTAAATTTATCAAAAATTATTTAAAAATGTAATAAAATTGATCTTAAAAATATTTACAAAACGGTAATAATGAGCACATCACATTTTTTCGATTTCAAATCGTTTTGTTTTTCAAATCGATGCCCATCATGTACCTGAATATATTTAAGCAATTGATCAAATAGTTAATTAATTAATGAATCAATTATTTATCAATCAACCAATTAACCAATCAATTAACCAAACAATCAATATATTAATAAATTATACAAATAATCAGTCGATCACACAGTTAATAAGACCATCAATAGCTGCTTAAGTTATTTAATCAATTGATCAGATAATTATTCAAACGGTCGAGGCACCAGTCCTCAGTGTTTAATTGATCAACGAATCAATTAATTGACAAACTAACAATCAACCAATCAATAACGCGATCAATCAATCGGTCAATTAATTAATTGAGCAGTTACTTGCTCAATAGATCAATCAATCAATCTATCAGATAATCAATCAATGAATAAACTGGTTGATTAAACAATGATTCAATTATTTAAATAATAAATCATTTAAATATCAATCAAATCAATTAATTAGTTCAATCGATAAATAATTTAATCAAATTGTCAATTAATCGCTTAAGCAATCAATCAGTTAAGCCCTCAACCATTCCACAAATCAATTAATAACATTAGTTGATTGCTACCATATAATTGAAATGTTATTATTTCTAAATCCAAAGTGATTATTATTAGGCTAAAGTTCGCGACGCTGCAACCCCATCATAAATATTCCTGTGTATTTATTAGGGTTCTCAATTATTCGTATTTTTTATTTGTTCGAATAAAATTTCACGATATAAAGTTTGTTTATTATCTTCTTTGATTTTTCTAAACAGTTCGGGTGGCATATTACGGCATTCGATATTGAACGAAAACCCATATAAAATTTTTTGAATTTGTATGGAAATTACGTTCGATATCGAATGCCGTAATATGCCACCCGAACTGTTTAGAAAAATCAAAGAAGAGAATAAACAAACAAACGTTTTTTGTGTAAGTACAATTTCTATAGCCTTTTTTAGATCAGTTAACAAGACGTTATCGGAAATGTCATCTAATTCTTCATCGTAGTTGAGGTCATTCGCAATACATATTTTTATCACAAAATAATCGTGAAAACAAAGTATTTGCGTACTTCTTTGTTTAGCTTCTTGTGGCATATTGTAAAACGCTAATATTGGATGAGAAATTTATAGAATTCAGGAATAATATTAATTAATAATAATATTATTTTATACGTCGTTCATTATTCGAATATTTTATTATTCGAAAAAAGTTGTTCGAAGAATTCCTTATTCTACATTGCAAAATGTTTGTTCGTTCGAAAAAAATTTTAAAAAAATTGTTCGAATTATTTGAATAATTTTTATTCGAACGACAACCCTAGTATTTATATATCTTATTATTTTATTCTATAGGTATTATATTTTATATTGTATTCATACCAACCGCCATGTCCTTTTTACATGCCCAGCTTGTTTCAAAAAATTTCAATTCGATTCGAAGTAAACTTCAATGGAAGCACAAACATTTTTAACAAAATAAATACCTTTGATGGAAAAAAAAGAATTTAATTGAATATTTTTTTTATATAAATATAAATAAATTATTTGTTTATTTAATTTTCTTGTTGTGTGCTTCAGAGAGAGAAACTATTCAGCAAAAATGCCGGATATTAGAATGTATCAAAAATAACTATTATTTTGTATGAAATAAATGGAATGCAACTAACAAAAACATAAAACTACTTTTCTAAATAATCAAATTCTATTCTAAATGAAAATATTCTATGGTTCTGAAAGAAAAGTTATGTGCTTATGTAAAAATATATATTTTTCTAATAAAAATTAACTGTTGTGGACAAAATTGGCTAAAAAGTTTTTGTACAAAATAAAAAAAAGATGCAATTACACTGTGCAACAAAATGATTCTTTTTTATAAAATAACAATGATTCAGGTGTATCAGCGTTATGAAAGTTTACATCTGAGATTTATTTTAGAGGGAGTTGAAGTTTCCCACTTTTGTAAATGAAACGGCAGAGGAAATCGTATGATCCTCATGATTAAGGTAAAGGGTGTTTTTTAAGCCCCAAATAACTTTGAATTGGCAATACTGCTTTGTTTAACAGCCGATTTGACAGCTGACAGTTGCTTTGTGGTTAGTTTGGTGTAAATAGATTCATGCTAAAGAAACGCTTACAAATTTTTGCAATCTCGAAAATACTTTAAAAATGCTGAAAAAAAATAAAAAAAATTTAAAAGTCACGTATTTTTTTTAGTTGACGATCAAGATTGTGCGATCTATTTCCATTAGATTATTTTGTCTGGCAATATGACAAGTCACTTTTCTAAGCCGATAAAAATCAGACGCGATTAAAAAATATATTTTTATTTTCTATATTTTTATATAATTATTTCAAACACAGTTTAATTTATTATTGTATTTATATTTTAATTATTTATCTTTTTAAATTTTTTCACTAAAACTAAAGGCCGAGGCACATAGAATACGTCGTACGTTATACGTTGCTTGTTTCAACTGACATTAAAGTATCAGCGGAGGACGTGGACACAATGAGTACTTTGTTGACGGCCATTAAATCAGTTTCATTTGATTAAAGTACACATTTTCAATAGAATCAGAGGATATTCTGGTTATTTTTTTAATTTTAATTTTTGCTTAATTCAATTTTGTCATCACAGAACACAAAAACCTTAATAAAAACAAAACAAAAAAAATTATATTTTTCAAAGTACTAAACGTACGTTAAAAGTTGTATAACTTTAGTACTTTGCGTTGACGGAGACGTACTGAATGTGACAAAGCTCATAAGAAAACCTGTATTTTATTTTCGCGTTCAGTTGAAAAAAGCAACGTATAACGTACGAGGGATTCTGTTTGCCTCGGCCTTAAACTGCAAAGAAAATTTTATAACTTTGAAAAGTATTTTCAAAGTCGATAAGATACAAAAATTATTTAATAACAGAGTATTTTATAAACAAGTAATACAACACATTAAAATACATATCTATGTATATGTAAAATATATATAACTATTAAACACTTGGAACACAACATTCGGCGAGTTTTTGCGAAAAGTGTATGAAAGATGGGCAGCCAACGTCCACATGGTCGAAGTCATATTCCAAAATTAATGGCAAAGAATTATCTTTCGAATGAAGTCAAATTTATGCCAATCAACCCAATTTATCTGTGTTCTATTTTAATTTTAATTTCTATCGGGATAAAAAAATACCCTTTTTAAGGTGCTGAAATCAGAAATTGCATTTTTCTTTGTTGTAATTTTTTTATATTTCTTTAAATTATATATATTTTTTTTCGTTAGCGTTAGTTTTCATGAATGTAATTAACTTTTTTTCCATTCAGGTGAGCGAAAAATATAAGGTCATGCAAGAGTAAAATTTTTTATCGTGAGCGTGCATGATAGTGAGTAAAAAGTCAGTCACGATTCCACCTCTAATTTTAGCCTCTATATATCTTTGCGTCTTTTTGTCTCTTAAAAAAGGCAAAAACCTTCCCTTAAGCATCGTACTCTATTCATCATTTCGTGCAAACTTCTGTCAAAAGTCCATATAAAAAAATTCATGTGAAATAATTGCAAAATAATATGGCCGAAGTTGTACTCTGTTCATCTTGTGAAAAAATACGAAATGTTTCTGGCAGCATTATATTTTCAACCACAAAATGTTCCAACTGCAAAATAATAAAGGCCCCACTTATTTCGCACGGAACTGCAATCAACAGATGAACAGATTTTTCTTGGCGTTGTGGTTTTAATTTTAAGTTTGCTGCCCAGAAATAATTAAAATAATGTACTAAATATGTATAATATAAAATGAAGATGAGTGTTTTTTTGCAGAACGTGTGTCTTCAATGAGATCCTCCGCAGCAGCTGCGATTTGCATTAATCGATACATTGCAGTACAAGCTCCTAAAATTATTTTGTTGTTCATTTGTTTTCATATTTTTTTTTAATAAACACATGTTTTTGGTTGTCATAAGAAAAATAATGTTGAGTACTTCAAGACAATAAAACCGATAAATTTCTTCTGAATCGTGATATTGTCGCCACTGGCTTGTTGTAAAAATTTTTAAACGATATAATCAATGTTGTTCAACATTTTCCGCAAATTTGAACAGAGTACCAGGCTTTAAACGGGAAAATGCCCTACAAACATATTTGTCATGATATTCCACTAGAAGTCTTCACAGTCACCAAAACTCAAAATTAAACTGGAACGCCAGAAATAAGTCAAAACTTATTAAGTACAAAATTAGTACAAATGTCTTGAAACACACAACTCTTTCTTAATTTGTTTTCTCTAAGAACACAGAAAGGTTTTCATAGCCTTGATAATACATTATGAAAAACTTAAATATTTCATTTGGTTTTTTGTTTTGAACAGCACTGTATTTTTTTCTACTTCTGCATTTCAAAATATTTACCAAAATGATTTATTTAATTATGTACATATATGAAATAAACAAAACTAGAAAACAATAAAAATTATATATTTAAAATTATAAATGTTGTTGCTGTGATCATGTTAAAGAAATTTATAAAATCTCTGGCAAAGGCAGTTCTAACTTCAAGGGAAATATATATGTGCATGATCTGTCAACTGAGTTTGCACAATTGGGATTGCCTGCAGCCGTATGCTTTAAACTAGAGATGGGCAACGCTGACGTGATTATACATGAATCGTGCGTAATCACGCATGATCGTTATTAGTTATTTTTTTCGATCACGTAGGCGCGCATGAACGTGAGCATACAAAAATTTAGCGTGAATGAGCGTGCATGGGTAGATTTTTATCGTAATATTTATTGTAATTTTTTAATTTATTTTATTTTCAAATTAGTTTGTTTTTTTTCGTGAGTATTTCATGAGCGTGAGTTGTCGTGAATGTGAGCGCGCATGAACGTGAATGAAAAAAATAAGCTCGCGCATGAGTAAAATTTTATTTGATCGTGAGTGAAAAATTACTCATGAACCCAATTTAACTTTAAACACATAATATTAGAAGACTGCGACTAAACGCTACAAGACAATAAATGCCGTTGGCTGCATTCGTTGCCGTGTAATCAGTTACTTTTTTTTTTATAATGAAAACTACAGTTAAAAGCTGTTTGTTGTAGAAATATGTATTTCAGTGGTGTCATTTTCAAAACTTTACCAAAAAATTCCAAATTATTTGCTTAAAACAATTAATTCAATTATAATATTTCGATTTTGTGATGTTCTTTCTCATTTATTTCACGTATTTTATTAAATTGGCAGCTCTAGATCTGCTCGTAGTTGGTGACAGAAATAGAAATAAGTCTAAGTTGACGACAGCTTCCACGGTGGTCGTGCAGCCGTGATGTCTTCAAAATAATCGTCCTCATATAAACGTGTGTATTATAATTTTGAGATATTGTAGTCGGTATCCTGCTGCCGTGTTTGTGTTTAAAACATTAATCGGCCTCAAACTATGCTACGCAAAATAATTTCAATACACTATAATCTCTCTCTTTCTCTCTGAAATATTTATTTCCCAACAGCGTTGCCATAATGATGATTTTATCATATTTCTGATGATTTTTTAACCAAAATGATGAAATGATGTTTTTTTCTCAATTTACGATTTCTAATTTATAGAAATTATGATTTTTTATTTCAAGTGTGTACAACTTTCATTGCAATTGTCAAAGCTCACTGCAAATGAATTTATTAAAAATTGTGTAATATTTTACATTGAGTTATATAAATAAATAATAAAACGATATCATTTTAACGATATGTTTTTAAAAGAGCTCTCATGTATTGACCCTTTGAAAATTAGAAAAAGAAAAGTTAATTCCTTGACCGGTTTAATACACAATTTTCCAAATTTAATTAGCGAAAAACATATTCAAAACTTAGATAACGAATTTAGAGAACTGCGTTTTATAAAATTGAATTACTATTTTTCAACTCTCGCAATCTTAGCTGTGAAAAATTTTGGCCAAAAGTTTCAAAAATAACTCGTGCTGACAACATTCTAGCTTTTCCGGTCCTTTCAAAATTTATTCAAAACTTGATATGTGTTCCTATTTCTTCAGCAAATGGTGAACGAATATTCTCAACAGTCAATGTAAACAAAACTAAATATAGAAATAGATTAGACAACAGCACTCTCGAAGATATCTTATATGCAAAAAAAATTACTTAGCAATAAAAAACTGTTCTTGCTGTTATTTAAAAATAGACCTAAATATTATTAAAAATATGAAACTTTGTATGTATTATAATAATTCATAAAAATTATTCACTGTAAATGTACTTTTAAATAAAATTTTGTATTAAAAAAATTATGATTTTTGCCATAAAATATGATTTTATTTTCGGCATATCGACCCCTGTGCGCGATATTATCGAATGTTACAAAAACTAAAATTTACAGGAGGCCGTTTTTATTACTATTTGTATTGCTATTATATACTACAAAACTGTTACATACGATAAAATATGCATTGTATTATCTTCATAACTATTATATTTATCGCTATAATATTTTGTCAACAGATTAATTAATAGATTTAGAACCGATTTGCATAAAAAAGTCGATTTCATAAAAAGTGTAACATACGATAATTTCGCGCACAGGGGTCATTATGATGATTTTCCTCTCAAAGCTTCTGGCAATGCTGTCTCCCAACCTTATTTGCAAAATCTTGCCAGTTACAAATGCCATTAAATGTTTCATAATAACATTTTGAACTTCAAATTAAAATAATTGTTATAAGTTATCGAAAATGACCTCAAAGGTCAAGCTCTTAAATCATTCTATATTCCAGTGCTGACAGAATCTGTTGAAGTGTTTATCTGAGCATTAAATAGCAATTTTTAGTTTCTGTGAATTAATAACATGAACAGCAAACAAGATAAAAGGCAGGACCAAGAAATGTTTGCTTTTCTACTTTTGGAAAATTCATCAAACTTAAGGCATGACAACAACAATAGTAATAAAGATTATTGTTGTTGTTAAAAACAAGTGCACCAACAAACAAAAAACCTCCGCATGTGTAATTTTTTATATTCTCAAATATGAATGTGTGCATTTTTAAAGATATGCGTTGCATACATTCAGGGCTAAATTGTTTTAAATGCTTTTATGGCAAAAAAAGGCAACAGCAGCAATAAAAAATGATGTGCCTCTGCCACCTGCTACTTCAAATACTGTTTCCTTATGTCCTTTTGCTGGCTGGTTAAGTTTAAGGTTAAATTTATTTTAACAAAAACTTTTTATTTTTTTACTCTGTCATTTATAAAGATGTTAAAAATTTTTAAAAGCACTTTTTTCTTTCTCGTTTTTTCTGCTTCTTTTGTTTTTGTTGTTGTTGTCTTCTTTTGTCATGTCGCCTTCCAGCAAATGTCAGTTGACATTTTGAAAGTGTAAATTTGATTTTCTTAACTTTGTCCTGCCAGATTGCCATGCACTTCAAAAATAAAAAATAATAAAAAAGAAATAAAAGCAAGCAAATAAACACCATTTCCTTTGAAAGGCTGAAACTTTTAATATAATAAAATTCTCTGGAAATAATCAAACAAATTTTAGGTATTTCTTTTACATGCTTTTGTAAATTAAAAAAAATAATTAAACAAACGGGAATATATTATGCAACATTTTAAGATCCAGGTTGGTTATACGAGTGCGATTAAATATTTCCGGTTTTCGGAACTTACGGATTTGAAGTATGAATACTTATCTATATCTCTATGTAAAGTTTTAATTATAAAAATTTAAAACTACTCTTATCAATGTTACTTTACATCCAGGATGTGCTAGCGGGTATTCAAGGCGTTCTCACTAATTTTCTTCAATAATTTGTGTTGTCTGCCAAAATAAGAAAATGGAAATGGAAAATATCATAGATTTCTAGGCGATATTGCAGAAGCAAAGGATTAAGTTTGCACATTTAGGTTTCGGCCAAAGAGATATAAAAGTATAACATTTTGCATACTTTGTATACTTTCATGATTATAAATAATTTAATTTAATATAAGTGGAAAGCCTGTTTCTACAACATCTTTCCAATGAACTTTCTCTATTGTGGATTGCTAACGATTTTTTTAAGTAAAGTTTCATTGATACTAAAGATAAAAATGCACTTAAAATATAAACATTTCAAGCAAAATATTTTTCTAAAAGATTATTTTAAAAGGTCCTAAACTATAAAAATTAGATACTTGTTCTTTTCTTTTTAAATAAATATTTATAAAATCTTCTTCTGATTTATTTAAAGAATTTATTATTTTTAATATGTTTTTGTTTTATTAATAAAATCTCTAAATAATAACTAATTTACAGTGTCGCAAAGAACAATAAGGACGATATCTTTCTTTAAGTAACATGTCATGAGTATTTTCTGTTGAACTTTTATTGATGTAAGAATAATAATAATAACTTTGGATTAAAAACTACTAACAACGAATTTAGTTCGAAAAATTATCACATTAAATAAAATAATTACTTTCTAAAAAATTGTTGAAAAAGAAGTAGATTTATGTGAAAAAAAGAATAGCGACACATTTCTTTAAATCATATTAAAATTAACATTATTAAAACTTTTATAAAAAAATACTTAAAACTAGCAAAATTTACTGAGTATTGGTGGATTAACTTAAATATAATTTCATATATATCAATTTTGACTAACTAAATCAAATTAATAGACTGAACGACAGCCGTGGATACGAGGAAAGCGCAAAAGAAAATTTCTCCTATTTTAAAGCCGACTTTAAAATTTGTATAGAAGGCATGCAGGAAAGGCATCGAATTAATGGAACATTTACTGTGCCCCTGCCGATTTTTCTGTGCAAAGAGGGTTCGAACATTTTAAAGGAAGACATTAAGCGTCTTGGATTAGATGTTCTCTTAGCAACGAGTTTTTATAATTCTTTCAATTATACTTTTTTACAGCTTGTGAGCTTGGGACAAGTAGGCCGACAATTGAGCCTAAATGTAGGCTTGTTCTCAAACAAAAGACTTTAAAGTCTTCTCATCTCCTTTATTTACGCCCTTAATTAAATAATTACATTGAATCTACGTAACAAACAAGTTAAAAGCTTCATCATCTAACAAATTAATTGTGCTTGCAAAATTTTCTTAATCAGCTATTTAACTATGCGCCATGGAATTGGTGCCGCATATTCACCGATGTCCTCGGTCCGTTTGAGCAACTTACACATGCATTCATATCAGTTGCTGGCATTCAGCTGGACAATATTATTCTGATGAAAAATATTATTAATTTTGTTCGTATTTTCATTGCTCGAATATGCATCTTTTTGTTTTTCGCTGACATTTTCCTATTTAAGTAAAACGGACTGCAAAATGTAAACAAATTTATCCCATTATTCAAGTTGACCTGTATGCAGTGCATTCGTTAACAGGAAAGCGAATGGAAAATATTTAAACATTTTATTGCGAGGATGCTTAAGAATTTTAGCAACTTCCTCTGAAACATTTATGAACGCAAATACTCTTCCTTTCCTATTTTGTGGTGCTACAGCGCTGTACATTTAATTGTCAAGTGCTTTTGTTGTTAAGCACATGATACAGCGATTTGCGAAAGTTTAACCTCTCATATGCCCTGAAGTTCTGGAAAATGCTACTTAATTGGTTTGCTAGACATGCTGGTTTCAAAGCTCGAGAATAACGATTCAAATGATAGCTACGGATTATTTTAACGTCACATAGGCTTAGTACGATTACTTATATTATCAGCCCTGTCAAGAACACAAAAAAAACTTCTTCGGGTTCAAACCAACTTAATTTTTCAAAGCAGATTCAGCACGCACAGCTTTTATGTAAAAATCCTAAGATGATCATATTTTTAGGAGTTCGCAAATATATAATTGCTCATAAGCTTTGCATGTTATTAAAAAGCTTAAAAAGAGTTTTTCATGTAAAAAAAATTGTAGCGACGTGTTAAGGAATTAAGTTTTTATTGTGCAAAATAAAAATTTTAATTGAATGCCCAGAATTGAAATCGTACCGTTTGAAATGAGGGACATGCCTGTGTAGTTCAATTAAAATTATAACAACAAATTCAAGTAACTAAATTTAAAATTGTTTACGAAATTCACGTGGTTCGACAAAACTAGCACTAGTATTAAATTGACTCAGGACTTTTTTTTATAAATATAGAAAAACTGTTAGCCACAAGTAATGCAGGGATGAATTTTTATATATTATAGAAGTAAATTTCGAAACTTTCAAAAACTTGTTACTAAAAACATTTCCAAAAGCTTCTAAACGAAAAGTTTAAAGCTTTTTTTGGGGATTTGCAAAAATCAACATTGAAAGATTCTTAGCGAACAAACGTACAAACTATTTTATTGAACTAATTTTAAACTTTCTGCTGAAAAAGCTTTCGAAGGGGTTTAAGTAAAAAAAGCTTTTCAGGTTTAAAATTTTCAAAATTGAAAACCTTTTCAAATGCATTTTAAGCCATTTAAACGAAAAAGCTGTGCAATATATGTAAATTTAACAATTTTTTTTGTATTTTGATTCACAACGAATTTCAGTTCGTCTTCGTTGTAAATCATAATACGGGTAACAACTTAACGAATAAAAATCAGTGAACAGCTGATTGAAGGTTGAGTTGAGTTGTAATGACAATTACAAGTCAACTCCCAATTTAGTTGTGAATCATATCAGGGGAGGGATGCGGGGGCTAAAATCGACAAAAATATCACACAAAGTAATATTTGAACAGGATCTATGAACAATTTTCGAATTTTGAGCTTTTGTCCAGATCTGATAGTGATTTTTTCCCAAATTTACCGCAGTTTTTCATAAACTCATAATATTTTGTTTTTCATGTTATGAATTTAAATAAAATTATATTCTTACTATTTCATATTTTTCTATAAACATCCAATTTTGGAGGTGTATTTAAACTTTAGTCCTTGACTGTATTGGAAAACATTTTTTTGTTTGAAGTGGCTTTACATGCAAATACCGGATGCTGCTGTTTAAAGTGGTGTTGTTTTCTGTGACGCACAAGGTAAAAATATTTACAAATTGTACACAAAAATATTTTTTTTAATAATATTTCATGCAGAATTTTTAAAAGGAACTACAAGCACTCACTTTTCACGTATGAATGCACATTTGAACGTATAATATGACTGCACTGGCGACTAAATGCATGTCCATGTTTGTAAATCTGTAAGAAATTTCTCTTACATGCGTTTATGTTTTGAATAAAACAAAAAATATTTTGCAATATGAAATTGTACGATTTTAACAAAAGAGAAATATTCGTATGCATTTCATTTTCAACAATTCTTGGAATTACATTTAACTTACATTTATTATGTACGTAACGCTTCTTTATTGCAACGTAGTAATATCTCAGAAAATGTGATTTTGGAGTTGAGAATGCAGAATTATTCATCGTAAATATCTTGTTTACCCACCTGTTTGAGGGGAGAATACTTTTTTCTTTATTCTTTCTTTCAATTGAGGCTTTAAGCCCGATTTCTGAAGAACGAGCTTTACTTTTTGAGACATGCAACAAAAGAGTGATGTGTATTTTGTGTTATTTGTAAGATACACTTTTATAAAAACAAATCTAAAGAAATATTGTTCATACACATCACTGGTTATGAAAGGCGTGAAATTAAACAGCAGGGCGTTCAAGCGGAAAAAGAGCTTAAAACAATATCGACAATTCTATGAGCCTCAATTAAAAAAAGAAGAAAAATTATAATTAAGTACATAACTTGTTATAACTGGGGAGTCCGCCCCCTCATTGTAATGTCTCACACGGAAATATTTAAAACGACACAATTCACAAGTCTTCATTCATTAAACCAATTTGTTTGGATTGTCTATCATCTTGCATTCCAAATTTATTCAAATACAGAAATTCATTAATTAAAATTTTCCGATTAGTTAAACAAAATAACTTTAAATAATCACAATTAATTTAATTCGTTCGCTCCTGCATTTCAGATGAGGACAATCTTTTTTGCTTTGCAAATAAAGCAATAAACCTTTTGTTTAGATTTTTTTCTTTTGGTCCTTTTTTTAGTTTCTCTGGTCACACCAATCATTTTCATTTAAAGAATAAATAACATTTTTAAGATTATAAATCTTTTTTTATATTGCGTTTTAATTTTTTTTGTGGGTTTTATTTTAATGTTTTATTTATTTTTTGTTTTTAAAGGACTTTTGTGTGTTTTTATTAAACCATAAAAGTGAATACATGAATATAAAAACCATTTGTGTTTGTCTGAGTAGTTTTTCTTTTCATTGTGTGTGTCTACCACTTTGTATGTGTCCTCTTCTATAGTAGCAATAAGATATACTTTGTCGTTGCTGTCCTTTGCTTTTCCAGACGAATACACAAAGTAGCAAAGCAACATGCTGTATAACTTTGAGAAAAAATAAATACAAACATTAAAAAACATTGTTTTTATTAATAAAAAAAAACTTCGCTTTAAAAATTACTTTTAAGAAAACAGAAGTCGCTTACAAAAAAAAAACACAACTCAAAAAAGTGAATTAAAAAAATTAACTTTAAATGAAGAAGTAGCTTTTAATAGAAATTATAACTTTTAGGAAATAGTAGTTTTCCTTGAAGCGGTAGATTTCAATTAAAAAAAAGGCAGCTTTAAAACAAGCTTTTACTAAAAAAAATACCTTTTGAAAAACAACAGTTTAAAAAGAAGCACTTTAAAGAAAGTAAAACACAAAAACTTTTTGCAAAAGGAATTAAAAAAATTAATTTCAATAGAACAACGCTTTTTTATTGAAGAACCTCTTTTAAAAAAGTAAATTAAAAAGAATTCCTTTTAAAAATACAAGTATACGGGCATGTGATGGAAATCGATCGATTTCGCAAAACGAAACATTGCCAAATATTTGTGCTGTAAATCGGACGCGGTGTGTGTGTGTGTTTGTGTGTGTGTGAGTGGAATGAACTTTAAATTCTTAAAAAAAATACTCTAAACGTTTCAAACAATAAACAAGGATCAGTTAAATTGCTTTTAGTTGAATTTTTTTGAAATCAAGCAATACCGAAGTGCCTCAACAAAAAGAAAATTTTAAAAAAGTACATTTAAGAAAGGTGAATTTGAAAAGCAAATTTTATTAGAAAATTACTTTTTAATTAAAAAGTAGTTAAAAAAATGAAAATATCAAAGAAAGTGCGTTTTAGAACAAACAACTTTAAAGAGGACATTTAAAGGGTCTCACAAATTTACCCTTTCAAAAAATCCACCTAAAAAATAGAACTTTATTAAAAAAGATATATCTTTTACAAATAGTGCCCTTAAAAATAAGCAACTCTGAACAAACGTACATTTAAAAAAAAAAGTACTTTTATAAACGGACTATTTAAAGAAGAACTTTTATAGTAAGTACCTTGTAAAAAACTGCCTTTTAAAAGGGTACCTTCAGCGGAAACAAATTTTTAATAAAAGGTAACCTTAAATAAAAAAACAATTTTTAAAAAGTGTATTTTAATGAAAAGGCAGCCCTTAAAAAATACTTTTCTGTAAGAAAACCTTTTAATTAACCAAATGCTGTGCAAAAGAACTTTTAGCAACAAAATAGTCGTTAATAAAAAATAACTTTGAAAAAAGTATCTTTAAATAAACGAGGACCTTTTAGTAAAAAATTGAATTTAAAGAAAATATTCTTTATTAAAAAAGTAGCTTTTAAGCAAAAATGTATTTTTTCATAAAAAAGGACTTTTTCATGCAAAAGTATTTTTCAATAGAAAAAGTATTTTTCAATAGAAAAAGTACTTTTTAATAAAAAAGGAGTTTTCTACCTTTTTTAGTAATTTTTAATAAAAATGTACTTTTCGTTAAAAAGTATTTTTCAATAAAAAAAGTATTTTTCAATAAAAAAAGTATTTTTCAATAAAAAAGTGTTTTTTAATAAAATTGTGCATTTTAATAATATTAAAAAAATATTTTTGAATAAAAAGTATTTTTTAATAAAAAAGTATTTTTAATAAAAAACAGTACTTTTTAATAAAAAAGTACTTGTTAATAAAAAAAGTATTTTTTAATAAAAAAGTATTTTTTAATAAAAAAGTACTTTTTAATGAAAAAAAAGTATTTTTAATAAAAAACAGTACTTTTTAATAAAAAAGTACTTGTTAATAAAAAAGTCTTTTTTAATAAAAATGTGCATTTTAATAATATAAAAAAAGTATTTTTTAATAAAAAATTACTTTTTAATAAAAAAGGACTTGTTAATAAAAAAAGTATGAAAAAAATAAAAGTAATAAAAAAAGTACTTTTGGTAAAAAAAGTACAGTACAACGTGCCTAATCCGCACACTCTTTAATTCGGACTATCCAGTAATCCGGACATTTACATTTTTTTGACAGTTTAGAAATTTTTCTTCTACAGTCTGGACAAGTGTTCCTTTTTCTCAGTAAAATTCGCGTGGCTGAACAAACCAAAGCGACAGATAAGGATATTTTATTTTTAAAAGAATTTAAAAATAGAGCTGACAAATCACGTAAAAATTCTTATTTTTCAAAATGAATACTTTTAGTATCACTTTTAGTATGTTTTTTTATATTTTCTATAAATAAGTTATATACAAATGAATTCAAATTTTTCTTTTCGGTAATAAAAATAAATTATATATACATTTATGTATTGCGTTTGAAATTTTATTTTAACTGTAGTCTGGACGATCCACTAATCCGGACAGTAGCTGAAACTATATCTGTCCGGATTATGGAGGTTGTACTGTACTGGTTAATAAAAAATTTGTTTTTAATTAAATATTACTTTTTAACAATAAAGAACTTTTTAATAAAAAAGTATATTTTAATAAAAAAATTATTTTTAATAAGAAAACAGTACATTTAAAAAACGGTTCTTTCAGCTAAAAAGTATCCTTAAATAAAACATTATTTTTCTTAAAAAAAGCTTTTAATAAAAAAAAACTTTACAAAAACTATTGTTTTAATAACAATAATTATTGCAAAAATAATTTTGCCACTAAAAACGAATTTAGCTTTTCCTTTTGCCACGCCCTTTTGTCCAATAGAAACATATTTTTTGAGAATTTTCTTGCAATTTTTATTTCTTTTTGGAGCAGGGACGTTTAAATAATTAAAATTCAGGAGAGCGAGCAGAGTAGAATTATATATCGACCCTTTTTAGGAGAATGTTTTCTTTCAAATCATTTTTACACATGTTTCAAACACGTAAATACGATAAAATCTTACAGCGCAGCTAGCAGCCCGCATTTTAAAATTTATCAACAATGTTGACAGATTTAAGCATTCGGTCCACAAAATTGCAATTTCATTAATAAAACAAGGTTCGGAGAAGTGTATTCATATTAGTTAGAAAGAAACATTTCGACTTCGAGTACCAATGCGGAATATCAGGGAATGGCTCAACCTTATTAGATGAAAATGATTAACTTGATGCTCATTTTGGCTGTTTGCTTGAAATTATCAAAAAAGGACGAATCGCAGAAAAGAGAAAAAAAATCGAAACAATATATGAAAAATATGCAAATGTTACGAAAAACAAATTAAATTTTATGATTTATCTACGAAAAAATTAAAAAAAAACAACAAGCTTGTGGCCGGTCAAAGAGATAATCGTTCCAAGCACTCAAAGAAATAAACAACTAAAAAAGACACTTAAATAAATAAAATGCCAGCGTTCAAGGATAATCTTTTTTTACACAAATAAATTGTAATAAAAAAGTGTAATCCTTTGTGGTATGAAAAACAAATTAGCTTTTTGTCAAAAAAAAAACTAAAAAGCTAAAGCTTTTTATACATCAGATTTAACGCTGGAAATATGTGCCACGCTTAATGTCCTTATAAGCTGCAGTTTTTGTCTACAGCTATTTTATATTAAAAACATAGTTTTTTGTATGTTGCACAAACAGAGATAAATAGGAATGGATGCAACAACAAAAAAAAAAAGCTGCATTAGCTGGACAAGTCTCTGTACAAATTGTGAAGGAACTTGTTGCTGTTGTGGCACTTAGTCGGTTCATGTGCAGCAATTTCCTTTAATGTATTTAAAATGCCATTACATTTTAAGCATTAAAAACAAACACATACTTAAAGTGCTTTATTTCCTATTGCATTTTTATGTTATTTTTGTTTTCTTTTTTGCTTTGTAACTGCCAGTGATAAATTTATATGCAGCAGTTTGCAAGGGTTCTACACCATAAAAGGATAAACAATTTTGTGGTATAAAATGTTTTCTATTTTTTTGTGAATATAAAAGAAATTTATTGCTGCGACAATGAGCGAGAAAATCAAAATTATAACTAAAAGAAAGTTTGCTTTTATTTTAGCTGTAAGTTTATGTAAATTAACAATAAGCTAATATTTTTTTTCAATGGCACAACAATTTTACAAACTCTTAAAAATATTAAAATAATTTTTATACGAATTTTTTCTTCAGATGCCATTTCGAAATGACTGCAACGCTTGCATGCAGATTGATTAAAAGTTTTTTATTTTAATAACGAGATTTTTGTGTTTTATTTTACTTCGTGCAGTAGATGCTCTTTTCGAAAGGCCAACTTTTTGCTGCTGCTACTCCGGCAGGACCACTTAATGGGTTTTCGATAGTTTCTCATTAGAATAATTATATTTTAAATAGCAACCTTTAACCAAGTTTTCATATTTTAAGGACAACTTGTTGCTGAGTTTAACAAAAACAAATTTTAAAACAACTCCTTGTCTACGTTTATGATTACTAAAATATAAATTTATCTACGAGTAGTTTTTATAGAATCCAACGCAGTCCTCTTGACTAATACTTTATAATGAAATGACAGTTTTACTGCTGCCGGGTTATTTTACCTTCAGACGAAGCAAATATTTGAGGAAAGAAGCAGAGTTTGAGCCTACAAGAACTGCATCGAATGAAATACTCTTGAAAAATTTAAAAAAATCTTTAATAAATTGTTTTTTATTTTCACTGGAAATTTGTCCTTCTAAATAAACCCTATTTTTTTAAATAAAAGCTATTAATTTAAGACAAAAACCTTTCATGGGTTTGATCAAAGGGTTTTGTCTACAACGAACGACTGAACGAGTTGGACCCAACTCTATTAATAGTTACGCCCAGGGTTACCGTTCACCAGCCTGAAGTCGCAATTTCGCCCTTTTTTCGGTCTGCGACTTTTTGTGAGACTTTTTTTATTGCCGACTTTTACGAATTTTTAAATTTTGTTGCGTCTTTTTACCCTTTTCTTTGTTTCTCGCAAAAAAACATTTAATTTGCAGTAAATTTATAAAAAAAAGTCTTCAAATATAAAAGCAAATTTCATTTATCACTTTTTTGCAACCTTGTCATGTACACAATGTATTCAAGAATTGTTCAAAAATTTTCGGAAAATGCTTCAAAGAACAGTTTTAGCAAAAAATCTTTTTAAAGTAAGAAATTGTAAGAAAGAAAATGAAGCTAGAAATACGTATTTAAAGGCAGAATAGACCTAGAAATCTGAGAAGGGTAATGTTAACAAGAAAAGTAATATTTTCCAATAATGTTCGAGAGACTGGGAACTGAAGTGCAAATAGCTTAAGCCAGACATGGAGTCTAGCCGCCCTTTTTGCATTGTTTGTAAACAGCTTTTAGTGAACCAAAACAATAATCTTTCTCTTGGCTTGGTTTTTAACAGAAGTCATACTCCTTTCACCTTGGTAGCATATGGCAGCCAGGTTTATTAAACTTAACTAAACTTGTTTAGTATACATGAAAACATGTCTAGAAGAATATATAATGCAACTGCACATATGTTATGAAATATGATAAAAATGGATTCTGTAATAAGCTTTTTGGTTTGTTTCAATTGTTTTTTATTTGGTTATGCTTTCTATTGATAAGAAAAACTTTAAAAAAAGATGTGCGACTTTTATTTTCTAAAACGACTTTTTGTGCGACTTTATTTTTTTAAAACGACCTTTTGTGCGACTTTTCAAAAAATCCCAACGGTAACCTTGGTTACGCCCGTCTAAAGCAACCCATAGACGTTGCGACCGTTGGTACAACATGATGAAGTTGTGCACGAGATTGTAACGTTTGTGAGCTGGTTGTATGAAGTTGTGTCTTGGTTGTACGCAAGATCAAAAAGTTTTGATTTTTTGACAAGTAGTACAACACTGTCGCAACGTTTGTGTACCTGTCGTACACTATTTCATGTAGTATATGTGTTTAAAATTGTTTTGGCCATCTTGCAGTAAACATTGAATATTATTATTATTATTTGCGGACGACAACGATGTTATGCATGAGATCACACAGCTAATTGTATCGTTTGTGCGCCAAGTATACAACTTGATTACCAACCGAGTTGTACCAACGGTCGCAACGTCTATGGGTTGCTTTACAATTGCTCAATTCACAACCTACTGCATGAGTTGTAAGTTGTATATAAATGTTATTGGCAGTTTGCACAACTTACAACTCCTACAATAATTTATAAATTGAACACATTTCTATATTTTTTTTCGCATGAAACAAAACAGCAACAACTACAAAAAGTTTAAAGTTATTCAAAAACGAATCTATGCAATCGGAAAGAAAGTGCAGGTTCACTAATTCAACTTTTGCTGTTCAACTTTTGAGTTTGTTGGTGAGGGGGGCAAGAAGAGTGGTATTTGGTACGGAGCTGCTTGTAGTCGTGAAGCTCGTTTTGTTGTGCGATTCGTAATCATCAACACGAAGGTAGATGCATGTTATTATTTAACTTTGTTTTCATTCTTTGCTTCGCTGTGAAAAAATATAAGAAAATCAGTTGCACCAGATTTCTCTGTGTGAACATTGAGGCAACTTTAAAAGAAAATTGAAAAGAAATTGACCAGCAAAATTTGAGATGTGTGAACCGAGACAAAAACTTCAAAGCAAAGTTTTATGTGTTGCTAATGAGCAAAAAATTAATTAATGAAAATTTATGTCCTGAAGGCTTTTGAAGGAAATTATTATCAAGTTTATAATTTAATTAAAAATGTCTGCAGGTCAAAGAATAGTTAATGAAACGAAAGTTAATATCTTTCACTAACAAATCTTTTAACTAAAATATTTGCGTAGTGCATATTAATTTTGAATCGTTGTTTTCTTTTCAAGTTTTTTTTTGTTTTATGATGCTGAAACATTTTGTTTAACGTAACAAATTACAATTAAGCCAAAACTTTTGGCTTATTGATGCACAGTGGGGTGGTTCGCTCAGTATTTCTAGCAAAATGTATATTTTTTTTAGAAAATAAAGAAAAAAAAACAACAAAGAGAAGGACCCAAGCTTTCAGAATATTTATTTCATGACCACTCTATTTCATAGGGTCCAAGTCAACCATGATTATTTCTCAAGCCTTCAAAGCTTTCAACATCTATAAACTATTTCTCAAGCCTTTTCAAGGCTTTTAACTTTTTTTTTAACAAATTTCAATTAATTTTATTTATTTTTTTGTAAAGTAAACCAGGAACTTAAATTTTCCTACTTTATAATTATTTGACGTATTTTTTTGGAGCCTTAATTATTGATTTACAGCCTGTTTATGGAACGCGTCAAAAATAAAACGAAACTGGGCGACACGTTAATGACTACGTAACAAATAGGGTTTGTGTAACACGTTTTCAATTGTTCGTTGTATGACATTAAAATTAATATTTTGAAAATTTTTTTTTATTTTGTTGAATTTTTTTTAGTTTGTCTAATTATATTTTGCCACAGCGAATAATTTATTCTATTCGTTTTGCTTTCAGCTGTTTGACATTTAAAAACGCGTTAAACGGACCAAAAAAAATGTGGCAGCTTTTACATGCTTTGTTTAAAAACTTGACATTCGTGTTGAACGTTGATATTTTTACTCATTGTTTTAGTTAATTTTGTTCGATGAACAGACTGTTAAAGTGTCTTGAATAAAAATAAATCGTGTTTTGGCATTGAAAATCGATTTTCGACTACAATCGAAATCGACTTACCATTCACTACTGCGTATATTTATGAATTAATTAATAAATTTAACTTAATTTATTGGTTTAATCTTATGAATAAATTCTAAGACTAAAAAGTTTAAGGAGCACTAGCTGCCAAGGCTATCAGCTCATATTTATGAGTTAAACTCTTATAATTTACAGTCCACAGAGCGTACACGTTACGTACAAGCATGCATGCGTTCCACGTAACGTACGTATACGCACTGGAGGTTACACTAGAAAATAAGAATTAATAAATTTACAAAAAATTCAATTCAATATACAGTAGAATTACACAAATTCGAATCGTTCAGATATTAGAACCGGGCATTTCAATATATTGGACGCTCTACAATTAGAACCTGTGGTTCTAATTTCTTGAAGTGTTTTTTGGCTTTTATTTTCACTAGAAAATACTTTTTTTTATGATTTTGAACCAAATAGCCGAAAAACCAAGTTAAACGCTGTATAATTACAACAGGGGGTTCTAATTTCTGGAATTTGTATTTTATTTTTTTGTATTTTCACTACAAATTGTTTTTGTTTTTTTTTTTGCTTATTAACGTTGCCTTTACACATGAAAGTACTTTCTTGAAACTTTTGTATACGAATTACAAATAAAAATTGTAACGAAATAAATTACTTTGATGAAAATTTCATGTTCATTTTCAAGGGAAAGTGACAGTTCATTTTAAAAATGTCGTCGAAACGAAGAGTTTCAAAAATTGCTATACTTCTACGTGGATGAGTTAATTTTGCCTCCATTTGTATTGTTTTGCTTACGACCTCATACGAGTTACCAATATGATCGCGTAAACAAATTTGTAAGGCAACAGTTGGGAATAATTATAATTGTAAATATTTTAATAAAATTATTGCAATAAAAAGGCATGAATTCTGTTATTTATATATATTTGAAAGAAAAATATAATAATTCTTTAAATTTAGTTACAAAATAAGTTAAATTTGAAACTGAAATTTTACCACCATCCTATTGATTGGTATAAGTCTTATAGGAGGGCAACAGTGTTTGACTCTTTGTGGTTTTATTTTTCGAAAATGTCAAAAAATTACTTTCTTGAAAATATCATTGAAAGCTGAGTGGAAAGTAAAAAATCTTTAAGTGTGTTAGTGAAAAGGTATGAGTGTATTGCGACTTTCATGCAATTATTTTCATGTGTAAATGTTATGTAAACTAAACATTAAACGGGGAATCACCAAATTATTCGTGGTGTGTACAATTCTGTGATATGCTTGTACAAATTTGGGTCAGTCAATGGCTGAAAGTCAAAGTGAAGTGATCATACGTTTGAAGGCATGAATAATGTTATAACCCTTTCAAACCGGTTTCAATATTTTCGCATCTACTTGACCAATGTCAGATAGATCGTTATGCATCGATTGCGCTGATTGTTCTTTATGATCGTTTTTCACATTGTTCCGCTGTTCGTTTAATTGTTACTTGCATTTTTGCGAAATTCTTGCTTCACATTTCTGTTTTGTCAAAATCCGCCGCAGAAGTAAATTGTGTTTTCAATTACAAAAGTACTAATCGTTTTAATAAATAGTAAAGTGGGCACATATTTTAATTAAAAAAATAAAAACTTTAATATTTCAAACCAATTGAAGTAATTTGATGCAATAAAAAAAGCATTTTAGCTAAACACTTTAGCGAGTTGCATCAATTGTGCATGTCCTGAAAATCCTTGAAGGATATAAAAACGATAAAACATAAATATGGATTATATTTTCATACGATATAGAGACCAAAATTATGAAAAAATTCCGAGTAGTTTAGCGTCAGGTCTAAAAGGGATAAAATGGTGCAAAATCAGTGATATATTTTCCAGTGCACACATGTCTAACCTTTTGGACGTCCATAAAGATATCGTTGTATCCAGTTTTAATAAATCAAAAAAACAAACAAACAATTACTACTGATTTTATGTTAAAAACCAATTAAATACATAATAATAATTAAAAAGGTTTTTAAAAGTTTTTATATGAATTTAATATGTTCAAATGTTAATAAATAAAAATTTGTTTTAAAGTAAAGCTTATATAACTAGTTTTATTATAGTCTTATATTTTCTGTAAAAGAAATGTCCAGAAACTCGAAATTTGCCGAAAACCTAACTCCCCCAAGTGTACAAAGTGGTTCTATTTTGTGAGATTGTACTATTCTACTGTATCTGATTTATCACTGAGATCATAAATTGTTTTCTTTTTAAAATTTTCTATTGCTTTCTTGTCCCAATATTTAGTGATTTATAATAGAAATTAATTAAATTTCTGTGCAGTCAGCGAACATAAAATGGGGATTAAATACGTTTATAAAAAATATACTTTCTTGGCTGCTTTAAAATATTAAATTGTTACCAAATGTTGAGGGAAAATACTTTTCATATTTTTACTCAACAATTTAAAATTTGGTTTTAAAGTTTCCTGTCATTTTACATGCATTTGATCCCCCTTTTTAGTTCGGTCTTTCGAGTTCATATTTTCACTGGATTCAATTTAGCAATTTTGTCTTTTAAAATATCGCTTTTACAAAAATTAAAAGAATATACATAGAAATGACAATAATATAATGGAAAAAAGTAATAATATAATATTAAAAAGTTGAAAGCATATAAGGATATTCCATCCACCTGTTTACTTTGATGCCACTACCGGGGAAACTTAAAAAGCAAATTATCAATACAAGTGTTCATTCCGTATGTGAAGCATAAAAATGAAATAGTTGGCTGTTGGCAAACTGGTGAGCGCAGCAAAGTAGTTTTGTATAAAGTAACAAACATATCACACCTTGCAGCAGGTAACATTAAATTTTATATTCAATTCCACTTTCTGCGCTTCAAGCACAAAATCTATTCTCCAGAGAAGAACTTTTTCATGGAATTCAATGCAATTTCGAGAATTTTTGTTGCCACCAAAGACCCTGATATTCTTATCCAAAATTTAGTAGCTCTTATTTTAGAGAACCAAACATGAAACTCTTTTACCACAAGCCAAAGAATCTGGAGATCACCAACCGAAAATGCAGGATTTTTCAAGAATCCTGCTTACTTCGAAGTTATACTGTCAGATATCGTGTGCATTATTTGTTATCGTTTATACTTTCGAAATGAGTTTGGAAATAATTTTAAAAGAAAATATGTGATTGAAAATTTTTTAAATTTATTTTATTTCAGAGAAAAAAATATCATTTTCTGCGCTTGATAGAAATTTTGAAATTTCCAATTTTAGCAGTTTATTAAATTTAAAAATAATGTAAAATATTTTTGGATAATTTTACGAGCATGTTCGAAATTTCGAACTTAGTTTCGAACATTCGAATTTGAGCGCTATATTAAATTCAAGAATATTATTAAATATTTCAAAACTATTGTTTTCTAAGCATATACGAAATTTCGAAGTTAGTTTCGAACATTCGAATTTGAGCGGCAATTTAAATTTTAAAATACAATAAATCGAAATTCCATATATAAATGTTAGATAAAGAAATGAAAACCCAAAAACGTAATTTAACTAAGTTTTGGGAGTGTAGTAGCTTTCCTGCCATTTGCCACACATAAGGATCCCTATTGTTAGTTGACTGGCGAAAATAGTTAGAATCAGGTCTGTTCGGTAAATCACAAAATTTCAAATCACATGATATCTAAAAATTAATATCAGCCAAGTTGGAGCCTTGCAAATCACAAGAGCTTTAGAATTCGAGTATAAAAACTCAACAATAACTGCCAGGACTACGATCTCACACGTATTCTTTCTTTCATACAATTAGAATTGTTTTTGTTTTGAATATAGTTGTAAGAAAGAACGATTGCGAGTGACATCGTTGCCCTGGTGGCAGTAAATTACAATTTACTTTTTAAAATCATGTGCTTTGAGCTTCTGTGACTTACAGAACAGGCTCAAATATCACGAATATGATATTTTTAGTTAACGCTTCCCAAGGCCGGCGTCTACTATCTTCACCGACAAATTTGCTTTTAAAATTTTATCTTTACTAATTGCAATGTTAAAGAGACAGACTTAAATTCAATAAAGTTGTATAAAGAGAAGTAAAAAATATTTTTATAATTTAATTTTTCCTTTCATGTGTGTGATATTCATTGTGTGACTGAATGAATATCTTTCAAACATGAAACGGATGCTTTGCTTGCTACCTTTTGTTGACCTTCTATTTCCTTCAAAGTAATGAAAAACATCTTTTGCAAATGCAGTGAATCATGTCAAATGGTTTACTATCTATTGTGTATTGTGCATGTTTTCTTTCTCTCTTAGTGTTTTATAATTTTCTCTATGAAATATTTCGCTGGAAACCATATAAATGTCCCTTAACAGGGTTTTTTTTTGCTGATTATAAAACCGTCGCTCTGATGCACGACTGTTTAGAGGTTGTTTTCATAAATGATTATAAAATGCATGCACCCTGAAATGTCGGCAAGTCGGTAAGTTTAATTGTCACCTTATTGTATTTTCTAAGTTTGATGTTTCGAAATTATTGTTGTTAGTTGCCAAGTAATAAAAAAAGTTGTTTAAAAAATTATAAATAGAAAAACTCTCTGTAATGGTGTTCAATGCAACATAATAAATAGTTTCTTTGTTGAAGTTATCACGTTTGTGATCTGAATACGGCTCATATTTTGGGTTCACAAAAGTCACAGGACAGAATTTGTCTATTCTAGACTTGTGCCACCATCTTAGTTCCTTTCAGTGATCGATAATTTTAGTTCAATCCTTAAATTTGAACTATGTCGTGCAGTTAGTTCAATCGCTCTTTTGATTTCAATAAAAATAAACTAATGTGGCTTGTTTCGTATTTTGTTAAAAAAAACAGCGATAACAGTGTTTATGTAGATTAATTAAAGCCTTGATTGTTCCGCCTTGTATTTCTCAGCGACGAAAACAATCTTAAGTCTACAGACATGTCTTCACCACAAGCGCACTTCATACGAAATGAGAAAGGATAATGAAGTTGAATTATATTCTAAAAGTTATTTCCACTGCTGAATTATGGCCAAGGGTTTAAGTTAGCCTTGGGTAGATGAGTGATTGAATAGTCGTTTAATGTTTCATACTATCTGTCGATTTGAATACTATTGAGTTAAATAAACGTGATGATGGCGGTAAAATCTAGTGAGTTTTAGGAATGATTGTTGGTAAAACGGAAAGGAAATTAGCAATTTTTCTGACGTTAATCAAGCACACGAACAAGGAAAACTTCGATTAAAATAAAATATTAATTAAATAATGTAAAAGAGCACCTGAACTTATAAAAGGTGCTTCAAATGTTCCTTTAAGTTTGTACATGATTTTAAATGAAACTTTAATAATGGCAAAATCGTTCATTTGGTTTAGATTAAAGTGCTTATGTTATGACACCAAAGCAACGAATCGTGACCGTCTAAGATCGCTTAGCCCACGCAAAACCAAACATTTATATTGCAGCTAAAATTAAATTTTTCGATTCTCCAATCAAATCATAGTTCGGCATATTTCGGATAATCGCAGAACAAAATATTATTCTATAGTAATTACTGGGACTATGATTTCCATATAAATACAAGGTTTATGTCGTTTGTCTGAATTCGCCAAAAACAAAATATCTCTACGAATCACATTTTTTGTTTAATTTGGATTAGTAAAATTCATATTTTCAATTTTATAGACGAATGAAATTCGCACTTTACAAATTTATTAAATTTCTTGTAATTTTAGTAAGACTTAGTTGTTTTAGTATAAAAATTTCCAGAAAAATATATGTTTGAATATCTTTTATAAAAGCTAAATTTTTAAAAAGAATCTAAAAGTGTCATAAATTTGCCACGGTCAGTACCAACCTTGGTAAAATGCAGCCATATGTCGCTATATTTTTTTCCAGGCATATATAAATATGTTTTTATTTTATTTTTTGTTTAATTATCAATATTTTTCTTAAAATATTTTTATATGTATATTAATATACGTTTTGAGTGGCCTTTGAAATTTACGCAAAAAAAACTGTTTCAAATTCAAATCACAGAATATTCCCTGTATATTTATACAGGTACGCGCATTAGATAAAATACTCACCAGCTGTTTTCAGTTTGGTTAGAAATTCAAAGTGAAAGGCATTTGACTTTGGATAGCATAAGAATCTTGTAAGCTGAATTTTGACAAATCTCATGGACATGTAAACAATTATTGTTATAATAAATATACTTGCATCCTTTGCCTTTAATTCAAATTCACAAAAGGAGAATGGCAACATAAGCACGGCGATGCCAAGCCGATTTATACAAGCTGTTTTGTACGAGGCATCATAGTTCAAAACTGAACTATTTAAAATGAAAATTTCATCTAGTTCGACTAGTTCAATTGATTGAAGCGTTCAATTCAACTAGTTCGTTCGTGAACTATCCAAGACTAGTCTATGTAATTCTGTAGCAAAATCTGATGCTCTTTCGCTTAGTTTAGGGGTCGTTCTACGGTAGACCTGTCGGAGAGATGGTGTCATTTTGGGCGAAGAAACTGATCAGTAAAAGTAGTGTAGCCAACTCTATTGACTCACTGTGTTTCACTATTTTATCATTACTACAATGGAATATGCTCTAATGAAATCACGGAACTTCTTTCCAAGTCCCGCTCATTTTTGCGAATAACAGGTTCTTCGTTAAGAGCGCATTACAGAGAAATTTCGTTCTTTAGCCGAATCGTTCGTATGTGGAATAAACTCTCGGCAGAGGTCTTTCCTGTGACTTTCAATTTGGGAAGGTACTCCCTTTCTTCTCCTTCCCATAACCAATTTTCCTAGTTCCGGCACAATGCACTTCAAATGTCGGGGTCATCCCTTAATTGCTGTCCAAGTTAAAAAAAGGATAAAAATAAAGTCTTAAGAGATTTCTTTTCTTCTACTATTTTTTTAATAGAAAAAAATTAATTAAAAAATAATTGTTATTTTTGAAAATTTGACAACTATTTGTAGGAAAAAAGGTAAATTTTTTACAACTAGAAAAAACAATAAAGAAAATAAAATTGCATATAAACACGCAAAGTTAAGTTTTGCTTGAAGCTTAAACATCTATACGTAATAAACATGTACTTCCATATTTCATTCTCATCTCTTTTAATTCTGATTTCTTTTTCAACTTCACTGATTTGAAGAGAAAATATTTTATTACTCATATACATACATATGTAGGTACTCTTAAACACTCTCATTGCTTTGCTTTTTACTTGAACCAATACTGAAATAACTGAATGTACGTGTGTATTTTTAGCATTTCTAGAAGTGTCAACTTTAGGACCCCTTTATTCCTTTAATACTGAACCGATTTAAATAATATATAGTCGGTTCACTAAAGCTCAACAATGTCTACCATTTGAATGAAAATCGGTTGGCAAACAAATGAGAAAATGGGATCCAAAAATTAGTCTTTGCCTTTTTGTATAAAAATACATTATTTTTGTTAAAAATATCAGTAAAAAAATTATAATTATAAATAACTATTTCCTTCATTAACAAAAAAATAAATACATAACAAAACAAAGGTCTCTGATTATAAATCTGGGAGGTGTCCAGCGCGACAAAATAACAATATTTTGACCAGTGAGTTTCAAAAATCTAATGATGCAGTTTTAAAGAGAAATAAAATCTTTGTAAAAATTAATAATTTAGTGAATTTACAGAGAAACCTGATAAATTTTTTCATGTATCTCTGTAGTTTGTGTGAGAAATTTCATTTTGACATTTTTAAATTTATGTTTATATAAAAAGGATATTAAACAAGTTTTGAATTTTTGTACTCCTGGTCAATTGAAACAAGTGCGTGTCAAATGTTATCGCTTATTATTTTATTGCCACCAAATGTATGAAGTGGGACCACTGTGCAGCCTAAGAAAATCTCTTTCATTTTCGCTGCAATAAAAAAAATCCTACAAAATTAAATAATTTTTGCGTCGTACAATTTTCACTTAAATAGTGCAATCTTTTTTATTTCATAATACGAGTATTACAAAATTTTCTGACAAGATTTCACCTTCCTCCCTTCCCTTCCCCCTTGAGTGCGTTATGTAATGTTTAAATTTTTCTTTTATAAGTTCAGCGTAAATAGTTTTTAAAGGCTGACAAGGAGGTGATATTTCTAAGGACAGCCGCATGTCAAAGTTGCAGCGCTGTTGAAATAGCCAGCGTTTATTTTTTCTAGTCAAGGGAATATTAATATTCATTCCAAGAATTACGGTGTAACATACGAGAGTGTGTATGAATAATGATGCACTCATGTGTGTGTGTGTGTGTGTGTGTGTGTGTGTGTGTGTGTGAGTGCGTGTGTACACACCCATATGGATGCGTATGTGAAATTTCTGATTTCATTTATTAAATTTATCTTTTCGTGATGTCCTTTACTTGTTTGCTTACGTTTCTTTTTTTTTTCTTGCTGTACTGCTCCCTATTGTTTGTTTTAACATCATAACATCTTTTTTTTCTGTTTTGTTTATTTGGATGTTAACATTTTTTTTTATTAAACATACGCCGTCTCTTTAACACAGTTTATGTATTTTGTGGTGAGTGAAATATGAGGGGGCGGACATGTTATAAATTACGATTATTAAACAAGATTGTTTTATTTTTCATATACGACTAAATAATATTTATGGAAAAATTTTGCAAGGCTTAAGCTGTCCACCTGGCCGAGTGCCAGCTTCATTTCAGTTCTCAACTCTAAGGAAATTTTATTAAATTAATTAATTTCAACTGATCTCAAGCGAAATACTAAAAAGTGCAGATGCTTTATTTAACAATTGAAATCAGGCAGGAACTGAAAAATTCTTTATTAAAATAGTTTCAGTTTTCGTTCTGGCGTAAAACATACTTTTTTAAACTTAAAAGAGTTGATAAGTTTTTGTTCCATGGCATCTTTCGTGCGATGTTCAGGTGATCAAATTATGATTAAATTATAAATGTTTGAAACCAAACCACAATTATTTAAAACCAATTTCGTTATATAAATCATATTGTTGTCTAACTTAATTATAATATTTTATCATATTTTTATAACATTAAAATTAATACCTGAACATAGTATTTTCGTAAATGAGCATAACATGGTCTTGCATAGTATTAATTTACTACAAATATAACCATAATATAATTCCAGACGATCATTAAATAATTCTTTACGAATATACTTAAAGTTTCCGGGCAATTGTAGCGAATTCTAGTATTGTAAAAAGAGGTACTCAACTTGAAAAGCTCATATTGTCTTAACTATTGAGCAAATGAGGACGCGAGCATCGCACGGTACTACCTCAAATATGTGCAGTGTATAGTAGTATATTTTGTGTATATGTAAGCATATTGAATATTTATTTGCTTGGCGTTAGTCATGCTTTGACCACAAAAGAACAAGCATAATATTTTTATAGTAATTAAAGTGTGGTTGTAGTTCAATCAAGTGAAATTATTAACAACGACATCATTTCATTAGATAACACATCAAACATAGCGTATTTATTGGAATTAAAATTAAATTGAAACTACTAAAAATTAGTTGTTTTGCTACAATCATACATTGTTTGTCACAAACATACTATGGTTGTCGCAACCATTCACAGTTCTTTATCAATGTATCGAAATATCGTTCTATATAACATTCTATGTATTTATTTATTTCTTGAAAAATAAATAAATTGTCTATTCTTCACGACTTCACTTCTCCATTCAAAAAATGTTCTTTCACGTTATTTCAAATTAAAACTTAATCAGAAGCCAAATATAAATTCTGCGTAGCAAAAAACCAATATAGAAATGCAAATGTAAAGAACAATAGCATTGTTCGTCTGTGACCTATGACCTTTTTGCAATACATTTTTCAAATTATGAAATTCCTGAATGTATTCTCTGTTTTGTAAACATGACACGACTTGGCTGTTAACAGTGGAAATATAAAGCAAAATTTGTTTGCTTCATATTCTACATACATATGAATGCTGTATACGTTTGAAATATTTACACATTTGCAGATAAAAAGAATGAAAGAAAGGAAAAAGAAACTGCTTAATAGCGACTGTTGACGAATGTTTAGCGTCAGCTAAAATGAAAACCTCCTCAATCGCTGTATGAAATATTTAAGCGGTAAAAAAATATTTGTTTCCAGCTCGATATGTTCGTTATATTCGTCCTTAATCTGTTTTTCTTTTACTGCCAGTCCCACGATGTCACACATATTCGTTCTTTCGTACGAATACATTTAAAACAAAAACAAAGTCTCAAATTTAGTTTTTGTTTTAAATGTAGTTGTACGAAAGAACGAATATGTGTGACATCGTGGGACTCGCAGTTACTTTTTAATTTATTAATAAGTAGAGATGGCATAGTGAGCAAGTTTTCAATCACGCTTATGCATGATTTTATATATTTTGCTCACGTTCATGCACGCTCACGTGAGTGGAAAAAAATTTGTCACAATCACTAAAGCTCAGGCTCACGAAATACTTACGAAAAAACACAAAATAATTTAAAAAATTTAAAAACTGAATGAATATTTTACTCATGCCCGCTGATGCACTCACTACCTTATATATTTGGCTTACGTGAGTGAAAAAAGTTAGTCATAATCAAAAAAAAACTCACGCTCACGAAATACTTATGAAAAAAAAATAATTAAAAAAAATAAATGAAAAAATTACAATAAAGCAAAACAATCAGGCTAAAAACTACTCAGCCACGCTCACGCAGGCTCAAATTTTCTATACTCAAGTTCAAGCACGGTCACGTGATTTAAACTAAAAATTAATCACCAAGCGTGATTACGCATGATTCACTCGGTACCCATTTCAATTAATAAGTATTCCTAATCAGTAATTATATTCTCATCGCTAAATTCTAAAATTAGTTCTAAAGATTTATAACTATAAATAAATAACAACACGTCTTTTGATTATAAAAATATATTCACAGAAAACGAAAAATTTCTTCGGAATCGAACCAGTTTTAATTTTCAAAGCTATTCCATTGCTTGCAGTAAAAACTGTAAGATGGACATATTTTTAGGAGTGGCAAATTAAATGAATAATCCATTTTGAAAGTGAGGCAAGTTACTTCATAAAAAAAATCATGGTGTTCATTTAAACTATAACTGCCTGTTTTTATAAAATAAAAACAAAATTATGAGTGAGAAGTGATATCGAAAACAACAATAAAATACGAAAATTTTTTTTGTTTTCAATATAAATTCTCACTCACAAATTTGTTTTCATTTCATAAAACAGACAGTTAAATATTAAAGTAATATTTTATTTTTGAGGTAAATTTTTAATATAATTATACAAAACAGGGGTGGAATCGTCACATTCGTGAACGTAGAATAAATACGTATTATTTTTCGTACTATGACTTTCTTAAACCGATGATAATTCGCAATAATTTGAAATGCAAATTACATTATCGTATGATGAATGGACATTTTTGCAATTTTATTTCACAATGACATTAAATTCAAGCGATTAGCGTAGCATTTAATTCATTTTCGTACGATTGCCGATACGATAACGGATGCGACGATTCCATACCTGACTTCTACATTTCATATGTTCTTTATATTTTATCTCAAAATAGAAAGACAGCTTTTAAAATCCGTAAAGCAAAAGAATGACTTAATATCTTTCATGATGGGACTTATCTCACTTTCTCCATTAACGGCACAAATATTGGACCATTAGCTTTGTATGTTATTAAAAAGCTTAAAAGGAGCTTTCTATTTAAAAAAAAACGTAGTAGTTATAACATGGTCCTATGTAATGCAGTCATGGACTATGTCATTGTCAAACAACAACAAGTTATTGCTATACGACAACTGTTCGTGCTTTCACGATCGTACTAGTGCCGAACAAACTACACTCAAAATATTCTGAACGTAAAATTAACTGAAATTGTAATTTTAAATAAATGAAAGTTCACTTAAAAACTGGTTTACTCATTTTTCATTTAAATTGAACCAAAAGTTCATTTAATTTCTAATGTTAAGAAATCAGTTGACTTAAGCCCGTAAAAATAAAAGATTTTTCCCTTGTTTGTGTGGGAGTGGAAATCCAAAACAAATCAAATAAAGCAAGCAAAGAAAAAAAAAACAGCACTTGAAAACAACGGACAATATTGAAAGTAACCGAAAATCCGTATTAATATGCCCTTAGTTTTTTGAATGAATGTTAGAATCAGTTAAAAATAAAATTGCTTACAATTTTAAATGTTTATTATTTAAAAAATTACTGAACGGATTACTTCTTGAATAACGTACAGTCCGTTACTGTAATAATATTGTGAGTGTACTTGTGCGTGGTCTAATTTTAATGATATGGAGTAGTTTTTGGATTAGTCCGATGTAATGCAAAGCTGGACCATAGTAATGTTAATAGACCATGTTTACTACACACAATTTGGGTTACTTTTGGACAAGTCCTAGTCATTTGTGGAGTATACTTTATACGCGTGTTTGGAGTAGTCGCGTTATCTGCAGGGATAAATTTACTTTGTTGCAAATTAAAATTGTAAAACTATTCCGATCGGAATGTTTGGCATGCCCGATGATTAAAATATTATTTAGTGCGGTTTGCATTTTAGCTGACGCTACGTTTACGTTCGCTCCGAAGGAGTAAAAAACATTATTTTTTTTGTCTGACTAAGACACGATGACGCTTAGGGTATTATGTCTGTATGTATGTACATACAATGAAAATAAAGAATTAAACTTCTGACACATACAGATCGCTTAAGCTCAACATGTAAAGCGTTTCATCTCTGTGAAATAAATTGACATAAATCACTGCAATTTAAAATGAGTTTTTTTTTTCTCAACTCACAGCTTCGCCCCAAAAAAAACGAAAAGCAAAAAACGTTACACACACGTACTTTAAAACAATATTTATATTTTTACAAACATATTTCAACATGTGATAGTAAATATAAATATGTGCTTGCACTGAGACCTCCAATTTTATTTAGGTAATTTTATTAATTTACAACGAAGAAAATGTGAGCAGATATTATTTATGTTGATTAATTTCAACGTTTTTATGAGTTTTTTCGTCTTAATAAGTTCTTATTTATAAATAAATTACCCTCGTAGTAAATAGAAGTTATTACTATAATACACTGACACTTACACTTCCAACTACATATCTGCATTTATTTTTTTGGTTTCATTATGTACCAGCGTTGTGAATGGATTTAGAAAATCCAATTTGTCCATTCCCTTGAAAATAAAACTAAGGAATTCACCAACAAGGTACACACACTCATTGTATTCTGTTCGGAAGGATGTGAAAACCATATAAAAAATAAAAAAATAAAACTACACAGAAATACAGTCATTTTATCTACAGTGACAATCAATCTTGTAATCTCTTCTCAATGTTTGAAATCGGCTTTTAAAAAAAATCTTTGTAATACACATACAAATGATAGCAAACACTCGCACTCTCTCTCTCTCTCTCACTTACGAAATGTTAAAAACAAAATACAATTCCTTGGTACATGCAACCACATTAAAGAAGAGTGTATATATGTATACGGTGACCAACCGTGCACTATTATAGCGGACAGTACACTATTTTAAACTCTCGTCCTGTGTTTTTTTTTCGTGTACTCTATTTGTACATTTTTTTAACATATGTACATTATTTTTTCGCAGAAATGCTCACTTTTATAAAAGATTTCTCCAAGCTTTTGGTCAATTTATATAAAAAAATGTGTATTATTTATTTTTTTAATTTTTTAAAATATCAATATTTCGCCAATATCGTTGATTGGCTTCCTCAGGAAATTAATATATTTTTTTCATTTTGATTTTCATTATTTTGAAATTTTACATTTGATAAAAACAAATATTGTCAAAATTAGAAATGAAAAACTTAAAAAAAACAAAAACAAACAAACAAAAAACGGATATAATATAACTCTGCGCAACATTTGCCGTATCTGCCCTAAAATTCATCCTCTGATCTGTTCGAACATTTATAATCCGTAACATTTCTAGCACATATCTACGCTTATAATTAGTTTCTGTATTTAAAATTGAAATATTATTAAAGTTTGGATAATGATCTGAATTGAAGCAATGAGAAGATAACGCTGTCTTTTGTGAATATATCTGAAATAAAGATAAGATACAGAAGTTGGATAGATCTAATGAAGTTTATCAGATACCATGTAGTGGAAATACAAATGAGATGTAATAAAGTCTATGTAGGTACAACAAAAACTAAATTGAAGACTAGAAAAGCTGGTCACAAATCAGATCAGAGATATTACTTCCAAAATATTTAGAAAAGAAAAAATAAGATCTGCTTAAATTACATAAAAAACTCTAGTTGGAAAGCGTAAATATTATTACATGATGTGCCAACATTGACAAGAAAAAATATAATTTGTCGATTGATTCTTCATGTGTTTATTTATCCCTTTCTTACATTTGCCTTGATTATTAAGGGTTTGATGCAAGGCAGATCACAAGCACAACTACCCGGTTATATGTCAAATGTGTAAATATCATGGCTGATTTTAAACTGCTAAACACCATGCACGTATACAGTTTTATAGGTATTTGACGTTTTCTTAAAGGTTCATCTGTGCTGACGGTGCCACTAAGTTTTGTATATGTTTGGACAGTTAGTCAGTTATTTTTTAACAACAAAATTTTGTATTATTACAGAACCGCTACTACCTGGTTGATGTACCTTGAGTTTGATATTTATTCATTGTGTGTCTAACCTTTTTTGCTGATTCGCAAAAAACGATTTGTTTTTATTAGGGCACAGCAAAACATTTATGTTACAGACCGGTTGACCTGGCGAGGTTCCGCCTAGCTCAGTTTATCTATTCCTTCATCCTCAAGAGGTCCCAACTCTTCCCACCAGCCACGTATCTTAACACAAAAACTACAATCAAGCTAATTCCACCTAAGACACTCATAAGTGACAGATGATGTTTCCCCTATCATGCTCACCCAACCTAGTCGCATCAATTCCGCCGCAAACGTTTAGAGCAGAGTGGGAAAACAAACAAAACTTTTCGCAAACGTTTCAATTCAAAACACAAACTTTTGAAATTTTTTCAATCGTTTTGTACATGAGCAAAACCAAAACAAATACATTTTAAATGGCAAAGAGCGCAAACAAAACTATTGGCTTTTCACTCATCTGCTTGCTGTAATATCCCGTTACAATCGTACAATTGAGAACAAAACAAATGCTCAAACGTATTTTTTGAGTGTTTCATTTCGTTCGTCATTGTATAATGAACAAATCAAGCAGCAAACGTTTGCAAACATTTCTTCTTAAAACTTTTCAATTTTGCTCCCATTTTTTCTTTTCTAGCTGCGTACATTTAAGTTAATGTACATTTAGTTCTCACAAACCAAAACAGTACAAAACTAAATGGGACAATCGTTCTCAGAGTTTTTTTTTTGTTTTTGTTTTACTCATCGGAAAGAGCAAAACAAAACGAAATCAAACGTTTCGTTTTGTTTATTTTCCTACTCTGGTTTAGAGCGACCCACATTGTTTGCACGTTAGAAAGGGTACTTTATTCAACCAGTAAAATGTCCAACAATATAACTTAGTTTATAGTCAAGCTTCTGTCTTTCACAAATATATTTTGCGTTTAAAAACGCAACACATTTCAATGTCTGAATCGTCAATAATATTAAAAGATCTAAAATCAAAATTAATAGAACATCTTGATGAAATATTTTTTGCAAAATACAATTTCAGTTCTAGAAACAGAGGAATTTCATGTTAATATTTTGAAAGAAATATTGAAACATTTTTACAGTACTTGTATTAATTGCCAGCATCAATAGGATGAATCTTTAGAGAAGTTAACGAATTTGCTTGGATACTTTTAAATACAGTTCCATCGTGACAGTCAGTGGAAAAATCTTTGGCTACGGTAACAGAAATTTGAAATGACTTAAATATAAATAATAACGACAACTTTGACGAATTTACATTCGTAAAAAAATATGCAAACGCCGAAAAAATTAAAATATGTAAAAAATACGGAGAGAGTCCTGATAAAAAGTGGGTTCAAATGTTTATATTTTTCAAAAACGAAAAGATGCCTCATAAAAAATATATTGATATTAGTAGATTTTCTATTCACTCTGTATCCTTCTAATGTGTCAACAGAAAAAAATTTTTCAATATGCGACAATATTTGGTCTTCGAAAAAATCTCAAATGAGATTGGAAACTTTGGAATCTCTCATAACCATAAGATGCAATTTGAAATGGAGTGTGTTGAATTTAAAACCTTTTGCACGAATAGGCCTGATGTGTGAAAAAAATAAATTCAATAGAGAAATATCAGAAGTAAAAATGTACATTAACATACATATGAATGTGTAAATTTATATCAATGTATTTTTAATACCAGTCTGTAATATATTAATTTGAATAAATGAATTTGGTTACGTTTTTAAATCCATAAAATATTTACACTTTTTTCCATTGCATTAATGGTCACCGTATGTACATATGTATGTACTCGTATATATGAAGTATAATCATATACACATACGTGTCACATATGTGTGTGTGTATTAAATAAAAAAAAATATAAAAATAGAAATGATACGTAAAACAAAAAATACTAAGTGTCACTTGTGTATTTATTGCGCAATTGTATTAAAACAAAAGCTTTTCTATTTTTTTTACATTTGTTTTAAATTATAATGTTGCTGTTGCTGTTGCTTCTTGTGCTTTTGCAAAGCAGTTGTTCTCACTGCTGTAGTGGCATCATTTCGTGATAAGTCCTTTAGTAGGATGGTGTTGTTTGTGTTGTTGTAGTTGCTACTTTATCTATTGCACACCATCTTAAATAAAAATAAATAAAGCCAAAAAAAAAACTACAACAAGATCAAAGGGAAGAACAAAATTATAAACTACTTTATTTAATTGGCTTAAAAAATAAAAGAAAAACAAACAAAACAAGAAAAGAATTTGTAAATACAGGATAACCTCGTTAAACCGGACAGATCTAATTTCAGTCCTTGGCCGGACTACTGAATCGGCTCGACTACAGTAAAAAAAGTTTAAAACCTAAAACAAAGTTAAACAACAAAAAGAAATATGTAAAAACAAGGGATGTATCCACAAACCTTTTATGCCTATACGATGCCGACACTAAAAGAAAAAAATATAGACGATAGCGATTCTCGTATTCAATTCATATTCAAAGTAAAATCAACAAAAGAGTATGATTTATATAATTAATAGGCAAATACGTTTTCCTCGGTCTTTTTTACGCTCATATTATACAGCCGATTTTGACAAAACTTATACCATTTTGAAGATATTTATTTACAAATGTGCACAATCTTAATTTTATTTAAATCGCTTCAGAATTTGGGAAGTTATAAGCGCTTAAAGTTGCTACTAATGCCTGCACACGTATTGCACATGCATGTATCAGCTTCAAGTTGGAAAATAAACAAAGCATGTATGTATGTGTGTTTGTTCAATTCGTATTTGCAAAGAAATGAGACAGAGCATTTTCTATACATAATTTGTAAACAAAAGAGAACCCTATATAAATTGCAAATTAGAAACAAAGAAATTGGAAAACAAATACGAGAGCTGATAAGTTTTAAGTTGCTTATTTAGATTATTTTTTGTTTCCGCCATAGGAAATACTGGTTTCATTTCTATCCCTGAAGAAGCTTTCCAGCGAAATATTGGAAAAAATGAAGTTTTAACATTGTTACTGTTGAGCTTAAACTTAGAGAAGTTTTCCTTTTTTTGTTAAATTGAAAATAATTTTACAGCTGACGATAGAAATAGCGTCTTGTACAAGCTACCACCATCTCTCTAAGGCTCTTGATTTCCCCCATTTTCTTTAGTCCGTGACTTTAAATCTGTCCAGGTCTAGAGTAAGTTCGGCTAATAATGTGGAATACCTATTTTTTATTTGACTATAATAGTTTGAAGCTTAATTCGATAAGAGCTATCTCAGCTGGTATTCTAATACAAATCTTAGGTTTACACTCAGAAAAATGAAAGAGTCTTTGGAGCCCAAGTTTTAGAGATATTTGAGAGAAATTGAAAAAAAGCCATAAACTAGCCATTGAAAAAATTGGCGGGTAATACTTTGTTCTGTTAATGTGGTACATTAGCGTGCGTGGCCGATGGTGATTTTTAAGGGAAATATTAAAAGTAAAAAAAGTCAATCACAAGAGTAGTACATTTTTTTACTACCAGCTCTTCGCATAGCAAATCCAATTATGATTTATTAATATTCTGAGATCTAGAAACCATCAAGCTTGGTTTTGTCAGCTTCTAGTTTTTAGTTTTCAAGAAAACCTTCTATTATAGCACACTACCCGCCTGTACCGCAATAACCGAATTTACTCTATAGATAAAATGTTCAATAGGTTTCTTCTATGGGATACAAACAAGCGTACTAATCGTTTTCCATTCACAAAAATAGTACGAGTGGGATGGATGCCCCAGCGAATTTAACTTTTTCCAGCTAATTTTTAAATTATATTTATTTTTATTAAACTCAAAAATTTTGTTGCGAAAGCAAAACCACAAGTGATTGATTTTAACATTGCATTCTCAATGTTAATAACACATTCGTAGCACAGAAATCGGATTTTATATGACGTTTTCATTCCAGTTGTTTATCGAGTCACTGTTCGTTTAGAAATAATGTAGAGAAATCGAAATCAATGTTCTTTCTCATAGAATGCGAATGAAGGTTTTTTTTTCTTAAATCAGAAATAGGCTATTAATTAAAAAAATTTTTTTTCATTATTTTGTGAGCGTAAGTTTTCGTGATTATGACTAAAATACTTTTCTACTCATGTGAGCCAAAAGATAAGCTCTTGCATGAGTAAAATTTTTTTATTGTATGCGTGTATGAGCTTGAGTGAAAAGTCACACACGATCCGATTTCTAATTCATACTCAGCAAACAATTAGAATGCCAATCATTAGTAAAATTATCTACAAGCTGAACTCAAAAAAATAGTTCTATTTCTGGTGTTTCTGACCAACAGCATTTTTCGAATATTAAATTCAGTGAGGTTTCTCACGCATTTCAATTCGAAAGAAGTCATTTTCGAAAAGCCATGCAAATCTGAATGATTTGATTTTCAAATCAAAATGCACAATAACGCTTCCGTCCTCTTGCACTTTCGTACATGAGTACAATAAAAATGGAAAAACTTTCTATATTTTTTTTCTGCATATATTTACGCATGTATGTTTAAGATTTGCATAAATCTTGTTTTATTTTATTTTCCTTTTAAACATTTATTTTGTAAAACTTGTCTACTCCTTTCAGAAAAACTCAAAATCCAAAATCCATTAATTTCAATTAAAATATCATTGCAGATTTTTCATGTGAAAATATAATTTCCAACACAGAATGCAATTGCTTGAAAGCCAATATTTTTAGTTTAATAAAACAATTTACTTACCGAAGCCGAAGCACATTAGCTTAACACATACACTCACCCACTCACACACACATTTAATATTTTACAGCCTCAGCATAAGTCTTAACATAATGGAAGGCGAAAAAAATGTAATTACACTTATTGCTGTTCAAGAATTATACAACCGAACCAAATACTCTCCTCCGTCATGTTCACAGAGTAGTGATGAAGAGGAAAAGATAATGGGAATGTAAGAAAACTCTCTTTGACCAATTTTTCCTGGAAAATGCAAAACCATAGTTACGAGCACCGAAATGAGAAAGGATAACTGTGTGTGGATACAAAGAAAAATCATTAATCAAATCAGGTTATTATTGATGGTATTGAATACAATTGAAAAGACACGATGCTTTCCTGCAATAGAGTCGTAACTCATAAAACTAATTTTCCAGCCAACGAGTTTGAAAGTTTTTAATTCATACACAAGTTAATGGAAATATATAAAAAAACATTCTCCTCTCAAGAGCAGAAAGCAGACAAGATATCTGTGTAATATTTCTACACAATACACAGTGGGTGGGGACTTACGCCAAATAAATGGTAAATAGACCGCAACTGCTGCTGATTGGACTTGTTGGAAAACTTAGAACATATTTCAAGAATTTTGAAAACCGATAACATTTAAGAAAGTTACATGGCGCCTCTGAAATTGTTTTGACTCCGACGTAGTGAACTTTGGACCACTGTAGCTCCGTTAGTGTTTAAACTACAAGACCTCGAAGGTACGTCTAGTACAGCCTGACTCTTTTTCTAAAAATATTTTAAGTTTCAGATAAATTCAATCGGCAGTTTAGAAGTTTCAGATTTATTACCATTTAATTGTCGCAAGACCCCACTGTGCAATATGAAAAACGATATGAGGACTAATACTGTATTAATAACTCAAAAATCACGTTTTTTGAGTTATAACTCTATTGCAGCAAAGGCTCCTTATCATTGTATTTCTTGCTGTTTTTCTTGTTTGCGACGTTGAGGTTAAAATAGCAATTTATTTAGTCAGTAGGGACTTGGCCTCTTTAAGGGCCTCTTCGAATTGCTGTCGACTATAATTTAATGAATAATTGTTGCCAGCTTTTGAAAAAAGTTGTTTTTCTACAAATTAGAGTTGAAAAAACGTCAGCCTAGGTAGTAATGGTAAAGTAAGAAAACAAAAACAATTGGTTGATTATTTAGTTCTTGTTACAACTTTGATACTGTTTAAACTTTTCATTTGCTTTAATGAAAGTTTAATATAATATCTGTAGTTCTTCTAAGAAATATTTGGGTAAAGTTCCCTGATGATCTGCTTTAGCGCATAGGAACTAGCTATACCCCTCCATAAGCAATTTCAATTTGATTTTAATAAAATTGTTAATTGTAATAGCGCGATTAAAAATTTAAAATTTAAAATACTCACGTAATTTAATAAATTACCGCGTATTGGCTACTTTGATTGCCGTATGAGAAGACAATAAATATTGGTACATTTTTAACATTTATATTGACGCATAGTTGGCTATCAACCGTTCACACGATTGCCGCACCAGAGTTGCATTTGATTGCGGAAAATCAGCACAATATTGATTTCGATTGGCGTAGGTGACAATAAATTGTAAAATCACACAAAATAGACCGATAATTGGGGCATTGCGGCAATCGTGTGATCCTACCTATAGCATTTGAGAAGATGGAATAAATTCGGCACAGCAAACTGAATTATTTTTAAAGTGTATATTTACTCTAAGAAGAGCTTCTAATAAGTCATTAACCCTTATTCTATTTGGCGTTGGCAATATCGTCGTCAATTTAAAGGCAACATCACTTTAACACAACATCAACACTAATGTCGTATTCTCTAACAGTTTAAGGATGCCATTGTCTGTTTATCGATAACGTTAAAAAAATAAAGTTCGCATATTTTATTTTATTTTTTTTGTTTTTTTTTTAAATTTGAAAAAAAAATTATTTTTATTTGTGAAAATAGTGCAAAAACTTAACAAAAATGTTTTTCGCTTCTGATTCGGAATCTAGCGACGATGAAAGTAAAAAGAATTTAATAGTGGAAAAAAGACTACTTAGGCAGAAAGAAGTCTTATATATTTAATTTGCCCGATGAGAAGTAAGTTATAAATTAATGGTCGTTATTTTCAATTAATGGATTTTGTCACTCTTTTTAAGATTTGAAAGTTATTTTCGACTCAATAAACAGTCATTCAAATGTGTTCTTTAAACAATAGAGCCTTATTTGATAAAAGGGACTAGGTCAAATTTATTTTGAAGACACCGCCTCCAGTTGCTCTACACTCCGCTTTCTTCGTCACCATTTTTCTTTTAACTTTAAATTTTAACTCCCTCCAAATCTATAAAAAGAATTTTATAAGACAGCATAGTTTTGTAACGCACTATTAACCTTACCTTTTGCCATCCATCAGAAGTCCTAATTGGTGGGCCAAGGGAATTGAGTGCAGTCGCAATATTTTCCCATTGCCCCTTAAAATCATTTGGAATTGTACCCCTGCGGAATCCTCTAGCAAGTGGTGGATTCTTTTCCAGTTCTTCCACTAACTTTTCAAATTGTGAGGAATTCGTAATTATCTGCATATTTTAATTAATTAAAAATTTTGTTTTTATATTTAAATCAAATAAATATATAAATTTTTTCTTCTTTTTTGCTAATTTTTTTTCTTTTAAAATTTTTGCTTGAACGACACAACACAATACAAAAAATACCTACGACAAAATGAAACCCAATTAGAGGCAACAACAACGTTAAATTTTCTTGCAGAATACCAAACATGTACAGAAAGTTATCGATAAACAACAACATTGCCAACAAGAATACGGATTTGTAATAAAAGAAAAAAAAACGGCGTCGTGTGGTGTTGCCGTCAAGTAGAATAAGGATGATTATGTATTCTGTTGCGAATTTTTTCAATGTTACCGTCATCAAGCAGAAAAATATAATTTGTCAACATGTACACGAATTTGAATACAAAAGAGAAAAACTAAATAACAAGATTTATAATAATATATTATCCCCAAAAATCCCAGCGAAAAAAGAGCTTCCCCCCCTTGGGATTTTATCGAATTTTCGATCCCCAATTACAAAAAAAAATCCCCTATTTGGGCACAAATCCCCAAAAACTGAGTACGCTTAATTAGACGCCTTTTCCACATGCAAAGTTTACTTTGCAAAGAAAGTCTTGGGCTTACTGGTGAGAAGGGAAAGAAGAATAGGGGTGAGTACAGACTTTGATGTACTCGCAAAGTTGCTTTGTTCTCCGTTCGCCGTTTCCACATACTTGTATTTCATTGCATGTTTGGGTGTTTGGTCTGCATGTTGATTCAACAAAAGCTGTCAAAGTTAACTTTGCGTGTACAGAAGTGAAAGAAAGTTTAAGAGAAAATTGAAAAGACTTTGGCAAAGTAAACTTTGCGTGTGAAAAAAGTGTCTAAGGAACCTAAATCGAAAACTCTTTTATTTTGTTTGAAAGGATATACGAGTACCGCCGAATTGGTCGTATTGCTTAAAACATTTTATTTTGGACTTGCTGACTGCAAGTCCTTCTGTTCATCATTCTCTCCCTCTTTCTCTCTCGCTCTGTGTTGGAGTCGATTTATTTTGCCTGAATTTTTTTTTTAATTTTCTCTTTGGAATTAATATATTTAATGTTTTTATGTATGTAAATAATGTGTATGAAATGCAACCATCCAAGTTTTTGTCTACCGAATAAGGCCTAAGAAAAGGCTCCTCTACATATTGTTCTGCACCGCTGTATCGTCGTCATTGTGAAAATAATACATTTAGGCAGACATTTATATACAATTTACATTACAAATTGTGGCTCTTAAAAATTGCTGGGGAATACAAAAATATCAGTATTATGCAAAGAAAAATGACCAATTACACAAAGGAAAAGATTAATAATTTATTAAAATGATTTTCGTATCAATAACAAATAAATAAATCCGAAATACACACGAATGAACGCCAATGAACTTATTACAAACGGAAAATAGTAGAAATACAATCAATCATACATATTAAATTGATGGGGATGGTGGTAAACTTTTAGATTTTTCAAAGGACTCTTGCACAATTATTGTCAATAATAAATGAATAGATGGCCAAATCAGCATGACATTCGTATCTTCATTTTAGGAGGGTCAATCAAATTCATAACATATGCATGGTGTTTGTTACAAGCGCTTTTGGGGCTTAGATGCTTCAGATGTCTTAGATGGTAAGAATTTAAATAAAAACCAACTAAACACTGCGGCTTGCCGGACAAACGAATACTATGAACGACAAGTGCTGCAGAGTCATGCTCAACAACTTTTTCCTTTCACAATTGGATGACTTGAGACTGAAGGATCCACAGGATGCAGCAACGGTGTGTGCATACTGCACAAGCCACAATTGAAAATCTGAAGGCTGCTTTAGGGATTCACCTTAAATAAAATTTTTGGCGAGCAGGTTTTTGGAAGGCACGAGTTCATGTCCACAAACCTCAGACTCGTGAAGCGTCCAAACAAAATACCCGGCAAAAATGCGAGAACTTATCACCGGAAGTTCTGTCAACAGTAATAGAAAATTTCAGTATGATTGATCATCAATGCTGGCGACGCACGGTGGCTGACAATCGTTTTTCATTGGCTAAAAGCCTTTTTTTTTGTCACCGATTTTTAAAATTTTTACGCCCTTTTGCAGCTAATATATCCAGATTAAGGTAGCCAAAAAATTAGGTTAAACTATTGATAATTGTGAGCGTGGCATGCTGTCAAACTCAACGGTTTTTTTTAATTTCAGAAAAAGGTGTTTTTCTTTTGTTTTTTATAAAAACTAAATGGTTACTACTCGCAAGCTATCATCGATAATGGCCTGCGGTCTTTTTTATAATGTTGGTAGGATTATAGTCTTTAGTTTTTGTAAGTGGTCAGAGCTCTAGCGTTTAATATTAAGGGCGTTACGGAATATTTATGGAACTACTATATTTTTCTCGAATTTAAACTTTAGTGGAATAGAACTTCTAGGGAACAAAAGGGAACAAGAAATGTATACCACCCGGAGAAAGGTGAAAGTGTCCTCTTTACCGCTATATATACTTTTGCACCCGTGACGAGCCGTGTGTAGAACACTTTTTTCATTTTAATGAAATTACTCCAAAGTACTCGTATACAATTTTGTATATAATTTTCACTTTTTTGCCTAAAAGTTTATGTTTTTACTTTAGACTACGTAAAACTAAAAAAATTAAATATAATACCTGCGAAAGGGTTTAATGGCTTTGTTTTGATCAGCCAAAAATTGGTAATAAAATTATCACAAATTATCACAAAATTCTACAGTAAACATATGATCTGTTTCTAAATTTACCTGTTATCAAATGTTAGGGTCAACCAAAGTCATAAACAATTTTATAACAATAATCGCGACATTAAACCACTAAAACTAAAAAAACAACCCAACAACAACAACAAATATTGGCGAGATACTAATCAGTTTTACCTGATATTAAGGTCTGGATAACATGTGCAGTTTTGTTCAATTTAAGCACTACCTGCTATGAAATTAAAGATCAATGTGTGAATAACATGTAGGAAATGCGTTAAAGAAATATGGGAACAGAAAGTTAATTCTTTTTTGTAAATGGGAATGTGATGGTTCTTCGGGACAAAAACAATACAAACAAGTTGTATGTGAAAATATTTCGGACTCAGATATGTTCATGGTATCATTTGTACCATTGCGATTGAAAAAGATTTTGGAAGATTTAGAGCCTTCGACTAGTATAACGCAAACAATGGATATTTGGAAAAATGAGACACCATCTTCTACGAAATACTGCAGGCCAGTCAAATTTGATTTCAAAAAAGAAACTCATTGTGCCATTAACAAAGAAGTTAGTGATATTAAGGCCCAAATTGCAACACTACAGCCATTACAATTACAGTTAGATGGCCAGCAAATTGAAGTGCTAACAATGATAGATGGAAAAGTAGGTCAGGCTTTGACTAACACGAAGGCTGCATCCAGCTGCATTATATGCCAAGCAACATCAACCCAATTAAACCAAATACCGACAAAATCATTAGATAATACCGCGATGCATATGAATTTGGATTATCACCACTACATGCAAGAATACGACTTATGGAACACATACTAAAAATCAGTTATGATTTGCAACAGTTCACAAAATCTTTTATCATGGAGAAGATATCATTAAATATCATTTGGTGCTACTGGAAGATCTATTAGAGGAGGCTCAGGAAAAAAGGAACAAGGATTACAGATTTTATAGAGAGCACAATACTAGAAAAATTTCACGAAATTCAACAAATGAAGATCTATTTAATAAATTATTGGCAACGTCAGATCCGTTCATCTCCAGTATTCGAAATCAATGGAAAGTGGAACATCGGGATTTAGATGAAGAAGCCAAAAAACTACTAAAGAACAGAGATAGCACAGAACAAAATGTGGAATATTTGCAATCAATATTTGAGTCAAATGAATAATAATTATAATTGCCTTTCATTGTTATTTAAGTACGAAAAACATAGTATTAGTAAAAAATAATAATAAACAGAACCTACCATTGTTGCGAATGCTATTAAAATTTATTGCAGTTTTTATTTTTAAAATGTTTTTAAAATTATCAAATTTGACAGCAAAAAATAATAAATTTTTCTGTAGTAATAGCAATATTTTTAGATAATATTATTAAAGTTTTTTTTTAAGTGTAACTATTCTTTGAGTGTAAACAAATTTGCAAATTTGTCAGCAACAAATTTTTAATTTTTCTGTAATAGCAAAATCTCCAGTTGATTTTACTATTTTTTTCAGTGTAAAATTTTTTTTAAGTGTAACATTAAAAAAACTCCATTATTACAAAAAATATTTATAATTATTATTAATTTCCAAATATTAAATTTTTTAATAAATAAAAAAATAATAAACCCGTATTTCACTCTAAAAGTAAAAAAAAATTCAAAAGTTCAACTTTGACCTAGAATTCCTTAAAAAGTCCACAATCAATTTTAATGAAATTTAAACCAAGCCAAGCTGAACTAAATATCTATCCAATAAAATAAAAATTACTTCAATATTTTGATCGGTTCAAAAGTTACAGAATTTTGGCCAATGAAAAACGATTTTCAGCCACTGTGCGACGGCCGACATCATTTTCTCGACTTAATGAAAAAATTAAAAAAACAAAAAAAAAATCCAAGATATCAAATAAATTTTATCAAAAGACAGAGCGAAGGCTCATTAGCTTTAGAATTTTTCATTATCAAAATGTGATTTTAGGTAAATTTTTCTGGTTTTAAATCCCCTTAAACAATTTATATTGAGTTACAAGAATAATATTTGTTTGCCAAGTCGAATCCTCTTGCTTTTGGCTTGAGCAGAACCAATATTTTTCAATCATTAGAAAAAATTGTGACAACTTTTGTGCCCTCTTGTAAATATGAATACGTTTTTTATAAAATTAAAAAACACTACATTTTCAATAAGTTTTACAAACAGCCATACAGACAGCAACGACAGCTAAATTGTGTTCGATTAAGAATACGTTGTACAACGAAGGTGCTGCCGTCAGCTCTTAATACAAAGTTGACATTCGATACTCAATGTTCGATAGCCGGCGTAGATCTATAGACCAGGGCTGCCAGAATTGCCGATTTTTCGGCATTTTGCCGATTATTTTGTTGAAAAATGGCAAAATGCCGATTTGCCGATTTTTGGTCAAAAATTGCCGATTTTTTGTTAAAACCAAAAATAATAATAAAAAAAAATTATTCTATCTTTGAAATTCTAAAAGAATTTCCTAATTTTATAAATAGATCTGAAAAGCAGGAATTGGATTCTGAGTTCAGGGAATTACAATATCTGAAATTTGATAAAATATTTGAAAATTGTGAAATCAATTTATGTAATTTTTGGCATAAAATTTCTGAAATTAAACGAGATGATTCCACGAATGCTTTTCCAGTTTTAATTAATTTTGTTAAACAAATTATGATTTTGCCTCATTCGTCTGCAAATGTAGAACGCATTTTCAGTCACGTCAATTTGAATAAAACCAAATTTCGAAATTGTTTAGAAAACGAAACTTTAGAAGGAATTCTTTATTCCAAAGATTATTTGAAATTAAATAATAAAAATTGCCCTGACGCGGAAATTAAGCAGGAATTAATAAAACTGATGAATTCAGAGATGTACGATTAAAAATATATAAATTTATAATTTTTATGCATAATATATACAATTTTTTTTTTGTTTTTAACATTAAATCATCTTAAAACCATTTATTTTAATGCATATGTTAATTTTTTATGTTTAAAAAGCTATTATTTTGCAATGAATTGTTATTGTTATGTTTTATTATTAAATAAAAGTATATTAAATATCGTTTAAATGGATTATTTTAATAGTGCCGATTTTTTGCCGATTTTTCAAAATCAAAGTGCCGAAAAGGCCGATTTTTTTTCAAAAAAGTGCTGATTTTTCATTAAAATCATCTGGCAGCTCTGCTATAGACTTTGGTCCAACTCGTTAAGTTCAGGCAAAAACGTTTGATCAAACCCATGTTGGTAAACGAGTTGGGCCCAAGTCTAGTAAAGCTAACAACCCACTGTATGAGTTGTATGTTGCGTAGATAAGCTTGTGCAATAAGTTGTGAATTAAACCGTCAGTGTAAAAGCAAATTACATTTGATCTATTTGATAAAGGAGGCATATATTTGACCCAAGTCTAAAGATCGAATATCAAATTAAACTCATTATAAGGGCCTGACTAATGATAATTTGTTCCTTGTTTCTTTGCAATATTGTCTCATGTTTAATTGCTTCGGACTAAAAATGTTAAGAATTTTTGTCCAATAACAAACAACTTGGATTAATAAGCAATTTAGTTTTAAAAATAATCACATGAAAAAAAATCCTTCAAGTTTGACAGTTTGCCTGAATAGTGTAAGAATAAACGCTATTAAACATTCATGCTTGTCAGCTTTCATGTTGGCTATTTGTTGGTCTAAAGGCGACTGTAAAGTACGACAGCATGTATGCTCATTCAAGTGTTGGTGCCAGTGGTTGTACCGTGTATGGGCGTTTTGTGTGATGGAGCGTTGCGTTGCTGTAGCGATATAAAAAATAAAGAGTTTATTATTCTGTTGATTGTACCAGTTTGCGCTGGTATCGTGTATGGAAAAAAATAAGCTCAGTTGAGAAACATTTCGTTTCTATGGATTTGAAAAACATTTTTATTAAATATGTAATGCGTATGCTAAATACATGAGTGGAAAAAACACTTTGGAAAAAGTTTATTAAATTATTTGAGTCATTATTAATAATTTGTTCATACAATTTCTTTCTGATATTGTTTTATTTTTTTAATATACAATATCAATAATCATGCTTCGTTCGACCTTCCAGTAAAATAATATTTGAATGAAATGAAAATTGTGCCAGCATGTTGCTTTTGATTGACTGTTCATGCTGTTGTAGTGTCTGGTGCGCTTAAGCTGCTGTCCTTGACACTTCAACAGAAATCCATAAACATTTATTTTGTTATAAGGAAATCCCACGTTTGTTCGTTTGTCTAAATATTGTTGCCAAAAAGTCTGTTGTCTTTTCAATTTTCTATTTTATTTTCATTTAAATGTGCTTATTTTTTCTTAAACAGTTTTATTTGTTTTCTGGAAATTTTTTTCTGATTTTTTTTTGTCAAAGTTTATACGAACATTGAACTGACTTCAAAAGGTCTTTCTTCTCTATACACACACACTTTTAATGCCACTTTATTAAAAAATATATAATTTGAGTTGGTAAATCTGTTTAAAAAAATTTGTGTATGAAAAAATTGTGTTGAAATAAATTTCAAATAGAAATTATTTTCCATGAAAGCAGCAGTTGATGTTAAAAAAAAATTCCAAGTATTTTTCATTATTGAATTTGACAATTGGCGCAATAAATTTTGCTACATGAATACGTAAAGATTATCTAGATTTTTGATATTTTTATTAATATTTTATAGAAAAAAAATCTTCTGCAATATTTTCCAGAATATTGGATAAATAAAGTTTTAGTTAAACTTGAAGAAGTTTTTTAATAAAATAAGTATACAATTTTAGTGAAATTAAAAAAAAAACTACTGGCCTGTTATTACAGATGTGGATGGCATGTCTATATACTTCGCTTTATATAATAAGTAGAATGGCCTTTAAAAAGGAGACAAATCACGGCATTCGATATCGAGTAAAATCCCATACAAAATTTTTTTGAATTTACATGGAAATTTCGCTCGATATCGAATGCCGTGATTCGCTCTCAGATATCTTTAGTAAAATTTTCAAGGTCGAATTCATAAAAATAACTTCTTATAGGTTTTGAGTTCATATCAGTTTTTTTTTTATCAGTTTTTTGTTTTATAAACCAATAATAAAGAAGGCTATTTATAAACGTTTAATAAGACTAAATTAACTATTAAATGCTTTCATTAGTCTTAAAGCTGCATGGCTGCGGCATACTTTTAGGAGCAAAAAAAAATTAAAATTTGCTTCACTACTTTTGTGTGTTAAAAATATTTAAAATGCCGCCTTAAGGCCCGTAAAGTTGTTAGATCTATTTTAAATGGCCGTTAATTATTACTTTGTTGTTTGTTTAAATTTGAGGCAAACGGTTGCTTAAAATTTGGGTACTAGTTTCTATAAAAAATGGAACAGAATAGAAATCACGTAAAAAAATTTCGGTTTAAGAATTTATTTATTAAGTGAAACTTGGCAAAAGTTACTGCGAGTGAACTTCTCGAAATACACGTTTGTATTGCTGGAAGGTGTACAGATAGAAGATGTCGATAAATTTTGCTACCTTGGTTGTATACTGACAAAGAACGGTGGCACAGACGAGGACATCAAGATGCGCATCAACACAGCACGAACAGCCTTTTAAACTCCATATAAAGTGTGGAGCGCTACACGGCATATCTCGCTTGAAAAAAACTAAGCATATTCAATGTTAGTGTAATGTCCGTCTTACTATACGGTTGCAATATTTGGGGCACTACCCGACAACAAAAACGTAAACTAAAAACGTTCGTTAACCAGTGAATAAGACAAGTCCTACACATTTTCTGGCCAAACTGGGTAACAAACAAACTATTATAAAGGGTTCGCCAGATCACTTTTTTTTTAAATGCTATAAAAAAAAATTACTGAATATTTTCTCAAATTGCTTTTTTTATTTGAAGGTACAATCCTTCCGGTTAATAATGAAAAATAATTGCATTCAAATGGCTGCCTCGGCTGGCCATGCAGTAGCCTACAAGATCGGTCCAATTTTTAAGCACATTATCGATTGTGTGCAGCTGTTTTCACCAATGGCTTCACGAATATTGTCCTTTAAAGCGTCAATTGTCTCTGGCTTGTCGGCGTAACACTTATCTTTGACGGCACCCCACAAATAATAGTCCAACGGTGCCAAATCGCAGCTCCGAGGTGACCAAACGACATCAGTTCTGCGGCTGATAATGCGATCTTCAAAAACAGGGCGCAAAACATCGAGTGTAGCTTTGTCTGTGTGGCACGTAGCGCCGTCCTGTTGAAACCAAATGTTGCCAATATCCTCCTCTTCAATTTTTGTGAACAAAAATTCGTTCAACATGGCCCGATAACGATCGCCATTGTCTGTAACGGCCACTCCTTGCTCATTTTCGAAGAAAAATGGCCCAACTATGCCTCCGGACCAAAATCCGCACCAAACAGTGACTCGTTTTGGGTGCGTCGGCTTTGCAATGTATGCGTGCGGATTTTCTGTGCCCCAAATGCGACAAGTTTGCTTGTTTACATACCCGCCAAGATCTAAATGAGCTTCATCTGAAAAGATGATTTTTTTTTGGAAAAACTGGCATCTTCTGTAAGTCGATCGCAGGCCCACTTAGCGAAGAATTGTTCAAGCGTACACAACCATATTCGTTCAGCGGAAGGATAATACTAATTATCTGTTAAATCAGACATGAGCTAAGTGTTACCATTCACGAAATAAGCACTAGTTGAAAAAAAACGTTAGATGGCGGACCCTTTACTTACTTGCGAATTTTGTTCCTAGCGGAAATGGAATTCCCAAGAACTACGACGGCCTGGTCGGCCAAAGAGGACTACTTGGCAACGAACAACACGTAGCGAAAATGTTGATGCCCTGTGTTCCTAAGTAAATTTTTGATTTACGACCATGAAAACTCAATCTCGAATGTGAGTATTTTGTCTTTGCAGACGATATACAATTAGTATTTAAGGGTCATCACCAGCTCCTGGATGTATTCGAATATGTTATCAATACTTTATTGTATAATGTGTCACGTTGGATGTGAAAGTGTAATTTTCGTATTAACTCTTCAAAGACTAAGGCATTAATTTTTAAACCGCCAAGCACTATGATTGATCTATCTATAATCATCGATGGCCAAGCTATTGCCTTTGTAGATCATATCAAATGTCTTGGTGTGTTATTAGACAATAATCTCAGATTTGAGCACCATATTAGTGGATTAATTTCTAAAATCAATTTCACCCTAAGAAAACTATATGCATTGAATTTATATTTACCCCTTCATATCAGAAAGATCGTAGCTCACTTCTTATTGATGTCTAATTTATTGTATTGCATAGAGGTCTACTCGGGTTGTGGTGCTGAAAACTCTAATATGTGTATCTTAATTTTTAAACGAATAATTCGTTTTGTTTACAATTTAAAAATTCCTGATCATGTTTCAATATATTTGAATGATTTTTTGGGCTGTAGCTTTAAAAGCTTTGTAAACATTAGATCACTTCTATTCTTTTATAAAGTTATGGTCTCTGATTGCCCTGAGTAGTATGTTCGGAAACATTTTGTATTTTTGCAGACTGATAGAAACCCACAGCTGTTATTCCCAGCTAGAAATCGCGTTATATATGACAGATCCTTTCATGTACGAGTTGCCAAGTGTTGGAATTCTTTACCACGCTCATTATGAGTAATGAGCTTTAATCGTAATTCATTCAAGATCGAGCTTGTTAAATATTTTTCCTTGCGGTTGCACTGATCCCACGCAAGATCAAAGAGGTTTAATGTACGCGCAAAATAGAAACTTTGTATGTTTATATATTTTTTTTTTACCTTTTACTATTTTTAATTTGCTATATATTATGGTTAGTAGTTTATAAGTTGTTGCCTATATATGAATTTAATATTGTAGTCCACCAATTTAATATTGTAAGGCCCTAACGGCTCGGCTGGTTACTTTAAAAAATAATATAAAATGAAAATATATATATAAATATCACTAAAAGTCGCACCTGCACTAAAAAATCTAAATATGTAGTTCAACCAGCAAAGAATCTTAATCTAATTTGAAATTAATAAAAAAAATTTGAACCAATATCAGAATTTGAAATTTGAAAAAGAAAATCTATTGGTATGGCCCCATTTTTTACATCGCATTTAAAATTTGTATGAGAAATACTTTGAAATTTAAAAAATTTTGATTTCTTTCATAGAAATTGTTAAATTGTTTGAAAATGTTTCGTTTTACAAAATGTGACGCTTAACAAAAAAGTTTAAATAAGAAAAACAAAAAATTTGTTTTTCAATATTTTTTTTTCGTTCTGTGTACTTAATTTTCTTAAATTTGAAAAAAAAAATATTTTCCATTTATTCGTTCAGTATCGTGCCGACAGTAACACGCTCTGATGCCCTGATATTTAATATTTTCAATTATAAAATCCGACAAATTTCAAACTATTTGAGCTGTTGGCATCAACATATTTTCCGGTTCATAAAAACAAAATACTTAATACAAAAAGTTTGCACGCAGACATAAACTAAAAGGCAGTCGCCCGCCACAAACGAGGCAGCAGATTGCACACAACGAACATAAATAAAATAATGATTTATTGTGATTTTTAATAATAAAGTTTAAAATTTCGAGAACATCTAAGACGCAAGAGTTGAAAATCTATTTGATTTTATGTGGCAGGAGTTACGCAGCATGTGAAACATGTGTGTATTTTCATGTCAGTTTAAAGTTTATTATTCATTTTTAAATCGCTTTAAGAACGAAAAGTAAAAGCTTAAAAGCTCAAGTTCAAATTGACAATGATTGATGAAGTTTCTTATGCAAAGGAAATTGTTTTCAATGATGTCGGATTGGAGATATTAAATGTGGTAGATAAGTTCTTCATTTTTATTAGCTTTACACAATAAATTGAAGATGATTAGTTTTTATTATTGATACATTAATCAGGCGTTTCACACATACCGACCGGAATTTTTTTTGTGCGTCTAAAAAAACTAAGAAGTTCTAAAGCAAATTTTAAAATTGTTGGGCAAAAATATGAAAAGTAGTTTCCTCCAACATTTGCTAAGAATTTAATATATTAAAGCAGCTAAGAAAGTGTATATTTTATAAACATATTTAATTTCCATTTTGAGTTTACTGAAATTTAATTAATTTCTATTATAAGACACTAAATATTGTGATAAGAAAGCAATAGAAAATTAAAGAAAACAATTTATGATCTCAGTGAATTTGTTGTTAATTTATTAATTCTGATTTTCCATGTAACCACCACGGCGTATACGTACGCTATACGGAACGTAGGCATGCCTGTACGTAACGTATACGCTATGTTGTACGGTAAATTATAACGGCGTTATTTATAAAAATTACTTATTTTAAGTTGTAAATTCACATTAGTTATTAACACATTCGGCTGAATTGCGGGAATTCCCGTCATTCACTTCGCTTTAAATAAACTAATGACGGGAATCCCCGCTAAAGTTCAATTCCCGCCCTTAAGGAATTCCCGACATTTTTCCGACACAGCTAAATTAATTATCCAAAAATTAATTGCCATGTCAGGAATTCCCGTAATTTGTTCGAAACTGTTTAAAACTGGTTCAATAATAAAAAACCGGGAATTTTAACACATCATTTTTATATGAAGAAATTAAATGATTCTCTGGCAGGCACCAGCTAAATTTAATTGAAGCCGAATGTGTTAAATACTTTTTGTTTTGTAAGTCAATAACAAGAAAGAATATTCATAAATGTTCCATAAGACATAAGACATAAGACTCTTATTAGACGTTTTTTCTAGTTTTTTAGTTTTTTGGTATACTTTTAGAAGCGAAAATATAACTACACCTAATTCTGTTTTTACACGGTCTCTTTTTTCTACACGGTTTTGATTTAACAGGGTTTGAAAATAAAAATTTTAATTTTTTTGTACGATTTTATTCCATTTAGCACGATTCAAAATAACACAACACAAATAAATAAAAGCACACACAACAGGTGAACTTAATGATACAACAAGTAAAACACTACAAAAACCACAAACAAGCGATGTAAATTTACTATACATTTTTAATAAAAAAGAAAACTCCTAATTTGAGTGACAAATAGAAATTCAAAAGAAAAATTAAATCAGCTTGTTGATACTGTTGTACATTTTTCTATGAAGAAATTTTCGAAATCTCTTTGGAATTATTAAAAACACCGGTAAGCAACTGATATAAATAAATTGAAATGAAAGCCCAGAATAAAGTATATAAAACCGAAAACTCCATGGTGTCCTTATTGTCTTAACACCCCATAAATGCCAACTTTTGTCTGTAATTTTGTGTGCATGTGGCTTTTTATTCCCATCAAGTGAATTTATTTACAATGTGTAAAGACCACATGTGTCTACATTATTGGCAAGACCATGTGTGGTGTGTGACACACAAATGTGTGAATGTAATCTATGGAAACAAAGTAGTTCTGATGAGAGGACTTTGGCAAGTTGGTCTCTGCTCAATACCTGTAAAACAAAATCATTCTGTTGTTATTTATTGTCACTTCATTGTCCCTCAGAAGCTGAACCAGCGGCCAACCAGTTTATATTTTTCTAAAATTTGTTTTCTAGTTCCAGAACTAAATGGAAGTACATACGCACTTGTATTTTAAAAACAGGATATGTATCTTGTGCTTTCGTGTGTGGGAGTTAAGTAAACGAGTATTGTTTTACATTTTATTACTTTTTGTTTAGTGGTTTTGGTTAAAATGCCATAAAATGTAATAAATCTATTTATTGAATGATGTAGTGTTTTAGTTTTAATACCTTCAACATGTAGTTTACGGGGTTTTAAAATGTGTTGGTCGTTAACTAGAACATACACACATCATGACACATGCAAATACAAACAAAAGCGTTAAATTATTTTAGTGAATCCAGGCACATTCAGAGGATACGCTTTAAGTGGCATGTTTTCAATGTGTTCCTTTTTAGAATGGCCTCTTTAAATAGTGCATCCGAGGGTTAACAGATTGAAAATTTATTACGGAATTAATAACTCATACTACAGTTTCTTTATTGAAAGGCCTAAAAATGTAAAAAATTTAGAAAAATAGCGTTACACACCCCTGAAAAGTGCTTTCTGAACTAAAAGCACTATTTACTTTAATAAGGTGCCATCTCTGTGCGAATGTACTTTTTTAAAGGTATTTTTTTGGAAATTGTTGTTTTCTGTAGAATGTTCTTTTTCAGAAACGAATTTATATAAATGTACTTTCTTAAAAACTACCTTTTTATTCAAAGATACTCTTTTTAAAAAAATTCTTCATTTCAAAGGAAATTTTTTCAAAAGTCCTCTTTTGCAAAGTTTGAAAAATGTACTTTTTTCAAACACGAAATTTTTATTCAAAGGTACTCTTTAAAAAAAATCCTAATTTAAAAAGGTATTTATTTCAATAGTACTTTTTAGAAGAGTTGTTTTATTTTTACAAGTACTTTTTTCTAGAGATCTTTTTCAAAAGTACTTTTTTCAAATTTTATAAAATGGAAATTTTTAAAAGCTGAATTTTTATTCAAAGGTATTCTTTAAAAAAAATTGATAATTTCAAAAGGTATTTTCAAAAGTAATTTTTTGAAAGTTATTTTTACAAAAGTAATTTTTCAAAAGTACTTTTACAAAAATTCGTTTTTCAAACGTACTTTTTTCAAAAGTTCTTTTTTTAAAACTACTCTTTTCAAAACTACTTACAAACAATATTTTTTGTAAGTCTTTAGAATAAATTTTTATTACGACAATTTTTTAATAGTATTTTTATGGATATTGTTGTTTTTGTAAAATAAACTTTTTTAAAAACTTCTTTTTTATTCACTCTTCAACTCCCAAGGTATTTCTTTCAATAGTACTTTTTTTACAAGTACTTTTTTCTAGATATCTTTTTCAAAAGTAAATTTTTGCAAATTTTGGAAAATGGAATTTCTTAATTCAAAGGTACTCTTTCAAAAAAAATTCTTAATTTCAAAAGGTATTTTTTTCAAAAGTACTTTTTTGAAAGTTATTTTTTCAAACGTACTTTTTTCAAAAGTTCCTTTTTTAATTTTTTTCTAGTTTTTTTAAAATTTTTTTTTAAAAGTTCTTTTTTTAAAACTACTATTTTAAAAATTACTTACAAACAATATTTTTTGTAAGTCTTTGTGAGTAAATTTTTATTACGGCATTTTTTTTTTAATTGAATTTTTTATGGATATTGTTGGTTTTTCTAAAATGTATTTTTTAAAAACTACTTTTCTATTCAAAGGTCCTACTCTTCAATTCCCAAGGTATTTCTTTTAATAGTAATTTTTAAAAAACTTCTTTCTTTCACAACTAATTTTTTTAGAGTTCTTTTTCAATAGTACTTTTTTGCAAAATTGGAAAAATGTACTTTTTTACAAAGTACTTTTTCATTCAAAGGTACTCTTTGTACAAAATAAAAGATTTTTTAACAATCACTTTGTTTTTCAATTGTGGCAACACCAACAACATGATAGTTTCGACATTTTGTTTCTGGACGTATTCGTAGTAGATGCATTGGCAACTGTTAAAATAAATTCAATTTGGACTGAAAATCGCATTAAAATAATTAATATCCACTATGGAAATGGTGGTTTTGTTAAAGTTACATTTCCTCAAAATTAATGGTATTTGCGGACAACTTAATCGTCCTTCTGAAACCGCTATAAAGAATTTGGTCATTAAATTTGAATGGACAGGGCAGACCACGGAAGAGATCTACTAGCAGCAACAATGCATACCATGTCGTTGTTGATAATAGCCCCATGAAAGCTGGTCAAAAACAACAACGAGAAGATGATGAGAATGATGACTACAACCGCGTTAAAGACTGCTTATCATCAAGTGATGTCAACAATAGTGTGATTACTGTCAAATCAGATATCAAGGGATTGAAAACAGATGTCTCCACTGTGCAAACAGATATTACCGATATTAAAACCACGATGCAACAACTCGCAATAGCAGTAAGTCAGACCAATGCACAGCTTAATGCAAGTATACAGCAAGCTCTATCAACTTTAACTCACGCAATAACCAACCTTGCCGCCTAAGTGAGTGAACGTATGCGAACACAACAAGGAGAAACATAAACAAATGAAGGATATGGATAATAGGATTGTTAAATTAGAACAACAACTAAAAGGGGAAAAATATTGAAATTAAAAACATCTCAAATCAAAATATTGCCCCAATAAACGTGGTCAGAAAGTTCGTGAGCACGGCGTCGAATTGAGATTAATGGATTGTTTTAAACACTTTCTTGAGTAGCAGTAATGTTTTCAGACGATCTTGCACTAGGTTGTGGTCCTTGCTTGGGCCTATCACCTACAGACTCTCTTTCTTCGAAATCATTCACTACACGATAAATAGTGCGTTTTGTTGGCACGTTGTTCCTCCCGAAAATTTCAAGTAACTTTCTCATCGTCACAGTAATCGATGATTGATTTTGATAAATTTGTTTTAACGATTAAAACACGTTGGTTTATCCAATATTTTTCCATAATAAATTTGTCACGTATCTACTTCACGACAAGACTAATATTTACCAAAAATGGCTGCAAAACAAAGTAGTATACCTTCCCGGCGGACACCCTGTATAACAACTGATTTGAATTTTAATAGAAATTTCCATCAACAGTAGTGAATTGAATCATATAGTTTGACAAGTCAGCAGTGACCAATATGTCCGTCAAGTTTGTCAAGTCAGCGGTTGATTAATCAAATGTGACTAATATTTGTGTCAACGGTGATCAGTAAAAAACATAAGAGTGACCAGTTCAGGCATTTGTTCTATGTACGATAAAATTTGGTAGTTAGATGGAGTTGCAAGATCACACGTACACAAAAGATTCAATAATTTTTTTCATATTGTCTTTTAAAAAAAATTATAGAAACTTTGTTCTACGTGATGACCAATATTTCCTATCAGCAATGCCAGTCAAACACCGTCACTCTTCTTGTAGGGCAGGTTGCAGATTAAAGGGTGTGCAGATGAGAAGTGTTATTTTCGACATAGAGCTGCATTTTATGAACCGTAATAGACACGAGAAATTCTAATACGTTGGCTATTATTATTCCGGCTTTAACAGAAACGAGAACTGAGTTAAAAAAACAACTAAAGGGTTTTTATACAAACAGTGTAATTGTTGATTTAGAGTTGTATCTTGTGAACCGTAGCAGGTTTTGAAAACTCTCACAGGATGTGTATTACCGCTCTAACTACAGATACAATTCAGTTAATACCAAAGGGTGCCCGTTTGCAATCTTCGTGTGCCTAAATAGAATATAAGAAATAATATAAGAAACAAAATTTGCCGGTATCAAGAAAATTCTAGCAGAACAAATAGTAAAAACAAAAAAATAGCTTAACTTTTAATTAATTTGAAGTAAACAACGCCTTCGGCTTGTATTTAAATGAAATCGTTAAATAGAATTGTTACCATCCTATTAATTGTTTGCTAAACTGTAAAACGTGTTCTATTTTTAAGCATGAAAAAAAACTCAAGGTTTTCACAATTAAAATCCATTAATTTCAACTTAAACTGACTAATTTTAATACGAGTGTGCGTGTATACTCCGAACATTTTATGTGTTTTTTTTTTGTTTTTGCAAAATAAAACAGATGGAAAAATACTTCAGGTACATTAACTTGAACTGTAACCCATGATGTTTTAATATTTTTAATTTTATTTCATGCAATTACGTGCTGAGAAACTGTGAGTATATTATTGTTAACTTATTCCATGATAATTTATCCGGAGGTGGGTTTGAAAATACACACGTAAAATGAAATGAACGCCAAGACTCACCTGCTTTTAGCAAAGTTCAGAGTCATAAGGCATTGCCCAGCAAACACGCGCGTTGAACGGGCAAATTGTTAAGAATTTGAATTGATATTCTTAGTGAAATGTTACAATTGAAATATTTTAAAATAATTAAAGAATGAGGCGACGTTTTCTTAAATTGAAATTAGTTTTTTTTTTCTATTTTCTTTTTCAAATTTTGTTTCCTATTGGGTCACAAGTGAATTTAATTAACTGCCTGGCCGACGATGTCAAACGATATCGTTCTGTTTTAAAATTACCTTCAAAACAACAACAACAATTTCGAAAATTTTGTTTCGTTTCGTTCGACATCGCGGGCCAGTCGTCAGTATATTGCATGAAGTATATTTTTCTTAAATTTCAAATACAGTAGTTCTCCGATTTAACGAACAATCGATATCACGAACATCTAAAATTTAACGAACACTAAAATTTTGATTTCTACTAAGAAAGTACCTTATATTTTGTATTCTTTTTAGCGAACAAATGTAAAACAAAACGAAAATTATGAAGAGCTTTAATACTTTTGATAGAGCCTCAAGAAGATGCCATTACAAAAAGGTATCCCTGTAAAAAAAAAACAGACTATTCTCAACAAATTTTTTAAATAAATTATTTTTGTACAACAGAGTTTTTAAGAATTTTTCCTTTCCTTATACATACTTTTAAAGAAATATTTATTTTAAATTACTATAATTTTAATAAAATATTTAAAAACCACTACACATATTTAGTTAGGAATAAAATAGACGGCGCTATTAATTTTTAATTTAGTACTGGATATAACGAACAATTCGCTTTCACGAACAGGCCTGACAATCACTGACAAATTTTTTTTGTTTAATTTGAAAATAAACTTTAACACAAAAACTGATCCCACGTTGTTATGAAATTTCAGAGCCTCTTAGAAATTTAAACAACAACAAAACAACGAACCGATAATATTCAATCAATGACGGGTTGATGAAGTCGACACCACGCATCAATGGATTAAAACGTGCAGAATGTGGCCAGAAGACTCAAAAGAACACAAACTCAACTTTTTTTCGTGCAGGAAGTGGGCTGTGGAGCGTGCATATTTTTAATACAAATTAAATTGTTCATACGCTCTCAATTGTTTTATTTTTGTTGCCACTAAAAACGTAGAATATCTTTTTGAGTTGGCAAAGCCACGAGCATGTGTGTGCGTTTTGTTAGTGTACACCGCCATGAACAGTTAATGATTAATAAAACTGCGGCATACTTTTATGGATATTTTATTAAATACACTGAACGTATGAGTAATAAAAGAATTATACTTATCATTTATTTATACAAACAACGTCATAACCAGGGGTGCCAAACGTGACGATTTTACGTCATTTTTGATTTTTTATAGCGAATTTCACAAAATGATGTTTGACTATTTTTGTTTAGTATCCTCTCTTATACTTTGACGATTTTTTTACTTCGCTACTTTTTGCTCAACATAATCTCTACGTATGGGAAAATTTCAAGCTCTAAAAATATATTTTTGTTTTGCTGCCAATATCGATGATATTGATACTGCTAAAGAAATATTTAAAAGTTTGAATGACATTACAAGCTTTACTTTTGTTTTTTTTAATATGTGCTTAATTTTATAAATAATCTAAACAAAATTGAAGGAATTCAAATGGACTATGAAATAACAACACTTTTTTAAAATGTTTTAATAAATTTCTTAGTAGATGATTGTATAAAATTTCCATAAAAAAAGGAAGAAGTTTATATTGTATTTATTCTAAACGCTTGATTTTGTATTTGCTGGGTAGAGGAGGAGAAAGAGGCGTTTGCATGCGTGCGAGAATATGCTAATGTGGGCACTAGTACACACACAATCATATGTACGAGTACACGCAAAGTGTATGTGTGCGCAGGTATTTATAATTATCATATATTGATCCTTTGAAGGAGTGCTTAAAAAGTTTCACCAACTTTAAAAGATACATTATTGAATGAAATATATCTAAATACGTTTTTGAAATTGTCCACAATTAAAGAAATAAAGAACTCCTGCTGGATCCATTTTCTGTTTACATTTAAACAATCAATTGATGATTTAATCATGAACAGAATCAAGAGCTTCAAAAAGTATTAAATTATGTGCATGTTTAATAATATAAAGGAGACATTGTGTTTTCTTAAAGAGAAACAAATCTTTAAAATCATTTCAAATGACTTTTGAAAAGCCTATTGAAACTCCCCTTATTCTACATAAAAAGCTTGTCGAACTTGTTTGGGTTTTAATGGGTGCTGTTTAGTAAAATGACGAAAACAATGCTGAACTGGAGCTCTTTCAAGCCATTTGAAAATTTTTATATGTTCTGCAATATAATAATAATAATTCTCGTATACTTTTTTTTATAAATGATTTGCACTAGTTCATACGAGTACTCAGCCCGCACTTCGATATATTTTTCTGATTGGACCCCAACAACGAACTTTTCTTTTTCATTGAATAGAAACAATTTTAATTTTTGGCGATTTTTTTTAAATTTAATAAAAATCAACTGAACAGAAATAAAAACCTTTTATTTTGACAATTTTGTGCTTTATTTTTAAACAGGTTTCAACTTTTACGTATCTTTGATTCTACAAAGTGAAGGAAAATTAATCACCCAATCGGAAGATGTTATAATTTTTGCGAATGGCGTCGTACGTCTTGGATATGATTGGCCATTATGAAAAAATGATGAAGTGTACAGGTATCCCACTATATAAATGACAACGCGCCGCATGTAATATTCCAGTGATGGCGGAAATCTACGCTAAACTATTCAGTAATTTTTTCTTAAAATATGGTTTTTTAATCCAAACGTTTGCTCGGACTCGTAATGACTTGTGTTCATACATAAACCATCACCAAAAACTTGTGGAAATCCATCAAATACCCCTCAACACTGACGAGAGGTGGTGTTGCGGCTAGCGATAACAACGTTGTTATGTTCCGCCACACGATTTAGAATAAAATTAAATTTTTTTGTTACTTGAAAATTGCTTTATATGAAAATTTTTCTTAATAAAAAGCCACAATATTTACAGTCATGTTATCGTTAGGTTAGAGCCCTTGACTGCCGTTGATCTCTAAACGAGATGGTAGAGCAGTTTGATATTAGAATCATCTGGACCCCGGGACATAGACGCATTCAGGGGAATTCTAGGGCTGATGAGCTTGCTAGGATTGGGACAACTTTACACGTTCCACCAGATTTGGAATGTGTGGGTTTACCCCTTCTCTCTAGCAAACTGAGACTTAGGCGCAAGACAGAAGATGAAACAAATAGAAGATGGGAAACAAGAAATGATTGCATGATCACCAGGCAGTTATGGACCCATCTAAATAGGGAAAATACAGCTTTCTTGCTTTTAAGAAATAGGAAACAAATCTCAATTCTAGTGTCCGTGATAACCGGACACTGTCTGATAGGCAGACATGCACAAAGGTTAAAGGTGGAACACAATGGTTTTTGCCGCAGCTGCCAAGATATCGATGAAGAGGCGAGTGTAGAACAATTTCTGTGTCACTGTCCTGGACTGGCATGAAAGAGAATGGCTACAATGGGCGCTCTTGAGTTCAGGGAACTTTCTGACGTCGCCAGTGTTAAACTGCAACTTATTAGTAGCTTTATATTGAGCTCCGGTCGGTTCGACGGTGGGGACTCCGCATAAGCAGAGTCCCCGTGGTATCACAATCAGAGCTTCTGGCTACCACCCTTATCTAACCTACAATCATGTCACTGAAGTGCAAAAACTCATTCGGAATCAAACCAATTTTAAGCGGTTGAATTACTTTTAGAAAAAAATATTTATTTCATATACATATAAGGAATATATATCATATGATTTCAAAAAAGCCCTAAGTTACAAAAATTTCAAAATCGACTTATTGATTGATTACGGTGCAGCATATCAAAATACATGACCTTGGAAAATTTTACATATCAAAATTGTACTAATATATTAATAAGAAATAAACTTAAGCTAAAAAAAATTTAGAAAAATGTTGGTTAACTTTTCATATAGAGTCTGTTTTGAATGTCCTCCGAAAATTGTTCAATGTAACTTAGGGCTTTTATGAATTTATATGACGATATGTAGGTTTTTAACTTCAAGATCACCCTTTTCAAATTAAATTCAAGTATTTCAAACTAAATTCACAATTGTCCAAAGTAAAACACTTTCAATATTTTTCAAACAAAATTCGGCATTTTAAAGATCAAAGTCAGGCTTTTTCAAATAAATTTTATCTGAAAGGGACTGATTTTGGTTTTTAAAATACCGAACTTGGTTTGAAAAATGCTGGTTTCGATTTGTAAAATATGGAATTTTGTTTTGGAAAATTTAAAAATTCTTTTTTAAAAACCTTAATTTGATTACGAAAACTGTGTAAACACATTTTTTTAGACAAGGAAAAGCTTCAGAGCCATCGCAACGATTTGCATTCAAAATGATTTCCCAAAATGTTTCAATATTCTTTTCATCCAGTCAATTATATTCTTTAACGTTTAAGTGGAGCAATTCTCGCCATTCGTCATCAATTTGTTGAATATTATTCGAATCAATAAGATTTGGAAAGAATTTTGTTAATTGGGAAATACTTTTATTATTCATTATATTCATAATATTAATAGGTGCCAGGAACTCAACACATTTTGAAAATTCGCTGTCAAAATCAAAGTCTTTTAATAAACTTTTTCATAACTCAATATAAAACTTTAGGCAATTGTTTCGAAATTGCATTTCATTTTGATCTGATAATTTATAAGTAGAACTAAGTGCTATATAATTATTAACATCAATTTTGTTAAACTTTTAAAAACAGATATATTTATCTTTTACAATGTATTCAAATATATTTAAATACAGACGACGAATTTCATTATAAAGTAAATGAATTTGTATATAAAAATAAAACATCGTTGCAATTTAATGGATGGAAGTAAACGGTGTTGCAGCGATTAACTTCTTCTCACACTTTTAATGCAGTAAAGAAAATATGTAGTTTAGTTAACAGGAATCTCAAGTAATAGGTTAAAAGTGCAAAATATCATATATTAAAAAATCTTTTTTTTTATTTTATATATTGAAACTAATTTTTATTTTATATAGCAAAAAATCTTTTAATCTTTTTGGCACCTCAAAAAACTTCAAAAATAAGATAAATCTTCACATATAGTAGTAATGATTGCATATTAAAATAAAATGACTCCTTAAGTTATTAAACCGATTATCATGCACAATAAAAATCAAATATTACAAATACGGAATTGAAAGCATTCCGTTGGGAATGTGTAACAGGCCTGTTAAATTACTTATCATTAAAATATAGATAATTTAATAGAAGAGCAAAAGTAAACGGTACCCCAAATATGAATCTTGTGTAAAAATTAGTTTTTAAACATAATTGCATTTTAGGCATTAAATTTTCCATTTAAAAATACGACTCTAAATGTAACAATTAACTCTTTACAAAGAAGCTTAAATTTTATATCCTTTAATATTCCAAATACTCGTCAAATTGAAATTGGATTTTTTGGAATTTGCAATAAATTAGAAATTATTTTTTTTTTATATTGTATTTTTGTTTTTAAAATATTTTATTAAAACTTTAAAAAAAGTTTACTGTTGTACACCAGCACTTTCAAATTATTCATATCTTATTTCAAATACACTCTTGACATGCCTTAACATGCGCATATTTATAACTGGTAGTCCTTAATTAAAGCTGTTTTTTTTAGGCTGTCAAGATGTAGAAACGCTGAAGGAATGACGAGAGCACATGCATCATTTAATTAATTTATAAAATTCTACTTGGATTATTTGGTATTAAGTTAGTCACATCATTTATTTTGTCGTCACTTCATCTCATTTAAATGTTTTTGCAACAGCAGTTTGACACCCTCTGACTGTGAGCTGCTTGTCAGCAAAAAAAAAAAATATCCTCAGAAAATCAGTTAAAGGATGATTGAGTATTCTAACTGATTAAACGAAAACTAATTAAAATTTTAATTTAAGAATTTTTAAAAGCTCAACAATGAAATGTTAAAAGCACAAGAAGATTAAAGTCTTGACACAAGCAGACAACATCAAATCAATCTAACATTTCGTTTACACGCTTACAGGAGCGGGTCCAGCTTAAGCTTTTCTCTAGCAATCATTATGAAAACAAAACAATAGAATTAGTAGATATTTTGATAATTTAGGAAGGGTAAATATCCTCTTTTCTTTACTCATGAAACCACGCCAGCATAAACACACATATATACAAAAACGTACACACTTATACACATACATCAAGTCTTCTTTTACGGGTTCGAAACCTTTGACAAGAAAAGTCAAGCAATTTGTTTGCCAAACATGCGCCATTTTAATTTAATAAGAATAGTTTTAATGTACGAAAAACTTCATAAAATCAATTTCTTTCACACTTCTTGTCATATACTGATGCCTTAAATTGTGAATCCTCTTGAAAAGGCTTAAAAAATATTTCTTAATTGATTGTACAGTGGGACCAGTGATGCCAAGAGAAGGGAATTTTCTTTTTTTTTTGTAGGGAATTCATTGAAAAATTTCAAGAGAAGGGAAAAAAGACAGATTTATCATTTTAAGAAAAATTTAGGGAATTTTTAAAACTTTGTTTTTCTTCCTTTTATATTGCGGTGTAATTGCGTAAAACACTCTACAAAAGTAATAGTACATTTAAAAATCTAAATTTCAAATTTTGTTACAGTATTACGCGAGATAATTCATGCAGACAGAAAATATCTGGTGGTAAATAATATATAAGGACAACGAAAGCAAAGAAATGTGCGATTTTCATGGGAATAGAATTTGTATGAAAAATACAAACAAATTTGAAAATTTTGTATTTTGTTTTTCGTTTGATATATAAATTAAGGCTTTTTAAAAATATATATTAAGTTATTTTAAATATACAAATGCGCTCTCATAAACAAACAAAAATAATTTTCCTTCTTTCCATTCCGGATCACATTTTTTTTAACTTGGATAAAATTTTATTAATAATTTAGAATTAAGATTTTGATTACCGTATATATGCATATTAAAATGAATAATTTGGCTCAAGTTCAAATCCGAGTTTACCCATTTATTTTTTCTAATTTTTTATTTAATTTTTATTAGAAATTTTTTTGGATAAATTCATTATTTTTTTTTATTAAGAGAGTACTATATATGGAACAATGAATAAGTTTGTACTTTTCGTATTCTAATTTGTTAAATAATACGGTTAAATAGTTGATATTCCTAATCACTAGTATCCACCGTCAAAAGTGGTAAAATTGAACAAAGAACGCTGATGAGATGGTGTAGCGACCTCGAAATCAGTACTAATCCGTTCTGCTAGTCTGATGAATAATATAATTCTTCCATATATAGTTCTCTCTTAATACTAATCTTACTAACATGTGTCTGTGAGGCACATTTGGATGTTCGATTCAATTTAACTACAGATATATGTATATGGTATATATGGTAAAGAAAGCTGCAAGAAGAGATAAGCGGAAGTTCCTGGAACGGCTAGCAAGTACAGCAGAAGAAGCAGCTAGTCAAAATAACGTGAGAAAGCTACATCAGACGATTGACTGCCTGACCAATCGGAAATGTAATAGTAGCCAAGCAGTTGCTGATCGTAATGGCGCACTATTAACAAGCAATGAAGCACAGACTCAAAGGTGGAGAGAACATTTCGAAGAAATCAGTAACGTCGCCATGGATGATACTGATGACATCGAAACAAATAACGGCCATGCAGACACAAACAACCTGAGAATAGCGTGCAACCCTCCCAGTCTAAACGAGATACAACAGGCCATTAAACAACTCAGAAGGTATAAAGCAGCAGGAGAAGATGGAATACCCGCAGAAATTCTGCAGGTTGACATCGAAACCACAGCAAGACTTCTACAGCCCCACATCGCAACGGCCTGGGAGGAAGAAAGGCTGCCTCCAACTTGGAAAAAAGGCATCATTGTAAAGTTACCAAAAAGCGGCGACTTAAAAGACTGCAACAACTGGAGAGGAATAACTCTACTTAATACCATATATAAAATCTTAGCAATAATAATACAGGGAAGGCTCAGAGATAAAATTGAAGACCAATTGCGAGACGAACAGGCAGGTTTCCGGCCAAACAGAAGTTGCGTAGATCAGGCAAACACCTTGCGCATTATTATTGAACAATCTTTGGAATGGCGTACTCCCCTGTATGTACTGCTTGTCGACTTCAAGAAAGCCTTCGATACCATCAAACGAACAGCTATATGGAAAGCATTGAGTAGAAAAGGAGTACCCCAGAAAAAAGTCAGAATAATTAGAGCTATGTACGAGGACGCAGATCTCTCAGTTCTTCATAACGGCAACATCAGTCTACCATTTCAAACAAACGCAGGAGTCAAGCAAGGATGCCCACTGTCACCCCTATTATTCACCATCGTGCTGGATGAAATCACGAGCGAGGTCTGTTTAGAGAGAAGAGGAATCACTTGGAGTCTCTCACGCCAACTCGAGGATTTGGATTATGCAGATGATATTTGTCTACTCTCGCATAAGGTCACCAACATGCAGTCAAAACTCCAACACCTAGAAAGATTGGCTCGCAATGTTGGACTGGAGATAAATATCAAGAAAACCAAAGCCATGAGAATAAACAACACTAGCACAGAAAACATCATGCTACAAGGCCAACAAGTCGAGTACGTTGAAAGCTTTTGCTATCTAGGCAGTACTATGACAACAAACGGCGGCGCAGAAACAGACGTAGATAACAGACTCAATAGAGCGAGAGCAGCATTCGGGCGACTGCATTCAGTATGGAGAAGCTCATACATATCTAGGCGTACCAAGCTAAGAATATTCAACGCATGTGTAAAGTCAACGTTACTTTATGGTAGCGAAACTTGGCTTGTTTCTAACACCATCACACAAAAACTTCAGGTATTCATTAACAAATGCCTGAGGATAATATGTAGAATATTCTGGCCCAATACCATCAGTAACGCAGATCTCTGGAGTCTTACAGAGGAGGAACCCATACAGAAGCAGATCAAAAAGAAAAAATGGGGGTGGATCGGCCATACACTGAGAAAAAAGCCCGACAGTATCACAAGAATGGCGCTAGAGTGGAATCCTCAGGGCTCAAGAAACCGTGGACGACCAAAAAACACCTGGAGGCGCACGGTCCTACAAGAACTAAGGCTTAATGACCTGACATGGGAAGACGCAAAAACATCAGCGGCGAATCGTGTCAGATGGAGATGCTTTGTGGAAGCCATATGGTCCCGAGAGGGGTAATGGAGAAAAAAAAAATGTATATATAACATATCGCAACCAAACTTCATGAAATTTATTTGACTAATGTTTTGTATAATTTAATTAAAAAAATTTTGGATATTGCCTTCTTACATCTTTTATATGCCAAAACATAAAAATGTAGCAGTAAATACTGACATGTGTCTCAGAGACACATACATACATATATGAATGTTTTTGTTTATATATTTTTGGATGTCTATCGTTTACTATCTACGAACATATTTTGTAAAATAAGTACATTTCTAGCAACTGTCTTTTATATATATTTTTTCGTTACAATAACAAGCTTTTGTATATAATGTCATAAGCATCTGTTATATTTGAAACTCTGGGATTCCCCTTTGCATAAAATAGGCAGTTGCAATAAAATTTTGCACAGTATCGACGTGAAAATACTTTTTATCAAAAAAATATGCCAAAGCGACTAACGGAAGAAGAAATTAGACTAGCCGCGGAAGAAGTTGACGAGCGAACGACCAGTGATGTTGAAGACGAGGATATTTTTATACCATCTGATGGCGAAGAGAGTGAGATTAGTGAAAACTGTCAAGATGACGCTTCAGAGATGTCTGATACTGTTTTCGATACCGAAGAAGTTGCAGTTGAGGATCTTATTGAAATTTATGTTGCTAAGAATGGAACTCAATGGTCTTCGACTCCAAAAACTCAAAAGCAGTTCTTTTACTCTCATCAATGCATTACACCACATACTGCCACTTACATACAAAATAAAAACAAATCAGAGATAAGCCTGCATTATAATCAAACTAAAGGAGCAGTTGACACTCTGTATCAACTTACACATAGTTTTACTTGCCGCAGAATATCTAACAGATGGCCGTTTGCATTTTTTGCAATTTAGTTGACGTTTGCGGAATCGCTGCGTACGTAGTATGGAAAAACTTGCATCCTTCGTGGAAAGCAACGCAAGCAAAGAAAGCTCGAAAACTCTTTTTACGAGAAGTCGCTGAAGGGCTTGTTACACCCCAAATACGCCAAAGATCGAAGAATAAATTCCAACGACCTATCGTTCAACTAATGGAAGAAGTCCTTCAAGAAGCAATTGCACCTCCTAATACCCAGAGTGCAACAAATAAACGCAAGAGGTGCTACTTATGCAATCCCAAAATAAGTCGTATTATTAAGCAATGCTGCCAAAAATCTAATAGTAATTTCTGCAATGAACATGCTGTGAAAGTTCTTTTATGTAGAGAATGTAATGAATAAAAAATAAAAAAAAGTTTAATAATTTTTCCGTAAGTTTTTTAAATGTGTCTTAGAGACACGTGTTAGTAAAATTTGTAAGTTTTTATGTCAGTATGATTAGGGTTAATAAAAAAAATAATAAATTTATCCATAAAAATTTTCTAATAAAAATGAAATAAAAAAAAATTACTCGTAATTAGAAAAAATAAATCGGAAAACTCGGATTTGAACTTGAGCCAAATTATTCGTTTCAATATACATATATATAATATATTTATATAAGTTCGACTCATTACTTACAAACATTGATTTCGATCACCGTCTAAGAGCTCCAAATCTTTATTTCAAAATTTAAGAAGTCTATATTAGCAATGACTGCGAAGCATTATAGAAAAAATGGTGCAACAGTTCTTAAGTTAATCCAAAAACTTCCCTTAAAAATTAAATCATTTTTGAACAGTGGTAATTAGTACAGTCGTTTGAGGACTATGATGGCACAAAGGCAGATATTGATTGGAGTTTCTTAAAATTACAAATTTATGTTATTTTTTATTACTATTTAATTTTTTGTCTGGCGATATAAATGTACAAAATTTTAAACCCCTAAATAAAATGTTCTTTTTCCTAAAATCAATGAATTTTTATAGTGAAAAATGTAGAGAACTTCTTTTATGCGTAGTGAAAAAGGGGAATTTTTTCGAGACATTCAGGGATTTTGTTACATTTCTGCTGGCATCAGTGAGTGGCATAGTTGGACAATATACGATGGCGGATTGATATTGAAGCAATGGGGTATACGAATTAATCCAGGTAAAAGTAATGCTATTTGTTTGAGAAATGCTTCTGGAAATGGCAAATACTTCGTTGTTCCAGAAAGCAAGCAACTTAGTTTAAATCTAGATGGACAAAATATTCCTTTTGTTGATAATATTTAGTATTTAGGAGTTAACTTTGAAAACCTTTTCAAATTCAATCATCATACTAGAACAGCCTTTAACAAGCTAGAGGAATTAAGATTGTATTTGGAAGAATGTTTAATAGTAGGTATTTACCGGAGAAAACAAAATTGTTAATATATAAATTAAGTATTAGAGCGTTACTTTTATATGCTTCTTCGACTTGGTTTCCTATATCCATAGTTGGGCAAAATACATGGTTTGTTCTATTTAAAATACAAAATACTTCCATTTATTGTACGTATTTCTAATACAAAATACTTCCATGTCATGTTTGTATTCAAAATACAAAATACACCATTTTTATTCAAACCAAAAAATATATTAGATAAAACTAATCAACAAAACAATTGTTTCCTTTCATAAATATCAGATTTTTTAATGTAGCATCAAACTGTTTCTTGTTGGAGAATAAATAAAACCTGCTGAAGAAAATAATCTTTCTGCACGTCCTGATGAGCGCAAACTTGTATTAAATTCTATGAATATTCTTTTTTATAATTGGATAGCTGTCAAGAGTGATAATGTCTCTGCTCTTGTCACTGAGGAAACTGACAAGACTGGAGTAGGAACCAAATTTGATGTCCTAAATTCACCATCATCCACATTTACGAAAACAGCAAAATCATCGCCTGCTGTACTGGTGCTTCTACTCCAGGTGTCATTTTAAGTTTTTTGTAATTTTCTCTAGAGTATAAATTGCAAGATTTTGTATTCTTTACTTACACTACATGTATGTATGTATTTAAAATATAAATACAAAATACGTATTTGTATTTTAAATACGTATTTCAAATACATGTATTTCAAATACTGCCCAGCCCTGCTGAGTGGCATCGATTGTAAAAATAACACTGTACAACAATTTCAAACTTTGCCCAAAATTACGCGGTTCCGACGATTGATTCTGGGTACAGGAAAAACCAAACAAAAAATAAACATGTGTCGGCGTTTAAAGTTTCCCAGCTTTGGCCTGTTCTTGCAGCATATCGGCATACAAAATTGTGTTTCCTTTACATCTGAGGTGTAGAGTATGTTCAGCAACTTTGCAGAAAATGTTATAGCAAATATTTTCGTAGAACATATTAACCCTCTAACTACCCCTCGTAACGGAATTTTTTGGCTTAATTCTAATAAATCGTAAAAAATACCCCGACAAAGAGGAAGGGCGGGAATGAAATGTTCTACAAAAATGTTGGCCATAAAATTTTACAATATTTGTTAGAACAAACCAAAACCCAAAACTTAACATAAATATGAAAAACCAACCAAATTCAAGATTGCCGATTCGGTGTTGAGTGTCAAACGTTCTGTCCAGAGATGGGATGACCTGGATATGTGAACAATAATTAAATTAACCTTTAATAAGGGGGAGTTAGAGGTTTAATATGTTCAACAAAAATATTCGCCATAACATTTTCAACAAAGATGTAAAGAAAACATAATTTTATATACCGATATGCTGCAAGGACAGGCCAAAGCTGGGACTCTTCAAACTCCTTTAAAATAAAATTCCGATGTGATCTTTCAAAACGCCGAAACATTTGTTTAAGTCTCCTCTACCAGAATCAATTGTCAGAACCCGTAATTTTTTTTTCGTGTTGAACTGTTTAATTAGTAATAACATTTGTAATTTGCAGATGATGTTTTAAGCACTCAACTGCCACTCTCTTGTTTCGAAACAGATGCAACCAGTAGTTTAGAAAATATATTTATTTCAAATTATTTTGCATTCGTCTCCACTGCCATCGTTTTCCGCCCAAACATCTCTTCTCCTCTCACACAATGAACTCTATATCAAATTAAATGAATTAAACTGTTTATGGCGCTTTTGTTGGAAGTAATTAATCTTGAGTTTTGATCCATAAATCATTAGCAAACAAGTAATTTAAATAAATTGCTCAAAGGAAGAAACAAAAATATTAACTAAAATTATTCTTTATCACATAAATGTATTTAGAAACTTCTAGAAACAACTTCCTGGAAATGTACTCTTTTTTTCCTTTAAAATAATTTAGCTTTAGCAAAAAAGTTTTGAAGTACGTTTTCTTACAAAAATTTTAGAAAAGTAACTTCCTTTATTGAACAAGTGAAATTAAGGGTGTTTTTTAAGCCTAAAAGAAGGTTGAATTGGCAACAGTGCTTTGTTTGGCAACCGATTTGACAACTGACAGTCGCTTTGTGGTTGAGTTGGTTTGTCATTTTATAATAAATAGATTGCACAAATTGTTTCAATCTCAAAAATACTCAAAAAGACTGAAAAAAAAGAAAACGTTTAGTTGGCCATCGTGCGTTTTCCTGACGATATGTCAAGTCTCATTTCTACGACGGTAAACTAGAGACGGTTGAACACTTGGAACTCAACCTTCGGTGAGTTATTGCATGTGGTCTACCGAATTCATATTAGAAAATTAATGGCAAAGAATTATCTTTCGAATGAAGCCAAATTCATGGCAATCACCACTATTAATTTGCTTTTATTTTAGGTTCTATCGGCCCTAAAAAAAGCACCATTTATTGTTTTAGAAAAAAACACGTTCGTTGCAAAATCATATTAATTGTAATTACAAATTTCTAAACAAAAATCTCTTTAACTAAAAACTCTTTTAAACTAAAAAAAGGATCTTATAAAAATGTAATTTTAAAGAAAGTTACTTTGAAAAAAAGTGCAAGTATAATTTGTAGAAAGTTATTTTTAGAAATTCTACTTTTAAAAAAGTTCCTTTATTGTGAAACAAAGATTGTTTCATCTGTACACAATTATCATACTCCGTCTTGTTAACATTGATACACCTCCGGTGTTCCATTAATTACTCAATTTAAACGAAGAAAATTTACTTGTAAATTAAAACAATTATTTAACAGCAAAACAATTAGCGAATAACAATTGTTTAATTTTTATTATAATTTTATTTGCTTCCAGCTTAAATTGTTTGTAAAAGAACTTGTGCTGTGAAAAATAAAAGTGAAAAAATAAATTCGAAGAAAATATCTGCTGATGCTGGCTGACAGAAATATTTTATTTATTTGATCTTCGATCTGAGCAGCTGTTGTATAAGGTAAGAAGGATTCTTTTATTCTAAAATACTAATTTAATATAAAGTGGAAGATAAGAAAATATATTTATTTATGCCAAACAATTTCTCAATAATTTACAAAACCTACGTCCTTAACGCAAAAGTATGCATTGCGTGTGCGTAAAAAAGTTATCATAAATGTGACTCTCTTTTATCGTTTTCATCCTTTTATCGAGTACTATGCTTGATAATATAATTTCCATTATTTTAAAAAAGCCTTAATATTAAACTCTTTAATTAAGACGTGCTCGCATTTGCGAAACTGTTAAAAGTAAAACAAAATCCTGCAAAAACTCATTTTCAAACTAATTACAAAACTAATTTCTTAATGTGAGAGAAGGGTATTAACATTTTGCAATCTGTCACTTGTTTGCTGGCAAATAAACTGCACTGCCACTAAAGGAAATGTTGCAAAATAATTACAAAATTTGCTGTATCAGTTGTTTAATGCGACGCAAAAGCTACAAAGTTGCTGATTTTGATATTTTCCAGTGACATGTCTTTTAATTTCTTCCCAGTTACTCTGAACTACCACGAACAAAATGTGGCAAAATAAAAGCTGAATAATTTGCGTAGGATTGTTTTGAATTCCGGCCACTGCATGCATTTGCAGGTACAATGCACTCAAGTTGCCGCAGCCGCATGTTATTGGAGGCGTCACATCAATTTGGTGCATTTTAATTAGATTTGACTTTGTGATTCTTTTTGCTTCAAATATAGTTTTTTTTGTGTTCATGTCAAGTGAACACTGAACACACGCCCTCGATAGTCAGGCCATAATGTGATGACAGTGGAGCGGAAGATACAAAAATACATTAAATATTTAATTACAGCCCATGGTGGCTTAAAAACTCTAACTTTTGATCTCGAAAATTATGCGGAAGCTCTGAAGTGTAATTCATCTATTCCTTAATCACGTAAAGTTTCTCCAAAATCATACAATTTGTTTAGTAATTGCAAATGTATGTCTTTTATTGGCAAATTTCCCATTGTGCATCAAATATTCATAGTCACATACTGTTATTTTTTCAAACGTTAAAATGTGTTCGTGTGAGTAAGTATGTCAACATTATGTGCTTTCCATGTGGGGGAAGAACTGCGAGTTAATTCATTGATAGACTGACTGAATCGACTGGCTGATAGTACGTGAAGCAGTTTCAACAAAGTGTTGTTGCTGTCGTCCATGAATTTTGTTTTTAGTCAGAGGAGTGTATAAAATTATAAAAAAAGAACCATTTTTTTATGAATGAGCAAACAAGATGAAAATAATGCAATTAAATGTAAACATTTAATAGAAACAACAACAATCATTATCGTTAACATCATCATCATCGAATGACAATCAACATGTTTAAAATGCACTTTAAATTGTTTGTGCAAAGTATCCTTTTTGATATATATAAATTTTTTTATAGCCAATTGAATTATATAGATATTTAAAAAAGAATAGCCATATATTTTTTTAAAGTAACATCCGTTTTCAAAAGCCATTTTCTGCTAATCGACTGTTTTCAGATGAATTTATTATTTGTATAAAAAATAAAATTTTTAAAAGTTGCTCCATACGGGAAATGTTATACCAAATGTCTTGCACGTGCCTGTCCTATGACTGATGAAAATGAGAATGGTACAAAAAGTTCCTGCGTCATGACTGGTGAAAAGAGGACGGACGTATCACAAGAGTAGAACAAAAATTCCCTGATCTGCATTAGCAACAGTGAAATGCGCATAGGAACAAGCTATACCCCTCGATAATCAACTGCAATTTGTTTTTTACAAAATTGTTAATATTTTACTGAATAAGTAAAATATTAATTTTGGAAAAAGTGCGAATAAAAATTTAAAATCTTTCAACTTTTTTTTTTTTAAAGAAAAGTAACACTCAGGCAAATAGTATGCCTACCACGCCGTAGGTGTGTTACCTTCTTTTGGGAAAGGGAAAGTGAGAGAGGACAGGTGGTGCAAGTGAGAAAGATCAATTTTTTTATAACTCTGATATTGCGCGTTATTTTAGTTTTTAGATCAGTGTTGCAGCGCAGCGCCTCTGATGACAAGTAGGCGCATTAAATATGTTTTAAGCTGTTTTAGCCATGTTTTATTAATTATACCGACGCAGCAGGGTGCTGTGATGTCCGCTAGCATACACCAGCATCAATTGCTGTCGGTACTCTTCAGGGACCAGTGCTATGCCTTCGTCACTTAAACAGTCCAACAACAACAAATACAATGGCATACTAAAGGCCGAGGCACATAGAATCCGTTGTAACGTTGCTTTTTTCAACTGACAACGAAGTTAAAATACAGGTTTTCTTATGAGCTTTGTCACATTCGGTACGTCTCCGTCAACGCAAAGTACTAAAGTTGGGCAACTTTTAACTTTTAACGTACGTTGAATACTTTGAAAAATAAATTTTTTTTGCTTTGTTTTTATTAATCTTTTTGGTTTGTGTTGTGACAAAATTAAATTAAATAAAAATTAAAATTCAAAAAAGAAAAACAGAATTCTATTGAAAATGTGTACTTTAATCAAATGAAGCTGATTTAATGTCCGTCAACAAAGTACTCATTGTGTCAACCTCCTCCGCCGATACTTTAACGTCAGTTGAAAACAGCAACGTATAACGTACGATGGATTATTCTATGTGCCTCGGCCTTTATGCACATCTGGAAAATGCTAGAGGTTATGACTTGCCTGAAGCTGGGCTCGAAACCACGTTCTTAGACACTATTTGCTTTGTAGTCAACGCGCTAACTACTTTAGCCAACAGCACCCTGAACAGTTTAACTAATTATAGTACATACAAATATTAATTAAAAAAATATATAAATTAATTTTAGGTATTTGAAATCTTGTTTGTGGCAAACCAAATGGTTTGAAATATATAGATTGGAAAAAAACTACACAGGTTTTTTCATTTAAGTGAATCATAAGAAGCAATACAAAACTAATTACAATAATTGAAGATTCAGCAAGACAAAATTTGATTTATTTAATAAATCATCTTATAATAAAATTTTTTATTTAATGTAATTATTTTTCATGCAAATTGGTTTTTAGTTTATTTTTTAAATACAAAATGGCGGATACATGGCAACACACATGAACACTGGTGATGCGAGTGTAGCGGCTCCCTTGTTCCTTTGGAATATTGTCTTATGTCCAATTCTTTCTGACTAAAATTGTTACGAACTTTAGCCAAAATAATAATCACCCGCGATTAAAAAAAACCAATAAATTTTTTTTGTTGCCAAAATGCAACTGCGGTCTTAAAGAAGTAATATTTCTGCTCAGAATGACGTTTTAATTAAATCTAATTATTTTATAGTGGTTCGGTGAACAATTCGAAATTACAAATACTTGTTTTTTTTAAATATTGAATTGTTTCCAAACTGTTGAACATTTATCAGCTTTATTTACCACAATTTGAAGGTTTTTGGAATGAATGTGTTTAGCTTTTACACATCAAGAACCACAAATTTGCATTAGAAAAAAATAGTAATAAAACTATAGATACACCTACACACACGTGTTTGTTTAAAACAGTTCTCAGACTTAAATTCTAATATCCCGGGGAAAAGAAATATTTTACAATGTTGGTGTTTCAAGTTTTAGTTATTTATATTAAAAGCAAAAAAAAAATTTAATTAGTTTTTATAAGCATAAAAAGAATCCTTTTGAACAAATGCTTAAATTAATGATGAAATAAACACCGACTATCCACTCCACATGCATACATACATGCATACATACATGCACACACACGCACACACACACACACTACCATTGTAATTAGAGAACAAACTATAATCTCATCATTTAAACCCCCGAAAAACACAACACACACATCATACCGACAAATAAGCTCGTTTACAACATGACCCTGCGGTAACCACATCAATCCACTTCACTTATTTTTCAGTAATTCATTTCATTTACAGTAATTCATTACAAAAACGTGCGTTTTTCAAATTAAATTTGAAAATTTATAGTTTGAAATAAAATAGCAAAAAATGCCACAAAATATTGCAAATTTGAAAAATTCGAATTTTAAAAATATTAAAAAAAACGTTTCAAAATGATGTATAAATGAAAATTTTGCTAATGATGCTGTTGCAACTGCTGGAGTGCAACAGCCCAAATTATGATTTTAATTTGGCAATTATGGTTTTAATACTCGTATTTTCATGTCTGTTTGTTTGTTTGTACGTGCTGATGATGTGGCTTCCGTTGTGGTCAAATGCATTCAATATCCGCAAACAAATTCGACGGACTGTCAGTAAGTGTAAAAATAAAGATCGCAATAATTATATTACATTACATTATGTAGAATATTAGATTAAGGTGCGTTTATTTATGTTTATTTATGCAAACACTTCGTGTAGGTGTATGACGATGAATGGTGGCATTTCCGCGAATAATATTTAACTGCAAATGCTACTCATTTCAGATGAACGTCATTTCTGCTCGAATGCGAGGATGAACTAATTATAATTATTGTTTCAATGACAACGGCCAAACACAATAGTCCTTCTCCCACGTTCAAAGGATCTCGTTGGTCTCATTAAGAATTCACTCAAACTGAAACTTCCCTAAATAGCATTTGGGTTGAACACAAACTTGTGATTTAATCAAGTTAAACATGAATTTAAAATGTTTGCCAAATAATAATTAAATGAAATATTATTTTTTTATGAATTTTATGAGAGTTCAATTATTTGTTAAAAGTTTGTTTGGTAATTTTAAATTCAGTTTTTTTTTCTGATTGTGAGTTGTTAAAAGTTGGTTACCACTTTGTTTTTGTTTTGGCTGTCGATGGAATAAAAATTCGAAATGTATTTTTATTTTGCGTGAGAGTTCGTTTCGCGTCTGCATTTGTTGGGGACATAATCTAATATTTTACTGAATTATATTTTTCATATTTATTATTAAAGCGGCAATAAACAATCTGTGAGAATTTTCTATGCCATCGTGTTTGCTTTCTTTGTGTGTTGTTCCTTTTAAACGCTGATAAATCTATAACTTCCAAGATACATAAGACATTTTTATAAAACACACATTCTGTACTTTAGATCGTCAGCAGTCATCAAAGAAAGCAAGAAAGAAGGAAGCAAATCGCTTGACGGTCCCTTGAGAATATGTGTCTCTGCCTATTTAAAAAAAGGGTGTAAAAAATTTTCTGCCATTTGAGCTGTCAAGTGTTAGTATCTATAATAAACAATTTGACAGCTGATCGGTTAGGACTCGTAAAAGTGAAGCGTTAAGCTTATGCAAAAATTATTTTTACACAAAAAGTTAATACCAAAAAAAATATCTGCAATTTTTGCATTTTATTTTATTTTACAAAAAAAAAATATTTCTAAGCACTAATTTGCTTTACATATTTTGTTAGAGATTGTCAACACTGTTTTTGTTTTGTAGCTAACAAAAATATATAAATTAAGCTATAAACACATTTACTTTGAGTCCTTTTCCACGATCAAAGTTTGCTTTGATGAAATCTTTTTTTTTGCTTTGATGAAATCAATTTTCTTTTAAACTTTGTTTCACTTCTCCACACATAAAGTTAACTTTGTAAAATTTTGTGTTCATTTGTTGGATAAACATGCAAACGTAGAAAGAAAGTGACTTTGCGAGTACAGCAAAGTGTGTACTCACCCCCTTTCTTCTTTCCCTTATCACCAACAAACACAAGATATTGCAAAGTAAACTTTGACCGTGGAAAAGGGCTCTTTCGGAGACTGGAGACATTTAATTATGGAAATATTTTCAAAACTTTTGTCTTGTAATTAAATTTGAAATGAAAATAATTTCATGAATATTAGCAACAGTTTGGTGGGTAACACGAGGTACTAATGAAGATACAATAGCACTGAGTTTTCCATCTCTGTCTTGAAATACACAAACACGAGCAGTGTGACCAGATCCAAAAAATTTTTGGAGCTAAATTGGCACCAAAATAGTGCTAAAAAGAGCTAAAAAATTTTAAGTGCTAAAATTTAAATGTCTTAATTTTAAGCAAATATTTTCGTTGAGAGTTCATAGTTTTATCATTTATGCTTATGTTGCCTTAGAAATATTTCTTTCCATTGAATAAAACAAAATTTCTTAACACAATAAATTATTTTTTAAACATAAAAAGTTTAAAAACACAACAAAAATAATAATTTAATCTTTAAATTAAATATCACATACACATACATACGCGCATAATCTGTACTTAGACAAATTTATTCTAGGTAGCCGCAATAGGTTAAAAAAATGCTTAAAGAGATTGAAAATGAATTATTAGGCTTTGTACACTCTACAAAAAGTTACATATCGCACTTGATCAACAAGAGGGTATTAACTCGAAATTTAAATTTTTTCACTTTTCTCCAAAACTTGCATTCTAATATTCATATTTAGCTGCTGTAAAAATTTCACATTGTTTTGTCTATGTTTCGCTAATGAAACGGATGATTTAAAATCTATTTTTCATATACCTTTGATGTAAAATCAAAAAGTATTTTGCTTCTGTTGAAAATTTTAAAATTTTGAGTTAATACCCTCTTGTTGATCAAGTGCGATATATACATAGTAAGTTTTGACAGTTGTAGTAAACTTTACACAAACAAAAAGCATTCATTTTCAGGTGCTATTTTACGAGGGCGGTTTGATATAGAAGCTACTTAGCGCTAGATGGCAGCACAAACACAAGAACTTCTTTTTTTTCACAAATTGCGATTTGTCAAACGTCAGCTGTTAAAAAAATCACCCAAATTCATCGATTAGTTCATTTGTTGTAGTCGTTTGAAGTAAGAAACTTTTGTGTTTCTTGAAAAATAGAAAAAAAGTGAATTTCGTGCAGTGATTAAACACTTTTATTTGAAAGGTAAAACGTCGAAAGAGACAAAAGAAAAGCTCGATAAACATTACGGTGAGTCTGCTCCGTCAGATTACATGGTAAAATATTGGATTGCTGAATTTAAACGCGGCCGAACAAGCACTGCAACAATACCATCAACAAGAAGGCCACAGGAAAGTGGTTACTGAAGAAAATATCAAGAAAATCCTCGATATCGTTATGAATGATCGCCGAGTCAAGTTAAATGGTAAATGTTGAAATGGTAAACATATATGAACGTGTGTTCAACATTTTGCATAAACATTTGCATATGAAAAATCTATCGGCAAGATGGGTGCCGCGTTTGCTCTCAATTGACCATAAACGTAAACGTGTGACGTGTGCAGTCTCAATGGCAAAGCTCTATGAATTGGACTACGAATTGGTACCTCATCCGCCATATTCTCCGGATTAAGCCCCTAGTGACTACTTCCTATTTCCAAACCTAACGAAATGGCTCGGTGGAAAGAGATTTAGCTCCAACGATGAAATTATTCTCCAAACAAATGCCTATTTTAAGGACCTCGAAAAATCCTATTTTTTTGGAAGGGATACAAAAATTGGAGAAACGTTGGACTAAATGTATTGAGCTAAAAGGAGACTATGTTGAGAAATAAATGGTTTTTGAAAAACAAATATTTTTTCCTACTTAGGTAGCTTCAATATCAATCCGCCCTCGTATCCCAGCAAAAAAAAAAGAGCTTCCCAATCATCACTTTTTCACTACAATTAATGAAACCGAAGTAGTGAAAAATTGACTGAAACACTGATGAATTTTACACGTGGTTGACCTTAGATGGAAGTCATCCAAATTGCTGAAAATCAAGCAATGAAAGTATACTTCTATCATGTTCCTTTTCATCAGTATAAAATAAGTCATTTAGATAACATTGTAACTTTTTAATCTAAACTTATGGGTAAATTTGTGATCCTGTGCATCCTGGGTACACACATACATATATAATGTCAAAAGGATCCAAGTTTAGATTTAAGCGACTAAAATGAAGGATGAATTAGTAAAATAAAAAAAAAATACAGATTTAGATCTTAGATTTTTTATCAAATAATGACAGAATTTTAACAGCCCGCAAACTACTTAGATGTACTTCTTTTGAAGTGTTGAGAGGTATTTAATGAAAAAGTGATGATTGTAGAACAACTTCAATATTTTTTTGGTGGGCTGTTATAAATTGTTCTTGTAAAGTACTTTTTACATTGTTACAAAATTAATATGAAAAAAAATTATTTCAAGGTCTTATATACATAAATTTGTTAAATATTAAATACATTATGAAATGAACATTTTGTAAACTATATTATTTAAAAGTGCTAGAAATTGCTAAATGAACAATTGGAAAGTGCTAAAAAAAAGTGCTAAGCGCTAAATCGAAAAAAAATATATAAATAAATCTATCACCGAAAGTGCCAAAATGGGCACACTGAACACGAGGAATTAATGTTTCCTTTTTGGTGCAACTGGCCACTGATTAAAGTTTGTCGGTGTAGAGTGTGTGTGTTTGCTAATAAGACTCTATATCTGCTGGTTAAGTAACCTCATGCTAATAAAGCTAATAAGTATCAAATCTCACTATACACACACGCATCCATACACAAATTAGACACTTTGTTAAAGCGGCATTTGATCAACATTCTATCAATCAATCTAAATTAGCAACAAAGTTTGCTCTGTCTCGAGTATATTTAGTTTTATACTTGAAGAATTCTAATCTCGTGCATAGAAATTTTCAATTGTATTTACTTTCAAATGCATCCATCATGTGTACGGATGGATATTTTGTTGTGGTTAAAAATATGTACAGATTTAGAAATGATGCAAGAATACTTCAATGCTGAACAACAAAAATAATAATAAATTATTGGTAAAATACGATTTATTTAATGAATAGAAAATCATTTTCTGTTAATGAAGTGTGTGTTTTAATTATTGAAATAAATCAAAATGATTTTTATTTATTTATTTATTCATTTATTACAACCGTGACAATAAGAGGCAAAATTCATGATACTTTTAGCAGATAACACTGTGCGACAAAAAAATTAAATGCCTGAGATTTGATATTATTTTTCTGATGGGTGCTGTCGAGTAAAACAATAATTTCGGATTTTCAAAACAACTGCAAAATCTAAAGTGAGTGATTTTTCACACTCACATCAGCCTTCAACGTACACACAGAAAAAAAAATCCAATGTAAAATCAACATGAAGAAATGTTGAATGCTAAAATTAATCACATTGTAATAGCATTGTACATTTTAAATTTTACCTTTTACAGAGTTAAAATAACATCATTCAATGTTTAATTTTTTAAATTCCGTTTTTGAAGTAATAATTACAGTTTATCATGTAAAATTAACATTGCATATAGTTGAAACAATATTAACTATTGTGAAATCAACATTGTTATACACATTAAAATGACATTGGAATACTTTGAAAAAACTTTTGTAAATTTTAAATATTAACAAACGTTGGCTTATGTTAAATCATCATGTTAAAAAAGTTAAATCAATGCTAAAAAACATGAAACATGTTGAAACAACGTGAAACATGTTGAAATGAAATTAATTCATGATAAAAGAGAAAAAATTCAAAAAGTAGCGCTACTTAAAAGCAACCGGAGGAGAAAATATTAATCTTGTTAGTGACGAAATAGTATAGTTAACGATCCAGTTGTTCAAAATACAACACAAGGTTCCCAAGCTCACATTTACATGTTTTTCCAATTAATAATCGTGTGTTTATAAATGAATAAATATAAAACAAGTTAATTAACTGGTTTTTACTCACTGCCTGTCCTACTGTTAAACTACATTTCCTAAATGTTATTTCAATATACGAACCATGTTAAATTAATATGGAATTTGCTGTAATTTTAACATCTTTTCATGTTATCTGTAACATTAATTCTAAATGGCTTAAAAGTTGATTCTACATTAAATTTATTTTAATTCAACATGAAATTCATGTTGTTAATATTGTTTCAATAAGGATCTTAACGTTATTTTGACATGACAATCTCTTCGTACAAAGTCAATTCAACATGATTTCTAGTCGTTTTAAAGTGGATAACAATAACTTTTATTTTACTTTAATATCATGTTAAATTAACATGAAACACTTATGAAGCAAAATTGTTAACAAAACTAGTTGAATCAACCTTGTTTTAGTTGATTTGACAATGATTTTTAATTCAACATGAAATTCATGTTGTTAATATTGTTTCAATAAGGATCTTAACGTTATTTTGACATGACAATCTCTTCGTACAAAGTCAATTCAACATGATTTCTAGTCGTTTTAAAGTGGATAACAATAACTTTTATTTTACTTTAATATCATGTTAAATTAACATGAAACACTTATGAAGCAAAATTGTTAACAAAACTAGTTGAATCAACCTTGTTTTAGTTGATTTGACAATGATTTTTTTCTGTGTGTAGATGAATACCAATCGATTTCAAATTTATTAACGGATTTAATCGTAAAAAGAATAGATGTGGAACTTTTGAACAATAAATGTATATTTTCTTCAAATTAACTTCAGCTAAAAACGCATTAAAATGAAGCTAATGACCAAAAATTTTCTGGAAAATGGGCAAATTTGTCGCAAATAGCAACACAAAAAATACTTTAAGTATGCGTATGCGCTTAAGTAAAGCAAAAATAAGCTATACAAAGTAAAATATGCTCAAATATGCGCTAACAAATCGATAATAAAAATTATTAAAAACATATTAATAAACAACTCACTATTTCAAATGTATATTTAGTCAAGTCCAAGTGTATGAATAATTTTAGCAAACAATGTTTCAATGACGTCTGCAATCGTAGTTTTCATTTGCAAAATTAAATTTTAATTTCGACTGTAAATCAATTTAATACATTTTTAATAAGATTTAATGTAAATTTTCACACACGTTCTCTGTTGGTCATGTAGTCTGCTTCAGTCAGTCTTTTTCTTGTTTAAACAGCAGCAGCAACAACAACAAAGAATATGTCACATATATTACAAATTGTCTGAACAATTTCTTTTAAAATAATAATACATAAATGAAAAAAAGAGGCGACAGTAGCATTTTGCTAACAGGAGGCAAAAGGATATCATTGATGAAATTAAATAGCAATAAGGACAAAGTTTATTTGGTATCGTGTGAAATGAGGATTGAGACACACATGGCACAGCGTCATTAATTGCAAAATAAATGATTAAAAGGATATTTGTATATAACCGAGCATTTAGTTTGCAATTATGTCCACTGTGCCTGCCATACGAGTCCTTATTTCAATTTCCTGAAGTGTAAATATATGCCGGGATATGTGTTTAAACATAAGCCTGAGGTTGCAAATACTCATTTATTGGATGCTTAATAGAATTAACACAAATTGCAAAACATATTACTCATACACTTGGAGACAGACTGCACTACGAAGTCAGCATGAAAAGATAATAAAAAAACAAAATCTAGAGCAAAACTTTAAGAGTGATTAGAAAAGGAAATTTGAATGATTAAAGGTGTCATGAAAGTTTTTAAAATTGCAAAAATTTCCTAATATTATGGCAAGAGCAGTAGCAGCAGGGGCTGGCTATTTTTGAAAAAAAAAGTTCAATTAATTAAAAAAAATTAATTTTTCAATTTAAAATTCTTTCCAATTGACTTTAAATTTTCATATCAGGATGATTCTGAGATTAGCGGCTAATTTGCTGTCCTTGTGTATTTAAAGAGGGAAACATAAAATATATTTCACTTTACTTTTTTTTACAATTAAGCTTTTTAGGGCCTTTGTAGTTACTTAAAATTTTTTTCCTAAAATTGTTTTATATTGAAATTGTTTGGTTTGAGTTAAAATCTGAGTTTACCAATTTCTTTTTAATTTTTAAGAAATTGATTTTGGATAAGTTCATTATTTTTTTTTAAGAGAGGTACTATTTGGAACAATTTATTATTCATCAGCTGGCAGAACGTATCAGTACTGATTTCGAGGTCGCTACAACATCTCATTAGCGTTCTTTGTTCGATTTTACCACTTTTGACTGTGGATACTACTGATCAACTATTTAACCGCATTATTTAACAAATTAGAATACGAAAAGTACAAACTTATTCATTACAATTTAAATCAATAGCGGTTAGTACCAAAATTTGCATTGCTTTTTTCAAAACCATTGACTGCTGAGTTCAAGCTATTTTCCAGTTTTGTTTACTATATTGTTTACTTACGTTGTATTCAAAAAATTGCCCACCAAAGTGTTCAAATATCACTACCCGGGCTTTTCCTAACACTACCCTGAAGGAAGCATGGGGTTAAGTGTATCCATGTCAACATTTATGTCAACAAATATGGTGTCTTTTTGGTGACAATGTCAACAATTTAGTTTTTTTTTGTCTTTTGTTTTAGATAGGTAGAGAAAATGTTTGACGGTTGAAAACAAATCATTAATTTAAAACGAAACGAAATTCATTTTATGTTATTTAACAATACGAAAAGTATACCTCAAAGAAGACTGTAATATATTTTATACATTATTTTTATAATTTATTATTTTCAATAAACACTTGTACCTGTTTCAACTAAATTAAAATAAAATTATATTGGTGACATCGTCAAGTATAATTTTCATATTGACATTTCCTGCAGGTGTTGACAACGTCTATAGTGAATCCGTACAGTTCTACTACGGACATTTCGCACAGTGTGGTGATATCGTCAATAGTAAGTCAGTACAATCTTGCTATTGACATTTTCTCGATATGGTCCCACAAGAACTACGCAGTCAGTATTGACGCAATCTACGGGTAGATTTCGTAGAACAATCCTGTGTTAAATGTCAATAGCAGATAGCATTATTTGTGGTACAGTTAGTCTGTAGTACTCGTGACATCGTCAATAGATAATCAGTATTATTTCACTGTTGACATTTGCTGCAGGGTAGTTTCACTTAAATTTTCCTAAATTTCTAATAAAAAGTGTAGATAATTTTCAAATAAAATTAGTGCAAAGTAAAAAAAAAATAATATTGAATTATCTATTTTATTTCTCTTAAAATGTGCAATCGTACTTGATTGTTTGTTTGAGAATTATTTCACAGTTGTTGTAATGAATGTTGTTGTTGTTGGAACCTAATGCTGCTGCATGTTTTTGGTGGTATTTTTATGGATGATTATTTTTTGTCCCTGAAATTACACGTCATTCCCCTGTAAAATCGTATATTTGTTGAAATTTAAATTTTCTAACCATTATTGATTTGCAATAATTCAAATTTGAAGGAATATTATATCTACTACGTATTCATGTGGCAGGATTTTCGCCAACAAACTATTATATAAATAGGCAAAGACAAATTTTTGTATCTCATTTTTTTATTTGTTTGCCAACCGATTTTCTTTATTCTTTTATCAAATGTTACACATTGTTGAGCTTTAGTGACCCGACTATATATTATTTAAATCGGTTCAGTATTAAAATAATTAAAGGCTCCTAAAGTTGACACTACTACAAACGCTGAAAATACACACGTACATTCAGTTATGTAATTCTTGGTTCAAGTCAAAACTTAAAAAAAACAATGAGAGTGCTTAAGAGCTCCTAAATATGTACTCGTATATATATGAGTAAAAACCTTTTCTCGTCAAATGAGTGATGTTGAAAAAGAAAACGAGATCAGAAGTGAAATAGATGCGAATTAAATATCGATAATAGTGTGAAGATAGCTCCGTCAGTTGGCTTCGTTTTTAACAGTCCTGTCTTAGTTTACATACGAGTACATCTCGTTCAGAGACTGTGAAGTTAAAAAAATTCTCATTTAAAGACTGTTAATTAACATTACTGTTTTCCTATAACTTTTTAATAGGTTTTAAAGTCAAAAACCGGCCAAAATTGTAATGGTGGAGATAAAGTGGATAATAGAGTAGAAGCACAGGGCATCGTAAGATTCAGAACTGAAGAATCATTATAGCTTTTAAAAAATTCCGTTTTGAAAAATGGTGAAATTTAACATTTTCACAATAATTTCAAGTCGAGCTAAATCCAACAAAAGTTGATCCTGGAAGAAGGACAGCGAAGCAAATCGTCGCCTGTTTCTTCGGCCGAATGGGTCATGTGGCTACTATTCCGCTTGAGCAACATAGAACTGGCAATTCTGAGTGGTACACGATTTATTTGCCATAAGTCCTCGGAGAAGACGAATCATTCGGCATCATGACATCATGATCTCGTCAAACAAGTGAATTTTTGAGCAGTCAAAACATCGAATTGATGACTCATTTTACGTACAGTCCTGACTAGACACCCAATGACTTCTTCTTGTTCCCGAATAACAAAGATAAACCACGCAGTTTGGTCAACGATTTATGAACACCGAAGAAGCAGTTGAAATGTTCAAAAACTATGTTTTCGAGGTGTCTCAAGAGGAATGGAAAAACTGCTATGAAAAATGGTTTGAACGAATGCAAAACTGTATTGATCATCCAGGGGAATATTTCGAAAAACACTAGTCATTTTCATTTAAAAATGTTTGTTATTATTTGCTATTCCCGAAATTTAAATTGTAGCCCTCGCAAATGTGAGAAACAAAAATTAATTTGAAACATTTTGTATTTGCAAGTCAATTTTTGTTTAATTGTTGTTTAAATGTTATTAAAAATTTTTATTAATCAACCTTTCGTGCTGAAGAAGCTACTCAAAAGCGCGACGAAATATTGCCATTAAATTTTATAAAGTTTTTTTTTTAATAAAAAACTCATCTCAAACTCATTATTTAAATTACAATTTTTTAAAACGACAAACATTTTCTCAAAAAAACTTCAAATAATAGGAAATTTGTAATTCTTAAGAGAAACTTGTCAAACGCAAAAAATATATATTCCCTGCCGTTAAACAATAATTTTTCGTTCTCTCTTTTGATGCGGGTGGAGGCCAGCTAATCCAATTGCATTTATCCTGTAAATCTGTGATTTTCATAAATTGCCCCTTTGATTTTAGAAGGAGTGTATTGAAAACATAAAACTGATGCTTTTATGACTTCTACTTTTGTTGTTTGCCATCGAGGCCTTCATGTAAATAAAATATTTATATTTGTGTCACCAGGCATCCACCATATTAGACTCACGTGACTTAACAGTTTTATAAGCAAAAATTTATACTAAATATTGAGTTTGTTCTGTTGTTCTGTCAATAACCCTGAGGCTGGAAACTCTGTAATTCCATTTGACTGCTTCTTATTATAAACATGATTTCATATTTAGGTTAAGCAACTATTGAATGCGAGTCAGAAAACAACAAGGATTCCTTTGCAGGATCTATCATCTTGGAAGAGCACTGGCGAAAAATAGATAATTTGTTTTTTTTTATTATACATTTCATAAGGAAAAGCCACATAAATGAGGATATAAAAAATGAAGAAAATCTTTAATCGTACACAAACACCTGTAAACACACATACAGACAACTGTTAAAGTAAAATACAAATGAACTGTTGTACAGCAGTTATTTTTATATATTTATATTAGAAGAAATACAGGTTTAATGGATTAAAGGAAACTAGTTTTGAAATATTTATAAGTTATTATTTTCAATCAACAAAAGTTCAACAATAGCGGGATGGTTTGGGAAGGATAATTTACAAACTCAAGTCCTAGATTTCTAAAGGATGATTGAAATTTTGTTTAAGCTCAGTTGACGATATGAGGCCATGGTGAGATTTGAGATTTATTAAATATTTAGATTTTTTGCTTCGAATACTTCAGGATGAAATGAGTAATTAGGAAAATTCTAATATGTATTATGAGGTCTCCCAGGGAGAGTATTTTTACGCGAAATCATCGGATGTTTATTAAATTGTAAAAAGATTGAAGAGCCATTAATAATGAAAGACAATATCAGGCATATGGCCGCTACGGATACGCTTGCAGGACATTATTCTCTTCATGAAATTTGCGGCTGTTAAGTTCACGAATTCCATCTTTGGGAGCCTCCGTAGCCCACTTTATATTTATTATATTTTTATTAATTTATTTATTTCTTTTCAATGTTCCATACACAAGGCTTAAGTCTTATATTGCAGTATAGAACTGAGCATATGCGAATACAATGAATCAGAAGCCATGACAAAATGTATTAGATTTAATTAAGGAATGTTAAAATATAAAATAAAATTAAAAATTTAATAATATTTAATTACATAAAGCTAACAAAATTTAATAAAAATAAGCTTACAAAAAAAAATAGAAAAAGTAAAAGTAAAATCGAAAAGTTGAGAACATACATTGTTATACAATCAGAATTTATCAAAAACGAACGAATTTATCCAACGTGAAATATGACAAAAAATATATTTCCTCAACTGATGTGCGTTACTAATGGTTTGTGATGAATAAGGAATTCCGTTCCAGAGACTGATAGCATGAATAAAGAAATGATATTTAGAAAAGTGTTCAAATGTGGCCAAATGCTAGTATTCTATTACCTCTATCAAATGTTGAAGAGTTTCATCGTGCATGTAGATGATCAGGTTGGTGTGTAAATATAATTTTGTGCATAAAATGTAAGATACGCACTCGTAAGTAATCTTCTAAAGTAATTCCGTAAAGCAAGGTGACTTAGGGGAGGAAATATGATCATATCTTCTTAAACCATATCCATAACGAATAATGTTATTAAACGCCACATTTAGCTTCATTTTGCTTTCACTATCACAACTGGCAAATAGTTCTCAGCCATACAATAAAATCGGTATTAAATATGATTTGGCAAGGAGTGTTCTAATTTTAATTGTAGTACAATATTGGGTTTGCCACAGACTCCTTAACATGGAAAATGTTCGACCGCATGCAAAATTAACGTGGGTAGACCAAGTGAGGGCGTTGTTAAATTATATACCAAGATTTTTGGCAGTGTTCACAATTTCAATGGGCTGGTTGTTTAAAGTTAAAATAGGATTGAAATCTAGTTTTAATAACCTCTTTTCAATAAACAAACACTTGGACTTGGTAGGATTAATAGCCGGACCATTAGCTGTGGCCCACCCTTTTAAACACGACCTAATTCCTTGTTTAAGGTCCTAATACATTCATTGAGCGCGATGTTACTGCAGAAAACCCAAAAGGGCTATGGAATTTGTGTTTGTTTAGCATTGACATTGACCTCATCTTTCACGTAGCTCCAAAGAAAAAAGGCAAAAGGTTTTAAAACACAAGATCTTGGTGACCAATTGTGATCGTCTCTTGGAGAAACCACACGGTCAGGAAACTTTTCTCACATTAGAACGCTGGTATCCTGATATTTGTGTTTACTGAACTTTAAAAGCCCAGTTCAGGCCCAATTCTTTATGCAAAAGACGTTTTAATAACATTTATGGAATGTCTACTTCCAAATATTGATAAGAAATTGATGAACATGGGATTTCCTGAACACTCTGGGCGACAACAGCCGATGTAGCGATACGTTTTCGCTAGTTGCAGGGATGGCTCAGCATTCTCCCACATCCTTATAATAATGTTCTCAGATTTATTATTTTTAATTAACAAGCACGATGTTTAACGATACGATAAGGATCTTTATTAATGTTCACTTAACACTACGCTTAATTCCTTTAGTTAGGGACAGTGTTACCGTTGTGACACTAAAGTATCACTTTTCACCCTTTTTCATGTCAAGAACAGAAGGGTCATACGCTTCTTTACTTTATCCCTTTGTATCATTTTAACAAAATTTATACCACTTTTTGACGCTTTTTGAAAATGAGTAAAAGTTCCAAACGTAAAAAGATATACGTAAAATAGCTAACGCAGAAAAGTTTTGGTTCGAGATAGAAAATATAAAAATGATTTGTTAAAAATATATGTATATTCAAATTTATATGAATTCGTTACAAATATATTTACTTTGCCTAAAAGTAGTGCTTCCGTTGAACGAATTTTTTCAAAACCATCACTGATTAAAAATAAACTTACTAACTTAAAATAGAAGCTTGCGAGTCCATGCTTTCTTCTTCCAATTCGCCCGAATTGGAGCTAAAAAAATGGACTCCAAGTAAAGAATTAATAACAAAATATAGAATAAGTATTTCTAAAAAGTGATAAAAATTATCAAAAGTTTTTGCAGAAGTAATTTTTTTTCTCTATTTTATTTTAAAATACCTTTTTACTATTTTTTCCTAAATACCCTTTTTATGACACTTTTTCGAAATTTTCAACGGCAACCCTGGTTAGAAGACCAGTATGATTGATGACGTGATGTGAGGTGGCCTGCAGGAGGGTGAATTCCGAAAATTTCAAATTCCTCAGTAGCTCTCCGTAAGGGCAACTATAACTCATAAATGACCGTAGCAATGTCCCACTGTCAACAGATTGCTAGGAATATTATAAATTCCTCACCATGATGTTGTGAGGCAGAACTGAACAGCCCTCCTACCTGCACAGTGCATTAGTTGGTTAGCGCAGCAGTAATCAGTTCATTCACTTGATTAGTTGTGAAATTGCTTGCGTTGACAGATTGTGCAATGTACAGGTCTCACAAACGATAACCAATTGGTTCAGAAGCTGATTATTAATAATTAAATGCTTATTCTATACTTTTATATATAAGTTATTTTAGTTAAGAAAATCGTAATTAAATTTAATGCATAAATAGTTAATTTGAAGAATAGAAAGATCAGAATGTATTTTGAAGTAGAAGAAGTGCATTACCAATAAGAATTAAGTAAATAAAGAAGTATTGGACAAGAAAGAAGATTTTTGTTTATTTTTACACACAACAATGACGAATCAAAAAATGATTTGAATTTGGGAACTGTAACCGCGAAATTTTCACCACTTTCGTATAGAATTTCAATAATTTTAATACGTTGTTGAGGCGTATATTCTTAAATTTTATTAATCGCGTAGATTTTACCTGCTATCTATGAAGTAGTTACAGATTGACTCATGACATCTGCTTAAATGGCGGGCTATTGAAAATTAAACGTCTCATTGGAACAGCTGGTACAAAAACTTTATTAGTTGGCCTGTTAATTTTTCAATGTAACAAGAATTCACAAATATGTGATTGGTGAAATAAAAGCTGTTAAAAATTTTCCAATAAATGTATAATCGTTGTAAGGACTCGTAGCAACGTTACGCTTTGCCACCTTCATAAACCTTGATGAATACATGTAAAACATTTTTTGCGCCATATCAAATAAAAATACAAATTTATTTTTCTTTAAAAATAATCAAAAATAAATAAATACTGCAAGTAACACACATGTAATCTGACAAGTCCACAAACGCACACACACACACACTTTCTTGGTAAATTTCACTCAAGTTTATTAAAGCGTATAATTAATAAACGATGTTTTTTATATTAGTCATACGCCTACAACGATTAAAGCAATTTTACAGAGCGCTACTTTTTACCAGAGTAGGAAAATAAACAAAACGAAACGTTTGCTTACCACAATCGACCCCTTGTATTATTGGATCATGACTAAGTTTGCCTATTTTTTGTTTTGATGTTTTCTTTTTATAAAACAAAAATTTGAAATTTTTATAGAAAATAGTTAACAATTTTTTTTTTTAATGAATTATTGTTGATTATCAAGAAAGGCCTCCTTTTGAGAATAAAACCATCGTTTGTTGTTTGCTGATGATCTTGCAAAATATTGCGGTTTGTTCGAGGGTGAGATATTTTGCCAGAATTTAAGCAATTATGTATTAAATTTTGTTAAATAATATTGTTCAACGAATATTAATAAGTTCCTTGCAGAAGCTACTTATAAGTATAATTACAAATAGTAGCAAAATATGGGAAATGAAATTTGTTATTTTTATATAAAACTAGCTAATCCGGCAAACGTTGTTTTTGCCTTCAAGGTGGTTGAAGAGGAATCGTTGTTTTGCCTTGAACTATAAACGTAAGTATAATCTATAGTGCTTCACTACACGAAAAATAATTAAAAGTCCACGAATTTTATTTATGAAAATTTCAAGATTTTTTTTTTATTTTTGAGGTTTTATTTTAATTCTTAATGTATTAGATTTGGAAACGCAACATTTTTCGTTTTTCCATCTGGAGCATAAATAAACAAAGCGTTTGAAATGTCAAATCTTAAACAATGCGTTTGGATGGAAGAAGCACGGCTCTTCCAAATACAATCCGCATACTTGAAGCGTTTGTCCTTGTGCCTTGTTAATAGACATGGCAAATGCTAGACGCACTGTGAATTGCAAGCGTTTGAATTCAAATGGCATGTCTGTTGGTATCAGTGGAATACGCGGTATAAGCACAATTTCGCTTTTCGTTTTGCCAGTGGCTTCAATGAAATATGCTATAAATATTTTTATTGCAAGTCTTGTGCCATTACACAGTTTAGTCGCATTTAAATTTCGCAGTAAAATAATGAGCGGCCTCTTAAATTAAAAAAAAGCGGTGGCATACCAGGAGCTTCCAATGAACTCAAAAATTCTATAACTATTTTGTTTGCATTGTGTTTTTGTCGTCATAAATTAATGATTGAAAATACTTACATGGAAAGATTGAAATTTTTTCGTGTGTAAATTCGCTAGAAATTTCTTTTGAAATGATGAAATGAGTTTGGACAAAAAGTATTGGAATGAATGAAATAATTTCAATTTACAGAATAAATTAAATCTACATAAAATTATTGAAGCAATTATCACATAGAAATTTCAACGTACTACTGATGAAAATTAAAGTAATTGTTAAGGTAGAAAATGTTTAAGTAGATTTTCAACAAACAGCAACAACAACAATAACAACACAAACCTCTGATGCAATGCAGGTGTATAGCAGCAAGTAAAAAATCGAATGGTGAGCGCACAAAGAAAATGACGATCGAAACAATCGACTGAAAAGATTTAGCGAATAACACTTATCGAATTTAAAAAGTCTCGCTCGTATAGTAGTACACATATAAGAAAATTAATAATTACCTTATAAAGGGGGTACTCGTTTCCCCCTCCTGTACCACTAATTTCAAGTTCGAATTTGCACGTAACTCTAAGAATAGTATACATCGAATTTAGAAATCCTCCCTCTTATAGTAGTACACATATAAAAAAAAATTATTATTATTTACGTCCAATGGAGGACACCAATTTTCCCCATCCTATACCGCCAATATTTTGCTGGGAATCTCACGTTATCCGAATAATAATACATGTCGAATTTAAAAAGCTTCACTCTTATAGTTGTTCAGATATGAGAAAATTAATAGTTACCTCCTATGGGGGGTGGTACCCGTTTCCACCATCCGATATCATCGTGATTTTTTTAAGAACCACTCACAGTGAATTTGCAGTCTCACTATTGTATTTATACAGATATAGGGAAGTTGAAAATTTCTTTGTATAGGGGATGCCCCACCCTCTAGGCCGATTTCACATAAACTATCTACACGATCGTACGAACAAACCCTAAAAATTTAATCAAATTCATTTTAATCGTTCGTGAGTTATAAAGTCACAACACCTATGCAAAAATTTTTTATATACGAGAGTATAGATTGGAACGTAAGCTCGAATCAATATAAATTAATAAATGTTATTTAAGAATATTTAATACAGTAGTAACTCGATTCATGCACATGCTTGATACTTGTGCACCTCGATTCTTGCAACATAGAAATATTTTTCATTACGCACTCAGTAATTGCGACATCCGAAAATTTTGAACTCGATACTTGCAACATTTTTGTATTACTCTTGCGTGCTGCTTTGTTTACGTTTTCTTAGACTGAATACATTTCGGAAAATCCCCGTCGTTTTATGCTGCTGATGAAATGTTGTAGTTTTAATCAATTTTAAGCTGACTATTGAGAGGTGCAGTGTCATAATGGCAAAGAAAAAATTTACGCTCATCGCACAAAATGAAGAGCAGTGTACCGATGATGACCTTAGTGATGGTGAAGAAACCGGTGACGTGGTACTCAATACGAAGCAAGTTACATCGGTGGAGACTATATCAGCGTTAAATTTTTGCTTAGAATGGGCGGAGCAAAACAATGCTTCATTGACGATATTATGATGCTCCAGAGAGTAAGAAGCACTGTAGTACTGAACACTCGACTTTGTACAAAACAAACAAAAATTTTAAATTTCTTTAATTCCACATAAAATATGTATCTACTGTTATATGAATGCGTTGAACTTAAGTGATTTGAATTGAAATATTAAACTTAGATTCTAAACAGATGTACATATGTGCCTTTTATTTTGTATGGTAAATTAATACTCGGTACTTGCGACAACCTTGAAACTTGCACCGACCCCGGTTTTCATTACGTGCAAGAATCGAGTTTCTACTGTATATTTATGCATGTGTGTTTAACAGCATGTCACACTCACAATTTTTGGGCTTTTTAAGTTTAGATATGTTTACTATTAAATGGCGTTAAAATTTACAAAATCGCTGAAGACAAACTGCTTTTAAAACAGTTTTGTGTGGGAGAACACTCGAATTATACTTTAAGATTTAACAACTTTATAAAAAAATTTTATTTACATCAAGTTGTATTTTAATTTTAAATTTGTGAACATAATTTTATGAAAATATTTTCTTCATTCCATTTATAACAAATAATAATCTTATATTGTTTGATTTAAATTTAATTGTCGGTAGATTTCTAATATTTTGCTTTTGGCTAAAACTCCCACAAAGATCTCGAAGAGGACAAAGAGGGCGAAAACTAAAAAAAAAGAACCTGCCTGATTCAGAAAAAAACTTCAAAATTAGATTAGAATAGCTGCAGCTATTAATGAGCGCGAATACTTAAAAATATAAAACAATTTTAGTTAAAAATTTCAGACTTTTTGGTTATGAAATTATTAAGTTCTCTTATTTTGCGCTAATAAAATTGGTGCTTTGTGGGATAGATTGTATTTTGGGGAATTAATAAAAAAAAAACGATTTTGGATTTTATAGCGCTTACGGCTTTCTGGAGTTTGGCTGACGCTATCTGCATAAATAGCAAATGAACAGCAAACGAGCCTTTGGCTAAATATTTTCTATTTTTCAAACAAAATAAATTCCACTCTTTACAGTGCATACAAGTGAAAAGAATCCTGTTAATACTGCAGATTGCCAAGTGTTCATATGGAAAATAAATTGAGTTGTGAAAAGCAACAAATATGAAAAAAGATTAAAATAAATAAATACAAAAATGTTTTCCAATCTCTACTTCAGTCATACCAGACAACATACAGAAGAACTATTTGCTAGAGAGATGAACCGAAACGCCGTGCATTGTCAACATATTTTCATTTAAAGCAGATGTTCTTTGGTTGGTATTCCATTAAAAAGTTTTTCTGGGTTTTTTCATATTTTTTTAATAGAAAAAATCTTTTAAGTTGACACTATGAAACTAATTTGTTGGTCATTTGCAATGTTACTTTTTCGAAAAATATTTTTTATTTTATACAATTTCGCTGCCCCTCGTATTCTAGAAATTATAGGCCAGGCCGTTCTTATTTGTTGATTTTTGTCTTATGATGATGATATGATTAAAATATGAAAATGTGAGATGAGGTGTATGTTCTCTACTAAACATGTAAATATGAAATAGGTAACACATACACACGCACACACACACACTCACACATGCATACGTCCTATGAAAGTGAGAGCTGAGCTGGGCTGAGTTGTAGTTTATGAAAATTTCCATTATGTGCGTATGTGAGTTTGTATGTTTGTAAATTTGTCGTTATATGCACGAAGTTGTAACAATAACTTTAGTATTTTAACAAACTTAATTAAATTGTTTTCGAAAGCAGGCAACAGCGACTCCTAGCAACACCATCACTAATACTACTTTAACATAATTATGTCATCGCTGTTGTACTCAACGCCAGCGTCCTTTTCATTTCCCAAGCATTTTTATTTATTTGTAAATTGCTTTGTCAATCTTTGTCAGGTATATTATTAGAGTTCATCAGATTTTAAAGTTTTTTTTTGGAAAGAAAAAGAAATAATACAAAAAAAACTCTTTCGAATTGTAGTAATTTGAAGCTTTTAGTTCATAAAAAGAAAGCCACATGTTTTTTGTTTTCTACTTATTTATATAAAATAAGTACATGTATGTGTGCATGTGTATGAAACGTTCCTTATGGGTCATTAGCATGCTGGGCTTATGAGTGTTTAGGGAATTTTAACTTAAACAATATTCTTTCATTCTATTGTCAAAATGTCTCAAATGTGCGGAATATGAGTAACAAAATTGTTCATAAAAATTTAATTAGAATCACTAATTTGTACAGAATAGAATGTAAGTTAAGTTTTTAATTTATGGCATTTGAACCGAAGGTCTTTAGTAAATTTTTCTTATTGTTGTTGTTGAGGTTTCTGTGAAAAACAAAAATACTTCATCTTTTAGTTTAATAGAAACATGAAAAGGACATTTTTGTGGGTTTTTTTATTTGCTGTCGACAAATGAGAACTACTAAATTGAAGGTGTTGATTAATTCACACAAGCGCAGATTGACTGCAGTGGAAGCTGCTGATGCTGGAGGTAAGAAAACAACCTGATGCAAAATAGTACGAGAGAAGACACAGCTAATGATGAAGTTGTTGAGCAAGCTGACGCTTTCAAGAACACAGCTGTACCAGGGAAGGAAAATGGCTTTTATGATTTTGTACCAAGTACGAAAACAAAATGTACTTTTTAGACCATGACGGTACCATTTTTATAATATTTATTAATAAAAACATAAATTTAACAAAAATGTTTATAAAAATTCAGAAGTATACAATAAAAAATATTAAATATTACATGCATAGGTACATACGTAGGGATCGGTTATTTAACAAATTTTATTTATTAAATACTTTTAGATAATAAATTTTCTGTTATTTTAAAATTAAAGCAACAAGAATTTGTTGACTTCAATAAATCTTTTGTTTGTATCAAATTTGAAACAGTAGAAACGTGTAGTCTATTTCTTTCCTTTGTTTTAATTAGGTTTTGGAAAGAAAAAACTCGTTTGACGTTGGCCGAGGAATGTGGAGTAGACAGAATTCCTCTTACAATTCTTGAAATATCAGGGAACATGAACTCATTTAATTCATTTTTCATCTGTGATACTTTAGACCAAAAATAGAAAATATTTAAATCTTTGTGTGATCTAAGTCGAATCACATCGGCTAGTGCTCTGTACTGATTATTTATTGCTTCAAAGTTTGTTTGTTCGTGTGGAAATATTTTCACCAGAAGAGGTACTATTGAATTTGTTTCTCCCATAATAACTTTTTCTGGAGTAAGCCATGGGCAACACCACCAGTTATTGTTACTTTGCACAGAGTACACATTTTGTTTTGCCCACCTTTTTCCTTTTCCAACCATGGAAATTATTTCAGACAATCTTCCCGAAATGGTACCACATACGGTTTCACTTGTTTACTTGTCCCTGAAATAGTAATATTTTAAAACAATTTACTAGATGAAAACAATTTAAACTTACCCTGCTTCCTCGTTATCCATTATAAAAAGTTTTCCAATAATTTGTTTTTTAATTAAAATCACAGTTAAAAAATTAAAAGTAAAATCAACTTGGTCCACAGATATAAAACTTGGTCTTTCGGCAATTTTACTTTTTTTTACAACACATAAAATTATAAGTGTGAAGTTGGCAAACACTGCTTACGAATCATAAGTATTTGACAAAAATACATATAACAACAGCCAAGGCGAATTCATGTACCACCTGAGCCAAAATTAATCGTTTCAATATATAAAAAATATTAATAAAAGTTCGATTAATTACTTATAAACATTAATTATAAATAACGATGGCACGCGTCAAAAATCTACATGTTTACTTGGTCATAGTCGGTTGAATACTAAAAAAGAAATTCAACTACAAATGACAGAAACCTAACAACATGATTAAGTACCGCTTATTTCTCAGCAGCCAATGGCGCTGAATAAGCAAGAGAGACTGAAATATATAGAGTAGTTATTCATCATAGATGGGATTTCGTACTAACCGAAATTGATTTGACATGTGAAAATGAATAAGTTTGTACTTTTCGTATCCTAATTTGTTAAATAATACGGTTAAATAGTTGATATTCCTGATCACTAGTATCCACCGTCAAAAGTGGTAAAATTGAACAAAGAACGCTGATGAGATGGTGTAGCGACCTCGAAATCAGTACTGATCCGTTCTGCTAGTATGATGAATAATAAAAAAATTGTTCTATATATAGTACTCTCTTAATAAAAAAATAATAATGAATTTATCCAAAAAAATTTTCTAATAAAAATTAAAAATAAAAAAATTAGAATAAATAAATGGGTAAATTCGGGTTTGAACTTGAGCCAAAATTAATCGTTTCAATATATAAAAAATATTAATAAAAGTTCGATTGATTACTTATAAACATTAATTATAAATAACGATGGCACGCGTCAAAAATCTACGTTTTTAGTATATTTTATTTTGCCTGCCACGTAATACGTTAAATTCATTTAGCAAAAATTTAATTTATTTTAAATCTAAAACTAAAAATTGTTTTTGTATGTGCCAATAAGAATTTGCAATTGAAAAACTCTAATTACCTGGCGGTTTTTCTAACCAATATCTATTTTTGGTTAGAAAACAATGACTGAAAAAAAATTATCATTCTAAGTTTATTTTAATGGAAATTAATAACTGTATAATTAATTGTTTATTCACAGATCATTGCATTTATGACCGCTTAAAATTGAAATTCTGCTTATTTTTAACACTCAATAAATCATAAATTGTTTTCCACGGAAATATTTATATTTTTCGTTTTGGTTAAAGAGCGGGCAGACAAAGCAAATATTCGGCGAACCAAAGATGAACACAATTTTTGTGAAATATTACTTTAGCATTGGAGTGCAATGCAAATTTATTTTACACAAAAAATCTTCTTCAGTAGTCACGTCTACATCGGCAAATATTTTGAAGGCATTTTATGGAAAAAGATCCTGAAAAGTATTAAAAACATATGAAAAACGCTAAACCTTTGGAACTTTCCAGTAACGTCAGCCCCAAAGGGGGAAAAATTTATAAAATTTCTATCACTGCAGCTTTTTCAGAACAGAAATTAGAAAAAACTTGATAAATATTATCGCATAATTGATCGCTGCTTTGGAGTTTTTTATTTTTGTTACCGTTCGTTGTAAAGAACACATAAAAAATTGTAAAAAATGCGTTAAATAAGGTAATAAAATTTTAAAAATTTGATTTTATTTCTTATCGCTCATTATATCGAGCAAAAATTACTTTAAATATTAAAACTTGGACGTTTTTCGTATTGGATTTTCGTTAAAGCGAGATTCGTTATACCGAGCTTTAACTGTATTGTATTGTCCTGCTTGATGAAAGTCGTTTTAGTAGAAGTAGTAGATAAACAAATGCTTAAGAAAAAGCTTCAAAGCGAAAAGCTTAGCTAAGATAATAACAAAACTTCATTTCATATTTCGTTGCTGAGCTCTTCGTTATTAAAAAAAAGCTCACCGTAATAGCGTGAAATCCGTGTCGTCACTGCCAATTGAATTCGCTGCATTTTTATTTGTTTCTGCATGATACGTTTTATTTTATGGTCAATGATTTTTGCAAATATTTAATTACCATTTTGATAAAAGAAACTAAATGTGCATTCATTAAATGTAAATAATAACAAAAATATAATTTATATTTATTTAAATTGTGGTTTTTGTAGCTAATTATTTGTTTTGACAGAAGCTTAAGGAAAAAAAATTATTTAATTTGTCTGATTGAAAAACTAAATTGAAACTATTTTAGCGTTTAAGCAAATATTGAATGAACGCAAATCAATACTATTGATAACCCAGCAAAAAATAAATAAACTGCTTTCGAGAGCTTTATACCAACGCATGTATATTTTATAAGCTTTTGTACATTGAGCCTTGACCACCAAAAGCGTGAAAAAGCCGAAAATAAAATTCTGCAGCAGCACTGTAGAATGATCGTTTGTATGCTTCGTTGCGGTGGAGAAAACAAAAGCAATGTCGGCGTTTCTTTCTTTTATAGCAAAAGGCTTCGGTGGGTCTATAGTGCACAGTGGGGTATATCGCAAACTACTACGGATTGAATTTGTCAGAATCATTAAGTGGTTTCGTCCATATTGTATTAATACAGTTATTTTTATCATGCAGATGTCTAACGAAATTCAATTAATACTTGTCCAAATATTTGCTTAGTGTAACCACATTTTAAGGCAGTAAGAACAGCAACATGTTTTGGGCTTTTGGGTACAGCTTCTGCCTGAGGTGTGCCATGTCAATAAGGTAAATATAAGCATTATTAAGTCTTTGTTTTCGTGCCTTCCTTTACAATAAATATATCGTAAAATGAATTGAAAAAATTTTATAGGAGAAGCAGAAAACTGTCTAATATCAAAAATTAAACAAAGAGTTTTCAGTTTAAGATTTGTTTTTAATTAAGAATTCATATTCGAAGAAATAGAGATAAAATTTTCGTATTATTTACAGAGATATGAAATTTGCTATGCTTTTGAATACTTGTTTTTCTTTCTGAAACCGAGAAGGCCGTAAGTCAATTTAAGAACGAAAAAAAACAGTTTTGTTAAATTTATTTTCTTCATTAACTCAATTAATATTATTTACTTTAACTGTATTTTCATTAATAAGACATAAAAAGTAAATAGCAAAGAAAAATCAAATAAAAGAAAGTTTTGATTATAAAAATATAATATTGTTGAACTTGTTATTCATTTTCATGTGATTAATTGGTATAAAAAGCATGACAATCTTCTGGTATAAGTACCTTGAGATCATTTAGAGGTTCCCACTTCTTTTTAAAGTTCTGTGTTCTGTCTTCGATTCTACTTTGACGTTTGTTTTAAAATAAAAATCTAGTTGCGCGTTTTCCAAAATGTATGAAATTACAAGGGACAAAATCGTGAGCAGCTTTTCAGTGGGTGCACGCTCATGATAAAAAACTTTGCCCATCCACAGCTTTATATTTTTGGCTTACGTTCATGCACGCTCACGTTCATGCGCGCACACGTTCATGCACGCCCACGTTCATGCACGCCCACGTTCATGCACGCCAACGTTCATGCACGCTCGCATGAACGGAAAAATATTAGTCGTAATCACGAAAACTTACGCTCGCGAAATATTTACGAAAAAAAGAAGTATAAAATAATTAAAAAAAAAAAATTAAATGAAAAAATTTAGAGTAAAGCGAAAAAAAATCACTCAACAATCACGCTAAAAATCTGCTCATGCACGTTCACTCATGGTACATTTTTTATGCTCACGTTCGTGCACACGCTTACGTATTTGAAACTAAAAACTAATCACGATCACGCATGATTAATGATAATCATGTGAGCGGTGGCCATCTCTAGAATCTATCTAATTTCTTATTTTTTTTTCTTAACTGGAAGAGTTGACATAAACATTTGCCTGCAAACTTGACTAAGGAACGTTTTAACTTCTAACTAATAAATTTGAATGCCGATCGCCTCGAAAATATTTTACGATTTTGTGCTTTTTCAATCTACGTCTACTTGACATTTTACATGTACCCTTTTCTATTCCCACGAAATGCTCTAAAAGCGATCAAACAAAACTTGGCGCCTATTTTCAGCAAATTGAGGGCAATGAGCTCCTTCCACAGACATCTTTTCCGCTATTCTGCGGCACACATAATTCCTTTATTTTACCAGTCATTCGGTCATTGTATATTTTATTCACTTTTTCTGTATTCGCTGACTTATTTGAATTAGTTTCAATCGATTAAACCAAAACAGAATAACAAAGAAAAACTAAGTCCTGGTTAACACACATCAAGTTTCCCTGATCAGTTGTTGTTCAATTTCCTTTTGAACTTGCATTCACGTTCATATACGAAACACTCGTTTCATCAATTTTCATTTTCTTTACCTTCAAAATCAAATCTCCAAATAATATTACGGATGACAAACGAAGACGAAAAGTGCAAAAATTGATTAAGTCTGCACCTCTTTCCATTCTCTTTTCCTGTCTCTCCTAAAAACTCAAAACTTGTCGAGTCAAACTTGATGTGTGTAAACCAGCTCTAAATGTTTATGAATACAGTCGAACTCCCATAACTCGAACTTCTCTAACTCAAATTTTCTCTAACTCAAACTAATTTGGTTGGCAGCAGCGTCAAAAAAACAAATCACATACAATTTTCTTTCCGTAACTCGAACTTCCACAACTCGAAGTTCTCCATAACTCGAACAAGAAACATACACATGAACTCTATAATTCGAAGAATTTTACTTGTGTAAATGTTTTGTTGATTTTGTTTCTTAGTTATTATTTGTTTGTTTTACTTGCTATTTTTGTTTATTTTTTTCGGGGAATTACAAATTTGTTTCCTTTTGTTTGCGTAAGAATCCGTTCTATGCACAATTCGTGCTAGATGATAAATATTGAAGTCGATTTTTTTATTATTATGGCAACTAAACGTGTTTTAAAATGTTTATCGGTTGAAGAAAAATATAAACTTAAAAAAGAAGTCGAACATAAATTAAAGAAAATGGAAGCAATTGATAAATATGGTACCCGGCAAGCAGGGTCTCAACAATTTTCAAAAATAAAGAATCAATTATCAACTCGATCGAATCGGGATTTCGTTTGCGTAGTAAAAGAGTTAAGACTCCGAAATTAAAAAATGTTCCGATGCTACTCTGAAGGATTATATTGAGGTAGATAATGCGCTCTGTACAACCTTTCCTACAGATTATGATATTGATGAGCATAATTGCTTTGAATCGGAGGGTACAATCTTAAGCGGAACGGAAACTGAAGTCGAAAGTTCGGTAGAAGAAACATTTCAAAAGCCAACAAGAAATGATGTAGAAAGTTCTTTCCGAATACTAAATTATTATTTACAGACAAATGACACAATAACTGAGGAGCACTACAAAGCTTTAAGCACATTTGAGTTATTTTTACAACAACATTTTAATAACAACAAAAAACTTATTTCAGAATATTTTATTTAACTGTAATTTTTTAAATATATAAGAACATGTGCTGCTTGTACGTTTATAAAAAATCATTTATTCTATTTGGACAAAAATTCTGTAACTCGAAGTCTCCGTAAGTCGAAGTTTCTTTTGGGATAATAGTGATGCGATTTATAGAAGTTCGACTGTACATTACTTTCCGGAACATGTATTTTTATACGCTGCATCAAAAATAATCAAACAGTCGATTTTTATTTTTTATTTTTTTTTTACCTTAAGACATTTTTTAAATCATATTTTTGACGATATATTTTAGAATCATATAGAGCTTTATATGTACAGCATATCGTAGTATTATATAGTATTACAAAAAAAAATCCAAAATCGACTTCATGATTGATTACGATGCACCAAATCAATTAAATATTAGAGATGTACGAATTCCTCAATAAGAAATAAACTTAAACTGAAAAAAAATTGAAAAAAGCAAGCAAACGTTTCATATTAGAGGGCCTTTTGTTTGACTTCTAAATTTTTTTTAATGTAATTTAAGGCTTTTTTGAATTCACATGACGATATGTAAATTACCATCCTGGTAGTATATTTTACATAAAATAACTTTAAAAAAAAGACATTAAAAAATCCGTTTTACTGAGAAATTAAAAAAACTCAACGCAATTCTCTTAAAACACATACTTTTTGTTTTAAAAATTTATTTTTTACTGCGAATTATATTTATAAATTTAATCATTCTTTTTTACGCAAATTGTTTAAATTTATTTAAATTTCAAAGAAGAAATGCAGCAAAGTAATTGGAAATTTTAACGTGTTTTTTTTTAATTTAAATAAGCCGCATATTTTTTTGCCCTCCAAATAACCAACTCGCTCACAATACAAAAAAAAAATACTTCACTTCATTGCTTCGTTACAAATAAAAAAAATTTATAAAAACCGTATTTAATTGAAGTTAATTGAAAAGACCGACAGGACCTCTTGTCCTTTCCTACATAAACTAAATAAAGAAAGGGTGACAGAAATGTGTTTGAAATATTAACAAGTTCTATTTTTATGATTTACAAGTAAAAAAATAGATCACAAATTGAGCTGTTGACATGTGAACACAATTCAATTTGAAAAACACCAGCGGGCGTATGATTAATATTAAATTAGTTTTACATAAATTAACACTCATACGCTTGAGTGTACTCGATTAATTCTAATTAATCTGATTAATTCTGATTCTGATTAATCTAACACAATTTGCTTCGGCTTAATTCAATCAAACGTTGTTTAAATAGCACATTAAGGCAAAACTAATAAATTTTGCGCAAATAATAAAAATTTTAATTACATATTTCAGCAGTTGTGAATGCAAAAATAATTTAATAAATTTTATTTTGTGATGGGATCGCGCGTAGCTTTTCCATCAGGCTCAACCACGTCCACGGTTAAAAAAAAAATTATTTAATTTCATGCAGTTATGCGCTTTTAGAATCTAACGCAACGCCGTTTTGTTAGGTGGCGGCTGCAAATTAATTTGTTAAATTTTAAATTACAAATGCGATAAAGTAACGAAAATAAAGAAATAAAATTAAAATAATAATTTTATTAAATGTACGTCGGTTTATTATGGTTTCTATTTATATTAATTACAATATTGGTTTAATATAAGGTTGAAAGATTTTTTGAACAAGCCGCCACTAGCGTTCAAATATAAATACTATTCGCAAAGCTTTATAATTTTATTAAAGTATTTTGCTCTGCATTTCTATGTTGTGAACATTAATTTGTAAAAACAATTGTAAATCCGTTTCCCCGTTGTTATCTTTTATACGAGGGCGGATCAATACGTCCGTGTGAAACTGTGTGAAACACAGTTCTTTTTTTGCAAACAAAAATTTATTTTTCAACATAATGTCGTTTTAACTCAATACACTTAGTTCAACGTTTCTCCAGTTTTTCCCAAAAATATGATTCTCGAGGTTCTTAAAATAGGCATTTGTTTGGCCAACAATTTCATCGTTGGAGCTAAATCTCTTTCCACCGGAGAATATGGCGGATGAAATACCAATTCGGATTAAGGTTAAACAACTCCAAACAGTCCTTTGAAGTTGCCACAACTTTTATTTGTTTATAAGTCTCCTTGTTGAGTCCTTTGGCTCCCTGCATTTTGTCATTATTTTTGCGAGAGTATTTGCCATATTTAAAACTTCGTCTCTCACCTTTTCGCCTTGCTCATGAAATTTGAGTTTTCTATCTATCTGCATTCCCAGATATTTCAGACTTTTACGAATGATTATGTCCTGTTGTTGTACACTGATTTTCGGCATTATAAAACGTCTTCTATTCGTTATTAAAATTAAAAAAAGTTGAAAACCATTTTTGGTGAGCCAGTGCCGTGCAATTTTAAGTTCAGCCCACCATCGTACATGACATTCCATGACAATGTCTATTCCCATTTCTAAGTCTATTCTATTTGAACTCATATTTTTTGAGTGTAAAAAATAAATGTTTCACAGCATTTTTAAACACATTTCCAAACAGGATATTTATAACCCATTTCTTGACTTGTTCATTCAATTCACTTGCAAGTCGTCACGTCACTTGAACCCACAATTTTAATTGACTTCATGAACACAAAAGGAGAAACCTGTCGGAAGAAAGCAAATTGAACAGAACTGATAGCAACTGACTGAGTTGATTTTAAAATAACAACATCGTTTACCCACTTTTCCTTTCTTTATGCAAAAATGAAAAATAAAAAGAGCAAAAATCTTTTGGTTCTTCCACAATGTGAAACAGAAACTGATGAAATTTTTTTCATGACTGGATTTTCGGTATTTTGTTAAAACAAATTTCTTTTGCGATTGCGGTTCAGACGCCGGAGTTTAATTGTTTATGTTTTTGCTGCTTCCGTTCATAATGGAAAATATTGAATCGAAAAGGCTCAAAAACAAAAAAAGAAATACAAACGAAACTGAAACAAGAGGCAAATAAAAATGCCAAGAAATCAAAATTTTATTATTAAAGGTTTTTGTTTCATATTCCTGTTAATACAGATAAATAAAATAAAATAGAGAAAACGAAAAAGGAATTTAACTAGTTTGGACGTTTGTTAGTTGGCGAAGTGATGAATGGAGTCGGATTTAAATATCTTAAGTGGTAATAAATATTAAAATCTTCGAGAAGGGGAAGTAGTAAGCAGCCTAAATGTCTGAGTTGCTGGTTAATTTATGAACAGAAACTGTGTGTTTTTTTTTTCACATAAAACTTGATAAAATCTATTATGTTTCGGCACGCAGTATATCACGCATTAATTCACTAAGAGGGTGATAATTAATTTGAACAGAAAATGACTTTGCTGCTGCTTATGAGTCTGCAATAGAATCTGTTTAAAGATTTTAATTTAAGCACAACTGAGTGAAAGAAAAATGATTATTCAGCTCTCAAGAAAGAGGTGGTCATAAACACTATTTGTAAAAGATTTTTACTTAAGAAAAATAAACATCATAATTCTGTTTTATTGACTGGAAAATAGGGGGTTTTCTTATCATCGCTCTTTTGCAGCAATGTCTCGATATTTTCTTGTTAATTAATAATAATAATTGCTTTTTAGCAAGTAATAACTAATTACGCATATGCACGTAATTAAATAAGTTATTTACTAAAAATATGTATTTTTCCCAAGCAGAACGATTAAAAATTTTGAGAAATTTTCTTTAAATAATAATTTTAAGAAAAAAAAAACGACATAAATATTTCAGTGGTTTATTTTGTGCGCACACAACTGTTTTCCAAGAATAAATGAATTAATTAAAATTAATATTACATACTTTAGTTAATTATTTTTCACCTTGTTTGGGATCTACAGTGGCAAACAATACGGTGGCAACATTTGAACATTGAACATTTCAATTATTCATGTTTAAAATAAACAAAATTATAAAGAGTGATTATTATTTTAGCATTGGCCAAACGATGCTGTTGGCTGAAGTAGTTAGTGCGCTGACAACAAAGCAAATTTTGGCTGAGAACGTGGGTCCGTGACCGCTATTGCCATTCTACTTGCTGTTGTTGGTTTGTTTAAGTGACGAAGGCATTGCCGCTAGTAGTACGGGCAGCATTAATAATATCGGGTGTTTTTTATAGAGTGATACAACCCTGAGTTGGCATCATTTATTTGCTTTATTTGACCAACCATTTAATAGCTGATAGTTGCTTTTTGTTTAGTTTGCTTTGACATTTCGTTATGGATCGACCTACACCAGAGCAACGCGTGCAAATTGTGGAAATTTTTAATCAAAATAATGGTTCTGCTCCTCAAACTTATCGTGCACTTCGTTCATTTTATGGCGTTAATTTTTTGGTTGAATGGGTACGTAAATAAACAGAATTGTCGCATGAGGAGAATCCACAAGCTTTTGTCGAAACACCATTACATCGACAGAAAATTACTGTTTGGTGTGCTTTATGGGCTGGCGGAGTCATTGGCCCGTATGTCTTCAAAAACGATGATGGTCAGAATGTTACTGTCAATTGGGAACCGTATAGGAACAAGATTCGAAGTTTTTTCGTACCTCAATTAGCTGGCATTAATCTTGCTGATATGTGGTTCCAACAGGATGGAGCCACATGCCACACAGCGGGCGCTACAATTGATTTACTCAAGGAAACTTTTGACGAAAAAATAATGTCACGAAATGGCCCAATTAATTGGCCCCCAAGATCGTGTGATTTAACCCCATTGGATTATTTTCTTTGGGGTTATGTAAAGTCAATTGTGTACGTCGATAAACCACAAACAATTGAACACCTGGAAATCAACATTCGAAGAGTTATCGGCGAGATACGTCTGCAAATGCTGCTAAAAGTTTGTGAAAATTGGTGTTTCAGATTGCGCCTTGTACGCGCCAGCCGTGGCGGTCACATGTCCGAAATCATATTTAAACATTAATGTCATAAAAAGACCGTTTCATTGATATCAAAAATATATTACTATGTTTTATTAGGATTTAAACTTGTAACACTCTATAAAAAACACCCGATACGTTAAATGACTATACAGCCGTTAAAAAAAATTAATGCCCCTACTTGTTATCGAGGGTTTTGCAACACTACTATAAACAATTAACAGAAATGTGCAACAGCAGAGTTGTAAAAGAATTAATTAACTTTTCTCCTTTTCAACATCTGTCCTTTCTATTGTTGTTATTTGAATATTGATTTGTTTAAAAGTTTCTTTTTATAATTATTTTCACTGAATTAGTGCGAGAATTTAAAAATCAAAATAATAAGTAATTTTGGTAAATAATTGATTAAATAAATCAGCAGTTTTAGAATTGAAAAAAAAAACACAAATCGAAAGACACTTAAAATTGAAACACTGAGGAGGAGTCGTCCAAAGCAACTAAAAAATTATGAACGTCCGTGAAAGTTATGAATAATCTTAAACATGGTTTTCTGTTCTTCATTTCGTGCGAACTGCTGTCAAAAGTTGTTTACACTTTTCCTTTGCGAAGTTGATTTTGAAGGTAAAGAAAACGAAAATTGATGAAACGACCGTGTATGAACGTGAATGCAAGTTCAAAAGAAAACTAAATAAAAACTGATCACTGTGTGTGAATCAGCAAAAAGCGCTAGAAATTTGTTTTCTCGAACACACACTTAATTGAAAAACTATGCACTCTACTTTGACAGTGATTGAACTGGTGGCCATCTGTATGATTAACACATGCTTTTGTAGTGTCCCTAACAGAGAATAAATGACGGGCTTATTTACCACTAATGAATTGTATAGCTTTTGCAAAGTAATGCAGATGTTATCTAGTTTGAGTGAAATAGTATGTTGCTCTTAATGAGAAGTCTTTGCGAAGCTTTTGTTGGGATGCGAGCATTTTCAACACATGTACCGAATCACAAACGAATTTTCAATAACTCCTCTGTACAGCAAACCGCAAAAAAACATCATCCTCTACCATAAGTAATTTACTTAATGTTCCGCAGCGTATTATTGATATAAAATTTCATTTAATTAAATAAATTTCAATACTCAAACGCACACGTGCCACATAAAAAAAAATAAATACTTAAATTAATGGTTTCAAATATATTTATCTACATGAAATAAATTTGTAAACGTAACAACGAAAATTGTAAAAATATAAAGAATCTTGAAAAATTATTTCAATTAATTTAATTATTGTAATTATTTGGGGGCAAAAAAAAATCTCACAAAAGTTTTAATTTCAAGATTAAAGAGTAAACAAAAAATTTAACACAATCAAAATAACTTGCAAAAGGTCAAACGTGTCGATGATTTAAATAAAATATTAAACTTTAAGCTTCAAGTGTTTTGTGAGAAATTATTCAATTGATTATTGAAATAAAATAATAGCCCTATTCACAATCATGTGCATTTGAAATTGCATATTTATGCGAATGTAAACATTTTCCAGCTATCGTGAATGACCTTGTTGATTGATTTCTTTTGGAATACTTTTTTACAAAACGCGAAATTCACACTCAGCTGTGAAAATATTTTTTTTTTTTAGTTTTTAATCCAAAGTGATTATTATTATTTTGGCAAATGTTTGGCTAATTACCCGTAGCAAAGCAATAAGTAACATTGTTCCGTTATTCTGCCGGCGCTTTTGCTTTATTGCCAACATATTTATTGCCAGTCAAGACGAGAAGTTAATTTCAAAGGACATCAGTTCAGTTCAGTTTCGTTGATTTGCCGGATCTCGATTTCGATTATTTGCACTGGAATGTGAATACTTGCACGGTCAACGCCGATAAATCAGACGTTAGTACTTCGTAGAATATGGGCAAATGTTACCTTCTTCAGATTATGCCAGTTTCAAACGTTAATGTCATCAAATTATCATTTAAATAAAGTTAATCGGATATGTGATGGAAATCGATAGATTTCAAAAATCGAATTCTACTAAAAGCAAATGAACTGATGCTTTTTTTATTATTTTATATGTTTAGGATATTTTATTAGAGCTTTAAGTCCATTTTGCTATATCGAAGCGGCTCCCGAAAAACAACGTTGTTTCTGTTCTGCTGTGTAAGTTGATATTAATTGGTGTTAAAATTTTCCCCTGTTGCTTTGGAATATTGTCTCATGTCCAATTCTTTCTGACTAAAAATGTTACGAACTTTAGCCAAAATAATAATCACTTTGAATTAGAAACTACTAACAACAAATTTGTTCGAAAAATAATCACTTTAAATATTTTTTGTTTGTTTATTTACAATTACACATCCATGAATGAGCGGCGATAGAACGTTGCGGTATTCGGGATTGCAATTAAGTGTTGCATACGTAGAGTGCAAATATATACTACTACCTTTAGGTGTTGCTTATTTAAACAAGATTAACAGGTGGATATCTTTATATTTTGCTAGTGTAGAGTAAAAATATGCTACACCACTTTGTATATGCAACGATGCAAGACCATTTGCACAACATTGTGAATTGGGCTAATATATTTTTTTTGCGAATACAAAAATCACTTAAACGCTTTGATGAGTCTTGAAATCAAACAATTTGCAACAAAATTGTAAAGCTTAGGCTCGAATCCAACTCGTTCAGTCGCTCGTTTTAGACAAAAACTTTTGATCAAACCCATCTAATTTAAATAGGTTTGGTCAAAGGTTTTCGTCTAAAGCGGGCGACTGAACGAGTTGGACCCAAGTCTAGTAAAGGTAGCAAACCTACTGTATAAGTTGTATGTTGTGCAATAAGTTATGAATTAAACCGTCGTATAAAAGGCAACAGAATTTAAAGTTACATTTGCTCTATTTGCTAAAGGAGGCATATATTATTTGACATGACTTAAGAAAACCAGAAAGTTATCAATTCGTATTCATTTTTTACCCCGCCATCTGTAACGGACCTCCGGTTTTTTCGCGTTTGAAGCTGCTTACATACTCAGCCGTGTCTATAACCTCTTACTCAAAATTCTTACAAAAATTAAACACATCTTGTTGGTTTCTTTATTTGTGTGGTTTTGAATTGTTAGGATTTAATTCAATTATAAAAATATCGGTCAGTGCGGTGGCCGTGGCGGTACTTGACTGTAACTATTCTCCTACTCAACTCACTTTTACGCACCGGCCGAAAATCCAGTACCTCTACAATCTACGACTCCGGGTAAAAACCTCTGGAAGTCCTCTAACGCTTAACCCTGAGCTGGCGCCCTATACCGCGCGACTAGATAAAAATCTAATCGAAGCAAGCGGATAAAAATCCTACTAACTTTTAAATAATTTGGGATTGCTCGCAGCAATTGTAGCCAATGGCGCCACTCGAACCACTTTTACTTGTTTTAGTTTTTTTTTAAAGAAAAATACAATTTATTTATTTAATTAATTAATTTTATTTTATTTTAAACCCGACACTTTCACACTACGTTGCAGTGATCTTATCAACTGGAATGTCAGCCGGGAAAAAGAGACCGGTTCAGTTTGTCAACAGCCTTTTTATATTTTAGTCCGGCTACAATTTTAGTTCTTTTGCGGATCGATTCGTTACTGCAGTTTCTCATATGTATGACTGATGAGAGTCTGTAGTTTTCTCCGTTCGACTGCCGATCTGCTGGCGTTTCTCTGCTCACACCTTTGCCGGTTATATCCAACTTAACTCTCTGCTTGGCTCTTTTACCGGATTGACCCCTTAGCTGCTGACCTTAAATGTAAATACTGTGGGCGATAAAATCGCTCTGTGGGCCGAAATTCCCTGAAGGTTTTGGTTCTCACACATTTATGGATATTCCGGATTTTTTTTCTTTATGTAAAATCATGTACTTTCAGATTGATTCCAGTATAAAGTGGGCAGTGTCACGCCCATATCTAAAGTAAATATATATTATTTTCTGACCCTTTCTGCTCAACCAATTCTTAAGAAACTTTGCACAAATATTAAGAGCCCTTTATTTAATACGATCAAAGTTTACTTTAACAAAGTCTTTTCAATTTTCTTTTAAACTTTGTTTCGCTTCTCCACAAGCGAATTTTACTTTGAATAATTTTATTTTCGTTTGTTGGATGAAGAGCCAAACCAAATACAAGTATGTGTAAACGACGAATGAAGTAGAAAGCAAATTTGCGAGTACAGCAAAGTGTGTACTCAACCCCTTTCTTCTTTCCCTTATCACCATCAAACACAAGACTTTACAAAGTAAACTTTCTGACCGTGGAAAAGGGCTCTAAGTTCCCGGGGTAACACATAATTATGATACGAAAAGTTGGCAATGTGTTTGGCAGTCGGTTTTGTTAGGCAACAATTATTAGTTTCTGATGAAAAAGAAAAACAAACAAACATTCTTAACTCCTCTAAATCAATTTACGATGAGGACAATGTTCCTTAGGCCAAATGTAAATTCTAAATGAGAAATACATAAATTAAAATAGAAAATTAACACAAAATAAGCGGATCAACTTAAGCCGTCAGTTGCAGGATAAAACAACCAAAAGTATCGCTTCTGTTATTAATTTGCAATTTATGGAAATGTGGTTTGAACTTTTATTAATATTTATGGTTCAAATGTTGCCGATAATTTCATATTCATATTTTTTTGTTTGTTTTGTTTTGGTAAGAAATTAAGAATTTACTGCGTAGATGCGGCAACTGTTATAGTGATTTTTATCTATGACGTGAAGGAATAAATAAATTTATTCTTTAATGAATTTTATAATTTTTTATCTCCCAAACTCTCTGCACAATGGCTGGCATACAATTAAATACCCCACTTTTTCACTTCCCGGAAGATGAATTAATTAAATTTTCTACTCCAGTTATTGTTGGGGGTCTTATTAAAATTAGTTTTCTTTTTAATACATTATTTGAGCTTTGGGTTGAAGTGAATAAAATTTCACTGATTTGATTTAAATTCAAATCCCGAACAAGCCGTGCAGGACCAATTATTTGGCAAATTATGCCCCAAATTGCCGTTCTCAACTCAACTCAGTTTGGATGTCTACGAGTCAACACTATTTTTACATCACCAAATCGTTTTTTAACAAATTAAAAAACACTTTTTATAATTGTAGCAAATACAAGTTTAAGGGCTTAATTTATTTTTTTTTTTTGTAAATAAATCCCATCAGATAAATATTTATTTTAGCATTTGGGCTGCCCTGTTGAGGTCATTAGAATAAATTACAAATATCTACAATAAAAAAATTAAAATTAGTGTTTTGCCAAAAACAAATTTAACCATTTCACATTTAAAAATGTAAAAGAATCTGCCGCTCTTAAAGAAAAAGAACCACAAAAGCTTAAAAGCTCGCAGCAGAAAATTAAATATTTTTCTTTTTTCCTATTAAGCGAAGTATCACGTAGTATCACTTTTTAATTCTCTTTAATTGCAAATAAATAATTGCAATTTAATGGATAAAGTTATTTGGTTTTTATGTTCGGTAAAATAAAAAAAAATTACATATTAAAAAAAATATACAAAAAGTTCTGTAATGAAAGTTTCTGTGTTCAAAGTCCGCAAATGCGGTTTGAGCTTTTAATAAAAAATGGAAAGTGTTGAATATCATTAAACGCAAACAAACGAAACAACAGTTTAACATTTTTGTAAACCGATTATTTCGGTTTTTCACGCTCATGCACACGCACTTACACATACACAAGCACACACATTCGCAAAAAATAAATTATACGCATATTAAGTCACGTTGCTCGAAATGACATTTACACTTGAGCCTGGTTAGTGTATTTAACATAACAATTTTGGTCTTACAAAAATTATTATCCTCCTGTGAACCGACCTCTTAATTTTTGTTTCGCATTTTTAATAAATTTAGTTTAAATAAATTTAGTTAAAATAATCATTCATTTTATGAATGAAAATTTTGAAGTGCGAAATTAATAATTTAAAGTTTTTTGCAACACGAAAATTTCTCGCAAATTTATAAATTTCTAACTTCTAACTTAAAATGTCGTTCTTTTTGAGTTCGTTGTAATCATTTTGCAAATCTATCTTGTCTTAAAACAACGCACAGTGGGCCGCTTGTAAAAAGTGTCACATGAAACATGTCCCGTTCACTTAAAGTGACGTTTGTCAATTTTGTATTGATGTTGTGTTTGTCTACTACTTTATTTACTTCCTTCACAATTTTTTGTTTGTTCGAAATTAAAGCCTGGTACGGAGCTCTTGGAGAAATGCGGCTTCCCTTAAGAACTGTGTGTAGCAAAATTTTATGGAAATTCAACTTGGTAAATTTCTTGAAGAAATTTCCGTTTGCTAACGTGGAGTTCCAAAAGAAAAGTACACGGAATTTTTGAAAATTTGTTTACTATTAAGAGTATTTTTTCGTAAGCTGAAGCCAAAATTAATATTCAGCCAAATTGTTTAGTCACGGGATTTGGGACATTTCGTTTTCCTGTGCTCTGAAGTTGGTTTGTTTGTTATACTTTACGAAAATAAATAAATTTTAGTGAATACAACAAGATGATTATTTTTCCATGTAGAAATAAATGTAAATCCGTGAGAACTCCAGCCTTTAGTGAAAAATAATTTATGTATTTTTATTTATTAAAATTGTTTAATTTGCGGAAAATTTCTTTTAATCGGTTCGCCGACTAATTTAAAAGAATTAAACGATTAAAAATATACTAAAGAAAATTTATTTCACATTATTTTTTGTATCACCAAATCCCCCATTAATTTTTTTTATTTATTGGTTTCAATATGAATTATTATACAAACAAATTTTGTTCAAGTTTAATGCTAGGAACACAACCGAGACGAACGACGAATTTCGCCCAACACGAGGAAATCGTCGGTGAAATTTCGCTGTGTAAATTCGTCGTATGAACCACAATAACGACGAAAACAGCTCTTATAATTAATAAAGTTGATTACTGTTTATACCAGTGATACATAAAACTGAAACGTAGTACTCCCCCAGCGCATTTGATAATCTCACACATACTTATATTAAATTATGGAATTTGAAGAATGCTGGTAGATTTTATTTTAATGTTAGAAGACTGTTTGACAATCCATCTAAAAATATATGTACATATATATTTTTAGGACGAGCAAACAACATAAGCCCCGTTTAGAGACAAATGGACAAACAAATTTTCATGTTTAAAAAAGGATGGAAAATTAAAAGTATGCAGTTTGTGTAATATTCGTATTGTGGGCGCATAAGCACATTCAAAATCGACATGATTCTAAGTCCAATTGCAAGAAAAAAATTACACCAACAATTCAAAACTCATGTATAAATTACTATTATTTTTTTTATAAAATCAGTACGAAAATATTTGTTTGCTCATATTTACTAATGAATTTTATACATAATAATAAATAATTTTTGTTAATAAAGTTTAAATAAAAAAAATAATAATAGCTTTTGGTACTCTTGGAATAAAATAGTACTGATACCGAAATGAAAATTTTATTCCCATCACTGGTTTGTGCTGGATAGTGCGACCATATCAAAAAATAATACGTAGACAATTTAACATTGGTAAAAAAAACAACTAAAACCAATTGTTGTAGTTAATTATTTTGTATATTTATTACAAACGCTACAAAATAACGATAAAACAATTATTAGAGTAATAAGAAACTTTATTTATCAAAACACTTGAAAAGTATAAACGAAAATGGTCACATGGTAATGATTTGTTCGTCGTTCGCCGGCGTAAGAAATAGAAATAAATCTATTACAGAATTCACCGTGTATGACGAATTTCGCCGTCGCCATGATTGTGTGTATTTTCATATACACAAATGTAATTTAATTTTGACGGCAAAAAATTCGTCGTTCGTCTCAGTTGTGTTCCTAGTACAAAGAAACAAACGACGAATCAGAAAAAAGAAACAAATTATGTATTTTGTTTCTTTTAATATAAAAAATCACATTTTTGCAGCCCACAATTTAAAAAATGCCGTCGGGCATTTGTTTTAATCAAATTCTCTGTCATGATATTTAAATTTTTTTTTTGTTTTTTGCCATTAATTTCCATTTTTGTGGGTGAGAGATTGTTAAAACGAACGCATGCCAGCGGTAAAATGCAGGAGTAAAGAGGCCTTCTAGAAGGCTTTACTTAGCAGACACACAAGGACACCATGTAACATTTCATACTCATATAATTTTTTCCCACACGGGGATTCTAAAAGGTTTGAGAAAGAAAGTCTTTTAAAAGGACTTCTGTAAAGGTTTTATATAAAAGGATGCTTGATAAATGGAAATCTTGCAAGGAAATGTTTTCAAATGAAGTTTTGCTAAAGCATCGATCATTGTAAAGGTTGGTCAAAGGATTTCTGTGTCTTAATCTCAATCTACGATAATTTTTATCCTGCTATATCGACACAAATGTAAAAACAATGCACAATTAATTTCAGGGCGGCTCCATTATCGTCGCTTATTGTGCCATTTTTTCGGTTCATATCGGCCAAATCTCAATTGCGACGGTAATCGGTACAATGCGTTCACATGCGATCGTGCTTTATTGGGCAAATTAAATTATATCTTTTTGTTTATTTGCTTGTTGGCAGCAGACACAGTTTAATTTTCGGAATGGGAATGAATGAAAAACAGAAAACAGAAAACTGCTTTGGCCGTATATATTGTGGCGTCAATGTTTCAAAAAAGGAACTAATAAAAAAAACTTTCTTGTTGGTATTGCGCGTGACTTCTTTCAGTTCTTGGCAGATGATGTTGGAGTGATTTCCTCCACGGACGCCACTGAATTGTCGAGAAATTCAAAGAAATTTGCGTCAATATATAATTTTAGAAGACAGGTGGTGCAATTTCAAAATTCGTTTTTCCATCCCGTGTCGACTGTGATCGGCGCACGAGTGGCCGATAAAAATCGTAGCATATTTTGCAAACTGATTGGTCGACATTGTGCAATAGCGTGTTCATATTATCGGCGCTTCAAGATCAATTTTTATTGTTCGTACTCGGCGTAATTTCGGAGCAGAATGTCGCATTTTAAAAAATTGTTTGTGTTCACACTATCGGTACGTGAATCGTGACGAAAATCGGTACCTTGCGCCGATAGTGAGATCTTACATTTACCAGTAGCAGCATAATTTTTAATTTTTAACTTTTTACTTGCTAAGAAACTCAAACGATCATGTTGAAGCTACAAACACAACTAAAGGTACCCGTAGACGACATGTTTTTTACGTCTGTAATATATGTACATGTCGTGTATTACCTTTAAAATAAGTTTTTTTTCTGTAAAACTCATCTGACAAAATTGCAATAAGAGCGTGATCTATTTTGATCTGACAAATCTTCTGACATCAGGTTTCTTTTATTGTGAAATAAAGTTAAAATAATAGTTTTATTACTTTTTAAATACATTTCACAAAATAAAACAAAAAAATTCTAATAAAATTTGCGCTCACATCAGCTGTTGCAAATAAACATGGTCAATGTCAGAAGAAATTGTACATGAACGTTTGATAAATCTTCTGTAAAATAACAATTTTGACAAACATGCACATTTACATATGAGTTAAAAATGTGACAGGGCAAACGTAAAACTTTTGTCGTCTACGGGTACCTGAAATGATTTTTTTTTATTTGTTTTTACTTTTTTAAGTTCTTCTTGATTTTGTATCGGCTTTTGCATTCTTTAGCTGTTGCAAAAAAAAAAAAAAAAGAAAAACATCAAAGAAAACTACTACCAGCTTCCATTCCAATAGAAAAAAAGTTGAGATGGATACCGCATCTGTAAGCAGGAGGGGAGAGGTCGGTCAGACTTTTCAGAAGCCCTTCTTGGGAAAGAAAGCAAATATTTCAATTGCATAAAAAAATAAAGTCTTACAGGCCTGCAAGACGGGCACAAATTCGAAGGCCTTTTGCATTTTGCCTTTTGCTATAATGGCTACACATGTATTGGAAACGGATGTACAAGCAAGCAATTGTTAGTGTGTGTGTGTGTGTGTGCGAAATTTTATAATGAATCTCTGAATAAAAATATGATAAATTTTTGTATTTTCTGTGCAAGTCTGTTCTATTTATAATGAATTTTCAGTTGCTCTTATAACAATAATTTATTTCAATGTTGCATTTTATTTCATGCTTTGAAAATATGTTATCGGGAAACACACATACACACACATACATAAATAATTAAAAATATTGCTTACACACAACGTTCAGTTACTCAAATTGCGTCACAGTGCACAAAACGTTATTTTTGAATTGCGAATGCAGAATAATTCGTGGTATCATTTTTAATATTGTGTAAAAAAAAATGTATAAAAAAGACATTTTCACTTTTGCTCGATCAATTAATTTTGCAATATTAAGGACTGCAGGGATTGAAGTGTTCAAAAAAAATGTTAATCGTTTTGTGTTATGTTGCAAGTAAATCACATTGATTTTTCATAAAAGCGGCCAGTCAACAAGTAACAAGTATTTTACACATTAAAACGAATTAAAAACAAATTATAATGCTATTGGAACACAACTGGGACGAATGACGAATTTTTTAACGTGAAAATACACGATTTTAGTACATCCATTTTCAGTACATAGATTTTTAGTACATCGTTTTTTAGTGCGTCGTTTATTAGTACATCGTTTTTAGTGCATTGTTTTTATAACATAAATTTTTAGTACGTCGTTTTTTAGTACATCGATTTCTATTAAATCGATTTTCAGTACATCGATTTTAAGTACATAATTGCTTAGTAGATTATATTCTAGCACTTGACGTATTAAAATAAAGGAGCAGTTTTGAAAAGCGAAAGCTATTGGTGCTCTGAAATGTTGTTGTACCAATTTGTAAAATGTTTTTAGTTCTAAAAATTACACATGCAAATTCTATAATTTTTAGTACCACAATTTGTTTCACTAATTGTTCTCTTCACCTCAAACAATTCGTAACAGGTATTGATTGGATCAAGTCGAGAATTTGTATAATTGATAAGTTGTGTACACACACACACATAAACACAAATCCAAATACATTAAAACAATAACTACAAACACATTAATCTTACAATTATGTTCTTAATTTATAATATTTTCCATTGATTTATAAATAAAGCATCTATTGATATTTTAGTTTCAAAATATTTACCAAACAAAGAAATATTTATTAACAATTATGAACAGTTTTCCCAAGAAGAAATCTTAACGCAAATGTAAATATTTATGTTCAGCAGAATTATCCTTAACTCAACATGCCAATTACGAAATATATTTGATTGTTTATTGTATTGTCTGGAAATAATATTCATTGTTTTCGTTTATGCCAAAAATATAAAGAAAACTATTCAGATTAGATTTCCTTGTTGATTTAAGTTGATAGTTATATTCAATATGATTAGACAACTTCATTTAAAATTTCGTAATTTATTCCTTAATTATGTACATAAATTGATGTCGGAAAATGCTAAATTTGAAAACTAAATATTATATTAGGAAATAGTACACAACCGACTGAAACATTTTCCTTGAAGAAGTGAAGGACTTGTTGACATCATCTTCACAACTTTCTAAAAGTTCCTTAAATTACTAGAAACAAAATAAGTGCCAACCCACCAAGTCATTTAGGCTCTGTTAAATTTATATTTATTGTAATTTAAAATGTTTCTATCTTTCTCTCTCTCTCTCTCTCTTACTATCTCTCTTTGCTGGTGTATTTATATCACTTTATCCTGACATCCTTATTTGCATATTTCATACTCTGTCATCAATATCATGTGTAAATTTGTATGGGCGTGCATACTTTGTATCAATAAAATGTAAAATATTTCTATTTATTTCTGTTCGTCGTTATTGGCATTTCCTGTAAAGAATTGCAAAGCTCGTGTCAACATTATTGTTACAATAATGTCAATATTTTTTTTCCACAAATACTCGTATCATGTTTTATAATTTCACAATCCTATAAATTCGTTCAAGTATTTGTGTATTTTATTTGTGTTTTTTTTGCTATTTGTTATTTGTCGCAGAATATGCTGTTAAAAGAGACTTTCACTTTTAGAGGGTGTTCCAATGAGACGTTTTATTTTCAATAGGCCGCCCGCCATTTTAACCTTTTTCATGACGCGGCCTGTAACTATTTGACAGGCGACAACAAGAAGGATACTCGTATACGCTTCGAGAACATATTGAAATTATTCAAAATTTAGAAAATTTCGTGGTAGCGGTCACTCTTCGCCAAACTAAAGAATTTGTTTGGCCTTTTCGGCCAGTAATTGTGAAGATGGTGCAAAAATTTCAGCTGTTGGAACAAGTAGCAGTTTAAGATGATATTTAACGGGCAGAAAGCAAACTATTCGATTTCACAACATTTCTTCTACTAAGTACATATACGTCTCATCTGGTGTTCCTCAAGGCAGTCATCGTGGTCCGATTCTGTTTTCGCTGTTTATAAACGATCTTCCGAACGTTATCAACTTCGCCAATATACTGATGTACGCGGACGATGTTAAAATTTTTTATTCCTTTAATAATTTTATTGATCACGTTCGTCTTCCAAGTGACCTTAATAACTTTTTTGAATGGTGCAAACACAACATGATGGAGCTGAATTTAAAAAAATTTAAATACATGCGCTTTTCAAGATGTAATCTTATTGCAGTTAACTATTCCTTGGGAGGTCATCAGTTGGATTTGGTCGATTCATTTTTTGACCTTGGAATTTTACTGGATCCTAAATTAAATTTTGTGTCTCATATTACTTTGGCTGTAAATAAAACTAGAGGTGTTCTTGCCTTTTTAAAGCGTTGGTCTAAAGAGTATTCTGAACTTTACATTACGAAACAGCTGTACGTGTCTTTAGTTAGACCTATCGTAGAATACGGATCAATCATATGGGATCCATACTACAACAATGGTAACATTTGCTCTGAATTTCTTTTAAATTCTGTTAAATTTAATATTCCATGCCGTAGTACTCGGCATTATAATCCTCTTGTTATTAAGTTTTGTAGGTCTAATTATCGCTATGGCTGATCCTTTCACGGGATTATGTCGTCAATATAATTATTTGTCTGAACTTGTTGATTTTTCTTTGAATTCTAATATTATAAAGCATAAAATCATTCTTTTTCTTGATTCATAACTTTTAAATTTTTATTATAATTCATGTAATTTAATATAGTTTTTGTACCTTGTTATTACTCTGTAAGGATTATATCCATTGACTAATTTTTTAAATAAATAAATAAAGAAATAAATAAATAAATAAATAAATAAATAAATAAAATAAATAAATAAATAAATAAATAAATAAATAAATAAATAAATAAATAAATAAATAAATAAATAAATAAATAAATAAATAAATAAATAAATAAAAATATGATATGAAGAATCGAACTCGTGCACATCGCTCAAGGAGATCTGAGCATATTGCAGTTGAGGAAAACCCGCTAGTGCGCTACCGACTTGTCTGCGGAGGCTCCCAACGATGGCCTTGGTAAAGTTAACAAGGATATACTCGTACAGACGCAAATGTGCGAATTGCTGATCAAGAATTTCATGAACAGAATAAGGTCCTGCAAGCGTAGTCGTGGCAGCCATTTTGGCTGATATTATTTTCCATTACTATTGAAATACTCTCCTCTTTACAAATAAATAAACATCCGATGATTTCGCTTAAAATTACTCGTGAACAACGAAACACTCCAGTCAATCCTAGAACAATAAAGCTACACAAGAAGCAACAGGCGAAGTGGCATGGCTGCCTCAAGGATTGTCCCCTTGGAATCTAGCCGAAAACGGTTTTAATAATCGAGGTAGCCAACTTTGACACCGTGTAGCTCACCGTGTATTCGAATAGTTTAGTCAAGAGTTTCATTAAGAAGTGAAAACACACGTCCTGCTTTAAGACTTTTGCCGAAATCAATTTGCAGCCGGAACGGTAGTTTGAAAGAATCAGACTTATTAACATTCGCTTTCACTCCGCGTAAATAAAAGACGAACATTTTTATTTTGCCTGAATTATTTCCTATTAAAGGCTGGAGTTCTTACGGATTTTTTTAAATTTAATTTTAAATTAAAATGTTTCATTCACGAATCTTAAAAGCTAAATAAGGAACAATGTTATGAGATTTTACTTAAGCGTACTACAACAATTAAATCTAATTGATTGAATAAGGAAACTAATAAGAATACCGTCTTGAGGAAAATTTGTCACAAAAACTTCTTATAAACTTTGAAAATGTTATAATGAAATTTGGTAAAATAATTTTAACAAAAGATTCTTAGCGGCCGTTTAGTAAATTTCTTATTGTTTCAAAATTAGACAATCTGCATTTTTCATTAAATGACAGCGTCAAATCGTTGGCGAAAGTGTTTATCTTTTTTTATATTTAAATCTATTGTGCAGTAAGTCCGTGGGGAATCTAGGGGGAAGATTATGAATTATTTTTAAATTTTTGTTTTCAGTAACCTGAAGCCTTTTTGTGAAACCAGGCTGGACAGCCGTAAGTCATTATCGGTCGGATACACATATTATACAATAATAACTTATTTTCAAGGTTGAACTTAGACCTTCTATTAAGTATGTTTTTTATTTCACTCAAAAATGATCTGTCAAAATTTTTTAACATTTCAAAATGAGACATCTTATTGGAAGACCCTGTTACTGCAAACCGAACGAAGGTTAATAATTCTAGAATTAGAATGTGGTAGAAAATAGCTGAAGGGACTATTGTTAACATTTTATAAAAAAAATCAACAAGTTTGTTTGTTTTTGTTACACATTCTTAGAATTTACATAAATTCACTCGCGAAGTAATGAAACATAAATTAACATTATTATCCAAACAATTTGAAACACAGATGAACTTGCAGGTGACGTTGTCTTCTATTTATTGCAAAGTATTCAGTTGTACAGCAAAACGGAAAATAATTAATCAAAAGGAATAAATACACAATGAAGATATTCCCAAATATTTATTTATTTATTCTCAGATCTTGAAAATATAAAATATTTTCAAAAACTTTTGTTTGTTGAGGGTTTTTTTCAGCTAGTCTATATTTACGTGCATTTCATTGGTGCTAATGCCAAATCATCAGTGGACCTTAAACAATATTTTTTAAATGTTTCAAACCTCTTATCTTATTGTCACCCAAAGGGCTTCTAATTCTATAAAGGTTGTAAAGAAAATAAAATAGATTCATATCGAATCATATCAAGTACGCATTTCGACCATATTTTATCTTAAAATTAAGGAATACATATTAAAGTTTCTGCAACAAATATACTGTCAAGCGGTGTTATTGACATCTTCCCGACGTGTAATTTTCGATTATTTTTTTTTAATTTCTTTGATTTAAATTATCTTGTCTGGGAGCAGTTTTACGAGGTCTTCCTCGTAAATGTTGGGGTTTTAAAGTACATGCTGCACAATTTTTTTTATAATATACGAAATCGTTAATCATTTAGTTGAACATTTATTACGAATGATTTTCTGCCTCAATCCAACATTAAAATCATTTATTACTTTGATGTTTGAATCCTTGCAAATTGTAATTTTAGCAACTTTTCCAAACACTATTTAAAAAACTAATTATGCGAAAATGATACAAAAAGAAACTTCCAAACAAACAAATAATTGTCCAATTCATCAGTCATTGCATGGATTGTATGTTGCATAAATGTTGTGGATGAATTCCATAGAAACAGGTTTCTAAACAAATTTAGTCGGTCCTGTTCTGTAAATTGTAGTCTCAAGATGTTTACAAATTAAAATTTTGTACATATCTGAAATCAAATTACAAAATAAGATAAAAAAAAGAAAACATCCGTTTGACCATTTTTGTAAATCCTTCGATTTGAATCGCATCGATTTGCAGAACGGGGCCGAATGCTTAACATGATTTAGTAACAAGATTTTATTTGTATAAAAACAAAAAGGATAACTTTACTGAATTGTTTTATTTTTTGAGCACAAGTCCAGATAATGACTACAGTTTCCAAACAATACAATAAACAAAGTCAAATATATTTCTGTTGAAATTTATATTTGAATTTCTTATATTAAAATAACAATCGTATTTATTTGTTTAATTAAATAGTCTCTCATCCAAAGTTGTCCAGCCGAATACGAAGAGATGTTTTGTAATTTAGTTGAAACTATTTGAGTTAAAAATAAATTGTAACAATAGCTGTTCATGCATGGAAGCTTTTATAAAGTCCTTTCTTCCTTCCTTTCTTTGAATGTTGGTGGGCTTAACTTTCGGTATTCATTGTTGTTCATAAATCAGTGTATTTGTGGGTTTGTGTGCTGCGTTACACTTCAGAGGATATTAAATATTGAATACTTGATACAAGCCACAATAACGAAATGTTTGAGTTGTAAAGAACGTCAGTTAATTTATTTTCTAAATTGATTTCTACGCAAAACTCTGCTACTTGGAAATAGAAAACACTATTGTCTTATTAATTTTCTTGCATCTTTGAAATGATGTTGTGTAGGCTAAATTTAAGAAGCGCGTAAAAAGAATAAGGTCACTACTTAGATATCGGCAAGTTAAAAGAAATTATATTTCAATCTGACTTTTTTAAGCTATTGCATATCTTTTATCGCGGGCTTTGAGCGCGGCGAGCGAATCAAGAAATTCCGTAACGAAAATAAATCTAACACTAAGTTTGTTTTTTAAGTCTCCTGTTTTTTTAAGCATTTGAATCGCATAGCGTATGTTAACCCCTAAAGTATGCTATTGATTTCATTAACATACAATATTGCCAGAACAGATTTTTACATGTAGGAAAACACAAAACGGCGTACTTACGAGCAATCGTGGTTGACAAAAAATGATACACACAAACAAACAGACAACTCGTAGGTTTTAAGCGACATTTGCCAGATATTTAGAGGATATCAAGTCTCAAACTTATGTTTCTTATATCAGTTACCATAAACACATAGTTTCAATGACAAAAATAAAAAATAAAAAGTCAGATTCATTGTATTAAATATATATAATGTAATTCACAAAAAAAATTTAAAACTCGATGGGCGTTAATTTTTCTGAAGCGATTAATTTAGAATTTCATTAAAAACTTCTCCATATTCGTCAAATGCTGGATATAGCGTACATGCTTTAATCGAGTTAAAATTTCTACAGCAGTAGTCTTTGAAGTCTAATCTTTTGATATATTGAAAAAGAAAAATTTTGGTTTTGAAAAAATGTTGAGAAAAACGTCGAACAAACGATCTATTTTTGTAAAACTTTAGCCATTTTTTTAACTCTCATTTAAAAAAATTGACTTTGATGTTTTTTCACGACTATATGAATTGAGATCAATTAAAAATTTTTTCGCCGTATTATCAGAGAATGTATTAAAAATCATATAATATTTTCTTTTTAATTTTATCTTTGCTGTTACCGGAGATATTGACAAAAATTGCGAGCAAAGTCAAGGCAAAAAATCAAATTTTAAAAATGTAAATATTAAATATTTGAAAATATTAAAGAAATTTTTGTGAAACAAAATATATTTTCTTTATCTATTGAAAACCTTTACAAAAAGCATAAACTTGTTAAAATCAAATAACATTTTTAAAAGCTATGAAGCCAACAAACTTTTACATGACCGGGGTAGTTAACTTTGACTCCCTGTAGCCCACCATAGGTACCAACAGGGTGCTTCAAATTAGAAAATCTTTAAAGCGTGGGTCCTCCTCCTCTATGATTCCTATATACATACTTTTGTAATAGGACCGCAAGTTTCAAAGATACAGATTTATTACCCTTTATTTCTAATTGGCAACACTGTAAGTCGGTCAAGTCCAGCTCAACCATTTTGGGCAAAAAAAAATTGTAATCATCGCACAATAGCGCTCACCACTCACAGTAACGTTTCAGCCGGTCATCAACAATACTGGCGCATACAGCTGCGATATTTTCCTCTGGCCACACTCTACGTACGCGTGTTGGCTGTTTAATGTCCAATAATGTCACAAGATTCCGAAGAGCAGCCTCAGAAGGTCGTCTTAACCAAACATGAAATTTGATAATAAAATTCAATAATCTGCAATCGTTGTTCGTTTCTAAGTAGATTCGTGGTTTAATTATAGACCAAACTGAGCATGATTAACAGAAACGTGTTACACGAAAACAGCTGAGCTGCCAAAAACACTGTTACCAAACAGAAAGTTGCTAAAATTGTTCCTTGAATTGTTTAATTAGCAAAAAATAAATAAATAAATGTTTAATAAAAAGATGATAAAATTTGCTGGCAATTCGTCATTTAATATTTTTTTTTTTTACATTTCGTAAAATTGTTTCCAAAAATTTTTCGTTCGTCGTAAAAGTGTTCCTGGCATTCATAATAAGAATTAGACGAATTTAGTTATTTAATGTTAATAACAGTTGCTGGTGCTGCAAGCAAACAAGAATTTTGTTTAACTCAAACAAAATAAAATATATTTTAAATTTTTATTCGCACTTTTTCCTAAAATTAATATTTTACATATTTAGTAAAAAAAATAATAATTTTGCTAAAAACAAATTGAAATTGATTATATTGATATTGATTGGGTGGGTATAGCCTGTTCCTATCAATTTAAAACTTAAAATAAGTAATTTTTATGAAAAAGGTCATATGAAAAAAGTACGTTTTGATAAAAAAATTTAAAACTTACATTTTGATAAAAAAAAAATTAAAAAAGTACGTTTTGTTATGCATCAATTTATTTAGAACCCATTTTCTTAACATATTATGCTAACTGTATTATTTCTAGAAGATTACAATCCAAATATTATAAAAATACCAAAAACCCAATTTGTCAAAAATAGCGAAAAATTACGTTTTGTTTTGCGGCTCCTCATAATTGGTCACATGGTTCTCTTTAAAAGAGAGGTGACTGACTTATAAATCACTTTCACTGTTAAACACATTTTTTAAAAATCACTCGGATCGCTCATCTCTTATGTGCTGTTCATAGAATCAAAGCAATCGAATTGAGTGAAAAATTTGTATAAAAACCACTCAGTTATTCGAATGGTTTTAAATACATATTTTCTACTCAAGTCGATTGCTTGGATTCTATGAACAGCACATAAAGTGCATTGGGAACTTATTCTTTTGACGCGCACCTGATTTCAAGCAGCCAATAATAATCGAACTAAAAAGAAAACAATAAATACAATTACTGGAGCAGTGGCAGCCCTCAGCAACAACTACAAAAAACAACTCAGCAGCCACTTCTAAATATTTTATTGTACCACAAGATACTTATAAATAGATAAACGAGTGTCTTTATGTGTTTGTGTGTGCGTTTCTATGTGTTCAAGGACATTTAATAAACTTGATTGTAAAGTAATTGCAATAATTTCAATGGGCTTTACAAAACAACCGATTGCCTATCACTTGAACAATAGCAGATATAAAATATAACTTCAGCTCTTTAAAATCTTCAACTTCCACTCCTTTGCAAGTATAAATTAACAATCCTTCAATTTTATTTGCCGCTCCTTCAAACATTTTTTGCGTTTTCGAAAAGACCACAATTATTATGTACACTTGAATAATTTGTTAAAAAAGGAAATTTACAAGTTCTGTGATGTGATTCTCTATTCAATTTTAACGTCGGTTGAATTGTTATAAAAATATTCAACAGCAAAATTAACGTCAATTTTATTCATTTACTTTTCTAACAACAACGTTTATTTCTGCGTTTCAGCAGTTGCAGCTGTTTAACTAAATAGCAAAAATGTTTTCATTGTTTATTGCAATTTCAAAACTTTAATTTTTAACATTTTTAAACAACAAAATGAATGGAAAATGTTTATGATTTTACAGTGAACACCGGTTTGGATGGCTCATTAAAACTATTTGTAGCTTTATAAAAAAATGTTTTCAACATTTTTCAAAATATGTACATATATGTATGTATGTATATTTTTTATTATATGTACATATTTGTTTATTTCTTCATTTTGACATATCGTCGTGCCGAAGTTATCTTCACGTATCTCCAAAAAATTTTTCTTTGGCAAATTGAGTCATAAAGTTTCAACATTATATACAAAAAATTTACGTGAAAAACGTGGTCCAATATTTTTGTCAGATATTATGCTTGAAGTTTTTTATTGATTTGTGTAAAAATATCCAGTCTTAGAAAAAATTTTTAAGTTATACCCATTTTGAACTAAAACAATTTTTTGCATTTTATTGTATATGCCACTTTTTTGAAAATATTTTTTACTTTATGGTACATACGAGGGCGGATTGATATTGAAGCTACCTAAGTAGGAAAAAATATTTGTTTTTCAAAAACCATTTATTTCTCAACATAGTCAGTCTCCTTTTAGCTCAATACATTTAGTCCAACGTTTCTCCAATTTTTGTATCCTTTCCAAAAAATAGGATTTTTCGAGGTCCTTAAAAAAGGCATTTGTTTGGTCAATAATTTCATCGTTGGAGCTAAATCTCTTTCCACCGAGCCATTTCTTTAGGCTTGGAAATAGGAAGTAGTCACTAGGGGCTTAACCCGGAGAATATGGTGGATGAGGTACCAATTTGTAGCCCAATTCAGAGAGCTTTGCCATTGAGACTGTACACGTCACTCGTTTACCTTTATGGTCAATTGAGAGCAAACGCGGCACCCATCTTGCCGATAGCTTTTTCATATGCATATGTTTACAATTTCAACAATCTCACGTAATTCGATCGATTATTCGGCGATCATTCATAACGATATCGAGGATTTTCTTAATATTTCCTTCAGTAACCACCTTCCTGTGGCCTTCCTGTTGATGGTATTGTTGCAGTGCTTGTTCGGCCGCGTTCAAATTCAGCAATCCAATATTTTACCATGTAATCTGACGGAGCAGACTCACCGTAATGTTTATCGAGCTTTTCTTTTGTCTCTTTCGCCGTTTTTCCGTTTCAAATAAAAGTGTTTAATCACTGCACGAAATTCATTTTTTTCCATTTTTCAAGAAACACAGAAGTTGCTTACTTCAAACGACTACAACAAATAAATGAATCGATGAATTTTGGGTGAAATTTTAACAGCTGACGTTTGACAGATCGAACACAGTTTTTATGTTTGTGCTGTCATCTAGCGGTAGGTCGCTTCAATATCAATACGCCCTGGTAGTAAAACACGCTTTTCGAAAGCCATGTTGAGCAGATGACAATAGAGATGATAAATGATGAGATATGCATGCAGTTACCATCTTTTCAAATAGTTTGGGAATAATACTTAGTTTAGCAATTCCTTGATAATTAATAATGTCAGACTTAGTACCAGATTTGTAAAACGGAACAATAAAAGACTTTTTCCAGATACTAAGGAAATATCCTTATTTAATTGACATGTTAAAGATGCGGCGTGTTAATTGTAAGGCGAAAAATTCAGCACACTTTATCAATATACAGTTGGGAATGTTATCAGGACCACTTCTATACGAAAATTTAAATGAAAATTAGATGATTGAGAACAGGACGAAATACTAGAGCCGTTATAATCGGCATCCGAATAGGTCGTAGTTATCATCGCAGGATTGAAAGCCCTGAAACTTCATTACTGTAGGAAACACGGTCGATTTTCTTTTGGAGTTTACAAAATTGTAGAATGACTTAGGATTATTTATGAAATCGAATTCTCATTTTAAATAGGAATTTATCTTAACACACCAGATTGAAATTTTTAACTACTTTGTTAAAATCGACTCACTGATTTGATGTATTGGTTGGTACCACAAACAATAAACTGTGCTGATACTCACATCAACCACAGCAATTGACGTTGTGTTTCGAATTTGAGAAACCTATTAAATTTAATCATCAAAACCACCCATAGAATAAATTAAGAATTCATATTTGTTGAGATTCCTGGAAATGCACTTAAGCCATTTCCCGGGGAATGAAAAAATCTTGGAAATCACCAGCCGTTGTGAATCGAACTTTCTGTGTACTATTTTGCAGAGCTGTTATAAACATATTGCATAGTTTTAGGAGCTGATTATCTTATTAATTTTAGCACACTTTCAGATGTTTAGCGAAACTTTTCTACTTTGTGATGTGTTTTCAAACGAGCGTTTTAAAGTCTCGGAAATTTTTTTATTTAAACTTGTAACACGCCCATTTCAATACCCCATCATGCATAATTAAAGACGTACATAAGGATGTGCCAAATTTGTCACACGAATTTATTTCAAAGTTAATACAAAATAAATATGTCATCATTATTTTATAAAGACATCAATGGCTTTTCAATTTGTTACGGCTTCCATTTCCTTTTAACAAGTTTTAGTCAATCATTGTCATTTATATTTAATGAAAAACTAATAGAATGATTGCCGACGATACAGAACGAACAGAAAAAGAATGAAAATACAATTTCATGCATATTCGATTTCAACTAAAAGCATTTTATTTTCAATGTAATTTAAAATTTTTTTTCACACTTTTCCAACAAAATCATATTCACATGTGAACAACACAATGATATAATAAATTAGTTTAATCGTCTGTCACGGCTGAACAAATGAATGACAGAACGCATGAATATAAAAATATTGAAATAAATTTCTATTGTTCTAATTTCTATTGTTCTAAAGTGTGCTGTCAAAAGGCTGAACTTCTTTTTTTTAATCAATTATTATCAGTCAGTCATTTATGTAGATTGTTGTCATTGTTGAGTTGAGCAGCATGTCATTTGACATAAATTATTGCTGGCAAAAAATCAATATTCAATGTGCTGCAATTAGAAAAGTTTTGCAATAATGACATCTTTGAAGCAGACAAAAAAAAACTCAGGAAATCATTTATTCAATACGTCAAAAAAGAATTCAGAAATTTAGTTTATAAATAGTTTTAGTTTGAGTTCTTTTCATTCTGTTTCCTATTTACACAATTGATAAGTTTTGTTGGTTTCTTTCCATGAATATTTATTTTAAAATGTTGAACATATTTTGTATTGTGAAGTTTAATGAGTTTTATTTTAAAACTTTTTCTTTATTTTAATATCAATTAAAATGTCATTACTTTGTAGTTCGATGCAATTAACTTTTAATGTTTTTTTTTTGTAAGTAAATAAAAGAACACAAAAAAAGATAATTGAAACTTTTATAAAACAGTGGGACGGTGGAATATTTTCAAATGGTCAAAAGAGAAAAAATTGTGTACAGGGCAGCTGTAGTAGTAATCGAATATTGCAATTGGTTCAAGGACAAAACCTGATTTTTTTTTGCAAACGTATTACTCGTGGTTCACACTCAGGTCAGGTTTGAGTCGTCAAGTCTTGAGTTTTTAAGGAGAGAGCAGAAAATATAATGCAGAGGCATACAGACTTGACTGTACCAGTCAATTTATACTTCTTTTATTAATAGTAAAAAATTATATATTTATTTTATTTATAGTTTTTATAATTTTTTTGCGATTATTTATTGAGCGTAGGATTTCGTGATAGTGACAAAATTTTTTTCCCGCTCACATGAGCGTGCATGACGTGGTTTTTTAAGTCTACAAGAATCAGCAAACATTAAAAATCTTTTTTACGAATAATTTTTAATCATTTAATTCAATTATTATTATTATTATTTTAATCATTTTTTCGAAATTGTTCGTCAACGATAAATCTCGAACACTCGACCAATTGATTTTTATCGAATTGATTTTTATGTTAAGAGCTGATTTTAGACTTGATTGGTTGACTAATTTAAAATGAATGTGCAAAAATTTTTTTAAACATTTTATTTTTAAAAAATTTTCGAATTCGAATTAAATCGGATCATTGTCAGACAACATCGAAATGAGCCTAGAATGCCTTTAGAGTGCGCCAAATTTGGTAACGATCTGTTAAGCCATTCTTAAGTTGGCAGATGTTTACATACACACTCACATACGCACACACACACACACACACACACATCCCCATTGACATCATCGCGAAATTAATCAGAATCGACTTCCACAGGACCTCAAAACAGTAACTTCTAACAGCGGGAAGTTAAAAAAAAGAAAAATTCGGTGTCAGTGACAATTTTTCTGGATGTTTTGACAACTTCATTAAAATTTAATCAGCCAACCATTTGCAAGGGGGTGGGGCGTTTATGCATCTACACGTTACAAAACCAGTAACTTAATACTCGACTTAGGTAAAGAAATCGGCTTGAGGAACAAAAATTGCAAATATTTACAATATTTATCTGTAAATTTGGAATGCATATGAAACGGAAAAATGTTTAAAGTTCAATTGAAAGTTAAAAAAAGGGGGGAAAATCGCAAAAAGCTAGAAAAAGGAAACAAATTAGACCAATTTGAAAACGCCCCGCAAAAAGTCACAAGCTCTCAAAAAGGTGGCGACTTCAGTCGACGAACGGTAACGCTGAACCCCGGTTTTGCCAAAAACAGAGAAAGAGAGAGAGAGAAAAATATTTTATTCTCTTGATGCAGAATGTAGAAAGAGTATCAGCACACAGGAATTAGAACCTTCACTAATTAAGCACATTAAAGTTGGGTCTTGGACCCGGCACCGAGATCTTAATTATGCCAATAGTCCAATGACCACCATAAAGCCATGTAACCCTAACAGGTTCTTTTCAAATAAAATTTCAGAATTAAAATCGGTTGCTACCAGCTGAAAACAAATAACGTGACTTACTTTGGATGGGTATTGTTCCCTCTAGTGATTAGACACTAGTGTTGTAAAAATCAGCTACTTTTGTTGACTACTCAATACTTTTTCAATTGAGTACTCGATACTATTCAATACTTTGAAAGTTTTTATCTCAAAATAAAAATATTTAATAGGTTGAAATTCGTTGAAATTTTATTATTACACGTACTCCATAATAATTCATGGATTAGCAAATTTAATAATCCATTAAAAAATATCTAACTAAACGGGCAGGCTTTTTAATTGTTGCATATGTTTAAATCACTTGCGCTTTACTTTCCTCAAAACCGAATTGCGTTCATTTAAAACATTTTGAAGTAAAGTTTTCGTATTTACATATGGAAATGCATCTCTGAAAGTATTTTGTTCGGCTTGTCTGCATAAACACCCAGGGTGCAAGCAGGAATCGAAACTGCGACCCCACTCTAGTAGTCCAGCACGCTGTGACACGTAGACATAGAATATGTGTTGTAAACAAAAGTACATTTTTGTATGGAAATCAGGCCGAAATGTAAAACTTTGGTAGCCCGAGGAAGGTCTTCTTGAAATAGCTCCAAGCCCAAACTCAAAAGTTTTACTCGACAGCATTTCTTTTCTGTCTATTTAAAATGTTGTTCAAATCGATGCACCCGCTTAGAAGTTATTTCGTTACTTCCAATTTTGTGCCAAATATCTGTTATACTTTTTACAGCAAACACTCACTTGTATTCTATAATGACGTAAATATGAAGTAGAAATTTATTTTGTACAGCTGAGTGCGCAATCTTGTTTTCTTGATTCATGCACTAATGCGTATCTACATTGTCGCCACACAATTGGTTGTCTTTAGCTTTTCAGATGCTTGGGCAGATCTTTTTCGACAGAACAAGATTTTTAAATCACAAATTTTATTTTCTTTTTTCGATTTGACAAATCAAACGGCCGCTTCAATTCAATTACAAACAAAATTTTATTTGTATGAATAAATATAAATGCTCCGTAGTAGATTATTTTTTTTGTTTGTTTCAAACTTTTTATTGATTTCGTTTTAACAATTTCGTTAAAACAAATTATCTTTTATGGCATTTTTGTCGGAATTGTTTTTATTTTTTTGTGCGTGACAAGAAGCAACGCAGAGATCGAACAAGAAAAAGCAGATTACGGAAATATTTAAATAAAGTTCTATTTGTTTCCTAAATTTCAAAATTCAAATTCACTTAACATTTATTGAATGTTTGCAAAGGAAAAGAAAAAATAAACTCATAAAAATGAAAATTAGTTTAATAACTGCGGCGCCGCATGAAAAAAATTATGAGAAAACAAACAAACTTCGTTTTTAAAGTGTAATAAATTTATTTAAATTGTTCCAGCCAAAACAAAGATTTCTGAGCAAAATAATAAAAAAAATGGTATTGACACAAATCGTAAAGACACACGAAGTTGTTAAAATAATAAACCACAAACTTAAGCCTTTTAGTGCACATTTTTTTTCTCTAAATTTATTTATTATCATAAAACAATCCCCTAAATTTTGAAATATTTAATTAAGTTTATTTATTATTTACTATTTGTTATCTTTTTATTTAAATAAATACGATTTTTATTTAAATGGAATTGTTTGTAATAAATTTGAAAGAAAAAATTAAATTAATAAAATGTAACATAATTTCAAGACGTAAATGGCATCAAGAAGACCATTTGGCTTCTTTGTAAGACAGCACAGTGGGGAGGTGCCAAAAAAAATGCAAACAAATTTGATTACAAAAGGATGTATGAAAAAGTCATAGAGCATAGAAAGTGATCACGCATGATCGTGATTAAATATTTTTTACAATCACGTGAGCGTGAGTTAGCTTACATGAGCATATTTTTTGGAGTATATGTTTAGCGTGAGGGTTCGTCATTGTGATTAACTTTTCTTTACATTCATGTGAACATGCATGTGCACGAGCCCTAAACAATAAATCCATGCATGAGCGTGCACGATCTTGAGTAAAAAGTTTAACTCACGATTCCATCTCTAAATTAATTCTTTTACAATTGTGCTATGGGGTGTTTTGTTAATTTTTTCTTTTTGTTTCTTTTTCAAATTTAAAGAAACTGATTTTAGGTGCTAAATTTGTATCCAGCATCATTGTCAGATTGTCATAAATAATGTGTTTTAAAAAATATTTTTAAGAAAATGCAGGAAGAGTTTTTACTGCGAATTTATTAGCATAAAACAAGACAAAGTTTGGAATATGTAAAGGGTGTTTTTTAAGCCCGATAGCACTTTAAATGAATATAAAACACAGATAAATTGTGTTAATTGCCAGGAGTTCGTTCATCTTCATTCGGAAGACAATTCTTTCTCATTGATATTCGAATTAGTGATGGGCAACGTGATTCGTGATTATCATGAATCATGCGTGATCGTCCATGATCGCTATTAGTTTTTTTTCAATCATGTTATCGTGACAATTGAGGGTGAGTGAGCGTGTATAAGTAGATTTTTGATGTGATTATTTCATATTGTTTTTTTTGCAAATTTTTTTCATTTAATTTGATTTTTTTTTATTATTTTAGTTTTTTTTTCGTAAATATTTCGTGAGCGTGAGTTTTCGTGACTTTGACTAGCTTTTTTCCCCTCGCGTAAGCTTGTATAAACGTGAGCCAAAAATATAAGTTCGTGGATGATTAAAGTTTTTTTTTTAACGTGAGCTTGCATGAGCATCAGTGAAAAGTCAATCATTATCCCATCTCATACTTAAGTTTTCAAATGAGTTCGGTCGCATCTGAGAGACCATTTTCCACTGTAGGTCTCGTTCAAACAGAGTTCCAGTTTACATTATCCAACTTTTGTTGATGCAATTTCTTGTCTTTTCTTCTTCAATGTCGTATTTGCGTTTACAATGTGAAGTTTTTATTGCAGGGATTGCTTAAGGATGATGTATACATTTCAATACATTTGTAAATGCACGAACGAGATAACAAAACCAATTTCAAAGGTGCAGCTGTACTTCTTTTAAAATCATTCTCTGTACCCTCTCGCCAACAAAGAAAGCGAGTAAGCGACAAAAGTTGTATAATGTCAACGGGCAGGGCACAGGCTTGCAAAATCGTCTTTCTCATAAAAAATTTGAGAATACATACTTTGTTTTTTAAACAAAAATCATAATGGTCGCGTTCATAAGACGTAACTGTTGCGCAACTGTTGAGTCTTTGTCTTAGAAACGCAGAGTTGAGTAGTTCCGCTCCACACAACAGTTGACTATTTGCTGCCATTTTTTGCATCATAAATTTTTTTCGCTACCTGTAGTGAACAGGTTGTGTTAAGCCTCCACAGCTGATCAAGAGAGTTATGCGCTTTTATATTCTAATGCAACGCCGTTTTGTTAGGTGACGGCTGCAAATTATAATGTTAAATTTTGCGGTACAAATGCGATAAATTAACGAAAATAAAGAAATAAAATTAAAATACAAATTTTATTAAATGTACGTCGGTTTATTACGGTGTCCTATTCATGTTATTTATATATTTAGTTCAATATAATAAAGATTTTTTATATACAGTGCCGGCTTAGCGTTGAAATATAAACTACTATCGGCGCAGCTTTATCATGTTATTGCAGTGTTTTGTTGTGCATTTTCATGTTGTGAATATTAAATTTGTGGCGCAGATTTTAAAATAAAAATGGAAAATTCCTGCCAAGAAAAACTCCATTGTAAATTATGTGTTGTCCATACTTTTTAGTATAAGAGCAAGTTTATGACTTCGTATTTAAATGTCATTTATATTTAAGTTCTATTTAAATACGAAATTAAGTTTTGCAGTACAAACTTAAATGAAACTTAAATAATATTTAAATGACCAACCTATTTAAGTTGTGTACACACACATACATACACAAACATATGGTTATGCTACCTTGTTGTTGTTTCGCGCAACAAAGTAAACAAAAAATTTGCTGCCATTGAAAAATCAACATCTTTTGGGGTGCAATTTGGACTTCTTTTATTAATATTATTCTATTATATATTCATTCATAATTGTTTTACACTTTTAAAACATTGCAGCAACCTATTACTGTTGTTATTTTCAGCCTGAAAAAGAATCCACATTTGAAATTTTTCTTTAGTTTTGTTCAACAGCTGTTTCTCCAAAAAAATTTAGAGAATTTCGTGATGCTGCCACATTTTTATCGTAATTAAATACAAACAATTATTTAACACTGAAAAACTGAAACTGTATTTAAATGCAACTTAAATTTAAATGAAAATTAACTAAATGCGTATTTAAATATGAAGTCATAAACTGGCCATAAGCCAAACTAATTAATTTGGCAAATTTAAATTATTTCTTTTGCAGTATTTTTATTTATTTTCAATTGTTTACATTAATCAGCTGTTCATTATCCAATCACTCATCAAGCCGTTGCTAAGACGTAAGTGTTGGGCTCAACAGTTGACAACAGTTTCACAACAGTTGACTCAACAGCTCCGTCTTATGAACGCGACCAATGTCAATAGAGGCAAATGATTTTTTTCTTGCTACAAAACTTTTATTCAGAATTTTTTTGAATTCTTATTTCAGACAGAAATTAAATTAAAAATTATTCTAAAACCATCATTCATTTTCTTTGTCATGGCTTAAAATTAACACAATTTATGTTCAAAAGAAAAGCCTTAAATTAAACAAAAAAGAAAAAAACGCCTATAAATGTTACACGAAATTAAAAGGCATTTGATCTAATGTATCCTCTATCCAGCGACTATTAAAATACATTTCTATGCAATCAAATGAACGGAAAAATTAACATGCAGCTTTTAGATTAACATCTCCCCAAAGAGCTGCTTAACTGACACCGTTTTTATTTTATAATTACTTAATTTAATTCTTTTTTTTTGTAGCACACGCACACTTTTCGAACCAAAACTACTAATCTACTAATTACTTGTATAATCAAGTGCAAATTCACTTACGAACACAAATTTTTACAATTTTTTACGGCTTTCGAAAGTACTAATTTAATATATTTTATTGCATACTTTACGCGGCATAGCCCAACTTTTTCCACACATTTTGCATATTTTACCAGAACACATTGCAAACGCACACAATAAGACGTCTTTGAAAATAGTTTTTAAGTTAATTTTTTACATACTCGTACTTCTTTTTTTTCATATTATTTAATAAACTAAATTAAGTAGATAAGACTCAGCAGAAGCGGTAGTTATTTTTAAGGAAACTTTTTATCTTCCATTTGAGCAGAACACATTAATGAGACTCGTAAATTGTTTAAATTGCGCATAAAAAAATATAAGATAAAAGTGTTAAAAATTCTTAAAAGCAGACAAAAGAACAATGTGACCCCATGCACACGATGTGTTTTTATGCGCGTTTTAGACGATGTGTTTTTAGGTGTATTTGAAAAGCACGTTCTTTTTTATTGTTGTCGTAAGTGGAGGTAGTGAAGGAATTGGGATAAAAAAGCGATCATTTTATAGAGACAAAATTATACATAGATGAACAAAATTATTCGCTTAAGTGCATTAAAAAAGAAAACGCATTTTTTATATAAAAAAAAATATTTGAAACTAAAATGTGGCAACAATAAAATAAGAATGAAGTAAGCAATGTAGATTAAGGGCCTTTCACACGATCATACAAGTCTTAAGATTTTCATTGGATTTTGTGTGAAAGAAATCCAATGAGATTTGTTGCGACTGTCAAAAAATATGAGTAGAAAATAAGCGGCGGCTGAGCAGTTTCATACAGCCGGCGAACGTGCCGACCTTTTAAAATCTTTAGCAGTTAAAGTATATATGTAAATACTGTATATCAAAGTACAACATTAAATAAAACAAAATTTCATTAATTTTGTTATGATACACATTCCAAATGTTGAGCCTGTGTTTGACAACAAAAAAACCATCAGAGACGGCACGCTATCGGCGGCAAAACAATCGACTGTTGAATTTGCTTTTATGAAAATTCAATTCTGATCAAATAAAAAATCTTATCTTTTAGTATTTAAATTTTTTTTTTCATTTTTAAAATTTTTTTTAATTTTTTAAATTAAATCTTATCATTTAGAAAACTTTCTAAAAATGGCAAAGTCTTATGGTATGTCAAACTTATTATCGTACTATTTGTCATTTTAATAACATTTTGCTTTCACACTATCACACTTGCACGTAATATTACAGTTTTTGATAAGTCTTAATACAAAGCATTATAGTGTGAAAGGATAGACGGATACTCGTATGTCTATGTATAAGAAACGATCTTCATTTATGCTGCTTCGTCTTATTGTCAAAATCTAAATAAAAAAATATAAACAACATCTTTATATAGTTTTTTATCCAAAGTGATTATTATTTTTTGGCTAATGTTCATAACATTTTTAGTCAGAAAGAATTGGACATGAGACAATATTCCAAAGGAAAAAAGGGAAAATTTTAACACTAATTAACTTCAACTTACACGGCAGAACAGAAACAACATTGTTTTTCGGGAGCCGCTGCACTCCCATCATCAGTGTTCATGTGTGTTTCCATGTATCCGCCACTGTTTATGTGGCTCGGTTGAATGTGATTTCAAATTTGTATTTATACAAATAATGTCTAGAAAAAGCATACGAGAGTTATATTATATATGGAGATTGACAGTTACACATGGCAAATATTTTGTCCTACAAATGCATAGACCTTATTTATCGGCATTAGAAGAATCTAAATAAGAGAAAGAAATTAACTCGAATTAAAATGAATTTTTTGCAACAGTAGAAGCGAAACTCTGTTAAAATAAAAGGCGAAATTTTAAACATATTAAAATGAGTGGAATAAAAAAGAAAATTTTAATAGCATATTTCTGATTTCGCATTCTATGAGAAAGAACCTTGATTTCGATTTCTCTATATTATTTCTAAACGAAAAGTGACTCGAAAGACAACTCGAATGAAAACGTAAATGTTTTCATATAAAATCCGATTTCTGTGCTACGAATGTGTCGTTAACCTTGAGAATGAAATGTTAAAATCAATCACTTGTGGTTTTGCTTTAGCAACAAAATTGTTGAGTTTATTAAAAATAATTTAAAAATTAGCTGGAAAAATAGCTTAAATTCGCTTGGCCTTCCCACTCGTACTATTTTTGTGAATGGGAAAAATTAGTACGCTTGTTTGTATGCCATAGAAGAAACTTATTGAACATTTTATCTATAGAGTAAATTCGGTTATTGCGGTACAGGCGGGTAGTGTGCTATAATAGAAGGTTTTTTTGAAAACTAATAACTAGAAGCTGACAACACCAAGCTTGAAGATTTCTGGATCTCAGAATATTAATAAATCATCACCCTTATTGGGTCTTGTCCACCCGTTGTCGAAAACAACTGACTACTATTGTCAGGCTCATGTTATTTTATGGACCTTAGAGAACAGAAATAGACTGTTAGTAGCACAAAATTGTTTTCGAGAGCGAGTAGACAAGCTCCAATTTTTTGGTATTGTGTTAACGTGATGTCGGTGTCGCCAACTGGAATAAGGTTGCATAATTGGATTTGCTTTTTGGAAGCTTTGAGAAGAGGTGGTAATAAAAAAAAGTACTAGTCTTCTGATTGACTTTTTTTGTTTTTTGAGTCCACTGAAAGCACATTGACAAAATTTAGGTTATTAAGGACCAGATTTTTATTTATAATATTTGAGCTAAACTCGAGTTCGGAAAATGTGGTACAGGCCATTGAAAATCCTTATGAAGCACTCTAAGCAGTTAAGATTAATTGAAATCGCAGTTTAATTACAGAAACAAATTTGAGAAATTTTTTGAACTGCCCCAAGATCACTTGTTACGGCCATATTTCCATTAAAAATCACCATCGGCCAAGCACGATAATTTGCCACATTAACAGAACACAGTAGTATCCGCCAATTTTTTCAATGGGTGGTTTATGGATTTTATTACTTTCTCTCAAATATCTCTAAAACTTGGGCTCCAAAGACTTTCACTTTCCTGAATGTGAACCTAAGATCTGTAGCAGAATACCAGCTGAGACAGCTCTTATCGAATTAAGCTTCAAATCACTATAGTGAAATAAAAAATAGATATACCACATTACCCGAACTTACATTAGACCTAGGCACATTTAAAGTCACGTACTAAAAAAAATTGGGAAAACCAAAAGAGACTTAGAGAAACGGGCTTACAAGACGCTATTTCTATCGTCAGCTGTAGCACGCATCAACTGATGATTGTTTTTAAGCTATTGCATAACTTTTATCGCGGGTTTTGAGCGCGGCGACCGAATCAAGAAATTCCGTAACGAAAACAAAACCTAACACTAAGTTTGTTTCTTAAGTCTTTTGTTTTTTTAAGTCTTTGAATCGGCTAGCGTATGTTAACCCGTAAAGTATGCTATTGATTTCATTAACATACAGTATTGCCAGAACAGATTTTTACATGTAGAAAAACACAAAATGGCGTACTTGCGAGCAATCGTGGTTGACAAAAAAAATGATAAACACAAACAAACAGACGATTCGTAGGTTTTTAAGCGGTATTTTCCAGATATTTAGAGGATATCAAGACTCAAACTTATGTTTCTTATTTCAGTTACCATAAACCTGTTGATTCAATGATAAAAATTCCCGAATAACCGAATATTTTATATTTTAAGCGATATTAACTTCTTTTTTATTCAATAAAAGAAAAAAATTGTTTTCTTATCGGTCGCCACGCTCAAAAGTGTAACTTGAATTAATATCAAAGAAAGAAAAACTACTGCATAAATAAAAAATAAATAAATAATTAAATTTGCATAAGTTGATAAAAAATGTTATGTAATAGCTTTGCCGCGGCAGTCCTCGAGTGCCACACGTTTTTTTTTCACTGGCGCAGTCACCAGCTAGATGCATTGTAGCTGTTGCAGTGGTTACACCAAATAGGAACCTGGAAACTTTACAGCACTAAAATAAACTTAATATCTTGCCATGAATGCTTTTCAGCTTCAGAAAAAGTTAATTCTTTAAAAAGAACGACTGATGCTGCTGAGGTGCAAACTGAATCAGCAAAGAGGATGGCTAACGTCTTTGAAACAGCAGCAGCAGGTTTAAATGTATAAGCTAGTGGTGTAAACTTTAGGAGCCTTTTAATCTTTTAATGCTGAACCGATTTAAATAATATTTAGTAGGGTCACTAAAGCTCAACAATATCTAACATTTGGTAGCAAATGGTAGATATTGTTGGCAAACAAAGGAAAAGAGAAAAAGGGATCCATAAATTTGCCTTTGCCTATGTATATAACAGATCTATAAGTGTTATATAGAAGATAAAGATTCCAAACTTGTGTTTTGAAAATAAGTAAGGAATAAGCATCAGAGTGATTTGTCAATGAATTAATGAGTCAATTAAATTACATATTTCGAGAATTAATACAATTAAGCATTTTTACTTTTTAGCATCTTCAGTGATTGTTGTACAATACTTTTGACTCGTTCTAATTTCTCTTTCTTCACAGTTGATATTTTCATATGATTTGGCAAAAATTTAACTTTTACTAATTTTCATTCTTTTCCAATATTGATTTGTATAAAATATTATGTAAAAAAAAGATAAATAAATGTAATCCCCAAAATGTCTCCAGATAATCAACAAGAATATTTCATTCACGAACACGAAAAATTATCCGCGCTTTGAAAATTAATCCTCTAAGCTGGCAGCGCTGAATTCCAAGAAAAACGAACTTAATAGATCTTTATCCGTTTAGCCATGACTTAGCGCCCATTGAGTAGTTCTTGCTCCCGCATTTTCAAATAGAAAAAATTCCACAAACGACTTAAAATACTTTAAACATCTCCAACCATTTACAGCAACAGCATTGTAAGTGTTTCTTAACACATTTCAACAGCTCTTTGCTATTAAATAATTTAATTTAATTAAAGTTCATTCAGACATTACTTGAGTATCTTAGATGAAAAGAAATCATTTAATTCTGTTAAAAAAACAAAAAGAATTTCTTCCTTTATCCTTGTGACCTTTCAAAACGCAAGAAATACTGAGTTTTCAAAGTCATCGCAGTTGCCGCTGATGTAATAATTTAGATTCACAATGACATCATTAAACATAATGTCAACAATTTCAGTATTATATTATACAAAAAAAAACATTAAAGAGATAAAGAAAAAAAATTAAATAGTACATAAAGCTTTTTTATTTCAGTACATCTACTTACAGATATGTACATAAATGTATTCTTCATAATGACAGCTAGTTAAAGTAACAAATATATTCTGACTTATATAATATTTACCTTTTGAATACAAAATTTGCACACATACACACACACATACACACACACACACACACATCTGCAGAGGAAGCAAACATTTACTACAAGTATACAAGACTGATGCCACTTGATGCATTTAATAGAAAAGTAAAATACATATAAATGTGCCATCACTTTCACTATCGTCATGGCCTTCAGTGTCTCGAATGCTTATGAATTTGTATACAACACTTGAGTACTTATGAAACTGGCAAGGAAATGTCAGATAGGGCAGCGCATCTCGTCCATGCAATCGTTAAGGTTTGTGCACGAATGTGTGACATGCAAAGTAATTCATTTCCGTATGTGTCAGGAGAGATAATAAGGCGATTCCAAATTAAAAGGATTTTCATTTTACATTTCATAGTACATTTGTTACGGAATTTATATTAAACTGAAAAATATTATAGATACTTTTTATAATTTCTCACACTCGTATCCGTCAATACACAATAAGGGTATTCATTTCACAGTTTTTTTGGTTGGAAAAATGGAAAAATGAAAAATAGTAGTAGTTTCAATTTACATTTGGTAAAGTGAAGTCTTTTATTTTAATAAAAACTATTATAACACAAATAATAATAAAAAAATTGGTATTTTCTATAGGAAAATTATTTTTTTTTACTAAAATTATGAGTCTCGGAACGAAATAAATGAAAATTAATACAAATGTATGGAAAACTGTGATTCGATTTCCGTCATTTCAGTTTGCGTCTCGTTTTTCCGGTCCTAATTAGCGACGCTAACCGGGGTATGGGTGTACATTAAGAAATACCTGTAACAAAGGATTTTTAAAAAATTCTTTGTAAAATAATATTTCTTAAAAAGATTACTTTCTAAAAAAGAACATTTAATATTTTCTTTTTGTGCAATGAAAAAAAATTATCTCTTACTAAAAGTACTCAATAAAAAAAAACATTTAAAAAATTACTTTTAAATCGAGAATTTCTAAAATCAAACTTTTCTTTGAGTGTCTTTCTGTCTAACGAGTGGCATCAAAGTAAATCTGTTAAAGTACATGGCACTCTACAAAGCAGCATGTACCTGAATAAAAATATGCTCTGAATAGTACTCGTATGTTGAAGTTTATTTGGAATGTACAATTTGCTTTAAAAAATGTGTTTTTTCCCTGAGAAAGTTTTAGTTCAAAATTGAAACTAATATAAGTAAACTTTTTTGATTAAAGATAAGGTTGACATTTTTTGTTTGTTAAGAAAAGCATGTAAATTATTTTAAAAAGAAATTTACTTTTATGACACAAAGTTTCAGTTTATTGCAAAAGAAATTTGAATAAAACAAAAACCAATTTTATTATATTTTCATAACTTTTCATATAAGATTATTTTTTGTTTCAATATTTGCAGACTTCTAAAAGTGCTGATAAGGATGCCAAGAAATTTAAAAGAGAAACGAACTTAAAGTGCAATAATGAAGCCATGAAAACAGAACAAAAATCGAATGCTGCTCAAGGCCAATTGATATTAAGTCTTTTTTTGTTTGTATTTAATAAAAAGAATTTGAATTTACTAAAATAAAAGAGCGATAGCCAGCGCTTAAATATCCCTCCAGTTGTCAGCCTAACGGGCAGCCTGCAAATTGACAACATTCCATGATGGCCTATGACAAAAATCCTCAAATGAATCAGAGCAACATGCCAGTCAGACATTTGCAACAACTTAATCCACAGGCTCAAACACTTTCGTCCTCACTGGCCATTGCCTGCACAGAGTGGCTTAATGCCACAGAATGTGCCAACATCACATTTGCCATTGGCAAGCAACGTTTTTCGACGGCCACCATGTCAGATGGCACTGGAAGTGCTGGCAATACCACCCCACCGCCTGATAATCTCATGGAAATGGACCTTGAAATGGACGTTGAATGGCCATTAGAACGTGTTGTTTCAACAATAGTACCAGTGTTCTTTGGAATCATTGGTTTAGCCGGTTTACTGGGAAATGCTTTGGTCATTTTGGGTGAGTAGTAGAATATAAAGGATATAAAATTTTGAGAGCAGACCATGTGTGTGTGTGTGTGTGTTCATTTGTGCAATTTTATTTTTAACGAAAAACGGATGAATTTTATTACTTTTTTTTCGCGTGTCTATTTAAATGTTGTCTGCAAAAGAGAAAAAAAGCTTTCACTTTGTGTTTATGTCGCTTTTTGCCTGAAACGATTTTCAAATTATTATTATTATATATGTTTGTAAAGGAAATTTTTAATAGAGCCAATTTAAAATGTAACAGAAAATGTGGCGATTCGAATTCAAATGAAATCCATTTAAGTTAATGGGAATACATTTTTCACTTAACATTTTTTTGCCAAGAAAAATACTTGAAAAGTTTGGCTTATTTTTTAAATTAAGTAGAAACATTTTAAGTTTTTTTTTTAATTAAAAACTCCACTTTTATTAAAAGGCTCTTGTTTTTATCAAAAAGTACCTTTTTATTTATCAAAAAATACCTTTTTATTTTTTTTAATTACCTTTTTGTTAAAAACTGCCTTTTCATTGAAGCGTAATTTTTCCCTAGTAAGTACCTCTTAAATAAAAAGTACTTTATGCCTTTACAGGCCTTTTTTTTAAAATGTAAATTTTGTAATAAAAAGTATATTTTCACTAAAAAGCACCTCCTTTAATTATCAATCTTTATATATTTAAAAGTACCTTTTTATTAAAAGGTATCATTTTATTCTTATATATTTTTTCGACCTTGTGTTTTTTAAATGAATCTAATTTATTTCAAGCTTTAGGTAAATTTTTTATAATAACGTTTATAAAAAAAAATTTTATAAAAAAAATTTTTATATAAAAAATTTTTAATATTTCCCTGAAGAAGCCACACAAGGAAGTGGCGAAATATCGGTTATCTAATAAAATTTTATAAACGTTTTCTATAAAAAATTTACCTTTAGCTCGAGATAAATTAGATTCATTTAAGGTATCATTTTATTAAAAAGTACTGCCAGGCCCACGATGACACACGTATTCGCAAAATTTTAGAATTTGTTTTTGTTTTAAATGTAATTGTACGAAAGACAACCTTTTGATTGAACAAAAAAAGTTGTTGAATTTCTGCAATTTATTATTTTTTTAATTATATCAAGAGAAAATAGAATTCATGTACAGTAGGGTGTACTCAAAAAAAAAGTTCGACGTTCGACACTCCGACGTATTGTTGCAAGGCAAAAAAAATTTTTAATTTTTTTTGCCGAACGTAGGGGTCGCCAAAATACATTTTTCGTCATATCTACGGCATTTACAGTCGGATCTTTAAGTGTGATATATCGATGTTTTTGTTTCGAGGATACTATTGTGTTGCTTCAATAGTCGTTGAACTCAAACATCACGTTCTAGTATTTATTATTGTACGACCGGACGTTCGGGTTCGGCTGCATAGTTCGGAAAAAAAATTGTGTTCGGCAATACTTCACCAGATACTGAACTTTTTTATGAAACTACATATTTATTATCATGCAAGGCCCATTCATAACAGGTAGACTCGCCGCAATCAAGGCGAATTCACAACAGGTGAACTTAATACTACAACAAGTACAACACTACAAAAACCACAACCATTTTGTTTTTGTAAAATCACAGCGCATTGTCAAAAACATTTGACTGAGACGAAAAAATAAAATATTAAAAGTTATTATTATTTTAAAAAGTTTTGTATTTTAAGCGTTGTTTTTTTTAGATCCTTTAAAATAATATCTTTAAGCAAATATTATTATTGTTGAAGAAATCAGTTTGGAAATGTTTCAAAGATCCGCTGCTAATTATTGACTCCTGCCATCCGCAATGGCGATCAAACGGTGATTTCCTCACCTCCCACCATCAAAAAAATTTTCACAATTCCATTGAAGACCGTTTTGCTTTCGAGAGGTTACGTAAACTTATGTTTCCTTTTTTTAATTTTCAGGAGAAATTGTTTTAGGTCAAGGTATGTTTCTATGTCGAAAATATTTTAAAAATTAAAAAACTACCATTTGGTAACAATTAATCTTATCGACTCTCATTATTGCACTGAATCTACAAAATTTGTTTCTACTTTGTTGTTGCCTTTAAATATGATGCTACGCATGGGTTTGCCTCATGTTAATGTTTTGTCTAAGGCTGATTTGCTAAAGAAACATAAAAAAATTACACTTTAATTTGGATTTTTGTACCGTTGTTTTGGACTCGAAATATTTATTGGAAGCTTTGGAAAATATAAAAAACGAAATACGGCCATTTGTTGGATGGTTATGCCTTAGTATCATTTTAAATGTTGGTTTCCCGCAACACTCAAAGTATGCCGCGTTTGCGAAATACAAGCGGCAAAAATAAATCAAAAAGAGCAGCCGATAGTTACGACCAGCGTTGTTTGCAGTTTTTTCTAAATATTATTTTTGCAAAACCTGATTGAAAAAGTCGTGATCGATTCATACTGTTCATGAAATACTTCATTGAATATGCATTAGTATTTTTTTTAATGTCCTGCGCATGCAAATATTTTTTCTATGTTTTTTTACTGATTGCTTGAGCTCGCATTCATTTGTTGGCCATTTTGGGGTTTCCTGTTAATTTTAGTTTTTAATGTCAGAATACTGCTGAAATTTTTATGAATAATAAATGAAATTCATTGAATCAGTTGCAACACACCCGCTTAATTTTGCTCAAGTTTTTTTATAATTTTTTTTCCGTCAGCAATCTATTCCGTCAACATGAATACATGATTACAAATTGAAAAGAGGTGTAAGTGATGTGGATTTTTTTTGTTTTATATTCATAAAATATTAATAGCAAAATTGTATTGTTGAATTGTTTATTTTTGAATAATTCTAACCGAAATCTTTTTGAAAATAAAATAGAGAGAAACATGTTTTTTTTTGTTGTTAAATTTTTTTTAATTGCTTTAAACTGATACCATTGAGCGTATAAATTATTTTATTTATTTTTTTGCTTTCAGTTTTCAAACGCCTCAGGGGCCACAGAGTGGAGTGATTTCAGTTTTGCCTGTTACGCTGTCCTCAAATAAAATATTAAATATTCATTATGATGGCAAATATGATATTTTTTTAACAAGTTGTATTAAATAAATTTTAACAAATTCATATCGTAGAGAATTCAGGAAACATCGAATACATTAATAATAAGTTTTAAAAACAGTAAACAAATACTTGAAAATGTTGAGAAAAGCAAAAGAAAAGCTAAATAATACTTCGCTCCTAAAACGAATGTCATTTTTCACAAGTTTTTTTCATTGTTAGTAAAAGAATGGGAATAAAAAATACACGGTCACATTATTAAAAACATGACAAAGAATTTAAATAAAATATTAACAACAAGTAATCATGAATTGATGAAAAGTCTAGAGTAACGTCGCTTATAAAGAAAAACGCATTGACTGGGCAGTATAACAAGCTTTAATACATTAAAAAAGAAATTTTTTTTTAATGAATATGAATTCATTTTGCTGATAAATATTATTATAAATAAGAGTAATTTTAAAAACTAATGGCAATGAAAATAAAAAGCATAGAAATAAAAAGCATGCAAAACAATATAGAGAAGAAATAGAAGAAGGATCTAAATAATAAATAATAAATAGCGGCCTTTTTTTTATTTTATTTGTGTATTTTTTTTCTCTTTTGAGGCGGATAATTTTATGTTTGTAGTGACAGCCGACTTAACAGTTCTCTGTTGTTTTAACATAATAAAAAAATTAATTTATCCAAAAATAATTTCTTAAAAATTAAGAAGAAATGGGAAAACTCAGATTTGAACTCAAGCCAAAAATTTTCATTTCAATATATATCTTAAACAGTTCAACAATTACGAATAAACATTTTCAAAAAAGTAAAAAATCTTTAAAACTAGTACCTTTTAAAATTTACATTTTCAAATAAGTTTCTTTGAAAAACTACTTTTTTAAATGAGTAAATTTTAAGAAAGCACCTTTGGAAAAAAAGTAGGTTTTAAAACAAAGTACCTTTTTTAAAAAAGTAGTTTTTAAAATAGAGTGCATTTAAGAAAAGTACTATTAAAAAATGACCTTTATGAATCTTTTTTGACAAAAAATTCTTTATATAAACATTACCAGCTAAAATGTGAACTTTTAAAAAAGTAGTTTAATAAAAATTATGTTCGAATTAAAAAATGACTTGTAAAAAAGTTTCCTAAAAAAATTTTCTTTTTTAAAAAAGTACCTATAAGAATACATTTGAAAAAATACCTGTAACAAAGGACTTTTAAAAAATACTTTGCTAAATAATACTATTTTTTTTAAAAGATTACTTTCTGAAAAAGCACATTTTATATTTTCTTTTTGTACAGTGGAAAAAAATTATCTCTTACAAAAAGTACTCAGTAAAAAAAAAACATTTAAAAAATTACTTTTAAAACGAGAATATCTAAAAGTACTTTCATCAAACTTTTCTATGAGTGTCTTTCTGTCTAACGAGTGGTATCAAAGTAAATCTTTTAAAAAACATGGCACTCTACAAAGCAGCATGTACCTGAATAAAAATATGCTCTGAATAGTACTCGTATGTAGAAATTTATTTAGAATGCACAATTTGCTTTAAAAAATGTGTTTTTTTTTCTCTGAGAAAGTTTACTTTTTTAAAATTGAAACTAATGGAAGTAAACTTTTTTGATTAAAGATAAGATTGGCATTTTTTTATTTGTTAAGAAAAGCATGTACAGTATTTTCAAAAATAAATTTACTTTTATGACACAAAGTTTAAATTTATTGCAAAAGAAATTTGAATAAAACAAAAACCAATTTTAATATATTTTTATAACTTTTTTGGCGATATATCTTGCCAAGAAGAATTGTTGAAATTTCATTATGAAAAAAATGCTTCACTTCGAAAAGCTGCTCATCGGGCGTGACCGTTCATGCACGCTCACGTGAGAGGAAAAAAATTACAATCACGAAAACTTTCGCTCACGCATGTTCGCAATTGCTTAAAACAATATAAAATTCTATAACTGCGCGAGTCGAGTTTTTTTCGGGATAATAATGAGTCGAGCTAAGGAAGTTCCGACTGTATTTACAAAGTAATTTTTATAAAACAAAAATTTCAAACAGAATGCTTTCTTTAAAATATACAATTAACAAAACTAGAGCTCTGTACAGATGACTGTGTCCCATCTTACAATATTGTCAGTAAAATGTGCTAAAAATGTATTGCAATTGTAAGAACTGGCAAATTTTTGGCTGACAACATTTTGAAAAATTACCATAAAAAGTACTTTTTCAAGAAATTATCTTTTAAAAAAGTAGTTGTTACAAAATTTGAGTGCCCGCAGAAATTGTCTTTTAAAAAAGTTACTCTTAAAAAGCACATTCAAAAATGACCTTTGAACGAACAAATGTTTTGTTTTAAGTACGCTCGCGATAACGTCAACTAATTTAAACCGCAAGTGTTTACGTTTATGAATGTGCAAATTTAACATTAAAATATTATTGCTACTGTAGTTTCAAGCGTCGCATCTGGCCCAAACCAAAGCCATGTTAAAGAAAAAAGCGAATTAATACACTGTTGTGGAACAAGTGGGATAAGTAACTTTTGGAAAAAATACTTTTTCAAAAATAAAATTAAAAAAAATTATCTTCGAAACAAAGTATCTCTAAAAAAGTCAATTGGAAAAAGTTTCTCTTTTATAGATTTACATCTAAAGAAAAACTGTTAATAAATCAAATTCGGTATTTGAGTGTTAAACCTTCCCGTCAGAGATGGGATGACCTACATATGTGAAAGGTAACTAAATTAAAACTTAATGTGCAATCTTGAAATTGATTGGTTTTTGTTGTTTGTGCTAAGTTTTAAGTTTTTGTCTGCTCTGACAAATATTGTAAAATTTTATAGCCAAAATTTTTGTAGAAAATTTCATCCCCGCCTTTCCCTTTTTTTGAGCTGTTTTTAGCGATTTCTTAGAATAAAGTCAACAAATGTCGTTAAGAGGGGCATTTAGAGGGTTAATATGTTCTGCGAAAATATTTGCCAAAACATTTTCTACAAAGTTGCTGAGCATACTTTATACCTCATATGTAAATAAAACATAGTTTTATATATCGATGTGCAGCAAGAACAGGCCAAAGCTGGGAAACCTTAATCGCCTCTAAAACGAAATTCCGATATCATCTTTCAAAACGGCCACAAATGTATATTCTTTTTTGGTCTCTTCTACCAGAATTAACCGGCGAAACCCCGTAATTTTGGAAAAAGTTTGAAAATGTTGTACATAGAAATTAATTAGAAGTAAATTTTCGTCAAGTATCTCTCAACTAAAAACCTTAAAAAATAGTTTTTTTTAAATAGACTACTAAAAAAGGGCTTTAAAAAAAGATTGGCATTTCTTGAAATGTAGTTCGACTAATAAACTTGTTTAAAGATAATATCGGGTGTTTTTTTATAGAGTGATACAAGTTTAAATCCTAATAAAACATAGTAATATATTTTTGATATCAATGAAACGGTCTTTTTATGACATTTATGTTTAAATATGATTTCGGACATGTGACCGCCACGGCTGGCGCGTACAAGGCGCAATCTGGAACACCAATTTTCACAAACTTTTCGCAGCATTTGCGGCCGTATCTCGCCGATAACTCTTCGAATGTTGATTTCCAGGTGTTCAATTGTTTGTGGTTTATCGACGTACACAAGTGACTTTACATAACCCCAAAGAAAATAATCCAATGGGGTTAAATCACACGATCTTTGAGGCCAATTAATTGGGCCATTATTTTTTCGTCAAAAGTTTCCTTGAGTAAATCAATTGTAGCGCCCGCTGTGTGGCATGTGGCTCCGTCCTGTTGGAACCACATATCAGCAAGATTAATGCCAGCTAATTGAGGTACGAAAAAACTTCGAATCTTGTTCCTATAGCGTTCACCATTGACAGTAACATTCTGACCATCATCGTTTTTGAAGACATATGGGCCAATGACTCCGCCAGCCCATAAAGCGCACCAAACAGTAATTTTCTGATTAAAAATTTCCATAATTTGCACGCGTTGCTCTGGTGTAAGTCGATCCATAATGAAATGTCAAAGCAAACTAAACAAAAAGCAACTATCAGCTATTAAATGGGTGGTCAAATAAAGCAAATAAATGATGCCAACTCAAAATTGTATCACTCTATAAAAAACACCCTTTATTAAGAGACATAAATTTCTTTACAATTTCCTCTTTAAAGTTTTAAAATTTACAAGTGTTCGATTCAGATGGCAAGTGTAATAATAATAAGTATTTATTTCTGCACTTCCAACTTTACAAATTCACATCTATTATCCAACTAAAACTCATTGTCCACTGCCATGTTGATATTTCATTCAGAAAATGCATTACTACTACTACTAGTGTGCTACTACTCGTCCTATTTGCTTTAAAGGTGGACTAAAACGAAATAATAAACTTAAGATTCGCACAGATAAACGTTTTAAACGGGTGCTTTTCTTTTTAAATCATTCTAGGCTGAGGGATAATAGGGAAACTTCCTTTTGTGATAAGAGGATTAGGGAGAAACAAAAACAGGCTAAAGAAAACAGCAGAAGTAGTTAAAACCCTTTTAGGTTTCTTGCAATGCATACGCTTTTTAAAATGACAGCAAGAGCATGTCAAAAACATACAAAGGATTTGTTTCTCTAGTCCTTTAAACTGCTTATGAGAAACGCAACAGTAGTTTTGTGAATGAGACTCTGAAGTGCGGAGAACAAAAAATAAAAAAGAGCAAGAAATGTGAAAATGCTGATGGTTCAAATAAAAAGGATTCCACTGCAGATGGTGATAATGATGTCTTAGATAATAAGAAAAGAGGTGCAATGTTTTATTGCATTTATGCCACTCTACGCAAATTGACAGCAAAATTTCCGGATTTTTAACAATTAACATTCAATGAACGAACGCAATATAAAATTATAATCGCCGGAAAAAAACATTTCAATACAATAATTAGTTAATATCACGGTTAACTTTTATTTACCGCAGGAAGAGGACAAAATAATATATTACAAAAAACTGCTTCCGAAAAAATATTGTTTTACACATTTTTTTAAATATTGAGTTTTAAGCTCGAAAAAATTTTATCACACTAGTTTTATTTTATAAAGTTTTACCTAAAATAAATAAAGATAGTGGCAAAGCAGTGTTTACTGTAAAAACAACTAATAATACAAATAACTCTCGTATCCTTTTTCGAGACATAATTTGTATAAATACAAATTTGAAACCACATTCAGCCGAGCCACCTAAACAGTGGCGGGTACATGGAAACACACATGAACACTGATGATGGGAGTGCAGCGGCTCCCGAAAAACAATGTTGTTTCTGTTCTGCCGTGTAAGTTGAAATTAATTGGTGTTAAAAGCTTCCCTTGTTCCTTTGGAATATTGTCTCATGTCCAATTCTTTCTGACTAAAAATGTTACGAACATTAGCTAAAGAATAGTAATAATCACTTTGGATTAAAAACTACTAAATACATTTTGTTTAAAACTAAACAATATTTTTCCTTCGATTTAACCACTTAAACTAAACAGTGTCTCCTTCAAAAGGAGAAACAAGTTGGTAACTTTTTTTTATCCTTAATCCATTTAAATAACTTTTTATTTTTAAATCGCCTTGTCTACCATTTAATTCGCGCTGTCTGTTTAAATACTTTTCCCATTTTTTACTACTCAATGACAGAAAAAGTTAAATCCAACGTTTTTAAATGAATATTTTTACTCGTGTTCATGTATCACTATTTGAGTATTTCATGGCATGTCTAATAATAATATGAATACGTACTTGAAAAAGGAAAAAAAGAATACTAAACACCTGGAAACACGAGGACGAAAGAAACCAAACATGTTTCAGTTTGTTAAACGCAGATACTTACCTCAAAACACTCTAGTGGTATGTACACCACCACCATCGTACTTGAGTCATGCAGCTGTGGCAAACACTTGTTGTTTAAAAATTATCAAGCACATGTTTTTTTATGCAAAAACTAAAAAATTGCACAGCAGAAGAAACACAAGCAGATGGTGTACAAAAATAAATATAATGCAGCGGCAGTGAAAGTGTTCTTTTTCCGGATTTCTCTTTTCTGATAGAAAATCTTATATAAGATGCTTATTATTCTCGTTGTTTTATTTTTCATCTCTAAACTTAAAATAGATTTTGAAAACAAAAGCTAAGAACAAAGACACCACCGCAAGCAACCAACCAACTGAATATCTAAACATTTATTTTTGAGACCACACACACACACACATCATGCATGTAGGATGTCTATTATTATTTACTGAAAATTCTAGTAAAAATAAATTGTAAAAAAAGTTGTCATAAATTGGCATCGTTTTTTTATGTAAAAAAATATTGTTTGGCACAACATTTTGTACATAAAACACTTATTTAGGACAAAATTATATATTCAAAAGAAATCTTGAAGAAAATTTTCTTTACAAAAAAATCTAATTTAGCAGAAAATTTTCTGTATGAAAAACGTTTCTAGAACAGAAGTTTCTACATAAAAAACTTATTTACGACCACATTGTTTGTATTCATAGAAAATCTTGAACATAAATTTCTTTATAAAAAATATATTTTAAGAATAATATTTCTATATGAACAAAATTTTTTTTATAAAAATTATTGTTTGGGATAATTTTCTAGTTTATTTAAAACTTAATTTTATGTATGAAAATTCTTTTTTATAAATATAAATCGTGTTTAGAACAAATTTTTTTATATAAAAATGATTGTTGAGATCAAAACTTTGCACTTGAAACATTTATTTAGAACAGAAGTGTATTCATAAGAAATCTTGAATATAATTTTCTCCATAATTTCTTATAATTTTTCTTCTATGATTATTCATATAAAAGATCTTGCTTTTTGGAAAAAAAATCTTATTTTGCACAAAATTTTCGGTATGAAAAATCTTTTTTAGTATAAAACAAAATCTAAATATAAAATATTCTTTAGGAATAAATTTTCTACATAAAAATGTCTCTTTTCAACAAAAAATTATTGTTCCGAACAAAATTTTCTATAAAAAAATTATTGTTCCGAACAAAATTTTCTATAAACAAATTATTGTTCCGAACAAAATTTTCTATAAAAAAATTATTGTTCCGAACAAAATTTTCTATAAACAAATTATTGTTCCGAACAAAATTTTCTATAAAAAAATTATTGTTCCGAACAAAATTTTCTATAAAAAAATTATTGTTCCGAACAAAATTTTCTATAAAAAAATTATTGTTCCGAACAAAATTTTCTATAAAAAAATTATTGTTCCGAACAAAATTTTCTATAAAAAAATTATTGTTCCGAACAAAATTTTCTATAAAAAAATTATTGTTCCGAACAAAATTTTCTATAAAAAAATTATTGTTCCGAACAAAATTTTCTATAAAAAAATTATTGTTCCGAACAAAATTTTCTATAAAAAAATTATTGTTCCGAACAAAATTTATTATTGCTTAGTGCAGTATTTTCTATATAGAATATCTTGTTTAGAGAAAAATTTACAATGGATTGCTGCCGAAATAGCAGCTCTGTCAAGAGTATTTCTTCCTGGCATTTACCGTGAGTTTCTTCATCAAGGAATTATGAATGGGATTCACTCAACGTAAGAAGGCTACTGGAAACTACACCTCGAGACTGGCCACTATCGTTTAAACAATAACTTACATGTTGATGTTTGATGAAAAAGGATCAAAAATAGTATTCAAGCACCGATATGCCTTGTGGCCGATACGATAGCGATACTCCAAAAAATATAGACGATATCAGTATCCGCATCGGATGGATCCCTAAAAAAGTGTTTAAAACAAAAATTTTCGAGTTTTTTCATATTGCAAACATTTTCGTTCTCGTACTGCGAGTGCGATTTGCCCTTTAATTTTTAACTAAATTACAATTTTAATATTTGTTGTTAAAACGGCAATACACATATGCTGTGAGAATTTCCAGTATCTTGTTACAATTTATTGTCGGAACCCTGAAACTCAACACGATGTAACTATCCGTAGAAGTCAATTTTCTTTACGTTTCATATTTGAAATAAATCTTTTTATGATTTTTTTTAGAAACAAAATTTTCGTTAACAATTACTTTCTAAAGATAATCTGATTTGAAATTCTTTTCTGATGATTTAAGCATCAATTGATCATCAAATTTAAGAAAAATATTGTATTTCTAATTGTCTTTGGCTTGAAAACTAATTTACTACTTTATAAAATTCTAAAAATAAAAACAGGAAAAACACAAGTAAAAAGTAATCCACATGCATTAGTTAATTCGCACACACCCACAAAAAAATAAATCACTGCTACATGTGTGTGTGTGTGTGTGTGTGTGGTTCGCAATAGTGTCCTTCAAAGCATTCGTATACATAATGCAATAATAATCATGAACATGTGCAAAGGAATGTTGCGAGTATTATGTATAAATGTATTTTTTTTATTGGAATTGAGTGCAGCAGCATGACATTGTGTTGCTGATAGTATACTTTACCAATACAGACACACACACACACACACATACACTCACTCTCATTCACAACCTTAACAATGCTCGACTCAAAACGTTTTAATACGACTGACACATATATTTTGTAGCACTGTTGCTTTAAAGTAAATCTAGTAGTATCTTTAAATTCCTTTTGCAATTTTAAATTAAAGTCTCTTGTTTACTACTTTTACACATTCCTTCTACAACGCGACGTTTCCACTTCCTGTTCGACGCACCTCTCCCACCAATCTTACAGCAAACATTTTTCTAACAAAAGCAAACAAGAGCAACAGCAATAATACGAGTGTTTTTGTGTGACTTGAACACAACACAATTCGCACAACAAGTATGCGGAAAATGTTAAAGAGGAAGACGAAGAGGACAACAAAAATTAAAACCCACAAGAACATTGAAAATGCACCGAGAATTATGTGATTCAAGGTTGTCCCCCACCTTAAGAGAAAAGCATACGAAATGAGCTTCAAATTATTGTTGCTGCACGAATGGTTACAAATGCCGACAGGTAAAAAGCTGGGTTGGGGATGCTATTAAAACATGCATTCAAAGGAATTTAATCAATTTGAGAATTTCTGTTTAATAAGCATCAAACTCAAGGGGTAAAAGAGAAACGAAAAAGTAATTAATTAAATAAAACAAAGAGGGAGTCAGTTCAGATTTTGAAGTAGTAAAATAAGTTTCGTATAAAAAATAATCAGCCCAATATAAAAATTCCCCGGGAGATTTCTACCTTTTCCCAAAATGGGCTGTTCAGATATATGTTCACATATTAATTTTTCGCATATTTTTTTTTTTTTTTTTAAAGAACAAACACAAACCGCGAAGCCATCTTGGCTTGTCTGCAGAAACACCCAGGGTCTAGACAGGAATCGAACCTGCCACCCCCCAACTAATAGTCTAGTACGCCATCTACTAGTCTACAGGGCTCCCCATATTATATGTGAACAGCCCCTTTTTGGGAAAAAAGAGAAATCTCCAGGGGAATTTCTTATTCACAATTGGCCTGAATATAAAAATTAGTGTTTCAGTAGAGAGAAGCAATTTTTAAAGTTCCGTGCACAAAGTATTTTCGATAAGTTGTATGTCACCAGCTTCTATCTCGTGAACCGTAATTTTTGGCAAGATGTGTCATTTTGGATATCAAGCTGTAACTTGTGAACTTTAATTCGTACACACCACAAATTCCCACACTGTGTGTATTACAGTTGGCTCTAGAACCGTAAATACTGCAAGTTGTTTTAGTTTAAAAGTTAAAGGGTACATGGACAAGAAGTGTTATCGTTGACATCGAACTTCATCTTGTGAACCGTAATAGAGAATTAAAATTTTTAGAGGGTCAATATTTACGGTTTAATAACAAATTTATAAAAATTAAATTTAAATAAAAACTAGACATGAAGTGTTTTTTCTTTACAAATATTTACATTAATTATATTTGTTAGTTATTAGTTAATTGAAAACCTAAAATGGTGTGCCACGGTTTTGTGTAGATATCTTTTTAAATTAAAGCATTTGCATATTTAATTTAATTTGGAATTTTATTATACGAAAACAAAAAAAGTTCTAATATTTTTCCTGTATTGTTTATAAATCGCACTACGACTTTTTATAAATATATTCAGCTAACCGTTGCACATGAGCGAAAACTTACATTTAAATTGCTTAGAATAGGTGGTTTAATAACGAACCACCAAACCTGAAAGAGTTAACAATAAAAAAGAGATCAGTTGTAGATTAAAGGGTGTCCAGATAAAAAGTGTTATTTTGTAAATACAGACATTGCAAAATCTCAAAGGGTAGGGTTATGTTACGTGTTATTTTACTCGCTATGTTATGTGTTATTACTTGTAAGGTTTCGTTATGTTACGGGCAGCCCCCGTAGACTAGTAGATAGTGTACTAGACTATTAGTCTGAGGGTCGCAGTTTCGATTCCTGCTTTGACCTTGGGTGTTTCTGCAGACAATCCAAAATGGCTTCGCAGTTTGTGTTTGTTCTTTTAAATAAATAATAATAAAACATAATAAATCAAACGAGTTATGTTAATTTGCTACTTTACGTATTAGATTACGCGTTACGCTACGTGCTACATTACGTGTTATGTTACATGCTACGTTAAACGTTACGTTACGTCAAACAGTACATTCTACATTAAGTAGAACGTTGCTTACAGCTTTACGTGCTTCGATTCATAACGTGATCTGTAATATTGCATGATTCGTTACGTTAAGTGTTAGGTTACTTGCTTCTTTACGTGTTTCCATTCGGTACGTGATAGGTATTATTACGTGATCGATACGTAATATTACGTTATACATTACGTGTTACGTTTCGTTATACGTTACATTCTACGTTAAGTGTTAAGTTACTTGCTACTTTACGGACTTCGATTCGCTATGTGATATGCAATGTTACGTTACACGTAATGTTACGTCAAACGTTACGTTACTTATCGCAATAGACACCCGAAATTTCCACAGCATGTAAAACTGAAAATTAAAGGTTGTCTCTGCCCAAACAAGTGCGGAACTCGCGATGGGCAATCACAGCTCGCACTTGTCTGATTGATAAAATTTAATTTGTATAAAAGTCTCTCTATAAAAGTCCATCTAATATTGGCCAAAAAAAATAGTTTTAGAAAAAATTTGAAAACAAATAACTGTTGAGAATTATTAATGTGCTAGAGAATATATTATATTCTATTTTGCACTACACATCATAAATAAGACGATTATGTTTCGAGTTTACATCGACAATCATATTATGATCAAGGAACAACAGAATTGACAATCAAAATGTGAAAATAAAAAACTATTTAATAAAAAAAAACTGTAGACGCTTTTGAAATATCATTAAAATTAATATAAAAGTCACTTACCACATGATCCATTTATGATCGATTTGCCACGAAACAGTTTCATGAGAATTATCTGAAACGATAAAAAGAGGAGTTCTCAAATTAGCAATTCAAAATTCTTATTTAGTTTATACAATTATTTCTATATTATTTTTTTATTTTTCTCACCACACACAAAATCATGCACATGCACCAACATTTTGAAAAAACCCACAACCGTACTGTAAAAAGATCCGGTTTGAAAACCGGTTGAAAAACCGAATCTATCATCCTACTGCATACAGAGTTGAGTAATGTTTTATTAGTTTAGTTTTGTTTTTATAACCTGATTGATGACAAGGCGTTTTGCTCGTCGCTGAGTGAAGAACAAAATAAAGAGGTTGCAGCAACAACTTGTTGCCTCGTGTGCAGTCAACTTTATATTAAACCCCATATTAACGAGTTCAATGCATTTCTGCACTTACAAAATGTGTTGCGTGATAAAATTTTTGAAAAGAAAATAAAAAATGTTGATGCTGCTGCTGCTTCGTATGCATCTGCTTTCGCTGTTATTTTTCATAGAATTATCCTTTGCTTGCGTTTACGAACAAGTCGGAAACAAATCCTTTGTTGGTGTTGGTTTTCGATGAAGCTTAGGACGTTTGTTAACGACGCGTCGCGACGGTCGTCTACGCGAATGTTTTGCTTGTTTGTATCTACTACTTTGGTTTTTGTTGGAAATAAGTGGAAGGGGAAGCGTTACATTGTGGCATTCTGGTTTCCTTTATAGTTTTTCTGTTAATGTTGATGATGTTCCTGGAAATTCGCATTCATGTACACAATTTAAATGCAGTAGTCCACTAATCTGGCGCAAATTATTAAATCATAATGGCGACAAGTTAGAAATTTATTAGTACGAATTTAAACTATAACAGATTAAGATCTTGAAACAAATACAATTTTTAGTAAATCTTTCTGAAATTGAAAATTAACGTGGCACCACAAAACTAAATTGTGTGAAAAGCTTGCCACTGAATATATGTATATGCTACCAAGTTGCAAGTATCATATCTCCGTGTCAACATGGCTTTCAAAAAAGATGTTCTACAACCACCTTACGATCACTATAAATCGTGACTTTTTACAAAGGATGCAAACAGATGTTATCTACAAGGATTTTAGAAAAGCATTTGACCACGTTAATTATTTACTTCTTGTCAAGAAACTCCGAACGATGGGACTTACAGATCTATTTAGATAACATGGATATATTCGTACTTAACAAATAGATCGCAAACGACAGTTCGTGTTAAAAGCATATTTTCTTTAAACCCATCCGTACCCCAGGTGTACCCCAGGGAAGCCATATTGAGCCGCTACTATTTTCACTACAATTTTCATCTGTCCTGATGTACGCTGATGACGTAAAAGTTTTTCTTAGTTAAAATAAACTTTTGGATCATAGACTGCTTCAAATGGACCTGGATTCACTTTATGAGTGGTGCAGCGTAAACCTAATGGATTTTAATTTGAATAAATGTAAATAAAGATCTAATCAAATAACTGCACACTATTTTCTTTGTGATCATCAATTGGAATTGGTCGTTAGTTTTTTAGACTTATTTTATTTATTAGACCATAAGCTGAATTTTATCACGCACATAAAATTTGCAGTATGCATGGCTAGAGGCACACTGGGCAAAGAATTATTTAATAATTAAATAAACAAATAAATAAACAAATAAATGTAAAAATAAATAAATAAATAAATAAATTCATAAGAATCATAAGAAAATTATGCAGTAATAAATTCATATAATAAAAACTTAATGGGGGCTGTTCACATATGAATTTATCTCCTTCGCAACGCATTTAAAAAAAGTATTCAGTATCAATTAACAATTTTGTAAGAAATGTTCAACGCTCTTCTCGCAACATTAATATTGCAGAAATGTTTCAAACGAACCAACAAATGTTTCAAACACATGTTTAAGTATACTTGTGCAGGGCTCTATTATGTATTCAGCTGTTTTGTTTCTTTATCTGTTACTTTTATTTTTATTTTATATGTAAATGTGATTGAATTGTTGAATAAAAAATAAATAATATTTTCCAAGCACTCTTTTTTGAGCCTATTTGCATATTTTTATTGCATATTCATATGACAGTAACAACAATTTGGGTTCCAAATAAAAATATTGTTTATTTTTTTATTCATAAATTTGGTAATTTTTTTTTAAAGAGAAGTAACGTTCAGGTAATTAGTATGGCCTACCAACCAGTAGGTGTGTTGCCTTCTTTGGGAAAGGGACAGTGAGAGAGGACAGATGGTGAAAGTGAGAAAGCTTAGTTTTTGCAACTCCGATATTGCGCGTTGTGTTAGTTTTTAGATCAATCTTGCAGCGACTCTGATGTCAAGTAGACGCATTAAATGTGTTTTAAGCTGTTGTAGCCTTTATTAATTATTTTATTTCGCCGGCGATTTTGCTACAATACCAACGAAGTAATGCTGGCAAATTCTACTACTTTTCATTACTCAATAATATTCAATACTGTTCATTTGGGTACTCAATACTACTCGATACTTTTAACGGATTTTTTGAATTTCTAACGCATAGTTTTTATCTGCAAATTGAAGTAGTTTCTTTAAAAATTAAAAGTAGATCTTCAACTATTATTGGTTTTGTATGTCTTTTATTATTAAATTAAATATAAATGTAAAGCTAACTTTTAATTTAACGTTAATAACAACTTAAGAAATTATATAATTGTTCTCAAAACAAAATTAGTCAGTTTTGATTTGATTAAAGAATATTACACCTACGAGTAGTTGTCTTTTTATACAGTGATGTATTTTTATGCACTATTTTAGCCACTCAACTTGCTTAAAAATACAACTCTAAAAGTACCGAGTAACTACTTTTGAGTATTGAGTAACCAAAAAAAAGGAAATACCCGATACTCGGTACCCACTACTTAATACTTTGCCACCACTACAATGAAAGAGGGCGCTGTGATGTCCGCTAGCATACACCAGTATCAATTGAAGCTGGGCTCGAACCCACGTTCTTAGACATTATTTGCTTTGTAGTCGTCAACGCGTTAACTACTTCAGTCAACAGCACCCTAATGAATACGATAAAAAACACTTGTAATGAAAACATATATGTGGGATAAAAAATGTTTTAAATTAAATTTTCTCGGAAAAATAAGCCAATTAGAAAGAAACACAACCATTTATTTAATAGGAAAACCACGAAAAAGCGAAAAAAAAAAAAATAAAATGGTTTTCTTGTTGGCAATCAAAAGCAAGTAATTTGTCAAGAGTGTTAAACGAAAAAATAAAATCATTTGTCAAGTGTGCGGCAACAGTTGAAGTGGCAAGAAAGTGGAGTTTGTCAAGTTGTCTTCTTGTCTTGTCAGCTCTACAAAACGACTGATGGTGATACAGAATAAAAGCAGGATGACGATAAAGTTTGTGGCATGCAACAGTTTGTGCAACATTAATATACAAAATTACTTTTTTTGTTATTGTAAAAACAGCAGCAACAGCAGTTTTACCCGACTGTCTGTCTCTCTGTCCGCCTTTTTGTTATTTCCGTCAACACAGTCAAAATGTAAGAATGATGATGTGAGTCAGTCAGTCAGTGAGTCAGTTGTTAGTTTGACTGTGACTTGTGCTCATTGGTATGATTTTAAGCCATCATCCGAGCATCTTATATGTATCTAATGTAATGCATCTTTTGTGTACTTTGTGCATGTAAAAATCTTTAAAAAAGTATTTCGGTCTTTGCCGCTTTGTTAGTGAGTCTGTCACATGTCATAAACTTGTCAAATGAGTTGTTCTCCTGCTGTTGTGTATTATTTTTCATTGTATTTGTTTGTCACACACAAACAGCTTAAATACAAGAATATATATGTGCACTCATACAAAGAGAAAATCATTTTACATCGAAATTTCTCCTTTATATGTTTCTAATTTGCCGCCCGCAGAAAAAGCGATTAAATACCAAATAAAGGAGTTTTTGCAGTTCAAATATTTTGTTTTCTTTTGTCTTCAGTTTCAGTTTCGATTTTAAAATGAAACAAGTAGGAAATTGTACAGAGAAACGACACAGAAAAAAAACTTAATTACAATTTTAGCCACGAAAACTGCACATTCAATTAATTGTGTTGTTAAAGTTCAACCTGCGGTGAATGACAAAATTTCTGTGGCCACAATAAATCAGCAACGGTTTTTTGTGGTCCCTTTGGACAATTTCTCAGGAACTGGCCACACGATTTTTAGCACGATTGGATCATTTTATTCCTTAAGGAGTCTACTTTCATAATTAGTGGATCTCATTCCTTGAGAAAATCTGTGTTGGCCAGAATAAGCCAGCAACTATTGTGTCTGACCACATATTTTCCTCCGCATGAAATTCCCATAAACTTTCCCCGAATTTTTCCCCAGTTTTTGAATTCCCATAATCGACGCTATTTCGTCGACGCTATCTTGGCGCACGTGACGACACTTGCTAAAAATTTGACAATGTAGTCTATTAACAGGTGTTACTTGATGGGAACAGTGTTACATTTCATATAACTACGAGGGAAGTTCGAAAAGTCACAGAATTATTGAGCCGGCCTCGTAACAATGAAAAGAAACAAAGTCCCATCACTAACAATTTAGACAATAGTTGTCCATGTTCAGTGAACAAAAATGACTAAGTGAAGTAGCATTTCTTTTGAAAAAAATATTATTAATTAATAAATTTTTCGTATATATTATTCGACTTTTTTATATGTATTATTAATCTAATTTCTTCAAGCTTTAGATCAATTTTTTTTTTATAAAAAACGCTAACAAAATTATAAAAAATAGAGCTAAAGCTTGAAGAAATTCGATTAATATATTAATTAATAAAGTTAAAGATGGAGGAAAAGAAAGGATATAGCTAAACAGTTTGGAATTCATCCCAGCACTTTATCAAATATTTTAACAAGGAATTAAAATAAATAAAAGTGCAAAAAATATAATTTCTGTATAATGAAGTTTCTATATAATGAAGCGATTTTCTGGTCCCACGCAGATTCATTATAAGGAAGTACGACTGTAATACAGTGCAGATTCGTTAAACGCAAGCAATAGAAATTTTGGACTGTTGCGGAAACTGAGTTTGTTGCGAAAATCGAGTAAACAATTTCTATGTCTTTTTTTTCACTAAAAAGCTTATTTTAAACCAAATAAAAGGTTTATTAAAGAAAAAAAGATTTATTTTCAAAATAAATTGTAATAATTTAATTGAAATAAAAAATAAAAGAAAAATATATGCTTAAAATAAATTAATGAAATTTGTACTGATGGTTGTTATCAAGTTGAGGAGGATTTATGTTTTTAAAGGAAAAAGGTGTGAAACTTTCGGCTGTCATCTTACTAGAGCAACCACTCACAAAAAAAATTTTTTGAACTACGTTGGTTTTAAAAACAAAAGCAGCACGCAAAAATTCTTACGTCATTCCTAGAAGAGCGGTAAATCAAAATGATTTTTCTACGTAATCATAAGATTTCATGCACAATTGCAATGATGAAGTTTTAAAAACTGGTGCAGAAAAAGCTAATGCAATTGCAGATGCTTTTGGTAGCTCACACACTATTACTATCAATAACCAATCGCCTTTGGATACATGTGTATTTGATTTTGTTAATGGTCTCGATAATGATTCTCCTATTGGTAGTAATAATAAAGGGTCCGCCATCTACCGTTTTTTTTTCAACTTGTGCTTATTTCGTGAATGGTAAACACTTAGCTCATGTCTGATTTGACAGATAATTAGTTTTATCCTTCCGCTGAACGAATATGGTTGTGTATACGCTTGAACAACGCTGGGAAATATTGCGACATTACTTTGAAAATCATGGTAATGTTGCAGAATGTGTGCGAAAATTGCGTACGGATTTTGGAAGAAGAGAAGCACCGTCAGCTCCGCATGTTCGTTATCTCGTGAAAAAGTGAAAGAAACTGGCATCCTCATCGATAAACCAAAGCGTGAAAAGCTAAAAACAGTGCGTACCTCCGATAATATTGCTGCTGTGGCAGAAAGTGTGCGTGAAGCGCACTCAACATCAATTCACCGTCGTTCTCAACAATTGAACATTTCGGAGACATCATTGAGACGAATTTTGCATAAAGACCTTGGTATGACGCCATACAAAGTCCAATTGGTTCAGGAGTTGAAGCCAACTGACCATCCAATGCGTTTTCGCTTCGCTAAGTGGGCCTGCGATCGACTTTTGTTAAAAAGAATCTTACCAGCGATTGTTTTACCAAATTTCATTATAACATTTTGAAAGTTTGTAAGAGGTTTTTGTGACAAAATTTTCTCAAGGCGGTATTACTAATAGTTTCCTTATTCAATTATAAGATTTAATTATTGTAGTACGTAAGTAAAATCTCATAACATTTAGAAGATTCGCGAATAAAACATTTTAATACTAATAAAAAAAAAGATTTCATGCACAAAGGTTTATAGTTTTGAATTTATAAATAAAATAACTAAACGAAATAGAGAATCTTAATTTTGTTCGCAAAGTTGCGTTAATTGAGGTCTTGCTTCTCTGAAAAGTTGCGTTAACAGAGTCAGCAATGTTAAGAATTTGGATGTTGCGAATACTGAGGTGTTGCGCTTATCGAGGGCTGCGTTAACCGAGTCTCCACTGTAATAATAAACTAAAATCTACTGGGCATATGTCTATCAGATCATTGGCTTCTATAAATAACTTGGGAGTCCTTAACACACCGAGTGGCTTAAAAGTCATTACCGATATGTCTTAAAGTCTTTTTTCTATTGTTTCTCCTCCTGTTTGGTAAGATTTCTTCCCTTTCAGAAAACAATACTTGAATTGGCAAACTAATTGCAAACGCCAGTTTAGTTGACGACTAGAAAATAAAATAAGAACAATAAAGTAAAATGGTAAGATTGTTGCTAGACGACTCTTTTGTGTTGCTGAAAAGAGATATTTTTGAGGGGTAACAGACACGAAAATATTGTTGGCACATCGCCACAACATATTTATACTTGCAACAAAATACTCGTGCCAAAATTTACTATACAAAAAAAAAGAAAAAAGATCACAAAAACAACAATGTATTCAGCAGCAACAATAGCAACAAACATTGCAGAACAATGAACTGAGAAAAGCAAAGGAGGACGGACTTCATCTCATGTAACAATAGAAATTCGAAACAATAAACTCACAAAAATCTTTTTGAGCCACGTAATTGGATGGAGGGACGACAATAAGTCATACGAGAATGCGAAAGCTGTTTTGTGGTTCCTCTGCTGCTGCTGCTGCTGCTGCTGCTGCTTTATTATTTGTTACTATTTCAACTGTGTCGCTTGTAAGTTGAGAACAAAGAGCTGATGGCCGTGTTGGAAGGATGACAATGATAATAATGCTGATAATGTTGTTGAAAACGATGTTTATCACGCAAAGTATTTAAAAGTGGAAACACAATATTCTAGTTAAAATTAATGCTGCCTCACGATGATGAGAAATGTCACAGAATTTAAAAGATATTGTATTTTTTTTGTTTGCCAATTCTAATTCATTGATTAATTATAATGGCTCCTTTGAAAGTATTTTAGGAAAAATAGTCAATAAACTTTTTCATAAATATACTTGATACATTTGCAAAGCAAAGTTTTCGCTCAGATGATTGAAACAACTTCTTCAAATCTTAAATATTAAATTAATTATAAGCATCCCCAGGCATCGGAAGACATTGACCAACTAATATACTTTTAATTATCGGGAATATAAAAACTCTAATTCTGCGCAAAAAGCAATAATTGCTTAAGTCGACATAAGCTTAATTTAAGTTAATATTTCTTTTCTTATATCCACATTCAAAAGCAAACCTGGACAGATTTTTCAGGAGGTTTCCAGAAAAATAATCCGCCCTTATTCGGTAATTAATTGCCAAGGTCACGTCAAGGCAACACCGAAGATCTTCTCCACTCGCGTTCGACAATAGCTCTTTTATAGGCCTTAGAGAGAATATTAAAAGGCTGTTAACAGTAGGATATGGTTGCCGACAGCCAGGGCTGCCAGTAATATTTTCCGAAAATTCATAAAATTTTTGGAAATAAAATCGTAAAATTAAAAAAAAAATCGTCTCAAAAAAATCTTACCTTTTATACATCAACTAATAGTATTTTATATAAATAAAATAATCTTTCTTTTGAAAATTAACAATTATTAAAAACTCAACAAAATCTTAAACATGTTTGGTCAATTCAAAGCAAGATTTGGACAGACTTTGTGTCGAAACAGTTAATACATTTTCCAAAGTAAACGTTAATTTTTTTATATGATATGTTTTATATTTTAATTTAAATAGAAATTCATAAAGTTTTTCATAAATTTGCAATTCATTTTTTTTTATTATTATTCGATTTTATACGCGTACAAAAATATATATATGTACATATAAAGTTTTTTATAATATTTTTTGTAATGCTAATATTGTAACATTCAGAGGAATTGATTTTTAAATAATCTTCTGAAAAAAGAATCCCCTGAAGGGTTTCCCGTTTCCAATGAATTTCTTATCTTTGTTTTATTAAGATTAATTTTGCTAAATAATCTTTCAACATTAGCTGAAGAGTTTGGCAAAGTCATTAAGTTATTTACAAAATTCACATAAATTTGGAAAAACAGTTTTATTGTTTGGTAGATTCATTGACTTTCCTCCTTTCCAAAATATATCTACTTTTAATGAATTGTCTCCAAAATCTAAAAATCTTAGTTCCCTTATTTCATGCTCAATATCTTTATATTTTTCTTTAGAAACTATATTAGGAAAACCTTTTAATAAAGGAAGAATTTCGAAGTTTTTTTTTTAAATTGAAATTTTTTATAATTTTGTCATCGAAATCAAATCTTATTTGTTTTTTTTTTGGTAACGCAATTCAACGTAAAATGTTACACAATTATCAATAAATTGATTGAAAGTTTCAACATCAATTGTATATTGTCTTAACATTTCTTTATCATACACACCAATATAAAGTTCTTCCTTTTTCCTAAATATTTTCGGTTATGGAAATCAATTTGATTTAGAGGCGTATTTTTTATACAATAATCTACTAAAAAATTTAATTAAAACATTTTAAAAAAGTTTCGTCATTTTGTGAATTTTAATTCCTACAATTTTGTTTACATTATTCATCAAATTAAGAACACATTTTAAAAAACAAAAGTAAAGCTCGGTAATGTCATTCAAATTTTTAAATATTTCTTTAGCAGTATCAATATCATCGATATTGGCCGCAAAACAAAAATATATTTTTAGAGCTTGAAATTTTCCCATACATAGAGATTATGTTGAGCAAAAAGTACCGATGTCAAAAAATCGTCAAAGTATAAGAGAGGATACTAAACAAAAATCGACAAACGTCATTTTGTGAAATTCGCTATAAAAAATCATCATAATGACGTAAAATCGTCACGTTCGGCACCCCTGCCGAAAGCGAGTAAACAAGAGCTCATTTTTTGGCGTCAACTTGATGTGACGTTGATAAATAGTTACGGAATAAAGGGGAATATAAATTCGCATGACCATCGATATTCCCCGTGCTGGCAATGTTGGGTCAATAAATTTGCTGCCTTAATATTTTGTTGCCATTAAAAAAAAAGTACTACTGATGCGCATTCAAACACCATAAGCCTTGATAAATATCATTTTTAAATTTCAAACCTAAAATTTTGTTAGTGGTTAAATGAGCTGGAAAGGAAAAAAAGAAAAGAAAACAACACAAAGAAAAGCAATAAAGGAATAACAAACAAAACCTTCGAGAGACTGGGAAGAACGAAAACACAAATAGTTTTATGATTTTAGAAAAACTATATTAAAAATTGAAAGGAAAGAGCGTCATAAATTGCCAGTTCAATTGTTATTATGTCTAGATTAAATTAATTTTTAGCTTCAGGGACAAAATGTTGTAAACAAATTTATATTTATCAAGCAGTAAATTTGCGTGTCAGGAATGTTCTGTATGATAGCGACCCAGAAATAGACCCATTTTTACATTATTCAAACTGTTCAAAGCCTGGTATTCTGTTTAACATTTCAAGAGGAATGCTGGAATGCTAAAATACGCATTTAAAAAAATTATCATGAAAAGTAGCACTCTGTTCAATTTGAGAAAAACATATCAATTGTTTCTGCAATTTTAGAAGTCAACATTAGTGCTCTGCACAAGCACACTTAAACATGAGTTTAAAACATTTGTTTCTTTTGAAACGCCTCCGCAACTTTATTGTTGCGACCCATATACACAGAAAATCATCACTGAAAGAACATTTTGTTTCAACTTGTACGACACAGATGAGGCTCGGCACAGTCCACAGTAAAAAAAATATTTTTCAATTTTGCCTTTCTGTATACATATGTGCAACGCAACATTAATGTTGCGCAAGTGTTTCAAATGAAACAAATCTTTTAAACAAATGTTTAAGTATGCTTGAGCAGGGCTCTAGTCAACATGCGAATTAATACGAACTCGAAATTTTCAGCTAAATATTGTGTGTTTTATGTATCATCTATTTTGTAACATTGATTGCATGTCAAATTTTTCATATGAAAAAATCATTGAGGCTCAACATTTATCACAAATTTGAACAGACTACCAGGCTTGAGGTATAAAGGAAAAATTCCATACTCTCTTTATTATAAATAACAATTATTTTCACTTTGACATGGGTACTGGTGACAGAAAATGCGCCTTTTCCCAGTTGATTTAAAATTACAGTGTTTGCCTTTCGAAAAAAATCATCAAATTTATATAAAAAAAAATTTTTTTTAATAATGAACTAAAGCCGAACTAAAAATTATTCATAGAATTATAAAAATATTTAAATTAAATCATGAGCTATAAAAAACACACACACACATTTTTGGCTGTTCATCAGGATTTTCTTTAAAATGCATAAGTTCTTTAATTCAGTTTCTTAGGCGGCAATTGTACTTCATCGAACATGCTGTCGAACATTTATGTTGGATCAACCCCAATGCTCTTGTAGTCAGCGTTGCCAGAATGATGATTTTATCATATTTTTGATGATTTTTCAAGCAAAATATGATTTGATGATTTTTTTTCCTCAAATTATGATTTATAATTTATAGAAATTATGATATTTTATTTGAAATGTGAACTAAAAATTGTACCACAAAGTGAAGTTAAGTCTGGCGTCACCTTGTTGTTGGTTGCTTTTAATTACTTTACACTTATTACCCTGTAACAAACACATTTTACATTGAGTTATGTAAACAAATAATAAAACGATTTGATTTTAACGATATCTTTTTAAAAGAGCTCTCAGGTCTTGACCCTTTGAAAATTAGAAAAAGAAAAGTTAATTCCTTGACCGGCTTAATACAGAATTTTCCGAATTTAATTAGAGAAAAATATATTCAAACTTAGATGACGAATTCAGATAACTCCGTTTTATAAAACTCAATGACTATTTTACAACTCTCATAATCTTAGATGTGAAGAATTTTGGTCAAAAGTTTCAAAAATAACTCGTGCTGACAACATTCTAGCTTTTTCGGTCCTTTTAACATTTGTTGAAAACTTATTATGTCTTCCCATTTCTTCAGCAAATGTTGAACGAATATTCTCAACACTCAATCTTAACAAAACTAAATATACTAGAAATAGATTAAGCAACAGCACTCTCGAAGGTAGTGCTGGCAAAGTATTGAGTAGTGGGTACCAAGTATCGAGTATTTCCTTCTTTTTGGTTACTCAATACTCAAAAGTAGTTACTCGATACTTTTAGAGTTGAATTTTTAAGCAAGTTGAGTGGCTAAAATAGTGCATAAAAATACATCACTGTATAAAAAGACAACTACTCGTAGGCGTAAGATTCTTTAATCAAATCAGAACTAAATAATTTTTTTTTAGAATATATTATTTCTTAAGTTGTTGTTAACGTTAAATTAAAAGTTAGCTTTACATTTTATTTAATTTAATAATAAAAGACATACAAAACCAATAATAGTGGAAGATCTATTTTAAATTTTTAAAGAAACTACTTCAATTTGCAGATAAAAACTGCGTTAGAAATTCAAAAAATACGTTAAAAGCATCGAGTAGTATTGAGTACCCAAATGAAAAGTATTGAATATTATTGAGTTATGAAAAGAAGTCGAATTTGCCAGCACTAGTCGAAGGTATCTTATATGAAAAAAAAATTACTTGGCAATAAGAAACTGTTCCTGTTATAATTTTAAAATAGACCAAGATATTATTAAAAATATGAAACCTTGTGTACATATATTGTAGTAAAAGTTCTTCACAAAAGTTTTTCATACCACATGTACTTTTTAATCTGAATTGGTTTTTGTACTTCTACGTTTTCTGTTTGTTGGTTGGTGAATGAAATTTTTTTTTTAGTTTCAATTATTTTGTCGGAGCAATGACGATATATACTACATACATATGTTTGTCACGATATAAACATAAGTACATGTTTCGCTATAAATACTTTAAACAATAATAATTTCAATACATATGTAAATATATTTTAATTACACATTTTTTTTGTATTAAACAAAATTTTATATAAAAAAAAATTAAGATTTTTTCCCATAAAATATTATTTTCTTTTCGAGAAATGATGAATTTTTCCTCAAAGCTTCTGGCAACACTGCTTGTCGTAAAGCAAAAAATACATGTTTTCGCGCATGTTTGTATGTTTTAAAAAATGTTTCATATTTTGGTAGAGTTGGGTCCAACTCGTTCAGCCGCACGTTTTAGACAAAAACCTCTTAACAAACCTATTAAATTTATACGTGTTTGATCAAAGTTTTTTGTCTAAAGCGAGCGGCTGAACGAGTTGGACCCAAATCTACATTTTGGTACGCCATCATCGAACCATCCAACTTGTGTGATTACTGGTTCATTCAACTCACATACAAATCTGCATTGCACAAAAAATTTTAAAACAAAGATGACAACTGAAAACTTTTAAAAGAATTTATTGAATTATATAAAAGTATGCCCGAGTTGTGGCAAATAAAAAGCAACATTTACCACAATAGAAATTTGGACAAGAGTTACGTACGAGCTGCTTCTAACAAAATTAAAAGAAAGTAGGCCAGAAGCAACATTTGGCAGTTTTTGTTGGGCGTCAAGTTCCGTTGCTTCCGATTCTTTTGATAATTTTATATGAGAATAGTTAAGTGCATGTTTTTCATTTTCTACTCGGGTTTTTTTGTTTACACGCATTTTTAAATGCAGCTGCGAATTGATGCATCATTCGAAGTGACTTTAAAAAAAAAATTTATTGATCTACAGTAAAATAGCTCACGAACGACGAACAAGATCGACAACATGTTCGATGTGTAATATCCGCTTTACTATATACTTGTAAGATTACTTTGTCGCCTTTTATACTTCATCTCGACCACTATGTTTTGTAGGGTAAAACAAAATAAGTATATAATTAAATTATTTTATGTTTATTTTTATTTTTATTTTCTAACATAAGTTTATCCCATGACTTGCAGTCTGACTAAAAGCAGTTGGTTAATAAATTGCCATCATTCCATTTTATTCTTTTAGATATAATTGTGTTGTTAAGGCTTTCTAGGACATTGTCTATATAAAATAACAATCATTTAAAATTTAATACAATTTCACTCTAAAGTTTAAGCTGAGGAACACCCATATGCTGTGCAGAGAGAGCATTTAACATGAAAGACGTTATTAAATATTCAATGATGCGACGAGCAAGTACTAAAAAGCTCATCTTGAAAATGATTTTTTTTTGCAATCGTAGAATGAACAGAAAAGTTGTTTTTAAATTTTTTTCCATAAAGAATTTGACAGCATCTTGCAGGAAATGTTTAACAGAATATCATGCTTAACTAAGCTGATATTGTTTATTTGTATTTTCTTTTTTCAAAACAATAAAACTTATTTAGAACTGAGCTATTTTAATTGTTGCCAGCAACATTTGTGTAAAAATAAAAGCCAGTGATGGTATCTCTAGAAAGAAGAAAAGCACCATAAGCTGTTCCAAAAAGGGTGAAAAGCGCAAAAAAAATACCAAAAAAATGGTAAAAAAACACCATTAAAAATATTTTAAAAATTTTAGTTTTGCCAAGAAATATTAAGCAATTTATAAAAAAGTGAAGGTAAATACCCAAAATACAATTTAACGTATTTGCTTTAAAATAAATTAAAGACTTGAGATCAAATAGCAGAATTTATTAACATATCAGTTAAACAAAATCATCCATTTAATAAGAGTTAAAAAAATGTAACGAAACAAAAACAGAAGTATGAGAATATACATGCTAAATATACATTTGGTACACGCGTGCATAGAAATAAAATAGTTTGTTTAGACAAAACTTAAAAGTATATGTATATATCGCTACTTTATTGCACCGTAGTCATTTATCAAAAGTGAAATATTAAAAGTTTTAGCAGTTATGTATATGGACTGTATTGGCTTTCTAGTTGGTTTGGATTAAGCATACATAAGCTACTGAAAAACTTTTTACATATAAAGAAATACCTTCTGATCATTTGCACTAAAGGGGCGATGTGTAGCATGCAAATTTCTGTAAAATCTAAATAATAAGGAAGCTATTAAAAAAGGGAATTACAATTAGAATAAAATTCATAATATCATTTCAATCGATTTTTATTTTATTTTCGTTTATTTCGGTATCAAAAATATCCATTTCATCTTCGCAATCAGGCCACAAAACAATTGTAATAAAATATTCAGATTTTTGTTATGATTCGTTCGAATTTATTTTGCCACAAACATTTAAAGGCATTTGGAAATTGCTGCAACATGCGTTTTCAAATTTTAAACTGTATTTAATATGCAGTAACGCATTTACTGAATTTTCAGATAATCGGTTTCTAATTTTTGTTTTACACAAATTCATCAAACTGAATGTTCTTTCAGCCTCAAAGTACTATTTGCGCTTCAAAGAGTAGCCATCTTTTGTAATTAAAAACATTTCTGAATTATACAAAAAAAAGCACAAAAGTCACTGTGAAAAATTGTGAAAAGCCCTGTATATACCCGGTTTTTAAAAACGGGTATTTAACAAAATTTCGCGCATTTGAAGAGGCAAAAAGCACCAAATGCCATCACTGACAAAAGCCCTTCACAAAGCATAATTAAACATTTGTTGAAAACTTTTGTTTCACTAGAAACACATCCGCAACATTAATGTTGCAAATGTTCTTTCACTAGTGATTTTTAGTATATGTGCCTCGCAACATTAACGTTGCTGTAGTGTTTCAAACGAAACAAATGTTTGAAACAAATGTTTTAAACACATGTTTGAATTTGCTTTTGCTCTTAAGCTTAGTACTCTGTTTGAATTTGCGAAAAATGTTGAGCAACATTGATTATTTCGTTTGAAAATTTTGATAACTGATCAGTGATGACAATACCAGGATTTACAACAAATTTATCGGTTTTATTGCCTTGAAATGAACAACATTGTTTTTCTTATGTAAATATAAACCATATGTTTATATTTGAAGTGATTAATTTTAAAAAAAAATTGGAAAATGCACAACAAAATACTATTAGGAGCTTGCGCTGCAACGTGTCAATTAATGCAAATTGCAGCATCTATGGAAGAGCTCTTTGAAGACACACGCAAAAAAGTCCCTACCTTCAGGATAGAAATGATAAAGGAAGGTTTGCTTCAGATGTAAGTGTAATTTCCTAATTTATTCATGCATTTAATATATGCGGTTGGAATGTAGCTTATGCGACTTATCCCAAATACTTTTCCTTTTTTATAGCTGATATAAGTAGACGCTTCTCTGTGTCACTAAATTTAATTTTCCATTATTTTAAAGATTTTTGCGCAACAAACTTAAAATTAAAACCACAACGCAAGTTAAATATGATCATCTGTTGTTTGCAATTCCGCACGAAATAAGTGGTGCTTACATTATTTCGCAGTTGGAAAATATGTTGCCAGAAACATGTTGTGTTTGAAAAAATCATGCTGGCAGAAACATTTCGTATGTTTCCACAAGATGAACAGAGTACAACTTCGGCCATCTTATTTTGCAATTATTTCGCATGCATTTTTTTAATATGGACTTTTGACAGCAGTTCACACGATATTATATTCTAGATAATATATTCTATATGCCTGCATTTCATTGATGCTCATGGTCATAAGCCATAAAATATAATATTTAAAGATCTACTGAACACCAATTACCCACAGCAAACAACAACCAACTTCTGGAATATTTTTTCCAATTGAAATGGTTCTTTTTATTCCGAAAATTATCTATCTGATAAATCTTAGCTAAAGCTTGCAATTAACGATAAATAATTCTTTGTTTTCGCTTATTAACTAGTTTGCTGCTTTATTTGAAAAACATTTTTTTTAAAAGATTTGTGATTATTAAATATTAAATATTAATATTAAATTCTGGTGTTTATTTATGTACATTCACCCGTAAATGTACCTGTCATATACAGCAATACTGGTTTTCTTTTATATGCCACTCACGCAGTTGGGTGTCACTAAAAACATATGCTACGATTCATCGATCTAATGGTTAAAAGTGTCACAAGCTTTTTAAGATTTTTAATTTTAAAAACACCACTCACACACAGCATGAATAAATTATTATGAGAAAAACATGTCACAAAATATAAAAGAAAACATAAAAACATGTCATGAATTAGTAGATTAAGTACTTTATGCTATTTTATGCTTATTTTCTACCAAATTAAATTTTTTTCATCTAAAATTCACAGGATTTTATGTATTTATTTAAAATGGCAACAACATTATGTGTCAGAGTTGAAGTATTTAAAATATTTTCGGCATTTAAAGTTTAATATTTTATTCGAATTTGTGAAAAAAAATATTGAGGAACATTGATTATTCTCTTTAAAAATTTTAACATAAAAAACGAAACTTAAAACTATTTAAATTTTATATAAAACAATTGTGCAATTCACAATTCACTCATACTAATGAGTTGTAAATAGTATCAATGTTGAAGGTAATTTCTACATAAACATGTTTCTAAGTAAATGTTTATACAAAAATTAACATCAACATTTATAAAACGTACAACTCGCACAAATAGAATGTGAATGGCACAAATAAAATTTCAAAATAACTAAAAAGTTGTGTTGACGTTGTGTGAACATTTTTGTGTTCGATTTTAAACGAAATGGCCACAAACTAATGCGGAATGCTTCTGCTGCGACGCGGAACCTTATTTGGAGTATTTTCTGCGGCACACGGCCTGCAACAACTCTCATGAAATAAAAGCCATTCATTTTATTTCTATTGAATATTTCATGCGATATGCTGTCAAATTTTATATACCAAAAATTCACATGAAATTTGTATTAAATAATAAATGTAACAACACTTTAGCAACATTTTTTCAAAGTGTTTTTCAATTTATTTTTTTTTAATAAATTTCAAATTGAATTTTATAACAATTACACCAAATTACTTAAATTTGAAATATTTTTTAGCATTCTGTATGTAGATAATAATCTCGTTTTGATGAGCTTAAATTGAATTATATTAAGCTGACGGTTTAAGTGCAGTGACCAGGTATCAATCATATCGCTTCCTTACTTCAAGGTAATCGTATCTCAAAAAAAGTGATTGTTTTTTCGTTAGAAATGCAGAAATAGTTGTCGTATTGCTCTTCATTTTGTATAAAAAAATTTATTCAAATATCTTGTTTACGCACCTCTTGAGAGGAGAATACTTTTTTATTTTTCCATTGGTGTGTGTGTGAGTTAGAAACTTTAAAATCGTTTTTTGAAGAACGAGTTTTTTGAAATATGACTACTTTGCACTAAAGGAGCGATATATGTGTCGTTTATTGTAAAAGTGGTGTAACTCCATATTTTCAATAAATGCATATTTTTGTAGAATAGTATCACATTTAGTCATATCTTTCTTATATATCATATTCGTTGTAACAGTGAAGCAACTAAAATATTTGCACTAAAACCCCATAGAAGAAATAATAAAGAAACACTGAAAAAAAAAAGTTTTTTTTCCTAAACAATGATTTTCAAAAGGCTCGTTCTCTCGAAATTTAATTACAAGAAGATAATTCACTGTTAAGCATGGTACTCTGTTCATAATTTCGTGCGAACTGTTGTCAAAAGTCCATATAAAAAAAAATTATGCAAAATAATTGCAAAATAATATGGCTGAAGTTGTATTCTGTTCATCTTGTGAAAACATACGAAATGTTTCTGGCAGCATTTTCTTTCAACTATAAAATGTTTCTGGCAACATATTTTCCAATTGCGAAATAATGAAGGCCTCTCACTTATTTGGTACGAAATTGCAAAAAACAGCTGTTTAGCAATTTCTTGGCGTTGTTGTTTTAATTTTAATTTTGCTGCCCAGAAATAATTAAAATAATGGAAAATAATATAAATATAATATAAAATGAAGGTGAGTGCTTTTTGCAGAACGTGTGTCTTCAATGGGCTCCTCCGCAGCAACTGTGATTTGCATTAATTGATACGTTGCAGTACAAGCTCCTGAAATTATTTTTTTTGTACATTTGTTTTAATTTTTTTAAATAAACACATGTGTTTTGAAAGAAAAATAATGTTGCTCATTTCAAGGCAATAAAACCGATAAATTTGTTATAAATCGTGATATTGTCGCCACTGATCAGTTCCCAAAATTACAAACGAAATAATCAATGTTGCTCAATATTTTTCGCAAACTCTAAGCTTTAAGCTTAGCACTCTGTTTGAATTTACGAAAAATGTTGAGCAACATTGACTATTTCGTTTGAAAATTTTGACAACTGATCAGTGGTGACAATACCACGATTTATAACAAATTTATCGGTTTTATTGATTTGAAATGAACAACATTGTTGTTCTTATAAAAACAAAAGAAATGTGTTTATTTTAAGACAAATTAAAACAAATTGCCAAACAAGTAATTTTAGGAGTTTGTACTGCAATGTATCAATTAATACATCTCGCAGCTGCTGCGGAGGATCTCATTGAATACACACGTTCTGCAAAAAGCACTCACCTTCATTTTATATTATATTTACATTATTTTCCATTATTTTAATTATTTCTGGAGCAACAATCTTAAAATTAAAACCACAACGCCCAGAAATATCTGATCATCTGTTGTTTGCAATTCCGCACGAAATAAGTGGTGATTACATTATTTCGCAGTTGAAAAATATGTTGCCAGAAACATGTTGTGTTTGAAAAAATAATGCTGCCAGAAACATTTCGTATGTTTTCACAAGATGAACAGAGTACAACTTCGGCCATATTATTTTGCAATTATTTCGCATGAATTTTTTTTATATGTACTTCTGGCAGCAGTTCGTACGAAATGATGAACAGAGTACCATGCTTTAGAATGAACGACACAAATGTGGCTTAAACGAATAAATAAATATATTTGTTCAATTCACAACTGTTTGTATGAGTTGTAGATTGCCTAAATGTTGAATGTAATTTATTTTAAAACTTTTGCTTAGAAACATGTATATGAATGAAATTACGAACAACATGCATGCAACTTACAGCTCATACAATAAGCTGTAACTTGGACAAATAATTTTCAATTTGCACAATATGCTGCCGTTGAATATCTTTAGCAACCTGTTGTTTGAAAGTTATTCAAAATGTTGAAATAATAAACTGTATAAATATCAAAGGAACATGTTGCTATGGAACCAAAATAAAGGAACAAGCTGCTAGCAATTTTAGCAGCATGCAATTTTATGCAAAATTATGAAAATCGTAATATATACTAGATAGAGCCTTGCAAAAGCATACTGAAACATTTGTTTAAAGCATTTGTTTCGTTTGAAATACTTGCGCGCAACAATAAAATTGCGATGCTCATATATATACTGAAAATAACAATTGGAAAATATTTTTTTTATTTATGGTCTGTGCAGAGTGTAATTTGTGTCCTACAAGTTGAAAAAATCTTCTTTCAGTAGAGATTTTCGGTACGTGTGCATGGCAACATTAATGTTGCAAAAGTGTTTCAAAAGAAAAAAAGTTGTAATCACATGTTTAGGTATGCTTGTGCAGGATTCTTTTATCTATCCCTTGAAAGTATGCTACAAAATATTCAGCGGCTCTTGAAAATTCATTCATATTTCGCATGTTGCATGAAAATGTTGCTGATACATTTCACATGTTTTACTCACAGTACTACTTCTGCAACATTTTTTTATAACCGTTTCAGACTTGATAGTTATATTTTTTATAATTTTTGGAATATATGGTTTCTCTATCGTATGAAAATATAATTAAAATTTATTTTTTATAAATTTTATATCCTTCAAGGATTTTCGGGATACGCATAATTGATGAATCTCGGTAAAATTTTTTTAGCTAAAACGCATTTTTATTGCGTCGAATGACATCAATTGGTATGAAACATTAAAATGTATATTTTTTAATTGAAATATGCCCACTTCACCATTTCTTAACACGATTAGTACTTTTGTAATTGAAAACACAACTAACTTCTGCGGCTTATTTTGACAAAACCGAAATATGATGCAAGAATTTCACAAAAATGCAAGTATAAATAAAACGAACGGCAGAATAACGTGAGAAACAAACATAAAGAACAATCAGCGAAATCGATGGATGCCGGTCTATTTGACACTGGTTAAATAGAAACGAAAATATTGAGTCCGAAATCCACCCGCACAATCGATGCACCACGGTCTGAAAGGGATAAACAATTCATGCCATTTTTTTTCAAGTGTATTTTGACAGCATTCCGCATGAAATATGGAACAAAGTACCGGTTTTCAAATTTAAGATTTTAAAGACAATCCGTTTTCGTTGTTTAGGGAGAAGTTTTGAGAAAAACAAATTAATTCATAAAAATTTATTCGAATTTTCTTTGCAGTGGTGGTGGCCAATCAACAAATGCGTTCAACAACAAATCTGCTGATCATAAATCTTGCCGTTTCGGATATATTGTTTGTAATATTTTGTGTGCCTTTTACGGCAACGGACTATGTGCTACCAGAATGGCCTTTTGGAAATTTGTGGTGTAAATTCGTTCAATACATGATTGTAGTGACGTGCCATTGTAGCGTTTACACGCTCGTGCTCATGTCATTCGATCGTTTTTTGGCCGTCGTACACCCGGTGACAAGCATGTCGCTGCGAACGGAAAGAAATGCCACATTGTAAGTGAACGGGAATATGAATGAGTTCATGATAATTAATTAAATATATATATTTTTTTTCTTCTCATTCTATTTCCCCAGAGCGATAATTTTGGCATGGATTTTAATTATAACCACAGCGATACCGGTGGCATTGGCACACTCTGTGAGAATTTATCAGTTTCATGGTCACAATTACACAGCCTGTGTGTTTTCATCTGACCAAGAAGTTTGGAGTTTATTGGGTTTCCAGGTAATTGGTCATACACAAAAAAATAAAGATATTTCCAAACGTCAGCCAGCTTTAAATGATTTATGATTTTATGTATTTTTTTAAGTGACAAAGTTTATCTTTAAAACGTACTCAGACATATTAAGTTATTAGTATTTTTCAATTTTAATTTATTTGAAATTTTTTTGCTTTCCACAAGATTTGTTTTATTTAAGATGACAATCGCATTATGTTCGCACGTGCAATTCAATGTCCTTCTTTGTGCGGCTTTTCGGGCAGGAGCGACCGCTGTACGTGTATGTGCGTGTTCTAATCTTGAGTAGTCATCATAAAGTCATAAATGAAAATGTCTTGTTTTTTTGTGTGTATTTTTATCATTTGATGTAAAAATAGCACAATGAAATGCGTGTTTGGGTATAATTGATAATATCATGTTTTGTATGCGAATATTGTTGTGTGTAAAAATAAATTCAAATATATATTTTACACAGCAATTATTATATCTGATGTACATGATTGTATTTAACTGCCAGTACATGCTCGTTCACACAAGTCCACTCACACAAAAAAATATTTATTTATGGATGTTAAATTTAATGAAACACAGTCACACAAACACATACACAAACACACACACATATATATATATATATATATCTATATTGTCGCAAAAATTAATAGGGACGATATTAGAGTCCTGCATAAGCGTGTTTAAACATGTGCTTGTTTGGTTTGAAACACTTTCGCAACATTAATGTTGCTTTGCAAATATGTATACAGAAAATCACCACTGAAAGAACATTTTCTTTCAACTTGTAGGAAACAGATGAGGCTCTACACAGTCATGCCGACTAATAAATCGTGGTATTCTGTTCATCATTTCGTGCGAACTGTTGTCAAAAGTCCATATAAAAAAATTATGCAAAATAATTGCAAAACAATATGGCTGAAGTTGTAGTCTGTTCATCTTGTGAAAACCTACGAAATGTTTCTGGCAACATTTTTTTAACTACAAAATGTTTCTGGCAACATTTTTTCCATTTGCAAAATAATGAAGGGGTCTCACTTATTTCGTGCGGAATTGCAAACAACAGCTGAACAGATTCTTGACGTTGTGGTATTATTTTTAAGGTTTCTGCCCAAAAATAATTAAAATAAAGGAAAACAATGTAAATATAATATAAAAGGAAGATGAGTGTTTTTTTGCAGAACGTGTTTCTTCAACGAGCTCCTCCGCAGCAGCTGCGATTTGCATTAATTGATACGTTGCAGCACAAAATCCTGATATTATGTTGTTGTCTATTTGTTTCAATAAACACTTTTTTGTTTTCATACGAAAAACAATGTTGTGTACTTCAAGACAATAAAACCGATAAATTTCTTCTAAATCGTGGTATTGTCGCCATTGGCAAATTATGAAAATTTTTCTAGACATATTTTTTTTAATTACAGTAATTTTTCGAATATAGCAGGACTGAATTTATGGCAAATTATATATAGACAAATTGAATACCTTTAGTTTAATATATAAATTTCAATTCATTTATGTAAAACTAAATAAAAATTTCAGAAAATATTAAAAATTTCGTGTGTCCCTATTATTATTTCCGATAGTGCATAAAAATATGTACATCCAGCAATAAGAAACACTTCACATCTCCATTATTTGATCTACGTGAACTTCGCTTGCAAATAAATAAACCTTTGTATATTTTTAAATATTTAAAACTTGAAAAAGGATACAAAAATAAATGGAGATTAAAAGATTTACGAGTATTAAAGAAGTTGCTTTAAATTGGAACAGCTTAAAAGAATTATATTGAAATAAGAGAAAATGTAGTTTTATTGCTTTAATAGGAAATGCTTGCTTTTTCAAATACACTGTGCAACGTTGCTTAACACAACTATTAGAAATTTCTGACGTTTGAGATAACTGAGTTTGTTGCAGCAAACGAGTCACAAATTTATTTGGACTTGCTCTTTTCTACTTCTTTAAGTTTCTATCCGTTTTAAGTAATTATTGCAAATTAAATGCAGGATTTAATTATTCGTATTATCACAGCAATATTTTCCAATTAAAATATATCAGCATTTCATTAAAAAAAATTATTTATATTTATTTTACTTCTGAATCGAAAGCAACAGAAGTTTTATTATTCTTTGAATAACGAATACTCGAAAGGCAAAAAAATAATTTGTAAATTGAAACATAAAAAATTAAAAGGACACAATTTTTAAACTAAAAACGTGATAGAAAACTGAGTTTTTCTTTTTGGAAAGGTTGCTTTAACTAAATAAATAAATGCAAACAACCTGTGAGCTGCAATTAACGAGTGTTTCATTCATTGAGCGAGTGAGTTGACACTGTTGGTACATTTTTATGTTTTTTATAAAATGTCTCTTTTCAATAAATCTTTTGAAAAAGTACTTAATTTATTATTCAAAGACACTTTTTTCAAAAGGTACTACTTTCAAGGATACTTCCATAAACAGCAACACTTTCGGCGAGTTACATAGTTTGTGAAAGAAATCTTTTTTTAAATCGACCCTTTTTTAAAAAAGTACTACAAACTTTTTTTAAGAGCCTACTAATATTTTTTCAAGCGTATGCGACGATTATGTCTCTGAATAGACAATTTCAATTTGTTTTTAATTAAACTATTACATAGTGCAAAAAATTGTTAAAAATGACCGAACTCCAAGAGGCCATACAAGTTAAATTCGAGCTAACTTTTCAAAACACCTTGACAGCTTTGTTAAGATAATGGTGAACATTCATTTCCCATTGGAGTTGTTGAGGCTGCCGGCGATCACCCGAAATTTGTTGCACAGTGCTATTAATAAAAATTTACTTTTATATAAATGGGAATTTTTGAAAAGAAAAATACTTTTTTCTATATGGAAATTTCTTATAAAAAATTACTTTGTAAAAAGTGTATTTATCTTTTAGGAAAGATTTTTTAAAGGCGTTTTTTTTAAATTATGGTTTTTCCAAGGTACTTTTCGAGGAAATAAATTTTTGTAAAAAGCAATTTAAAAAAATATATATTTTTTAAGGGCACTTTTAAGAAGCGGATTTCAAAGGAATTTTTTTTAAATGTTACTATTTTTTAAATGTAAACTTTTAAGCAGCATAAAAAAACTTTTTTGTTTAAAAAACAAGTTCAAAAAAGTAATTTTTTAAGCGGCATAAAAAATATTTTTGTTAAAAAAAACAAGTTCATTTGAAAAAAAGGATATTGTCTAAAAATTATATAAAAATTTCTTCTGAAAAGGTACTTTTATATTAAAAAGGTATTTTTGAAAAAAAAATTATAAAAATATTATGTTATATATTTATATTATCCAAATTTATGTTATCTCGATATTTCGTCCCTTTGAGTAACTTCTTCAGGAGGAACAAATAAATAAACAATTTAAATGACAAAAATTAACAAATTATTAGTCAACAATTTCTTTTTCCGTTTTGGTTTAAAAATTGTTTGTCAAAAAATTGACCTCAAGCTTAAAAGCTTAAAGAATAATATAAATATTTAAAACAAAATGCCGAAAAGTTATATATTAAAATATTCTTTTATCTGAATTTGAATTTTCCATTAAAAATATATTTTTCTAGGCAGAGATTTCTTATAAAAAATTACTTTTTAAAAAATTACTTTATCTTTTAAAAAGGGGTTTTTTAAGAAAGATTCTTACAGGCAATTTTTTTAGTTTAAATTAAGGTTTTTTAAGTTATTTTTTTTAAGTTATTTTTTTAAATTTATTTTTCAAAATCATTATGTTTTTGTAAAACATCTTTTAAAAAAATAAATAATTATTTTTTTAATCGTAACTTTAAAGAGGGGTTTTTAAAGGCACTTTTTTCAAATGATATATTTTTTTAAATGTTACTACATATTTTCGAAATGGTACTTAAAAATTTTTCTTTGAAAAACGTAATTTTTTAGGTTGTATTTAGTAAAAAATTATTCAAACCAATTATAAATATTCACAAGGAATTTGTTTCATGAGGAAAAATCTTTTTTCGAGAAACAAAACTCCTCCAATGAACTCAAACTCCTGTCTGTTTTGTGAGGGAATTTTTTTTCAGGAAAACGCAAACTTAATTATATTTTGAAAAACTACCTTTTTTATTTTTTTATCCCTTTTACACGGTTGATAAAAACAGACTAAAAAGGTAAATGAGGGAATATTTATTCATAATAGGAGGAAAGGGAAAAATTTCATAAGGAATTTTTGTTTATAATTGGGCTGATTGTAAAAAGTTACTTTAAATAAATTATTTTTTCATAAAAGTTATTGTTTAAAAATTACGTTTTTTTAAAGATACTTGTATATGAAAAGGTATATTTTTTTTCTTAAGACGTACGAGGGAGGATTGATATTGAAGCTACCTAAATAGGAAAAAAACATTTTTTTTAAAACCATTTATTTCTCAACATAATCTCCTTTTAGCTCAATACACTTACGAGCAGTAAGACGATATTCCAACTTTTTCATACCATCTGAATAATACGATTTTGGGAACTTCTCAAAATACGCGTTAGTTTCGGTAATCACTTCTTCGTTTGAGATGAATCTTTTTCCTGCGAACCATTTTGCAAGTTTGGAAACAGGAAAAAGCCACTAGAAGCTAAATCTGGACTACAAGGTGGATGATCAACCAATTCGAAGTATATTTCACGTAATTTTAGCATCGTATCTAATGCTTTGGGAACCGGTGCGTTCAACAACAAGGTGCGGAAAGAGCACTTTTTTCTTCTTTAAATGTGGTCGTTTTTTCTTGATTGATCCAATAATGCACGATAATACTTTCCTGTGATTGTGGACCCTTTTTCAAGATAATCGATTAGCAATATTCCGTGTGCATCCCGAAATACAGTGGCCAAAACCTTGCCAGCCGATTTCACTGTCTTCGCCTTCTTCGGAGCACTTCCACCAGCTTCCACCCACCCATTGTATCGATTGATTTTTGGCTTCAGGTGTGTAGTGGTGGACCCACGTTTCATCAACAGTTATTAATCGACGCCGAAAATCAACAGGATTACGATTTATCATGTCCAAACACCGCTGTGAAGTGGTCTGTCGAACTCGTTTTTGTTCGACACTGAGCAAACGCGGCACCCATCTTGCCGATAGTTTTTTCATATGGAAATGTTCATGCAAAATGTTGAACACACGTTCACATGATATGTTTGCCATTTCAACAATCTCACGTAACTTGACTCGGCGATCATTCATAACGATATCGAGGATTTTCTTGATATTTTCTTCAGTAACCACCTCTTTTGGCCTTTCTGTCGATGGTATTGTTGCAGCGCTTGTTCGGCCGCTGTTAAATTCAGCAATCCAATATTTTATCATGTAATCTGACGGAGCAGACTCACCGCAATGTTTATCGAGCTTTTCTTTTGTCTCTTTCGCCGTTTTCCCTTTCAAATAAAAGTGTTTAATCACTGCACGAAATTCACTTTTTTTCTATTTTTCAAGAAACACAAAAGTTTCTTACTTCAAACGACTACAACAAATGAACTAATCGATGAATTCGACAGCTGACGTTTGACAGATCGCAATTTCTAAAAAAAAAATAGTTTTTGTGTTTGTGCTGCCTTCTAGCGCTAGGTAGCTTCAATATCAATCCGCCCTCGTATGTTTGTTTAAAAAATTTACTTTTATATTAATGGGAATTTTTTATTAGCAAATTCTTTTTTCTTGCTAGAAATATCTAATAAAAATGTATTTTAAAAAAATATATATTTTGAAGAGGGTACTTTTTAAAAAGGGGTTTCTGGTGCATTTTTTTAATGATAGTTTTTTTAAGTTAAAATTTTTTAAATGATACTTTAAAAAAGATAATTTTTTTACGCAATACTTTTTAAAAAATTACTTTTTGTAAATAGCTACTTTAAATAAAGTACTTTAAAAAAATTTTATAGTTTGAAAATTTAATTTTTTTTATATATACATATCTATTTATTTATTAATTTTGTTCATATTTATTATAATTAAAATTATAACAAACTAATAATAAGAGCACTAGCAGCTAAAGGCTATCGGCTCATTTTTTTTATAAAAAGGTACTTTCGTGTAAATGGAAAGTTTTTATTTATAATAGTAAACAGTTGTTAAGTGGAAATTTCTTATAAAACAGGGCAAATTAAGGCATTCGCTGGTTTCTTTAATCCAAAGTGATTAATTTTTTTGGCTAAAGTTCGTAACATTTTTTATTCAGAAAGAATTGGACATGAGACAACAAAGCAACAAGGGAAAATTTTAACACCAATTAATTTCAACTTACACGGCAGAACAGAAACAACGTTGTTTTTCGGGAGCCGCTACACTCCCATCATCAGTGTTCATGTGTGTTTCCATGTATCCGCCACTGTTTAGATGGCTCGGTTGAATGTGATTTCAAATTTGTATTTATACAAATAATGTCTAGAAAAAGGATACAAGAGTTATTTGTATTATTATTTTTGTTTTTACAGTAAACACTGTTTTACCACTATCAATATTCAAATTTTACCATCACTAATTAACGTTAAATTAACCCCTTGTTACATGTTTGTTTTTTTTTTTTTTTTTTTTTTTTTTTATCTCATGTACCATTTTTTCTTTCTAATTTTTGTTTTTACTTAAGACAAACTTTTTTGGTTTGATTAATACTTAAGTGTTATTGCTTTTTGTTTTTTTGTCAACTAGCTGAGTTTTTTGATTTATTTGATCAATTTTAACTAGTTATGTGACAGTAAACATTGCAAGGCTCATGCCAGTAGCTAATTTTTATTTAATGTGATTATTTTTCGAACAATTTTGTTGTTAATGGTTTCTTTAATCCAAAGTGATTAATTTTTTTGGCTAAAGTTCGTAACATTTTTTATTCAGAAAGAATTGGACATGAGACAACAAAGCAACAAGGGAAAATTTTAACACCAATTAATTTCAACTTACACGGCAGAACAGAAACAACGTATCGAGCGAAATTTCCATACAAATTCAAAAATTTTTTTATGGGATTTTGCTCGATATCGAATATCGTAATTTGCCCCCAGGTAATTTTGAAAATTTACTTTTTTCTAAAGGTATTTTATTTCATAAAGGTACTTCCTATACGAAAAAATACCTGCATACTTCAGCATGAAATTCTTACAAATTGAGTTTTATTTTTCAGTTTTAGAAATCCTCCCTTGAGATTTCTTTATAAAAACATCAAAGTTTTACTAGATATTTGAAAACAAAGTTTTAGTGTCCTTTATCATTGTTAGCCTCATGCTTACCTTAATCTTCAATAACACAGTTACGACAAGCAGATAACTGAAATACTTTCCTCAAGTTTAAGATAAATACTTTGTTACTTGTTTACGCCGTTTGAGTTCTGCTAAAGAAATTGTTTCATTGTTATTTTTCGGTTATTTTTCTTTTCTGTTTACAAACAGTTTAGATTATTTGGCAATTTTCCAAACCAAAGACAGGAAAACAGCTGCATTGATGTTGTGTTTTCATCCAAAGTTGTGGTCAAAACTCAAGAATTAGGGTAAAACCCTCTTCAATACAAACTAAACAAAAGATAAACAAGGTGGCAGCCAGGCAGCAAGGAATATAAACTTCATTTTATTTTGTACATTGAGAGCAAACAAAGAAAACAAAATGCTAAAACGAAAGGATTGACCAAGATGTTGGATGCTGGATAATATTCAACTGACACAATTATTTCTATGTATTTATGTTTTGTTTTGTTTATGTGTGTGTGAGTGTGTGTGTGTGTGTGAAGCTTTAGCCAAGAATTTCATGTTGTCCTTCTTTTGGCATATAAAACGAGTTTCATTTCAATTTCCGGTTAAAGGCCAGCAGATGACATTAAAAGAATAGCAACAAGCAGCCACCAACAAAAAATAAATAAATATATGAACTAAAGAAAACATATTGCAAAAGTTTAGATAAAAATTTTAAAGTGTGATTGAGAATAACACATTTTTGAGTTTTTCTTTAAAGAATTAAAAAAATAAAATAAAATTAGTATCTCTGAATGGATTTTTAGTTCATGTTGCTTTCCTTAAATCCTTTCAGAAATAGAATTTGATAGGATTTTTTTTTCTTTAATTTGTTAAGATAATAACCTTCAACCACTATTGAAATATGTGTGTCTACAGTAATTTTCAGAATTAACGAACTCTCAGGGTTGTTGCTCAAACTAACAAGTTAATGCCCACTTCAAATATTCTAGATGGCAGCGGTTTGTTAAAAAAAATTTTTTTATTAATATTTATACGTAATTGTTGAACTGTTGAGATGATGTAGCGAAATCGAAATCAGTACTGATCCGTTCTGCTAGTATGATGAATAAATTGTTTCAAATAAAAAGTACTCTCTTAATAAAATAATGAATTTGTCCATTGATGAGTGTGCAATTCAAAAACTTTAAACACGTTTTCTAAAGAACGTTTTTTACTAAATATGACTACGTTGCAATAAAGAAGCGATATGAAAAATATTACTACAAAGCAAAAAAATAAACGAAACAATCACGCTAAGAATCTACTCATGCACGTTTACTCACGCTAACTTTTTATACTGACGTTTATGCACGCTCACATGATTGAAACAAAAAAACCAATCAAGATCATGCGTGATTCACGCCGATCACTTGAGCGACGCTCATCTCCAGTAATTATGCCGACAAAGCAAACAGAAAAATTCTTTAAAAACCGCGTAAACATAAATTTTTTGCCCTTGAATCAAGAGAGAAGACCCCAAAAGTGACACTTCTGCTGTCAATGCAATCGGTCATGCTTTTCAAAAACTTCCACGTCCATTATGAAACTTGTCAAGAAACAAAACAACAAAATCAATTATTTTGTTTTATTCAAAATTGATGTTCGTAAAACCCTCGATTTCCTGTAGTTATTTTTTGCTGTTTTATTTATTGTGAAATTCATCATCTGACTCTCGAGGATAAAAGTTAAAAATAAAAATAATATTTATGAACACGAACGGATCGGACCGCCCGCCTCCCATGGAAATTGAAATATAAAGTTGCAAACAAGTTTATCTGTCGTTTTGTCAGCCTTTTGTAAATGGAAAACAACAAAATGTGTAAATGTGTAAATGTAGAAGAACCCTTAGTGTCAAATTATCGTAAGCGACAAAAATTAATTTCTCCAAGAGAAGTTATTTTCTATTAATTTCTTACAAGTTTCATGTGCATAAATGGGCAAAAGTTCTTTCAAAAGTTAATAACATTGTTGACCTTTTGTGGAATTCTAAACTATCGGTAGATCCATAAAATTTTCGAAGAAAAAAAAACATAATTTAAAGAAACACGGTCGCTTGCGATAATTTGGCGCTAAATGATCGATGTGTTGCGAGTATGCTTCCAGCTATATACTTGATTGATTTACATTTATTTTCATAAACAAACACAATCTACAAATCGTTTATGACTTGTCTGCAGAAGCAAATATGCGGCTCTACGCTGGCATTAAACCTGTGACCTTCAGTCTAATTTTCTAGCAGACTATTCCCTCGTCGAGGGGAAGAATAATGCTTATTAAATGTCTAGTATTTATTAAGCATTTTTAAAATACAACTTTATTTTAACAAGAAAATGTTTCTCAGTGTTTTTATTCACATCCAGGGCAACCACAAATATGCAACGTAAATTTTTTTTCTCTGCACGTCGTATAATCACATCAGTTACTTATTCACTTGTTTCGAAACTTTTTAAGAATTAATTAATGTTTATAAGTATATAATCATATAATCGTTTCAATATATAAAAAAAAACTTTTTAAGAATTTTTACTTCGTTTTTTTAAAGCATATTTATGCATATTTTGCCTTTAGCAGCATATTTTTGCCTATTTTCCTTCGTGTTTTCCTGCATGTTTTGACAGTATTTTAAGTTTTTCCTCTGATTGTTGAACAACTTAAACACTTTTTTACAGCATATGCATATTTTGCCTTTAGCAGCATATTTTTGCTTATTCTATTTTAAGTGCATGTTTTGACAGTATTTTACATTTTTCTTCCTCTGATTTTTTAAGCACCTTAAACACTTTTTAACACCACATTTTCGGTAGTTCTGTTAATAATATTTAGCTGCTGCCTGCCAACACGATTGTGCTACTTTGGCATTTAAAATTATCATTGTTGTTGTTGTTTTTGCCGCTGTCATTTTTTCAAGTTTTATGTAACTGTTACTGCAGGATAAAAATAAAATAAGGAAACGAAAATGCCAGCAAAGCAATTTTGCCGAATCACTTTTACAACAGTCATCCATTTCATTCATCTACATTTTTGAGAAGCAAAAACTCATCATGACGTTTTGTCGTGTTGTCATTTTGCCGTTACCGTATTAAGTGTATGTGTGTTTGTTTCTATTTTAGCAGTGTAAGTTTGTCATATTCATGTCACCAGTTCATTTTATTGCGCATCAGTTCCTGCTACAGTTTTATCTTGTTCATCTTGTTTCTTCTTGTGCAGCGCATATAAACGTTCAATTTACTTCAAGTCAAACAAGCAGTCTTCCTTCCTTTTCAGATGATAATGATGATTGTAATTTACAATCTTGTAGCTCTAGAATAAATATTTATCACCCCAAAAAGTACCAGCAGGAGCAGCAAAAGGAGTATCATCAAAATATTGTTACAAAATCGTTTCTTGATTGCTGTTTCTTTTTCTTTCTTTTTTTGTTCTTGTTGTAATATTATTAAGTTGAAAAGATATTTTCATTTAATTTTTAAGGATTCCTCATCCTTTTCCACACCACCCCATCCCACCCATTATGTCAGCCATCTGGTCTTAGTACCTGCTCCTTCGGATGATTTATTATATATATTTTTTTAGAGGACGGTTGATTTTGGGTGTCAAATCCATTACAAACTGGAGTGGTCATGACATCATATTTTTTTTTAATATATTATTTTTGTTTCCAAAATTTGCTGTAGTTCATTTGGGGGCTTTCGGTGATGCCCATGAAACTGTGGCATGCATGAAAAGTAAGACATTAAACATTGTTGGGTCTTGCAATTTGTGTCCTGTCAAGTTTTAGATAATAGCAAGCAAATTTGTTTTTTTTCCAATTTATTGATTTATGTTTTTTTGCTGTTTTCTTTGCCTCTCAATATTGAGGAAGTTTAGAAAACACGTTTGCGGAAATTTGTTTGGTTTATTATTTATGCCTCAATTGCAATATGGAAATTTCAAAGTTGGCTTATTTTGTTCAAGGATTTAGTTCAGATTAAAGTATATTTAATATACATAAATATGACAAAATATGATAATATGTAATTTAAAAATTGACAATATTTGTCTGGATAATCAAGAAAACAATTGGATTTGCATCAAGTTATATTTAAAAGAAAAACAAGAAATAAATCAGTTTAAAGTGAGAAGTCAAATATTATTTACATTTATCCTGGAGTCACTTGCAAAATCAAACGATTCATTCATTACAATTTGCGTAGAAATCACAAGAACAAAAATTAACAATTATTTATGAGCAAATCATAGAAATATCGCTGTTGCAGCTACAAAGTTATTCATTGTGTTTAAAAGCTTTTTGAGAAAAATCTTAAGAATCTAAAAGTTATTAAGATAAAAACATAATTCCTTAAAATTATTTTTATTCTTTTCATTCATTATTTGCAACAGAATTGCTCTTTGGGGTTGCTCAGTCTGATGTCAACTGTTGACCTTTAACCGGCAGTTGCAACTTAAAGCGTTAAAAGAGACACCAAATGAAATCGAGATCTGCCAGGCTTAATATTCAGACAGCCAGCAACAAATAATTGTGTCATTTTCATGCAACATCTTGCGGCATAATTTTTTGAACTTTCTCATCTTGTTTGTTCTCAATTTACAAAATACAAATAAATTTATGTTTCTTACTCCGCCATTTCACAATGTCGTAGAAAATTCTCTTGTTTACTTTTTAGTTTGTTTTTAAGATTTTTATTTATTTCTTTTTTATTTAATTTTCCCCACAAATTAACTACAATGTTGTGGTTTGTATATATTTTTTCTCTCTCTCTCTCTCTCTTTCTATTTCAATTGGAAAATTGCCATCATAAGAATTATTTTATTGTTTATACAAAACCATATTTACTACAATTTAAGAATTTGTTAAAATGTATTTATAATTGAAAAATTACTTTTTTAAAACTTGAGAAAAACATTTCAGTTACTTAAACAATGCAGTGGTTAACAAGAAGGTCTAAAGGATAGAAAGGATTTTGTTTTCAGATATCAACAAAAGAAAGTTATATTTTATGGAAAAAAGTTCAGTTGAGAAAACATGTCAGAATTAGAAAAAGAAATATATTTTTTATTTTTAAAATATAATTTAAAGATAGATTTCCAAAAGCAAAAAGCTTGTTGAACCCAGCAAACACTTTGCTTAAGGAATTGTCAAAAAATATGGCTGCTGCCAAGTTTAATTAATTATTATTATTTTGTGGGAAAACTCATTAATTTTAATACACTTCAGCTTCAATTGTAACTAACAATGCAATCAAACCTTTCAACGCAATGTTCACCAATTTCGTGGCGTCCGATCATCTTTCAAGCTTTGCAGGCACATTAAGTTCCTGTGACAGCAAAAAATATAGACAGTGGCATGGACCCTGTTAATGTTAATATATTTTTTTCGACTACTTCTGCCTTAACGATACCTATAAAATTTTGCCAAAACTTTTACTCTTTAAACGATTCAACCTAAAGATTGTAAAAGTGGGCCGTGCCACGCCCATTCAATAAAAATTTTATTTTACAACTACTTATACTTAACCGATTCTTATAAAAGTTTACAGGCACTCCTCAGACATTGCAATTTCATAATTACAAATGTGGGCAGCGTCACGCCCACTAAATAAATATTTTTATATTCGACTACTTCTACTGCACTGAATCTTACAAAACTATGCAGGTACTACAACCTCCTTAAACATTGTAGCGTAATGAATATAAAAGTGGGCAGTGCCACGCCTATTCAATGAAAATATTATTTATCAGCTACTTTTACTTAAATGTTTCTTATAAAACTTTGCAGACACTTTCAACTCTGCAGACATTGCAATGTAATGAATATAAAAGCGGGCAGTTCCACGCCCATTCAATTGAAATATATTTTTTAAAACTACTTTTACTTAAATAATTCTATAAAAATTTGCAGGCACTCCTCATACATTGCAATTTAACGATTTTTCGACGACTTCTACTCAGCTGAGTACTATAAACTCAGATTTGGAAATGTAATAATTACAATGTGGGCAAATGCGCGCCCCGCCCATACATACAAGTTAGATGTTATTTTTTTTTTCTTCTACTTAAGTAGTTCCTGTAAAACTGTGCAGACACTTTTAACTTTGCAGTCATTGCAATGTAATGATTATAAAAGTCGGCAGTGCCACGCCCATTAAGTACTTATACATAGCTAATTCTTATAATATTTACTCCTCAGACATGGTAATTTAATGATTATATAAGTGGGCAGAGCCACGCCTATTTAATAAAAATATTATTTTTCAATTAATTCTACTTAACTGAGTTTTATAAAACTTTACAGGCACTTTTGACATCTCAGAAATGGCAATTTAACGATTCGACAAGTGGGCAGTGCCACGCCCATATTAAATAAATATTCACTTGTCAATCAGTTCTACTTAACAGATTCTTATGAAACTTTGCATACATATTCACCACAACTGACAAAACAATTTAACACTTAAAAAAGTTTGTAGCAGTACCATGGCCATTTGGAATTATTAACCCATCACATATAACTGAATAATAACAAAAGTGGGCAGTACCATGCCCATATAATGTCTACTAAGCCGTTTTCTAATGAAACTTGGCACACACATTAAATGCCTTTGACACTACCATTATTTTTATTTCGTTTTCTGCTATTTATGCTTCCATTTAATGTTTCACAAGTTTCTTGTAAAGATTTCCTGTTTCATGATTGCCTGAGAAAACCACAAAATTGTGATTAATTTTTTCATGAAATTAACGAATTTCTGTATTCCATCAAGAATTAAAGCAAAGTGGTTTACAAGTCACGCGCTGTCAACTGCCTCTTTACTGCTGAAGGCAACATTTATAAATAAGCGTGTGCTTGCTTGCGGTCACCACCACCACATGCCGATTCTTTGTCCTTTAAATTTAGCGTCGGCACGTGTCACTTATGTATGTGGTGTTTAATTTAAGGCACATAAATTTTACTGAATCCAAATGAAACAAAAATAATTGATTTTTTCTATCATTTGTTCAACTTTACTTGTTGCTGCTTTGGTAGTCTGATGAAGAAGTTTGTTTAACAAAAAAATCTGGTTAATTTGATGCGTTAGAAATAAACTCATGTCTTGTGCAGGATATTTAGGAAATTATTTAATTTTTATCTACTAAATAAATCTGCTAATGTGTGCTGAAGTAAAACATTTCTTGTTGGTAATTAAAGAAAAAGTTTTCTTATAAAAATATTTTAGAGAAATGTACAAATATTTATAAAATTTATTATTCAAGATATTCCCCTCCAGTTGAATTGCAAAATGATTTCATTTCTTAAGGATTAAGCTTGCCTGTATGCCTTCATTGCGTTGGCGCTTAAGCCAAACCATCAAGCCAAATTCTTCATAATTGTCAAACTTTATGATGGCTGATAAAACAACTTTAGAAAAGAACGAATTAAAATTATTCGAATAAAAGTTTTTAAAATATAATATTCGAGTAATATTATAGAAACTAAAGGTATTTTTAAAATATGATTAATTAAAAAAAATAAACCTTTATTAATTATTCGATTTTATAAAATCACGAATAAAAATTATTCGAGTAAATAGCATATTCGAGTAATATTATTTAAACTAAAGGTATTTATATATATACCATGAAAAAGAAAACTATTCCATTATTAATTATTTGACTTTAAAAAATCATGAATAAAAATTATTCGAGTAAAAGTTTTTAAAATAACATATTCGAGTAATATTATTTAAACTAAAATTATTTTTAAAAAATATATAATTTAACCAAAAAAAAAACTATTACATTATTAATTATTCGACTAAAAGCTTCTCGAATGCAATTTAATCGAATAAAAATTATTTTATTTGAGTTACTCGTATCCAAATATTCGATAAAAATTATTAAAACTAAAATTTTTCAAATAAATATTTTTAAATAAAATTTATTAAAAAAAACAATTATACGAAAACCGTCCTTCCTTTTTTGAAATTTGTGCTTTACGGCACCTTGTAAATGAGGGGCTAGAAAAAAAACCCGCGTAATAATTAAAAAATCGACACTTTAACCGTTGGAAGAATCAACGTAATGATGCATTCTTACAGCTGTTGTTGTTATTCGTATTTATCCTAAGATGTTGAGAAAGATTTCAAAGCATACTTTAGGGATGTTTATTTCAATTTAATTTGTTCGTTTTCAGTGTTGCGATAACACGAAACTGGTAGAATGCTAAATAGGCAAAATAAATTATGCTAAAATGTTTTACGGGGGAAACGTTTTCAGAAGTTTTTTTTTTGCAATCGCGTACTTGGTTAAATAGACATTTCAAATGAAATCTTTCTCAATGTTATTTTATGAACAATAAATTGTTCCAAAAACTACTCAATAAAAAAAAATAATGGCGCATATTCAGAAATCATAAACAAACTAAATAAAACAGAAACTAAAAAATAGTTCACAAATACATCTTATTCACAATTGATAACTAGTGCAGCAACTGCCTTCAGCTGATGTAGGAAATGCAACCCTGCATATTCGCATGTAGAGAAAATAATATGTCGATAATATTTTGAATGATACTTACTGCAACGAATGATGCAGAAGTTCTTATTGTTGTGGGGCTAATTTCACGTGGAATTCCCAAGAATTGAGTCCCAAATCAATGAACTGAAAAATGTTGCACTGTTTCATCATCCCGAAGTTATATTCAAGTATAAATCAAAATAAAAAAAAAAGTTGAGATAAGGCCGCCTCTTCTAAAAACTCAGGACTTAAAGAGGCAAACCTAAAGTGTGTAAACCGGGATTGAGATCCTGAACTTGTGCTCTGGAATTAGTACAAAATCGGATCATCGAATACTGACGCTACTGAAAAGAAAACACCCAAATGACCAACTTGTACTCGTACACTCCATTTCCCGCTGTGCGTTTTTATTTGTACACCTTTATTCAAATTCACCTAACTTTTTATATCATTTCCCCTCCCCGAAAAAAAAATTAATGCAAAACTTTAGTACTTTATTGTGTTGCAAAATCCCATTTTGGCAAACACACATAAAAATGTGTAAAAACTATTTGCATAAAGTTTCAAAGGGAAGGAAAATTCGTTGGTAGCAAACAAAACAAGCTATTTAAGGATGAGGAAATAGACGAGGCAATTTAAAGGATGTATTCGCTTCTCATGCTTGTTAGCTTTTCATTAAGATTTTCAACACATAAAACCGACTAAAAGTTGCTTAATTTGCCAAAGAAAAGTTATAAAATACTTTCCTTTTAATTTTAATATTAAACAAATAAAATTTTTCTTTTTTTGTACCTTAAACCCTTTGGCAAAAATAAGAAACAAAAGAAAACATATTAAGAGAGGAGAGATGCAATAAAAAAAAGTTCTTTAAAGAAATTGGGCCTCGTATCTGCATATTTGGTTAAAAAGATGTATGTAAAGTATTTTCTTTCACCTTCACTATAAATAAAGAGAAATTTTTAGGAGGCTGGCAAGGACTAAAGTATATCAACTGAAAACAAATTTCTGTATTTAATGTTTTCTTTTATTTTCTATTGTATTAAAAGCAAAAGGTTGAACGTATTCGTTTGCACAATTTTAAGAATACTTTTTTTTTTAAAGAAAATTATTTTTTATGGCAGGACAAGACAAACAGACAGACAGTCAGCCGGTGGCTCAAACAAGCATTCAAACAAGAGAAAAATATAACAACAAAAACAGCGTAAAAAAGCTTAAAAAATCATAAAAATACAACAAATTAAAAAGAATTATGAACTCTTCTTAAACTTTTAGGAATGAATGTCCTTAAATTAGAGATGGGATCGTGAGAGACTTCACTTACGCTTATGCACGCTCACCATAGAAAACATTTCTCCATACATGACCTTATATCTTTGGCTCACATTCATGCATGTTGAAAACATAAGTTGGTCGCAATCACGAAAACTCCCGCTCACGAAAAAAATAATAATAAAAAATCTATTCGTGCTCACTCACGCTCAATTTTTTTCATACTCACGTTCATGCTCGCTCGCATGATAAATATAAAAAAACTAATACCGATCATGAATGATTCACGGTAATCACGTGAGCGATGCACATCTCTTCTTTAATTTGTAGATTGGATATTGATTGACTTTTCACTCACGCACATGCACGCTCACGATAAAAAAAATTTACTCATACGCCTTATATTTTTGGCTCACGTTCATGCACTCTCACGTTAGTTCAAAATATAGTTAGTTATAATTATGAAAACGCTCTCGAATTACTTGCAAAAAAAAATTTAAAAATAATTAAAAAAATAAGAAATAAATTAAAATAAAGCAAAAAGAAACCACGAAACAATCACCCCATAAACCTAATCACGATCATGCATCACATAAAATATTTTTGGCTCACGTTCATGCACGCTCGCATGAGTTAACGAAAAACGATTTGTAGACGATTTTTTTAAATGTTAACGATTTTATTTCCAAAATTTGACGAATTTTCAGAAAATATTACTTGCAGCGCTGCATCGGTGAGTCAACGCGAAGTAAAAGTTTTATCTGACATGAAGTTTCATTGCAAAAAAGAGAGTTCTCAAGTGAGAGAGATCACAACTGTCGCATACAAACCTGCTTCGGGTGAAGCAGTAGTTTCTTGTAAATGAAAGTCTTATTTATGCAAATCATGTCTGAGCAGAGAACACGAATATTATTATTCGGGCTTGTCACAGAAGCCAATGTAGTCGGAATTGAATTTGAAAAGCCTACAAAAAATACTTTTGTATCATGAATTTAAATTTTATCCCTGGTAAAGGGTGTTTTTTATAGAGTGATACAACTTTGAGTTGGCATCATTTATTTGCTTTATTTGACCACCCATTTAATAGCTGATAGTTGCTTTTTCTTTAGTTTGCTTTGACATTTCGTTATGGATCGACTTACACCAGAGCAACGCGTGCAAATTGTGGAAATTTCTAATCAAAATAATGGTTCTGTTCCTCAAACATTTTATTTTTGGTTGAATGAGTACGTAAATAAAAGGAATTGTCGCATTTGGAGTGAATCCACAAGCTTTTGTCGAAACACCATTACATCCACAGAAAATTACTGTTCGGTGCGATTTATGGGCTGGCGGAGTCATTGGCCCATATGTCTTCAAAACCGATGATGGTCAGAATGTTACTGTCAATGGTGAACGGTATAGGAACAAGATTCGAAGTTTTTTCGTATCTCAATTAGCTGGCATTAATCTTGCTGATATGTGGTTCCAACAGGACGGAGCCACATGCCACACAGCGGGCGCTACAATTGATTTACTCAAGGAAACTACTGACGAAAAAATAATTTCACGAAATGGCCCAATTAATTGGCCCCCAAAATCGTGTGATTCAACCCCATTGGATTATTTTCTTTGGGGTTATGTAAAGTCACTTGTGTACGTCGATAAACCACAAACAATTGAACACCTGGAAATCAACATTCGAAGAGTTATCGGCGAGATACGGCCGCAAATGCTGCTAAAAGTTTGTGAAAATTGGTGTTCCAGATTGCGCCTTGTACGCGCCAGCCGTGGCGGTCACATGTCCGAAATCATATTTAAACATTAATATCATAAAAAGACCGTTTCATTGATATCAAAAATATATTACTATGTTTTATTATGATTTAAACTTGTATCACTCTATAAAAAACACCTGATAGAATAATACAGGTTAGTGTTGAAGCTACAACAACACTGCTTTTAGGTTCGAAGCTGTCAAAAAGCACAAAAGAAACATGGAAAAATGGTTGCATTTTCTGGTCTATAAAGAATTTTGTTTCTTTTCCTTTTCTTATTTGCATTTGAAACGAATGTTCAAGTGTGCTTTTTTAGTTCATGATCAAATTTTGACAGCTGCGAACCCAAAAAAAAAGTCCTTTAACGCTTCGCTACTACCTGTATTATTCTACCATGATGTTATTGGTTTTATGTTCAAAACAGATTGTGATTCAAAAATCTAGATTGAACGTAAAACCGATAACATTGAACATCATCACACAAGAGTTTTTTTGCCGTAATTCCGACGACATTGGATTCTATGACAACCCTGATTATTTTATTCCAACATATACAAACAAGTTGACATGACTTGAAAAATCTCTTTTTTTATATTTTTATTTAATAAAACGCAAAGTCTACAGAAGGCTGCAAATGGCAGTAATTTAGCTCAACTCATTAGCGCCACAAGATATTTAAGAGAAAAAAATGTATAATAAAAAAGTTAACTTTCGAGTCACATCCATTTGCCAAGTCATTCATTGCTGTCGTGGCCTTTCAAAAAAATGTATTCATGTAAGGGCACCAAACTGACAGACTGACAGACTGACGTATTGACATGACATGTCATGTAGCGTAGGCGATACAAATGAATTGTTAAGTGTTTCACATTAAATCGCAAAGAAAAAACCGAATGGCTTGGAAAGATGTTCAATCAACAGAATTGACACTTGTAGGCTTGGCCAACGTAAAACCAATTGGGTCATCTGCTTTAGTGGCTTTATTGCTGTCAAAAAACCAATAAATATAAAAAATATATAAATAAATGATGTTTGAGTAAAAACAAAAAACGGTTAAAATAAAAATTAAATAAATGAATGGAAATAGAAATTAAGAACACAATGACGAACATGTTGCAAGGAAAGTTCACTTGGCAGTCAGTCAATTGTGCAAAAGTATGCAATCTAAAAAGAAAAACAATAGAAAAGAAAATTTGCAAAAATTTTCAATTCTGCAAAAGTTTTCACTTTCTTCTACACTTCGTATATTTTATCTTTTATTATTCTTCATTACTTTTAACATTTTAAGTTTCATTATTGGCGGCCTTAGACACACAAGTCAATTTTCCTTGTTTTCTTTGTTTGTGAACCAACAAAAGAATGTATCATCATCATCCTCATCAGCATCACTTGTCCTTTGAACAGATAAAAAAGAGGTGCTATTTTAAATATTGCAGTTAAATTGCGAATAAATTGAAATTATTAGTCCGGAATAAAAAGAAAAACACCGAATGATTTTGTTACTAAATTGCTGAATCTTCAACAAAGCGAAGCTGCTTTAAGGAACTTGTAAAAGATTTTTTTAACAAAATCTAGAAATTATTTTGTTATTTATATACGAGGCTTGTCGTCGCATTAGTATCGCTGAGGAGTTGTTGAATGACGTTAACGACAATCCAGGTTTGCTGAAGAGGGTCATAACTGGTGACGAAACATGGGTATAGGGTTATGACGTCGAAACCAAGGCTCAATCATCCCAATGGAAGCGGCCAGATGAGCCAAGACCGAAATCGAAGGACACACACAAACGTGACTAATCCAAATGGGCTTTTAATGCCAACATATGACTACCACTTGTGTACCATTATAACAACAAAAATTCTATAATCGAATGTAAACAGCCCGCGAACAGCCGGAAACTCGAAGTGTGGATGAGTAAACCACCCCATGGTAGGCACCCTTACGAAGCCAGTCAAGACCATGTCGACACCAAATCGGCGAACTATTGGCTAGTAGCAGGGCAAGTGTTTCCTGAGACCGAGGGGTTTATGATGGCAATCCAAGACCAGGTAATCCCAACGAGAAATTACTTGAAAACCATGGTAAGGGATATGACAGTTACAAATGACTCCTGTCGGTACGGGTGCAATTCAATTGAAGCAATACAGCATATAACATCTGGATGTACATGCTTAGCCGGGACAGAATACATTGATCGTCACAACTCCGTAGTTAAAATTTTACACCAACAACTTGCAGCTAAACACTCCTTAAATACAACTGGAGGAGTACCGTACTACAAATACATTCCTCAGTCTATGCTAGAAAATGCAGGATACCGACTCTACTGGGATCGTACGATTCTGACAGATCGTAGCATAACAGCAAATAGACCAGATTTAATGCTGATGAATAAGGAGCAACGGGTCGTATGGCTTATCGATGTTGCAATACCAAACAACAACAACCTGCTAATAAAACACCGAGAGAAAATAAGTAAATATAATGTGCTAATAGAACCCATTAAAAGACAGTGGAACATCGAAAAAGTGCGAGTAATCTCAATAATAATTTCAAGCACGGGATTGATACCGAAAACTTTGCACGATGGTCTGAGGGAGCTTGAGATACCAGAACAACTGTGGCAGATAATGCAAAAATCGGTGGTGATTTCGACTACACGAATCGTCAGGAAGTTTATGGGCATTTGATAGATATACAACATAGGTTAGCTTTAGATTTGCGCTGTGATTTTGATTAATTTGTGCATTTCAAAAATTTGTACTTTATATTTTATTTAACATAAAATTTAAGTAGAATTGTTATCCAATTTTTAAATTGAGAATAAAGAATAATAATAATAATAATAATAATAATAATAATAATAATAATAATAATAATAATAATAATAATATTAATAATAATAATGATTAAACTTTTAAAATTTGATTGTACGAGTATATCTACCCTTCATCATTATGGCTCATTAGAACATGGCTCGGGCATTAATGGGTTAAACTATTGTAATCTTAATAATTTGCATTTTATCAAGTTCTTTAACTCCGCTGTAAAATTATGAGAAACAAATTTAGGCCTCTTTGTATTTTACACAAAGATATAATTTTATAAAAATTTATTGTATGTCTTGTGTTCATAAGGAATTGAAAGTACACGAAAATTACATGGTTCTTTAAAATAGATATACACAGTGGTTGACAATACATTGGAAACATTTCCAAACATTCAATTATTCGTTCCAAAGTGATGATTCAGTAATTTCCAGAATATTTATTATTTCATTAAATCATATTTTTATTTAAAAGTATGAATGGAAAATTATACCAGCAATGAGGCACTCTTTTTAAGGAATTTATTATTTTTTTAATTAATTAAAATTAAAATAAAAAAAAAAACAATTTGTTCAAAGAAACTTTTTAAAGAAGAAACATTTAATGACAGACAAATTTACATGGAGATTAGTTGTGCTCGAAATTTAATTTAAAAAATATGTCCAACACAAATCCACTAACACTACTAAAGGTACGGTCACATTGGGGAAACATTTGACGAAAAACGAGAAATATTTCTTTGAGGTTTAATCGACTTAAAATTTCTATTGCAGTCATCGCTGAAGTCTAATCTTTTGAAATAATAAAAAAGGAAAATTTTGGTTTTCAAAAATTTTTTTAGAAAAACGTCGAACAATCAAGTTGTATTTTTGTCAAAATTTTGTCATTTTTTACTCTCATTTCAAAAACATGAAATTGATTTTTTTCAGGACTACATGAATTAAGATCAATTAATTAATTTTTTCCAATTGGAGCCCCTGTGCGGTGGTATAAATAATAAAACCTTTTGAAATATTTTTTTGTTTTGTCATATTCGAAGAGTATAAATTTGAGAGAAGTGTGAGAGAATTGACATAGTGTTTGTTCTTCCTCGTCGAATGTTCTGTCAAATATTTGATCAAATGTTTTGTATCGAAAAAAATTAATTTAAGTGTGACCGGAGAGGAAAAAATATTTTCTCATGTTTGCACTTAACGTTATTTGAAAGCTGTTTCACAAATAAACAGTGACAAAAAAATGTGCGTATTGTGACCAAAAAACATATTGTGTACTGAGTTAAAAACATTTTGGTTAAACATAATCAAACATACTTGAATGAAATGTTTCCCCAATGCGACCGTACCTTAATAAAGCGAATTGTCACAATTCAACCCAAAAATATTCACAATTGTCCAAAAATATTCCTGAATTGTTTGTGTCTCAGCCAAAGTGATAAATGCTAAATGTCGTTAGTAAAAGTTAAATGAAAAAGAAAAATCCTTTTTACTAATTGCTTTCATTTCAAACGATTTGATGTGGTTCTGCTTTCGCATCGAGTAATAATTCTTTAGTTCGTAGTACGTTTTGTCTTCCATTCGAACATTTATTTCATCAAATTAATCTTGAACTCCTTCCTCCTTTCATCGCCTGGGCGGGAGTGTATTAACAAAGAAATATTCATGTAGAACTAACTTTTAATTTTATTTTCTTTTTTACTTACAATCTTCTTTTAGCTTTCATTTTTTCTGTCATCGTACGTGGCCCCATTGACATTAATCTGTTTCTTGTACATGGGCATGTTGGCACGTTTGTGGAAAAGTGCGCCAGGTTGCAAACCATCAGCCGAGTCACGGTAAGTGTGATAGTTTTTTTTTGTTCTTGTACTTTTACTACTTTCTTTTTTTTTATAACGTTTCTTTTAAACAATGGATATATTTACTACGTATAACACAACACTAAGACAGACTACAAGAAATAATTAGTTACAATTCGCACACAAACACACACACACACACACACACACACCCATACGCATACACTCACACTTGCACAAATTGAGGCATTTGCTATTACAAAACTTATTTGTAATTGATTTAAATGGAACACCACACTGATGCCATTACATAAATCACAATGTCAAACAATTATGGAAGTAAACGAGGGTAGATCGGCAATGACACGGAAAAGAAAAATTAGGCAAACCTTTCTGGACGGTAATGTATCAACAGTTTCGTTTTTTTATTGAAAATGCAAAGCAAATGCTGATCAAATCTAACGTAGTGGGAACGTACTAGGATCCCAATCAGGACTGGTTTTCGCGAAAACCTTTAAAAAAGTACCTTTAAAAAAGGACCTTTTATTAAACTACCTTTTAAAAAAGTACCTTTAAAAAAATACCTTTTAAGAAAAGTGCCTTTTAAAACAAGTACCTTTAAAAAAAGTACCATTTAAAAAAATTACATTTAAAAAAGAGTACCATTTAAAATAAGTACCGTTTACAAAAAGGACCTTTAAAAAAATACCTTTTAAAAAAATACCATATAAAAAGTACCGTTAAAAAAATTACCTTTTTAAAAGTACCATTTAAAAAAATTACCTTTACAAAAAAGTAATTTTTAAAAAAGTACCTTTTAAAAAGAGTACCTTTTAAAATAAGTACCGTTAAAAAAATTACCTTTTAAAAAGTACCTTTAAAGACATGTTCCTTTTAAAAAAGTTCTTTTCAAAAAAAAGTACCTTTAAAAAAATTACCTTTGAAAAAGCACCTTTTCAAAAAATACCTTTTAAAAATGTACCTTTTGAAAAAGTAAAAATCACCTTTAAAAATGCACCTTTTAAAAAATCACCTTTCAAAAAAGGCACATTTTACAAAAGTACCTTTCCAAAAAGAACCTTTTAAACAAAGTAAACATTTAATAAAGTAAATTTCAAAATAAGTGATTTTTGAAACAAGTTCCTTTTGAAAAAGTATTTTTGAAAAAATACGCTTTAAAACCCTTTCAAAATATACTTTTTAAATAAAGTACTTATTAAAAAAGTGCCTTTTAAAGGAAGTACGAGTACTTTTTTAAAAAAGTACTTTTAAAAAATACTCTTTAAAAGAACTACTCTTTAAATAAAGATCCGTAAATAACTATTTTTTAAAAGTTTCTGTTAAAAAGGTACTTTAAAAAATATATATACGTATATTAAAAAGGATATTAAGCATTTTTGTTTACCTACTTACACGTTCATTTACGAGTACTTCCTTTAATTAACTACAAGCAAACGGCCTGTCCCACGATGTCAAACGAATTTTTTCTTTTGTAAAATTACTTTTAAAACAAATTCTATAATTTTGTTTATGTTTTAAATGTAATTGTACGAAAGAAATAATACGTGCGACATCTTGTGACTGGCTGAAAATATTTCATATTCCTTAAGACATATCGCAACAATTCAAATTTAATTTATGTGTGCACGTATGTAAATATATCGGGTGAGGTAAAGTCCTTAAACGTCAATTATTGTTTCTTATTTATTTTGACAATTGAATGATAATTTTGTTTCTCTCTGTCTCTCTCTCCCTCTTGTTATGTGCTCCTGAAATTCTCTCTCCTTGGTCTAACAATTAATGATCTGCCAATAAATTCCCTTTCAAATGGTTGCATAAATGTCTGGCCGATTGAATGCGATAACTTGGAATGCTGAACTGGAATGGCGATTCATTGACATTTGGAATTGACATTTTGGAATTTATGTTCTTAAAACAATTTCTTATCTCGACGAAATGTTGGTAATCAAAGGAAAGGGAAACGACGAGTAACTCGGATGGTGGTGGTTGTTGTATTAGCATTTGCAATCTGTTGGCTACCAATACATGTGAGTATTTATGATAAGCAATTAATAAAAATTTTCTGATATAGGAGGTCCTTTTTGCGAAGAGTTCTTTTTGTTTTAAACTATTTTATTTGTTGGTAAATACTTTTCTGAGATATTTTTTTTAAGATGCTTTAAACGGCACAAACGTTTTGTTCACAATCAAAACCGCAGTGTCGGTGTATGCTTAACAATATATTTTCTTTTAAAGTCCTTTTCTAAAAAATTGTTGTTTTTAAGCGCACATTTTTTAAATGATTTTTCATAAAAAAGTGCGTTCTTGTTTATTTCAAAATTCATTTTTTAATATGTTTCGTACGTCTGCAATAGCACAATACTTGCTTTGACTTAATGACTTTATCTCTTAAGTACACTGTGAACAATAAACATAATAAAAATAAAAATTTTATTTCTTTATGAAAATTATCAGTAGAATATTTCTTATTTAAAATAATCCGAAGAGAGCATGAAGTCCCTTCAGCATTTACACAGAATTATCATTTAAGGCAAGAAATATTTTTAATAACATTTTAATAATCGCAATCACATTGAGAGTCCTTAAATGCAACTGTATTCCATATAAATTTTAAGTGTATGTAACTTTGTAAGTGTCTTTTCGTTCGTAACGCCAGAATTATCATGTTAAACAAATTTCAAGATTCTGTCTGTATGAATTGTATTTATGTAAATGATTTGTTGATTTATGGGATTACAGTTGAGTAGGCAAAAATAAAAAATATATAAACTTACACGCACACAAGAACGAAGAGCAAAAATAAAATAAAATAATAGAAACAAGTACAGCCACATACACACATTTGTATGTATGTAGTACATATGTGTGTATGTATGTGTGTAAATATACGAATGTTATCATGATATACGAATTTATATACGCCAACTCAAATAGTATTTGAGCATGTAAATTGTATACATAAGTAGGATATTAAGAGAAAGGATTGTGCTATAATTACACAACTGCAAAGCAAACAGAATCGTAAGGATATTCTTATACTGTTTGCACTCCGCCAGTCATGCTTCCACTTGAACACAACATGCTCTTTAAGAAGCATCATTTGGATGTTAAAAATGACTGAGGAAATAAATTCAGCATAAGAAATCAATATTTATGTTCAAATTTATCCAATTTGTCTTACAGATGTACTCGAGTGCAGACATTTGTATGTACGGAAATAAATACATACGCATGTACACATACACATACATATTTCTTGAAGCAAAGTGCTCTTAATGTCTGTTGCATGACATCCAACGACGTAATTTTAAAAATGTGGAATACAAAAACTATTTTTATGATCGGTCCTCTTATAATTTAAGAAGAACTTATTTTAAAAGATAGTTTTAAAACGCTTCTCTCTTTTTTGGACAGAAGTTCCTTATGGCAAGTTAGACACATCTACAAGGGGGTCAAAGAAATACGTGTAACAAATGTACATAACATAACATTTCCTCTATTTTTTTTTTTTTTTGTAAAACTTTAATAAAAAAAATTTTGAAATAAATCTGTAACGTGACGTTACAAATAATAAAGGCAGAATTAGCGGAGCGCACCCGTACCGTACTGTATCAGCTTTTCATCTATGTTATGGGAAAAACAATCCAAAAGCTTACCGAATTTAAATGTACCGTAGTTGCAACGTACCAATCTGTATAAAATAGAAATTGCTAACGTTGTTACATGACATTTGTAAGCCAGTGATGGGCTGTTTCTTTGGTACAAGTTAAGGGGGCATTTCTGCTCTTATTTTTTTGGTACTTTTTGATAATAATATTTGTGTACTTTTGAAAATAATGTATATTTGCATATAAATGTACATACATAAATATCGTGATATAAAATGCTAAACGGTCTATTTATTTTTTTTTTAATTTTTCAGGAGAGACAAAAAGTTTAATAAAACGCAAACTATTGTGATCATTAAAACAATATTTTCTAGGTAGTATCATTAATAAAATCGGTATTAATGATACTATGCTGAAAAAGACAATATTTGTCACCACAATAGTTTGCTTTTTATTAAGTTTTTATCTCTTGTGAAAATTTTGTTATAATGTAGATAGGCCCATTTGCATTTGATAAGACGATATACATGTTTAGATGCATATAATAAACAAATACATATGTTATATAAATGTGATATGTACGTATATACATATAAAATAATTTAAATGGTATAAATTTTTTTTAATGCACATATAAACACTAATTTGTTGTTTATATTTTATATTATAATTTTATAATATAAATGTGATGAAATAATAAATAATATTTATAAAAATACATACATAAAATAAAGTTCTGATATCATTTAAATATCTTAGGTACTTTTTCTGCACAAGTCACCAATTGAAAATTTTTAATATCCATCACTGTGTTGTAAACAGCTGTTCCTTTTTCCTGACAATAAAACAAACAATATAAAACAAACGTACGTTTTTAGATGTTCTATAAGTGGACCAACGTGCTAACAGTACGGTACGATACGGGTACAGCAACGCTCGGCTAACGGGGCCTTAATACTTGTATTCATAGAACGTGCAAATGCATGCACGTTATACCGAAATAAATATTGCCCACACCTAATACCGTATACCTGAACAAACAACGACATGCACGCACACCCATGCAAATATCACCACTGAATAAAAATAAGTCACAGCATGCAAACAAAGAATAATTCTCATTTAAATCAAAATATAGTATGTACTTAATATAAGTGACCAAGGTTTGCACACAATGGGCAACAAGTGCCGATACCGTATGAACAATAACTCTAAGTAGGCCACTTAAAGTGTCGTCCGAGAGCTTTACCGATTCTTGTTCCAAGTAGTCAGCCAGTAGATAAGACCGTATTTTAGCGAATATAAAGTCTCCCGAATTTACTTTATATTCCATAGCAGTGATGGCGTTTTGATGCTTTTCGGGTATTTCTTGGTGCTTTTTGCTTCTTTATATGCGCGAAATTTTGTTAAATACCCGTTTTTAAGAAGCGGGTATTTACAGTGCTTTTCACAATTTCTCACGGTGCCTTTTGTGCTTTTTTGTAAAACTGGGAAATGTTTTTAGTTACAAAAATTGGCTACTTTTTTTAAGCGCAAAAATTTGTTTTTAAGCAAGCATGACTTTTTTCCGCTGAGGTTGAAAGAACATTCAGTTTGATGAATTTGTTTAAAACAAAAAAATTAGACACCGGTTATCCTTAAAATGTGTTACTGCATTTTAAATTAAATACGGCTCAAAATTTGAAAATGCATTTTCTTTTAGCAATTTTCAACTGCCTTTAAATGTTTGTAGCAAATTCGAATGAATCATAACAAAAATCTCAATATTTTATAACAACTGTTTTGCGGCCTCATTGTGAATACGAAATGGATATTTTTGAAAGGAAAATAAACGAAAATGGAACGAAAAATCGATTGTAATGCTATCATGAATTTCATTTGACTTTGAATTCGCTTTTTTAACCGATGCTATGTTATTTAGAATTTACAGAAATTTGTATACTACACATCGCTCCTTTAATGCAACATGATCATATCTTCATAAAACCAAATCTTTTAAGTTACTTAGAAAAAAATTATGTTGAAGGTATTTCTTTATATGTAAAAAGTTTTCAGTAGCATATGGATGCTTAATCCAATGCAGGCCATATATTTACATTCCTGCTAACATTTTTAGTATTTCACTTTTGATAAATGACTACAGTGCAATACAAACTATTTTATTTAATTAATTTTTATATACATATCTACCTAATGCATATGTACCATGTACATTCTTTTACTCTTTTTTTTGACTTGTTACGTTGTTTTTTTTACTCTATTAATTGGATTGTGATTTATTTTAATCAATATGTTAATAAATTCTGCTATTTGTCATGTCCTTTATGTATTTTGAAGCAAGAATTTTAAATTGTATTTTGGGTATTTACTTTTACGCTTTTTACCCTTTTTGGAACAGCTTACGGTGCTTTTGTTCTTCCTAGAGATACCAACATTGTTCCGTAGTAATATTATTTCGTAAATTAGCCGAATACGAAGTCTCCCGAATTAACTTAGCTGCAGTTAGCTGCGCGGTAGCCGAATATCGAATCTCCCGAATTGTCTTTATACCTCGTAATAGATGTATTTCGTGAATTAGCCGAATACGAATATACTTTGTAACTCTTCACTTTTTAATAGTGTCGACGTTAGGAGTCGTGAGTTCGTACACCAACTTGATTGTGTTAGCATAACAACATTTAAATGGTGTTATTGACTAGATCCTGTGCTGACTGAGTCATAACCCAGCTGGAAAATAAACTGCGTTACAAATCAATGAGATCTTTAATCTTGTTTATTATTGTAATTTTTTGAGTATATATGAGAGGTAATTAAAATGGTTTTTACATAATGTGCCGCGACAATGTGCTCTCTGTTTTTTATTACTTTTAAGAGGCCCTTCTTTAGAAAATCGTTTTTGAAAAGACACGTTTTTAAGCAACAATTCTTTATTTTTTTTTAAGTTTTTTTTTTCAAAGGGTATTTTTTAAACGACATTTTTTTAAATGTGCTCCTCCAACAGCACTTTTCAATTTCAAATCTATATGTTTTACAAAAGCTACTTTTTGGATACTTTTTTGAAGATAATTAAAAATTAATATTTTTTTATAAGAATTTTTCAAAAAAATACTTTAATGTAACAAAATTTTTGATAAAGGTATATTTTTAAAACGTATTTTTTGCCTTATTCTTTAAAAAAGAATCTGTTTTTAAAAGTAGGCAAATTTTTAGAAAGGTACTTCTTTAAAAGACACTTTTTTAGAAGATACTTTTTAAAATGTACTTTTTACAAGGTACTTTTTTAAAAGGTACTTTTTAAAAGGTGCTTTTTTAAAATATGCTTTTATAAAAGGTAGTTTTTTAAAGAATTATTTTTTTAAAAAGGTACTTTTTCTAAAAGGAACTTCTTTAAAAGAAACTTTTTTAAAACGCAATTTTTAAAAGGTACTTTTTAACAGGTACCTTTTAAAAGATACTTTTTAAAAGCTACCTTTTAAGAGGTACTTTTTTAATAGGTACTGTTTTAAAAATTACATTTTTACAAGGTACTTTTTAAAAGGTACTTTTTACAAGCTATTTTTGAAAAGGTATTTTTTTAAAAGGTACTTTTTAAAATGTATTTAAGGGTACTTTTTTAAAAAATATATAAAAAGTGCCTTATTAAAAGATACTTTTTCTAAAAGGAACTTCATTAAAAAAAAATTTTAACGTAATTTTTAAAAGGTACTTTTTCAAAGCTACTTTTATAAGAGGTACTTTTTTAATAGGTACTGTTTTAAAAGGTACTTTTTAAAAGGTACATTTTTAAAAGGTTCTTGTTTAAAAGGTACTTTTTATAATAAGGTTTTTTTATAAGATACTTTATTTAAAAGGGTTTTTCTTTCGCACTGTACCTGTCACCTTTCTTTAAATATAGTTTTTTAAACGATTAAAGGTATTATTTTAAAATACACTGTTTTCGGGCTGGCAACACTGGTCGGTTTGACAAACAATTTCACACCAAATGCATTAAACACATTCATCACAACAGGCCACCGACTACAAAATGTCAAAAATAGAATACACACAACTGCTGCAGGTTGTGTGTTGCTGTTGTTGTCGTTGCAGTCAAATTAAACTAATTTCTATTTTTGTTAGCTACTAAAACAAACTAAAACAGTGCTGACAAGATAACAAAATATATAAAGCAAATTGGTGCTTAGAAATATTTTTTATTGTAAAATAAAAAAGTAAAACACAAAATTTAAATGTTACAATATTTATGCATCAAGAGTTTTTAAATAAATAAATAAATGTATTTGTTTATTTTGTTAGATGCATGCACTCAAAATAAGTAAAATGGTATTTTTATAATATTGAGTGAAATTTGTGCACATGTCTGGAATCATGTACGAGTATGTATGTTTCTCGGCTTGAGTCCCGATCATAATCAAAGTTTCAGCATTAAACAAAAACTTAAATTCTGATTACAAATTTTATAGTATTGCTTAGTGGCCACGCCTACATTCGAGCGAATCGGACACAAAAGTTTAAAACTGTTCGAGCATTTATTTATTCAATTTCTATCAAAGGAGAGCCTATTGTCTTTGACTTCAGAATATACACATATACAAATTATGTACTTGAAAAAATCTGGCATAAAATTAATTTTTCCTTTAATTGACCTATTGTGGGTTGATATATCGTTGGAAATATAATATTTCATGGAATATAAAGTTCGCTACTGTGCTCGTTGTACGTCAGATTATATTTTCAATTTTGCAGCTCCGCCACCCCTTCCTAAAATAGGCGTGGCCGACAAAGAACTTTTTAACAGTTTCGTTTTTAGCTTTTTAAGATCTTTGTTGAAGGAATTTCTTAAACTGCACTTGTTCCATGAAAAAAAACCGAACTTTATAAAAACAAAAAATCTAAAGTGGCACCACTGAAATATAAATAAATCAGCTGCTTAGTGTGAAGCTGTCGTTTTCAAAATAGTAATAAAGTTACAGCTGTTTACAGGGCAACATTTGTGGTCGTGCAGCCGTGTAGCCTGCTGTGTTCAATGTGTTTAAAGCGTTAAAGTTGATTTGTTGTTCGTGTGTTTTTGTCATTTGATAACGAATAGACTCATGCCAGAGCAACGCCGACAAATTATTAAAATTAATTAATTATTCAATTGATTTACTTAAAGAAACATTTAATGAACGAACTTGTCGAATTGTCGATAAAACAGAGACGAGTTATGCAGTCACAATTGCTGCGTTGTGTGACAAAATTGGGCTTCATATAATCGTGTTTCTTCATTGATATTACAAATATTTTATTTTATTTTTAATTCAAACTTGTGAATCTCTATAAAAAAGACCCTTTATTTGAAAAAAAAATATATATGTATATTAAATAATGTTTCGGGTAGTATGTTATACTTGTATGAGGTGGCGCCTTAATAATCTGCCTGTTGTCATCTTTGTGAATGAAATAGTTTGGAACTTGTTACTCTCGAGTCTCTTTAACTTACAGCATTCGATTTTTTATCGTTGAAGATTACATTTAAAAACTATGTATCTTGATCAAACAAGAGAAAATAATATCAATATAAATTCAAATACATATAATAATAAATGACATGAATAGTCATGTAAACTAAACTGGATGCTTTAGAATATAAAATTAAATTAGTCTTGAAAGTCAAATATGTAGAAAGAATATAAAGAAGGACGACTAGAAAGAAAATCAGACAAAAGGTTGACTTAATACACGAACTCAAAGTGAAAAACTTTACAAAAGGCCAGACAAGCAGACAGACAAAAGGATATTTGAAAATAAATCGTCGATAAGGAGAGAAAAATTATTGAAGTATGCAAAAATAAAAACACTTGAAATTTTATTTCACAAACTGGACAGCCCTTGAACTCAAACTAAAACTTTTAAGTTAGCTTTAGATTATCAAGAACAGTTTAAGAAAAATTTTAATTAATCGTGATTAATCGCAAAATTCGATTATTCCAATTTATGATTAATCAATTAGTTCTGATTTTAATAATAATATTTTTTTTACTTTTCTTTATTTTAGTTTTTGACTTGATGACATTTTTTTACTTATTTAAATTTCATTCATACGTATTTGTGTTTGTTAATTTCAATCGTTTTAAAATATGTTCGTTTTATATTCTTAAAAAAAACTATTAAAATTTTAATAATCAAAATTTGAAAATATTTGATTTATCGAAATTTTGGAATATCAAAACTTTTAATTAATCGACTGCTTGACTAATCAGCATTTTGAAAGGTTTCATTAATCGATTAATCGAACAACTGCAGTTTTAAGTAAATGTTCTTCTATTTATAATTTTTTATGATTTATTGTTTTGTAAACTTATAAAGTTTTCAATAAATAGTGAAATATTGAAAGTGGGGTACACATTACAGAACTTGAGTGTTGACTGTTCAGACTATCGATCATGTTCGACACTCAAACCGTCATTCAAGAAACATAAACATGGAATATACTAAAATTGGATGCGCATTATTGCTAACAAAAATTTTTTTGTAATGAATTATTTTAACTGTATCTTATTATCTAACAACGTTTTGTAGTATGTCTTCACATCTCAATACAAATATATAAATTGCTTAAAAAAATTTTTTTCCGCTTCCTAGTTTTGTAGTTTATGGTACAAAAATATCTCTTGACTGATACTTTTTGGTACACACTATCAGTCAAAAACCAATATGGCCGCTGACTGTCACTTAAACGCAAAAATTTCTGTGGTTGACTGTTGACTAACTAAATTTGTGTTCACACTGTCGATCAAGCCGAAATTTGAGCAAAACTGTCAGTTATGTTCGACGGTGTGTACCCCACTTAAAGCTCTAAACACTTAGACGACAGCAGACTTGACAACTTCACGGCTTCAAATGCTGCCAACTTCAAATGCTGCACTGAAGTTAGCTTCATAATTATTTTGAAGACAGCAACAAAATAATAATTTCAAACATAAACAAATTTCAGGGATGCCGGATATATATTTTATAATGAATAAAATTAAAGTTATTGATAAAAAATGTAATAATATTACGAAAAACTATAAAAACACATAAATTTATTTCTATATTGTATTTTTGTAATGTTCTTTTATGTTTAATATAAAAAAAAAGTTTTTGTTCTTATTTTTCCAATTTATATATATAATGGCAACACCATATTTGTTTATTGCTGCCTGTCAAAATAGAAAATAGCATAAGTTGGCAGCAGCAGCAAATGATGTTGTGCAGTCCTGCTGCTGTGCTGCCGTCAAAATAATCGTTTTCATTTAAACACATGGATTTTATTTTTGACATATTGCTGCTTGCTGTCTGCTGTTGTGAATGTGTTTAGAGCTTAAGTCTTAAACACATTTTGCCACAATTAAATCAACTTTTTATTTTTGAAAATCTCTAGATTTCTGAATTTCCAAGGAGTTTTACAAGCGATAATACAAAATGTATTTATTTACAACCAATAAAAAAACAGGACGTTGGCATCAGAAGCAGAGCATATTCGATGATTTTTCACATTTTTCTCATAGAAAAGTTGTTCGGTATTCCCAAACCGTATTTAACCAGGTGACAGCATTACAGCAGCTGACTATTCGTTGCAAATGTCAAAATACATACAAAATACTTTTGTCTTTTTTTTCTGTACCTGTTTTCTTTGTTTTATGGGTTAGGTTTTTTATATACGCAAGGAAACTACACAAACAAAATGCCTGTTGTTCTTGTATTGTTGTAATTGTTTTCCTAATGCTGTCAACTAGTTAAATACACCTTGGGTGTTCCCTTTTTATAGTCAAACAGTGTTTTCATTTCAATTTATTTATTTAAATAATTGTTTTTAAAATTTCATTAAAAAAAATCTACCGAAAATGATATAACGATATTTTTATTGATTTCTTAAAAATTACTACGGATTTGTTTTTCTGGGCATCTTCCCAGGCGCCATTGACATTGGGTACTCTGACGTCACTTAAGGCCGAGGCACATAGAATCCGTCGTACGTTATACGTTGCTTTTTTCAACTGACATGAAAGTATCGCCGGAGGAGGTTGACGCAATAAGTACTTTGTTAACGGACATTAAATCAGCTTCATTTGATTAAAGTTCACATATTCAATAGAATTAGAGGATATTCTGTTCTTTTTTTTAATTTAAGTTTTTTTTTAATTTAAATTTGTCACCACATAACACGAAGACGTACCGAATGTGACAAAGCTCATAAGAAAACCTGTAATTCAATTTAGTTGTCAGTTAAAAAAGGGAAATTATAACATATGACGGATTCTATGTGCCTCAGACTTTCGTTTCTTTGCGTCCAACAACTGTCATGCTTCCGTCGTAAGAATTCACGGCACACATCAAATAATCGCCTTGAGAAAATTGAACAAAGTCATTATTATATAAAAATTCCATCGTCCAAATGTGTCCCGCAGGATCTGCTTCAAAATCCCAAGTGAATATTCCAGGGTTTTCCTCTGTAGCATCCATAATGTAGTACATTTGCTTTCCAGTATCTTTAAGTGAAACAAGAATCACTCACGGATATTTATACTCTTTAATTTCAGCTGTAATTTTGCCTGAATCTTGTACGATGAAATCGGTGTTGTTCGAAGTCCGAACTCTATTAGCAGTCGATTTTTCAGATTCACGATGTTTCACTGTGGTTTAAATGAATTCCGAAATTCCAACTTTAAAAAGACAAAAGTGGGGCTCAAAGTAAAAATATCTCAGTCCTGGCGTATGCGTTTAAATCATACTCTTCAATACCCTCTTCCTACAGTTGCAAAAGGGGTTGCGTTGCAGCACAAAAAGTGTCATCGCTTGTTAAGAGTTCCCAAAAATGCTATCAATCTTCATATATTCGAACTTCTTGATGAATTGTTTTACTAAAGTTTCGGTATAATTTGTATTTGAGCGGACGTCATGCTCTATGACGCTGAAAAGAATTTTTGAATTTTCACGATCACTATATTCACTTATTTCCTCATCAGTGTAGATTAATTTCGTTGTACCAAATTGAAGAGAACAACTTAATAGACAGAGTAAAAACACGTTAGATGTTTTCATTTTGAAAGTCAGAACTGAAATGAAATTGTTATTAACAAGAAGCTAATAAAGTAATAAAACATATTGCGCAGTTTAAAAAGTTTATTTGCATACGTTTCTGCTCAACAATTTTTTTTAATTCAGAACATATTTTCGTTGTTGTCTGTTAATAGATTTTATAATAGTTCTAAAATGTTTTAGGTAATTTCAACAAAAAGTGTTTGTACACGACGTATAACATTTTTTTCTACTTTATTTCAAATGTCGTATGAAGACATGGCTGAGAAATTTAATGGTAAATATTGATATACAACAACAACGACAACAGTATGTTCTCAATTGATCAAATTTATCTATTAGAAACGTGTGCCAATACGCAATATGTTTTACTACTGTATTCTATGCACACATACATACATATGTATTGTATGTCTATATAAAACAGCGATTTTGAATATCACTTTCATTTCAATTCTAACTTTCAAAATGAAAACATCTAACGTATTTTTACTCTGTCTATTAAGTTGTTTTCTACAATTTGGTACAACGAAATCGATCTACACTGATGAGGAAATACGTGCAAATAGTGATTATGAAAATTCACGAATACTTTTCAACGCCATAGAGGATGACATTAATTCGAATACGAAATATACTGAAACTTTAGTAAAACAATTCGCCAAGAATTTTGACTATACTGACATTGAGAGTATTTTTGACAAATTAATAGATTATCTCATTACATTTAATGTATCGGATGAAACTTTTGAAGCTGCAATGCAAGCCCTGTTGCAACTGTACGAAGAAGGTATTGGAGAGGATGATTTAAACGCATACGCCACCAAGTTATATAAAATGACACAGCTAGAATTCTACCAGGATGCGCGGACGAGACTCAAGTCGAATCTGAGAGGAATTACCAACCGATTGCCAGAAAAACTGAGGTATTTTTACTTTGAGCCCCACTTTTGCCTTTTCAATGCGAACTGTAGTGAATCTGTCCCTGGAGTTGATGAAATTTGTAGTTGGAATACGGGCAGCGAAGCAAGGAAAATTACCGCTGAAATTAGAGATCTTAATAATCCAAGACAAATTAGTGTTTCACTTAAAGATGCTAAAAATCAAATTTACTACGTTATGGCTGATACAGGAGATAATCCTGAGATCGTGGCTTGGGATTCTCCTGACGATCCTAAGGGACACATTTGGACTATGGAATTTTTATTACTAAGTGATTTTGTTCAATTTTCCCAAGGCGATTATTTAATGTGCGCCGTGACTTCTAACGACGGAAGCATAAAAGTTGCAGGACGCAAAGAAACTAAGAGGCCCCAATGTCAATGGCGCCTAGGAAGATGCCCAGAGAAAAAAAACTAAAGTAATTTTTAAGAAATCAATGAAAATATTGCTTCCAAAGCATCACTAAATACATGTTTTCGTCTTAACATTTCATATTCAAAAATTCAGCTAAAAAACGTTTAAAAAATATTTCACTTTTGCAGAATTTCGTGATTCTTTAATAGTTTTCGGTCCACCTATTTTTTTTTAAATGTTACAAGAAATTTTTAATAAAAAAAATATTTAAATAATTAAATTTACATGAAAACACTCTTTTACTATATGATTAATTTTGAGGCAATTATTTAAAAGTTCCAGCTGTAAGGTGTACATACATACATACATACATACATATATTAAATACTGTATATTTAGATTTAGATTAATTAAAAATTAAATTGTTTGGTTAGATACACGATGTGAACTGATGGCGAGTTGAAAGTTAAGTACAGTACAACCTCTCTGATCCGGAAACTCGCTAATTCGGACTATCCAGTAATCCGGACATTTGCATTTTTCGGACAGTTTAGAAATTTTTTCCTCTATAGTCCGTAAAAGAGTTGAAATTTCTCAGTAACATTTTTTCGTTATTTTATCGCTACACAAAATAAGTTGTTGTGCGTTAGCGAGAAAATTAAAGAATATGTAAAATATTTTAGTTTAATTGAGTTTGTGCGGCGAACTGTTTTCAAAAGCTATTTTAGGGGCTGAACAAACCAACGCGACAGATAAGGATATTTTATTTTTAAAAGAAGTTAAAAATAGAGCTGACAAATTAAATAAAAATATGTGCATTCAAACAAAAATAAATTATTATTTTTCAAAATCAATTTTTTTTGTCACTTTCAGTATTAATTAAATGCAAATGAATTTTAATATGCACTGATGTTTCTTTTTTGTAATAAAAATATAAATTATACATGTGTGCATATAAAATTTTATTTTAACTGTAGTCCGGCAAATCGATCCAAAATCCGGACAGTAGCTTTATGAAAGTGATTTTTTAATAAAAATTAATTTATTAAATAAAATATATATAATATTTTTATATATTTGTTGGGAGCGGGAATTCCTGGGATCTCGGGAAAATTAAATTTATTTCCCGATTTCCCGGAAAAGGAAAAACTGTAATGTGAATAGATTTTAATTGAGTTCTGAAATGTTGTTGATAATTTCAATAAAGAATATTTCTACAACACGTTTAACTCTTTTCCAATGTACATACATATTTTCTTATATTCATATTTAATTATTTAGTTAATCAAGTCTAACACAAAACAACTACGATAATTTAAAATCATGAGTTAACATCATAACGTTTTATACTTTTTAAACCTTTAAAGAACATTCAAGTGTTTTATTTAATAAAAAGTATTTTAATAAATTTTTATATTGAAAATAAAAATATTTTAATAAAAAATAAAAAAAGTTTTTATAGAAAAAAAAAATAGCAATGTGGAAGAAAAAGCTTTTGGAATCACTAATCACAAAATATCAAGAGCACAATAAAAAGCAAAATAACCACACAAAGAACAGTATTTAAAAATAATGGTTTAAATGCCAGAGGTTTTAGAAGTCATTTTCAAAGATAAATCATTAAAAATTCATGATTTTAGAATCATCGTATGAATTGATTTTTAGATGGTGAAACCTAAACACATGAAATGAAAATGCATAAATACAATAGAGGGATGTTGCAATAAGACGTTTCGTTTTCAATAGACCAATTCGCATTTTAATAGTTGTCATAACTCAACCCCTGTAACTACTTGACAGACTACGCCATTAATAATAAAAATGGAACGATGTACGCTTCAACAGCTGATTGAAATTTTAAAAATTCTGTGCAAAAAAATTGTGAGAATTTCGCGGTTACAGTTTCGCTGCTTTCTCGACCAGCAATTGTGAAACTGGAGCTGTTGCAACAAGCAAATGATGTAAAGAATCGAACTCGTGCGCATCGCTCAAGAACAACTGAAAATTTGTGGTTTTACGAATGAGATAATAAAGACAAATTTTTAAAAGACATGAAACTCATCGTATAAATCTTCATGGCTCTCGGCAGCAAATTCAAAAGGGAAAGAAAAAACTCTTGTTTAAAAACACAGCGTCTTAATGCCGTCAGATTAGTACTCATTGTGGACAGTGATGTCAAACTTGTTTTAGTGTTTAAAAAATAAACAAAATTGCTAATTTTTTATCATTAAGAATTTTTAAAGTGATTTCATTGAAATCAAATTCAGTTTACATTTTTTTATTTAAAACAAAACAACTAAATATATTTATAGGAAAAATAAGGAGCAGCTTAAAATCGAACATTGTTGTACTTCAAAGGAAGGTAATCAAGACATCTTTCCCTTTATTTACGCGCATGCTATATGTATACTTTTGTGCAAATCAAGATTTTAGATTCATATAAATTTCCCACTTAAATCTTGTTGTCTGAAAGAAACAAATATCTAAATTTGTTGTCCAGGCACTTCTTTTATTGCCATTTCATTTACCTCATTCACTCCAGGAGCAACGTGTTTGTTTAAGCATAAATAAGTGTCTCTATAAATCATTTAAGTGATCAAGTAGTAAAGTAACTTTGGAGTAGTATTCTTTGAAGTTAAATAAATAATAGAATTTCTATGTTGTTGAATTAGGAAAGTCCTTTGAAAAAAGAAAAAGCAATATTTTTTTTATATTTTCCCTAACAACTGTCAAAGGATAGCAATAAATTAAAGGATAAAGCAATAGTCAAAAACATGAAATTTTTTTTTACTTGTGAAACATTTCTTTCTGGCAAAATCACAGCGGTAAAACTACAAACAACTTTCACTCGAAGTGTTTTAAACAAATTCTTGAAGTAAATTTAATTCGTTTTTATTAAGTTGTTGAAGCTAATTAATATAATTTATTAATAATTAACTTTTTTTCCTTAACCTTTAATCTATTCTATAATACCCGCCGTCTTTAACAAACGGATAACAACAAACCAACACAACCAGGTCATATTGGTGCTGAAGGCTTTTAATTTATACGGCAGTTCCCACGTGACGGTTATTATACAAATTATTTCTCATGTGTTGGCCTACACAAACTCCTGCATAAATCCCATTTTATATGCCTTTTTATCGGACAACTTTCGCAAAGCATTTAGAAAGGTAAGCACAAGTTTAAAAATATTTAAATAAAAAATTACAAAAACTGAAATAATATGACAATTAATTTAATGACTTTTCGTGTTTTATTACTTTAATGTTTAAATTCGGTTTTATTTATTCAGATTGTCTGGTGTGGCAGTCCTCCGCCCATTGTAACAAATCAACAAGTTACTAAAACAACGCGCACAGCAACCGGAAATGGCACTTCAAACATTGATATGCTGTAGACACGCACACAATAACAAATGCAACAACAAAAACAACTAAAACAACAACAAACAACCACAAGGATCGGCATTAAAAACTACAAAACCAATAACAATAACAATAATTGCAGCGGCATTGACAACAATATACGATGACTACGATGATGCCTGAGAGGACGAGAACTAGGACAACAGGGACTACAACAAGGACAATTAGAAAGCAGCTTGCACAGTTGTAAAACAGTCAAGTGTTGCAGCAAAAATAGAAATAGATAGATAAGGGGTGTGTAACTCAACATGGACATGACAAGCTGAACAACATAAAACTACAACACGTTTCAAATGTAATAATTTAAAAGCGAATTTACAGTGTTGGCTAAAACGGAAATTACTCGTGTTTTTGTTTTAACTTCTCTAGAAATCTTTTAAATTTGGATTTTCGACTTTGAAAACTTTTAGCTGTTTTAAACGTTCTTTCTATTCTAGACATAATTTTTTCGGCGAATCACTTGTTTTTTGTTAATGGAAAACTATTTGTTATTTAAATATTTCAAAATTCCCAAAGAAGGACCTTTTTTACTCTTTAAAAATTATAAAATTTTGATTTAATATCTTTAGTTTTTATTTTAAAGAAGAATTTTAGCAAATTTTTTGCAAAAAAGTTAAAATAATTAAAATATTTTAATTTTTAACCTTTTAAATATTATGAAGTTTTAAAGAAATACTTTAAATTAATATTTTGAAAGAGAATTGTAAAAAAATATTTCTAATTTCCCAAAGAAGCAATTTTTTACCATTTCAAAAAATTATAAAATTTTTAACTAAATTTTTGAGTTTATATTTTGAACAAGAAATTTAAACAGTGTTCTAAAAAATTTCAAATATTTAAAATTTTCCAAAGAAAGAAAATTAGTATTTAAAAATAATAAAATTTTGATTTAAAATCTTAAGTTTTTATTTTAAAAAGAATTTTATGCAATTTGTTCGCAAAAAATTAAAATAATTAAAATTTCCCAAAGAAGGAAATTTTTAACTTTTTAAAAATTATGAAGTTTTAAAGAAATACTTTGAGTTGATATTTTGAAGGAGAAATGTGAGCAACTTGTTGGCAAAAAAATAAAATATTTTTTAATTTCTCAAAGAAGGAAATTTTTTATCATTTAAAAATATTATAAAATTTTGAACTAAAATTTTCCAAAGAAGGAAATTTTTACCATATAAAAATTATAAAATTTTGATTTAAAATCTTAAGTTTTTATTTTAAACAACATTTTTATGCAATTTCCCAAAGAAAGAAATTTTTACCATTTAAAAATGATAAAATTTTATACTAAAAATATGAGTTTATATTTTGCACAAGAATTTTAAACCACTTGCTGGTAAAAAATTTAAATATTTAAAATTTCCCAAAGAAGGAAATATTTCACCTTCAAAGAATTATGACATTTTAAATTTATATACTGAGTATGAGTATAAATAATTTTTTTAAAACCTAAAAAAATTTAATTTCCCAAAGATGGATTATTTTCAACCTAAAGAATTTATGAAATTTTAAACTAAAATATTAAATTTATATTCTGAACAAGAATTTTAAATAATTTGTTTGCAAAAGCCTACAAAGGTTTCAATTTCAAAAAAAGGGAAATTTGTATCTTTAGAAAATTATGAAATTTCAAATTAATATATCAAATTAATGTTTTTAATTTAAAATAACTTGTTTGCAAAAACTTTGAAAGATTATAAATTTCTCAAAAATTTAATTTTTTCAACTAAAGAAATTTATGAAATTTGAAATTCATGTATATTCTGAAAAAAAAAAATTAAATAATTTGAAAATATTAAAAAATATGTACAAAGCATCATTTTGCAGGCAAATATTTTAAGCATTTTTTTTTGCAAAAACCTAAAAAAAATTAAGCTTTCCAAGGGGAATTTTTTTTTGTTTGAGAAAAACATTGAAATTTTGAAAGTATTTATATATAGATATAAATAAAGAAAATATTTTTTCTCAGACACAGATTTTAAGTGATTTTTTGCAAAAACTGAAACGAATTTAAACTTCCCACAAGGGAAATTTTTTTCTTTGGGAAAACATTGAAGTTTTGAAAAATATTCATACAAATGTGAAAGGAGTATTTTTCAGACACAAATATTAAGTTGTTTGCTTGCAAAAACTTGAAAAAAATTAAACTTCCCATAAGGGAAATTTTTTTCTTTGAGAAAATCCGTTAAATTTTTTAAATATTCATAAGTATATAAAAAGTATTATTTTTCGGACACAAATTGTAATATGCTTACAAAAACTTAAAAAAATGCAAACTTCATAAAAAGGAAAATATTTTTATTTAAAGAAAACCTGAAAGTTTTTTAAATATTCATAAATATTTTTTTTTTTTAATTATTTACCAAGATTGCCTCGGTATCTTTTTTCAAGGAAAAGTTTTTGAAAATCTTTGAAAAAAGATATCGTGGCAATCTCGATTAATAAATTAACAAAAAAAATAATTAATTAGGATTTTATTTTCCGTTTTGCCTTATTATATACTTTCAGTGACACCCAAAGGGCATCTAATTGTACATATAAAGGTTGTAAAGAAAATAAAATAGATTCATATCGAATGTAATAATTTGTTTGTTGGGATTTTTGAATAAGTTTCTAAAGCCTTATTTATACTGTTGTAATTTTTGAAATTCTCATTGGTATTTTTTTAAAGTTTTTGTATAAAGGCTGGTACTGTGTTCAGTTTTCCACTCGGAATGCATGCATAAAAAATATCTGTGGAAAATTCGTGAAAAAAATGTTGCGCGGGTAGTACTGTATTTTCTTGTGGGAAAACATATGAAATGTTTCTGGCAACGTTTTATCAAAGCTGTGAAATAAAGCAAATGGCCTTTATTTCATACGGAATTTCGACAGCTGATCTAAACACATATGGACATAAAATACTAATCTAAAATAAATTGATAGAAATAAAATACACTAGAGCCCCGATTTGAGTCGTTTCGATTTGCGTCGCTTTTTAAAAACTGAAAAAATTCGATTTGCGTCGTTGCAATTTCAAGTTGCGTCGGTTCGAGTTTCGTCGTTTTTACCCCGATTTGCGTCAATAAAAACGGTTAAATTTTTTACTGCAGCATTGTGGATTACCATTTTAAGCATTTGTGGTGTAGTATTTATTTAGCACAATTTATTAGCCATTGATATTCAGCACGTTTCAGAAGAGGATGTCATAATAAGTGATTGGTTATACATTAGAATAAAAAGAATTAACAATCGCCAATATTTCCAAAGCTATGCAATTAATTTTCCATGCAATGGATATATTTTCTGAAAATGATCCTGACAAAACACTGGCGTAGCAGCATCCGTTGATCAAGCCATTAGTTGTTACAACGAAATATATCAACAAAAATTTTTTTTTAAATTCAACAAACTTTAGACATTTTTGTTTAAAAAAAAATAGTAAGACCATCCATTCAAATGAATATAAGTGTTGATGATTTAGATTTATCTTCTGAAGAGAGCTCAATGTAAGCGAAATAAATTACAATTTTTTAATGCATCTACTTTTCATGACATATGTAAATGAATTTAATTTTTGTTATGTTTTTTCTTAATTTATTGTTTTGTTATTTCTTTATAATAATTATAAACATACGTTGAAGGAAATGAAATAAATAAAAATGTATTTATACTTGTTTTTTATCAAAAATACAAAATTTTTTGCTTTGTTTTAAATATTTTCCTTAATAAATTAAATTTAAATGCATTTATATAGAAAAAGGTGATTCGATTTGCGTCGTATCAATTTGCGTCGAGTTTCTCCGGTCCCCATTAACGACGCAAGTCGGGGCTCTAGTGTCCATATAAATAAAAATAATAAGTGGCAAATATTGAAAAAGAAAAGTTGAGTGAAGTGGAGAAGAGACAACATATTTTAGCTGTCAACACCCCATTTTAAATGTCAAAATTTCCAAGTGAAATAATCAATGTTGCTCAACATTTTTCACAAATTTGAACAGAGTACTAAGCTTAAGATACGAGGTTTGAAACTTTTCAAAAATATGGTTTAAGGTCTACTGATGATTTGGCGTTAGCACCAATGAAATGCACGTATATATAGAATACCTGAAAAAAAACCCTCAACAAACAAAAGTTTTTGAAAATATTCATAAATGTGTAGAAATTATTATTTTTCCGACACATAACTACATAAAAATATATTGTAGTGAAGGAAAACAGTCTCAAATTAATTGAATTTTTTAAGAGTATAAAAAATTCCTGATCGGAAAAATTTCCCAAAATTACGAAAACTATTTTACCTTGAGAATATTTAGGCAAATTTACTAATATTTAATAACTTTTGCACAAGAGCACTAACTAAACTATTTTTTTATGTCCGTAAAGTACTGGAATTAATTAAATTATTAAATTGTTGTTATTTTCCATTAAATCTCATTTTTTAGCTGTTGCGAGCACTGTAGACCGCGAATATAAAATGGTTTGCAAATAACTTAATTTAAATTTTATTTTGTTGTGCGTATTTGCAGTAATTTAATACTAAATGTTAGCAACGCCACCACAGCAACCACAGCAACCAGCAGAATGGGTACAAAAACCCCATCATCCCTCTACCAGAATACAACGTTCACCAGGACGGCGATTTTCAATTGCAATAAACTGAATACAAGGAAATCAATTGAAAAAGAAGACTGGATGTCTCAACAAAAAACGTAAATTTTAACAAAATAATGAGGTCCGTGACAAAATCATAATATGACGACTGACTTTGTGTTGTGTAAATAAATAGTTAGAATTGAAAAGAGTATTATCAGAAATATGTTTAAGGAGTCTTTGGCTGAGATGTATGTTTACTCTATCACATTGACGCGCACCTTACCTGCATACTTATTGTGGGAAGTAAAAGTAAAGGTGGACGTCAGAGATTTAAAAATTAAATACGAATTGATATTATGGTTTCTTTATTGCCGACCACAAATTAAACCAATAATTGAACAACAAGAGGTTTAGTTAGAATTGAATGAAAATATATATTCCTAAAACTTATTTGTAAAAATCTCAAAAATAATAGTTTTAAGCTACAAAAAAAAAATTAAATAAAAATAAATTATATGTATATGTTCAATTTACAACTTTGCTTCTTTCTTTTTTAATTGGCCGAATTTTTGAACAATTTACAAAATGTAGTTTTAATTAACATAATAATAGTAATAATAAATTTATATAAAACCAAAATTAATTTAAATTTGATTAAAATAAGTAATTGCAATTAAGCTAAAAACATCCATTAACCATTAAGTTACAATAAACAATTATAAATTGTTTTGTGATAAAATGGAGGAGTTAATTCTATTAAATATAAAATTTAAATAAGAAAAATAAATTATCTTAAGTTCAACAAAAATATTTTATTAAAAAAAATATGTTTTTTAATAAAACTAGTTTTAATAAATTCGACTAAAAAATAATTAAAAAAAACATAGTTAATTAAGAATTTCAGAAATAAGTCTAATAAATAAGTCAGTCTGGTTAATTGAGAGAAGTAAAAACAAAAAAAAAATTTTTCAATTCATAAAAAATTAAATAAAAAATAAATTGCGGGAGAAGTATTCTTAGTCGATTAAAAAGATTTAATTTAAAGAAATGTGCAAATAAATCAAAAGGCCAGAAAAGAAAAAAATTAAATATTAGAAACAAAAAAAAACGTTTGAATGAGTCCAGCAACAAAAAAGTTCTTGCTGCTTTAAAAACTGTTCCTAAGAAGTCTGTGCGGCATTCTGATCAACATAATATAATACAAATTAATTAAAATTTATATTGATAAAACTATTTAAAAAAACTCCGCCCAGCTTAAAAAAACCGTTCCCAGTTTATATAAATTGCTCTCAGCTTAAAAAAAACTGTTGAAACTCTTCTCAGCTTAAAAAGACCGGTTCCAGTTTATATAAATTGCTCTTAGCTTTCAACAGCCCGTTGCCATTTTAGATATACTAATCCCAGCATGAGAAAACATGAGATTAAAAGCTTTAAAAACCATTTTTGAAAACTATTTAAGTTTTATAAAAAAAAAACGATTTTCTCATTTAAATGGAAGATATTTGCAACTGAAAAAAAAACTCTATCCGTGTATACAAAAATTTTATACTTTAAAAATATCTGTTGAAAGAAAATGTATTCTTTTTTAAGAAATTTTATCTTCTATTAAAACTGTTCTCGATAAATAAAATAGTTTTTGCTTAAGAAAAAACTCATAAGTAACTGGGACATTTTTTAAAAAATCTACCCAAATTATTCCCGTTAAAAGGAAAACGTTTTGTTTTGTTATATTTTATGTTGAATTTCAAAACTGTTTCCAACAAAAAAAAATATGTGCTTCTATTTAAGAAAATTATTGAAAAAAATACATGAAGCTTTTTTTAATATTTTCGAAAGTAAAGTGAATTGTCCAAGAATAAACTGTTCCTATTCGGAAATAAAAATGAATAATCTTCTTTATAGACAATATTTTTTTAATATTTTTATATTTAAGAAGACTTAATTTTATTTCTAAGCTGCTTCTTAATAAAACACAGTTTGTCGCTCGAAAAATTATGAAATACTGTTCTCAAGTTTTCTAAACTTAGATGTGAACATAATTCCATTTTCTCCAAAAACTGTTTATTTCTAAAAAAAACTTTTTGTTGCCAATGTTTAAAAAAAACTTTTCAATGACCGGTTCTAAATGAAGTCGCAGTTAAGAGAAATATGTGTAGAACTATTTAATTCTGTCTTATCTATTCCAATAAAATAAGTAAATATATTCCCTATTCAAACTCTTCCCTGCAAAGGAGATGCTTTAAATCAGCCAACATGTTTCCAATTTAGGAAATATTTAAAAATGTTTCGCGATTTATTTTTTAAAACTGTTTCCAGTTTATTTTAAAACTGTTCCCATTTTTTTAACTGTTCCCATTTTTTAACTGTTCCAAGTTTCAAAAACTGTTCCCATTTCAAAATTGTTCCCATTTTTACGTGGTCCCATTTTTTTTAATTGTTTCCAGTTTTAAAAAACTGTTCCCAGTTCTGAAAAACTGCGAAATTAAATAAAACTGTTTATAGCTACATAAAACTTTTCTGAGCTTTAGAAACTGTTCCCTTCAACCAAAAAAAAAAAAAAATATTCGCAGCTGCAAGAATACAGTTATAGTAAAAATAACTGTTCCCGACTACAAACCAAAAAACATGTCCAGCTATAAAATACATTTTTTAGTTACACGAAACTACTCCCAGTTTGTTTACTCCCGTTTATAAACAAAAACAGTTGGGATGTAGTTGTTATTAAGTGGCGACATTTATTTCTCAATTATTCATTTCAAAGAACTTCGTTTGTTGCAACAATCTTTTGACATTTAAAATAAACTGTCTAGTTTTTTATAATATTTAACAAAATTTTTGAAATTTAAAATTTCTTCATTAAATTTGTGAGATTTCATATAAGTTTAAAACTCTTCCCAGCTAAATATTACTTTAAGCTTAAGAAATGCGCAATTTTTACAGCTTAAAAAATTAATCGTTCAAGACTACTTTAAGCAAACAAATGCAGTTTTCAAACTGTTTTCAGTTCAGAAAATTAATTTAATAATAATAACAATAATATTGCATGCAGCTACAAGTAATTTGCTTAATTAAATAAAATATGTACGATTTTGAAAAATTTCTTTTGAGAAAATAGTTTTTTATATTTCAAAAGAAAAACTGTTCCCAGTTAAGAAAATTATTTTATTGGTCACAGAAAATTAGTCCAACTCGTAAGAATTATTTCCAAGTTATTTTCGGAATGCCAACAATGGAAAGTTTGAAAATAATATTTTTATACATTTTTTCTTTAGTTTTAAAGAACTGTTTGAATACAACCGTTTCCAAAGAGAGTGAATACAACCGTTTCCAAAGAGAGGGACTCAAAAGCTCGTTTCAGTTAAAGCAAAATTAAGTTGTCGCGTATTGTAAAGCAGGGAGCAAATTACGGCATTCGATATCGAACGAAATTTTCATAGAAATTTAAAAACTTTTGTATGGGATTTCGTTCGTTATCGAATGCCGTAATTTGCCCCCTGATCTTTTTTTCAATATAAATTTTGTAGGGAAAAAACTTTCGGGCCAGTTTGGGCAACTTCGTGTGCGCAAACAGAAACAGACTTATTATTTTGTTGCAATTGGTCCACTCCATGTTTGGCAAATGCAGGTGATATTGCGTTGCCTTAAGGCTCTTAAGATCGTTGCAAAACTATTGCCAAAAGCTTTATCTTAAATGAGCCCCCAAAGAGTAAAGTTAAGGGCAGCAAATTGCAAGATTTTAACGGCCTTAAAACTCTCCACTCCACTAAAAACAACAAAAAAATTAAAACTTTCCAAAAATAAACAGCAGAGTCTCGCAGTTGCTGGACTTATTTTATTTTAATTAAAATATAAAGAAATAGTTGCTGCTCTGCACGGAAAATTTAAATTAAAACTAAATCTTAAACTAAGAATACTTCCCAAAAAGAAATAAATAAATAAATAATTAAACAAATAATTTCGCTTCTAAAAGGACCAAAACAATACATAATTTAAATGATTGCTACTGAAGCAAGTTTAAAACGATTTTTAAATTTTGAACCCTCTACACAAAAGCCAAGTCAGCCAAGACATATTTTACACCAGGCATGAAAAATAAAGATTTTAAAATTGTAAAATTATACCGAACTTTTGGCGACATTTTTCGGTAAATAAAAATTTTATTTAAAAAAATATAATATTTTCACAATGAAATAAAAATTATTCGACCTTTTTTTGGCACTTTTATATAGAAAAATTATTTATTTTCAACATTTTGCTACTCCTTCAAGTAGCTGCCTCAGGATCACAACAAATCGGTTAGTAATTAATTAAAAGAACAATTGAATAAAAAATAGTGTAAATCAATAATTTTTTTTGTAATTTATTATTGTTTTAATTAAAAAATTTAAAGCTACTCAAAGGAGTAGCGAAATATTGAGAATAAATTTGATTGTTTTTTATATAAAAGTGAGCTCAAGTTTGTTATTTAATTTGAAAATTATATAAATACAAAAGGCTCCACTGAATTAAAACCTGTTAAAGTCTAAAATGTATATGCGGAAAATCTTAAACGAAATACCAGAAATGAGAAGATCCTTGCGCCGGTCAATACAGAAATCCTTTAGAAAACGAATTCTGCTTGGACATACCTAATAGGATAAGATCTTCGCGTATGGCTAAGAGCCGGCATTGCAGAAAATCTGTAAGATGTATTTATCTAAATGGTTTAGAAAAATTGTCAAACTGGAGAAAAATGAAATAAGTCAGCTGTACAATTACAAAACCGATTATGTCACAAAAATAAAATTTATCAGAAATCAAATAGTTAAGACATATTTTTGTAAGGCCGTACTAAATGATAATTGCTATTGAGAAATTAAAGAAGGATTAGAGGATTTCCTACGATAATTCAGTAAAATAATGTGTAGAACGAGGGGGAACTTTATATCCCCGCTAATTATTGTTGGTCGTTAGAACTTTATTATTTTGAAAAATGTTGGATTTCGCTATAAAGTTTTATAGATTGATTGTTTAGTTTTATAATGATTCCCAAAATTTTAGAGGCTTTTAGCTTTCTAGATCAGCGGTGCTCGTCCCATACAACAATTGTTGGAAAAAATTAACACACATTTGTTACGCCTCTTAAATACTTTTATTCATTGATCGTTGAGAAAGCGATGAAAACACATGCGGTGGATTATTGACATTTTTTTCAGAAATTTATTAAGCATTGAAGCATAGTAAACACACGCGTTTCTCCGATAATTGAACACAAAAAAAGAAAGTCAAAAACAATACTGAAATTTTTAAAAATTTAGCAGAATTTCGGCCGTTTAATGTATATTTTTTCTTTTCCTTAAAATTTAAATTACATTCTTTTAATAAGTTGGTTATATCTGACAAAAATTCGTAATCTAAACTTTTTTTCTTGTTTTCTTATTTTAAGTGTTTGACATTATGTGTGCTGGGTAACTCTCTCAGCAATGTATCCTCATTTTTATTTTTGAACGTTACTGTTCTAGATGACTGTTCGTGAACTGGCCTGTGTCTAAAAACGATATATTTTTGTTTTTTTTCTCTTCTTTTTATTGTATATTTTCTCCCCGTTATTTGAGTTGTTTTAAAAAAAAAAGAAATTGTTTTTTTTTTGTGTGTATTCATGAAATGGAAATATAAAGCAATTAAAGCTACTGTTTGCGGGGGCCGCTGCAACCCAATTATCAACGAAAAAAAAATTCGAAAAAATACGAAAAGTCAACATAAAGAAATCCAAGAAATGACACAAAATCGCAATTTAACGTCAATAAATACAATTTCCAATTTTTCAACCGACTTCAAAAGGAAAGAAATTTATTTATTAATTTATTTTTAATGTTTAGTTCCACGATTTCAAATACGTCAGGATTCATGGCGATGTTTCAAATTTTTATTTCGAATCTAATTAGTATCAGTCTTTCCGTCTGTCTGTCGGACAGTCCTTCTCTTTTAGAGTCATTTGTATTTCTTTTTTATTATCCCTATTGATCATGGACATTTGTAAAAAAAAAAAGAACGACTGCTGCTTACATAAACGAATATCAGCTGCATAGTGGAACCGGCAGTATGCGGCAATACAATGAAAACAATTTCATTTATTTTTTCTTCATAGATGTTGAACTATGACGTGTGTAGCTGTAAAAACTAGTATAAGCTCCCTAAAAACTAAGGCGCTACCTTGAATTTTTTTAACGCACAAAGCAGGTGGAACAAATAGTTATTTATTTTATTTTCTGCTTCTAAAACTATGCTCCAACCATGCAACTATAAAACTAAGAAAAAAATTTAATGGTTAATTTTTACACTGTACAACAATTTCAAACTTTTTTAAAAATTACAAAGATCCGACGATTGATTCTGGTAGAGACCAAAAACAATATACATTTGGCGGTGTTTTGAAAGATCACATCGGAAATTTATTTCCCAGCTTGGGCCTGTTCTTGCAGCATATCGGCATACAAAACTATGTTTCCTTTACATCTGAGATGTTGGGTATGTTCAGCAACTTTGTAGAAAATGTTCTGGCAGATATTTTCTTAGAACATATTAACCCTCTAACTCACCCCCATAACGGCATTTATTGCCTTTATTCTAACAAATCAAAAAAAAAAAACATGACGAAAAAGGGGAAGAACGGAGAGGAAATTTTTTACAAAAATGTTGGCCATAAAACTTTACAATATTAGTCAGAACACACAAATACCAAAAACCGGAATCAATCGACGGAACCCCGTAATTTGTTTTCGTGTTGAACCGTGTTATTGGTTTATAATTTATTTTCAATTATTTTTCAACTGAATTTCATACAAATTTGTGAGTAAACATTTTAGTTTCTTTTTTAGACACCTCAATCATCATTTTTATTTAAATATGTATACTTTTTTTCACAACTTATTTGTTCATGTTTTAGCTGGAATCAGGGATGAAAAATGAAATTTTCAAATTGTACTAAGTTTAACAAAAAGTGTACTTTTTAGTTTTTAAATATTTTTTATTAACATTTAACTAAAAACGTACATAAAAATTTATTTGTGCTTAACAATTAACGAAAAGTTTTATTGAAATTCATTTGTACTTAGTATACATAATATATATTACATAGACAAAGTTAACAATTAAATTGAATGCTTGATTCCAAAAGATCTGAATATAAAATTACGGCCTTATTCATAAAAATTACCTATTTTAAGTTTTAAATTCACATTAGTTATTAAACACTTTTTTTGTTTTGTAAACCAATAATAAGAAAGAATATTCATAGATGTTCAATAAGTCTAAATTAACTATGAGACGTTTTTATTAGTTTTAAAGTCGCATGTTTGTGGTATACTTTTAGGAGCGTAAATATAATAACTTGCTTTACTAGCTTTATGTGTTAACACATCATAATGTAGCGCCTGAAGGCGCTCACAATTATTACAGCCACATAAATTGACTTTATTTATTATTTTTGCTTTGTTTTCTTCAACTTGGGGTAACGGTTCCTATCGAAAATGAAACAGAACCAAAGTCAAACAATAAATACTTTTCTTGACAACTCTTTTTATTAAGTGGATCTTCCAGAAGATTTTTATATATAGCATGTATTTCTTTACTTTTGTTTTATACTATATCAATATACTGCTCTAATTTGATATCCCGGGATCACGAATTCTTGTTTCAATACTTGTCGCTTCTTTTTGCATTTATGCAATGTTAACTACAATATCGAACTCATGTCAATTTTCAAAACTTCCTGATTGATTCCACGACCTTTGCTTTCCAACGCAACATTTTCTTTTACTAAATCCACAATTTTGCGAACAGTAGACTTTTAAATGGAATTTAGCTTTAATTTGTCATCTGGGATGGAGAATGGATTTGCCCTTTCCCTGTACTCTTTTCGGTGCCGATAATTTGATGTATCTAAGCTAAAGTGTCTGCGAATATTTGAATTTGTTAGTCAATTTTCTTTCTTTTTCATATGAATCGAATTGTGTTAATCGAGTGCATAATACTATTTAAATCACTTTTTCGTCACAAATTTTCCATAAACATTTGTTTTCTTTTTTTTACAAAATGTCAAAGTGTCATTTTATTTTTGGTTTAAAGAAGGGTAAAACCAACAATAGAATTTCAGATTTTATAGATGCTTTATTAAATGTTTAATTTTTAATAGCTGTGTCAAATCAGTTGCACTTTATGGCTGCGAGTCTTGGAACTCAAACCAAGGTGATATTAAGGCTGTGCAAGTATTCTTCAACCGCTGTCTTCGTCGCATACTGAGAATTTTCTGGCCAAATACCATCTCTAATGAACGCTTGTGGGCCGAGTGCGGTCAATCACCTGTTGAGCTGGAAATCAGAAAGCGAAAATGGCGATGGATTGGGCATGCTCTACGAAGACCTCAAGATAACACCACCAGAAACGCAATAGACTGGAATTCCCAGGGCAGCCGCAGGAGAGGTCGACCAAGTCACACCTGGCGTCGACAACTAGAAATTGAGGCAGCGAAAGTCAACAGAACATGGAATGAGCTGAAGGCTGTAGCAGCAGATAGGAGAGAATGGAACGCATTCGTTGAGGCCCTATGCTCCTTATAGGAACAAGAGGAATTTATATATATATTAAATGTTTAAAAGCCTATTAATCATTTATGAATTTAATTTTATTTTGTATTTTGCCTAAAAGCGGTTTATAAACCTGCTGTAAGTTTTTTTTTGCATATGGCTAATAGTCTACATATTTATTATATATTTTTTTTTCATTGAGATAATATCTTGCATAAGTTTGCATTTTTAATCAAAAATAATCCCCTTATTTCAGTTGTCTACATCGATGTCACTTCAATACAATACTAAGAAATAGGGACTTGTCTACCCATTGTCGAAAGCAACCGAATACTATTGGGAGGTCCAGGGCTGGGCAGTATTTGAAATACGTATTTAAAATACAAATACGTATTTTGTATTTGTATTTTAAATACATGATGTGCAAGTAGTTTGTATTTTGTATTTTAAATACTCGTACAAAAAAAATGGCAGTATTTTTCTGTATGATTCTATAGCACAACTTATGAAAAGTAAATCCAAATTAAATGAATTATTGCGGCTATAGAACTGGAATATTTAGAGGAATTCATTGTAGTTTTGAAACCTATTGCCACTGCTTTAGATTACCTTCAGGGTAACAACTGTTATTACGGAAAACTTTTGCCGACTTTAAAGTCTATTAGAACAAGATTAAGTCGGTTGACTGGAAACAATTTAAGACATTTAAGTCCTATCACTTTAGTAGTAAGAGAGCTTGGAAAAAAGATTCGATAAGTTTTTTAAACTATCACCGGAAATAAATAGAGCTATTTTGGCTTCCTGTTGTCATCCTGGTTATAAGATGCGTTGGCTGCCAGAAAAAATCACAACAAAAGAAAGGCAAAGGATACAAAATCTTGCAATTTATACTCTGGAGGAAAATTACAAAAAACTTAAATTGAGACCTGGAGTAGAAGCACCATTAAAGAAGACTATGATTTTGTTGTTTTCCTAGATAGGGATGATGGTGAATTTAGGACATAAAATTTGTCAGTTTCCTCAGTGACAAGAGCAAAGACATTATCACTCTTGACAGCTATTCAACTATAGAAAGAGTATTCATAGAATTTAATACAAGTTTGTGCTGTAGAAAGATTATTTTCTTCAGCAGGTTTTATTTATTCTCCAACAAGAAACAGTTTGTCTGATGCTACATTCAAAAATCTGATATTTGTGAAAGGAAACAATTGTTTTGTTGATTAGTTTTATCTAATGTATTTTTCGGTTTGAATAAAAATGGTGTATTTTGTATTTTAAATAGATATGTACATGACATGGAAGTATTTTGTATTTTGTATTTGAAATACGTACAATAAATGGAAGTATTATGCATTTTAAATACCGCAAACCATGTATTTTGCCCAACTATGGCCAGGTCCATGTTATTTTCTAGACTTTAGAGAACAGAAATAGACTGAATAGATTGTAAGTAGCACCAAATTGTTCTACAGAGCGAGTAGACGGGCCCCAATGTTTTGATATTGTATTAATGTGACGTCTCGATGTTTACAATTGGAATAAGGGAGAATATAAATATTTAAAATCGTTTTAATTTGGAACGATTTTCGTCTGATCAATAAAAAATACATCACTCATTTAAAATTGTATAGAGACAAAAATAAAATCTATAATATCTTTAAATTACAAGAAGCAATGCTCAACGTCAAAAAATTTGTTGATGGAACAAACGTATAAACCATTTATGTGGCTGTAACGAATATGAGAACTTTTCCCCCTACATTTACACATTTAGCACAGTTGGTAATTTTTGATGTCATTTTGTCCAGCCGATTTAAACAGCTAAATTCATAACTAATACAATTACAAAATATTCCACCCTATTCTGCATTTCGATTACGTTCCCGCATTCAGTTACGTTGGAATCGAAATATGGTATCCAAAAAAAAAAAAAAAACTTAATCGAAACAAAAATAAGAAGAGAAGCAGCTGCTTTGCGTATGAAACGTATGAAATATGAACAGAAAAAATAAACAATTTTGTAAACGTTTAAATTTAGTGAAAAAAATAGTGATAACTTTAATTGAATAAACACATCAGTTAAATACGGAAAGTAAGAAAAAGTTAAAATATAAGTAAACGGTGTTTGTGGCCAAACTATTTCAGTGTCACAAATCCCGCTGCGCCGGAGGTGATATATTCATATTCAATACATCATTCCAGAATGCCTGCACTTCTTTCTTGGGATGATTCTAATATCCACATGCAATATCATACCTGGTTGCCATTAAATTTGACAGCTTTTCATATCGCTCATGTCTTGTGTTTTTCGACATTAAATAAAGCTTTCAAATTTGACAAAAAATTAAAGAATTTATTACAAAATAATTTTATAGCATTTTATAATTACATTTTTTCAACTAGAACAAAAATCGAAAACTTTCCGTTAGTAAAAAAAAACACTTCCAAAAACGGAGCTACGATCGTAAAGCAGAATACATACAATAGAAATGATACGGGGAACGGAAAGCAGAATACCAAATTTGCAAAACGGACAAAATATCGATTCGAATCGAAATGCTGAATAGAGGTGATTATTCCGCTCTGTTGTCAAATTCCAAAGTGTGTGATTTATCTATGATATTTTTCTTGTTAATAAAAAGTGAAAATGGTACTTTTATCTTCACACTTTATCATCACACCCCAGATTGTTTATGTTTTTTTTATTGAGTTTGACATTCAGGAAATACATTATAAGCGATCAGCTGCTTCAGCACGTTTACCTTGTTTATTGTATCATAATTGTTTTATTAATGCCTGAATAATTATGATAAGAAAAACAATAAGTTTCAATAGCTGTTGACACATTATTGTTTAAATTTTTTTAAAGTTTCGTAGTTAAAGCAATAAAATTGTTATTTTTTTTTGCCATGTGTTCTTAAATGTTGATCATGTGTAAATAAATGTGCACTTTGTGTCAATCGCAATTAGAATTATTTTTTTTCGAGTTTATTAGTTTCGTTTTGTTTGTTTTTCATCATTCGCTATTGTTCAGTTTACAGTCTATTCTTGAGTTTCTATGTGAATAGATTTTAATACGAGTTTGGAAATATTGTTGATATTTTCAATGAAGAATATTTCTACAACACGCGTAACTCTTTTCCAATGGATACGTACATATTTTCTTATATTCATATTTAATTAATCAAGTTAACCACACTGTTTTATTGCACAAATTATCACTTATGGACTTTAGTCACTCTGCTTTAAAGTGGTTAAATTCTTATCTATCACAAAGAACTCAACAGGTCAAGTTTGGGAATGTTATGAATCCCTCAAGGCAGTCACCTGGGCCTGCTTAAATTGTTTTCAATTAATTAGAGTTAAAAATAGCGACGGGATCGATACTTTTGATAAAGAAAAGATTGTCGAGCGTTTCACTGAAGGCGAAGGTTCTCCAGACAGACGTACAGTGATGCAAGAAATTCGATGATTTGAGAAAGCAATGTGTACATAATGCTAATGAGATCTTTCTTAATCTAAAAATTTGAGGGAATTTGCAACAAAGTGGATGAATTTTGAAATTGTTTTTGAAATTGTTACAACAAAAATGCAGAAGAAAGCTAAAATATTGTAAAAGTATTAATAACAGAAAAGCAGACAACTGGACTTTGTGGAAATGCGACTTTTTAAAGGACCCACGACACTTCCCGGTATTTTTCGTCTGAAGAAAAAGTTTAACTTTTTAGTTGAAACGGCAACAGCTAAAATGGTAGAAGAAATATTGTGAAATGGCAGCGATTTAACTCTTCATCATTATGAGACTACGATGGGAGTTCACAAACTTCAAAAACTTTTATCCTTATGACTCTTATGGATAATGAGTTTCATGAAATTTTGATTGAAATTGAAAAAGGAACGCAATACCAGCTGTAGGTTTTAGTAAAGTGTTTGCTTGGATCGAATGGATGATATTTTAAATTTTAAAGGATTTAAAAAATAAAAACATTTTTACTGCAGTTGGATGATTGCGTTGCTGAAAGTGCTGCACCGTCTTCCGCCTCCAATAAATTGCTACATGTAGAGAGGCTTAAAATCGCAATAGCAAACGAATTTGTAGTGCTGAAGGATTTGCACGCCACTAACATCACACAATAAAAACTTTCAACCAAAACTGCAAACAATTCGTTATAAAAGTTAAATTCATAGCAAAAGTTTATGCAATTCCGAAACGCTGCGTTCCATTCCAAAGTAACGCTAGTTACCGATTTTCGGCGATATTTTAAATAACATTTCAATATAAGCAAATATGGCACGAGAATTTGGGGCCTTGAAAATTATGAAAATATGCTCTAAATTGGTCGAATAGCAATCTATTAATTCGAAAAATGCTGCAAGTATGCCCTTCAGACTAAAATATGCTAACATGCTATAAAGCATCATATATGCAAAAATATACAAAAATATGCCAAAATATGCACTAACAAATCGATGTCAAAATTCATAAAAATTTCTGAAACACATAAATATTTCATCACCGCCTAAATGGTTGGCACAAGAAAAAACATGCAGCAGCATATTTGCTATAAGTGATGAACTCAACAGGTCAAATTTGGGAATGTTATATCAAAAATCATTCAAGTACATTCTGGTGTCCCTCAAGGCAGTCACCTGGGTCCAATTCTGTTCACTTTATTCATCAATGATATTCCTACTGTTCTTTTGCATTCTAAAGTACTGATGTGCGCCGATGATGTTAAAATTTTTAACAATATTAATGGACATACCTTATTAAGTGCCAACTTTCGCAATTTTCATCAATGGTGCAGATTTAATTTATTGGAGTTAAATATCTTGAAATGCAAGCAAATGTCATTTTTCAGACACAATCCGATCGAGACTTCTTGTTATATTGATACAGCTATTTTAAATGCAGTTCAAACCATATTGGATCTTGGCATACTGTTCGATCATAGGCTCAACTTTCAGGATCACATCTCTATAATGGTAAATAAAGTCTATGGGGTCCTTGGATTCATGAAACGCTGATCAAAGGAATTTCTAGATTCTTATATTACAAAACTATTATATACTTCTCTTGTTCGACCAAATCATGAGTACGGACTTACTGTTTGGGATCCTTGTTATTCTATTCATATTAAGAGTATTGAATCAGTACAAAAACCATTTTTAATCTTCTGTCTCCGTGGTCTTGGTTGGAATTTTTATGTCTTGCCGACAATTGATGCTGAGTGCTTTATTTGTTCTGGGTCTGATTCGTGGTGATGTTGATTCAGAGTTCCTACTCAGTCAACTAAACTTCAATGTTCCTGTAAGACCTACCCGCAATTTTGAACTCTTGGCATTGAAATACTACCATTCTGTATATGCTAATTAATAATGATTCTTTTCGTCGAGCATGTGTTAACTTCAATAAATGCTACCATATTATGGACTTATCTGAGAGTAATGACGTCCTGAAGAGAAATCTTACTTTATATCTAAATTGTTGAACCAAATATTTTTATATATGTATATAGCTCTATATTTGTTATTCATTATTATGATTATTAAAAACTTTTTATTTAGCTTATAAGATTCGTGATCTTATAAGCTAAATAAGGAACAATGTTATGAGATTTTACTTAAGCGTACTACAACAATTAAATCTAATTAATTGAATAAGGAAACTAATAAGAATACCGTCTTGAGGAAAATATGTCACAAAAACCTCTTACAAACTTTGAAAATGTTATAATGAAATTTGATAAAACAAAAGATTTAACAAAAGATTCTCAGCGGTCGTTTAGTAAATTTCTTATTGTTTCAAAATTAGACAATCTGCATTTTTCATTAAATGACAGCGTCAAATCGTTGGCGTAAGTATTTATCTTTTTTGATATTTAAATCTATTGTGCAGTAACTCCGCGGGGAAACTAGGGCGAAGATTATGAATTATTTTTAAATATTTGTTTTGAATAACCTGAAGCCTTTTTGTGAAACCAGGCTGGACAGCCGTAAGTCATTATCGGTCGAACACACATCTTATACAACAATATTTTATTTTTAAGGTTCAGCTTAGACTTTCTATTAAGTATGGGGTAAAGAGCACGTCTGCACTTTATCACAAATGTAATTTACATGCTGTTTGAATTTAAGTTTTTTATCTAAAGTGATACCTAAATATTTAATACCATCTTTGATGGGTATCACGTTTCCCCGACAGTACAGAATTTTAGTAGGAATACGTTTTGGTGACTTGGTATATGAAAATATTATGGCCTGCGTTTTATTATCATTTACTTTTATTTTCCACTTACACAGTACAACACGACGACACCACTACGTGATGAAAGACCAAAAAAAAGACCCTTGTCTCCCAGTTTTGCTCAAAGTCGTGCACTTTTTTATGGGGCCCCAAAGATTTGGGGCCTCGGTGTCATTATTGAAAAATACTGATCATTTTCTCAAGCGCATATCTTGCAAATCGTTCGGAATTTTGATTTACCCTCTGCGGCAAAGTTTGTAGAACAAAACTGTGAACATATAAAATCAAAAAATCTTCATCTTCAAGATAAAAATCGCAAAAAAATTAATAATATTCAATTTTTTTGTATCTTTTTTCCACTGTTTAGGTCCATAGGTAGCAAACGGTTAAAAATTCAAGAAAACAATCAACTACAAAAATGTACCTAAGAGCTCAGTACAGAACTTTCTAGACCATATGAACTTCCTAGGAATGATTCTTAGAACCGTTTAGATACCGCTCAGGTAGACGTAAAATTAAAAAAATTTCCGAAAATTTTGTAATTTTATTTGTTTTTTTTTTACTTTTTTACTTCAACATTGAGATACATACTTTGCTATCTATTACAAAAATTACCGGCTGTGTTATTAGATACACAGTTCCAATGTGTGTGATGTGCATTAAAATCACTAAAAATTAAAAAGTCACAAGAGAAGTTTGTGAGTAAGTCTAAGTCCGCCTTAAAGTCCGGTGTATAAATTGAATTATATGCAGCAGTAAAAACTACAGGACGTCTATTTATAGTAATCTGTATAGAAATATTTTCAATGCTTTTTGTGTTAATTTTAGGTAATAACTTATGAACTATGTTTGCTTTTAGCGCAATGAGTACTCCTCCGCCATGTGATAGCCGGTCTTCACGATAAATTTTGTAGCTTCCTAGTTGGAGCTTGTGATGTGGTTTTAAAAACGTCTCGTTGAGCAACAGTATATCAACTTGTTTGTCGTGAAGGACTTGCTCGAGCTGAGCAGTTGCTATATTTCTTATTCATAATAATATTCAGTAAGTGTGTGAAAATCTATTGAACTAATAAATAAATAAATTAATACATTTCAAAAGCATCGTTTTGAAGAACTGTGACAAATTTAAGACGCTGGTATTATTGTCTTGAATAAATTAGACAAAAAGATCAGCTACAAAAAATTATAGAAAAGAATTTTGAACAGAAATGCACACACAAAATGTTTTTCGGCAATAAGTCTCTCCGTTTTTATATATCGATTTTCATCACATAACTGACACATATATTTATTTATTTATTTTATTTACTACCAGCAAATTAATTTTAATGCCAAGTAAAATAATCAGATAGAGAAGTAGCACTCATTACTTTGTTGCCCAGGAAAGAGTTACTATTCATTACCAAAACTTTTGAAGATTTCGCTGAGTTGCGCACAGAACTCTGTTCAGGCAGGAGGGAGGCTGGCTTTACACATTTTAAGATTTAACTTCACATACACACACGCGCACACACACCTACACAAACACATAATTCAATCGAGGACGAAAATGAAACTAAACATTTAAATATTTATGAAAATTATTTTACAAAATTGTTTTATTAATGAATTTCTTAGACATCGTGAATACACTCGCATGTGTTCTTCTTAAGTGTTAAAAGAGTTTAAAGTCTATACGTCTTGTTGTTGTTGTCGTTGATGTTCTTTTTATTTTCCCATATATTTCCGGTTTATCTTTATATGCTGCACCTAATACGAACGAGTAGACAATAATCATATAGATAAAAAAATATTCAATATGATTTTTAACGTAATTAAAAAGCAGAAATATGTGGTTCAACTGCTGCTCCAAATAATAACCCATCCGTACCTTGACACACCAAAGCCGCAAATATTGCCAAAAGGAACCCGATTGTTAATTTCATATTTCTATAGATTCGCCGACTGATGGACTACGTTTGTTGTCCAAAGATATTATTCAACTTAATAACATCCCAAACTTGTGTCGGGTTTTTATACAGTTAACCCAAATAGTTATTTTATATAAAAACTTTTTTAAACATAATATTTATTTTGAGTGTCGATAAAACAACATCTCTAAAGTAAATAAAAAATGTCTATTTTGTTATTGTGAAATACAATTGTTCAAACAAATATGTACATTTTATTCAATGTAGAGCTTTACTTTGCATGGGCGTGGCGAAGCTAACCGGGAAAAATAACCAATTCTAGCGCTGGAGTAAATTAGAGCCAATGAGGTTGGCTTTCAGCTGCGTAATAATTTAGCCAGTTATTTTGCAGACAGTAAACGCAGCTATATTTTGTTATTGCTGGTATAAGACTTCATTTGCCGATAAAATTACTTAACGGGCAGACAAAAAAAAATTAAATTTATGTTCCATATTGATGGTCTGAGGAGGAGGCGAGGAGGTAAACTTCAGCCATCTATCGCCCCAAATTACCAATCCGTCACAAGCTGTTAATTCTTTATAAAAGTTATTAAGTCTGTGTTCTCACACGACGATTTTAGCTGAGCAATTCTTGAGTTTATAGATTTTTTTTTGCAGTTGGCGGTGAGGAGAATAAAAAGGGAAAAATAATCGCCGGTACTCCGCCATTTCAAGCAATTCTCTCATCCCTTTTTTTTGAATATTTGAAATTTTCTTTTCATTCGCTGTTTCGCTTCTTGGTGTGTAAATAGTTTATAATTTTAATTAAACACAAAATCTAAATTGCAGTATTCATAAAAAAAACAATAATTTCGTTTTGAAATCTATTTTAAGGAAAAATTTTTATGAAAAATTTTACTTAAAATACATTTTAAATACAAAGCATTTTTTATGAATACGAGCCAAAGGTTTTAAATATTTAAAAATAAAAAAAAGCACATGAAAATTATTTTATGGTTCTTTTTATTGAAAATTTGCAATATAATAGTGATTTTTTGAAATAATGGGTTTTCTAGAAATTAATTGTATCATCACGTTTGATGAAAAATTTCTGTCTTAAGAAAACTTTGGATGACTATTTTTTTTGATAAAACGTAAAAGAACTGTTACATTTTTTTCAGAAAAGAAAACGGCATTAGTGTTTAAACAATTGCTCTTTACGGCTAAAGCACAATTTCAAATTATAAGATAATAAAATAGGGTTGTCATTCATTTTTTTTTCATTTTTGTTCGAACGAACGAACATTTTTCAATTTATACGTTGTTCAGACATACATATGTACACGTTTATTGAGATTTTCGCAATAAATACCATTATTGAGCTCAATATGTCATACAAAATTTTAATTAAATTATTGTTCAATAAGTATCTACGAAAGTGCTATAAAATTGAGTAAAACTTGAAATACAACACTGTTCACAAGTGTGTTTAGTGAGCAAAACTATCTACAGTGAGTGGCAAATGTTAAGAAAATATTAAAAAAAAAAATACGTTAAAAGTATGGCGAGTAAAGTTGAGGGTAAGTTTATTAAATCTATGATTTATAGTAAAAAAAATAAATAAACCAATTTCTTTTTTAAAGAAATAGTTATTAGAATTAAAAAGAAGAGAATGGGCTGGAATGAGGCCAGTGAGGCGGCAGTCCTTCTATGGATGGGCTTCGTGGACCCAAGAAAAATGGCCACATCTACGCAGAGATGGCTGATGGGCTCATCCAGCAGGGTTACTCTTGTAGTCCACGGGATATACAAGTAAAGTTGCAGAACTTTACACAGCGGTACAGCTATTTAGTATGTATGTATATTCATATGTACATAAAAAACGTTATAAAAATTATTTAAAATTAAAATTTTTGCAAAAAAGGAAAAGGCGGCAATGGGAGTATCTGGTGGACCACCTACCAAATGGCTACAATATGGAATTGTTCACCAAATCATTAGTGGGTTCAAGGCGAACTTGTTTGCTGAGTTGGCTCTAAACAGCATAGATGGCATGTGTTTTGTCAGGGAACGCAGAATTTATATCTTGAAATTTTAAAAGTTACCAATATAGCAAAAAATAAGACAATTTTCTTTTTAAAATTATTAATCAAACTCAAGTCTTTTTGTGAATCTTATTCTAACCAGGTGAGGGAATCGTTTTCATTAGAAGAAACGCCTTTTTCCAGTTTTTATTATTGATTAAAATTTTTTATTATTAATAAGTATTAAATATTTTTATTTATGCAGATGCTTCCAATTTATCAACGGCATTGTACCATCAAGTACGTCAACGCAACAGCTCGGCGTTTCTAGTACATAATAGTAATTTCTTTTTTATATATAGGAATTTATTTCCATTTTTGTAATTTTCAAAACAAATTTCAACGACCAAAATAAAAACAATTTTATTTTCTAACTATTAAATGATGCATCATCTGATGGGCATTACTGATGGGTACATATGTATGTACATACATAAGAAGTAAAAAGTACATACATAAGAAGAAAAAACAGATGTAAACATTCGTGTACGTGTGATTTTGTTTCTCTCTCATACTTGTGAACTTCAGGAACTAGTAAAACATATATCTGAAGTGCTCACTAACCAGTCAGTACTAATGTATAAACTAGTCACAGCTTCTTGTCACAAATTCTAGATCGCGTATTCCATTTTTTATATGAATAGTTTTTATGTAGACGGGGTTCACACAGGGCAATTTTTCTTGCGCATCTTTTTATTTAGCTGGGAGAAAAACTGTGTTGCTTTCACTGTCTTTCTCTTGGCTGAACTAAAAAATTGCACTTTGTGAACCCCTTCATACATACATACACACAAAAATCATAAAAATAGCTGATTCCGTACGGAATATGCGGTCAGTTTCGTAATTTGCTTGAGCAAATGACAGTATGTAAAACATAACCAAAAGTTTTCTTAAGTACCAAGGCAGATCAACAAGGTAGTAAAGATAGCACAGCTAATTTACCTGACTAAAGCTATAAACACATTCACAACAGCACGCTACACGGCTACATGACTACAAATGTCGCTGGCTGCAAATGCCGCCTTGTTGCCAGATACTTGATTATTTTGAAAACGACAGCTACACAGTAAGGAGCTGATTTATTTATATTTCAGCTTTAGCTTTTTTGCTTTTTTAAAGTTTCGTTTTTTTCAAAAAGTACAATTCAATGACAAAGAATCACTTATATCACAAAAATAGCTAAAAACCGCGAAAAGTTGAAATATTTCGAAACAGGCGTAAACATTCCTAAATGATGGTAAAAACTTAAAGAATGTTATATGCATTCACATTTCTTACATTTTAAGGTCTTTTTAGAAAATTTTACGTATTATTTTTTAAATTTTGCAACATTTTGCGAAATTTCGCGTTTTTTGCAATGTGGGTGACTTTATTTATATTTTATTGTTTTATCGACTTTGAAATGGTATTAAATATTTTGTCCCCTAATGATTAGAAGTTGTTGCGAATTTTCGTCATTTTTGCAGTATTTTTGTGAGTTTTTCATATTCCTCGTTTCAGCTCGTTTCAGAGGAGTTTACGGCTTTTTCTAAATATTGAAAAATTTCGCGCATTATCGCGGTTATCGCTATATAATTGACCTTTTTATGTCTTCATTGAAATTTTAATATTTTATAAAAAGATGCACACAGAATATAGATCCAATATGCAGGAATTTCAATACCATTATTTTTATGCAAAAATTATTTTTACACAAAAAGTTAATACCAGAAAAAGAACTGCAATTTTTGCATTTTATTTTGTTTTATCTTAAATAAAACATTCTTGGAAATAATTTGATTTACATATTTTGTTATATTCGTATTGTCAACTCTTTTTTTCGTAGCCAACAAAAACAAAATTAGTTTAATTTGAGTACACGACAAAAGTAGCATGGACAACAACCTGCAGTCGTGAAAATAATTATTTTCATATAAAACACATGTATTCTATTTTCGACAGGTTGTAGCCGGTAGCCTGCTGGATTGAATGTGTTTATTGTCAATGTGTAAAAATAAATAATCATAATATTTCCCGCAGACATTTCGGTAATCGCATTTATATTGCAAAAACTGAAATAACGCAGTATAGTTTTCAGAAAAGAGTGTCCATTGTATTGTCAGCCGCTGCATATGAATGATGAATTGGAAGGAGAATTAGCGGCCTCCGTAAACCGCCTGTTATTGTCGTAATAATTAACTTCTGCTCTGTTTCATTTAATCCTTAAAAATTATTACATCGTAAAAATTAAGTCCTTTCTAATAAAATTTAATTAACCGATCAGTCTGATTTTTTTTAATTTAAAGAAACTTAACATCCCACCCCTCAAATGAATAAATCTAAGCTTAACGAAAAATTTTGTACTTTTATTTTGTCACAATAAGTTATTTCGAAATTCTAATTCAGTAACAATTTAAAATCTTTATTTTCATGTCCGTTCGGGTATGTGTGTGTATGTGCGATTGTGTGTGAGTGTGTGTTTGTAAAAATTAAGGAAATAGAAATGAGATTGCTCTGGTACACTGTATTTAAAATTTGAATTTTGTCTGGGTCCGTGTGTGTGTGTGTTTTTTTTTCTGTAATTTATACAAAATTAAATTTTAAATAGTGTCCTTCTGCATTTCCATAGAAAATGTTTCTTTCGTTTCCATTTACAAGTGTTTGTTAACAAAAAAAACCTAAATATGTAAATAAAATAACTAAGATAGAAAAAAAATTTCCATTTTATATGCAGCTGGAAAAAAACAAACATTCAAAAATCTAAATGCATCTAAAAGTATACAAACAGATTCGAACAAAAAATATTTTCAAAAGCACTAGACATTGAGTTACTAGGTGCACCGAGCAACAACAAAAAAAAACTGTAATTAATTGTAATTTTAATGCAAAATTCCTGTTGAAATGTAAATTATAAATTAGTAGTTCAAAACAAAACAAAAAAACGCAACTAAAGTTTAAAAAGTTGATTTAATTAATTAATTAAACTAAAATTGTTAAAAAAATAAATAAATAAATGAATTTATTTAAAATAGAAAAACATACAATTAAAATACTATTAAAGAAGTAAGAAATAAAACTGAATTACTAATAATAATGAAAAAAATACTTGAATTTATTATAAAACTGTTTTTAAATGAAATTTTAAAATAGAACAAATTAATACGATTATAAATAAAATTTATAATAAAATAATGTAATCTTTTTAAAAAGGTATTCAAATAAACAAAACTTTATGTAATATATTTAAAATAAAGATGAGACAGAAGAAAAAAAAACAGAACAAATGTCTTTTAAATGCGAATTGAAATTAAGAAATTCGTAAAATTTTTGTTGGAAAAGAATTAACAATCAGACAGTATTCGAATGCAGCAAAGTAACAGTCAACACAATACCAAAAAAATGGAGCTTGTCTAACCGTTGTCATGTTATTTGCTAGACCTTAGAGAACAGAAATAAACTGTCAGTAGCACAAAATTGTTCTCGAGAGCGAGTAGACAGACAAGCCACAATATTTGTTTTGGCATTGTATTGACATGAAGTTGTCAGAAATTGTTTTTCGATGAAAAGTAATTTGTATTAATTGAAATATCTTCGATATTTTTCCATCCTGATCAGATGATTTATTTATATTGTGCGTGCAGCAGCATGTTTCCTTAAAATGTCTTTCCTATTTCTGTATAACTGATATTAGAGTTCATATTTAAATTCACGTCGAATTTTACCTTAAGAATATTGAATATTGAAAGTTTTTTTTTTGCAGTGGCACTTTGCAACTTTTTAAGATACTGGGCTAATTTATGGCCACAATGGACGCTCTTGAGTTTAGGGAACTTTCTGACGTCGCCAGTGTTGAAATGCAACGGATTAGTAGCTTTATATTGAGCTCTGGTTGGTTCGACGTTGGGGACTCCGCATAAGCAGAGTCCTCGTGGTATCACAATGGACCAAAACGCTCTAAGTGAGTCAGAGCTTCTGGCTGCCACCCTTAACTAACCTAACCTACTAATCCATCCTTTTTCATTTACTTGATTTATTAATTTTTTGTTTTTAACACCAACACTGAAATTATCCAAGGAAAATTAATTTTTTAATTGTTAAAAAGTCGCCATTAAAAATAAGCATGTATTTTTTAGTATGGCAGAGTTGACTATTTGATCAAACTAATTCGTTTTGCAACAGTTGACAGCATTATCAACACATTGTCATACGTCTCCATTAGATATGAAATGCTGTTAAGACATGATGTTATAACATTGTTATTAAAACAGATACTCAACAACGATGTTAAAAAATTTAAATGAGCAGTCTACACTGAACATTAATTAACATGACGTTAAAGTTAATGTCTAATGAATTTATCTCTAATGTAGATGGCTTGATTTGAAAAGTCTGCATATAAAATAAAATAAAAACTAATTCTAGATTTTTGGTTGAAAAAAGTAACCAAAATATAAAAAAATACACAGGTACACATTGAAAAAAAAAACAATTTTGGTTAAAAGTAACCAAAACGGCAACGCTGGTAGTGTAGTAAATTTTAGAGAGATTTTTTCAATTCACAATCTCGCATTAACGTCGTATGTATTGTGTAATCGTCTAATTATACAGTATTGTAGTTTTGTTGTTGGTAATTTTCATACAGAAGTGTGTTATAATTTCCAATAGTGAAATATGCCGGACACCCCCAAAATCCGGATTTACGGTTAAAAAACCGGTTTTTGTACCTTTGCGCACTTATAAGCCTGTAATTTTGTTGATAATGATCTGATTTTCAATTTCTTACTAGATTTGGAAAGAAGAAACTGAGATCTTTCGAATGACATATTTATCTAAGAAAATTTGAGAAATTTGGGTGTTATTGTCGAGCAAACACAAATTTTGTAGATTTTTCAAAAATTTTTCAACTTTGGTGACGTTTTTATACATTATTTTATTAAGAAACTATAATACTATTGAATATATTCAAAAAGTACGTTTATTTACGATTACAACGCATATTTGGGTTTAAAAATAGATAAGTTATTGACTGAGTTATTTAACTTTTCATTAAAATAAACTTTTAAACATTTTATAAAAATTTTATTAATCCATTAACACAGTGTGCCCAAAAAAAAAAAAAAAACCTGGGATGTGATATTATTTTTCTAGTAGCTGCTGTCGAGTAGATCAAGATTCTGTATTTGAAATTTCCGGGACACCCCCAAAATCTGGAGTTTCGGGTAAAAAACCGGGTTTTCGTACCTCTATGCACTTATAGGTCTGTACCTTAGTTGAATATTAACCGATTTACTACTACTACTACTAGAAAAATCTAGTAAGAAATTGAAAATCAGATCATTATCAACAAAATTACAGGCTTATAAGTGCGCAAAGGTACAAAAACCGGTTATTTAGCCGTAAATCCGGATTTTGGGGGTGTCCCGGAAATTTCAAATACAGAATCCTGATCTACTCGACAGCAGCTACTAGAAAAATAATATCACATACCAGGTTTTTTTTTGTCTCACTGTGTAATATGTTCTGAATTGAAAAATTTAGTTTCTTAGAAACGTATGCAAATAAACTTCTTAAACTACATCTAACGTGTTTTTACTCTGTCTATTAAGTTGTTCTCTTCAATTTGATACAACGAAATTGATCTACACTGATGAGGAAATAAGTGAATATAGTGATCGTGAAAATTCAAAAATTCTTTTGAGCGTCATAGAGCATGACGTCCGCTCAAATACAAATTATACCGAAACTTTAGTAAAACAATTCATCAAGAAGTTCGAATATATGAAGACTGATAGCATTTTTGGGAATTTAATAGAACTCTTAACAAGCGATGACACTTTTGAAGCTGCAACTCAGGCCCTGTTGTAACTGTACGAAGAAGGTATTGAAGAGGATGACTTGTACGCATACGCCAGGACTTTATATAAAATGACACAAAAAGATTTCTATACGAATGCGCACATGGAACTCAAGTCGGACGTAAAGAGAATAACTAATCAGTTGCCAGAACACCTGAGATATTTTTACTTTGAGCCCCACTTTTGTCTTTTTAATGTTGGAATTTCGGAATTCATTTACTCCACAGTGAAACATCGTGAATCTAAAAAATCTAGTGCTAATAGAGTTCGGACTTCGAACAACAGGACGCAAACAAACTAATTGGTCTGAAGCTACCCAATGCCGATGGCGTCTAGGAAGATGCCCAGAAAAAAATTCTAGAGTAATTTTTAAGAAATCAATGAAAATATTGTTGTGGTTTTCGGTCGATGTTTTTTTAAAGAAATTTCACGATCGATTTCTAATAAAATAAAAAATATTTAAGTAAATAAATTTACATGAAAACACTGTTTGACTATAAAAAAAAGAACGCCTTTGAAGAAAAGAAATCATCGAATACGCGCTGCTTCTGCTGCCAAAGTTCTGCATTTAATTTAATTTTGTAATTAAAATAATAAAAAATATATACACTCATACATACCTATGTACATATGTATACAGAAATCTTGCATACATAAGTACATATGTGTGTGTATGTGCATATGTGTAATATATACAATTCATATTTTTGTTCTTACCCTGAAGGAAGCATGGGGTTAAGTGTATCCATGTCAATATTTTTGTCAACAATTATGGTGTCTTTTTGGTGACTCTGTCAACAAATTGTTTTTTTTTTGTTTTTGATAGGTAGAGAAAAATGTTTAACGGTTAAAAACAAATCATTAATTTAAAACGAAACGAAGGCCCTTTTATGTTATTTAATAATAAGAAAAGTATACCTTAAAGAAGACTGTAACATATTTTATTCCTTATTTTACTTTTAAATATCATTGTAAATAATTAAAATAGAATAGTATTGGTGACATCGTTAGTATAATTTTAATACTGACATTTCCTGCAGGTGTTGACAACGTCTATAGTGAATCAATGTAGTTTTACTACTAGATTTCCAACAGTGTGGTAATATCGTCAATAGTAAGTTAGTACAATCTTACTATTGACATTTTCTCCATATGGTCCCACAATAACTACCGAGTCAGTATTGACGCAGTCTACTGGTAGATTTCGTAGGACAAGCCTGTGTTAACTGTCAATAGTAGATAACATTAATTGGGGTATAATTTGTCAGTAGTACTGGTGACATCGTCAATAAATGATCAGTATAATTTCACTATTGACATTTCCTGCAGGGTAATGACCGAACGAAATGTCCATTAAATTTTTTTCAGCCTCCGTTTACACTATGACAGTTTTCTGAAGTTTTATGAAGATTTTCTTTTACTTTTCTTTCATGTTGATGACAGCATTGTTTTTTTATTAAACTTTGAGTTAACATTACATTTACTTTTTGTTTCGAAAATGTCAAACAAGAAAAATAAACATGCGAAATTCTTACATTTTATTATGAAAAATTTCAATGTGTAGACACAAAAGAAAGTTTAAAAGAGAATTACAGAAAAATTTCAAAAAGAAAACTTTCATATTGTGAACCAAGACTTAGTTGCGGCCTTTTGAATTTCAGGTAACATTATGCATGTAGAGGAGTGGCCAAGTTTATGTGTGATAACGTGAGGAGATAATAATTTGTAGTTTATTGCTCACAATAACAAAATATTTACATACTTATGTACATTAGAGCGATTCACGCAAAATAGTTTTTGTTTTAGTAGATTCTTCATGGATGTAAGGGCGGAGCCGAATGAACGTTTCTTGAACACAATTTGTAGTTTTGGAATAATAAATACAATTTAAGGAAATTATTTTAAGTAAAACAAGAAATAAGAAGATGAATATGATCATCTAAAGTAGAAGATAAAAACTGCAATATTATAAATCTTTCAAAACGCAGACAAGGGCATTTTTAAAACCTTCTTGTGACCCGACCTAAATCACGTGGAGTAGTATTTGTGTTAGTTGCTGGAATCGTAACTGTTTAATTTTAGAGGCATGTGGTCTGAGCAAGGCTTAAGCAGGCCATACATTACTCCAGTATACTGGCACAAACAAGTGATGTTGAATCGTGCTCGAAACACATACGGGTGAATTGTTGCAACTGATGCGCATCGCATTTACTAATTATTGTTTTATTATTATTGTTTTTATTTATTATTATTGAACAGTGGTAATGTATAATAACACAGTTTGGGCTGCAATTATTATTGCTGTAATAAAAAGCAGTAATAATTTGTTTTTCAACAAACAATGCTTTTTTAAAGTATTGTACCCTGATGTTTACTCTTTGACAACTTTTCCCAACTGAGCTAAATTCACCATACACAATACCACAAACTGGCGCTATCAGCAAAATATCTAATTCTGTTTGATATCGCTACAGCAAAGCGTACAATCACCAGTGCTGGATTTACGCCTAGGCCCATGAGGCCCGGGCCTAGGGCGGCATAATTCAAAGGGGGCACCAAAATTTAAAGGAAAAATAATGTAAGTGCAATTCAAATTCGAAAATTAATTTGGACAAGTTTTGCTTTAAACGAATACGAAATTTATATTTATTAAATTATACATGTTAAGTAATTCAATTGTTGAATTTACTTTTTAATTAGTAACTCGACTTAGATGGTTATCGATTCTGACCACAGCTATAAAGTCTTAATTTATATATTAAACATAACAAAAATCAAATTTGTTCATCAGATATATCTTTGACTTTCGTTGTCTCTAGTTATTATTTACCGAAAGATGTTTTCTGTCTGTATGAAGTATCTCGCGTAATACTGTAACGATATTTGAAATTTAAAATTTTTATATGTATAATATTTACACGTTTGTGTGGTGTTTTATGCAATTATACCGTAATAAAAAGGAAAAAAAAGCAAAGAATTAAAAATTCCTTACATTTTCCTCAAAATGAAAAGTCTGTCCTATTTTCCCTTCGCTTAAAATTTTCCAATAAATTCCCTACAAAAATAATTTTGTCCACTGTTTTCAAAATCGCTAGATTTGACGGGAAAATAGCAAATCCCTCCCCCCCCCCATCACTGCTCAAAAGGTTTCAAATAATATTTTTTTAAGTATCCCTGCTACAAACTGTTCAGCAGAAGGATCTTTTTCCATCCTGAAAAGAGTAAAAAACTATCTACGGGCAAGTATGGGCATTATTGTCTATCGAACCCAATTTAAGCAAGAAATAAACTATGAATTTTTAATTGATGTTTTTGACCGAGCAAAGACATAATTATTTATTTTTGAAAAATAGTATTCATATTAAAAACTTATATTTAATGTTTATTTTTCACAAAAGTTTTGTTTTTCTATTTTAACTGCATACATACATACATATGTATTTTAATTTATTTTATTTAAAACCTCAAATTTTGAAAGAAAATTATAAAATTCGGAATACATTTTTTTTAACACACCCCACCTCATGTGTAGAATTTTTTGCTTGAAAATTTAAAAAAAAAATTTTATGCATGCATAAAATAATTGAAATATTTATGAAAAATAAGACTGATATGAATTGGCCAAAAGATTAGAATAATTATAAGCAAATAAAAAAAACATATATTTTATTTTCGCAAACGTATTCAAATTAATAAATCGGGCCATTGTCAATAATGTTGTTAAGAAAAATGTAAAATAACTCATATTTTATGAAAAATCCCCAGGACAACGTTATTTTTCCAGCAATGGGTATGCCATTCAATTTTATAGCTTTAAACAGTATCTAAATTAATAAAAATGAATACACGATAATTTAACTATTTAAAAATCTATGTCACTTATATATAATCTAAAAGGGCGGCATATTAAAGAGTGCCTAAGGAGGGAGGAAGCAGGCCTAAATCCGCCACTGACAATCACACAAAATGCCCATACACGACCAAATCACTGGCACCAACACTTGATTGCGCGTGCATGATGGTGTAGTGTATGGGGTCCTTTACATGCAAAATCATCAACAAACATTAAGAAACTGTATGAGCAAATGAAATAATCAATTAGGAAATTATCTCTGCCACCATAGAAACTTAAATTTCTATGGTGGCTTCTGTCATTCTGTTCCATGCAAATTTTCAAATTCTAATTCATAATTGATTCAGTAAAAAAAGACTGCCCCGGCAAAGCTATTGCACAGCATAATAATTATAATTATTTATTTGTTTTTTATTTTTTTCTTTGATATTAATTCAAGTTTTTTCTTTGATATTAATTCAAGTTACACTTTTTGAGCGTGCTGACCGATAAGAAAACAATTTTTTTCTATTATTGTGTCGGATACATGGAAACACACATGAACGCTGATGATGGGAGTGTAGCGGCTCCCGAAGTTGAAATTAATTGGTGTTAAAATTTTCCCCTGTTGCTTTGGAATATTGTCTCATGTCCAATTCTTTCTGACTAAAAATGTTAACTTTAGCCAAAATAATAATCACTTTGGATTTAAAAAAACCACTAACAACTAAATTGTTCGAAAAATAATCACATTAAATAAATAATATCGTTTAAAATATTTTTATTATGTTACAATACATGTCGGTTATTCAGGAATTTTTATCATTGAAACTATAAGTTTATGGTAACGGAAATAAGAAACATAAGTTTGAGACTTGACATCCTCTAAATATCTGGAAAATACCGCTTAAAAACCTTCGAATTGTCTGTTTGTGTATATAATTTTTTGTCAACCACTATTGCTCGTAGGAGTAAGTACGCCATTTTGTGTTTTCCTACATGTAAAAATCTATTCTGGCAATATTGTATGTTAATGATATCAATAGCATACTTTAGGGGTTAACATACGCTAGGCGATTCAAATACTTAAGAAAACAAAAGACTTCAACAAACTTAGTGGTAGGTTTTTTCGTTACGGAATTTCTTGATTCTGTCGCCGCGCTGAAAGACCGCGATAAAAGCTATGCAATAGCTTAAAAAAAATTATTTGTGATGAATAGTTTTGTATACACAGAAACAAAAAGTACTTATATTCAATGAGTTTGTACATAATTAGTATGAATATTTTTAAAAATTGTGGGTATTGAACATGGAGCCTACACACTGCTAGTCAACGCCCTTTTACCTGTCTCTGCCTTATAGTCTGTGATACTTTGGGTGTAACAATGGATTTTTTTAATTCATAAATAAAAATATTAAATAAATCCTATTTTATGAAATCGTTTCGTAATATTTATGTTCAGATGATTTTTTCAGTGTATCTGATAAACAAAATTGTATGTCTGAAGATATTTTTATATTTTCTAAATAATATTTTTTGATGTTGAATTATTGACAAACTTAATATTCTAAACAATACAGACAGATCTTATTTGACTTTAACTGCCTGTTTTTTAGAAAATGCAAACAAAATTGTGGTTGAAAATTGCTTTTTGTTTTCAACATAAATTCTCATTCACGATTTCCAAAAAATACGGCTTCCGTGTGTAATGAGTTTTATTCAAGGTTAACCCGTTAGTATAACAACATTTATATTTTCTGACTGTCAAACAAATTCCATACATAAAATATATTGTTTATGTTTTTTTCTTATTCAGTTTGACATTCAGGAAATATTTTATAAGCGATCAGTTGCTTTAACGCGTTTACCTTGTTTATTGTATCATGATGGTTTTATTAATGCGTTAATATTTATGATAAAGAAAACATAATTGCAAATAATTGTGAGGAATAAGATACTGACGCATTATTTTTTTTTTATTTGTCTAAAATTTCAGTATCGTAGTGTAGACATTTCACGGATAAAAACAGAGTGGTAGTTTTATTATTATTATAAAGCATCATAATTGAGTGTTTTCTTAAGAGTTCTTAAATTTTAATCATGTGTAAATAAATGTACACTTGTGTCAATCGTAGTTAGAATTATGTTTTTCGAGCTTATTAGTTGGTTTTGTTTGTTTTTCATCATACACTATTGTTCAGTTCATTGATTTTCTATGTAAATCGATTTTAATAGAGTTCTGAAATGTTGTTGAAAATATCAACGAAGAATATTTCTACAACACGTTTAACTCTTTTCCAATGTACATACATATTTTCTTATATTCATATTTATTTATTTAGTTAATTAAGTCTAACACAAAACAACTACGATAATTTAAAATCATGAGTTAACATCATGATGTTTTATTCATTTATTTTATTTTACACTTTAAGAGAGCATTCAAGTGTTTTATAAAAAAAATAAAGTGATATACACATAATAAAAAATATTAAGATTTTTTATATAAAAAAAAGAGCAATGTGGGACAAAAAACTTTTAGAACCACTAATCACAAAATAGCAAGAGCACAATAATAAGCAAAATAAGCACACACAAAAAAGACAAACAGTAGCCCTATTCACAATCTTGTGCATTTGAGATTGCATATTTTTGCAATTGCAAACATTTTTCAGCAATCGTGAACGGCCTTGTTGATTGATTTATTTTGGAATACTTTTTGCAAAACACGAAATTCACACTCAGCTGTGAAAAAAGATTTAATTTATTTATTTACAATTACACATCCCCATACATGAATGAGCGGCGAGAGAACGTTTCGGTATTCTGGATTGCAATTAAGTGTTGCATAGGTATGGCCTTATTCACAAACGATTAATAAAGTTATTGTAGGCTTAATGTTGGATTTTTACATGGGAAAACCGGTTTTAATGCACACATTAACTTTATTAATCTTTTGTGAATAAGACCAGTAGAGTGCAGGAAATGTCAATAGTGAAACTGTACTGACTTACTATTGACACAGTCAGCAGTAATAGTGAATTTTAATACCCCAGACAGTGCTATTTACTATACACATTTAAAATGTGCGTGTCATTGAAAAGCCACTACTGACATTGGTACTATTGACTAGGTGGTTCTTTTGAGTAATTCTAGTCTACGATTTGGGTACTTTTCTGAAGTAGATGTCAATAATGAAAATATAAATTTTATTAACTTTTGGAGTTTAATTAAGAAAAATAAAAGACTAAAAGGCGCTAATTCATAACAGTCGTTTGAAAAATATAGGTACTAAAAACAAGGCACTAATTCATTTCAGTCTTTTTAAAGTTTTCTTATAGTGACAATGACGCCAAATGGTCACCAATATAGTAGACAGAAGTGGTGACTTAGGCACACATGCCCCCAGGTTTCCTTCAGGGCAACTATCTTTAGGTGTCGCTTATTTAGACAAGAGTAACATGTGCATATCTTTGTATTTTGTTAGTGTAGACCAGGGTGATCGTTGGGATTTTTTGAAAAGTTGCACAAAAGGTCGTTAAAAAAAATAAAATCGCACGAAAAAGTCGTTTGAGAAAATAAAAGTCGCACATCTTTTTTTTAACTTTTTCATATCAATAGAAAGCATAACCAAATAAAAAAAACAATTGAAACAAAACAAAAAGCTTATTACAGAATCCATTTTTTCATATTTCATAAAATACTCGTATGCAGTTGCATTATATATTCTTCTAGACATGTTTTCATGTATACTAAACAAGTTTAGTTACGTTTAATAAACTTGGCTGTCATATGCTACCAAGGTGAACGGAGTATGACTTCTGTTAAAAACCAAACCAAGAGAAAGATTATTGTTTTGGTTCACTAAAAGCTGTTTAAAAACAATGCAAAAAGGGCGCTTTGACTCCAAGTCTTGCTTAAGCTTTTTGTACTTCAGTTCCCAGTCTCTCGAATAGATCGGAAAATATTATGTTTCTTGGAAGAACCTGCAGTGTTGTTAACATTATCTGTCACAGACTCCGTGGTCTCTTCTGCCTCTGAGTACGTATTTCTTGCTTTATTTTCTTTTTCGTTTTCAGGCTTTCTTTTTGTTTTAACAAGAAATCTTAGTTCAAAGAATGTTCATATTTTACGACAAATTTTGTAAAATAAACACTTCAAAACCCACAATTTCTTACTTTAAAAAGCTTTTTTGCTAAAACTGACGATGTTTTTTCGACCATTTTTTTTTAAATTTAATGCAAATTAAATGTTTTTGTGAGAAACTTTACAAAAAAGGGTAAAAAGTCGCAACAAAATTAAAAAAGTATGCACGCAACAAAATATTAATTTTAACGTCTTTAGACATCACAAATATAATGAATTCAAAATTATTTATTTATTTTAAATTATTCTTGCTGTAAGTATCTAATTTCAGTACAAAATGAACTATGGTGCTATTTTTTTGACTGAGTGTTTTTTTAAGTTTTTTTTTTTAAGTTTAAAATTTATAATAAAAGAAAAAACAAAATAAAAGATTTTTTATTTAATATTGTTAATATTGTTAAAATAAGTTTAACGTATTTTAAAATATATAACGAAGTAATATTATTTTTACAATGCTGCTATTTTTTTACCGCAACTCTAAATGCTTAATATTTAGTTACTAGAATGCGGGCGAATCGCCGTCTACCGCTGGATTTCTTATTTCAGGATGAGTTTTTCAGATGAAAATTTAAAAAGCCTTTAAATTTTTTCTTCTTTGTTAGCGAACCTTTCTCATTGAAATTTTGTAGATTGTGTGTTAACATACGAGGGCGGCTCAATAAGTCCGTGTGAAACTGTGTGAAACACAGTTCTTTTTTCAAAAAAAATGATTTTTCAACATAATCTCCTTTTAACTAAAAATACACTTATTCTAACGTTTCTCCAGCTTTTGTACCCCTTCCAAAAAAAAATTTTTCGAGGTCCATAAAATAGGCATTTGTTTGGTCAATATCGTTGCAGCTAAATCTCTTTCCAACGAGCTATTTTTTTAAATGTCCTAAAGGACATATTTGGACTATGGAATTTTTATTACAAAGTGATTTTGTTCAATTTTCCCAAGGCGATTATTTAATGTGCGCCGTGTCTTCTGACGACGAAAGGCGTAATGTTGTAGGACGCAAACGAAATAAGTGGTCTCAAAGTACACAATGTCAATGGCGCCTAGGAAGATGTAAATATGAAGAATGTCAAAGGGTTTGTTCAATTATAAAATAATAAACAAAAATATATATGTATATACACTTTACTCTTTTTAATTTTTGCATACATACAGTGGGCGACAACACAAGTGAAATGTTTAAAAATATTCATTTGTTCGTTTTTAGAGAACGAAAATTCGGAATGATTCCTTAACAGTTTGCAAAATCTTTAGAATTTCATTAATTCGTACTTTTATGTACATAAATTAATAAAACAATTACAATAAGATTAATTCAAAGAACTGAAAACAAACTGAAATATAAAAATTTTTTTATGCTATTGACAAAACAATGAATACACTGAAAATAATCCATGCGATAATTTACAAAAATAAATAAATTTCGAAGTAACTTTTTTACATGCGAAACTATCGCACACAGGAGGTACATACTCGTATATGTTTTTATGTAAAAAAGAATTGGAAAATAAAGGATGTAGAAAGTATTTGTATAGTTAAAAAAGATTGTTTATAGATCACCAGATAGACGAATGTCTCCGGCCCAAGATTTCATAAAATTCTTCGAAGAAGAAATGCATAAAATTGATACTAACGAAAATAACTTTATTGTTGGTGATTTTAATATTCAACCGTATTCCAGTTGTCAACATGAATACAAAACGATATTGTTTTGCCTTGTTTACTTCAAATTGTTATTCCAGTTGTCGTTATCGGATGTCATCGATGACTGCCAACATAGAATTTGTGTTCTACAAGAAAATTTAATGGCGATATTGTTTTGAAAAGACTTTGAATTTGTCGTCGCCATTTTTCATAACAACTTGACTTTATTTGAAATATACCAAATTGAAAAATGGAAAAAAGTGAAAAATTTAAAATAACAACTGCAATTCAGTTTGAAAAATTAGTGGACGAGTTGCAGAAGAATCCCTTTCTTGCAGTGGGATTTTGCAGAGCACAATGGGAAGAAATCGCAAAAGTTTTAAATTCTCTTGGCTCGCCGATACGTTTAGGAGATGATGACAAAATGTAAGGAAATACGGATCGAAAACAGTGGAACATAAAAATAAAATTTCTTAATAGATTTGGCAAGAATTGAAGTTTAAAGTATTCTAAAGTAACTGTCGAACCTTTTCAGAAAAAAAAATTATACAATCATTAAAGCAATACACTGAAATTGGTGTTCACTTGCTGTCCGGTAGTTTAAATATGACGAATTTCTGTCTCAGAAGCTTTCGTTCTAATATGAGATTTTGTTTTCTTGTATTTTCATCATCACTCGAGTCTGAATTTATATCACAAGTAAAAAACATTTCAACTTTTTAATAAAATTTTTGTTCAAAATTAACAAAAAAAAACCACACAGCTGTTTCAAATATTTAGAGATGTGTATTTGATATGTTGACATAAACGATAAATCGTCAACGTCGTCGTCATCCTGTTATAGAATGCAAAAATGTTATTGAATTGATGACGACGTTGAAATAAAATGATATTCACAATAAAATAACGGCGACGTTGACGACGACAATTGGAATAAGGGTGAATATGTATGCGACTGAAAAACTTTTTACATCTATAGAAATACCTTCCATGTAATTTTTTTCTAATTAACTTTAAAGTTTTGGTTTTCTTAACATACATAGCATTTACACATGAAAGTAATTGCATGAAAGTCGCATTACACTCACACTTTTTCACTAACACACTTAAAGTTTTTTTACTTTACTTTTTTACTTTACTTTACTCAGCTTTCAACGATATTTTCAAGAAAGTAATTTTTGGACGTTTTCAGAAAGTAGAATGACACAGAGTCAAACGCTGTTGCCCTCCTATAAGAATTATACCAATCAACAGGATGTTGGCAAAATTTTCATTGCAAATTTAACTTATTTTGTAAGTATATTTACGGAATTGTTATATTTGTTCTTCAAATACATATAATTAAAATATTTACAATAATAAATATTCCCAACTGTTGCCCGATACATTTGTTTACATGACAATATTGGTAACTCTAGTGAGTAGAAGAAGAAGTATAAATTTTTGCAACTCTTCGCTTCGACATTTTTAAAATAAACTTTCACTTTCTTATGAAAACGAACAAGAAATTTTCATGAAAGTCAACTATTTCGCTAAAATTTTTATTTATAACACACATAAAAAAATTTCAAGAAAGTACTTTCAAGTGTAAATGCAGCGTAAGATATGATCATGTTGCATGTGTAGTATACAAATTTCTGTTAATTTTTTGTTAATTTTTTCAAAAAAAATTCGCGCGTATGAAGAGACAAAAAGCACAGAAATGCCATCACTGGTAATCATGTCAATAAGACATGGCGCGTGTGAGCGGAGACTAAATAATTGGGAGGATTAAGGTACTGGCACATTTTTGTATTATTTGTCTAAAATTTTATTATCGTAGTCTAGCCATGTTGATCGTGTGTAAATAAATGTACACTTGTGTCAATCGCAGTTAGAATTACTTTTTTCGAGCTTATTTGTTTGTTTTGTTAGTTTTTCATCATACACTATTGTTCAGTTCACACACAATCTATTCTGGAGTTTCTATGTGAATAGATTCTGCTATATTTTTGAAAATTTTCAATATTGTATAAAGACATGGCTGGGAAAGTTAATATTTTTAAATGCAATCTAGTGTTTCTTCAATCAATCAAGTAATTTTGAATATTTTCGTAGACATGCGTAAAAATAACATCTTCCATTTCTTAAGCAAAATATATTCCTTTTTTATCATTTATTATTCACTGAATCTTCAATTACAAATTGAACACAATATTTACTCGAATTTAAATTTTCACTCTAATATTGTCGAGTCCGTCAGTTTAATGATTAATTACTAACTGATTAACTGCTTGATTAATTTACAATTGAATATTTACGATTAACTATTAAATCGCATTAAGCGATTAACAAAAGTTTATATTTTTTATTGTACAGGGTGTCCGCCGGGATGGTGTACTACTTTTTTTTGCCGCCATTTTGGTAAACAATAGTGTTGACGGTTCATATTTGGCGGTCGTGAAGTAGACACGTGGCAAATTTATTATGGAAAAATATTGGATAAACCAACGTGTTTCCATCCATGCAATAACTTACGAAAAACATAAATTGATTAAATATCGTAGTAACTTTTTTCATAGAATATAATACATGCGAAACTTTTGCACATATCACTTAAGGGCCTTTCACACTAAAATACTTTGTATTAAAACTTGTCAAACTCTGTAATAAGACGTGCAAGTGTGATAGTGTGAAAGCAAAATTTTATTGAAATGACAAATAATACGATAACAACTTTGACATCAGAGAAAGACAAAATCTGATTGCAAAAATATTCATAATAATCAACATCCTAAAAACCTGCCTTTGTGTTCAAACTCCTATTTAATCATTCTAATCATGCGGTTGTTGTTGATTCTGTGATTTTAATCATGTGTCGCATCATACCACCAATCAATTCGGACGTTTGCTCGTTTGTCTCAACGATGATTATTTTGATGAATAATAAAATACAAAATACAAATGCATTCGTTCTGATCAGCAACGTTTATTTTGATAATGAGTAAAATACAAAAGACAAAAATGAGCGCGTATGAACGCGTATGGAGAGAGCTAACATATGTATGTATATGAACAAAAGTAAAAAGATTTCATAGCAACAAGACAATATTATGTTCTTATGGATTAAGCAATATTACTATATTATTTATTTTATTTAATTTAGTTTTATTTGTTTGTTTAATTTATTTTTTATTATACATACCTACATACATATTATAACTCTATGAAGGCAGAGGTTTATTAGAAACATCGAACAAATGTAGTAATTTTTAAAGGAAAATACAAATTTTAAATTTTTCATCTTTTTTTAATATAAGTATCAGATATCCTGATCGTTTTCCATTTTTAAGTGTTTACTTACTATTGTGTATTAAAATAATAATTTGACTCTCTATTCTACTTTGATTTCATTCAACTTCAACTTGAACACTTGTTTGTGTATAAATTTCAATAAAACATGTTCGATCACTAGACGACATACTTACAAGTACCCAAATGATGCGTTCGAAAGTTTAATACTGATTTTATTCAACATTGAGTTTTGTTGCATGATTATGTGTGAGTAAACATTTTAGTGTATGATGAATGATTTGAGGAAAACATGTTTGATCACTCGACTAACTTTTACTTAAATGAAGCGTTCACCACTACGATGCTGATTTTACTTGACGTTGATTTGTTTTTCATGATTAAAAGTGAATAACAAATTTATGGTCTTATTCACAAACGCTTAATAAAGTTAATGTGTACATTAAAACCGGTTTTCCCATATAAAAATCCAACATTAAACCTACAGTAACTTTATTAATCGTTTGTGAATAAGACCATTATTGTATGATTAAATCAGGAAAAAAGTGATTATTGCCTTTCTCTGATATATGTACATGCATAAATTCTCATTCACAATTTTGTTTTCGTTTTCCAAAAACAGGCAGTAATAAAAATAATGAATAATAGAACTGCTTCAATTTTAATTTTTTTTCACTTTGAGACATACATACAAACATATTTCAGGTGTGAGTACTTTTAAATAATATTTATCAACCGGTTTTTCGAAAAAAAACATTTCATTTACTTACAGGTAAGTTTAGACGATATGTTGAATCAGCATATGTATGCTAACACTCATATACTTGAAAATAATAACAAATGCCTCTATCAGCATATTCAATATGTTTGGCGTCTACATGATATGTTGAAAGTAGCCAAATTTTTTATGTCAGCATATGTAAGCAAATGAGATGTCAACATAAGAGTTAGCATACGATTTTTATGTTTATACGATATGTTTAAATCTATGTGGTGCTACAAATGCTGATTCGTATAAACATTTGCTTGCGAAATTCTTCAAAAATTTGCAACTTTTTGCGGAATCTCGCTTTTTTGCAATGTGGGTGACTTTTTCTATTTTTTATTGTTTCGTTGACTTTTAAATGATATTAAACATTTAAATTTTCCCAATGATTGGGCTTAGACATGAGGCTTATACGCATACGAATTCGGCATATGCTGAAAAGCTTGCATACGCCTTTCAACAAATAACATATCTGTCAGCATACGCAGAAAATTTGTTAAGCACTAATAATATGCTTTGCGTTTACACGATATGAAAGCACTTGTAACAAATTTTTCAGCATAAATATGCTAATTCAACATATCGTCTTCACTTAGCTTACGATAACGTATAAAATTTGTTTAATTACCATGGTTGGCAAACGGTACCGTAATTAATACCGATGCAGATTAAATACCGCTTAAATTTAAGACCCGTATCTATGCCGACGTCGTAATTCATTCCGGTTAAAAAAAAAAACCGGTATGAATGATTGTTTCTAAAAAATCTTATAAACGGCTAGAATAAAGAAAATATTTCACATAAAATTATCAAAGCAATTTCTCAGGCTAATTCAGATGATAGCGATTACTTAAGACTACGTGATGAAAATGTAGGTCGATAATTACCAATTCAACTGCCAGAAATCACTATAATCAAGAAAAAAACACTGATGATGCGGCGTGCCTTAATGATTGAATGTTAAGTCGACCCAATGGTTCGCTGAATCGTTAATTACTGATGCGCGCAAGGGAGTTGAATAGGGCGCCCGTAATAGCTGTGGTCTACAGCAACATTAATTTTGTATTAAATATTTTTATTCTCAATAGAATGTGATATTTTCTGAGTGTATGAAGACAACTACATATAAAAATATTTAATGTCGGCTCGAAGAAATATGAAAATTTGAACTGCATAATTAAATATATTAAAAAGTACGTATGTATTTTAAATTGTTTAGAGATTTTTTTTTATTAAATTTATTTTTTTACATATCCAAATTATAATACCGGTATTTATGTTTCGTTATATGAATACCGATGCCGATATTGGTTTCGGTGGACAACCTTGGTCATTACAAAACTTTTGAAAGCTTTCGATTATTAAGTTTACAAGTAATAAAAGCTTTTTTATTTCATGAGCAGTGTTACCATATGTGAAGATTTATCTTATTTTTGAAGTATTTTGAGGTGCCAAAAAGATTAAAAGATTTTTTAGCTAAAAAAAAGATTTTTTAAAATATGATATTTTGCAATTTTACGGCCTTATTCACAAGCGATTAATAAAGTTAATGTGTACATTAAAACCGGGTTTTCCATATAAAAATCCAACATTAAGCCTACAATAACTTTATTAATCGTTTGTGAATAAGGCCATTAGTATATTACTTGAGATTCCTGTTAACTAAACTACATGTTTGCTTTTTTACTTCATTAAAAGTGTGAAAAGAAGTTAACCGCTGCAACACTGTTTACTTCCATCCATTAAATTGCAACGATGTTTTATTTTTATATACAAATTCATTTAATTTATAAAGAAATTAGTCGTCTGTATTTAAAAATATTTGAATAAATTGTAAAAGATAAATATATGTATCTGTTTTAAAAAGTTCACCAAAATTGATGTTAATAATTGTTCATACACTGCGTGTCATCAGGTTAGCGCACCTCCCGCCCACTTTCACCGACCGTTAATGTTAAATATTATCTTAAAAATATTAAGGAAATACCCATACTTGGGAGTACACATAACTATAGCACTTAGTTCTACTCAAAAATTATCAGATGAAGATGAAATGCCTTTACGAAATAATTGCCTAAAGTTTTATGTTGATGAGTTATGTAACAGTTTATTAAGAAAGTTTGATTTTGACAGCGAATTTTCAAAATGTGTTGAGTTCCTGGCACCTATTAATATTAGGAAAAACAATAACAAAAGTATTTCCCTATTTACGAGAGTCTTTCCAAATGTTATCGATTCGAATAATATTCAACAAATTTATGACAAATGCCGAGAGTTGAGGAGGAGACTAAAGAATATAATTTATTGGATGAAAAGAATATTGCAAAATTTTGGGAAATCATTTTGAATGCAAATCGTTGCGATGGCTCTGAAGCTTTTCCTTGTTTGAAAAAATTTGTTTACACAGTTTTGTCAATAGCAGTAGCAACAGCTGAAGTCGAAAGAATTTTTTTCTCAAATCAATATTAATAAAAACAAACTAAGAGATAAATTAGATATACCAACATTGTGTGGTATTTTAAGAGCCCAAGACTTTTTGAAAAAAATCTGATCGTAATTGTACAAATTTTGAACAAACAAAAGAAATGAATAGCAAGATTAATATAGACTTGTATAATGTAACCATAAAAAATGTAGAAACTTAATTTAAATACGTATTACTCTAATTATAGACTTTTAACAGCAAATTTGGTCTTTTCTAAATCAAATTCAGGTTTTTAAAATAGATGTTTTGAATTTTCCAAAGCAAATTCCGTGTTTTACAAATCAAACCCAGCATTTTTCAAGCCAAGTTCATTCAGCATTTTGAAACTCAAAATCAGCCCCTTTCAGATAAAATTCATTTGAAAAAGCCTAATTTTGATCTTTAAAATGGCGAAATTGGTTTGAAAAATACTGAATGTGTTTTAATTTGGACAATTCTGAATTTTTTTTAAATACCTGAATTTGATTTGAAAAGGCCGAACTTGAAGTTATATATATGTATATGCAAAATTTATTTTATGCTATTTAATTTTATGTCCACAAAGATTAATTAAAATAAATTTGAATTGAATTTGATTTCAATAAAATCGTCTCCTTAAAAAAATATTTTTAATGCAAAATAAAAGATTTTTTTGTTCCATTCGAAGATTTTTTTAAAAAGATTTACGTCTAATATCGGAAAAAATTATGGTGAACAAAATGTGGCCCAGTTGGAAATTTGCCTAGAAATGTAATGCAATTTTATCTATTGTCCATCGCCGACCTTTTCTTACAAACACAAACTGCTTAAGCCTACTTAACTTGCCTGCAGAAACACCCAGGATCTTGGCAGGAATCGAATCCGCGACATCCAGATTAATATTCTAGTACACTATCCACTAGTGCATGGGAAAACTAGTGATGTAAAAGTATCGAGTATTTAAATCCCGTATACTCAATAATATATACTACTCACTATATTCAGAGTTGCATTGTCTGGTGTGAATATAAAAAATTTCCTGTAAAATATTTTGAATTAATACAACTCTGTTTTGAAGCAACTTAAGCGACCTTAAATCATTTGCAATAGTTATTAAGCCTTGCGATTTAGTTAGATATATTAAACGTATTATTAAATTTTCTAATCCATGAATTAATAATTAATAGAATAAATTGTATCCTCTTTAATATTTGCGTTTTGAAAAGACGGCGTTGAAGGTATTGAGCAGTAAGTACCAAGTTCTCAGTCGAAGAGATTTGTAGTTGTACAGAGTAACCGATTTTTACAATACTGCGAGGCACCCATTAACAAACAGCAACCATCACGTTGCTCAATAAGAAAAATAATTTCATTTTCATAATTTATTAAGTGAAATCAATAATTGTTAAATTAGTGTGTTTGAAGACTGAGTTATCTTTTTATATAAATAAACGATTATCTAAAATTAAGTTGAGTCTATTCAGACTCTCACGCTGTAATTTGTATCTTGACTTGCAAAATAAAAAGAATCACATGAAATATTTCAATTAGTGACAGACAGTGTGGTAAATTATAATACTACGATATATAAATTAGATTAGAGCGACTGAAGGAAAGAATCTTTTTATTTCCCTCTGTTTTGGGGGTCTATCGATGGACTTTCATTAGTTGGACCATAAATCTCCATTTGAAATGAAAAATTAAGTACGCAGTTTTCCAGTGTTTTGCGCCAAGCACCGTTTCTCAGCTCTCATGTCCCTAATTAAAAACAATCTAAGAATGTTCACAGGCCATTGCAGACTGAGAAAACACCTCTACAGATTTGGCTTTCAGAATGATAGTCTGTGCAGATTCTGTGATTACGAGGAGGAATCTCCAGAGCATATTCTGAAGGACTGTGAAACTTTATGCCACAGAAGATATACCCAATCGGGAAAGCACCTATTAGAGGATTGGGAACTACCACCATTAGAACCACTTGCAATCTTGAGATTCCTCAGGAAAACAGGTTTAGATGAGGTGCTTTAGCACCTGGCAAGGGATAAAATAGATCTTTGATCGCAGTGTCATGTGTTTACCGAACAAGAACAATTCATTCATTCATTCATTACATTTTCTGTCAAAAAATGCTGTCACGCGGTGTTAATATACTTTTTTTCTGCATGTATTTCAAATGTCGTATGAAAAAATAATTTTGCTTCTGAACTGGCCAATATTGATTCCTCGAATGATATAAAATTTTTATCAGTATTAAATTAACCTGGATTGTAAATGAGTGTGTGTCACTTGTTCTTATCTTCCGTCTTCTTTCCTGCAGATTTTGTACTGCTAATTAATTTAAAATTAACCAATTGAAATTAATTAATTAATTTAATTAATTAATTTAATTAATTAATTAATTACAATAAATAAAAATATTATTTTGGGATTTGATAACCAAAAAAATAACAATAACATCATAAAAAGCATAAAAACTCTTTAAATAAGTCAGCTAGGAAAAGAATTCGTAAATATGAGTTAATAAAAAAACAATCGAGTGAGATTATTTTAGAAGCAAATTTCAAAGTTTGTGAAGATCTGTGAAAATAATCATTTAGAAAATAATTTGATTCAAATCTTTAGGTTTTACGCCCGTTTTCACCACTTTCGATTAAAAAATAATCATAGTTTTAACCGAAAGTTTGGCTAAATTGTATTACACAATGTACGATTTAACAAAAAAAATTATGTTATATTTATCTAAAGGAAATTTGGCGGTTAGCATTAATCGAAAAATAAAACAAATAAAATGGATCGATCGAAATATGAATCAGCATTTATATATTTGTAATATTTTTCAATTATAAAAATCATTTCGCAAAAAACGATATGTTTCTGATCGTTGAAACCACTTTAATCTAACTGATGAAGAAAGAATTCAGAGAGAGATAAGTATATGTAGCGTATCAAAGTCGTCTGAGAAAATACTAAAAACAAGGTTAGGTTAGGTTGCACAGGCCGCCAGCTGCAAGCAGCCGGCCCACTTAGGTCCACAAAAATAGATCGCTTTGTGATTGCTAAAAACAAAAAATTTACATTATTTAATATACATGCACATATTATTGTACATGTATGAAAATGTTTTAATCATAACTTGTATGAATTTTTCTATTAGCACAAAGTTTCCCTTTACAAATTTACAAATACCGCCACCTTTTTCTATAATTATTTATGTAAACAAACTAATAGTAGTGCCACATTTTCATGAAATTCTTTTGTTAACTGTCACGCCCACTATCTCGATCGAATTTTTTCTTTCGTACAAATTCTAAAATTTTGTTTTTGTTTTAAATGTAATTGTAGAAAAGAACGAATACGTGTGATATCGTGGGCCTGGCTTTAAATAACTGAAGGATGGTGAAACTAAAATCGGTAACCGTTGATTAAATAGTACCAGTTAGCCAAACCAGTAGTTAGTTAATTTTTCTTTAACAAACATTTAACCGAAGATTATGAAAACGGGCGTTAAAAGATTTTTTATTTAGTTTTAATTAAACTTGACTTGGAACAAATCATTTCACTTGTCGAAGATGTTGGAGCAATCGAAAACAATCCACAATAGAGAACATTCAATGTCTCATCGGGGATTTTCTAAACATCTAAAATCTTCCATTGACCTATTTGAGTCCTGTTTTGATTCTTTTAAGTTCAAAAACCCTCCAAATAATTATTCGCTTAATTTCGTTAGATTAAATTAAACACCAACAAAAATATGTTCATATACAATCAGCCCAATTATCAATAAAAAAATCCTCGGGAGATTTCTCCCTTTTCCCAAAAAGGGCTGTTCACATATAACATGCGAACAATTAATATGTGAACAGCTCCTTTTTGGGAAAAGGGAGAAATCTCTCGGGGAATTTTTATTCATAATTGGGCTGAATAAAAAATAGAAAATTTTATTTTATTTTAATCGTTAATCGTAAATAGTCAATTGTAAATTAATCGAGCAGTTAATCGGTTAGTAATTAATCAGTTAACTAATTGAATATTCTTTTTTCTCTGGCAATTGACTGGACTGGACCGGGCGATATTAGAGTGAAAATTTAAATTCGAGTAAATATTGTTCTGTTCAATTTATAATTGAAGATTCAGTGAATAATAAATGATAAAAAAAGGAATATATTCTGCTTGAAATATGGAAGATATATTTTTTACTCATGTCTACGAGAATATTCAAAATTACTTGATTGATTTAAGAAACATTTGATTGCATTTAAAAATATTAACTTTCCCAGCCATGTCTTCATACAACATTGATAATTTTCAAAAATATAGCAGAATCTATTCACATAGAAACTCCAGAATAGACTGTGTGTGAACTAAACAATACTGTATGATGAAAAACAAACAAATAAACTTGAAAAAAATAATTCTAACTGCGATTGACACACGTGTACATTTATTTACACACGATCAAAATTTAAGCACTAACACACAATTACGTTGCTATACTAAAACTAACACTACGACGCTGTTTTAATCCGTGAAATGTCTACACTACGATACTGAAATTTTATACAAATAAAAAAATAATGCGTCAGTACCTTAATCCTCACAATAAAAAAATAATGCGTCAGTACCTTAATCCTCACAATTATTTACAATTATGTTTTCTTTATCATAATTATTAACGCATTAATAAAACCATCATGATACAATAAACAAGGTAAACGCGTTAAAGCAACTGATCGCTTATAAAATATTTCCTGAATGTCAAACTGAATAAGAAAAAAACATAAACAATATATTTTATGTATAGAATTTGTTTGACAGTCAGAAAATATAAATGTTGTTGTTATACTAACGGGTTAACCTTGAATAAAACTCATTACACACAGAAGCCGTATTTTTTGGAAATCGTGAATGAGAATTTATGTTGAAAACAAAAAGCAATTCTCAACCACAATTTTGTTTGCATTTTCTAAAAAACAGGCAGTTAAAGTCAAATAAGATCTGTTTTGTTTTTTTGAATATTAAGTTTGTCAATAATTCAACTTCTTAAAAAATCATTTGGAAAAAATAAAACTATCTTTAGACATACAATTTTGTTTATCAGATACACTGAAAAAAGCATCTGAACATAAATAGTACGAAACGATTTCATAAAATTGGATTTATTTTATATTTTTATTTATGAATTGAAGAAATCCATTGTTACATCCAGAGTATTACAGTCTATAATGCAAACAGGTAAAAGACCGATGACTAGCAGTGTGTAGGTTCCATGTTCAGTACCCACAATTTTTAACAATTTGCATACTACCCTGAAGGAAACGTGGGGGCATGTGTCCCCAAGACACCACTTCTGTCTACTATTTTGGTGACTATTTGGCGTCATTGTCACTATAAGAAAACTTTAAAAAGACTGAAATGAATTTGTACCTTATTTTTAGTACCTATATTTTTCAAACGATTGTTATGAATTATCGCCTTTTAGTCTCTTATTTTTCTTAATTAAACTCCAAAAGTTAATAAAATTTTTATTTTCATTATTGACATCTACTTCAGAAAAGTACTCAAATTGTAGATTGGAATTACTAAAACGTACTAGTGAATCACTGGTTCCAATGTCTACATATGGTCCCAAAAGAACTACCTAGTCAATAGTACCAATGGCAGTAGTGGATTTTCAATGACACTCACATGTTAAATGTCTATAGTAAATAGCATTGTCTGTGGTATTATAATTCACTAGTACTGCTGACTGTGTCAATAGTAAGTCAGTACAGTTTCACTATTGACATTTTCTGCAGGGTATTTATGTACAAACTCATTGAATATAAGTACTTTTTGTTTCTGTGTATACAAAACTAGTCATCTTCGTTTTTTTTTAGATTTTATGCAATTAAGTTAATTTTACACGTGATGTAATTTACAATGAGCTTTTCAGCTTAAAGATCCATTTGTAATTGCGCATCTCTGTCTGTGCTGTGAATCAATACTGAACAACCCTCCTACCTGGACATTAGCGCAGCAGTAATCAGTTCATTCACTTGATTGATTGTGCAATATACAGGTTTCACAATCGAAAACCAATTGGCATACGAAATATGCACAAAAATATTGAAAATGCTTAAGTTTGCATAAACTTTAGTATGCGAGTAAATATCTAATTTTAAGAAAGAATGTTGTGGTAAATCATATTTTTAAAGAATACAGTTGAGCAGTATATTGTTGGAAGACAAAATAAAATGAAATCATAACTAAAACTTGTGTTGTAAATATTCCTGCGAATCCTACAGGACCTTCCACGACAGAAGACAACATAACATCTGTCAAAATTGGTCTCTGTTCACCATTTCGTGCGAAATGCTGTACTCTCCTCTGACAACACAATTTTAATGATAAGAATATATTATGTGAATCTTCTTTTTTCGCCACTATCTGCATTTTATTACCAAATTCGAGATATGAGATAAGCTTTAATATTGTTTATTTGATCTTACTATGTATGTGCTTTAGAACAAAATAGATAAATTTTATATACATACATATTAAAACACAATCATATTCTATACACACATACATACATATGTATTGTATGTCTATATAAAACAGCGATTTTGAATATCACTTTCATTTCAATTCTAACTTTCAAAATGAAAACATCTAACGTATTTTTACTCTGTCTATTAAGTTGTTTTCTACAATTTGGTACAACGAAATCGATCTACACTGATGAGGAAATACGTGCAAATAGTGATTATGAAAATTCACGAATACTTTTCAACGCCATAGAGGATGACATTAATTCGAATACGAAATATACTGAAACTTTAGTAAAACAATTCGCCAAGAATTTTGACTATACTGACATTGAGAGTATTTTTGACAAATTAATAGATTATCTCATTACATTTAATGTATCGGATGAAACTTTTGAAGCTGCAATGCAAGCCCTGTTGCAACTGTACGAAGAAGGTATTGAAGAGGATGATTTAAACGCATACGCCACCAAGTTATATAAAATGACACAGCTAGAATTCTACCAGGATGCGCGGACGAGACTCAAGTCGAATCTGAGAGGAATTACCAACCGATTGCCAGAAAAACTGAGGTATTTTTACTTTGAGCCCCACTTTTGCCTTTTCAATGCGAACTGTAGTGAATCTGTCCATGGAGTTGATGAAATTTGTAGTTGGAATACGAGCAGCGAAGCAAGGAAAATTACCGCTGAAATTAGAGATCTTAATAATCCAAGAAAAATTAGTGTTTCACTTAAAGATGCTAAAAATCAAATTTACTACGTTATGGCTGATACAGGAGATAATCCTGAGATCGTGGCTTGGGATTCTCCTGACGATCCTAAGGGACACATTTGGACTATGGAATTTTTATTACTAAGTGATTTTGTTCAATTTTCCCAAGGCGATTATTTAATGTGCGCCGTGACTTCTGACGACGGAAGCATGAAAGTTGCAGGACGCAAAGAAACTAAGTGGCCTCGAAGTACTCAATGTCAATGGCGCCTAGGAAGATGCCCAGAGAAAAAAAACTAAAGTAATTTTTAAGAAATCAATGAAAATATTGCTCCAAAGCATCACTAAATACATGTTTTCGTCTTAACATTTTATATTAAGAAGTTCAGCTAAAAACGCGTAAACAATATTTAACTTTTGCAGAATTTCATGATTCTTTTTTCTAGTTTTCAATTCACCTTTTTTTTAAAGAAATGTTACAAAATATTTTTAATAAAAAAATAAATATTTAAATAATTAAATTTACATGAAAACTCTGTTTGATTAAAAGAAGAGAACACCTTGTCTGTGACAAGTCCTTTGAAGAAATCATCGAATTTTCAGTGATTCTGATGCCAAAGTTGTGCATTCAATTAACTTTTTCGAATGGTCTTTTTTTTAGTGGGTGTAAATATGAAGAATGTAGAAGGGTTTGTGCAAACAACGTAAGATAATAAAACAGAAATATAATATTGAATACGAGTATATACAGAACGTTGCAGAACAAAAGCAACAAAATGGGTGGAAACTTCAAAATTTATTTATTTCTTTAACAATAGATGTGAGAAAAAATTATTAGTTAGAAAAAAAATATACAAATTTATTCTTTGTTTTTCAAAGTTAAGTATGCGTAATTAAAGCAACATTTAGGAGCCCTCATTTCTCGATGAATCGATTGTGGAATCTATTCCCACTCAGACTTAAACGTTTGAAACAGTTCAGTTGTATTTTTGAACCGTTTCCCGGCGACGCTTCTCTTAATATCCCAATGGGATTCAATAGAGGATTTGAATAACATTCATGGTTATTCCAAAAAACACGTCGAAAAGTGAAACTTTACATGAAAAATACCAACAAAAAGTGAAGATTTGTTCTTGTTTTCTGTAAATTTTACAAATAAAACCAACGCGAGTACTGAGACGCGTTAGTTTCTCTTCAATAAACGGTACATTTTGTATGAGAAATAACAGCAAACAATGGCAAGCCTTCACTATTTGTTAGTGTTTTCTATGTTAAATTTCACGTCATCGGCGCGTTTTTTGGAATAGGCACCATTATTTCTAATGAAGTCGTGTTTCGGATCATTGTCGCGTTGAAACACCCATCGAAGTGGCATATTCCGTTCGGCATGTGGCAGCTTTTGGGTTTCTAAAATATCTCTATACATGAAACGGTCCATTATAATTGTTTAAATTGTTTTCTATTGCGGACAATTTTTCTGTCTTTTGCGTTTTGTAGGTTTGTCGTGGTGGACCACCCAAATGATGTACGACGATGTTTGTAATTTTAAATTTCTTTATCAATCTACTAATAATAGACCTGTTAATATTTATTATATTTTTTGGAAAATGAAATTTGTCTCTCCTTTTTATTATAATCGTTTAAAATTTGATTTTTAAATTGACGGCTCAACCTACTCATCTCTTGCCATTCTATATCGGTTCATTTGATGAATTGCTTCATCGAATTTAATTTAAAAATTCTTTCTTTGCATTCGAATTATTGGAAAGTTGTGATTGTTGTTTTTATTATGCGCGCTTTTATTTGAACGCCAAAGAGAATTTTGTTATTTTTTTTTTGCGTAACACTCTGGTTACTTTTAAAATAAGTTCAACTCCGTAAATACATTAATGTGTAACAAATTAAGGCAAATGCATACCAGATAGTCTCGCAATAGAATTTTCCTTGGCAAATATCATTCTTGGATGTCAAAATAAACTGTTCAAGGCGAATTTAAAATCAGAGAAATGTACAAAAAAACACATTTTGACAATGAAAAAATTTATGGTATGAATAAAAATAAAAAAGTACCAGAAATATTGTAAAATATTTTTTTGGTGCGCGGCTTGTTGCTTTCGTTCTGCACAGTACTGTATATATAAACAGTAGAGTTATTAAATATTCGACATATTCAAAAAACCGGGTTTCGAATAATTCGAAAAAGCGTAATTTTTAAAAACCGGGTTTCGTATTTTTTTTTAATAGACAATCGGTTTTAGTATTTTATGTCAACTAGTGTATCCCTAGAGTATCCAGCGATCGACTCAATCGACCGCATTCTAGAAATTAATATTAATCATTTACATAAACACATACGATAAAATACAAAAACCAAAAAACTTTCTAAATAAACAACTTAAAACTCTGTCTCATTTCTTTGCAAAAGCAAATTGGACAAACACATGTGCAATAATAAGGTGCGTGTGTTAGCAGCAACTTTTAACGCTTATAGCTCCCAAAATACCAAACCGATTTTAATAAAATTAAGATTGTGCACATCTATTTAAAAACCTGTTTAAAAACATATAAATCTCTCCAAAATCGTTTTAGTATTACGTGTTTGGCTAATAATAATAGATTTAGTGGCTGTTCACATATAATATGTAAACAATTAATATGTGAACAGTCCGTTTTCGGGAAAAGGAAGAAATCTCCCGGGGAATTTTTTACTCATAATTGGACTGTAAGTGTAAAATACATCTCGTAAATTGTATTTAATTTACTATAATAAGCAGTGAGCGATTATTAATAATTTAGAGGCCAATTAAAAGCTATGATGCAGAATTACATCAATATGCTAAAGAAAAAAATTTGCGCGTAAAATAAAACAAACTAAAAATTACCATAACAGCTGTTTGTTGGTGTTGCCGCAAAGTTAGAACAATCGTATGACTGGGCTGCGGCAATTATTGCCACAAATTCATTCTTAGTAAATCTGCTGCAATCATGTGTCTGCAGTATGCGTGATTGGGACAATATTATTATTGTGCAACAATTCAGCACAATAAAAATTGGGCCTGATTGGTGTATTTGCGGCAATCGTGTGATCCTACCTTTAGAACTACAGATGTTTTTTCAATATACACACACGCATTTCATGCATGAAACAAACACCAATTAAAATTTAATTTACCATTCATCTACGACACTTTAGCATAATTTTGGGTTTCCCATTTAGTATTCTACCAGTTTCATTTTCTGGCAACACTGATCACTGAACAAATAGAATAAAACACCCAAATGTATGCTTTGAAATTTGTAACAAAAAGAATTTAATAAAAAAAATCATGCAAAAAGTGCCCTAAAGAAGAGTTCTAAAACGTTCCGTATCGAAATTTCCGTGTTCTTTGAAAATATTTTCTTCAAAATTTCCTTTTTCAAGCGGCCTTAATGGATTGTCTGCATAACCATCACGTTTCTCAATATGAAAAAATAATTTCATTTTTATGATTTCTGAAGTAAAAGCAACAATTGTCAAATGACTGTGTTTGAAGAATGGGTTGGTTTATCTTTTTAAGAGAATAAACAATTATCTAAAATTAAACAGCGTTAAGTCGATCCAGAATCTCTCGCAGTAATTTTTATTGGGTAATCATCAACCACTATTATCTTGACTTGATCATATAAAAAAAATCATATAAAATATTTCAATTAGCGACGGACAGTCAGTGTGTGTTAAACTTTATTTTTATGACATGACGTAACGAGAAAAGAGCGCACAACTCGATGCCATATGAGGTTAAGGACCGTGTCTTGTCTTATTTATTTGTTACTTTAGGCTTTATTTTCTACAGTTACTCTTAAGGTATCCACACATTTGCAACATTGTCGTGCAATAATTGATAAAACTTGCCTGTGTATAGTCTGTATGTTATCTATATTATTAATAGGCAAACATGTTTTTTTTAGATCCCTTTTACGGCTGTAATACTGAACCAATTTTGGAGAGATTTACATGTTTGTAAACGGGGTTTTACACAGATGTGAACAATTTTAACTTTATTTAAATCGGTACGATATTTAGGGAGCTATAAGCGTTTAAGGTTTCTACTAACACAAGCACAGTTATTACACATGCATGTATCAGCTTCAACTTGAAAAATAAATAAAGTGTGCATGTGCGTTTGTCTGATTTGCTTTTGCATAGAAATAACACAAAGTTTTAAGTTGTTTGTTTAAAATGTTGTTTGTTTTTGTATTTTATTGTATGTATTGTTACAAAATTCAAATGTAGAATCAAATTTAACGGACATAAAAATACAGCGATGATTACGAACAGTAATCAACCGTGTGTGTGCAAATTTGGGAGCACTCAAATTCAAAATAACGAAAATGGAACATTCAGAAAAGCGCTAGAAACAGCAACGAGAATCTACAAGATTGTTCGAGATATCTATACGACAGGTAGTGTTCGTTCGCAACTGTGGACAATGGTGCGGTTTGGCCGTTTGGGTTGACATGGTTGTTATCGCCACCTACATTCTCATACTACCTAAGACAACAATGACGTAGCTGAATAACAATAAGGGTTTACACAAGCACACCTATTTTCATGATGAGGATTTTTCTGCCACGTTCGAGAACTGTAGCAGTCAACAGGTAAAAAAAGCCGATACTGCAAGGCACAAATAAGTCAGTCTTGTCTAACCTACGGCATTCGGAACTTCGTGCATAGATTAGTTGTGAAAAAGCATTTACTTTGTGTATTTTATAAAACCGTGGTATTAAAGGAAATAAAACATCATTAAGTTCAAAATCAATTTCCGTTGTTTTTATTTTTTACTAATTAAAAGAACTCAAACAAGTAAAAGTTATCGAAAAGGTCGCAACGTAACAGTATTTATGTAAATGTTTAATATTAATTTCTAGAATGCGGTCGATTATGTCGACCGCTGGATACACTAGTATACAATATTGTTACAAAATTCATATGTAGGTTTACATTTAACGATCAATGAAAATACAGCGATGGCTAAGTAAAGTTTAATCAATCGTGTATGATGCAATATTGGCAGTACTAAATTATACAACAGCAACATGAAATTTAAAATAACAGAAATAGAACATTGACGAAAGTTCTATAAACAGCAACGAGAATTTGCAAGATTGTTTGAAAATTATAATATGCTGTATTAATTTTTTTCATTCTCTACATTGGCGAACCATCTATGCGGAGGAAATTCCATTGTTAAGCTATAAACACATTCACAACAGCAGGCTGCCGACTACAACCTGTCAAAAATAGAATACAGGTGTTTATATGAAAATGATTATTTTCACGACTGCAGGGGTTGTCCATGCTACTTTTGTCGTGTAGTCAAATCAAACTAATTTCTATTTGGCTACGAAACAAAAAAAAAAAGAGTTGACAATACGAATATAACAAAATATGTAAAGCAAATTATTCCCAAGAAATATTTTTTTAATGTTAAACAAAATAAAGTGCAAAAATTGCAGTTCTTTTTCTGGTATTAACTTTTTGTGTAAAAATAATTTTTTCATAAAAATAATGGAATTGAAATTCCTGCATATTAGATCTATATTCTGTGTGCATCTTTTTTAAAATATTAAAATTTCAATGAAGACATAAAAGGGTCAATTATATAGCGATAACCGCGACAATGCGCGAAATTTTTCAATATTTAGAAAAAGACGTAAACTCCTCTGGAACGAGCTGTAAATGCATGGAATGTGAAAAACTCGCAAAAAAAACTGCAAAAATGACGAAAATTCGCAATAACTTCTAATCATTGGGAAAACAAAAATATATAATATTATTCAAGAGTCCATGAAATAATAAAAAATAGAAAAAGTCATCCACATTGCAAAAAACGCGAAATCCGAAAAAAGTTGCATATCACATTCTTTAAGTTTTTACCTCCATTTAGGAAACTTTACGCCTGTTTAAGAATTTTTTTACTTTTCGCGGTTTTTAGCTATTTTTGCGATATAAGTGATTCTTTGTCATTTTAATGCTGCATTAAATTGTATTCTTTGAAAAAACGTAACTTTAAAAAAGCAAAAAAACTAAAGTGTCACCTCTGAAATATAAATGAATCAGCTCATTACTATGTAGCTTTCGTTTTCAAAATAATTAAGTAGCTGGCAACAAGGCGGCATTTGCAGCCAGCAACATTTGTAGTCATGTAGCCTGCTGTCGTGAATGTATTTATAGCTTTATACTGCACATGCTAACAGGCAACGCTAGTTAAAATATATGACGAACAAGCTTTCTAGGTCATCCTCGAACCGTCTAGAGAAGATGCTTGCGCTATGAAAATGCAGATGCTGCTGCAAAAGCTTTAGAATTGTGAATGTCCATTACTTCGTGTATTTATTCGTAAAGTGTTATAAAACATAAGAGAATAAATCAGTTTGTGTTGTTTTTATTTTATTTTTGTCAAATTAAAAAAAAACCTATTTAAGCAAACGTTTACGAAAAGGTCAAAACGTAACAATATATTGAATAAAATCAAAAGTCTTTTGATTTATATTGCGCAAAAATAAATATTTTGTAATGTGTAGACAACATTCAATTTTTTTATATTGTGCAACTTATTGAATAATATTAAGTACAACGACAACAATAATATCAATAGTACTCAATAATATTGCGTAGTCTATGCGTAAAATTTAAAAATTTTAAGTGATTATTTAATAGAATAAGTAATTTTTATTTTTGTTGCTTTTTAAAAAAATCATCACTTCGTTTATAAGAGAAAAAATTAAATTCCTTTAATTAAAAAAAATTATTTAAATTTAATTAATTATTAAATTAAATGATTAAATTAAATTATTATTGAATTTTTCCTAAAATTAATATTTTGTGGGAAAGTCATGATTTTTATTTCTTTCAACCGGTATGACAGGGAAGCAACCAGCGATATTAAATTATTACGAGATATATTTTCCCATTTTAATTTAATGATTTTTTTCTAATTTCTGTAAGTTCTATGATTTATTTTAAATAACTTTCCGATCGGCAAGTTCCCATAGGTTTTGTATGAGATTCAGATCGGAATATTGCAGAGGCCATTTCAAAACTTGGTCGCTAACGGACTCGCTTGCTTAGGATAAAAAAATAAACGAAACAGGGTTTTTAAAAATTACACTTTTTCAAATTATTCGAAAAATGGTTTTTGGAATATCTCGAATATTTAATAACTCTTTACTTCACGGGGTGCGGCTTTCAGAAATCATTCAAATGATACTCATGCTAAACTGTATTCGTTGTCTTACAAGAAAGTACGACAAAAAAACATCCACAACAAAAATTTTTACATCGTCTTGGTCGCGAATGGCAATGATTTATTTAGCAATTCAACACAATCACCTCCTTCAATCTACCCAAAATATTTTGAGAATTCCTCACATTGAGGGTGAGTGGTAGGAAAAGCTTTTTTTCGTGAATCGCTCTAATGTAAATATGTATTACAAAAGCAATTACATAAAAAATTGTAATCCAAATAAGTCGACCATTATTATAATTATCATTTAGCATGATTACAGAGAAACTTAACCACTCCCCTACATGTACTCGTATATGGTCACCTAAAACTAAAAAGGCCTTAAGTTAAAAAAAAATAAATAAAAATATTCATAACCATGCCCATACTAAATATATATTTTTTTCATTTACTGCTGCTCAACCGCCCATACAATGTAAATAAATATTATTTTTAACTACTTCTGCTTAAACGATTCTAATACAATTTCGCGCATACATTCAGTTTCTCTGACAACACAATTTTAATGATAAGAAAATAGTCTATAAATCTTATTTTTTTCGCCATTATCTGGATTCGTAATATATTTTATTACTAGACAGATATGAGATAGGCCTCAATAATGTTTATTTGATCTTACTAAGTGCTTCAGAACAAAATAGATAAATTTTATATTTTAATACATAATAATATTCTATACATACAAATGTATGTATGTATCAAATGTTTAATAAATTCACTTTCATATCAATTCTAACTTTCAAAATGAAAACATCTAACGTATTTTTACTCTGTCTATTAAGTTGTTTTCTACAATTTGGTACAACGAAATCGATCCACACTGATGAGGAAATACGTGCAAATAGTGAAAATAAAAATTCAAGAATACTTCTTAAAGCCATAGAGGATGACATACATTCGAATACGAAGTATACAAAAATTTTAGTAAAACAATTCGCCAATAATTTTGTCTATACTGAGATTGAGAGTATTTTTGACAATTTAATAGATTATCTCACTACATTTCATGCGAAGGAGGACATTTTTGAAGCTGCAGTGCAAGCCCTGTTGCAACTGTACGAAGAAGGTATTGAAGAGTATTATTTAAACGCATACGCCAGGACTTTATATTAAATGGCGCAGCTAGAATTCTACCAGGATGCGCGGACGAGACTCAAGTCGAATCTAAAAGGAATAACTAATCACTTGCCAGAAAAACTGAGATATTTTTACTTTGAGCCCCATTTTTGTCTTTTCAATGTTGGAACTTCGGAATTTATTTACACTGCAGTGAAACATCAAGAATCTGAAAAATCTAGAACAAATAAAATTTGGACTTGGAATTACAACGATTTCATACGTGATGCAAGCAAAATTAAGGCTGAAATTAGAGATCTTAATAACGCAAGAAAAATTAGTGTTTCACTTAAAGACGCTAGAAATCAAATTTACTACGTTATGGCTGATACAGGAGATAATCCTGAGATCGTGGCTTGGGATTCTCCTGACGATCCTAAGGGACACATTTGGAATATGGAATTTTTATATAATAATGACTTTGTTCAATTTTCCCAAGGCGATTATTTAATGTGCGCCGTGTCTTCTGACGACGAAAGGCGTAATGTTGTAGGACGCAAACAAAATAAGTGGTCTCAAAGTCCACAATGTCAATGGCGCCTAGGAAGATGTAAATATGAAGAATGTCAAAGGGTTTGTTCAATTATAAAATAATAAACAAAAATATATATGTATATATACTTTACTCTTTTTAATTTTTGCATACATACAGTGGGCGACAACACAAGTGAAACGTTTAAAAATATTCAGTTGTTCGTTTTTAGAGAACGAAAATTCGGAATGATTCCTTAACAGTTTGCAAAATCTTTAGAATTTCATTAATTCGTACTTTTATGTACATGAATTAATAAAACAATTACAATAAGATTAATTCAAAGAACTCTAAACAAACTTAAATATAAAATTGTTTTATGCTATTGACAAAACAATGAATACACTGAAAATAATCCATGCGATAATTTACAAAAAAATAAATAAATTTCGAAGTAACTTTTTTTACATGCGAAACTTTCGCACACAGGAGGTACATACTCACTCGTATATGTTTTTATGTAAAAAAGAATTGGAAAATAAAGGATGTAGAAAGTATTTGTATAGTTAAAAAAGTTTGTTTATAGATCACCAGATAGACGAATGTCTCCGGTCCAAGATTTCATAAAATTCTTCGAAGAAGAAATGCATAAAATTGATAATAACGAAAATAACTTTATTGTTGGTGATTTTAATATTCAACCGTATTCTAGTTGTCAACATGAATACAAAACGATATTGTTTTGCCTTGTTTACTTCAAATTGTTATTCCAGTTGTCGTTATCGGATATTATCGATGACTGTCAACATAGAATTTGTATTCTACAAGAAAATTTAATGGCGATATTGTTTTGAAACGACTTTGAATTTGTCGTCGCCATTTTTCATAACGACTAGACTTTATTTGAAATATACCTAAATTGAAAAATGGAAAAAAGTGAAAAATTTAAAATAACAACTGCAACTCAGTTTGAAAAATTAGTGGAAGATTTGCAGAAGAATCCCTTTCTTGCAGTGGGATTTTGCAGAAGCACTCTTCCAAGTAATTTTAGCGAAAAATGAGAAGAAATCGCAAAAGTTTTAAATTCTGTTGGCTCGCCGATACGTTTAGGATATGGATGACAAAATGTAAGGAAATACGGAGCGAAAACAATGGAACATAAAAATAAAATTTCTTAATAGATTTGGCAAGAATTGAAGTTTAAAGTATTCTAAAGTAACTGTCGAACCTTTTCAGAAAAAAAATTATACAATCATTAAAGCAATACACTGAAATTGGTATTCACTTGCTGTCCGGTAGTTTAAATATGTCGAATTTCTGTCTCAGCAGCTTTCGTTCTAATATGAGATTTTGTTTCCTTGTATTTTCATCATCACTCGCGTCTGAATTTATATCACAAGTATAAAACATTTCAACTTTTAATAAAATGTTTGTTCGAAATTAACGAAAAAAACCACACAGCTGTTTCAAATGTTTAGAGATGTGTTTTTGATATATTGACATAAACGATAAATCGTCAACGTCGTCGTCATCCGGTTATAGAATGCAAAAATGTTATTGAATTGATGACGACGTTGAAATAAAATTATGTTGACAATAAAATGACGGGGACGTTGACGACGACAATTGGAATAAGGATGGTGGATTTTGGTTAGAAAGTAGTGTTCATATAATAATAATGCAAGAGGAGATAATTCATAATAGCTATTCACCACTATTCTGCGTTTCGATTCGAATCGAAAATTTCTCCGTTTTGCAAACTTGGTATTTTGCGTTCCCCGTTCCCCGTAACAATTAAATTTTTTTCGATTGTATGTATTCTGCAATTTTTTGCAATTGATTTTTAAATAAAGTGATAATGAAATAAAATGTAACTACAGTAGTAACTCGATTCTTGCACATACTTGATACTTGCACACCTCGATTCTTGCTACATAGAAATATTTTTCATTACGCACTCAGTAATTGCGACATCCGAAAATTTTGAACTCGATCCTTGCAACATTTTTGTATTACTCTTGCGTGCTGCTTTGTTTACGTTTTCTGAGACTGAATACATTTCGGAAAATCCCCGTCGTTTTATGCTGCTGATGAAATGTTGTAATTTGAATCAGTTTTAAGCTTGACTATTGAGAGGAGCGGTGTCATAATGGCAAAGAAAAAATTTACGTTGCTGACAATTAAAGACAAAGCTGAGATTTTAAAGAAATTAAGTGCTGGATTTTTCACGAATTCCTTCATGTGCATAGATCAACAATAACTCGTGTTTAGAGAAATGAAAACACCATAAAGAAATTTGTGGCGCATTCTGAATCCGGCCCTGGGAGTTTCCAAAAATGGAAAGATTTGAAACTTAGATTCTAAACTGATGTATGTGCCTTTTATTTTGTATGGGAAATTAATACTCGGTACTTGCGACAACCTCGAAACTTGCACCGAGCTCGGTTCTCATTGCGTGCAAGAATCGAGTTTCTACTGTATTTTATTTTGTAATAAATTCTGTTTTTTTTTGTCAAATTTAAAGATTTTACTTAATTTATTGCATGTCGAAAAACACAACACCTGCGCGACAAGAAAAGTTTGTAAATTTAATGGCAACCAAGGATGATATTGCGTGTGGATACTAGAAGCATCCCAAAGAAGAAGTGCAGCCATTTTGGAATGAGACTCCAAATGAAAATATCACCTACGACGCTGGAGGATTTTTCACACCGTAGTAGAATAGCGGTGATTGTTCACAAGTCATATCACAGCCCACAAGAATAAGAAATACGTCATCGACTCTAGTAGATTATGTGGTAACAAGTATTCAAAAAATCTTAAAACTACAGATTATATGAAATGAAAATAAATGATCACGACTCCTTAAGGTATCCCCAAAATCTGGAGTTACGGGTAAAAAACGGGTTTTCGTACACTTACAATATTATTACAGTAACGGACTGTACGTTATTCAAGAAGTAATCCGTTCAGTCATTTTTAAAAGAATAAACATTTAAAATTGTAAGCAATTTTATTTTTAACTGATTCTAACATTCATTCAAAAAACTAAGGACATATTAATACGGATTTTCGGTTGCATTCAATATTGTCCGTTGTTTTGAAGTGCTGTTTTTTCTTCTTTGTTTACTTTATTTGATTTGTTTGAGATTTCCTCTTCTACACAAACAAAGCAAAAATCTTTTATTTTTACGGGCTTAAGTCAATAAATTTTTTAACATTAAAAATTAAATGAACTTTTTTTTGTTCAATTTAAATTAAAAATGAGTAGACCGGTTTTTAAGTGAATTTTCATTTATTTTAAATTACAATTTCAGTTAATTTTACGTACAGAATATTTTGAGTGTACCTCTATGCACTTATAGGTCTGTAACTTAGTTGAATATTAACCGATTTAACGGATTTAGAAAGAAGAGACAGAGACCTTTAAAATAATGTACATATGTACATATGTATATGATGTTCATGTTACTTTTTTTCTCATGGAAAGAAAACACTTGAATTAATATAAATAAATAATTATAATTGCATAAGTTGATAAAAAAAATGCTATGCAATAGCTTTGCCGCGGCAGTCCCCGAGTGCCACACGTCCTTTTTTTTTAATAAACACATTTTTTTGTTTTTATAAGAAAAACAATGTTGCTCATTTCAAGGCAATAAAACCGATAAATTTGATATAAATTGTGGTGTTGTCGCCACTGATCAGTTGTCAAAATTTTCAAACGAAATAATCAATGTTGCTCAACATTTTTCGCAAATTTGCATGTCCTTCCTTTATGGCAACGTAGTCATATCTCAAAAAAAATTCGTTCGTCAGAAAACGAGTTTAACATTTTTTATTTACACCCATGGTAGAATAATACAGGTAGTGTCAAAGCGTTAACCGACATTTTTTGGGTTCGATTCTGTCAAAATTTTATTATATGAGGAGCCCCAAAACAAAAGGTGCTTTTTCGCTCATTTCAAATTTTAGGGAAATCGAGATTTATTTTTTTCGCCCCTTTGAAAAGCTGCAAGAACATGGAAATGCTAACAAGTTTTTTAAGTCACCTCATTAAATGTTAAGGATGTTTAATATAATTCCATTTTTATTTCGGAAAAAGCAGCTTTTGCAAAAAAGAAAGCAAAAAAGCACTTTTTGTTAAGGAAAAAAAGTAAAAAAACACCTTTTGTTGGTTGACACAGGGAGGCCATCTTTCATTAAAGTAAAAAGTGAAACTACACGAAGAAATCCCAAAAGATTATGGGGAAAGAACCTGTTGTTAAAAAATAAACAAAAAAGCACCTTTTGTTAATCATCAATTTTTTAGAAATTATAATAATAATAACTTGATTGTTTCTACAAGATTTCAAGCAAAATATTATAAAAATACCAAAAAACAAATTTTTCGAGAAATGCGAAAAAGCACATTTTGTTCTGCGGCTCATGTATTACTAACACACACCCACACTGCTAAAAAAAACACACTTTATCACTTGTTTCAAATGAAAATAAGAAAAGGAAAAGAAACAAAATTCTTTATAGAACAGAAAATGCAACAATTTTGCCATTTTTCTTTTGTACTTTTTGACAGCTTCGAACTTAAAAGCAGTGTTGTTGCAGCTTTGACATTATTCCATTATTATTCCACGATGTTTACACCAGTGGTCCTTACAAAGCCAGCAAGCTTAAAAATGTGTATGTGTTGTGAGTGCACTGGGAGAAATTTCATGCTACATTCCAACATATGTTGAGGAATATTTTTTTCTGAAGCATTTAGCTTCATGAAATATACTTAGGATGTGTAACAATCTGTGGGAAAGTACTCTGGTATGGAAATGTTTTACACTGTTAAAAATATTTAATGTCGGCTCGAAGAAATATGGCAAAAATAAAAACTTAAAATTTGAACTGCATAATTAAATATATTAAAAAGTACGTATGTTTTTTAAATTGTTTAGAGATTTTTTTATTAAAAAACATCTTTGGTGCCACATACAAAATTATAATACCAGTATTTATGTTTCGTTATATGAATACCGATGCCGATATTGGTTCCGGTTGACAACCTTGGTCATTGCAAAACTTTTGAAAGCTTTCGTTTATAAAGTTTTCAAGTAATAAAAGCTTTTTTATTTCGTTAGAGAACAATGCTGCCAATCAGTGTTGCCACCAACGAAATGCTAGATTACACATACAACATGGCAAAATTACACATGAAATTAGGAATTACAAATGCTTTTTTTTATTTGCAAAATAACGTGCTTTGATTTGTTTGGATTAAATATTTTAACTTTTTGGTGTAATTCCAAAATTTTTTTATGGTGAACATATTTTCAATATTTCAAGGCTTTCAAGGTCATTTAATAAAAGATTATTTTTTACACATTATTCCGACCTTTCGTTTTTTCAGAGATTTTTTTTTATTTTTGTAGATATTTAGAATTTTCTTTGCAGATCCTTTAGACTAATTGTACATCATTTTCCTTAAAAATATTACACTTTTGTTTTGTGTTAAAAGGACAGTGAAAACACGACATTATTCTTTGGCTCGTGCTTATGCACGCTCTCGCGTGAATGGAACGTAAAATTGGTCATAATCACGAAAACTAACGCTCACGAAATACTATAAAGTAATTAAATTAAATGAAACAAACTACAATAAAGTAAAAAAAAAATATCAGGAAAAAATCACGCTAAAAAGCTAGTCATACACGTTCACTCACGCTCAATCTTTTTATACTCACGCTCACGTGATTAAAACAAAAACCGAATCACGGTCATGCACATTTCTAGTGTTAACTATCTGTATACCATCGGTTTTTTCTTTACTAAAATATAAAAGAGACGTGTGATTAAAAATAAATGCCCAAAATACAATTTTAAGTTTTTGTTTGAAAATAAATAAAAGACTTGCGACCACAATTTATTAACATATTAAAAAAAACTAGAGTACGCCTAGTGGTCGAAATTCGACCGCCAGTTTACACGTATACCTATTTTAGTTGCATTCATTTAAACAGAAAAAGCTACCTAATTACTTATTCCCTTCCCAATGAAAAAAAAAACAATAAACCAAATAAAATTGCATGCAGACACCCATATTTATAAAAAAAAAATCTTATTACTCATCGATTTGCTTGAACCAATATTTACATACGTGAATGCGTGTGCGTGTATTTTTAGCATTTGTAGTGGTTTCAACTTTATGAGCCTTTTATTCCTTTAAAACAGAACCGATTTAAGCAACAAATAATCGGATCACTAAAGTTTAATAATGTTTACCATTTGGTAAAAGAATAAATAAAATCGGTTGGCAAACAAAGGAATAAAAGGGATCTAAAAATTTGTCTTTGCCTATTTATATATAGATAAAATCATAATTCAATTTTAACAAAAGTAAAAAAAACGTACCAAAACAAAAACAAGAGTAAAAAAAGAATATGCATGGTCTATTAAGTACATACTCGTACATATATAAAAATAAAATAAAATAGTTTGTTTAGACAAAACTGAAAAGTGTTTGTACATATCGGTCCTTTATTGCACCGTAGTCATTTATCAAAAGTGAAATATTCAAAATGTTATGGCCTGCATTGGCTTTTTAGTGGATATAGATTTGATTTGGATTAAGCATACATAATCACCCTTATTTCAGTTGTCAACATGGAATACAAAACGATATTGTTTTGCCTTGTTTACTTCAAATTGTTATTCTAGTTGTCGTTATCGGATATTATCGATGACTGTCAATATAGAATTTGTATTCTACAAGAAAATTTAATGGCGATATTGTTTTGAAACGACTTTGAATTTGTCGTCGCCATTTTTCAATACGACTTGACTTTATTTGAAATATACCTAAATTGAAAAATGGAAAAAAGTGAAAAATTTAAAATAACAACTGCAACTCAGTTTGAAAAATTAGTGGAAGATTTGCAGAAGAATCCCTTTCTTGCAGTGGGATTTTGCAGAAGCACTCTTCCAAGTAATTTTAGCGAAAAATGAGAAGAAATCGCAAAAGTTTTAAATTCTGTTGGCTCGCCGATACGTTTAGGATATGGATGACAAAATGTAAGGAAATACGGAGCGAAAACAGTGGAACATAAAAATAAAATTTCCTAATAGATTTGGCAAGAATTGAATTTTAAAGTATTCTAATGTAACTTTCAAACCTTTTCAGAAAAAAAAATTATACAATCATTAAAGCAATACACTTGCTGTCCGGTAGTTTAAATATGTCGAATTTCTGTCTCAGCAGCTTTCGTTCTAATATGAGATTTTGTTTTCTTGTATTTTCATCATTACTCGAGTCTGAATTTATATCACAAGTAAAAAACATTTCAACTTTTAATAAAATGTTTGTTCAAAATTAACGAAAAAAACCACACAGCTGTTTCAAATGTTTAGAGATGTGTGTTTGATATATTGACATAAACGATAAATCGTCAACGTCGTCGTCATCCTGTTATAGAATGCAAAAATGTTATTGAATTGATGACGACGTTGAAACAAAATGATATTGACAATAAAATGACGGCGACGTTGACGACGACAATTGGAATAAGGGTGAATATGTATGCGACTGAAAAACTTTTTACATCTATAGAAATACCTTCCACGTAATTTTTTTCTAATTAACTTAAAAGTTTTGGTTTTCTTAACATACATAGCATTTACACATGAAAGTAATTGCATGAAAGTCGCAATACACTCACACTTTTTCACTAACACACTTAAAGATTTTTTACTTTCCACTCAGCTTTCAACGATATTTTCAAGAAAGTAATTTTTGGACGTTTTCAGAAAGTAGAATGACACAGAGTCAAACGCTGTTGCCCTCCTATAAGAATTATACCAATCAACAGGATGTTGGCAAAATTTTCATTGCAAATTTAACTTATTTTGTAAGTATATTTACGGAATTGTTATATTTGTTCTTCAAATACATATAATTAAAATATTTACAATAATAAATATTCCCAACTGTTGCCCGATACATTTGTTTACATGACAATATTGGTAACTCTAGTGAGTAGAAGAAGAAGTATAAATTTTTGCAACTCTTCGCTTCCACATTTTTAAAATAAAACTTTCACTTTCTTATGAAAACGAACAAGAAATTTTCATGAAAGTCAACTATTTCGCTAAAATTTTTATTTATAACACATATAAAAAAATTTCAAGATAGTACTTTCAAGTGTAAATGCAGCGTAAGATATGATTATGTTGCATGTGTAGCATACAAATTTTTGTTAATTTTTTGTTAATTTTTTCAAAAAAATTTCGCGCGTATGAAGAGACAAAAAGCACAGAAATGCCATCACTAGTAATCATATCAATAAGACATGGCGCGTGTGAGCGGAGACTAAATAATTAAGAGGATTAAGGTACTGGCACATTTTGGTATTATTTGTCTAAAATTTTATTATCGTAGTCTAGCCATGATGATCGTGTGTAAATAAATGTACACTTGTGTCAATCGCAGTTAGAATTACTTTTTTCGAGCTTATTAGTTGTTTGTTTTTCATCATACACTATTGTTCAGTTCACACACAGTCTATTCTGGAGTTTCTATGTGAATAGATTCTGCTATATTTTTGAAAATTTTCAATGTTGTATAAAGACATGGCTGGGAAAGTTAATATTTTTAAATGCAATCTAGTGTTTCTTAAATCAATGAAGTAATTTTGAATATTTTCGTAGACAAGCGTAAACATAACATCTTCCATTTCTTAAGCAAAATATATTCCTTTTTATCATTTATTATTCACTGAATCTTCAATTACAAATTGAACACAATATTTACTCAAATTTAAATTTTCACTCTAATATTGTCGAGTCCGTCAGTTTAATGATTAATTACTAACTGATTAACTGCTTGATTAATTTACAATTGAATATTTACGATTAACTATTAAATCGCATTAAGCGATTAACAAAAGTTTATATTTTTTATTGTACAGGGTGTCCGCCGGGATGGTGTACTACTTTGTTTTGCCGCCATTTTGGTAAACAATAGTGTTGACGGTTCATATTTGGCGGTCGTGAAGTAGACACGTGGCAAATTTATTATGGAAAAATATTGGATAAACCAACGTGTTTTAATCGTTAAAACAAATTTATCAAAATCAATCATCGATTAGTTGAGATGAGAAAGTTACGTGAAATTTTGGAAGAGACAACATGGCAACAAAACGCACTATTTATCGTGTAGTGAATGATTTCGAACAAAGAGGGACTGTAGGTGATAGGCCCAGACATGGACCACAACGTACTGCAAGATTGGCTGAAAACATTACTGCTGCTCAAGAAAGGAACCATTGGACTTTACATCTTTGAAAATGAAAACGGCGTAACGGCGAAATGTGAATGGGGAGCGATATCGAGATATGATTGAAAACTTTTTAACGCCACAAGTGCATGCTTTGGGCTTCATTAACATGTGGTATCAACAAGACGGTGCGGTGCCACCTCGTATACAGCCAGAATTACAATGGAATTACTGCGAGACCTCTTTCCACAACAAGTTATTTCAAGAAATGCTGATGTTGATTGGCCTCCACGGTCGCCTGATTTGACTGCTCTAGACTTCTTTTTGTGGGGATATCTGAAAATCATGGTTTATGCAAACAAACCAGAAATGCTTGAGCAACTCAAACAAAATATTCGTGATGAAATTAATGAAATACCGCGTGAAATGTGTGAGAATGTAATGAAAAATGAGCTCAAAAGGGCTCGCATTTGTGAAGCTAACAAAAGCGGACATTCATCTGATATTGTATTCCATACATAATTGCCGACATTAAACAAAACATTTATCAATATAAGATCCATTCTCTTTCATTTAATCAAAAATTATAAACAAACAAAGTAGCATACATTCCTGGCGCACACCCTGATATGAATTTAAAAATATGTATGTAGACTTTTATTCTTGTTTTTTTATGTACTTTTTTTTACTGACTTTTAACATGTTTGATGCATTGAACGTTGAATTGTTTCCTTTATTTTTAAATGATTTAGCTTTTTTGCCTTTTTAACAAGCAGATTTAGCCTTTTTTTGTTCCAGCTTCTGGCAACACTGGGCGTGAATTGACAATTTGGGAGAAAATGATGAAACATAACAAATCTGCAACTTCAGGAACAATCGATGATGGCCGTTAATAAAATCGACGGCAGTAACTTCAAATTCTCTCTTATTATTGTTTGATTTTCTTTTGTTTGCATTTATCGTATGAAACATGTATGTGATTTCATAAAAACACGGTAACATTGTTGAGAGAATGAGTGTCTAAAATTGAGAGTATAAGAAAAAACGCTGTAAAAATAAAATATGTAGATTCTATTTCATGGCCACACTCTCTGGCATAATTTTATGTCAAACTGTATGGAAAATATTGTTCAGCCCATGATCCAATAATACAGGTCTGTTTAATAGTCCAGCTGATTTTTTGTAGCAAGATTTTAATTTTTGTACAAAGATTTTAATTTAGTGCTGTGGAGGTCAAAAAAGTACTATTTAAAATATTTTTTGTACCGAAGAAAAATTTAATTTTCCATCACTAACATATGTACAAAATACAATTTTTTTATGTTGTAGTCAGCAGTTTTTGACTCAATACATTCCCTGTTGTTTTTTTTTATTGTCGAATTGTTGTTGTATTAAACAGACCTGTATTATTTGATCATGGTTCAGCCTGAAGTTACAATTTGTTCAGTTTCATCATAAAGAGCGAAAACCATTTTTTCTGTTGGCTTTTTTGTTGCTTTAGAAACGAGATTTATTCAGAAAGAACCAACAATTTGTGTGTCAAAAGTTTCCAAAATTGCCGTTAAGAATTTTCTTCACGACATAATTCAATTTTAATTAATTATTTATAAAGCACTGTTTTTAAAATTTTTTGCAACAGGTTGTTTCATAAACAATTTTTTCTTTCTTTTACAAAAATATTACGGTCGACAATTTTACACGGTAACATAAGATTTTAAATTCGACAGCAAGTACGACAGTTGGTGTAATGCGACTACGACAATCACAATAAGGGTGAATGAATACACTGAAAATAATCCATGCAATAACTTACGAAAAACATAAATTGATTAAATATCGTAGTAACTTTTTTCATAGAATATAATAAATGCGAAACTTTTGCACATATCACTTAAGGGCCTTTCACACTAAAATACTTTGTATTAAAACTTGTCAAACTCTGTAATAAGACGTGCAAGTGTGATAGTGTGAAAGCAAAATTGAAATGACAAATAATACGATAACAACTTTGACATCAGAGAAAGACAAAATCTGATTGCAAAAATATTCATAATAATCAACATCCTAAAAACCTGCTTTTGTGTTCAAACTCCTATTTAATCATTCTAATCATGCGGTTGTTGTTGGCTCTGTGATTTTAATCATGTGTCGCATCATACCACCAATCAATTCGGGCGTTTGCTCGTTTGTCTCAAAGATGATTATTTTGATGAAGAATAAAATAGAAAATACAAATCATTCGTTCTGATCAGCAACGTTTATTTTGATAATGAGTAAAATACAGAAGACAAAAATGAGCGCGTATGAACGCGTATGGAGAGAGCTAACATATGTATGTATATGAACAAAAGTAAAAAGATTTCATAGCAACAAGACAATATTATGTTCTTATGGATTAAGCAATATTACTATATTATTTTTTTATTTTATTTAGTTTTATTTGTTTGTTTAATTTATTTTTTATTATACATACATACCTAGATACATATTATAACTCTATGAAGGCAGAGGTTTATTAGAAACATCGAACAAATGTAGTAATTTTTAAAGGAAAATACAAATTTTAAATTTTTCACCTTTTTTTAATATATGTAAGTATCAGATATCCTGATCGTTTTCCATTTTTAAGTGTTTACTTACTATTGTGTATTAAAATAATAATTTGACTTTCTATTCTACTTCAACTTGAACACTTGTTTGTGTATAAATTTCAATAAAACATGTTCGATCACTAGACGACATACTTACAAGTACCCAAATGATGCGTTCGAAAGTTTAATACTGATTTTATTCAACATTGAGTTTTGTTGCATGATTAAGTGTGAGTAAATATTTTAGTGTATGATGAATGATTTGAGGAAAACATGTTTGATCACTCGACTAACTTTTACTTAAATGAAGCGTTCACCACTACGATGCTGATTTTACTTGATGTTGATTTGTTTTTCATGATTAAAAGTGAATAACAAATTTATGGTCTTATTCACAAACGCTTAATAAAGATAATGTGTACATTAAAACCGGTTTTCCCATATAAAAATCCAACATTAAACCTACAGTAACTTTATTAATCGTTTGTGAATAAGGCCATTATTGTATGATTAAATCAGGAAAAAAGTGATTATTGCCTTTCTCTGATATACATGCATAAATTCTCATTCACAATTTTGTTTTCGTTTTCCAAAAACAGGCAGTAATAAAAATAATGAATAATAGAACTGCTTCAATTTTAATTTTTTTTTCACTTTGATACATACATACAAACATATTTCAGGTGTGAGTACTTTTAAATAATATTTATCAACCGGTTTTTCGAAAAAAAAACATTTCATTTACTTACAGGTAAGTTTAGACGATATGTTGAATCAGCATATGTATGCTAACACTCATATACTTGAAAATAATAACAAATGCCTCTATCAGCATATTCAATATGTTTGGCGTCTACATGATATGTTGAAAGTAGCCAAATTTTTTATGTCAGCATATGTAAGCAAATGAGATGTCAACATAAGAGTTAGCATACGATTTTTGTGTTTATACGATATGTTTAATTCTATGTGGTGCTACAAATGCTGATTCGTATAAATATTTGCTTGCGAAATTAGTGAGTTTGACAATTTTTAATTATTATTCAACTTATACGTATAATTTTTGCAATAAAATTTATTAATATAAATAAAAAATCAAAATAAACATAAATGATGTCGTCGGAGGAAATATCACTTGCCATTGCAAAACTTACCAAGTACAAAATCAAGATAAATTAAGATATAAACACATGCAGGACAGCAGGCTTTTTCAAAAATTTGCAACTTTTTGCGGAATTTCGCGTTTTTTGCAATGTGGGTGACTTTCTCTATGTTTAATTATTTCGTCGACTTTTAAATGATACTAAACATTTCAATTTTCCCAACGATGAGACGCATATGCATACGAATTCGGCATATGCTGAAAAGCTTGCATACGCCTTTCAACAAATAACATATCTGTCAGCATACGCAGGAAATTTGTTAAACACTAATAATATGCTGTTTACACGATATGCTCAAATTACCAACATACGTTTGTTGATATTGTTAAAAAAGTGTTAGCAAACGCTGTTAAACATACGTATGCTGAAAAAAATTTGCGTTTACACGATATGAAAGCACTTGTAACAAATTTTTCAGCATAAATATGCTAATTCAACATATCGTCTTCACTTAGCTTACGATAACGTATAAAATTTGTTTAATTACCAAGGTTGGCAAACGGTACCGTAATTAATACCGATGCAGATTAAATACCGCTTAAATTTAAGACCCGTATCTATGCCGACGTCGTAATTCATTCCGGTTTCAAAAAAACCGGTATGAATGACTGTTTCTAAAAAATCTTATAAACGGCTAGAATAAAGAAAATATTTCAAATAAAATTATCAAAGCAGTTTCGCAGGCTAAATCAGATGATAGCGATTACTTAAGACTGCGTGATGAAAATGTAGGTCGATAATTACCAATTCGACTGCCAGAAATCACTATAATCAAGAAAAAACACTGATGATGCGGCGTGCCTTAATGATTGAATGTTAAGTCGACCCAATGGTTCGCTGAATCGTTAATTACTGATGCGCGCAAGGGAGTTGAATAGGGCGCCCGTAACAGCTGTGGTCTACAGCAACATTAATTTTGTATTAAATATTTTTATTTTCAATAGAATGTGATATTTTCTGAGTGTATGAAGACAACTACATATAAAAATATTTAATGTCGGCTCGAAGAAATATGAAAATTTGAACTGCATAATTAAATATATTAAAAAGTACGTATGTATGTATTTTAAATTGTTTAGATTTTTTTATTAAAAAAAACATTTTGTTTGGTGCCACATACCAAAATATAATACCAGTATTTATGTTTCGTTATATGAATACCGATGCCGATATTGGTTCCGGTTGACAACCTTGGTCATTGCAAAACTTTTGAAAGCTTTCGTTAATTAAGTTTACAAGTAATAAAAGCTTTTTTATTTCATGAGCAGTGTTACCATATCTGAAGATTTATCTTATTTTTGAAGTATTTTGAGGTGCCAAAAAGATTAAAAGATTTTTTAGCTAAAAAAAGATTTTTTAATATATGATATTTTGCACTTTTACGGCCTTATTCACAAGCGATTATTAAAGTTAATGTGTACATTAAAACCGGTTTTTCCATATAAAAATCCAACATTAAGCCTACAATAACTTTATTAATCGTTTGTGAATAAGGCCATTAGTCTATTACTTGAGATTCCTGTTAACTAAACTACATGTTTGCTTTTTTACTTCATTAAAAGTGTGAAAAGAAGTTAACCGCTGCAACACTGTTTACTTCCATCCATTAAATTGCAACGATGTTTTATTTTTATATACAAATTCATTTAATTTATAAAGAAATTAGTCGTCTGTATTTAAAAATATTTGAATAAATTGTAAAAGATAAATACATATATGTATCTGTTTTAAAAAGTTCACCAAAATTGATGTTAATAATTGTTCATACACTGCGTGTCATCAGGTTAGCGCACCTCCCGCCCACTTTCACCGACCGTTAATGTTAAATATTATCTTAAAAATATTAAGGAAATACCCATACTTGGGAGTACATATAACTATAGCACTTAGTTCTACTCAAAAATTATCAGATGAAGATGAAATGCCTTTACGAAATAATTGTCTAAAGTTTTATGTTGATGAGTTATGTAACAGTTTATTAAGAAAGTTTGATTTTGACAGCGAATTTTCAAAATGTGTTGAGTTCCTGGCACCTATTAATATTAGGAAAAGCAATAACAAAAGTATTTCCTTATTTACGAGAGTCTTTCCAAATGTTATCGATTCGAATAATATTCAACAAATTTATGACAAATGCCGAGAGTTGAGGAGGAGACTTTAAAGAATACAATTTATTGGATGAAAAGAATATTGCAAAATTTTGGGAAATCATTTTGAATGCAAATCGTTGCGATGGCTCTGAAGCTTTTCCTTGTTTGAAAAAATTTACACAGTTTTGTCAATAGCAGTAGCAACAGCTGAAGTCGAAAGAACTTTTTTCTCAAATCAATATTAATAAAAACAAACTAAGAGATAAATTAGATATACTAACATTGTGTGGTATTTTAAGGGCCCAAGACTTTTTGAAAAAAATCTGATCGTAATTGTACAAATTTTGAACAAACAAAAGAAATGAATAGCAAGATTAATATAGACTTGTATAATGTAACCATAAAAATTTAGAAACTTAATTTAAATACGTATTACTCTAATTATAGACTTTTAACAGCAAATTTGGTCTTTTCTAAATCAAATTCAGGTTTTTAAAATAGATGTTTTGAATTTTCCAAAGCAAATTCCGTGTTTTACAAATCAAACCCAGCATTTTTCAAGCCAAGTTCATTCAGCATTTTGAAAGTCAAAATCATCCCCTTTCAGATAAAATTCATTTGAAAAAGCCTGATTTGATCTTTAAAATGGCGAATTTGGTTTGAAAAATACTGAATGTGTTTTAATTTGGATAATTCTGAATTTTTTTTAAATACCTGAATTTGATTTGAAAAGGGCGAACTTGAAGTCAAAAAACTGCGTTATATATACATATGTATATGCAAAATTTATTTTATGCTATTTAATTTTATGTCCACAAAGATTAATTAAAATAAATTTGAATTGAATTTGATTTCAATAAAATCGTCTCCTTAAAAAAATATTTTTAATGCAAAATAAAAGATTTTTTTGTTCCATTCGAAGATTTTTTTAAAAAGATTTACGTCTAATATCGGAAAAAATTATGGTGAACAAAATGTGGCCCAGTTGGAAATTTTCCTAGAAATGTAATGCAATTTTATCTATTGTCCATCGCCGACCTTTTCTTACAAACACAAACTGCTTAAGCCTACTTAACTTGCCTGCAGAAACACCCAGGATCTTGGCAGGAATCGAATCCGCGACATCCAGATTAATATTCTAGTACACTATCCACTAGTGCATGGGAACACTAGTGATGTAAAAGTATCGAGTATTTAAATCCCGTAATACTACTCACTATATTCAGAGTTGCATTGTCTGGTGTGAATATAAAAAATTTCCTGTAAAATATTTTTAATTAATACAACTCTGTTTTGAAGCAACTTAAGCGACCTTAAATCATTTGCAATAGTTATTAAGCCTTGCGATTTAGTTAGATATATTAAACGTATAATTAAATTTTCTAATCCATGAATTAATAATTAATAGAATAAATTGTATCCTCTTTAATATTTGCGTTTTGAAAAGACGGCGTTGAAGGTATTGAGCAGTAAGTACCAAGTTTTCAGTCGAAGAGATTTGTAATTGTACAGAGTAACCGATTTTTACAATACTGCGAGGCACCCATTAACAAACAGCAACCATCACGTTGCTCAATAAGAAAAATAATTTTATTTTCATAATTTATTAAGTGAAATCAATAATTGTCAAATTACTGTGTTTTGAAGTTATCTTTTTGTGTAAATAAACGATTATCTAAAATTGAGTTGACTCTATTCAGACTCTCACGCTGTAATTTGTATCTTGACTTGCAAAATAAAAAGAATCACATGAAATATTTCAATTAGTGACAGACAGTGTGGTAAATTATAATACTACGATATATAAATTAGATTAGAGCGACTGAAGGAAAGAATCTTTTTATTTCCCTCTGTTTTGGGGGTCTATCGATGGATTTTCATTAGTTGGATCATAAATCTCCATTTGAAATGAAAAATTAAGTACGCAGTTTTCCAGTGTTTTGCGCCTAGATTAATGGGTGAGTATTACACTTTCTGGGCGACAGGCTCCGGCGTGGTAGTTGTCGGACCGAGAATTAACTACTACGAGTCCTTGGAGAAAACTCCTACCATTTTTCAATCGGAGATTTATGCCATTGAAAGATGTGCAAAATTTAATCTTGACAGGGGCTACCGAGGCTGCTATAGAGGCACTCAGCTCATACGAGTTTACCTCTAAGCTGGCTTCGGAATGTCGCAGCAAGATTAATCAGCTAATCAGGACGAATAAGGTCACACTCTGCTAAGTTCCTGGACACGCCGGGGTGATAGGAACCGAAAACGCAGATAAAAGTGCCAGCAAGGGAGCTAGTAAGCCCATGGTCGGGCCAGAAACGTTTTGTGGGCTTGGATTGCTGAAAATCCGGGAAGATATATCAATGGTGACTAGAAGCACTCGTTAAATATCCCCGGACTGAGGCATGCAAAGCTAATGATTGGAACGTATAACCAACCATCGTTTCTCAGCTCTCATGTCCCTAATTAAAAACAATCTAAGAATGCTCAAAGGCCATTGCAGACTGAGAAAACACCTCTACAGACTTGGCTTTCAGAATGATAGTCTGTGCAGATTCTGTGATTACGAGAAGGAATCTCCAGAGCATATTCTGAAGGACTGTGAAACTTTATGCCACAGAAGATATACCCAATCGGGAAAGCACCTATTAGAGGATTGGGAACTACCAACACTAGAACCACTGGCAATCTTGAGATTCCTCAGGAAAACAGGTTTAGATGAGGTGCTTTAGCACCTGGCAAGGGATAAAATAGATCTTTGATCGCAGTGTCATGTGTTTACCGAACAAGAACAATTCATTCATTCATTCATTACATTTTCTGTCAAAAAATGCTGTCACGCGGTGTTAATATACTTTTTTCTGCATGTATTTCAAATGTCGTATGAAAAAATAATTTTGCTTCTGAATTGGCCAATATTGATTCCTCGAATGATATAAAATTTTTATCAGTATTAAATTAACCTGGATTGTAAAAGAGTGTGTGTCACTTGTTCTTATCTTCCGTCTTCTTTCCTGCAGATTTTGTACTGCTAATTAATTTAAAATTAACCAATTGAAATTAATTAATTAATTTAATTAATTAATTTAATTAATTAATTAATTAATTACAATAAATAAAAATATTATTTTGGGATTTGATAACCAAAAAAATAACAATAACATCATAAAAAGCATAAAAACTCTTTAAATAAGTCAGCGAGGAAAAGAATTCGTAAATATGAGTTAATAAAAAAACAATCGAGTGAGATTATTTTAGAAGCAAATTTCAAAGTTTGTGAAGATCTGTGAAAATAATCATTTAGAAAATAATTTGATTCAAATCTTTAGGTTTTACGCCCGTTTTCACCACTTTCGATTAAAAAATAATCATAGTTTTAACCGAAAGTTTGGCTAAATTGTATTACACAATGTACGATTTAACAAAAAAAATTATGTTATATTTATCTAAAGGAAATTTGGCGGTTAGCATTAATCGAAAAATAAAACAAATAAAATGGATCGATCGAAATATGAATCAGCATTTATATATTTGTAATATTTTTCAATTATAAAAATCATTTCGCAAAAAACGATATGTTTCTGATCGTTGAAACCACTTTAATCTAACTGATGAAGAAAGAATTCAGAGAGAGATAAGTATATGTAGCGTATCAAAGTCGTCTGAGAAAATACTAAAAACAAGGTTAGGTTAGGTTGCACAGGCCGCCAGCTGCAAGCAGCCGGCCCACTTAGGTCCACAAAAATAGATCGCTTTGTGATTGCTAAAAACAAAAAATTTACATTATTTAATATACATGCACATATTATTGTACATGTATGAAAATGTTTTAATCATAACTTGTATGAATTTTTCTATTAGCACAAAGTTTCCCTTTACAAATTTACAAATACCGCCGCCTTTTTCTATAATTTTTTATGTAAACAAACTAATAGTAGTGCCACATTTTCATGAAATTCTTTTGTTAACTGTCACGCCCACTATCTCGATCGAATTTTTTCTTTCGTACAAATTCTAAAATTTTGTTTTTGTTTTAAATGTAATTGTAGAAAAGAACGAATACGTGTGATATCGTGGGCCTGGCTTTAAATAACTGAAGGATGGTGAAACTAAAATCGGTAACCGTTGATTAAATAGTACCAGTTAGCCAAACCAGTAGTTAGTTAATTTTTCTTTAACAAACATTTAACCGAAGATTATGAAAACGGGCGTTAAAAGATTTTTTATTTAGTTTTAATTAAACTTGACTTGGAACAAATCATTTCACTTGTCGAAGATGTTGGAGCAATCGAAAACAATCAACAATAGAGAACATTCAATGTCTCATCGGGGATTTTCTAAACATCTAAAATCTTCCATTGACCTATTTGAGTCCTGTTTTGATTCTTTTAAGTTCAAAAACCCTCCAAATAATTATTCGCTTAATTTCGTTAGATTAAATTAAACACCAACAAAAATATGTTCATATACAATCAGCCCAATTATCAATAAAAAAATCCTCGGGAGATTTCTCCCTTTTCCCAAAAAGGGCCGTTCACATATAACATGCGAACAATTAATATGTGAACATACTTATATGTGAACAGCTCCTTTTTGGGAAAAGGGAGAAATCTCTCGGGGAATTTTTATTCATAATTGGGCTGAATAAAAAATAGAAAATTTTATTTTATTTTAATCGTTAATCGTAAATAGTCAATTGTAAATTAATCGAGCAGTTAATCGGTTAGTAATTAATCAGTTAACTAATTGAATATTCTTTTTTCTCTGGCAATTGACTGGACTGGACCGGGCGATATTAGAGTGAAAATTTAAATTCGAGTAAATATTGTTCTGTTCAATTTATAATTGAAGATTCAGTGAATAATAAATGATAAAAAAAGGAATATATTCTGCTTGAAATATGGAAGATATATTTTTACTCATGTCTACAAGAATATTCAAAATTACTTGATTGATTTAAGAAACATTAGATTGCATTTAAAAATATTAACTTTCCCAGCCATGTCTTCATACAACATTGATAATTTTCAAAAATATAGCAGAATCTATTCACATAGAAACTCCAGAATAGACTGTGTGTGAACTAAACAATACTGTATGATGAAAAACAAACAAATAAACTTGAAAAAAATAATTCTAACTGCGATTGACACACGTGTACATTTATTTACACACGATCAAAATTTAAGCACTAACACACAATTACGTTGCTATACTAAAACTAACACTACGACGCTGTTTTAATCCGTGAAATGTCTACACTACGATACTGAAATTTTATACAAATAAAAAAATAATGCGTCAGTACCTTAATCCTCACAATAAAAAAATAATGCGTCAGTACCTTAATCCTCACAATTATTTACAATTATGTTTTCTTTATCATAATTATTAACGCATTAATAAAACCATCATGATACAATAAACAAGGTAAACGCGTTAAAGCAACTGATCGCTTATAAAATATTTCCTGAATGTCAAACTGAATAAGAAAAAAACATAAACAATATATTTTATGTATAGAATTTGTTTGACAGTCAGAAAATATAAATGTTGTTGTTATACTAACGGGTTAACCTTGAATAAAACTCATTACACACAGAAGCCGTATTTTTTGGAAATCGTGAATGAGAATTTATGTTGAAAACAAAAAGCAATTCTCAACCACAATTTTGTTTGCATTTTCTAAAAAACAGGCAGTTAAAGTCAAATAAGATCTGTTTTGTTTTTTTGAATATTAAGTTTGTCAATAATTCAACTTCTTAAAAAATCATTTGGAAAAAATAAAACTATCCTTAGACATACAATTTTGTTTATCAGATACACTGAAAAAAGCATCTGAACATAAATAGTACGAAACGATTTCATAAAATTGGATTTATTTTATATTTTTATTTATGAATTGAAGAAATCCATTGTTACATCCAGAGTATTACAGTCTATAATGCAAACAGGTAAAAGACCGATGACTAGCAGTGTGTAGGTTCCATGTTCAGTACCCACAATTTTTAACAATTTGCATACTACCCTGAAGGAAACGTGGGGGCATGTGTCCCCAAGACACCACTTCTGTCTACTATTTTGGTGACTATTTGGCGTCATTGTCACTATAAGAAAACTTTAAAAAGACTGAAATGAATTTGTACCTTATTTTTAGTACCTATATTTTTCAAACGATTGTTATGAATTAGCGCCTTTTAGTCTCTTATTTTTCTTAATTAAACTCCAAAAGTTAATAAAATTTATATTTTCATTATTGACATCTACTTCAGAAAAGTACTCAAATTGTAGATTGGAATTACTAAAACGTACTAGTGAATCACTGGTTCCAATGTCTACATATGGTCCCAAAAGAACTACCTAGTCAATAGTACCAATGGCAGTAGTGGATTTTCACTCACATGTTAAATGTCTATAGTAAATAGCATTGTCTGGGGTATTATAATTCACTAGTACTGCTGACTGTGTCAATAGTAAGTCAGTACAGTTTCACTATTGACATTTTCTGCAGGGTATTTATGTACAAACTCATTGAATATAAGTACTTTTTGTTTCTGTGTATACAAAACTAGTCATCTTCGTTTTTTTTAGATTTTATGCAATTAAGTTAATTTTACACGTGATGTAATTTACAATGAGCTTTTCAGCTTAAAGATCCATTTGTAATTGCGCATCTCTGTGTCTGTGCTGTGAATCAATACTGAACAACCCTCCTACCTGGACATTAGCGCAGCAGTAATCAGTTCATACACTTGATTGATTGTGCAATATACAGGTTTCACAATCGAAAACCAATTGGCATACGAAATATGCACAAAAATATTGAAACTGCTTAAGTTTGCATAAACTTTAGTATGCGAGTAAATATCTAATTTTAAGAAAGAATGTTGTGGTAAATCATATTTTTAAAGAATACAGTTGAGCAGTATATTGTTGGAAGACAAAATAAAATGAAATCATAACTAAAACTTGTGTTGTAAATATTCCTGCGAATCCTACAGGACCTACCACGACAGAAGACAACATAACATAACATCTGTCAAAATTGGTCTCTGTTCACCATTTCGTGCGAAATGTTGTACTCTCCTCTGACAACACAATTTTAATGATAAGAATATATTATGTGAATCTTCTTTTTTCGCCACTATCTGCATTTTATTACCAAATTCGAGATATGAGATAAGCTTTAATATTGTTTATTTGATCTTACTATGTATGTGCTTTAGAACAAAATAGATAAATTTTATATACATACATATTAAAACACAATCATATTCTATACACACATACATACATATGTATTGTATGTCTATATAAAACAGCGATTTTGAATATCACTTTCATTTCAATTCTAACTTTCAAAATGAAAACATCTAACGTATTTTTACTCTGTCTATTAAGTTGTTTTCTACAATTTGGTACAACGAAATCGATCTACACTGATGAGGAAATACGTGCAAATAGTGATTATAAAAATTCACGAATACTTTTCAACGCCATAGAGGATGACATTAATTCGAATACGAAATATACTGAAACTTTAGTAAAACAATTCGCCAAGAATTTTGACTATACTGACATTGAGAGTATTTTTGACAAATTAATAGATTATCTCATTACATTTAATGTATCGGATGAAACTTTTGAAGCTGCAATGCAAGCCCTGTTGCAACTGTACGAAGAAGGTATTAAAGAGAATGATTTAAACGCATACGCCACCAAGTTATATAAAATGACACAGCTAGAATTCTACCAGGATGCGCGGACGAGACTCAAGTCGAATCTGAGAGGAATTACCAACCGATTGCCAGAAAAACTGAGGTATTTTTACTTTGAGCCCCACTTTTGCCTTTTCAATGCGAACTGTAGTGAATCTGTCCCTGGAGTTGATGAAATTTGTAGTTGGAATACGGGCAGCGAAGCAAGGAAAATTACCGCTGAAATTAGAGATCTTAATAATCCAAGACAAATTAGTGTTTCACTTAAAGATGCTAAAAATCAAATTTACTACGTTATGGCTGATACAGGAGATAATCCTGAGATCGTGGCTTGGGATTCTCCTGAGGATCCTAAGGGACACATTTGGACTATGGAATTTTTATTACTAAGTGATTTTGTTCAATTTTCCCAAGGCGATTATTTAATGTGCGCCGTGACTTCTGACGACGGAAGCATGAAAGTTGCAGGACGCAAAGAAACTAAGTGGCCTCGAAGTACTCAATGTCAATGGCGCCTAGGAAGATGCCCAGAGAAAAAAAACTAAAGTAATTTTTAAGAAATCAATGAAAATATTGCTTCCAAAGCATCACTAAATACATGTTTTCGTCTTAACATTTTATATTAAGAAGTTCAGCTAAAAACGCGTAAACAATATTTCACTTTTGCAGAATTTCATGATTCTTTTTTCTAGTTTTCAATTCACCTTTTTTTTAAAGAAATGTTACAAAATATTTTTAATAAAAAATAAATATTTAAATAATTAAATGTACATGAAAACTCTGTTTGATTAAAAGAAGAGAACACCTTGCTGTGACAAGTCCTTTGAAGAAATCATCGAATTTTCAGTGATTCTGATGCCAAAGTTGTGCATTCAATTAACTTTTTCGAATGGTCTTTTTTTAGTGGGTGTAAATATGAAGAATGTAGAAGGGTTTGTGCAAACAACGTAAGATAATAAAACAGAAATATAATATTGAATACGAGTATATACAGAACGTTGCAGAACAAAAGCAACAAAATGGGTGGAAAATTATAAATTTATTTATTTCTTTAACAATAGATGTGAGAAAAAATTATTAGTTAGAAAAAAAATATACAAATTTATTCTTTGTTTTTCAAAGTTAAGTATGCGTAATTAAAGCAACATTTAGGAGCCCTCATTTCTCGATGATTCGATTGTGGAATCTATTCCCACTCAGACTTAAACGTTTGAAACAGTTCAGTTTTATTTTTGAACCGTTTCCCGGCGACGCTTCTCTTAATATCCCAATGGGATTCAATAGAGGATTTGAATAACATTATTTCTAATGAAGTCGTGTTTCGGATCATTGTCGCGTTGAAACACCCATCGTGCCATATTCCGTTCGGCATGTGGCAGCTTTTGGGTTTCTAAAATATCTCTATACATGAAACGGTCCATTATAATTGTTTAAATTGTTTTCTATTGCGGACAATTTTTCTGTCTTTTGCGTTTTGTAGGTTTTTCGTGGTGGACACCCAAATGATGTACGACGGTAACATCGTTTGTTTCTAAATTTACATTTCTTTATCAATCTAACATAATAATAGACCTGTTAATATTTATTGTAGTTTTTGGCAAATGAAATTTGTCTCTCCTTTTTATTATAATCGTTTAAAATTTGATTTTTAAATTGACGGCTCAACCTACTCATCTCTTACCATTCTATATCGGTTCATTTGATGAATTGCTTCATCGAATTTAATTTAAAAATTCTTTCTTTGCATTCGAATTATTGGAAAGTTATGATTGTTTTATTATGCACGCTTTCATTTGAAGGCCAAAGAGAATTTTGTTATTTTTTTTTGCGTAACACTCTGGTTACTTTTAAAATAAGTTCAACTCCGTAAATACATTAATGTGTAACAAATTAAGGCAAATGCATACCAGATAGTCTCGCAATAGAATTTTCCTTGGCAAATATCATTCTTGGATGTCAAAATAAACTGTTCAAGGCGAATTTAAAATCAGAGAAATTTACAAAAAAAACACATTTTGACAATGAAAAAATTTATGGTATGAATAAAAATAAAAAAGTACCAGAAATATTGTAAAATATTTTTTGGTGTGCGGCTTGTTGCTTTCGTTCTGCACAGTACTGTATATATAAACAGTAGAGTTATTAAATATTCGACATATTCAAAAAACCGGGTTTCGAATAATTCGAAAAAGCGTAATTTTTAAAAACCGGGTTTCGTATTTTTTTTTTAATAGACAATCGGTTTTAGTATTTTATGTCAACTAGTGTATCCCTAGAGTATCCAGCGATCGACTCAATCGACCGCATTCTAGAAATTAATATTAATCATTTACATAAACACATACGATAAAATACAAAAACCAAAAAACTTTCTAAATAAACAACTTAAAACTCTGTCTCATTTCTTTGCAAAAGCAAATTGGACAAACACACATGCACACTTTATTTATTTTTCAACTTGAAGCTGATACATGGATGTGTAATGAGTGTGCATGTGTTAGTAGCAACTTTCAACGCTTATAGCTCCCAAAATACCAAACCGATTTTAATAAAATTAAGATTGTGCACATCTATGTAAAAACCTGTTTAAAAGCATGTACATCTCTCCAAAATCGTTTTAGTATTACGTGTTTGGCTAATAATAATATTGATTTAGGAACTTAAGTATAAACTGATTCCAAATGATTTTTTTTATTAAGACAAATAAAAAATTTAGAAAAAGTTGCATTCATAACACAATTTAAATTTACATATTTAACATTTTATTTTACATAAAAATGACAACAAATTTCAAATCAAAGAGAAGGATATGTGTTAATAAATTTTATTTATATCAACTACATGCAGAAGTTTAGCTGATCAAAATCAAATACGCAATAATTTTTTATGTACATACACACATATGTATTCTGTTTGGCTTGATTTCGCCGATACATGTACTTATTGAATCACCTTATTAATGACATTTAACATGAAACGATAACACACAGTGTTGCTATTTGATTTTCAAATGTAATCGCATAAAAAAATAAAGAAATAAAAAAGAAAATATTCCTTCTGTCAAATAATTCGAGACGAAAACACCCCGGCTTTGCCGAATAACGCGAAAACAGTCCATTTTTTTGTTATGTTCAATTTATAGTATTTATTGTTTTGTTGCCACTAATAAGTGACTCTTAGAGAATTTCACGAGAAATAGAAGCCTATGACAGACGGACAAGCGACCAGACATCTTAGCGAAAACAATAAGTTTCCTTTGTTATGCTTTGTGAACGGAAATCTAAACTAAGACGAGAGATCTCTAGAGGACACTCGGTTAAGGTAGGATCACACGATTGCCGCAATGCACCAATTATCAGTCTATTTTATATGCCAATCGTGTGATTTCACAATTTATTGTCCCCTACGCCAATCGAGAACAATATTGTGCTGATTTTCCGCAATCAAATGCAACTCTTGTGCGGCAATCGTGTAAACGGTTGATACGCAACCATGCGTCAATATAAATGTACCAATATTTATTGTGTTCTCATGCGGCAATCAAAGTTGCCAATACGCGGCAATTTATTTAATTAGTTTAATTTTTCGTCTGTGCCAATTGGTGTGTGTACCGTAAATCTAAACTTATTTGAAGTGTTAACCCTTAAATGCATGATTTTTTTCGCTTTGAAACAAAATATTATTTAAACATTTAAAATTAATGCAAAAAAAAAATTAATTTTTTTTAGTTAAATTTATTAAAGGCCAAGGCACATAGAATCCATCGTACGTTATACGTTGCTTTTTTCAACTGACATTAAATCAGCTTCGTTTGATTAAGTTTCACATTTTCAATAGAATTAGAGGATATTCTGTTTTTTTTTTTAATTTTAATTTTTACTTAATTTATTTTTGTTACCACAGAACACAAGAAGCTTAATAAAAACAAAGCAAAAAAATAATATTTTTCAAAGTACTTGACGTACGTTAAAAGTTAAAAGTTGTTTAACTTTAGTACTTTGCGTTGACGGAGACGTACCGAATGTGACAAAGCTCATAAGAAAACCTGTATTTTAACTTAGTTGTCAGTTGAAAAAAGCAACGTATAACGTACGACGGATTCTATGTGCCTCGGCCTTAACACCCCAATTATGAATAAAAAATTCCCCGGGAGATTTCTCCCTTTTCCCAAAAAGTGGCTGTTCACATATAATATGTGAACAATTAATATGTGAACAGTCCGTTTTCGGTAAAAGGGAGAAATCTCCCGGGGAATTTTTTATTCATAATTGGACTGTAAGTGTAAAATACATCTCGTAAATTGTATTTAATTTACTAAAATAAGCAGTGAGCGATTAATAATAATTTAGATTCCAATTAGAAGCTATGATGCAGAATTACATCAATATGCTAAAGAAAAAAATTTGCGCGTAACACAAAACAAAATAAAAATTACCATAGCAGCTGTTTTTTGGTGTTGCCGGAAAGTTAGAACAATCGTATGACAGGGCTGCGGCAATTATTGCCACAAATTCATTCTTAGTAAATCTGCGGCAATAATGTGTCTGCAGTATGCTTGATTGGGACAATATTATTATTGTGCAACAATTCAGCACAATAAAAATTGGGCCTAATTGGTATATTTGCGGCAATCGTGTGATCCTACCTTCAAAACTACAGATGCTTTTTTCAATATACACACACACATTTCATGTATGAAACAAACACCAATTAAAATTTAATTTACCATTCATCTACGACATTTTAGCATAATTTTGGGTTTCCCATTTAGTATTCTACCAGTTTCATTTTCTGGCAACGCTGATCACGGAAAAAATGGAATAAAACTCCCGAAGGTATGCTTTGAAATTTGTAACAAAAAGAATTTAATAAACAATAATCACGCACAAAGTGCCCTAAAGAACAGAGTTCTAAAATTGTTCCCGGGATCCCGGGAAATAATAAAAAATAATTGACTACTTAACGGCAAACCGTTTTCGGTAGCAGGGCAATTTGTTAATAAAAATAGAAATAGGCTTTCTGACGAGTCCTTAAGCGTTTTAAAGAATTATTTCCTAAACCAAAAAATATGAATTATCTTATGAAAGTATTTTCTTATTTTAAGAATTTAACATTTTTGTTTTGGAATTCAAACCTGGAGTAACTTTGTATTATTTTTTCTATATTATTTTGTTTCTTTTTATTAACTGAATCGTTATGTTTTTGTTTATGTTCACGCATATTTGTAAGTTTACTTTGATCTGATCTCACAAAAATACACGCTTTCCGTGTTGGAAACATGTTCTTGTTTCAAATGTAATAATTCGAAAGAAAATTTTCTTCGACGAACAGGCAATAAGATTTTTGGATTTTGGAGACATCACATTAAATGTAGATATACTTTGGAAAGGAGGAAAATCAATAAATCTACCAAACAATAAAACTGTTTTTCCAAATTTATGTGAATTTGTAAATAACTTAATGACCGCCAAACTCTTTAGCTAATGTTGAAAGACTATTTAGCAAAATTAATCTTAGTAAAACAAAGATAAGAAATTCATTGGAAACGGGAACCCCTTGAGGGGTTTCTTTTTTTAAAAGATTATTTAAAAAATAATTCCTCTGAATGTTACAATGTTATAAAAAACATAAATGTGATACGTATAGTATTTTTATTTTGTAAATCCCCAATTTAAATCAATATCATGGGCCTTATTACGGTTGTCGTATTTTCGCCTTCGACTTCCACAAGTTGTACTAGATTAAAGAAGCATACAAAATTATTCGAAGGCGAAAATTCGACAACCGTAATAAGGCCCCATATGTTCTACTTTCGTACTTTAAATGTACATATCGCTGGCTTAATATAGAAAGGACGTATCTCGATTTTTTTACTAAGCCCCGTTTTTAATGTTTTCTGACATTACAATTCCAAATAGACAAGAACACCTTAGAATCGCAATTTAAAAAAAAAAATCAAGAGACGTCCTTTCTATATTAAGCCAACGATATGTATGTTTGTATCCGTATAAAACCAAATAAATCAAAAAAATTAATTCGACTCTACTCATGTATTGCAAGTTTATGAAAAACTGTATAATAGTACATTCTATGAATTTCTATTTAAATTTAAATTAAAATATAAAACAACATATCATATAAAAAAATTACCGTTTATTTTGGAAAGTATTTTAACTGCTTCGACACAAAATCTCTTCAAATTTTGCTTTAAATTGATTGAAATATTTAAAGTTCTTGTTGTTTTTAATAAATCTGTTGAATTTTTAATTTTTAAATCAAAGATTGTTGTATAAAACACGATTTTTGAGTGACGCTTTTTTAATACTATCGATTTTGACGATTTTATTTACAAAATTTGACGATTTTTCGGAAAATATTACTGGCAGCCCTGGCCAGAAGCATGGTAAAAAGCTGCTTGTCAAAAATTTACAAGTTCTGTCAAAAATTTACAAGTTCTGTCAAAAATTCTACTAGCTCCCAGGCAAGGCAGATCAACAAGGTAGTAGCGATAACACAGCTGATTTACCTGACTAAATGTCAAATGTGTAAAATTATATTTGTGTTGATAATATACACGTAACATTGGTGATGCCAAACACCACAGATTTGTATGATGTTTGACATTTGTTAGAGGTTCACCTGTGCTAACAGTGCCACCCGATTATGTACAAGTTTTGACCGTTGCTCAGGTATTTTTACAACAAATTTTGTATTGTTGTAGAACCGCTACTACCTAGTAGACCTGCCTTGCACCCAGGGCTAGTAGAATTTTTTTACAGAACTTATAAATTTTTGACAAGCAGCAAATTAGAGGCATGGTAGCACAAAACACAGTAACCCACCGCCGTCGTTTTTTTTTTAATTCGAGCCGTCGCCCAATACATTGAATTTTAACGGCTCTTAAATGTAGTTGGACTGAAAAATCCATTGTTTATTATAATTTGCGATTATAATTGTACATCACACTCAGTGATGTTATACACTTTTTTGAGAAGTCCTTACGCAGCCCGAAAAAAATCGCTATTTTTTCCTACGCGTTTAAAAAAATTGTCTCTATAAAAATCCCTACAACTTTTAAATGATGTACAGTTACTGTCAAAATAATAGCACCAATAAAAGTATTTAATTTCATTATGCAATTCTGTTGCAATGCATGTATATATATTTTTCTCCATAACTTACCAGTCCAGTTACTAAAAGTATACTCTTTTTATAAATAATAATTCGTTTGTGGAAATAGTTTTGTTTATTTAAAAAATTGTTCAAAAGCGTAATTGCATTCAGTGAGAGCTGTCACAATAATAGCACCGATATTAATACTAATTAAAAAAAAGTCGCAAATTTAAAAACTATTTTTTTAAAACAAATAAAACGTTAATTAGCTATTGGCATACGTATTTTTAAAAATAATTTTAAAGAATTTTGTCTAGTGTTCGCAATGGGTCATGCTAAACACTGTACAAGTGAAAAACGTAAATTAATTAAAAAAAACTAATTTCGGAGGGAAAACCGTACTCCGAAGTTCGAAATATTTTAGGTTGCTCAAATAAAATGATAAGAAATGCAATTACTTTTCAATTTAAAGCCGAAACACGTGGGCGAAAAACTGTAACACCACACGCAATGGTCAGCCGCATAGTACGGCAAATAAAAAAAATCCGTTTATGTCAGCTGCAGAAGTGAAAAAAGAATTAGAACTGCCAATAAGCACTGAGACAATATCCAGGAGACTTAGAGAATATAATCTAAAAGCTCACAGTCCAAGAAAAGTCCGTCTATTAACAAATAAGCATGTGTCCAAACGGTTTGCAGTTTGCTATAAACCACTTAAAGTGGCCGATTTGGTGGAAAAGGTTCACGATCCTATGTTCGAAGGCCACCAAATTCGGAATATAACCCAAAATTTACCGCAAAGACTGTCAAATACGGAGGTTCCAGCATCATGATATGGGGATGTTTTTCGCACTACGGTGTTGGGCCTATTCACCGTATTACTACCATCATGGATGCAGCAGAATACGTCAAAATACTCGAGGAAGTAATGCTGCCGTATGCTTCTGAAAATATGCCACTGATTTGGGTCATGTATACGAGTACATATAAATATTATTCAAATATAAAAAATTTTATGTACATGAATCAGAGTTCTTTTTTTTCACAAGTGGAATTATGTACATGGTCGACCAGCTGACTTGATGCTTTTATTTTTTAAAAATGTATCCATTTGTTTGCCATTCTTACAGAATTCACATTTTTTATGTACATATCTTTCTTTCTGCGTGCTTCAGAAGATCAGACTTGGCGCAATTTAAAATTTTATTGCATGGAGAATACTTGCATTTAAACGGTTCGTCAGAGACAGGTTCCAGCCAGCCTTTAAAATTATCCTCTTCCAGCCATTTGTTGCAGAAATTTTTGTTTCCAGTACTTTTCGGTTTCCTCTAAGTATGCCGAAAAGTCTGAACAAGACGAAGAGAAGAGTTCATTCTGCAGACTATATAAGTGTATAATACTTATATATAAATATAAAAAAAACAATATTTCACAAATTTTCCTTAAAATCAAAACTGAAATGGCGGCAAGCGATCATTAAAAAAAAATATGCCAATTTGTAATGTTCCCGTATTAAAGATTTTATTAAAATGTTGTCACAAATCGAATAAGTCTGCAAAATGAATATATTTTTGCCACATTATTGAAAAATCGCTAAATTTTAATGATTTCAATATAGTATCTGTAATTTTTCCCCACGGCCATTTTTTAGAAGAAAATCCCTACGAATAGGGATTTTTTCCAACGCATAACATCACTGATCACACTATACAATTTTTCCGTGACAGTAGAGAATTTTATTTAATACGTATAAAAAAGTTCTTTTAAAAATTTGTTGGTAGCCGACGACTAGTAGTCAAATGTTTTGCCTCACCGCCGCCGTAATTAGTTCATCAGCTTGTTTTCGCAGACGTCAAAATTTTGTGTTGTCAAAAAAGATACCATTTTTACACCATAGTACTTTGCTACCGATTTGGCACACACCCTAAGTATCGAAATTTCCGTGTTCTTTGAAAATATTTTCTTCAAAATTTCCTTTTTCAAGCGGCCTTAATGTCTGCTTTTTCTAATTTTCTGTCTGTCTGATTGTCTGCATAACCATCACGTTTCTCAATATGAAAAAATAATTTCATTTTTATGATTTATGAAGTAAAAGCTACAATTGTTTGAAGAATTAGTTATCTTTTTAAGTAAATTAACAATTATCTAAAACAAACAGAGTTAAGTCTATTAAGAATCTCTTTCTTTAATTTTTAGTGGGTAATTAAAAACCACTATTATCTTTATTTGATCATATAAAAAAAAATCACACAAAATATCTAAATTAGCGACGGGCAGTGTGTGTTAGTTAAACTTTATTTTTTATGATATTTCTTATTTTACGCTTTACTTTAGGCCAAATTGTGAATGTCTATAAGCAAAGACAAATCACTTCGTGAATAAATCAGTTTGTGTTGTTTTTATTTTATTTTTGTCTAATTAAAAGAACCTATTTAAGCAAACGTTTACGAAAAGGTCAAAACGTAACAATATATTGAATAAAATCAAAAGTCTTTTGATTTATATTGCGCAAAAATAAATATTTTGTAATGTGTAGACAACATTCAATTTTTTTATATTGTGCAACTTATTGAATAGTGTTAAGTACAACGACAACAATAATATCAATAGTACTCAATAATATTGCGTAGTCTATGCGTAAAATTTAAAAATTTTAAGTGATTATTTAATAGAATAAGTAATTTTTATTTTTGTTGCTTTTTAAAAAAATCATCACTTCGTTTATAAGAAAGAAAAAAATTAAATTCCTCTTAATTAAAAAAAAAATTATTTAAATTTAATTAATTATTAAATTTAATTATTATTGAATTTTTCCTAAAATTAATATTTTGTGGGAAAGTCATGATTTTTATTATTTCTTTGAACCGGGATCACAGGGAAGCAACCAGCGATATTAAATTATTACGAGATATATTTTCCATTTTCCCATTTTAATTTAATTAATTTTTTCTAATTGCTGCAAGTTTTATGATTTATTTTAAATAACCTTCCGATCGGCAAGTTCCCATAGGTTTTGTATGAGATTCAGATCGGAATATTGCAGAGGGCATTTCAAAACTTGGTCGCTAACGGACTCGCTTGCTTAGGATAAAAAAATAAACGAAACAGGGTTTTTAAAAATTACACTTTTTCAAATTATTCGAAAAATGGTTTTTGGAATATCTCGAATATTTAATAACTCTTTACTTCACGGGGTGCGGCTTTCAGAAATCGTTCAAATGATACTCATGCTAAACTGTATTAGTTGTCTTACAAGAAAGTACGACAAAAAAACATCCACAACAAAAATGTTGATGCAGAGTTGTAGATTATTAAAACACCTTTAAAACAATATATAATACTTAGCATATTTTATTGAAAACCATTTTTAAAACTAAAGGTACGGTCACACTTGGCAATCGTTTGCCCAAAAAAAGCGTAACCACTACTTTTGCTTAGAGTTAGTGTGATTTAACTTGGTTTTTGTATCACAAAATGAAGTCAATTATGCCGCAAAATGCAATTTTTGTATTGAACCCATATTTAAAAAAAATTTTAATTAAAGAAAATGCAAATTTAGCTTGTATGTTGAGAAAAAAAAACTAAGAATTGTTATGTCAAACGCATAATTGGACAGTCAAATATAAGACACGCTTTTAGTACTTGGAAGCGAAACTTTTTGCTTCCAAACGTCGGGGTGTCGACTGAACGATATTGGCGCGTAATTCCGGAGTTATGTAGTTCCACTCACATCTTATTCCCTGCTTCAACTGTTCCACTGTGCAGGTGTTTGCAGTAATTTTGGACAATTATGAATCAGCCACATTTTCGCAACGTGTGAAGTATGCTTTGGATCGTTGTCCTGATTGAAAGCAAATGTCTCCAATATGTTTAATTTATCGGGACTTTTGATTCAAATTTTTGTTTTCCAAATATCCAAATATTAAAATCGATTTATTTCACTCTCTATAAAATGAATGTTTCCTACTCCTGCACTGGAAACACATTCCCACATCATCACTAACCCTCCTCTATGCTTGACCATAACTCGAGTGTTATTAAAATAAGTGACATGATATTTGTTTTTTTCTTAAGGTACGGTCATCTTGGGGAAACATTTGATGAAAAACGAGAAATATTTCTTTGCTGTAGTGTGACCATAAAATATTTTTGAGGGGCAAACAGAAAAATAGCTGATTTTTACAACAAAATTATTTGCTTTCAAAGAAAAAATGTCTCAATGTGAACAAAGTGTGACCATCCAGTGTCAAATATTTATTTTTTTTGTATGAAACAACAGTTTCTTAAAACAAAATCAATGAACTGTAAATAGAATCACATCAAATTTATTTCCGCCATAATCACGTTAAGAATAAAATTTTTATTGCCATTTAATATATCGTTGAAATTTTGTAAACATAAAAGGATTTCTATGTTTTTCAATAAAAAATTAAGAAATAAAGATTAAAAATTTAAATTTAGTACAATTATCATGCAGGTAAATTTTACTATTTTTAGTAAATCTGCTATCCTGGCCACATTTTTGAGCGTGCGGTCAACAATTAAAAGCCAGCTTAATTGTATTAAATATGTCTAATATAATATATAAAAAAAATGGTCGAGGGGCGTTATTTTTTCTTAAGAGAATAACTTAGAATTTCGTTAAAAAAAATTCTCCATAGCGTTGATTGCTCGCCTGTTTATTTAAATGGCACAGCTATACCGAGCTGCAACACAGTAAAATATTTAGGCCTTCATCATGATGGAAGACTTACTTGGAAAGAGCATATCAAAAAGAAACCGTGAGCAACTTAAATCAAAAACAAGAAAAATGTTTTGGTTATTGGGCCCAAGATCAAGCTTAAGCTTGGAAAATTAGGTTCTGTTATACAAAACAATACTAAAACTTATATGGACATACGGCATCCAACTTTGGGGAACTGCAAGTAATTCGAACGTTGAGATATTACGGAGATACCAGTCAGAAACACTCAGACTTTTAACAAATGCGCCATGGCTTATCAGCAACAAAAACATACACAGAGATCTTCGAATTTTAATGGTAAAAGATGACATCAATAACTTCAGTGAAAGGCACTTTAATAGACTAAGTAATCATTCCAATGTGTTAGCAATGAAATCCAGAGACTTAAAAGGCTTCATGTTCTTGACCTTCCCTTCCGAAAATAGCAAATTTTAATTTGTCAAATCCTATTTAAATTACAAAAGTAAAATTTGATTTTTTTTTTTTTGAGTTTTAAGGAAAACTCAATGTATGTTATTTAAAAGTCATGAAATTTGCTGATTATTTTGATTGCAAAATAGATTGCAAATAAAACAATTAAAAAAAATTTTCCCCCACAGACTTACTGCACAATAGATTTAAATATAAAAAAAGATAAACACTTTCGCCAACGATTTGACGCTGTCATTTAATGAAAAATGCAGATTGTCGAATTTTGAAACAATAAGAAATTTACTAAACGGTCGCTGAGAATCTTTTGTTAAAATTGTTTTACCAAATTTCATTATAACATTTTCAGTTAGTAAGAGGTTTTTGTGACAAAATTTTCCTCAAGACGGTATTATTATTAGTTTCCTTATTCAATTAATTAGATTTAATTTTTGTAGTACGCTTAAGTAAAATCTCATAACATTGTTCCTTCTTTAGATTATAGAATTCGTGAATAAAACATTTTAATAATAATAAATAAATAAAAAAAACCTGTAAAAACAGGAAAGAATTATCTTTGCTAAGCGTGTTATTTAAAAATCGTGTAAAAACAGGACTGGGTGTATATTGTTTTAAAGGTGTTTTAATAATCTGCAACTTTGCATCAGGGTTTTTTATAATTATTTTCATTGAAGTAAAAAAATCGGAATTTAAAAAAATCACACACTTAGTGTCCAATTATATGTTTGAGCCACTGTATATCGTCATCTAAATTTAAAAAAGGCTTAATTTAAAAAAAAATAAATATAAATATTCATAACCATGCCCATACAAACTATATATTATTTTCCATTTACTGCTGCTCCACCGCCTATACAATGTAAATAAATATTATTTTTAACTACTTCTGCTTAAACGATTCTAATACAATTTCGCGCATACATTCAGCTTCTCTGACAACACAATTTTAATGATAAGAAAATAGTCTATAAATCTTATTTTTTTCGCCATTATCTGGATTCGTAATATATTTTATTACTAGACAGATATGAGATAGGCCTCAATAATGTTTATTTGATCTTACTAAGTGCTTCAGAACAAAATAGATAAATTTTATATTTTAAAACATAATAATATTCTATACATACAAATGTATGTATGTATCAAATGTTTAATAAATTCACTTTCATATCAATTCTAACTTTCAAAATGAAAACATCTAACGTATTTTTACTCTGTCTATTAAGTTGTTTTCTACAATTTGGTACAACGAAATCGATCCACACTGATGAGGAATTACGTGCAAATAGTGATTATGACAATTCACGAATACTTTTCGACGCCATAGAGGAAGACATATATTCGAATACGAAGTATACAAAAATTTTAGTAAAACAATTCGCCAAGAAGTTTGTCTATACTGAGGTTGAGAGTATTTTTGCCAATTTAATAGATTATCTCACTACATTTAATGCGAAGAACATTTTTGAAGCTGCAATGCAAGCCCTGTTGCAACTGTACGAAGAGGGTATTAAAGAGGATGATTTAAACGCATACGCCAGGACTTTATATAAAATGACACAGCTAGAATTCTACCAGGATGCGCGGACGAGACTCAAGTCGAATCTAAAAGAAATAACTAATCACTTGCCAGAAAAACTGAGATATTTTTACTTTAAGCCCCACTTTTGTCTTTTCAATGTTGGAACTTCGGAATTTATTTACACTGCAGTGAAACATCAAGAATCTGAAAAATCTAGAACAAATAAAATTTGGACTTGGAACTACAACGATTTCATACGTGATGCAAGCAAAATGAAGGCTGAAATTAGAGATCTTAATAACGCAAGAAAAATTAGTGTTTCACTTAAAGACGCTAGAAATCAAATTTACTACGTTATGGCTGATACAGTAGATAATCCTGAGATCGTGGCTTGGGATTCTCCTGACGATCCTAAGGGACACATTTGGACTATGGAATTTTTATTACTAAGTGATTTTGTTCAATTTTCCCAAGGCGATTATTTAATGTGCGCCGTGTCTTCTGACGACGAAAGGCGTAATGTTGTAGGACGCAAACGAAATAAGTGGTCTCAAAGTACTCAATGTCAATGGCGCCTAGGAAGATGTAAATATGAAGAATGTCAAAGGGTTTGTTCAATTATAAAATAATAAACAATAATATATTATATCAGACCGTCTCAGTTTTTATACTTTTTTCGATATTCCTTCATGAACATTGATTTTCTTAATGTACTCTAAGAACCAAGAATTTTGGTATCTAACACTTAAAGATTTATGAACGATGAACGGGAGGGAAGTGGTATCCCAAAACGGGGTTTTTAGGAAAAATGCCTTTTTCCCAAAAAAATGAAAAATTTTTCTTTAGTAATTCAAGCAGTTCTTAACGGATTTAAACCTAATTACAGCCATTAGAAACAATGTGCCCATTTTAGCACTTTCGGTGCTAGATTTAGCGCTTCTTTTGTTGATTTAGCGGGAAAATTTTCAATTTAGCACTTAGCACTTTTTTTTAGCACTTTCCAATTTTTCATTTAGCAAAAGAAAGAAAAGAACACTTTCGTTGCTTGATTATCAGCAATTTGGATGACTTCCCTATAATGTCAACCACGTCTAAAATTCATGAGTATTTCAGTCAATTTTCCACTACTTCGGTTTCATTAATTGTAGTGAAAAGTGATGATTGGTAACTTCTTTTTTTGCTGGGAGATAATAGCACCTGAAAATGAATGCTTTTTGTTTGTGTAAAGTTTACTGCAATTGTCAAACCTTACTTGGGGTATTCACACGGTCGTCATAAAGTCATATGTGTTAAAATATTAACACGAAAAAATATGACTGCTGTAAACAACCCCTCATAATTTAGTGTGCTATTTTACAATAATAAAACGGACAATCTTTACAATCATAAAAATTTTATATTAGAATGCCGAAAACAAGTGAAAAAACGAAAATAATAGCTAGTTTGTGGAAAAAGTACACTACTGTTTAGTTATGACAAAACAAAAACACAGCATAAATGGTTTTATTATTTTAGGACTTTTTTGTTTGAAGCACAACAACAATTTTTTTAAAACGTCATAAAATAATAAGACATTATGACAATATGACATGATAGGACACCGTGTGAATACCCCAACTATGTACCTATATAAGTAATTTTTTTGTAGTGTACAAAGCCGGATAATTCATTTTCAACCTCTTTAAGCATTTTTTGATATTTTTGAATTAAAAAGTTGTAAATTCAAATCCTACTGCGGCTACCTAGAATAAACTTTTCTAAGTACATAATATGCGCGTTTGTATGTGTATGTGATATTTAATTTAAAGATTAAATTATTATTTTTGTTGTGTTTTTAAAATTTTTAATTTTTCAAAAATAATTTATTGTTTTAAATTATTCTTATATATTTTTTCGACCTTTTGTTTTTTAAATGAATCTAATTTATCTCGAGCTATAGGTCAATTTTTATAAAAAACGTTTATAAAATTTTATTAGATAACCGATATTTCGCCACATCCTTGTGTGGCTTCTCCAGGGAAATATAAATATTTTTTAAATAAAAAATTTTTACAATAATCATAAAAACAAAAAAAATTCAAAAAATTGTCAAAATTAAAATATCAAAAAATTATTATTTTTTATCTAATAAAATTTTATAAACGTTTTTTATAAAAAATTGACCTATAGCTCGAGATAAGTTAGATTCATTTATTGTTTTAAGAAATTTTGTTTTATTCAATGGAAATAAATATTTCTAAGGCAACATAAATAAGCATAAATGATAAAACTATAAACTCTCAAAGAAAATATTTGCTTAAAATTAAGACATTTAAATTTCAGCACTTAGAATTTTTTTTAGCACTTTTTAGCACTATTTTGTTAACTGTCACGGCCACTATCTCGATCGAGTTTTTTGTTTCGTATGAATTCTAAAATTTTGTTTTTGTTTTAAATGTAATTGTAGAAAAGAACGAATACGTGTGATATCGTGGGCCTGGCTTTAAATAACTGAAAGATAGTGAAACTAAAATCGGTAACCATTGATTAAATAGTACCAGTTAGCCAAACCAGTAGTTAGTTAATTTTTCTTTAACAAACATTTAACCGAAGATTATGAAAACGGGCGTTAAAAGATTTTTTATTTAGTTTTAATTAAACTTGACTTGGAACAAATCATTTCACTTGTCGAAGATGTTGGAGCAATCGAAAACAGTCCACAATAGAGAACATTCAATCTTCTTCGAGGATTTTCTAAACATCTAAAATCTTCCATTGTCCTATTTGAGTCCTGTTTTGTTTCTTTCAAGTTCAAAAAACCTCATAATAATTATTCGCTTAATTTCGTCAGATTAAATTAAACACCTACAAAAATATTTTCAAATAGAATAAAAAATAGAAAATTTTGTTACAGTATTTTTCGTTTAGCTGCGTATTTAAGTTTGTAGGAAAAGTCGTGCACATAAGCAAATTATTCTGTTATGCAGTTTCACATAGCAGCATAAATAATGCTGCTAAGTAAATTCACTTATCTGTCTAAATATTCTCTTATGTAAAAAATTGTTTTCTATTGTAAAAATAAATTTAGTCTAACTATAAGCATAAGAGTTTTAAAAACTTTTCAAATGAGGATCATCTATTTAGCATTTGATAGTTTCTCCATTGGATGACAACAAATGTGGCACCGTTTTTAGAGATCTACTGATGAATTGGCATTAGCAGCCACCGAAATGATGGCATATAGATTAGCTAACGACAACAAATCAATTTAACTTTTTTTAATTTATTATTAATGAAAGCATTAAAAAGCGAAAATAATTCATTAAAACAATAAAATAGGCACATACATACTAAGTAGAATGAATTCGCATTTTATTAAAATGAAAAACCTATGCCTCCGCCAAATCAGTATCGGCTTCATTCCCTGGTATGCAGATGAAGGTGGTTCGAAAAAAAGTTGAGCCAGTCACCCCCTGGGATTAAATATTAGTTGAAAACAATTTATCATAATATTTTTTTACACTTCAAACCGACAACAAATTCTGGGCGCCACTTACATATGTCATCTTGGATCCTTCCCCCTAATATAAAATTTTATGCACGTGACAAGAAAGCTCTTCTAAAATTTTTTAATTGCGATTTAATTATCGTTGGCATAATAATGATTTTTTGTTTTATGAGGCAGTTAAGTAAATTATTTTGTAATAAAAATAAACATTGTTTATCAAAAATTGTCCACAATATGCACTTAAACAAAATGCACGTACACGATTTATTTTCTAACAAAATTTTGCCATTATACACAATATTTTGCATTTTGTGAAGCTAGACGAAAAATGCAGTTACGCGAAATGCAGCTAAACGAAATATACTGTAATCGTTTAATGCGATTCAACCGTTAGTCGTAAATGGACAATTGTAAATTAATCAGAGTAATTAATCGTTTAACGGTTAACCGATGGAATACCCTAACCCTAACGACATCCCTGAACATTTACTTAATGAATATTAATTAAAATTTAGATATTATTTTAAATTTTAATATTTTAAATTACGAAATCGAAGGCATATGGCGTTTTTTTTCTGAAAAATTGCTATTCAAAGTTTTCTTAAGACAACATTTTTGTAATAATCTCATATTTCATATTTAAAAAAATCATTATTATATTACAAATTTTCAATAAAAAGAATAAAAAATATTGCCCTTATGTTTTTTTAGCACAGATAACGCCATTAGACATGAAAACAAAGTCAGAAATTAAGAAAGAAAAAACAATTGATTGATTATTGGAGTGATTGTTACAACCTTGATAATGTTTAAACTTTTCATTTGTTTTAATGAAGGTTTAAAATAACTAGAGTACGCATAGTGGTCGAAATTCGGCCGCCAGTATAAACTTATACCTGTTTTAGTTGCATTCATTTAAAGAGAAAAAAGCTGCTAAATTACTCATTCCCTTCCCCGCGGAAAAAACAATAAACGAAATAAAATTGCATACAAACACGCATATTTATAAAAAAATCTTAATACTTATAATATACAGATATGTACGAGGGCGGATTGATATTGAAGCTACCTCGCGTTAGATGGCAGCACAAATACAAAACTTTTTTTTTAGAAATTGCGATCTGTCAAACGTCAGCTGTAAAAATAAAAAAATAGAAAAAAATGAATTTCGTGCAGTGATTAAACACTTTTATTTGAAAAGGAAAACGGCGAAAAAGACAAAAGAAAAGCTCGATAAACATTACGGTGAGTCTGCTCCGTCAGATTACATGGTAAAATATTGGATTGCTGAATTTAAACGCGGCCGAACAAGCACTGCAACAATACCATCAACAGAAAGGCCACAGGAAGGTGGAAGGAAGGAAGAAAATATCAAGAAAATCCTCGATATCATTATGAATGATCGCCGAATGATAGATCAAGTTACGTGAGATTGTTGAAATGGTAAACATATCATATGAACGTGTGTTCAACATTTTGCATGAACATTTGCATATGAAGAAGCTATCGGCAAGATGGGTGCCGCGTTTACTCTCAATTGACCATAAAGGTAAACGTGTGACGTGTGCAGTCTCAATGGCAAAGCTCTCTGAATTGGGCTACAAATTGGTACCTCATCCACCATATTCTCCGGGTTAAGCCCCTAGTGACTACTTCCTATTTCCAAGCCTAAAGAAATGGCTCGGTGGAAAGAGATTTAGCTCCAACGATGAAATTATTGTCCAAACAAATGCCTATTTTAAGAACCTCGAAAAATCTTATTTTTTGGAAGGGATACAAAAACTGGAGAAACGTTGGACTAAGTGTATTGAGCTAAAAGAAGACTATGCTGAGAAATAAATGGCTTTTGAAAAAAAGTGTTTTCTTCCCACTTAGGCAGCCTCAATATCAATCCCCCTCTGCTTATGTTTTTAATTAAACCAATACTTACATTAGTGAATGCGAGTGAGTAGGTGTGTATTTTTAGCATTTGTAGTGGTGTCAACTTTATCAATCTTTTATTCCTTTAAAACAGAAATGATTTAAATAATATAAAATCGGGTCACTAAAGCTCAACAATGTTTACCATATGGTAAAAGAAGGAATAAAATCGTTTGGCAAACAAAGGAGAAAAATGGATCTAAAAATGTGTCTTTACCTATTTATATATAGATATCATTTCTAAGAAATATTTGGGTAAAGATTCCCTAATGATCTGCATTAGCAACAGTGAAATGCGCTTGGGAACTAGTTTTAACCCTCAATAACCGAAGACAAAACATTGATTTTCCACGCAAATTCGATGTTCCATACAAATTCAATTTTTAATCGGAATCGATTAACCATTCTCTGCAAAAAGGGTTCCGTACCTCTTCTGTGACACCCTTTATTTTTGGACTTTATCTCATTTGGTGGCTCCCGTAGACTAGTAGATAGCGTACCAGACTATTAATCGGGGGGTCGCAGGTTCGATTCCTACCTAGACCCTGGGTGTTTCCGCAGACAAGCCAAAATAGCTTCGCTGTTTGTGTTTGTTTTTTAAAAACAAATTTTAAGTATTTCCTGATGTATCGGTCATGACTATGCATGTCCTTTTACGATTTTTCACTCTTTTAATAAAGTTGTAAGGAAGTGTGAATCTGAACATACACTAGATTCCAGCACTTTATTCACGCGAACAACAACAACACAACAACAGGAGCGCAGGTGAAAAGGCGGTACAAACTAAATATCATGTAAATTGCTAATAATATTAAACAACTGCAAGGGTTTTCTTCTTTCTTCATTGTTGTTGCTTTAAGGATTGTGTTGTTGACGTTGTTGTTGTTGTGGCCATCGCTATTCATTATTGTTCGCATACGTAAATAGTATTTCTTCATTAGATGTCTAAGAGACAACAGATAACTTTTTGTTAAAACCATCAACTCGTTTATTTTGCCGGCAGTTTGTTGGCGTAAACGAGGGATGTGTGTGAGTGTAAAACTTTAACTTTCATCGACACTTTCTTGGCGTTTACACATGCCACTGCAAATTCGAAAAACTCAACACATTCATATTGTTTTTACTAATACACCCATATTTTGCGCAATGACAGCTCCAGTGGCAGCTAAATTTGCCTGCGAGTGAAAATTTGGCAATTGAATGCCACTTACACAGCATTTACACATGAAAGTAATTGCATGAAAGTCGTAATACACTCACACTTTTCCACTAACACACTTAAAGATTTTTTACTTTCCACTCAGCTTTCAACGATATTTTCAAGAAAGTAGTTTTTTGACGTTTTCAGAAAGTAGAATGACACAGAGTCAAACGCTGTTGCCCTCCTATAAGAATTATACCAATCAACAGGATGTTGGCAAAAATTCAATTGAAAATTTAACTTATTTTGTAACTATATTTAAATAATTATTAAATAAAATATAAAACACATAAAAAGAGATAATGACGAGAAGTTAATATCACTTGATGTTGTATCTTTGTTTCCTGGTGAACCAGTGAACTTAGCTATGGATATTATAGAAGAATAGTGGGATAGGATATCGGGATATACAAAGATCGAGAAAAGCTTCATTTTACGTATAATAATCAACTTGTTGTCTAATATCTTCCGAGACATTCACTAGGGCTGTTGTACAGTTGTGTTCCTTACGAAATTCAGATTGGCAATTTGTAAGAATGTTATTATTTTCCAGGTATCGATCGAGTCACCTGATTGTGAACTAATCTTTCGAAAAATTTTGAGAGGAACGGTAGGATTGCTATCGGTCTGTATTCAGAGTTTGATTTCTTTCCATATTTTGGGATAATACGAGGGCGGATTGATATTGAAGCTATCGTATGAACGTGTGTTCAACATTTTGCATGAACATTTGCATATGAAAAAGCTATCGGCAAAATGGGTGCCGTGTTTGCTCAGTGTCGAACGAAAACGAGTTCGACAGACCACTTCACAGCGGTGTTTGGAAATAATAAAGCGTAATCCTGTTGATTTTTGGCGTCGATTAATATTTGTTGATGAAACGTGGGTCCATTATTACACACCTGAAACCAAAAATCAATCGAAACAATGGGTGGGTGGAAGAGCTGGTGGAAGTCTCCGAAGAAGGCGAAGACAGTGAAATCGGCTGGCAAAGGTTATGGCCACTGTATTTTGGGATGCGCACGGAATATTGCTCATCGATTACCTTGAAAAAGGATCCACAATCACAAGAAAGTATTATCGTGCATTATTGGATCAATTGATTGATGCAATCAAGAAAAAACGACCACATTTAAAGAAGAAAAAAGTGCTCTTTCTTTAAGACAACGCACCGGTTCACGCAGCATTAGATACGATGCTAAAATTACATGAAATACACTTCGATTTGGTTGATCAGCCACCTTGTAGTCCAGATTTAGCTCCTAGTGACTTTTTCCTGTTTCCAAACTTAAAAAAATTGGTTCGCAGGAATAAAATTCATCTCAAACGAAGAAGTGATTACCGAAATTAACGCGTATTCCCAAAATCGTATTATTCAGATGGTAAAAAAAAGTTGGAATATCGTCTTACTAAGTGTATTGAGCTAAAAGGAGATTATGTTGAGAAATAAATGGTTTTTGAAAACAAAAAATGTTATTTTCCTACTTCAATATCAATCCGCCCTCGTACATACATATTTCGTAACGAATTGTAAACAAGAACTGATCAGATTTTAGTTGGCATTGAAGTTTTAATTTTAAGTTTGTTGCCCACAAATAATTAAAATAATGGAAAATTTTATAAACATTATAAAAAATTAAAAAGATAAGATAAAATTTTGCGACATAGAGAAGTGTCACCTCATATCGGCTGTAAAAAAAATATAAGAAAACAATAAGCAACATTGTAACCGCGACGCCATAAAAGCGTCTCCATAAAATTACACAAGAAAAATAAATGCGTACTTCAAGGCAATAAAATGGATAAATTTTTGCCAAATCGTGGTTGATTTCCGCAAGATAAGGAGCCCAGACCCACTCCTAGGATTTTAGCCAAGTGGCTGAAGTCCCGTGAGGGAGGTACTTGTTTTGGAGTGGCCTGCCCCAGTCGCCAAATCTCAAGCGCACAGACAATTTATGGAAAATTGTATAATGTAAAATACGAACTCGAAATTATACCAAGAGGGATATTTTGTCAGATGCGTTTATAAGCGAAAGACAGAAAAAATATTAAAAGAAACGATTGATATTTGAAATGGATCAACGCACCGTCGTGTGATGCGGTGATCAAAAGCTAAGCATGTCGCACAAAATACTGGATCACGCATTTGGTGCAGTACATTTTTGTTAAAGTTAAAACTCAAGTTTCCATTGTTTTGGCAATATTGAAAAAAAAATATTTGTAAATTATTTTTTCTACTCGCAATTAATTCTATTAATTATGTTGAAATTTTCTATTAATACACACAAATTGTAAATTGCTTAAGAACTATTTTGGATTTTCGATCTTTAAGAACGTTCTAATGAATATTTTAAAAGGTATTTATTGTATTGTCGCCTATTGTACTTTAGGATACATATAATCACCACCCTTATTCCAGTTGTCAACATGGAATACAAAACGACATGGTTTTGCCTTGTTTACTTCAAAATGTTATTCCAGTTGTCGTTATCGGATATTATCGATGACTGTCAACATAGAATTTGTATTCTACAAGAAAATTTGACGGCGATATTGTTTTGAAACGACTTTGAATTTGTCGTCGCCATTTTTCATAACGACTTGACTTTATTTGAAAAATACATACATAAATTGAAAAATGGAAAAAAGTGAAAAATTTAAAATAACAACTGCAACTTAGTTTGAAAAATGGGTGAAAGATTTGCAGAAGAATCCCTCTCTTGCAGTGGAATTTTGCAGAGGCACTCTTCCAAGTAATTTTAGAGAATAATGGGAAGAAATCGCAAGAGTTTTAAATTCTCTTGGCTCGCCGATTCATTTAGGAGATGGATAACAAAATATAAGGAAATAATGAGCGAAAACAGTGGAACATAAAAATTAAATTTCTTAATAGGTTTGGCGAGAATTGAAGTTTAAAGTACTCTAAAGTAACTTTCAAACCTTTTCAAAAAAAAAATTATACAATCATTAATGCAATACACTGAAATTGGTGTTCACTTGCTGTCCGGCAGGTCAAATATGTCGAATTTCTGTCTCAGAAGGTTTCGTTTTAATATGAAATTTTGTTTTCTTGTATTTTCATCATCACTCGAGTCTGAATTTATATCACAAGTAAAAAACGTTTCAACTTTTAATAAAATTTTTGTTCAAAATTAACAAAAAAAACCACACAGCTGTTTCAAATGTTTAGAGATGTGTGTTTGATATGGTGACATAAACGATAAATCGTCAACGTCGTCGTCATCCGGTTATAGAATGCAAACATGTTATTGAATTGATGACGACGTTGAAACAAGCTACACCCCTCAATAATCAATTGCAATTTGTTTTTAACAAAATGGTTAATGTTTTACTGAATAAGTAAAATATTAATTTTGGGAGAACGTGAGAATAAAAATTTAAAATACTAAAATCTGAGAGATTCCCATAAAAAGCACTAAACAAAATTATGTTGACAATAAAATGACGGCGACGTTGACGACGACAATTGGAATAAGGGTGAATATTTATCGATTTTTCCGCTAGGAATATTAACGGCCTTGTTCATAAGCGATTAATAAATTTATAGTAGGCTTGTTCTATGATTTTTATATGGGAAACCCGGTTTTAAAGCACACATGAAATTTATTAAACGTTTATGAAAGAGACTCTAAATTAGAGTTTTTTTCCCGAAATTTTTCATTTCCCAGGAAAGCGGGAAATTCTTTTTAATTTCCCGGGATCCTGCTTCACGAAATAATAAATATTAAATTTGCTAGGCATTAACAAAAATTGTATTAGAAAGTTTGAAATACACTATCATACACAGTCGTACGATTCATTCACTGGAAAATCTGACAGAATTCTGTTCCACTTTTAAAAATTGCATTGAATTTGCCACAAAAAAGATGCAAACACATACATACGCGTACATGTGTATTTTTTACTCAAGTAACTTTAGATTTTATTGATTTTTTTGCGCCTAAATAGTTGCAGATTTATAAAATAAATAGTTTTAGTTTAATTTTGCTTTCATTGCAACTTAATTTCTTAAAAAGATGCATCTCTGATCGCAAGAAATCTATCATTTTATAAAAATTTTCATAATTTTATGCAAGTCGAACGACTTGTCAAAAAATTGAGTATTACCACAGGAACTTAATTTTTTTTTAGCTTTTAGTTTTTAAATTCCTTAAAGTTTATTTCCAACATTGTTATATTGTTATATGAGATAAAAGAGATAAAATATGCGTGAACATAAACAAAAACATAACGATTCAGTTAATAAAAACAAACATAAAATAATATAGAAAAAATAATACAAAGGTGCTTAAATTCCAAAGCAAAATTATTAAATTTTTAAAATAAGAAAATACTTCAATAATATAATTCATATTTTTTGGTTTAGGAAATAATTCTTTAAAACGCTTAAAGCGTTTATGGACACGTCAGAAAGCCTATTTCTAATTTTATTAATAAATTGCCCCGCTACCGAAAACGATTTGCCATTAAGTAGTTAATTATTTTTTTTTTATTATTTCCCGCGATCCCGCATGAAAAATCCCGAGAAAGCGGAAAATTTTTAGATTGAAATTCCCGGGAATTCCCGGGAAAACCCCTACTCTAAATGTTTATTCAATAAGTAGATCGATATTAACATATTTAGATTTCGCAAATTCGAAATTATGTTGAAATTTCCGAATATTTACGAGTAGTATTTTCGTACAAAACGGTAATTTTCACCACAGGTGGTGAAACGAGTAATTGAAAGAATAAATCATTTATTTGTATAATTATGTTTTTAATATTAAATTACTTTTCTTAAATCAAACTTTTTTGTTTATGTATTTTACATATTGTTGGCTTCACATAGAAAAGGTGTGTCCGTATTTATTTTTTTTTTTTGAAGCCGCTTGCACTTTTAATCTCTTTCGATAGTACACAGTACTACGCGGATTTGAAGAAATATTAACATTGAAAAATTCTTAATTAAACGATATTTGCTTGATTAATTGAAATTTTTAACAATTAAATTATTTTTAAAGAATAAATGAAACACAGGAAAAGTTAATTATTCCCATAACACAGCAGAACGGAACGAGATGTCGTTTGCGGAGGCCACTGCACCATCTCCTTATTTTTAACGACTCTACACTCATACCCCGGTTTGCGTCGTTTCGAAGTTGCGTCTTTTTAAAATTTCCGCCATTTCGATATTGCGTCGTTTTTGCTTCAGTTTGTTCGCATGGCTTCGAAGTTGCGTCGTTAGTGCTTCAATTTGCGTCGTTAATAAATGTTTGTATGCACTACGCAAAAATAGCAAAAGGGGGATTTCCCGTCGAAGTCTAATGCAAATTTGTATGTGAAAATTGTCTACAAGTTTGTGTATGTTGGTAGTTTCAAATTACATTTGGCAAAGTGAAGTCTTTTATTTTAATAAAAACTATTACGAGTATTATTATTACAAGCAATTAGTATTTTCTATTGAAGAATAACTTTTTTTTGACTAAAATTATGAGTCTCGCAACGAATTAAATGAAAATTAATACAAATGTATGGAAAACTGTGATTCGGTTTGCGTCGTTTCAGTTTGCGTCTCGTTTTTCCGGTTCCAATTAGCGACGCTAACCGGGGTATGAGTGTATTTTAAACGACTGTAATGCACAGATATCACATGACAAATGCCTGGAAAATATCAAGTAGTAACTCCCATTGAAAATCCACAAGTTGAATGAGCTCTAGCAGATAGTGAAAGCAGTGGTCATGAAATGGCATCTTCTACACAGCGGGCAAGAACGAAAGCAATTATAGTTTTTAGCATTTGAAAGTATTTTCCAAGATAACTTTGAGTTTCAGTACTCATCTCACAGACAACCCACGCAACAAAACAATATAAATGATTTTTAGTAGACCAGATTTACAAATATTGTTTAGCGAATAATACACAAAACCATACTCGTATAATAAAGATGTTAAATGAGTGTATAAAAAGAAATACACATATTTATGTAAATAGAAAAACAAAAACTACAGACACGTCGTAATTTCAAATTGTATACAATATTTGTCCAGGCAAATGCAGAGACATGGCCATTCTCATACTCGTACAGAAACCAATAAAGTCGCCAAACCTCCACGTTTAAATTTATGGCTGATAACCGTGGACAAAAATATCATTGAAATTGCGTAACAATCCGGAGGTTAATTTCAGTTTCCGCGTTTCATTTGAGCGGTAGACAACGAAACTTTTCTTCTATTCTTTTTCTTTTGGACTGGAAAAAAATTCAAATTTTATTTGGCAAAATAATTTGCAATGGAACTTGGATTACAGCCGTGTTTTATTGGGGTTGTGGCGGTTTTATTTGGTCTCAATAATTTTAATGCCGAGCCCGTATTCACCGAGGACGGTCTGGAATTGCTGTTTCGTCAGAGGTACGAAAAGGTTTAAAATTCGTTAAAAAAAAAAACAATTATAAAGTGCACAAATTAAAAATGTGGATTCTTAATGAACATCCTGGGATCTTGTCACTGAGATAAAAAAAAATAATGCATCTAAAGTTTGGCTTTAAATTAATAAATTAAATTAGTTTCCTTAAGAAAAACAAAAATGTAGGAAAAGCTAATTAATATTAACGGGCCTAAAACGGAGCGGAACAGAAAAATATTTTTGAAGGTCGCAATACCTTCTCATCAGCGTTTACGTGTTTATTTCTTTCACTTCTTAGTTGGCAACTTGCCAGCCAGTTGATAGGAATATCAGCATTTTAACCGAATTATTTAATGAAACTGAATACCAGAATTATTACTTCTTCACAAGAATATTAATGTTTACAAAATTCGAATACTCGAATAAGGAAAACATTTATACATATACGAGTACATGGTTAATCACTTCGATCATCCAGGGGGGTGTCATTATGTATTTCGATTCGAAAGAAACTATTTTCGAAACACAATGTATAATCTATACAAATTTAAATGATTTCCGTTTCGAATCGAAATACAAAATAACCCCCACCCCCCGGGAAGGGAATGTTGTACTAACCGAGATTGTAAATGTTGTAAAAAATTAATATGAAAAAGCATTTGAAAAAATATTATAAATACGATAAATTGTCGTCATTATTCCAGAAGCAACTCCGATTGGAAAGATGTCTGGCGCAGTGAAGCTCATTCACGTTGTCGCGAAAAATTGGTGCGCCAACTGTATTGGGCCTGTGAAAAGGACATTTATCGTTTGACACGACGCAATCGCAAGCGTACCGACGAAACATTTATGAAACGAGGCAAATGTACATAAATCCAAATATTTTTTCACACAGCAGGTCAAGTAGAAAAACAATTAATATATAAAATATCTTGTACTTACAGCTCATTCATTCCTGCCGATCTGGGTGGAACCCAACTTTGCTCAAACATTGTTAAGAACACGACGCTCAACTGCTCACTCAATCACAACCGAATGTTGCTCAAAAGCTGGATGCACTTGGGAAGAGTATGCTGAATATTGTCCCTCCAACAAAAGACGTAATCATAATTAAAGTTGATGCTGCAGAGAGCAGAAACAAAAAAGAAAAGGTTTAGATAATTGGCTGGACAAACTAAATAGTGGAAATGCACATTAAAAATGTAGTATTATGAATATGTATGTGTGTATTTTATTATTTAATATACAGTTACATATTAATTAATGAAAAAGTTTAATAAAACTAAAGAAGGTAGATTGTTGAATCAAAGGCATTTTTTTCAAAATAAAATTATATTTTAAAATAGAGATAGGAGCGTGAGTGACTTTTCACTTACGCTTATGCATGCTCACGATAAAAAAATGTTACTCATGCACGACCTTTTCTTTGGCAAGCAAGTTATTCACAATTACGAAAACTAACGCTCACGAAATACTTACGATAAAACTATAAAATAATTTTAAAAAATTAAATGAAAAATTTTACAATAAAAAAAAAATCATGAAACGATCACGCCAAAATATGCTCACACACGCTTATTTACGCAAAATTATTTTATACTCACGTTCATGCACGCTCAAGTTATTGAAAAAAACTATCCGCGTATTTTTCTAAGGTACTTTTTTCTAAAAGGTACGTTTTTAAAAGGAACTTTTTTCTAAAATGTAATTTTTCCAAAAGATGCTTTTTGGTAAAAGATACATTTTTGTAAAAAGTACTTTTTTCTAAGGTACTTTTTTCTAAATGTAAGTTTTGTAATAGGTGCTTTTTTGTAAAAGTTTTTTTTGGTAAAATGTACTTTTTTCTAAAAGGCACTATTTTCTAAAAGGTACTTTTTTAAAAGGTACTTTTTTTAAAAGTACTACTTTCTAAAAGGTACTTTTTCTTAAAGGTACTTTTTTCTAAAAGGTACTTTTTTCTAAAAGGTACTTTTTTCTAAAAGGTACTTTTTTCTAGAAGGTACTTTTTTCTAAAAGGTACTTTTTTCTAAAAGGTACTTTTTTTTAAAAGGTACTTTTTTCTAAAAGGTACTTTTTTCTAAAAGGTACTTTTTTTTGTAAGAGGTACTTTTATTAAAGATACTTTTTTTAAAAAGGTTTCTTATACTTTTTTTAAAAGGTTCTTTATACTTTTTCACTAAAAGGCCTGTTCACATAATACTAGGTCGCATTTTAAAAATTGGAGTATAAATTATAGATTTTTAACTTTAATTATTGATTTTTTTCCCGGATGCCATTACTTTATATGTGAATAGAAAAAGATGGATTTTATCAAAAGTAGCATTTTTCACAATATAATCTTTCAGAATTTTTCCAAATAGGTATTTCATTTGAAACCTTTAGGTCGAGCTACAAATCTGTATCTGAAAACTTGTTTTGAGGTAGCAAACAGCAACTGGAGCACCACTTTGGTACTTTTAGTAGCAAACGTGTTTATTATTGAACTAAAAATAATTATTCGTAATTATGCGTACTTTAAAAGTGCATAGATGCCGAATGAATGTTAAATGTCGAATACAGTGTCTTCCATTCAGATGTTTCATTTTGCCGCCTGTCATTACTTGACAGATGACAAGCAAAGAGTATGCCATTAATAAAAATGGAACGATATACGCTTCAACAGCGGATTGAAATTGTTAAAACTCACTGCAAAAATGGTGAAAATTTCGCGTGAAAAGTTTCCTGACCGTGTGATTTTTTCTGGAAGAGTCGCACACAACTGGCCCCCGAAATCTTGTGATTTAATTCCTTAAGACAAACGCTTCAAGACTTCAGCAAACATGCCAAAAAAAAAGACAAATTGCGAAGCCCTTTTGGCGTGAGCTATTCACTAATTTACGAAGGCTTCCAAAAATGGAATTCGTTAATTTATTGTTTTCCATTATTAATGGCATACAACCTCTTCTCTTCGAAATTATTTAATTCTTTTTTTTGCATATCCAAATGAAACCTCTTCTTGGAAGTCCCAACATATTCCACAAAAAACTCTCGAGGTTTAAAAAAGTTGTCATTTAACTAAAAATTTTATTTTTAGGGAAAGGACCTTCTCATAAAAAGGCAAGTTTTTCAACGAGTACCATTTCTAGCCGGATAGCAGAATTTAGAACTTTATAACCTTTACAGTTCTTTAATAAACAAATGAGTGAATTTAAATTTGTAGAGTCCGAATGAACATTCGGCAAAGGCTTACGTTCGGTTGATCTTTGGCGATCGAATTTATTTTCGTCGAATACCGAACTTTACATAAGTGTTTCGTAAATGTGTGTGTGTTTTATCAAAGAGTAAAAATAATTGTACAAATTTTGTTTTTTATTAATTTATGTGATGGAGATCGGTCGATTTCAAAAGAGGGTGCTGTTGGCTGAAGTAGTTAGCGCGTTGACTGCAAAGCAAATAATGTCTAAGAACGTGGGTTCGAGCCCAGCTTCAGACAAGTCATAAGTCGGACTGTTTAAGTGATGAAGGCATAGCAATTGATACTGGTGTATGCTAGCGGCGGACATCACAGGTCCCTCCTTCGTCGGTATTGTAGCAAAATCGCCGGTGAAGTAAAATAATGAATAAAATGGCTACAACAGCTTAAAAACACATTTAATGCGCCTACTTGACATCAAAGGCGCTGCAACATTGATCTAAAAACTAACACAGCGCGCAATATCAGAGTTGCAAAAATTAAGCTTTCTCTCTTTCACCATCTGTCCTCTATCACTATCCCTCTTCCAAAGAAGGTAACACACCTACGGGTTGGTAGGCATATACTAATTGCCTGAGTGTTACTTCTCTTTAAAAAAAAGTAACGTTTTGAAAACTTGTGATGAATTTCGAACGATTTTAAAAATCAATTTTGATCCAATCTCAAATTATTAATTTGAAGAAATCAGACCAGATATTAAAACACAAAGAACACAAAAGAAATTTGTAAATAAATTTATCAAAAATTATTTAAAAATGTACTAAAATATAAATTTATTAATCGAGATTGCCTCGATCGATATCTTTTTTCAAAGATTTTCAAAAACTTTTGTTTGTTGAGGGTTTTTTAAAGATTAAATATATTTAAAAAATTTTAAAAAACTTTTGTTTGTTGAGGGGTTTTTAAAGATAAAATATATTTTAAAAAATTTTCACAAAACGAAAGTTACAACTTTTTTCGGTTTTAAATCATTTTTTATTTAATCGATTTCCATCACATACCTGTGCATTCGATATCGAACGAAATTTCCATAAAAATTCCAAAAAAAATTTGTATGGGATATCATTCGATATCGAATACCGTAATTTGCCGATTATATTGAAAAAGATTCCACAAGTTAAAATTTCTTTACATTTAATAAAAAAAATGAAGTTCGGTGTAAAAATTCTGTCTAAAAATGTGAGTTCGGTCGGACTTAAGGCTTTAACTGTTACACCTACAAGGTGGTGAAATATATGAAATGCACAGGAGCATGTTGCAGCCTCCCAAAACAACAAACTGCAAAATTTAATTTTTATTTTTCTGAAACATTAATTATTTAACTTAATGCAAAATTAAATAGCATTAAGTGAAGAGATTTTCATATTTATTGAGAACAAAACAAAATCACACTGACGAGCTCTTTTGCTTTCAAGAGTTTTCTTTAAAATAAAAGAGCATTTAGTCATTCCACGCACTGATAAGAATTAATAAATACTTTTGCCTTGGTTTATCAAATTCATTTTAAGCAAAGAACTGACAAAAATAGCCAGTCGATCGTTTAGTTGAATTTAAAACAGCTTTCGAAGCGGTAATTTTTTTTAAATAAAATTTTAGTGAAAAATTAAAAAAAAATTGAACTGAAAATCGAAATGTTAAAAATGTCTACACTTTCTTTACTAATTATTGTTTTTGCACTAAATTATGTAGCAAATTTGCCTGTGGGATCACGAAATGCTGCAGAAATACCGCCACCGGAAGTGGTAAGTTTTACCTGAATTAAAAATAAAATAATAAGTTTCTCTAATACTTTATTCTGCAGTTTAAGTTTATGCGACGCTTTGGCTATTTGGATCAAAATCCCAATGACTCGGAGGCTTTGTATCATGAGAGTGCCATAGTGGAAGCCATTAAAAATGTACAAAAATATGGCGCCTTAAATCAAACGGGCAAGCTTGATGCCATGACCTTGTATGTAAGTTTTTTTTTAATTTATTAAAATTTTATGATGAACGCCGGGTTTAAACCAAGATAAGAGCATACATAGAGCTCGATTTTTTTGTTCAATTTAATTTAAATAATTAAATGGACGTGTTTTTGGGATAGATAAAGTTTTATTATTTTTGTTTTCTATTCTGTTTATGTTGAATGAACTTGACGCAAGAACAATAGCAATTTATTTTCTAAAAGTCCAGGAATTGTTTATTAAAATGTGTCAATTTTTATCAGCTGTTTTCCAAACCTCGTTGTGGAGTACCCGATATCGAGGGCAAGCCATATTATCTAAACCAACCGGCAGTCATTGCAAAAAACACAAGTCTTAAGTCGAGAAAGAAACGTTTTGTCTTTGGTGCAAAGACCTGGAGTAAACGGAATATCAAATACTTGTAAGTAGAATTAAAAGAATGATTGCAAAAATAAACACTAGTGATTTGAGTATGATTTAAATATAAAAGTATAAAGCCAACTTAAGGTATAATAAGTATGACGTTTAATAACACTGTGTGTAATTTTTTAAGTCATGGAAAAATAACCATATACGGACACCACTACGTGATAAAAGACCAAAAAAAAAAGAAGACCCGTGTCTCCCAGTTTTGCCCAAAGTCATGCACTTTTTTTATGGCGCCCCAAAGATTTGGGGCCTCGGTGTCATTTTTGCAAAATATTGATCATTTTCTCAGGCTCATATCTTGCAAATCGTTCGGGATTATGATTCACTCTCTGAGGCAAAATTGTAGATCTTGTCATAAAGAACAAAAAGTATGAATATTTAAAATCAAAAAATCTTCATCTTCAAGATGAAAATCACAAAAAATTTAAAAAAATTCGATTTTTTTTACCTTTTTTCAACTGTTCAAGTCCATAGTTAGCAAACCGTTAAAAATTCAAGAAAACAATCAACTACAAAAATGTACCTGCTTTACGAATACACACTATTAAATGACTGTCTTTGAGTCCAGTGCTTTTTTGTACCTGCCATTAAGGTTCTTGAATACGGTAGAAAAGTTTAAATCTTTACCATAAAGCTACCACGCGCACAAACCACAAGTAATTCAAAATTTTTAATCACCCTTCTTCCAAAAAAATGAAAGAACTTGTTTTCTGTCTAGAAAATAACATGAACTTATCAATAGTAATCAGTTGTTTTCGACAACGGGTAGACAGACCTAATTTCTTGGTATTGTGTTGACGTGACGTCGATGTCACCAACTGGAATAAGGGAGAATTTCTTGTGTTTTGTTCGACGTGTAAGTGAGCTTGTTTTAGCGTCAAATTGCATCTATTGCGGAGATGTTTAACAAAACAAACATTTTTGTATTCTTAAATTCTTAATTTTTGTTTACAACGAAAACCCAAAGTATTAGGTGCGTTCGAGTACCCAAAAGTGTTGAATAAACAATTTATATTAATTCTATTTAATACTTTTGTTTGTTTACCTTTTGAATCATATGTTTTTTTGGTTTTACTAAATTTTACTACAAGAAATTTATGCAGTAAAAATTAGTAAATTCTCAGCCAAGAACTGTCACTTTACGCTCTTAATTTGTGTTCTCATTTACTGTAACTTGAGTAAACGAACGCAATTTCGTAAAATGCAGTAAAATTCAGTAAAAAATTTGTAAAAACTTTTGGGTACTCGAGCACACTTAAGTATTCAAACAGCTGTTTTGTTTAAAAGTTTTTATATAAGTAAAGAGGTTTGAAACATTTAAAAATTAGGTTTAAGGTCTACTTATAATTTGGCTTTAGCACCAATGAAATGCATGTCTATAGACTAGCTAAAAACCCTCAACAAACAAAAGTTTTTTAAATCTTTGAATAAAGCGTTTTTATTACAATGAAAATGAAAATTGCTTAGATTTGTTTCCTTTAAAAAATATATTTAACCCGTTTTTCGTCGGCTGTTTATTAAATCAATTAATTGGAGGCTTGTACTTATTGAATATTCCCTTTAAATACTTAAGGAGCAGATTGCTATAAATAAAACACGCATTAAAGCAACCTTTTATGAAAATCGTTTGGAAAATAAAACACAAAGTTGGAAATAAACATTTCTGCGACCTCATTCTATCGTTATAACGTATAAGCTAATTAAAAATAGATATTTTATTCATTCAATTTATTCAAAAGTAGCTAATCACCCTTATCGTGTTTAGCGTATTTCGACTACGCCAAGTACTAGATTAAATAAAATTGCAAAACTTTTCATTATTCAATTACAAGCCGTACTCGAAAAACGCCAGTCACGACAATGCTGAATATAAATGACCATAATCACATTATTTTTATAATAACATAAATATATGTATAATTTGTCCAAAAATACAGGGGTAGTTATTGAGTACTAATATATACTACTTTAACTTGCAAATCTTTGCTAGTAAAGTGTTCATTTACTTTTTCACATTTTTGGAGATTAATTTTGGAAAATTTCTTTTTACTCTCTCGTTGCTAATTTTTACTAGTAAAGTAAATGAAAATTAGCTACTGGCATGAGCCTTGCAATGTTTACTGTCACATAACTAGTTAAAATTTATCAAATAAATCAAAAAACTCAGCTAGTTGACAAAAAAAAACAAAAAGCAATAACACTTAAGTATTAATCAAACCATAAAAGTTTGTCTTAAGTAAAAACAAAAATTAGAAAGAAAAAATGGTACATGAGATAAAAAAACAAACATGTAACAAGGGGTTAATTTAACGTTAATTAGTGATGGTAAAATTTGAATATTGATAGTGGTAAAACAGTGTTTACTGTAAAAACAAATAATAATACAAATAACTCTTGTATCCTTTTTCTAGACATTATTTGTATAAATACAAATTTGAAATCACATTCAACCGAGCCACCTAAACAGTGGCGGATACATGGAAACACACATGAACACTGTTGATGGGAGTGTAGCGGCTCTCGAAAAACAACGTTGTTTCTGTTCTGCCGTGTAAGTTGAAATTAATTGGTGTTAAAATTTTCCCTTGTTGCTTTGTTGTCTCATGTCCAATTCTTTCTGAATAAAAGATGTTACGAACTTTAGCCAAAAAAATTAATCACTTTGGATTAAAGAAACCATTAAATGAACACACTTTATATTTAAAACAGTTCAGTTGAAATTTTCAGTTGGTAATGAATTTCAGTTTTTAAGTACTCGAATGTGGTGAATTTCTACTTTTTCGAAAGTGTTAGATTTCCATGTTGGAATCATAATTTTTATTGCGTTCAAGAGAGTGTTATTGAGTTTCCCCGAAAGTGTAGTGAATTCTAAAATATTTATTATTTTTATTGTGTAACCCGAAATCTAATAAATTTATTTTCATAATTTCCTTGCAGAATCGGCAATTGGTCTCTGAAAATACCGCGTGAGCAAGTGGAAAGGGATATAGCTAGAGCCCTAAGCGTCTGGTCGCAATACAGTAACCTTAAATTTCATCGAGTTGATGACACTACGGCCGATATAATTGTCGGCTTTGGCAGCCAATATCATGGCGACAAGTGAGTTTGATACATCTCGTTAGCACTTCCAATCTGACCACTCCTATTTTAAACACATTTCAAAGTTATCCATTTGATGGTCGGGGTAATATATTAGCACACGCTTTCTATCCCTATGAAATGGGCTCTTGGGGCGGTGATGTACATTTTGATGAAGATGAAAATTGGAAAGAAAACTCTACGGATTTAGAAAACGGAGTGGATTTTTATACAGTGGCATTGCATGAATTGGGCCACAGTTTAGGATTGGCTCATTCGCCCGTCTACAGTTCAATTATGTTTCCCTACTATAAAGGACCCGAGCACAATGTTTTAGACTATGACGACACCTTGGCCATGTATAATGCCTACTGTAGGTAAATCTCTTAAAATTTATACATTAACAATTTATAAAATTAACAAGCAAATGTTTCTCTCACTTCAATGTCAGTGAATAAAAAACTGGATGATGATTCGGAAATTAAAGATGAAGCTTATGAGTCATGGGAAGAGATTGACGAGAATGAGCAGACCACCGATAGTAATACAACCCCATTATTTGGGTACAATACTAGAAAGGAAAAGGTTAAAATTTTAGAATTTCAATCTAATATAAACTTAAGTATTAGTTTCATTTAATTTAGTTTCCTACACACAACACAATTTCCTCTAATCTTAATGGTGAAAGATCTTATCATTCGGCCATGCCCAATATTTGTGAGGGCAGATTCAATGCTGTGTGTTATTTCAATGATTCCATGCACATTTTCAAGGGTGAATATGTTTGGAGATTGTCTCGCAACTATCGTGTTGTTGTGGGTTATCCCAAGAAATTAAATCAAGTGTTAAAGGATTTGCCGCTTAGTGTTAAACATATTGATGCCTGCTACGAACGCTTTGACAAAACGTTGGTCATATTTGCAGGTGCAACTTTGTAATGAATTTTTTTTTCATAAATTATTTAACATTTTTATTTAAGGCAAACAAATTTGGTTTTACAAGGACGATAAAATGTTGACAAATAGTTCCATAACTCTTGAGGAACTTTTGGGCGACTCACAAGGCAGAGAAAAGATAAATGCTGCCTTACTTTGGCGTAAGTAAATATATAAAAAATGGGTTTAGTTTTGAGACTGCATTAAATGAAAGAATATTTTTTAAAATTAAGAATTTTTGTAAAATGTACTTCTCCTAAAGGATACTCTTCTTAAAAGGTACTTTTACAAAAAGATTTTTTCTTGAAAAATATTTTTAAGAGCGTAATTTTTTAAGATACTTTTATTGAGAGGTACTTATTTCATAAGGTAGTTTTTGTAAAAGATGCTCTTTCATGTTCTCTTTTAAAATATATTTTTTCTAAAAAGTCCTTTTTAACAGTTCTTTTTATAAAAGGTACCATTTAAAGAGGTACTTTTTAAGCGATTTTCTTAAGGTGCTATTTTTCAAAGGTACTTTCATCTTTTTCAAAAGGTAATTTGTAATAGATACTTTTTTTAAAAGATTTCCGTAAGGTACTATTTTGAAAAGACACTTTTTTCAAGGTACATACTTTGTTTTTAAATGTAGTTTTTAAAAAATGTACATTTTTCAAAAGTTACTTTCTCTAAAAGGTAATATTTTTAAAATGTATTTTTTTAAATTACTTTTGAAACTGTACTTTTTAAAATGTATTTTTTTGGAAGGCACTTTTTTAGAAGGTACTTTTTAAAATTTACTTTTTTAAGTTGCACTTTAAAATATACTCTTTTTAAAAGGTTCTTTTTAAAATGTGTTTTTAAAATGTACTTTTTCAACAAGGGAACTTTTCTTAAAAGGTTTCTTTTCAAAACATTTTTGAAGAAATTTTTAAAAATTTTTTCTAATGCACCGTTCCAAATGTAATTTTTCAAAAGGTACTTTTCTTAAGATTCTTTTTTAGAAAGGTACTTTTCTAGGGTGTTCTTTTTTTAAGTGGTACTTATTTAGAAAGGTACTTTTTTAGAAAGGTACATTTTAAGGGGTACTTTTATGAAAAAGTACTTTTTTATGAGGCACTTTCTTATAAATCACTTTCCCCAAAATACTTTTGTAAAAGATTCTTTTTAAAATGTGATTTTCTAAAAGATGCTTTTTAAAATATGATTTTTTAAAGATATTTTTTAAAATGTAGTTTTCAAGAGATACTTTTTTAAAAGAACTTTTCTTAAAAGGTGTTTTTCAACAAGGAACATTTTTATAGACATTTTTAAAAGGTTTTTTCTAAGGCACTTTTCCAAATGTAATTTTTTAGAAGGTACTTTTCTTAGGATTCTTTTTTAGAAAGGTACTTTTTTAGGCGGAAAATTTTTATGATGCACTTTTTTCTAAATTAATTTTCTATGAAGTACTTCTGTAAGATAATTTTTTTGAAATGTGCTCTTTTAGACGGTACTTTTTTTTAAAGTGTAGATTTTTTAAGATACTTTTTTTTAAGGTACCTTTGAAAACACAGTTTTTTATATGTAGTTCTTTTAGTAGATATGTATTAACTTTTGGAAATGTTATTTTTGAAGCGCTTTTTCAAAATTCCCTTCCATAATATTATGTTTGTTCTCTTTACTTACTTTTTCTAATGTTTATATTTTTAATTATGTTTTTCTTTAAGTTCCTTGCAAAAAGTTCGTTCATGGTTATTGAATTTATAACCCAACAAATGTTTTCAAATTTCTTTCTGATTTGAAATCTCGGCAATACATTTTGAAGGTGTATATTTGATTTCTGAATTTTGTTTATATACCTTCGGTCGTTATATAATAAAATCTTCATTTCAAAATGCATAATTTAATAACAACAACTCAATTTCCTACTTCTACTACTAAATATATACCGGGATAGTACTACTTAATTCTAACATGCAAACAACTAATTGTTCTACTATACATTAACACAACTCTACATTTTTCAAGCTAAAAACAATCGAACTTACATATTTGCTGATACAATATTTTGGCGATATAATGATGAATTGCAATCTATGGACAATGGTTATCCAAAAGCAATACAACGATGGCCTGGCATACCAGAAAATATTGATGCAGCTGCTACTTTGCCAAATGGTTAGTAATTTAGTGCTTTTAGTTATACTAAAGTTATTGAATATTGAATATGTTTTTTTTCTCATTTCTCCTTGTACAGGTAAAACCTATTTCTTCAAAGATAATCGCTATTGGTTGTACAATAATTTACGTGTACAGCCCGAACGTGGCTATCCGCGTCGAGCTTCTACTGCCTGGTTAAGTTGCACCACAAGAACAACACATTTACCCTTTAGAAGTAACAATACAACAGTGTCTTTTATTTACGCTTCTTCTTCGAATCCTTTAACTTCTTCTGCTTCGTCTTTATCTTTGCTATCATTGGCATAGACTCTGACTCAGAAGGCTTCATAGACGACTGCGAGGAAGTTGCAGAGGATGCTTGAATATCTTTTAATAACTTAGTTGTAGGTTGTTTAATCGTACTTGTAGTTGTAGCTTTTAAATTTAAAGCAAAAATATAATAACGAATATAACAATATAAAACACCCACTGCACAATATGTTGAGTACAGCAGCAAAGGTAAAAAGGGATATTTCTCATTCAAACCCGTCAGCCAACCAATTAGATGCTCATAAATAGGTATAAGCAGTAGTCCATGTATATAACAATCCTCTAGCAGACTCATGTCGGGATAGTCCTTATGCACCGATAAATAACGTGTATACATGTAACAGATGTAGCCCAGATACAAAGAATAGCGTATGATCAGCAAATCGATGTGAAAAAGTAATGGGAAAAGTGAGAAGTGACCCACGGCAGTAAGCATAAAGCAGTATTTAGCATCAGTGGGTGAAATGAAGAATAGGAAACTGAAATGGAAATGAAAGAAATTTATATTTTCCTTTTTCATTGTTAACACTACTACTTCACTTACCAAAAAGGTATTAGGCACATTAAAATGGCTTTTTCATGTACATGCCAACCGAATATAAAAGAACAAGCGGAACAAATAACAATCGCTCTGAGAAAGGCAATTTTTGCGTCTCTGAAAATGAAAAAGGCATATTAAAAAAATCTTTTTCAAAAACACAATCACTGTTTTCATTTTTATATTGAGATATTTATTTTAAATAAGTATACATATATGAAAATAAATTTGTTTATATTCCTTCTTTAAATGTAACCTCTACTTTTGCTTAGGGTTAGTGTGATTTAACTTGGTTTTTATATTACAAAATGAAGTCAATTATGCCGCAATATGCTATTTTTATATTAGTTAAAATAAATGCGAACACATATTTAAAAAAAATTATTAAATGGAATTAAAGAAAATGCAATTTAGTTTGTCTGTTGGTCACGTTTTTTTCGGCAAATGTTTGTCAGATGTGACCGTACCTTTACTCTTTGGCCACAGTATTCAGTTTTTATTAATTGACATACTTTTGATACTTTGCAATTCGACTCGAAAAGAAAACTGTTCGAATTTGTATGTTATGTACATTAGAAATCGAAAGCATTTTCTTTCGATTCGAATTACAGAGTAACGCCCCTAGCATAATTTGACTAAAAAAAAACCTAGAACCATCTTCGAAAGCATTCTTTCATAATTTGATTGATTCCTCAGAAACAAATAGGCGAATGAAAGTTATATAAAATGTTTAAATTTAAAATATTTGTTGTATTCTATAAAATGGTAAAAGCTTCTCATAAAAAATATTTCAATCATATTTATATGTGGGTAAAATAAGTATTAAACTATTCATTTACCTTTTAATTTTGTAGTTCCACAATCTCCACAGTATCGGCAACATGGTCAGCACAGTAAGAACAAAAGTGGCCAAAGGTTGAACTGATGGTAAGACAGCATGATCATATTCTTGCACTAAGCCCGAAGTAAATGAGGCTGTAGTTGCATTTTTAACATTTAAAACTTTTGCAGCCACTTTATCAGCTGTATTGTACAAAGCCCAAAAGTTAGGAGCCCAATAGGCATGAGTTAGACCGCGTTTAAATGGAAACAAACGGCTAAAAATTTGTGGTAAATGCTGCCAGAATGGGCCAAAGGCCAATACAAAGGGTGTCAGTCCCACAAACATTAACTTGGACAAACAAAAGAGTGGACGATTCTTACTGGACTCAAAACAATAATATCTTAGCAAATAAATGGCATACGCGGGAGCCACATACAAAAACAAATGTTTAAAATTTAGCAAGCAGGCAAATATAAAAGTGCTTTTTAACATACGATCCTCCAGCATATAACTTATGCTCAGCAACAGTAAACCAAATAAGAAACCGTTATATTGGAAATGTATGTGATCGACAAAAATCAAACCGACATTAAGTATCAAGAGAGCCTCGTTGGATATATTGTATACTTTGACACCCATGGCTGATAAAGCATTTAGACAACGTTTTATACCCCATATAAACACCAAATCCATTACCATTACCGATATTCTTTGGAAATATTTGCACTCAATGGATGCATAATTAAAGTTTGTCAATTCCAACATTCTGGGATCAACAAAATTCGCGACCTGAGCTAAAAGCCATTCAAAGTATGCAAAAAATGGTGGATAGTCTAAGGTCCATTCACTGGTTTCATTGTAGTACCACTCGGATAAAGGCAAATTAAAGGTAATTGCCAACCAATTTCGATGCACCTCAAAGTCCGTTGAATGGCTACAAAATAAGTTGAGGCGTTTTTGTTTTTCCTAGTACATATTTGAAACCAATACTTACTATGCTGGCGCTAGCATGATTTTAATACATGTTGACAATACAAAGAAAGGCCATAATCTTGAGTCATTTTCATTTAATTCTAAATACATTTCTATTAGACTGGAAAAACTTTACTAAACGTAGCAAAAACCCGCGAAAAAACTGATGTGTTATTTAGTGATGATAGTTATGTATGTATTTTTATCTTTCTGTTATCGATAATACGGTAAAGGTAAAGTTGCCATATTGTGCCTTTAACACTAAGGTGGTGTTATGTTTTAGTGGGTCTTATTAAAAATTGTAATCACAATAGTCTTCAATGCATTAAAGATTTTTTTCTACAATTTTTAATGTGTTATAAGCAATTTTTATAAAAGACATTGCAGAGCTGTACAGCTAAAGCAAATTCAATTAGGTGTCAGAAGCTCTACAACAATTACACCAAGCCAAAAATAGCACAAATTTTGTTGCTATAAAAAGGAGTACACAAGTTTTGAAAATCTGTTGCCTGTGTGACGCCCCATTCATAAGCTTTCTTAAATTTACTAAAGTTAAAGTGTATGAACCTAACACTTCAACTTTAGTTGTTCTACTTTTGAGTTTGGAGGAGACAGGGGAAAGAAAATTGGTATTTGGCACGGAGCTGCTTGTACTCATGAAGCACGTTTTGTTGTGCCATTACTCTTTCTTCTTGTCATCCTTTGCTTTGCTGTGGAAATATATACGAAATGTAATTGCAACAGATTTCTCTGTGTGAAAATTAAGGCAACTTCAAAAGGGAATTGAAAAAAAGCTGAGCAGCAAAAGTTGAAGTGTGTGAACGTAGTCTAACACATTTACATTTATTATAGCACGCAAATGATAATCAGCAGCCCAATGAAGGCAAATGATTGAGTCTTGTGCTTACCTAAAATACATTTTTATGGACTGTTGAGAATGTAAATTAATTCAATTCTTTTAAAAATTAATAGTGCATAGGTTAGGTAGCCAAACATTTTAAACAGTTGCTTTTTTGTTCTTTAGATTGCACAAAGTTAAAATAAAATACTTACGAACATTTATTTACTTGAAATAGTGTGTACAATTTGTTTGGCACAAAGCAATCGCTCAAATTGTTTAAGAGATGTTTATATTTTTTATATAATTTTTAAGGAACAAAAATAATTATTTTTGAATTTTTTGTGAATTAAAAAAAATTAGTTCCATAAATTGTATCCGTTCTTGACGAAATCCTCTAAAAAAATACAACTTACGGCCGGGTGAGAAAGTTTGCCAGGAAAGTTTGCTGCTAAGTAATTTGACCGCTGGTGATTTGGTAAGCTGATTAACATGCCAGGTTGGCTAATTTGGGGCTGATAAATCACTGCACAACTTCAAATTAAAAACAAATGAATTTCTCATCGGATAATTTTCTTTTCGCTGTTTGTTTGACGATTTATAATATACAATTTATAAAATATTTACAAGAACACCAGGATTAGCTATTTAACCGGTTTAGCCGTTAGTTATGGTAAACTAATTGAGCTAGTTACTGGAGGACTAACTGGCTAAGAGCGAATAAACCATTTAAAGTTTAAACGTTGCTTTGGCTAAACTCATTTCCAATTTAAATTTATTTTAAGCACAGCAGCATTGAATCACTGATTTGTATATAATTTATAGTTTTAAAAGTAATAATGTGCCAAAAATACAATAATTGTATTGTAGGTTTCAAATTTATTAAAATCATTTTCATTTGATGAAAAACTAATTTGTTTTTTCTTTTATGTTGGGCACCAGCTAAATTATTTAACTAACTTTCGGTTTATCTGTCAAAATTGTATTGTCTTACCAAATAGATACTGCCCTATTCATAAAAATTTATTGAAGGTTGATACAATGTTTATGAAACAAATTTGCATACACAATTAGTTTTACAAATAAAAAATTTTATTATCAATAAGGTCAATAATATTTAGCCTCTAAGTATTCCCCAAAAATATGTTAGCCCCTAAATTCACTCCTAAATGCAAAAAACAAATCCCCTAATCTAGAATACGGAATAAATGGCACCACTGCGTTGGATAGCCACTTAAAAAGTAAATGTGGCAGCATCGACTCAGACCACTTTGCAAAATCAACACAAGCTTTTATTCATTGCAAAGTCCGTTTAGTTTAAAACATGATTTGAAATTTAATTTCGTAACCAGCTTCTTTCGATCCCCTTGGATATGCGTCTAACATTTCTTTTTAATATAATAAAATTATAATAATTTTCTTGAGGAATGCAAACATAATATTTTGTTTGAATGATTTATTGATTTCGGTATCCAAATCACTTCCTTTTTCTTCTTTCCTGACGACAAGCGACGGTATTCAATATTGGTCGAACTTTCATTAGAATTTTAATGGACCGTTATCGAAGGTTGTAATTTGCGAACATTAAAGTTTCTGAAATTCTAAATTTCGTTATTTTTCCAACGTAGTTTTCATATACAATGACCGCAGAGAGTGCCAAAATATAATGTAATTGATATGTCTGTCTGTCTGTCCGCCTAAATTGAATAGTGTGTCGCTCATGCAATTATAGACGCAATAGAACGCGTGCTTGCTCACACATGCACCGCACATATACTTATCAAAAAGTGGTTTTGACAGTTATAAATTTATTTATAATTTTTTGGAAATTTATTATTTAATATCTATCTGCTTGTATTGCAAAATAAAAATTAATCAAATAGCTATCATTAATTTGTTGTTGAACTTTGGTGTGCATATGTAATTAGATATATATGTAATCAATTAAAAAAAACAGAAAAAACTAATTGTAGAATATTTATTGAAAAATAACTACTGGCACAGCCACACCATGACAGAGGCTGTAAAACGTTATAATACATGCAAGTGGGTCAGGTCAATCATTAAGATTTTTTTAGTATCTTACTGACATTTTGTATACATATTTCAATGACTCCACCCTAATCATATATCTAACACTAGTCTATCTGTCACCCAACCATCCATTAAATTCATCCTCATGACTTTAAACAGTGATTTAATATGCCCCTAACGCTGGCTACCGCACTACCTCTTGCCAAAATACATACTATGTACATATATTTTCCGTTTGTTAACGTTTAAGATGTTCTTTAACATTTTCTAGATCGTATCGTCGTCGCCGTCATCATCAGCACGCTCCTGAAGGTTACATACCAATAATGTCACCAACATGTTTGACATATAAAAAAGTTTTAACATTTTAAATGTTAAAGTGTACACAATTCTGTTAAGACATCCGTCTGTCTGTCTTTGTGTCTTAAGAGCTGGTGAGGCGATCTGTCTTATTGTCGGTTTATTTATGAACTGGTGGACTGGTTGGTTGGTTATTTTTTTTTTGCTGTTGCTGCATTTTAATAATTATAGTATATTTAATGAAACTACAAAAGAAAAAAATATGGCGAGTACCGTTTACAAAATAGAAAAAAAGTTGCAAACTACCAAAGAAGCTTAAGATCTTTTATAATCAATATTGAAATAAAATATTTTTGAATAAATTCTGTTTAAAGGCAAAATAACATTTGGAAAATTGAAGATCCGTTTGCATTTTAGAAATCACAATAGGAAATTTTGTCGTTTAAGAAAGAACATATAAAACGGCCAAGCAATGACATTTTTTGATAAGTAATGCTGGCAAAAAGACAATAAGCATAGAAAGAAATCAAAGCGAAAAATAATTGTAATAGAATAAAGGAAATGGAACAAAAATTCGATACCACAATTAACTATCAGCGGGCGGAGCTTTGCATATACCACAATAATTGACCTTCATAACTTCGTTTATTATTTTCAGTAATTTATCGAACTACGTGTCACTCAAAGTACATACATACAAATGTATGTTGGTTTTGTTGTTGTAGAAACTCAAACTGAAAGTAAGTGATCGAATCAGTTCTTTATCGCAAGTGACGATTAGACCTCATTTTCAAAAGTACGCAAAAAATAAAACCACAGGGAATGCAAATAATTTTTACATTCCTTTTTCGTCGCTTGTGCGTATAGAGTGAGTCGCAAATAGCGCTTATATAGTTCTCCCTTTCTGTCACCTCTGTATGCTTTGTGGTCCATGCATTTAATAAACCACACTGAGATCTAATCGTCATTTTCACTAACGAGCTGATTCGATCATTAATTATTAATAAAAAAAACGTGTGGCACTCGGGGACTGCCGCGGCAAAGCTTTTGCATAGCATTTTTTTTATCAACTTATGCAATTATAATTATTTATTTATTTATGCAGTATTTTTGTTTTCTTTGACATTAATTCAAGTTTTTTCTTTGATATTAATTCAAGTTACACTTTTTGAACGTGGTGGCTGATAAGAAAACAATTTTTTTTTCTTTTATTGAATAAATGAGAAGTTAATATCGTTTAAAAACCTATGAATTATGAGCCTGAGTGAACGTGAGTGAGCGTGCGCCCATTAGTAAATTTTTAACGCTCACTCACGTGATCATGAGTGAAAAAACTACGTTAAAAACCTGTTTGATCTTGCATTAAATCAGTTCGACTGCAAGGAGAAATATTCAACAAACTTGATCGATCTTAAATGAATTACGACTTGACAACTCGTACATGAAAGGATCTGTCATATATAACACGATAACTAACAGGGTATGAAAGCCGTGGCCTTCTATCAGTCTACAAAAATACAAAATGTTTCCCAACATACTCAGGGCAATCTGGGACCACATTTTTATAAAAGAATAGAAAAGAATTGATGTAATGTTAAAGGCCGAGGCACATAGAATCCGTCGTACGTTATACGTTGCTTTTTTCATCTGACAACTATATTGAAATACAGGTTTTCTCATGAGCTTTGTCCCATTCAGCACGTCCCCGTCAACTCAAACTACTAAAGTTGGACAACTTTTAGCGTACGTTGAGTAGTTTGACAGCTATCAGTATTTGCTTTGTTTTTATTTAGCTTTTTATGTTGTGTGGTGACAAAATTAAATTACAATTAAAATAAACCCCAGAATATCCTCGAATCCCATTGAAAATGTGTACTTCAATCAAATCAAGCTGATTTAATATCCGTCAACAAAGTACTTATTGCGTCAACCTCTTCCGCCGTTTCTTTAATGTTAGTTAAAAAAACCCACGTATAACGTACGACGGATTCTATGTGCCTCGGCCTTAAGGAATCTTTTAAAACTACAGCCTCAAAAAATCTTTCACATATATTGACACATGATCATTAGAGCTGTGCCAAATCGTTCATTTCAGTGATCGGTCATTTTCGTTCAATTAGCAAAAATTAACCCGTTCAGTTTGAACGAGAGTACGGCAAGAATTACATTTTTTTTAATTCATTATTTTTTAAGAAAATCGACAGAAAATTTTCTTTCGATATCGACGAACAGGCAGTAAGTTTAGAAAGAATTTCTTGTTCTTTTGACTAGAATATTAGACATTTTATTTCTGCTTAATATACATATACTATACTTTTTATGGAATGTATCTTTATCCAAACTTAATAACACTGATCAATACATCAAAACTCAAATGAAATAAAAGAATATATCATAAAAAAGATCCAATGTAAATTTCACATATATAAAAGACACATGAACGAACGAAACCAAGTTTCAAATTCATCTACAAAATCGAACGGTACACGAATGAGCCAAAAGCTTGCAATAAAATGAAAGGATCACATCGTCCAGTTGGATGATTTGTTTTATTTGACCCGTTCGTTCATGAGTTGCACAGCTCTGATGATAATGAATTTTTAAATTGTAAACGAAATGCATTATTCTGTTAAAAAGTAAAATACACCTATTTAAGTATTCCGCAGTACAACCAGAATAGATCTCTATACAATACAATAAGTTAGACATCAATAAGGAATGAACTATGATCTACGATATTTACGAATTTACCCGAAATTTCCTCCAGGGTCTACCATTAAATCAATGGCCAATAATATACATATCTATCTATACAATGTTGCTGGTAATTGAATTATGTTAACATTAAAGAAAAATATTGTGTTATTTTTGTTTAGAAAAAATAAATCTAAATATATAAAAAGAAAAATACATAATCTCAGCTACAGATTAGTAAAATGGACAAACGAAAAAAGTTAAAAATATATTTATTTATTGGCGATATTGAAATGGCAGTTCTGTCATTAATTTTAAACACGACGAGTAAATAAATAAAAATTAAGTTTTTTGTGTGTTAACTTTTCAAATAAAGGCAATTTCTAAGACAAGTTAGTAGGAGCGAGTGAGTATTTAATAAATGCATTAAATATTAAACGATGTAAATGAAAAATAGAATATTTAACTATTCTTACTTTTTTGTTGTGTTTATTATTGTTATTTAAGTAGAAAGTCGGAGTATTTTATTTTTATGAATACTTTAAAAATTATTATATTGTTGCTGATGATGCAGTCCATATTTAAGGCAAAAACAACAACAATAACAAATTTAAAAAATGTATATACAGTGGACACCCAATAGTACGTTCTTTCGTTGCCACGAATTTCCAATAGTATGAAAGGCAACTTTTTTTTGCTTTGACAGTTCTGTAGTACGAATCCAATTTTTTTACTACTACGTATTTTTTGAAAGAATATGCTTGATTTAAATTTCATCAAAAGTTTCATAAAGACGACTTTTTTGCTGGCTGGCGATGTCTGCCTCATCAAATTTAAAAAACAAAAACTTTGGTATAAGATAAGGTGACCATACGTCACCTTTTTTTGGAGAACAATCATTTATTTTAACTCGCTGTTATCTATAAAATTTGTATCTTCCTTCTGTCATTTTCTTTACTATCATTAATTTTTTATTATTAAAAAAAAATGGTCAATACTTGTTTTTATTGGGCTTTCATTTTTGAAAATATATTGTAACACTTTTATGATAATAAAATATCGTAAGCTTTACGGCAGATGAAACAGGGTAGCCAGCTGCACCTTCATTTTCATTCTCTAAGTCTGCATTTAGACGGTTTATGTGTTATTGATATGATTCTTACTTTTTCTTCTTTGAACTTTCATTGTTGTTCACACAAGGCCTTAAAATTACGAATGAGAAAACAAAACGTAATCACAGTACATGCATCTGAGTACTCGTTTCTTTTCCCCTCGTCACTCTCGCCTATAAAGTAGCAATCATGTCAATAAGACATGACGTGTGTAAACGCAGACTAACTATCAACCAAACTTCATATATGCATGTATAAAATTTTTTATTTATGTATTTTGGTTTTATATGGAGGTTGACAGTTAGAAAACGCAATTTTGAAAGAACAGCTGCTGCCTTATGGTCTTATCTGTACCCATGTTCTATAGCTCCCGCGTCGAGAAACTTTTCGATAGAAATGTGTGAAATGAAACAAAAATGGCATAAAATGATACAAACAGCTGTTTTTCTTACGGAACTGTGTCTGTAATTTTTTTGGCGAGAAATAGTTGTCACGTAAGCAAATTACCCGCCAATTTACAGAAAAAGTGTCTGTAAAATTTTTTGCGAGAAAAGCTGCCGCTTTCAACTGTCAAATATGCTCGCAAATAAAAATGCGATGAGATAAAATTTTAAAAATACAAAACATATTCAAATAGGAAATTATAATGAATAATAAATGATTTATTCATTGTCAAATTATTTTATAATTTTAGAAAAATGTGCGTATTTTTAAGAGTATTTTGTAAACAATAAACATTAAAGTTGCACCATACATTATTTCGTACAGCCGACGGTTGTATTTTCGCCGCCGTCGTTGAAATTTTTTAAAGATTAATAGATTTTGGTCGCCGTCAACGATATTTGTGACTGGCGTTCTCAACGTATAAAATTTCACTTCAGCTTGGAGTTGTATATAATGAAATTTCTAACGTAACGACGGAAGGACTTTTGATAGTTTTCGACATGAGTTACAGACGCTCTTTTTTTCTCACTTTTCGAGAAACGATAGAATTTTTTGTTTCACATCTTTTCGACGCGAGAAATTCCTGCCAAAGTTACAAAACATGGTTACTGGTTTGAGTGTACCCTGGTAAGCTTAAGGTATGCGGCGCTAACTAACAGACATACATATAAAAAATGACATTTGCAAACGGTCCAAATTAAAGCTAAATCGCTAGTCGGTGAAGAAAAAGACAACTATAAAGTAAAAAAGGCTACGAATAAAGGGATGTAAACAAAACAAAAATAAAAAATTGTACACGAAAAATGCTTATATATTCAAGAAAGTTTAGATTTTTACTGAACTCAGAAGTCAATGATAAATTTATAGTGCGGTTATGTGTTGGTCTTTTATCTTATTTAATAAAAAATATTTCATACTTTTCAAACGTACGCGAAAAATAAAACCACAGGGAATGCAAATAATTTTTACATTCCTTTTTCGTCGCTTGTGCGTATAGAGTGAGTCGCAAATAGCGCATACATATATAGTTCTCCCTTTCTGTCACCTCTGTATGCTTTGTGGCTGTGCAAACATTAAAACTTTTTTACTATTTTTATTAATGACATACATATTTTTTCTTAAAGAATCTGGCGAAAAGCACTCGTCTTCAAAAAAATAAATAATTTAAATTCAACTCACTAAACGTTTTATTTTATATAAAGTTAGAAAAACTTTAGTCCAAACTTTCCCTCATTACGAAAAGGCCTGACTATATAATTCATGCTATTGGCCGTCCACTGTTTGCATACATATTCATGCATGTATGAATGTAGTATATTTCAAATCATTTTCTAAATAACAAACAAGTATTTAAGACTCTAGACCGTATAAGTACCAAAAAGCTTAAGTATGAATCGATTACAATAAATAAACGATCGCTCCGCTCCGTACGTCTAAACAGAAGATGCACGACCATAAATTTATTTTTGAGGACGTATAAATTTATGTGTCTGTCTGTTGGTTTCTTTGTTTGTTTGTTTGTTGGTTAGCTGATAAGTATGTGGTGGCATCTATGACAACCAACACACAGTAGGAAATTTGACCCAAAATCTTGGCCAAAATTAATTTTGTGCACTCACAATAATAACAATGTTTTTGTTCATGACGTTCGATTAAGAATATATCAAAGCAAATAACTGAACATTTAGTTTTTGGAAGAAAATAACAAATAACAGCTGATTTCTGGGTAGTGGAAGTTGACATTTCGTCGTTCATAATGTTGGTCGTAGACTGCCGTGTTTTTCCTTGATGAAAAGTGTTAAGAAAAGAATTCCTAATTAATATTTCTTTATTTTGCGTTTCGGTTTTTGATTTATATCATTTTCTTACAGACTGCCTCAGCTTGAAATATATTGAAATTTCTGTTTGGATTTGGGAAAAGAATAAAAAAAAGACGTGTGGCCCTCGGGGACTGCCACGGCAAAGCAATTGCATAGCATTTTTCATCAACCTATGCAATTATAATTATTTATTTATTTTTTATTTATGCAGTATTTTTTTTTCTTTGAGATTAGTTCAAGTATTTTCTTTGATATTAATTCAAGTTACACTTTTTGAACGTGGTGGCTGATAAAACAAATTTTTTTCTTTTATTGAATAAATGAGAAGTTAATATCGTTTAAAAACCTACGAATTATGAGCGTGAGTGAACGTGAGTGTGGGCCCATTAGTAAACTTTCACTCACGCTCAATTGTTTTAAACTTACATTCATGCATGCTCACGTGATTGAAAAAAACACAAGACTTAAGAAACAAACTTAGTGTTAGGTTTTTTTCGTTACGGAATTTCTTGATTCAGTCGCCGCGCTCAAAGCCCACGATAAAAGCTATGCAATAGCTTAAAAAAATAGATGCTGTTTATAAATTCATTGTCAGTGAAATTGATTTAAATAATGTTTCGAAACAAAATTTGGCTTCGTTGAAGTTAAAGGTATAAACTTTTTGTAAAAATTTTTAACTTTCATGTCTGCATGGCTTATACCCCATTTTGTTGGTCCTCTTGTGTATTTTCATCATGCCAAATTAAAAAATATGTACCCGTTCGTTTTAGAGATATTTTTTCAAAGTTTTTTTTATATTGTGGCAAAACCAAAAATTTCTCCTATTACAAAATAAAAAAAACCCAGCCATGCGTGATTATTAAAATCTGTTAAGGGCCTCAGACACGTTCAAAATGCTTGCTGTCAGGTTCGTGTACGTGTGCTTGCTGGCTTGATGTTACCACGCTTGGTGACCTACCAAGCATTCATTTTTACTTTGATTTTGTGCTGTTTGTTTAGCTAAAAAAATATAACAAAGTCGCTAAATAATGAAATGTTATTAACAAAAATGTTATTTAATGAGTTCTCGCACTTCTCTTTTCCTTATCAGTAATTTGTTTGTTTTTCTTTTAATTCTAATTTTCTTTTAGTTCCGATTTTTTCGACAACTTTTCACAATGAAAATATAATTCTACTGAAAATTTGTTCGTGCTTGATGGGTTAACATTATACATGTACAAACAACTGACAGCAAGCATGCCAAAAATCTAAATTTTTTGATTTTCCATCAAGCGTCGTTGATGTCAAACATACTATCAAATTTTCACTTATACTATAACCATGCTTAGCAAGCATTTTGATCGTGGCTTGAGTTCTTTAGGGCACTACTATACGTTCAATATACATACATATCTTAACCGCGATCCAGTATCGCGATATTTATTGAATGTCTAGCATGCAGTATTGACGCAAATACTGATGGATCAGTTAATATTTTGAAATCCAGAAAATGAATCGCGATCCAAATGTCATAATAAATATTGTACGTGTAGCGGTGCCCTTAAATTCCAAATGTCAGCCACATCAGGCTGAAATTAATTTTGTCCTAAAAAGTAACTCAAATTATCTACTGTGCAGCAATTGGAAACGAAAAAGAAAAAAAATTGGGAATAAATCTGCCTCACCTAGGCACGTTTTTGAAGGTTACATGCTTCGTAGTTCTCTTCAAAATATTTATGTATATTAAAATAATAAAAATTATGTACGAAAAAAAAGAGTTAAAAAAACAATAAACACTGCTGAATTTGTTTTACTAGCATTTTGTAATGACAGCAAAAAATACAAAATAAATATTACAAAAAATAAATAAAAATAGCAAAAACTACATAACAAGCATGAACAAATAAAATTTATTCACAGTGTAACGAAATCTTGAAAATTTATTAGCTTGATTTATTACCGTTAAATTTGTAATTTACTTTAATAAATTTCAGTACATATTTTGACATTTCCTACACCCCTGAACTAAATTTTTATCTTTCTGTTGATTTCGTAATTTGTTTTTAACGTTTTTATTTTATTTAATTTTTTTCATTTACTGGCAAAGTTATTGCAATAACACTTTGAAAATTTTAAAGTAATAGCGGGGTACAGTGTTTGCTGCAAATATTCTCACAAAAGTGCAAATGCAAAATGAAGTTTTATTTTCCTGAAATCCAATCTCACAAAATACACGAAAGTACTGTTGGATTTCAAAAATGTTGCGGTATTTTGCTTTTGCACTTTTGCCAGACCATTTGCATGAAACACTGAACGGCGTTAATATATTTTGCAGTTTTGCAACTCTTAAGCTATAAGCACATTCACAACAGCGGGCTACACGGCTACATGACTACAAATGTCGCTGGCTGCAAATGCCGCCTTGTTGCCAGCTACTTAATTATTTTGAAAACGAAAGCTACATAGTAATGAGCTGATTCATTTATATTTCAGAGGTGACACTTTAGTTTTTTTGCTTTTTTAAAGTTACGTTTTTTCAAAGAATACAATTTAATGACAAAAATCACTTGAAAAATTTTGAAACCGGCGTAAAGCTTGCTGAATGGAGGTAAAAACTTAAAGAATGTGATATGCATTCACATTTCTTACATTTTAAAATCTTTTTAGAAGATTTTTCGGCTTTTTCTAAATTTTGCAACATTTCCCAAAATTCGCATTTTTTGCAATGTGGGTGACTTTATCATTATTTTATTGCTTTAACGACTTTTAAATGATATTAAACATTTTTCCCCCAATGATTAGAAGTTATTGCGAATTTTCGGCATTTTTGCAATTTTTTGCGAGTCTTTCACATTCCATGCATTTGCAGCTCGTTTCAGAGGAGTTTACGTCTTTTTCTAAATTTTGGAAAATTTTACGTATTTTCACGATAATCCCGATATTATGGACTCAGTTGCCTTTATATTGCTTCATTGAAATTTTAAGATTTTATAAAATTTATGAAAAGTTACCCACGATCCCATCTCAGGAAAAATAACAAAGTTCTGAGAAGGGACCAAAACAAAAAAAAAAGACGTGTGGCACTCGAGGACTGCCGCGGCAAAGCTATTGGATAGCATTTTTTATCAACTTATGCAATTATAATTATTTATTTATTTTTTATTAATCCAGTATTTTTTTCTTTGATATTAATTCAAGTTTTTTCTTTGATATTATTTTTGAGCGTGGTGAATTTCTTGATTCGGTCGCCGCGCTCAAAGCCCGCGATAAAAGCTATGCTATAGCTTAAAAACCTACGAATTGTCTGTCATTTTTTGTCAACCACTATTGCTCGTACGAGTAAGTACGCCATTTTGTGTTTTCCTACATGTAAAAATCTGTTCTGGTAATACTGTATGTTAATGAAATCAATAGCATACTTTAGGGGTTAACATACGCTAGGCGATTCAAATACTTAAAAAAACAAAAGACTTAAGAAACAAACTTAGTGTTAGGTTTTATTTTCGTTACGGAATTTCTTGATTCGGTCGCCGCGCTCAAAGCCCGCGATAACAGCTATGCAATAGCTTAAAAAAATAAATGTATATCGGGTCAAAGATTCCTTCTTCTTTTGGCAAATGTTTCTTGTGAAACGGCATAGGAAACCGAGTGATTCTTTCATTTTATAATAAATATTTATTAATAAATTGTTATTTTAATTGTTAAACGATTTATCATACTGAAGAAGTTACAAAAAGGAGTAACGAAATATCGAGAATAAATTTAGATTTTTTTTATATACGAGTATGTATGTAAAAGTGACCTCAACCTCGTTAACCAATTAGAAAAAATTTATAAATTATCTATTGAATTTTTTGCAATTTAACTAAATTTTTGTGCCGTCCCAGATTGCTCCTCTTGCTGTCTGAAAGATGAGCCCATATAGTAAACATAAACGAGTACATACATAAGTATGTATGTTTGTATTTACGGTCACATTCGTGCACCACACGAGCATCCAATTTATTTAATTTTTTTTCTTCATTGTTTCCTTAAACATTTTAGGATTTTTAGCCACAAAATTAAAGGTTTGCAGTTGCTAAAAATAAATAAATGCCATTTTATGAATCTTCAAATTCTTCCGAGATACTTTGTTTCTTGGCCCCCTTTTAGCGTTCTTTCATCGTGTTTCGACTCTTATTCACATAATTGAAATTATTTTCCCATTGCAAGCAAAGGATTTTCGTGAATATCAAAATCTTTTTAAAAGATATTTATTTTAAATATTAAAATTTGTACATATTTATAAAATATCACCAAATATTATGAGAATAAAAAACTCTCATGAAAAAGTTTGCTATTTTACAATTAATGACATGATCTTCGTTAGACGCAAAGAGGGTGTTTGAAAAATAAGTGTTATTTTTATTTGTAGTTTGTGGAATAAACAAAGTAAACAAATTTAGCTTCCTCGAAATTTAGCACGAGAGTTTCCGACTATTTATGATACCCAGGATTCGGGAAAAAAATTATTTCATTCCCAAATAGCCGGGAATAATCGAGAGTTTTGAATAAAGCAAATTTTTAAAATAGTATTATATCTCAGATTGCATATGCACTCCAGCAGTCAGTCAGGCATCAAAATGATGCATAAACGCGAACAGCCTACCAAGTGTAACCTAAAAGTGGGAGACATCCCAATAGAAAAGACAAACTGCCTTCACTATTTGGGTAGCATCATCACGACAAATGGCGGATTGGCCGATGACATTTCTACCCGCGTCGCGCGGCGTTTAGAATGCTCGACAAAGTATGGAGGTGGACGCACATCTCGGGAATAACGAATTTAAAAATAATTAATATTTATGCATAATTTGTTGAACTGTTTAGGTTTGTATTGAATTGAATATTTGGCTTGAGTTCAAATCTGAGTTTACCCATTTCTTCTTCAAAAAAAAACAATTCCTCTCTTAATAAAATAACGAATTTATCCAAACAATTTCTTAAAAAATTAAGAAGATCGCGCCAATTCAGCGCGTTTTCTATTAAAAGCGTTAAGACGAAAAACAGCGCGTTTGACATAGTTAAAAAAGTGCTAAATGTAGCGCGAAACGCGCTAAATTGGCAACGCTGGTGTGAGGTAAGTCCCACACCCTCACCCGGAGACCAGTAAGGTCCATTGTGCTGCCTTATTTTTTGTATAGAGAAGGGAAAAAGGGAAAGAGAACAATCCTGCCAACATGTCACCTATACGCGTCCTGTATCCAGTCTCCTGCTACGTAGCCAGGGCATTCCAATTACGAATCCTATTAGGTTATCGAGCCCACAGCCCGAGACAACCCTTAATTCGCCTAAGAATCTGCTATCTAGCCATCTGAGCCTGCTGTTCTGTAGCCTGGGACAGTGACATAAAATGTGTTCCACTGTCTCCAGCTCTTCAGGGTCCTCACACAACCCATAAATATTCGACAAGTGGGATCCTAACCGCAGCGCCATCCTAACGCAGACCTTACTGCTGCCTAGGAACGAATCCAAATAGGACTTACTAAGTAGTGCTGGCAAATTATTGAGTAGTGGGTACCGAGTATCGAGAATTTCCTTTTTTTGGTGACTAAATACTCAAAAGTAGTTACTCGATACTTTTAGAGTTGTATTTTAAAGCAAGTTGAGTGGCTAAAATAATGCATAAAAATACATCACTGTATAAAAAGACAATTAGTTGTAAGATTCTTTAATCAAATCAAAACTAAATCATTTTTTCTTTTGAGAACAATTAAATTATTTCTTAAGTTGTTGTTCATGTTAAATTAAAAGTTAGCTTTAAATTTATTTTTTATTTAATAATAGAAGACATACAAAACCAATAATAGATGAAAATCTATTTTTAATTTTTGAAGAAACTACTTCAATTTGCAGATAAAAACTATGCGTTACAAATTCAAAAAATCCGTTAAAAGTATCGAGTAGTATTGAGTAGTACCCCAATGAAAAGTATTGAATATTATTGAGTAATGAAAAGTAGTAGAATTTGCCAGAACTATTACTAAGCACCGGCCATAGCGCATGCGATACCAGCCAGTCCATTCGGGTCCACCAGGTCTTGTTAATTCTGCTCAGAACCCATTCTCAGATTCTTCCAAAAAAGAAGCCTATCGGAGGCCTAACCGTCTCTAGACAGTCCTGATCCTCCATTTCTTAGCCCAGTCTTGCTAACTCATCAGTTATTTAATTGCCGTTGATGTTGCGGTGACCCGGTAGCCAACAAAATCTTACCGCATAGCCCTCTAAAATTTTCTCTGAGTCCTCCTACAATTATCTACTAGCACGGAGTTCACGTGACAGTCCATTAAAGCCTTAAAAGCCGCCTGGCTGTCCACATAAATAGTGATCTACGAGCCCCTAGCAATATTGTCCCTTACTAATTCCATGGCCCTCAAGATCCCTAGAACCTCCGACTGGAAAACACTACATTCGTCAGGGAGCCTATATGACCTTCTGATGTTCAGATCCTCAATGCAGACCCCCGCGCCCGCGCCACTTATTTTTGAGCCATCAGTGAATATAATAAAGCCCGTATACCATCTGACCAGCTCTTCCTAGTCGGCAAAAGAAAAACTCTGCCCTGCATTCAAAAACACCTCCTCTTTCTATACCCTTTTCATGCATGCATTTTTCTATTGATTCATGAGATTGATTATTTGTCGTCGACTTGAATTTTGTGTTGGGTCTTTATTTTAATTTTATTTTTCCTTAGACCTTAAACAATGCTGCTGCAAAAATGCATCTAGTTAAGTCAAATCATGTAATAATACGAGTACTTTACAACAATAAAATACTTAACTTGTATCTATAAATGTACAAACATATTTACCTCATACATGTTCGAGTTTGCCACACATCTAAACTGACACCATGTAATAGGTACAATGAATGATTCGCAAACGCCAGAGACTAACTGCCTCCTCAACGCCAGCCACATTCAGTATGTTGTGGCAGCATCAACAGCAGAACTGGTAGACGAGATATTTTTAACATTAAAGCTTACACACCTCAGCGACATTTTTCAAATTGAAAAAATTGTTTTTTGCATCAAAATAAAATAAACAATTACAGCAGCAACAACAACAACAACAACGACAATAACAAAAGTATCCCACAATTTTTTTTTCAGTGGTACTGAGACTTTGCCGAAAAAAAATATATAAACGAAAATTTCCCAATACAAAACCTTGCTCACACATGACAATAGCGAATAGAATGAATACAAAGTATGAATAAATTCACATTGTAATAAAAATTAAAAACAATATCAACAACAACAACAGCAACAACAATAAATAAATTATTATAGGAATAGATCGAAATAAATTCATCTATATAAAATTTAATTCAGAATTTAATCATATCGCTCCTTTATTGCAACGTACATATGTAATCATATCTCAAAACAAAACTCGTTCGCCAGAAAACGAGTTTAAAGTTTTTTATTTGCACACACACACACACACATCAAGGGAAAAATAAAACAGTATTCTCCCTTCCAGAGGTGAATAGACAAGATATTTGTATACATTTTTTACACAAAATGAAGAGCGATACGACGTCGTTTTTTGCTTGAGATATGACTACGTTGCAATAAAGGAGCGATACTCTGCAGATAATGCGACTAGTTCATAAGCGCATGTAGAGTATACTCCATGAAGGACCAAGACTAGTCCAAAAGTAACCCAAATGTATGTACGACAATTGTTCGTGCTTTCACGATAGTACTCGTGCTGAACAAACTGTTTGTGAGTGCTTAATTTTTAATGACATGGAGTAGTTTTTGGGTTGGTCCGATGTAGTGCAAGCCTGGACTATATGGTCCAGCTCTAGGACATCGTAATGTTAAATAGACCATGTTTTCTACATACATTTGGGTTACTTTTGGACTTGTCCGGGTCCTTTATGGAGTATACTTTACGTGCGTGCACGGACTAGTCACGTTAGCTGCAGGGATACTTCAGAATACACACACACACAACTCCACACCCAGCTAGCAGTTTCGATCGTAGAAGTATCTTCTGCGATTAAATTAATCGTCTGCGATGTCGTATTCCGGTCGTACAAGTTCAGTACAACGGGAGAAACTGTGCCAAGACGGCGACTCTTCCATATGAGTCGTCTACGAAGAGCCTAATAGAATAGTGCAAGACTCTTTTACTGTAAACGAACCTCCGAATAAATCGCCGTAACGAGCCTTTTACGATGCGCGCAAAAGGATCGTGTAAGACTCTTTTTTAAAAAAGTTTTTTTTTTTGTTTTTATTTTTTAATAACAAATAACAATAATAATAAATATGTATGTATTTTAATTAAAAATCACATTAATTTAAAAAAAAGACTTCAATTTAAAAGAAAACACTTTAACAAACGAACATTTTTTATTATCACTCTCCACCATCACGTAGGGAAAAATCCCTATTCGTACGGATTTTTTTCTACAAAAAAGAAGATTTATTAAATACAAAATTACGGACTTTTCAATAATGTGGCAAAAATGTATTTATTTATTATATTAACCTTATTCGATTTGTGACAACATACTAACGAAATTTTTAATACGGGAATATTACAAATTTGTTATATTTTTTTTAAATGATCGCTTGCCGCCATTTTAGCTTTCATTTTAAAGTAAATTTGTGATTTGTAAATTCGCTTTCTTCAGACTTTTCGGCGTGCTTAGAGGAAACCAAAAAGTACTGAAAAGAAAAATTCAGCAAAAAAAATGGCTGGAGGACGTTAATTTTAAAGGCTGGCTGGAACCTGTCTCTGTCGAACCGTTCAAATGCAAGTGTTTTGCATGGAATAAAATTTTAAATTGCGGCAAGTCTGATCTTCTGAAGCACGCAGAAAGAAAGATACACAAAAAAGAGAATTCTGTAAAAAAAAAACAAATTGGTAATTAAAAAAAGAACTGCGAGTCAGCTGTTTTTCGCTGAGCACAATGTGGCGTTACAAATCGTCGGCCACTTTTGAAAAAAAAGAACTTATTCACGTACATGTGTTTATATTTAAATAAAATTTGTAGGTATACATCATTTAAAAGTTGTAGGGATTTTTGTAGAGACAATTTTTTGAACGCGTAGGGAAAAATAGGGATTTTATTCGGGCTGCGTAAAGACTTCTCAAAAAAGTATATATCATAACTGCTCTCCACGCCTAACTATCGCCAAAATGCGTAAACGGTGATTTAACATAAACAACAAAAGGACTCGAAAAAACATCATTTAAAAATCCAATACACGATTACGATGAAATAACAATCGTTCAATGGTCGTCAGAATACTTAAACGACGATTGGGGAATAACATAAAAATACTCGTCCAACAATCATAACGATCATCGCCAAAATGCGTAAACGACAATTAGCTCGTCCAACAATCATCAGAATGATTCGCAAAAGCATCATTTGGGAGAGTAAAAATTAATTTTACTCCAACAATCGTCTGGACGATTTAAAAAAGAGTCGCGAAATGATCGCGCTCGTCAAATAATCTTCCAAATGCCAGCTGGGCATAATTGAGTAGACAAAATACTTCAGATCTTTCAAGAAATATTCTGTAAAGTTTCTTTCTTCTTGACTGGCAATAAATTCATTGACATATATTGCAGCAAATGTCAAAATTATGTTATATCCAGTGAAGACGCATCTTTTTCGTACTTGGCAATAATTGCGACAATAATTGTCAACAGTTTTTCGTTGACAATTATTGCGAACATAAAACGTCATAAGCCGTTTCACATTTTCAAATAAAAAAAAAGACGCGCCAAAAAACAAAAAGAAGAAATTGTTTGCAAAAAATTAAATAAATTATTAAAAGATATTAAAAAGAAAAGTTAAAAAGAAAATATTTTATAAAATACATAAAAATGCAAAATTTCATATTTCAGGATGAGTTTTTCAGATGAAAATTCAAAAAATCTTTCAGTTTCTTCTTCTTTATTATCGAACCTTTCTGTTTGAAATTTTGCAAATTGTGTGTTAACATAAATACGATTACCCATATCAAAGCAATAATCAAAGCAATAAGTAATATTCTTCCGTTGTTCTGCCGGCGTTTTTGCTTTATTGCCAACATATTTATTGCCGGTCAAGACGAGGAGTTAATTTCAAAGGACATCAATTCAGTTCAGTTTCGATGATTTGCCAGATATCGATTTCGATTATTTGCACTGGCATGTGAACACTTGCACGGTCTACGCCGATAAATCAAACGCTAGTACTTCGTAGAATATGGGCAAATGCCACCTTCAGATTAAGTCAGTTCCAAACGTTAATGTCATCAAATTATCACTTAAATAAAGTCAATCGGACATGTGATGGAAATCGATCGATTTCAAAAATCGAATTCTACTAAAAGCAAATGAACTGATGCTTTTTTTTTTATTATTTTTGATGTTTAGGATATTTTATAATTTTTTTATATTTTAGTCCATTTTATTATATCGTAGCGGCTCCCGAAAAACTACGTTGTTTCTGTTCTGCCGTGTAAGTTGAAATTAATTAGTGTTAAAATTTTCCCTTGTTCCTTTGGAATATTGTCTCATGTCCAATTCTTTCTGACTAAAAATGTTACAAACATTAGCCAAAATAATAATCACTTTGGGCTAAAAACTACTACACTTTAAATAAAAATATATCGGACGATGTTTTGCGAAATCGCGCGATTTCGAATTGATCGATTTCCATCACATGCCCGATTATCATGGATATTAAATGGGGTTAGTTACTACTTCGAGTCGAAGTTGAATGTTTCTAGAAAAGAAATAACCCCCGATTCCTGGAGAAATCAATTTCGCTGGTTAGAAACAATGTTTCTCAAATTATTGCAGATTTAGCAAGATTTCAATGTTGTTTATCAAAAGTATACATGCGCTACTGATTGTGCATTAGAAAATTACCTTTGTTGTCTAATCAGTTTAAAATGAGATGTCTTCAGGTCACTTTTTTTTAATGCACTCAACCAGCACATAAAATATTCGATGACAGCTTTTAAGATTTTATCAGTCGAGAGGTCAAGAAAAAGTGCAATTTCGAAATTCAGATGTTAAAAGGTATAAAAGCAGAATTTGAAATTGTTTCAGCAACAGTTTCACTTGAAACGTTTCAACAAGATCCCCAATAACAAAAGCAAAAAAGAAAAAATTCATAAAAATATTCTTCGAAATGTTCGATTTGACTAATAAAAATGTTGTTTATGTCGGAGGCTTCAGTGGCATCGGTTACCAGGTCTGCCAAATGATGATGAAGAAACCCATTAAGTTCTTAATTATTTGTGGCCGTATGGAAAATGTTGAAATGCTGCATAAACTTCAGGCTATGAACAGCGCCGTAAAGGTAATGTTTGTTCAAATAAATATTGCCGATTATGCGAGCATTACGAAGGCTGTGAAACAAGTTGTTGGTCATGTCGCTCATGTTGATATTTTGATTAACGGCGCTGGTGTCTTAGCTGACAAGGATGTTGAAACGACGGTGGCTGTTAATCTGACTGGTTTGATGAATACGACGCTTATGTTTATGCCTTACATGGACAAGACTCAATCCGGTCATGGTGGCATGGTGGTAAATATCTCATCTGTTTATGGTTTGGAACCCGGTCCAGCTTTTAGTGTGTATGCAGCCACTAAACATGGTGTCGTAGGATTTACCCGCTCTATGGCAGATGAATATTTCTATCATAAGACTGGTGTGGCATTCATGTGCATTTGTCCTGGCATGACTTCTACCGAATTGATGATGAACAAGCGCGACATGAATTGGATGCAATGGGTGCCACATAATGAGGGCATTTGGAAGAGCGTTATGGATGCCAAAATGCAAACACCTGAAGAATGTGCTGCCAATATGATGAATGTTATCGAAATGGGCAAAAATGGTGGCATCTACATGTGCACTGCTGGTGGTATGAAGGAAATTACTCCAACTGTTTATATGAACTGAGTGATCGATTGCCGCTGCACAATCTTTGTTATTGAATGATAAGAAATTGTTTTCATTGTATGTATGTACGTATGTTTAAAAAGATGTAAATAAAATCATATGCATATTTTATTTTTCATTGTGATTAATAGTGATAAATGTTAGCAAAAATTATTGTCTTCATTCATAACAGGTGGTCTTGACAGCTCAGCTGATTATTTTTTTGCTCCTTGTATTTCCTTGTATTTTGATCTGTTTTGTTTGTCAAAATTTGTTTATGTTTGATTTATATTTATATAGTGTTTGTCGTTGATTTTGACAAAGAAGGCAGGTATTTCTTTAAAGTGAATTGGGGCGAGTCTACCTGTTATGAATTTGCCTTGACCTCGAACGAAAGTCAATGCTTTTAGATTAGCCGCAGAAAAATGTTCAGGGTTAGCACTCAAGTAGCTCAAGTTGTATACCCAGTTTGTGATTCTTAAATCCCCAAAGTAATTTTTTCTTTATGATAACAAATTGATAGCAAATTTATTTACATATTTCCACCTTACAATTATTTAATTGCGAGTTGTTTCAAATATTTCTAGTTTCAATTTACCATTATGGAATTGGAATATCAGCAATACCCCCCAGTAATTTAGTAGTTATTTTATTAATGCTGTTTGAAAATATACAGTGCACTCGCGGTTTCATGAACAACGCTTAATGCGAACAAATTTTATTCAACATTGACAACCTTAAAAGATGAGCAAAGTTAGAAGGGCCTTTCACGAGAACAATGAACAATTAGTAGGTTTAAGCTAGAAATAACACTGTGTGTAATTTTTTAAGTCATGGAAAAATAATCATATACGGACACCACGACGTGATAAAAGACCAAAAAAAAGGAGACCCGTGCTTACCGGTTTTGCCCAGTCATGCACTTTTTTATGGGGCCCCAAAGATTTAGGGCCTCGGTGTCATTTTTGAAAATACGTTCGGGATTATGATTTAATCTCTGAGGGAAAGTGTGTAGATCTTGTCATAAAGAACAAAAATTGTGAACTTATAAAATCAAGAAATCTTCATCTTCAAGATGAAAATCGCGTCGTGTCGCTGGCAAAGTATTGAGTAGTGGGTACCGAGTATCGAGTATTTCCTTTTTTTGGTTACTCAATACTCAAAAGTAGTTACTCGATACTTTCAGAGTTGAATTTTTAAGCAAGTTGAGTGGCTAAAATAGTGTATAAAAATACATCACTGTATAAAAAGACAACTTCTAGGTGTAAGATTCTTTAATCAAATCAAAACTAAATCATTCTTTCTTTTGAGAACAATTAAATTATTTCTTAAGTTGTTGTTCATGTTAAATTAAAAGTTAGCTTTAAATTTATTTTTTATTTAATAATAGAAGACATACAAAACCAATAATAGATGAAAATCTATTTTTAATTTTTGAAAAAACTACTTCAATTTGCAGATAAAAACTATGCGTTACAAATTCAAAAAATCCGTTAAAAGTATCGAGTAGTATTGAGTACCCCAATGAAAAGTATTGAATATTATTGAGTAATGAAAAGTAGTAGAATTTGCCAGCACTAATATGTACATATAAAGTACGAAAGGAATTATGATATTGATTTAAATTAGGTAATTACACAATAAAAATACTATACATACATATCATAGTTATGTTTTGTTTTTTATAGTTTTTGTAACATTCAGAGGAATTATTTCTTAAAGTCTTTTGAAAAAAAATAATCCCCTCAAGGGTTCCCGTTGCCAATGAATTTCTTATCTTTGTTTTATTAAGATTAATTTTGCTAAATAATCTTTCAACATTAGCTGAAGAGTTTGGCAAAGTCATTAAGTTATTTACAAAATTCACATAAATTTGGAAAGACAGTTTTATTAATTGGTAGATTAATTGACCTTCTTCTTTTCCAAAATATATCTACATTTAATGCGCTGTCTCCAAATTCCAAAAATTTTAGGTCTCTTATTTCATGCTCAATATCTTGATATTTATCTTTAGCGACTAGTTTAGGAAAACCTAATTGGCGTGAGTGAAAAGTCACTCACGATACTATCTCTAGTTTTGAGTCACCTTCTTCGCTAGAATTTAATCAAAATAGGGTCAGAGTATTTTTGTCTTTTACGGGTTTCAAGTGTTTATTTTACATGTTTTTTTTGTTTCATCGGTGCAGATTGAATTTTGGCCCACTTATGAAAAAGCGCATTTAGAGTCACCCTGTTCACAGGCGAAACAACCAAACTCGGCGCTCAGTTGTTTTTCCATTAACTTCATTCGCATACAACTTAAATGCCGCAAATAGCGCCCTTAGAAACAATTTGCAATCACAAAAACAATAACAACAATAACACAACTCAGAATTGATTAGAAAATCATCAAAAAATCTCACGATTTGACTACATATGTATATCGGTCAAATAGATACAGAATGGAAATGTGCACAAGCAACAGAAAATATTATATTTTTAACGATCGAATGGCATGATAAGAAGAAACTCGAAATAAAAAAAATAAAAAATAAAAATGTTTGTTATTTCAAAACTTGAAATTATATGAAATTCAAAATACGTCCACGAGATACACAAATACGAAATTATGAAACTGATTCTTAATTAAGATTTTAGAACCTTTTTGTTTTTCTTCTTTTTTAATTCTGCGAAAATGCAATTTCCAAATCATGCTTATTGAATGTAAGTCTTTGTTGTTGTTGTTGTCGTTGTTGCTATTGTTGTTGTTTTCTAACACCTCATTTTATTTGAAATTGTAAATGTGAACTTTTTCAAAGCAATTGTTGTTGTCGTTGTTGTTGTTGTTGTTGTTGGTGGTGGTGTTTTGTATGTTTCGTTTTCGGCAGATAAGTTTCACTAGACAAACCTTTAGCCAACTTTTCACTCTAGAAGTTGAAAAAGAAGATGCAACAGAAAAAAAAAGTCTTAACAAACAGACAACTACAACAAGAAAACAACATGCAACAAATCGTCAGTTAGATGAATGAAAGAATGAATGAACGAACGATTTATTTAACCAGGTAAATAATATTTTAAAATGTTAAACTTAAAAAAATTAAACAAAAAAAAATAGTTTATATTTCGTAGCAAATCTGCTGCTCACTGTATGTCACCGGCTGACTGTGTGCCTGCCCGTCTGCCCACCCGCCTGCCTGATGCAGCATCCACTATCTGATTGTATGCGAGATGCTTGTTCGTCCGTCCATCCATCTGTTTGCCGACTGTGCATTGAGTATTATCATGATCATCATCACCGTGAGCAGCAAACAACACGAGCAACACCAATATTACGTATTTAAGCTGAGTTTGTCTTTGCATTTAAAATAATATAAAACAAAAGTACCTTTGACCTATGGCAAGGCACACATACATACATACATACGTTACAAACGTTGCACGTTACTGCGATGATGCGATTTTCAGCAAGAGATTCCGACTCAGAATTCATATAAAAGACTTCTATGGCAAACAATTGACTTCAGTTAAATACTAAAAGCGTTTGACGACTAAACGGTGAAAGATCTTGTCTAATACGGTAGAAGATTTAATTTAAAAAAAAACCAAACAAAAAAACAAACTAAAAGTAACTTCGCAAAACATAACGATGTCGGCTTTATCTTGGAAATTTGTGGCGTTGATATTGTGTGCGTACATTATTGTAGCATATGCGCGACCTCAAGCTCCTGAACAACCTGAACCGGTAACACACATACATATACATATATAAACACCCACATACATATTTTAGATAATTGCTTGTTTTAAATACTGAAATCCCAGCTCAAATATTAACGGAGTTTTTAGGCAAATTTTAAAGTCGAAATAAAAATACTCGTAAAATTTAAAAACTTTTAAATTCGAATGTAGAAAAAGAAAAAAATGGAAGGACTTTTTCTTTAAATAAAATAACATTTGAAATGGTGTAACGTTCATTAAATATTAAAAAGCAACAAATTGAAGTGACTCTATGTTTAAGAAAAGTGTTTGAATAAAAAAAATATTCAATGATAATTTTATGAAAATTTGTCAGGATCATGCTCCTTTTTTCATTTGAAAAAAAATTGCTGCCTGTCTTCTAGTGTCGCGAGGAAGTTTTCTTTCGTATATTTACAAAATTTTAGAATTCTCTCTTCCTCTTTATTATTACAACTCCTGCAGTGCCCAGAGCACTGCTACGCATAGTTTCGTTAGACCTTTCTCAAAACTGAACAGAACATGTCAGCTCAGATCGTATTGAGGTCACGTTAATACAATTACTTAACAAATAACTTCGTTTTTCCACTTGCGTTGAGCAAGTTGACACGATTCGCGTTGAATCAACAGCTTGCATGGCGATAAGAGGGACGCCAGTGAATGGACTGGTCATTGAGTTGTTCAAAGCCACTCCCAGTCGAGCAATAAAATTGATACAAGTTGGTGATGTAAAGACTCTAACTTCTGCATGTCGCTCAAGAACAACTAAAAATATTGCTTCTGTAGTCCACAGTTTTGAGGAAACGCCAGGTTTGTTTATTTCTAGTCGATCTTTGGGTCTTTGGGCATTCCACAAATGACATTACTCCGCATGTTGCATAAAGACTTTGGTCTGAAGGCTTTTAAATTTCAGTTAACACACAAACTCACGATATCATCGCTCTTTGGCGTGAATAGTTTCCTGATCGTGTGATATTTTTCTCGAAGATTTGCCTCACAATCGGCCACCGAGATCTTGTGATTTAACAGCTTTAGACTTTTTTCTTTGGGGCTACTCGAAAGATAAGGTTTATGTGCACAAAAGACAGAAGATATGACACGATATTGCATGCTGTTATAGTTGTTGTTGTTGTTTTTGTTATTATTTTACCTCTGTTGCACGATAATCTGATATTACCTGTTACATGATATTGCTATCTCTTTTCATTTATAATCTGATGGGGGAGGGGAAAAAGCCGATTTAAGTAAACACAAAACCTCTTCGTTTCATCTCTGTTTAATCCTTTGGGTTTATATCAATGGCCCACAATCGATTCAAGACCTCAACAAACATCAGCTGCGAACTCATTTTAACTTGTTTGCAGAAACACCCATCCAGTTGCTAGTGCAATTCAATTCGTGAAGTTATTGAGATCAGACAGCCGCAAATAAGCGAATTTGTGATTAAAAATTTCTGGAAAAGAATACGGTCCTGCGAGTGTTGCCCTGGCGGCCATTTGGCTGATATTGTTTTCCATTATTAATGGCATACCTTCCCTTCCTCCCTCCTCTTTACAATTAAATAAACTTCCGAAGGTTCTAATTAAAAATAGTAGTTTTTTTATATACCAAAATGAAAGCTTTTATTGGAAGACTCAGTTCACCTATTTTTGCTTATTTTTAAGAGCATATTTTTTTTATTTTTAGAGCATATTTTCACTTTTTCAGAACATATGCTGCCAAAAACCTTGGGCTGATTTTCAATAATAGCCTTACTTGGACAAATCATGTTAATACACTCGTCGGTCAAACTTATATAAAGCTAAGGTGTCTTTGGTAACTCCTTTAAATATTAGACAAATGATTGCAAAATCTTATCTTCTGCCAGGTTTAATGTATGGTTGTGAACTTTTCGCAAATTGCGATTCTGTTAGCAAAAGGAAGCTAAACGTTTTATATAATAATATTATAAGATATGTGTATTGCCTGAGAAAATATGATCATGTGTCACATGTCTCCTCAAAACTATACGGCGTTTCATTTAATAATCTTTTAAATATTCATGTACTCTTACTATTGCATAAAATTATTTATTCGGAGATTCCACAATATCTTAGTGATAAAATTAGGTTTGCCAGATCACTTAGAGGGAAAAAGATCATAATTCCCATGCACCGCCTTCTTGTATCTGAATGGCATTTCTTTATACATGCGTCACGTAACGCCTTTGGAATTGTCTTCCTCAAGCTCAGGAACTTAATAGCAACGCAAGTAGTTTTAAGAATTTCTTATTTAATTATTTTGCAGCATAGTAATTCATCAGTGTTACAATGTAAATAATTTATAGTCTAATTTAATTTTATCTGTACAAATGTGTGATCTTCTAATGTAACTTATAATCATTGCTTTCTTGTACTTCAAATATAAGATTAAATCTTGTTGTACAGGAATTGGATATATAATAAATAAATAAATAAATATTTCCGGGTTTTCCGCTTGCTGTTAAATATACCTTAATCCCGTTTTTACGCCATACTTTTAAAACTAAATATGACACAAATAAAAGAATCCATATTTCATTAGCACCGATCCACATGTTTCATTTTCTACTTAATTATGTGACGGAAGAAACAATTCAACAACTTTCTGCTATTCAACAATTTAAAATTTGTAAAATTTACATTAAATTAACATTGAAGTAGAAGGTGTTTGCGTGCTTATTGTTTACCGTTGTACTTATTGTAAAACAACAAAAAATATATATATTATATTGCTTTTAATTATTGTTAACTTATTGTTTTCAAAAAACTTAATTGCAGTCTGTGAGTGCCGCAATTAAATCGTTTAACTTTCCAATACTCGTGTATAAGTAACGCTTTTCCAAAGATCTCAGAAGATTTGACATTTATTTGAAAGGGCATTCATTCATTCATTTAGCATTCAGTTTGTATTGCAACGAAAAACAACAAAAATAATTGGCGCCCATCAATGTCAATTTTAGACACTTTTTCATGAACAACTTGTATAAAATGTTATTTTGAATAAATCATTTTTACTTTCGCGTATAAATATTAATTAGCTAAATAATAAAATAAATTTAACATTTTATAAGCTTTAGCATTTTTATAAAGTAGATAAAAATAAAAAAAATAAAAAAAAATTAATGAATGATTTTCCATATTATTATCGATCGCATGATAATAAATCAAAATCTTTTCAATTTTTTACAACATGCACCTTGTTGTTTTGGGATTCGCTTGTTGCTGGTTTTTCTAATTTATTTAAATTTGGTCTTGGAAAAGAAAACAGTTTATAATATTGTAGTTTGTATTGGAATTTCGAAATTTCTATAACACGGAAAAATGTTAACTAAATGTACGGTCACACTTGGCAAACATTTGCCCAAAAAAACGTAACCACTACTTTTGCTTAGAGTTAGTGTGTTTTAAGTTGGATTTTGTATCACAAAATGAAGTCAATAATTGTTGAGTTGGTAGATACAAACGGCCTTATTCACAAACGATTAATAAAGTTATAGTAGGTTTAATGTTGGATTTTTATATGGGAAAACCGGCTTTAATGCACACATTAACTTTATTAAGCGTTTGTGAATAAGGCCAAAAGAATATAAAAGAACGTTTTATTCAAACAACAAACATGCATTCATATTGATGTTAACTTACAGACTACTTTTATAAATAGGTTATTCAAGTATTGGCAATGCATTCACAATAATTATGCCGAAAAATTCAATTTTTATATTATTTTTAATAAATGCGAACCCACATTTAAAACAATATTGGAATCAAAGAAAACGCAAATTTAGCTTGTCTGTTGGGCACGTTTTTTCCGGCAAATATTTTGCAAGTGTGACCGTATCTTAATTCAATTAATAACACTGTACATTAATTAATCTCTTGACAAAATATTATAGCGATAAATATAATAGTTATGGAGATAATACAATGCACATTTTATCGTATGTAACAGTTTTGTAGTATATAATAGCAATACAAATAGTAATAAAAACGGTCTCCTGTAAATTTTAGTTTTTGTAACATACGATAATATCGCGCACAGGGGTCGATATGTTGAATTTTATGTGGTACTGCATTTTTTGCAATAAAATTTATTAATATAAATAAAAAATCAAAATAAACATAAGTGATGTCGCCGGAGGAAATGTCACTTGCCATTGCAAAACTTACCAAGTACAAAATCAAGATAAATTAAGATATAAACACATGCAGGACAGCAGGCTTTTTCAAAAATTTGCAACTTTTTGCGGAATTTCGCGTTTTTTGCAATGATGGTGACTTTTTCTATGTTTAATTATTTCGTCGACTTTTAAATGATACTAAACATTTCAATTTTCCCAATTATGAGACGCATATGCACACGAATTCGGCATATGCTGAAAAGCTTGCATACGCAAATAATATATCTGTCAGCATACGCAGGAAATTTGTTAAACACTAATAATATGCTGTTTACACGATATGCTAAAATTACCAACATACGTTTGTTATTATTAAGAAAGTGTTAGCAAACGCTGTTAAACATACGTATGCTGAAAAAAAATTGCGTTTACACGATATGAAAGCACTTGTAACAAAAATTTGTCAGCATAAATATGCTGGTTCAACATATCGTCAAAACTTAGCTTTAAATTGTCGCACCTCCACGCAAAACTCAACTGTTGTCTCAACATTGAATTTAATTATAACTTGAAAAAAGCTTTCGTCATTGGATTTCAATCAAAGTAATTTCATCTTCAGTGTACTTACGTTTCTACATTGGATTCATTTTTTAATCAGGCATGTTCTACAAAAGTGGTGAAATGGAAATCTGAAAAGTAAACTTATCATTTTTGATGTTCTGGAAAAGTAGAGTATATTTGTATTGAATATTGAAATTAAAATGTAAAAAAATCCAGAACATAAAAAATTTAAACTGAAGTGATTTCAATTGAATTTTACTTCAAAGTGGAATGTAGAACACACCGGAATATGTCTCAAAATGAGTTTGTGGCTTCAGCAGAAAATAAAAACTTCCACTTTTTGAGGCTAAATTTATAATGAAAAAAGGCTAAAAGAGCCATTTTCAAGGCTAAAATGCAAAAAAAAGGCTCAACTAGCATCACTGGTAACGAGTAGCACACAATTGAAAAATATTGAATATCTAAACGTAACGGAAATTGTCAAATTCTTGTTAGTTTTAAATTTTTTAACAACAATTTTTTTTCTTTTTGTTTACTTTATTAACAGTATGAATATCAATATGAAGTCAAAGATCCAGAAAAGGAATTATTCTTCAATAAAAATGAGGCTGGCGATGCCCAAGGAAAAGTAAGTGATGCCATCACCACAAAACCCAAATGCAATTGTAACATTTTAATATATTTTTATTTCCACCCACCCTCAATAACAACTACAAGGTATCCGGTCAATATTCGGTTTGGTTACCCGATGGCAGATTAATGACCGTTGCTTATTCTGTGGAAGGCGAAAATGGTTTTGTGCCAAAAATTACTTTTGACACCAACAATCCATTGGGCTAAACAACAGCAGTGACAAAGGAATCAGCAGGGAACAAACAGAAATGCATCAAAAAGAATTAAAAAAAAACAAAAACCAATTTTAAAATCAAATAAAAATTTGTAAATTTTAGAAAATAAAAATAGAAAACACCTCCAACACTTCCTTCATACTTTATACATTTTAAACAAATAAAGCAACAACAACAACACACACTCTATCTGCACTTGATTATTAAAAAATTAAAAAAAATGTTCTCTAATTTTTTTTGGCAAACAGCAAACAATATAACAAACAAGCTAAGATTTATGTACTCGTATGTAGTTAAAGTTCTTGATATTTTGCGGTTGAAGTGCTTTCTCCTTGTAACGAAATTGGAAACTAGTTTAATTACAATTTATTCATTCATTTTGTGTATGTAGTAGATTTAAACAGATACTCAATATTATTATTAGCACGTAAGTTTTATTGTTTTTATAATTTACTATTTTTATTATTTGTTAATAAGTCTATTGCAATTGTATTGTATTTACTCCTACTTTATAAAAGTCATAAATAAAACAACCATATAAATAAATACATTTAATAACCATGTGTATCATCACACAGATCAATCAATCAATCAATCAACCGATCAATATTTACACATATGAATGTGCATATATGTATATAATCGTCTATATCTACATAATACGTACTTCTTTGTCGCCTTCTTTGCTTTTATGTAAATTTTGGAATCTTTATTTCATTTTATTGGTCCAATTCACAAAATTCACTGTAGAGCTGTAAGTTGTAAACATGCTGTCGGTAATTTCAACTTAAACATGTTTCTAAGCAAATGTTTATATACATAGAAATTACCGACCACATTTACACCTCCTACAACAACTCATACAGTAGTAGATTGTGAATTGAACAATTTTATTGTATATTATTATTGTATCATCGCATCAAATATTATTCAAATATTTATTATTTAAATTTTCTGGTATTTCAAAATAAATAATAAATACTCGAACGATAAATGTGGTTTTCTTAAATAAAAACTAATAAGATTGTGAAAAAGATATTTTTCAGTGATGGGCAAAGTTCGTAACATTTTTAGTCAGAAAGAATTGGACATGAGATATTCACCCTTATTGTGATTGGCGTAGTCTCATTACGCCAACTGTCGTAGTTGCTGTCGAATTTAAAATCTTATGGTGCCGTGTAAAATTTTCGACCGTAAAATTTTTGTAAAAGAAAAAAGTGTTTATGAAACAACCTGTTGCAGAAAATTTCAAAAACAATTGTTTATAAATAATTAATTAAAATTGAATTAATTAAATTGAATTATGTCGTGAAGAAAATTCTTAACGGCAATTTTAGAAACTTTTGACACACAAATACGCCAAATACCGTTTTAACGACAATTTATTTCGTATATATTGGCGTTTTTGCCAACTTTTTAAAAACGTCCGTCTTTTGCCACAAAAACGCCAAGCACACACAATAAGGGTGAATATTCCAAAGTAGCAAGAAAAAATTTTAACACCAATTAATTTCAACTTACACGATAGAACAGAAGCAACGTTGTTTTTCGGGAGCCGCTACACTCCCATCGTCACTGTTCATGTGTATTTCCATGTATCTGCCACTGTTTAGGTGGCTCGGTTGAATGTGATTTCAAATTTTTATTTATACAAATTATGACTCGAAAAAGCATACGAGAGTTATTTGTATTGTGGAAGGTATTATTAGTTGTTTTTACTGTAAACACAACTTCACCACTATCAATATCATAATTTTACCATCACTAATTAACGTTAAATTAACCCATTGTTACACGTTGTTTTTATCTCATGTACCATTTTTCTTTCTAATTTTTGTTTTTACTTAAGACAAACTTTTTTGGTTTGAGTAATACTTAAGTATTAATGCATTTTTTGTTTTTAGTCAACTAGTTGAATTTTTTTGATTTATTACTGTGGAATATTATCTCATGTTCAATTCTTTCTGACTAAAAATGTTACGAACTTTAGCCAAAATAGTAATCAGTTTGGATTAAAAAAACCACTAACAACAAAATTGTTCGAAAAAATAATCACATTAAATATTTTTCATTTTTAAAATATTTTTAGAGATTTGACTTTAAATTGAATTCGTACTCGGAACGTTTTTGTTTGAATTGAGAATTTATCTCATACTTTTCGTGTTAGAGTATAAACACAACTCGGACGAACACCGAATATTTCGTAGCGAATATTTGTCGTGACACAATCAGTAAGTCAACTGAAATTCGATTGTTTAAATGATGAAACAGAACAAACTGCAACTTCAGGCTGATCAATGTTTTCCATACAGTTTGACATAAAATTATGCCAGAGAATGTGGTCATGAAATAGAAACTATTTTATTTTTACAGCGTTTTTTCTTATATGTACTCTCCATCATTCTCTCAACAATGTTACATTGTTTTCATGAAATCACATACATGTTTCATACGAAAAATGCAAACAAAAGAAAATAAAACAATAAGAGAGAATTTGAAGTTACTGCCGTCGATTTTATTAACGGCCATCAGCGATTGTTCCTGATTGTTGCAGATTTGTTCTGTTTCATTGTTTTAAAAATAAAAAGATGGCAGAGCAGTATGCAAATTGCTAGGGTATCCCACGAATAGATGCCTTCCTTCAGGAACTGCCAGGCGACCTCTACGTTCGTATAGGAAGTGGAATTCCTAAGATCTACTTTTTATGGCCTCCACGAGTATTAATTTGTTAGAAACGGTTGCACGCGGTAATGGAAAATTCCAAAAAAAAAGTGCGACACAGTTAGTCGAGGTAGACCATTAATACGTGCGAGAGTGAGACGCAAAAACTCTGAAAGGCCAATAAACTAAAGCTATGTACAGACGATTGGCAGATCTTACAATATTGTAAGATATGGCAATATGCTGACAACGTACTGACAATGAAAAATTTTTACCAAATGGTAAATTGTCAGTTCAGACGATTGTAAGAAAACCTTACAATTTCATTGCCAGACAATTGTCAGCCAATAAATTTATCTGCCAACAAAAATTGTCAGTTTTCACGGTTGTCAGATTGTTGTGTGGAAAAATTGCCAGATGTGTTGTTAAACTTTATCATTTATTATTTATGGACAGCGTTACCACTAAAAAAATTATCTGACAATGGTGCCATTGTCAGATGTATTAAATTAAACACATCTGCCAATAAAACGAGAGCTTACAATGTCTGACAATTATCTGACAATGGCAAAGTAGAGTGTTCTCACGATTGTGAGATGTCTGACAATATTATTGTCTTACAATGAACTGACAATGCTTTTTCTGGCAACGTTGTAAGACAAAAATTGTAAGTTCAGATGGTTGTCAGACATTTTCTGAACATTTTTCTGGCAATATTGTAAGATCTGCCAATCGTCTGTACATAGCTTAACAGTGGCCCGGTAACCACTCTCAACTAAAAATTCGTTGTACGAACATCTGTGATAAGTTTACAGGTAGACCTCGTTTAACACGGGGTTCACGTTCCACGGAAATACCATGTTAACTTTATAAAAAAATAAAATTCTTAAAAAAAACCTGTTATTTTTCTTCGGTAATTAAAAAATTTTTTGCAAAGTTCTTTGTATGGTAATATATATTTTTCAATTTGTTTGGCGTCCAAAAATAGGGCCAACGTTAAAAAAGTACACAATAATGAAATAGAAACCGTGTAAAACCAATGTTTTTTCCATGTTAACCAAGAACATGTCACACAATATGAACGGTGTTATGTAGTTTCTGGAATAAGGTGAATAAGGTCTTCACCACACCAAGGAAAACATCCCCAAACCATTATGTTTCCGCCACCATGTTTAATTATTTTTTAATTATAACGTGGATTTATTTCTTTCCCCTTTGGTATTCCTATATTTCGATGTACCAGAATATTAGTCTGGGAGTCGCAGGTTCGCATATTGTTTTTATTAAAACACAATCATCCAGAGTATATTATGCCATTTTCTAGTTCCCTTTGAGCCAGATAGTGATTCGCAAAAATTTTTAAATCATAAAAATCGGCTCGTATTTTTAAAACTTTTCAATAGGGTCAGTACTGAATACGTATTATTAGAGGATACATAAAAATTTGCCCATTCAGAACACATGTTCAAAAGAGTTAATGTTGTACACTATTTGCTTTTCTAATTCAATCTTTGAATAACTCAATGAATTATTTTTTTAATCTATTTTTTACAGTAAGAGCAAGTTATTTGCATGTTTATTGAGATGTTTTAAAACAAAAAAATCTCGGGCGTTCATAAACTCCTGCGTACGAACACAAAGCCGATTTTTTAAAGTAGTAATTCATTTAAATCAATTTTGTGGTAAAAAGAAATACACAAACAAAAATCGAAGAAAGATAAAAATAATAAAAATAAAACTTACTTGATGTTTTAAGTCTTGAATCTTGAAAAAAAATCTTGTGCAAGATAAATGAAAGTTTGTATTCTTGTATATAAATTGCTGTTGATAATGATGTACTTGTTCGTTAATTGTTGTTTTATGAATTACTTGAAAAACACTAAAGAAATAAAAAATATAAAGAAATATTAAATAAATAATTCTAAAATATTTATCGTATAAACAAACATCACTTAGTAAATTCAATATTCTTTTAGGCCCATATTGTGTAAAACACAGCACACAGCACACCATTGAGATATTTTAGATTGAAAACATTTAAATTACAAAAAAAATATCATATAAATTGTCTCCACGCTCAGCGTTGAGTTTTACAAAATAAGGCACTTAATGAAAGGATATCATTCATCCACTCACCTTTACGTATTGATGGAATATTATTTTAATTTAAAAACATTAATTTGCTTAAAGTTTAGTTTCAACTTTAAATTTATTTCCAGATTCGCCAATTATTTGTAGCTAAAATTTGTTTTAAATCCTTTAAGATCTAGAATTAAAAAGTTGCTCCACTTATTTATTAAGACGATGTGTTGGAGATTCGTTTCTTTTATTTTAATTATACTATCTAGGATTTTTACTTATATTGTGCGTATTACGATAATTCATTAGTTTATTAATAAATTCGTTATGATTTTCTACAGTAGCCAATAAACCACGATCGTTAAGCGGCGATTCATCGGGTCCGTAGTCAATGACTTCATTATCTAAAGTTGTCATAGCACCACCGAGAGCCCTTAATATAGCATCACCAGCACAAATATCCCATTTTTTTATTTTTGTTGTATGCAAATATGCGGTGGCATTATTAGCTACCAGTTGCAGCACCTTATAGCCCGCACCAGCTGCTATGAGTATATTGGATTTTTCACCAAATACTGCAAGTGTTAAGTCTTTGACATCGCCTGCATGCGAGCGTGATACTGCGATAATAGGTTGATCTATTTTGTATATCTCTGGATGAATAGATGAGAGATATTCGGACATGGAGTTATCAACCCAAGCCCAAGCAGTTTGTCCTATAAAAGGACTGTGAATAACCCCTATAACAGGTTTACCGCCAACTGCGACACACACCATAGTAGTTACATATTGGTAAAGTTGTTCTGAAATGAGATAAGAACATTTATATTAGTTTTGGTCATCTTATTTTGTGGTTTTAGTTGCTTCTAAACTTTCAGATAGTATCTGAAGGGTAAATAAATTCGTTTTGTTAAATTTACCCGTAAATTCTTGCGTAGCATCTAATGGATCTATCCATACTGTAACGTCCTTAATGTTCACCAGCTTATCAGGTATTTGAGCAGTTTCATGCAGTACAGTTGGATCCAAATCAAATGTATTCACTTCCGCACAACTTGCTTTGTCCTCCTCCGAAAATATAGTTACACGTGGAAATATACGATGTAACCCCTGCTTCATAACGCAATGCGAACGTCCATCAGCATCTGTAAAGGGATCATTGGCACCCTCGTCTGTCTTACCCTTACTTTTCTCCTTTAAATCTCTTGTCTGGGCCACCTCTAAGATCTCCATGCCGCCCCGTTGTGCAGCCTGTATGGCGGCAATCAAGAGTTTCCGCATATTTACCTTATTTTGATTCCTTAACATGCCATACATTGACGGCCGCTGGTACTCGGAACCACCAAACATATAGAACATAAAACATAATAAAAGAATGACTGCAATAGTTGCCGGCACACGGTGAACTTTTATGCTGCGCCCGTTCATGTTAATAGTATTAATATGATTGCTGACTTTTCTTTTATTTGTCAATGGCACAATCATCCAAAAGATTCGTGTCTATTCCTTAACAGCGGTTGTTGTAGCGGCTGAATTTTCAAATGGGGTATGGTATAAATAAAGATGCTAACTCTAACATTCGTTCAGAACTCAAGATGATGAAAATCACGAATTATATACAAGAACTTTTTATTTGTGTGTTATTGTTGTTGATTGTACTCTTATTGTGTCAGGTAGTAGCGTTTGTAAATAATTCAAAATTTGTTGTAGAAAATACCTTTTGTGTTGTCAAAATCAACAAAAATTTTGTTAGCACTATCGGCAAAAAGCTTCTTGAAGATATGTATATTAAACACCATATAAAACGGAATTCATATGGTGTTGATACTTTAAATTTCTTTAATATCACGCAATTGACATGTACTCAGGTTAGTCAGATGTCCTAGCACGTTTACCTCCCTGATCACTTTTGTTTACTGCAGAAAAAAAGAAAGTTGACTTGCAAAATAAAAATACGGACAACAGCTGAAAGGAAATGCAAACTGCCAGATGGCAAGATGTTAATGAAGACAGTAATAACATTTTAAATAAGTTATCGAAATTATCGTACACTATGCAAACAGAATAATAAATTAACCCATTTTGCCTGCTAATAATGATGATTAGGTGTAGAAAAAAATTGTTATCAAGAAATTCGTATTTACAAGTTCGCTAAATATTGGAAAAAGCAAATTTATTTACTTTCGTCTAAATTCTGCGATCCACCTAAATGTATGTATATCATGTAAAGAGTTAATAGATATAAGAGCTTAATTCAGATAATCAACCAGGGGGTTTACTCTCTATTGCGATGCGAAAGAAAATTGGTACTAAATCGAACTATTCATTGGTGCACTGAAATTGCTTTCGCATCGCAATAGAGAGTGACCCACCACCCAGCTCAAGGAATCCATTATGGAGTTGAATTAGAAACGGAATTTTCACCCTTATTCCATTTATCGTCGTCGTCAACGTCATCAATTCAATATCAATCTCAAATTTTATCGACATCGTCATCAATTCAATACAAAACTAGTATGCCATAAGAGCAGTATAACGATGTCGATGGTTTATCGTTTTTCAAAGCACATCTCTAACAATTTAAACAGCTGGTTTTTTTGTTTTCAGTTTTTATAGTTATTTTTTTGAAGGAGAGCGAAATACAGTTTTAATATAAACTATTGTTCATATAACTTTAACTTCTGAAATTGAAGCAGGTTAGCCACGGCTTCTTCCAGCGGGCTAAGCATCATTTGTTTATAAATTCCGCCCCCAGTAGACGTACACTCTGCCTTATTTGCCACTAATTTTTTCTTTACTTTGAATTTTAAATCCCGCCAAACCTTTAAAAACAATTTTATTATACAATAATCTTTTTATAACTATTTATCTTACCTTTTGCCAACCATCACCTGCTCTTTTCGGTGGACCAAGGGCATTTAATATCGTTGCAATTCTTTCCCACTGCTCTTTGAAGTCACTGGGAAGACTGCCTTTTTGAAATCCTTGGCAAGTGGTGGATTTTTTCCATCTACTCCACTAATTTATTAAATTGTATACTGTTTGTAATTTTTTTCTTTTTCCATTTTTTTAACTTAAAATTGCGCTATTGCAAAAAAATTCAAAAACACTAAAACTGTTTCGACACAAACCAGACCGACGACAAAATCAGAGCCAATTTAAATCGATGCCGTCGTTAACGTTGCGTACGGCATACGAAAAATGCATCGACGCTTATCGATAAAATATGATATTGATGATGGGCATACCGATTTACAACAATCGACGCAAAACGACATCGTTTCGTATTGATGACGCTAAATGGAATAAGGGTGTTTAATTCAATTACAAATATCGAAATAGGTTTGTTCGAAATTGCTTATATTGGTTAACAAAGTTCCATTTTAACTGTTGCGAGGGTTCCACTTTATGAACCCTTAATTTCGTTGTCGAGCGTAAATTTTCAAATTTTGTTTTAGTTCCAAAAACGAAACGGATATCATGACCGCAAACAGAGGACGGGTTTGTCAAGAAAGTGTTGCCAAAACAACCTTATTGGATCCCATTCAACTTTTTAATGAAACTCAGGACGGGTTTTGAATAAATAAGTTTTGAGTCTATCAGGTGTGTAATGAAACTCTATGATAAATTTGGAACGATTTTTAATGTCATTTTCGAAATAATAAAATATTATTGGAAGATACAATTAAAACCAAATAAAAAATATTGCAAGTATTCAAAAATAATTCTGAAATATGTACAAACAAAACGGAAGTAATAAGTTCATTGCATAATTTATCAGTATTGAGGGAGTCGTTACGTTTTCAAAGTCGAATTTCAACACACACCATGTAGAATAGTTTATTTTCTATCTTTAGACAATAATTTTATTTAATGTATAATAAAAATAATTTACAATATAAATTTTGTATATTAAAAATTAAATAATTAAAAGACACAAAAATAAATTCACAAATATGTTATTTGCATAAATAAAACAAAATTAAGTTGATAGTTGGTGCATCCTTTTGAATTCCATTATAGCAAAAAGTATATAGTTGTATAAAAATGACTTTTAATTTAATTTCTTTTTTATATTTATCTTTAGTTTTATCTGCAGAAACAAAAAATATTTATGTATATGTGCATGATGTTCAAATTAACACTTTAATAGCACAATGCTTTTAATGTCAAAAAAATACTAAAGCCAAAAAATACCATATGATACAAAAGTTTTTTCATATTAATAATTAACGTATAGTAACGTCTTTTGTTGTAGATTCGTATTTGGAAATGGAGATAAAAAGGGTCATGGTGTTGTTGGAAAGTTAAATAAGTACATTTTATAATTAAGTATTTGAAAATAAAATGATTAAATAAAAATAATCAAAGCATTTTAAAAAAAAGACACAAATTAGAGCATAAATTCTATGAAGCAAATGTTTAATATCTGAAGAAATTAAAATTTTTTTTCTAAAATCCAGCTTCAGGTATTAAAGCTATGACGTTCGTAGTCACTGAGCACGAAGACGACTCAAACTCCATATAGACAATAACATGTCTTAAGTTGTTCACAAATAAGTTAGGCTTCTAAGAAAATACTCTATGATCTTAGCAGTAAGATTTTTGCCGATACAAACTAAAAATTAACCACACACTTTTAAAAGACTAAAAAGTTCTTAAAACTATTCAAAATAAGCCTCTTAAGTTTTTGATCAGCAAGAAATGAGAATTGAAATATCAGGAAAATAACGCATAAATTTATGTTTAAACTACGACAAAACATACAAAATTAAAGTTACAAAATTTATAAAAATTGTTTGTAAACAATTTTTACATTATTAGAGAGCCTGTAAAGCACTTTCGCCATATAATAACATTGTTTTTGTTTAAAAAAAATATACTTATGAGTTTTTAAGTTATATAAAAAATTATTTTAGTTTAATTAAATTTGTTATTTAAGGCATGTTTCTCTAAATGCGATGCAAAATTTAATTTCATTCGAACGAACATTTACAGTAAGAACAAAATTAAAACAAAAAACGAAAGGTGTCATGAGGACAACCGCTTCCTTAGCTATATGCATATATTATATTTCTTGCACTAAATAACAATGAAATTTAATTTACCATTTATTTTATTTTTCATGTACCACTTTTTATCATAACTTTTTTACCTATTTAGGATTCTACAATTTACATTTTCTAGCAACACTGAACAAATAAAACAAATACTTTGAAATTAAAAGAAAAAATGTGTGTATGTATATAAATAATAACAACAGTATACTGTTATTATAATAACAATGCATCACTACATGGATTGAGGCCATATGCTCCTTATAAGAGCCAAAGGATTGATCACAACGTGCCTTAAACAACATGGTTCTAACACTAAAATTTTCTTTTGTTTTCAATATACTACATGCATATGTATGTGTGTAAATATTCGAATTAAATTTTCTTTCACATTTAGAGAAACAGAACTGAAACTAATTTTTAATATCTAAGTTGAAAACCATTATCTGTGGAGGTTGGACACCATAGACCATGTCTAAGATGCCCAACATAATTACTATATGTATGTATATGTATATATTGCTTCTAGGTGCTTAAAGTCTATATTGTGTCTTTGTTTTTAAAGTATACGTTTCTATTTTAAATTTTTTTTCAGAAAATGGAAGACTATTTGTAAGGAGTCCAATTGGGGATTTTTTTGTTGTTTGTTAAAAGAAACTTTTTACACAAAATAGTATTGAGTCCAACTGAAATTACGCAATCAGGTTTTTTGCCATTTTTTTTGTATCGTGATTTTAAAGAGTACCTTTTATATAGAAATACAAAAAATACATTTTATAACTAGTATCTTTTACAAAAAGTACCTTTAATAAAAAGTGCCTTTTATAAAAAGTTTCTTTAATAAAAACTGCCTTTTATAAAAAGTGCTTTTTATAAAATGTATTTTTCATAAAAGGAATCTATTGTAAAGAGTACCTTTTATATAGAAATATAAAATACATTTTATAACAAGTATCTCTTACAAAAAGTACATTTAATTAAAAGTTCCTTTTATAAAAAGTGGTTTTTATAAAAAGTATTTTTCTTAAAAGGAATCTATTTTATAAAAAAATACTTTTAAAAATTAATTTTTATAAAAATACTTTGTGTATCTTTAACTATGAGCATGTTAAAAAAAGGATTCTTTATAAGAAGTAACTTTTATAGAAAGTACTTTATAGAAAAATTAAGTTTTTTTCAAATATTTTATATAAAAATAACTTTTTTTTTATAAAAACTACTTTATACGAATAGGGCGTTTTATAAAAGGCATTTGTTATGTATGGAAAGGCCTCTTCCACAAAAAGTACATTTGATAAAAAATACTTTTAACAAATAATGCTTTTAACTAAAATACTTTTATAAATCTTGCGCACACTTATGTATGTATATATAAAATATCTTTAATAAAAAATACGCTTTACAAAAAATACCTTTTTATAAAAAGTAGCTTTTACAAAAATACATTTTACAAAAGTCACCTTTTTTAAAAAAAAGATAACCTCTTATAAAAAATTCTTTAATTCTTTGTATAAAGAGTTCCGATAACATAAAGTACTTGTTTGTTATAAATCTTGCACATACTTATGTTTTTATATAAAATACCCATCTGAAAATATATCTTAAGTGCCTTTTTACAAAATAGTACCGTTTAAAAAAGTTCCTTCTATAGAGAGCACCTTTTATAAAAAGGACCTTTTATAACAAGCACTTTTTAAGTACCTTTGACACAAATTCTTTTCTATAATTGAAAACGGAAGACTATTTTATACGAAGTCCTATTAAATAAAAAAAATACGATTTGTATAATGCAGTTTCTTTTTTATGCAAATTATGTTTTAAACATAATTGACAACCCCAAATTGTAATTAACTTTATCGTGATATTTTTAACCATTTTCTTTACATTATTTTGATTTCGCATTAGCTTCTTGAGTCGTGTTACTTGAAGATTTCCTACTGCCAAAACCAAAACGTAAACCTTTTTTCCGTTTCTTTAAAGTAGTTGATGCCGCATTTTCTGTGTTCGATTTGTCGGGACCAGTTAGCTGGGTATCACTGTGATATGAATCAATCGATATTTTCGAGTCTGTTGGAGAGTTATTCGCTGCCGACACATGTTGTTCAGATGTTAGTTGCCCTAAACTTTGTAGGGTAGTAACTGAAGAGGTTAGTAGTAGATCTTTATCCAAATTGGAAAATGTTGTTTGAATAGATGATGGATGTTGATGATGATGATATTGCTGCTGCGAGTGTTGTTGATGATGGTGTTGTGTCATTATTTGTCTTTCTAGTGAGTTGGTGGAAAGGCGAGAGGGTGATTGTTGTTTTCCTATCTGATCGGTAGCCGATTGTACGGACGAAGAAGTCGATGAGGTAGATTGTTGACTTGCTGTACTGTGCTGTTTAACCATTTGTTTGGATTTCGTTGCTGTAGCTGCTCCGTTTGTATTGTTCTTGTTAAATAGTTGTATGGATTGTTGTGGCCTACCCAACTGGCTATATAAATCTTTAGCTGTCATTAGGTCCGAACTTTGGGATCTTAATAAAGGGCTGTTGAAAGAAAAGTGAAATTTTCAATTAAAACGAATTTTATTTCAAGTAGGATTAAGATTTTTTTCATGTTAGTGATTGGCTTAGAGATCAGTTTAAATTGGGAACGGTGAAATGTAGTAAATGAAAAATTTATTTTGAAATAAAAGGGGGCTTTTGCTTACGTGACCCTTGTTGGGTTAAGTCAATATATATTTTTGCCTTTTGGTTTTGTAATATTAACAAGAATATTTTTATGCACTCGGAAATAATTTTTGATTTTGGATACACAGTGCATTGTTGCGAAAACTTATTGCAAAACTAAAGAAGTTTGAAAACCGAATTATATTGCCACGTTTGCTAACTTTTATTAATTTTCTTAAAATATTCTTGCTATTTTCACAAAAATAGTTAAATTAAAAAAAAATAAATAATAACACACACTCTCACACACATAAATGGTAGAAAAATTAAGAAAAAATACAATTCTGTTTTGGTTTTTTAAGGATTTTTCATAGCAATTTATGTTTATGGATAAAGTATGTCGTTGTTGTTGTTTTTTATCTTTCAAAACTATTATAATAATTATAATACAATAGGTAAAATAGTAGTAGTAGTAGTAGTAGTAGTAGCAGTAGTAATAGTAGCATTTAGTAGAAGTAGTAATAATAGTAGTTTTAATCAAGTCTATTTTTAATGTAGTAGCACACGTAGTAGAAATTTATGTAGATGTTTGTTTTTGGTTTCTGAAATTGTAAAATTAAAAATAAAAAAGTCCGCTATTAGAAAACAACAACCAGGTATAACGTCAAGCAAAATCGTTTAAATAAAAGCTAAAATATATTACAGGAAAGGGGGAAACCCCTCTCGGGGCAGCTATTGACATGCAGGTGTACGTGTGTGTGAGATGTGGTGTTTAAAATTCTGTAGGACTTATTTTATAAACAGGAAAATTTTACCTGCTTTTTTATATTTTATTATTATTTCGTTCAAAAAAATTATATTTCCTAAAAAGTACTTTTTATAAAAAGCAACTTTAATGAAAAGTGCGTTTCATCATCAAAGGAATCAATCTTTGTAATAAAAAGTATCTTGTTTAAAAAAAAGAAACTTTTATAAAAACTATCATTCATAAAACCATTTTAAAAATATAATTTTATATAAATATACTTTTATAAAAAGAACCTTTTATAAAAAGTATTTATTATAGAAAGTATATTTTATGAAAATGTTCCTCTATAGAAAGTATATTTTTCCCCAAAAGCACTTTTCAAAAACTCATTTCATAAAAGTAAGATTTAAACAACTTAATTAGTGGTCCCATTTTGTAAAACGCAACGCAAAGCCTTGAAATTTATAAATAAATATTATATTCAAACAGAGGAGTGGGTATGCATCTGTCTGTGGCATCGTAATTCCCAACTGCCTGAAACGGTTTTAATTTATTTCTTTTTTTAGTTTGAAAGGTGACTTGATCACGTGCTCAAGAGATTCACTTTAGCCGTTTGAAGAAATTCTCTTCGTTTCCTTAGACAGTGGCTACAGCACTGAAAGATTTTAAAGTTCCCTTTCTTAAGCAAAAACTTACAAAACATTGAAAAAAATTCTTAAAAATATATTTAAAAAAAATCTTCCACCTGGTGACTTTAAAAATTTAGAAAATTTCAATTAGAATTGTTGCGCGAAAATAAGTAATTCTACTCTCTACAAACTTTGAAAATCCATTATTATAAAGTTCAAAAACAACAACAAGTTAAACAACATGCTTTATAAAGTTTTAATACCAAAAAACACCAAAAGAAGTTAGTAGTAAAAAAACAAGGATTTCTATGCAACAATTAAAACAAAATAATCTTCTTTCTTAATTTTAACTTTAAAACAAACCTCTGATTTGATTTACGAGGGGGAGGTAAAGGTGCACGACCTATTGGGCCACTTAAAGGTGGCAACGGGGCTACTGTTGTAACATTATGCGTTGTAGTTGCTGCCGCAACAGACGAAGTTGTGGACGAAATTGAATTTGTGTGAGCGTGTTTTTTAGTACGCGGTGGCACCGGTATAGAACGATCCGAACGTTCCGATGATATCGAAGGACTATGACGATTTAGGTCATGTAATACACTAGAAATTTAATGTGGTAAACAATTGATAAAAGGCCTCATAAAATTAGAAAAAATTATTTGAATCATGTGAAAACGAAAAAAATGGGAAAAACACATGATGAAAATGACTTTACTAAAAAAAAATAATAATAAACAAACGGTTTATTAGAAATACCTGTCACTGTTAGAAGCATGTTGTTGTTGTTGTTGTTGTTGGTGTTGTCCTATTACTGCTACGGCTGAGGCAAGGTTAGATGCTGATGGTGCACCAACATTGGCACTATTCGTGTGATTGTGATTGGTCACATGATTGAGCACTTCAAAAGATGGCTGCAGCGGTGTACGAGGAGTTATTGCTGGCATTGGCGGTACATTGCCCAAATAAAATTGCACCGATTGCGATTCAACATTATCCTCGCTACCCGACGAATCATCTCTTGTTATGTTCGAACTACTATTCAAAATTGTGGATCCACTTAAACCGGAACCCCGATTGTAGCCATCAATGAAACCTGGCAAAATACAAAGAATTTCTTTTTTCTTTTAATCATCTTAATCTTCTATATTCGTAGATTTTTCTTAAAGGAATTTGTAAAAGAGAGTAAAAGTGTCAGAGTGTTATTTCAATGAAATAATGAGTTGTTATGAACAGTTTGATTTAGAACAATAATTTGATCGATTTCAATGTATGTAAATATTTGTTAGTTAACGGTAACTTTGGTTAAAAGTGAGGTTTGTTTGTTTGTTTTTGTTTGTTATTTTTGTTATTGTTGTTTATTATAAAATTACTTCCGACAAATTAGCGTTAAACGAGGTGGCAACTTTTGAATCCAAAATTGCCAGAGAAATGGAAGGGGCTAGAAAACCCATCACGTAATTGATAATATAAGCAGTACTTAGGAGCAACCAGTGTTGATTCTTTCGCTTAATTCCACCTTAACATTTAACATAAAAGTGTCATAGGCTATCTAATCGGTGTGCTTTTGATTAGAAAGTATGTCAAGAGGGGTCACTTACATCGAAAGCGGAGTTACATGCGGGCTTGATAAGGACATGCAAATTAGAATGTAATGCATGTAGATTATAGTCCCATTCGCACTTGCAAGGTGACGCTAATCCGTGGTACCACCCACTAATCCTACTGATTTTGTAATTGAAAGAACAGTGGATGTTAATCTTATTTTTTAAGTTAAGTTTATTTTTTTTCTGCACTTGCACTTAAGTAGCACTTATGTTCGAAAACCATTTGCTGTTATCTATGAATTCGAAGAAATTAAACAGCATTACATTTGCCAGCTCTGCCGGGTCCTCAAATTGTCGATTCCCTAAAAGGAAGTATCTGGCTGCATTAAGTCCTGCTCATGTACATAGCAAGTGCTCTACTTATGTCTCATTTTTTTAAGCACGCCAAGTTCCCTTATTCTCAGTGGAATTAGATATCTAAGGGTATCAAGTTGAGTATCGACTCCAGCTCAGACAACACTTTTTAGTTCGGACAAAATTTTGTTTTCTATGTTGTTTGGCGTGTCTTTTAAAGAGAGACAGAGAGAGAGAGAGACAGAAATGATATTGCCCGGACAACTGTCACTTTTTCTACAAATGTACTTTATCTGCTTCATTAGCTATTAACAGGAGCACGTATGTTCTATCCTTTTACATTTTTTTGTAAAATGGGTGAATCGTGTTGCAGAAAACTCTCGAGGCTTAGAAAACCTTACTCTCTTTGGAGAGTTCCAAAACAATTTATCACAAAAGCGGTGATTTGAGTTCCGTAATTTTGTATCTCTTTGTAAAAATGGCCAATTGATTCGTACGTTAGATGATCGACTCCTAGACAAGCATTTGGTCTAGTGCTGATTTTAAATTATGATTAGTTCATTAATTCGGAAATCGTCGACAAAATCTACGACATAGTTTTGACTGTGCAATGAATTGAATAAAGGAAGTGAGTAAGTGGAGGTCACGTGCTTATCATACGTCAGTTTTTTTTTGCGGAGGGATGAGTGCATCGACCTAATTGAAAGAATGAAAACAAAATTAGAACTTGTTTTTGCGAAGACAACTTAATTGACCAAATGATATCTATAAAAGCCAATTCACTTGGTGAGTATTTTTGCAGATTTTGAAAATTTAAAGTAAAGCGATAGTTTACGATAATTTGATGCAAGTACATAAACATAATTCGATTGTAAAGCAATTTATAATTATGATTTTATCAGAAAACAAATATTTATATGCCCTTGCAGGTGGCAGCAGGGGCGAATTAAATTGTCCTTGCGTTGTACAATAGATGTCAAACTCCATATATACAAATTTTTGTTTATTTTATTTAAATATTTGCTTCATATTTTATATAGTTTGACAATGACTACACATCATTGTTGTATGTAATATTAATTAATTCACCCTACCTCTAACTATAAGAAAATAACTCATTCATAACAGGTAGGATCGCCTCAATTCGCTTTAAAAAATATCTGCTTTCTTTGTCAAAATCAGTTGCAAGGCAAACGTCAAACACTACATATAAAAATCAAATATAAACAAAATTTGACAAACAAAACAGATCAAAATGCAAGGAGATGCAGGGAACAAAAAAGTAATCACCTGAGCTGTCAAGACCACCTGTTATGAATTCGCCTTGAATGAGAAACAAAAAGTTATTCACTGACTAATTTAGACAAAAAAAAACACAAAGTTGCTCATTTAACTGAAACTTAAAAGATAGCTTTGGAAATAAATATGTATAATAAGAAACGATAATCACGCTTATTCCAGTTGGCAACATCGACGTCGCGTCGGGCTTGACTACCCGTTGTCGAAAAAAAATTACTGCTATTGAGTCTTATGTTATTTTCTAGACCTTATAGAACAGAAGTACATTTTCATTAGCACAAAATTCTTCTCGAGAGCGAGTAGACAAGCTCCAATTCTTTGGTATTGTGTTGACGTGACGTCGATGTCGCCAACTGGAATAAGGGTGAATGAAAAATATATTTAATTAATAAATTTCAATGAGTTCGACGCCAACAAAATGTTATCAAAAATTAATAATGAGAAGAAAATGCAACCATCATGCCAACATTAGATAACAAATTTAAAAGTATTCTATAACGAAATATTTGTTAATAAAGTTTATTTACAGGACAGCAATACAATGAGTTAAAATAGCAGTATCAAAGGATTCTTACCTTTCTTTTTGTGTAAGGATTTTCTCAATTTCAAATTCCTCCGTTGGGATTTTAAGCGTCTACATTTTTTTTATTTTTTTGGTAGGAGTTATAGTATAAGAATTAAAAGAATTATTAAGAAACCAATTGCTTGTTTAAAAAAAAATAGTATTTATTTACTCAGCTAGAATACTTACTAGTCTGTCTTGGCTTTTTGAGAGACAATTTTTAATTTAATTTTTAACCCAATCCGGTGTAAATAATGACGTTTGTATATTTGAAATTTTGTATGTTGGGCATGATGATTGCTACAAGACTATATTTATGGGCTCTCCTGTATATGCTTCAAAATTCTACTAACAGTTAGTATTTTTATTATTGATAGAAAACGCGCTGTCACTTTACGTTTAGCATGACCATACACAAATTTTTTCATAATGTCATATAAAATGTAAAAGGACACTATTTGGGTTTTTATAATCACAATAGTTTTGGCATTTTATCAAGTTGTTTAGCTCTTATATAAAAGTATGAAAAATACGTTAAACCCTTTTGCGCTTTATACGACGATATGTATGTATATTTCATGATAAACTAGTCTAAAGTGTTAAGTCAGTAAAAATATAGATTTTAATGGTCTATCGGATCGTAAGTCTACATAATTACGTCATATGAGTACTAAAGTACCTTTCGAAACACGAGTTTTATTTTTAAGAAAGGTTTATATAATGCACCGGAGTAAACTCTTGAACAAATTAGTACGAGTATATTTTAATGTATAGTAGTACCCAAATTAACAAACAAAAATCATATCGTCATCTTAAGTGCAAACGGACGTAACAACACTTTAATTTATTTTAAAGGAGAAGCTCAAAATTTTACAAAGTCAATATAATAAAGTATTCTTTGCAGTCCTATTGTTTTTTTATATAATATAGAGACTTAATTACAAGGCAACAATTATTTTTCTACAAGAGTGTATGGGGTTACAGCTTTTTGCATTAAAAAAAAATACATGCACTTGTATTTACCTCCGTTTAAATTTCTTTATTAAAAGGGCCGTTTCCGATCTTAGGAGTCTAAAATTTTTCTGGGAACATGTAGTTTTAAAAGACGAACCATAATCAATCAAAAACTGTATTTCGAATATTTGTGTGCTTTCGTCTGTTTGCATTTATAGTGACTGTATATGTATGTATGTAATATATATATATAAAAATCAATACATAAAGCCAAACAAAATTTTATATAAAAATTCAACAATAACTAAAAAGCACCGGAAAGGATTAAGGCATACAATATCAATTACAAAGAAGTAGAGAAAGTAACTTTTGTAGGGAGAACTTGAAGAAACAATAAATAAAATAATAAATAAAGTGATTAGAAAAACAATAAATCAAAAAAAGTTTATTCAAAAGATGCTATATAATAATAAGTAAAATAAAAATTGATTTTCGTTTTCATAAATTACAGTACAACAAAGTAACTTTAATTAAATTAAAAGTAGGAATTTAAGGGTGTCAAACAAAAAATTTTATATCTTAAGACAAGCAAAAGAAAATATTTAAGTAAAATGCAAGTTTTCTTTTAAATTAAAATACAGACTAAAGAAATATTGCACTTAATTTTATAATGATCCAAAAAAAAACGAAATTAAGTATAAAAATAACAGGGAAATAAAACAACAGACACAGCATTCATAATTTTCATATTGATTGACTTATTTTTATGTTTTTATGCAAGAGCTGGTCTATGAAATTAAAAATGTTTTTTGTTTGATCATGGAACATTTAGAGATTTCTTCTTCGTAGTTTCGATTGTATGAGAATAAGTTTCTTTTTCTGTTTTTAATTATACTGTTCTTTCATTTGGGCTTCACATTATTCAGCGGAGATCAAGGAAAAATTTTCAAAATTTTGCTTACCTTGAACAGATTCATCATCTAAATCATCTGAGCTGCTGGTAATGCGACCTGCAAGATGATGGAATAAATTTTTTTATTATTATAATATTAATACATATCTAATTGTTTTATTAAATGCTTTTTCATGATTTTTACTGTGTTTGTAATAATATGTCTCTGAGTAGCAGTGCTGCCAAGTAATTTTTTTTTAATCCCCCATTTATTGTGGGTCGAGGTAGTCTATATGCCTGCATTTCATTGATGATTATGCCAAATCATCAGTAAATCTTAAGCAATATTCTTTCAAAAATAAAATAAAAAATTTAAAAATTTACAAAAGTAAATAACTTGTATAAAAACACATCAAAGAAACTATATTCGATATTTTTTTTTATCCCACTTTTTCAAATTGAATTGGCAGAATATCTGGAATAATAAATTTGCTAAATTGATTAATTGATTGAAGGACTAAAATCTCTAACTGAACACGGGGAAAACACCCTAAAAAATTTTTTTTTTATAATTTCTTAAATATTTTTGTTGTGAAATTAAATTTTTCGCTTCAGTTCAAATCTGAGTTCACCCTTTTTTTTATTTTTAAGAAATTGTTTTTGGATAAATTCTTTATTTTGTTAAGCAAGTACTTTTATTTGAAACAATTTATTCATCTGACCAGCAGAACGGGTCAGCACTGATTTCAAAGTCGCTACTCCGTTCTTTGTTCGATTTTACCACTTTTAACGGTGGGTACTAGTGACTAGGACTGCTGCTCCGTTGAATAAATTGTTTCAAATAAAAGTACTCTCTTAATAAAATAATGAATTTACCCAAAAACAATTTCTTAAAAATTAAAAAAACGGGTAAACTCAGATTTGAACTCAAGCCAAAAATTGCATTTCAATATAAACAATTTCGTATAAATATTAATTATTAAATATTTTTGTTTTAAAAAATATTTTTTAAAAGTCTTGTGTTTGTCTCAATCTCATTACTATTATTTCTGTAAATGAACACAAACCAATAATATCTAGTAATAATAGTGAAAATTGTTAAGTGATCGAACGAAGCTATATATTGTGCAACAGATGCGCTCATCAGTTATAAAATATGCCAATATTTAGTTCTTGTACATCGAAACGAACAAGGAAGTGTTCTGAAGACACTTAAATTCAAAATTTTGTCTTTTAATTTTTCCCCCCAAAAATTTTTATCATTTGTTTATTGATTCCATATTTCTAACTTAAATCCTCCGGGGCCAAAATAACAATTTCTACACCCTAAATCAAGGGGAAACCCCCTAAAGTGTAAAATGCTGAAATTTAAAAAAATGGTTCTTGAAAAAGCTGTCCTTTTAAAAAACGTACCTTTTTAGAAGAACATTTAACAAACGCATATTTTTAAAAGAACATTTATCGAACGTACCTTTTTAAAAGAACATTAAAAAACCCTTTTTAAAAAGTACCTTTTGAAAAAATACCTTTTTAAAGAAACTATTTTTTAAATTCATTATTATTTAAAAAACGCAGTTTTAAAAAAGTAGCTTTAGTGAAAAAATGAATTTTATAAAAAGTACCATTTTAAGCAAGTAGCTTATTATAAAAGCACCTTACTAAAACAAAGTACCTTATTCAAAAATTACCCTAATAATAAGAACTTAACTTACTAAACTAGATACCTTATTAAAATAAGTACATTTTGAAAATTAGTACCTTATTAAAATAAGTACTTTATTAATATAAGTACTTTATTAAAATAAATACCTTTTAAAATAAGTACATTATTAAAATAAGTACTTTATTAAAATAAGTACTTTATTAAAATAAGTACCTTATTAAAATTAGTACCTTATTAAAATAAGTACCTTATTAAAATAAATACCTTTTAAAATAATGACCTTATTAAAATAAGTACATTATTAAATATGTACATCCTTAAAAAAGCTTCTTATTAAAAAAACCTATCGTTTTTTTTCAAAATAAGACAATCTTAAATGAATTACATTTTGAATAAAAAATCTTTTTAAAAATACCTTTAAAAATGTATGCACCTTTTTAAAAAAAAATATACATTTTTAAATCTTTTCAAAAAAAATTTTCTTTTAAAAAATTACCTTCTTAACTAAATATTTATTTTTAAAAAGTAACGGCTTTAAAATGTATCTTCTTAAAAGTGTCCATGTATCTTTTTGAAAAGTTATTTTTTGAAAAAGTACCTTCCTTAAAAAATACAAAACTACTTTTCCTCTCACCTCTTGAACTCTTCATGGAAGCACCACTATTACCGCCGCCATTACGACCATACAAAACACTTTCCAAATATGACAAGCCATTATTATTGACAATATTTATACCCAAACACTGTTCGATTTGTTTCCATCGATGTAAACGTTCTTGCAATTCGTTCGTGACTTCACTTAATGAATTGCGAGCCTCGACAATTGAACGATCGACATCATCGATGCTTTTGCCATGGGTCGAAACGAAAGCACCAACTAGACTTGAACGTTTCTTGCGTAATTTCTCACAAGCTTCTCTAGCAGATTGCAATTGCTTTTCGGCCGAAACACGTTTCTTTAAATGATTTTTACTTTCCAGTTCATAGGTGTATTGAAGCCAAGATTGCAGCTGAGGCGGAGGTGCCCAGCAATTATCAACAAGTTCAATTTCTGCACGCGACAATTCATTGCGTAGCATCTCAATTTCTTTCTTTAGCTGTTGAACTTCTAAATCAGAGTTAGACGATGTTAAGGCGGGTACCTCTTTGAGGCGTCGTTCCAAATCCATTTTTTCAGTGGCCACATTCTCTTGCTCCAGGCGTGCGCGTTCAAGTTCCTAAGTATTAAAAAAAATTTAAGCTTAATCTACAGAAATATGGTCGTAAACTTTACAACTTCCAACCTTTTGCATTTCTTGCAAACTTTGCTCAGCTCTTTGCAATCCTTCCATATCCTGGGCCATACGGCGTAAATGCCGTTTAGCATTTTTATTTTGTTGATACGCATACCAACAGCCAATAATAGCACTAAGCAGTAAAGTAACCAATATATAATCTTTCCAGCGCGTGCCAGTCTCTATTTGAATACAAACGTTTATTATTAAGTTTTATAAATTATTTTTATGTGCTTGTTAGTACCTCTTGGTGGTCCAAATAGCACCACATCCATGGCTTTTAAGGCAATTTTTTGTTTATGTATGGGATCTTTGATGCCCAAAACATTGCCGACATAATGCATATTATTGACAGCTAATCTGTAAATGAAAATAAAAGCAATCAAATAAACCAACTTTCGATTGCTTAAAGAAATATGAACTCTTACCGCGGCAAACTAGCGCCAGAAACCTTATGCTGCTTAAATAAATCGACATATTGTGGGAGTTGTACAGATTGGGCCAACCAATCTGTGGTCTGTTCGGTCGTCCAGTTATGAACCTTAACAAATAATATTCAATTTTAATGGAAATATATTTAAAAATAAATTAGTATTACAAAACCTACTTCAGATCTTAACCAGGCATCCCATAACTCCTTAACAGATATGTGCATGTCATCATTGAAATGGAAAGCTTTTTGGCGCTTTTCATAACCCGAATCATATTTGAGTTCCTCACGCAAAAACTAAACAATAAAAATTAATTAATACAATACATTTTTTTTTAATTTAAGCAACATGCAACACACAATAAGGAATGTTAAAAGCAAATTAAGACTTACATCATCAGATTCACTTAAATCAATATTTCCATTATCATCGTCATCTAACTGACGATGTAAACTTCTAATGGCTTCCATGCCCAAACGATCTAGATCGCTATAACAATCAAGATCTTCAGCATGACAAGCACCATCTGCTGAACCACTGCCAAGAGAACCTTTTGAGGAAAAATTAATTATTATTTATGTATTTATGTTTGCGAAATTCAAAACTTCTCAAATACTTACTGAACTCATTACTAACAGCCTGTGACATGGCTTCACTCAACAGATTGTATGTATTTTTGGATTCTGCATGACCACTACTGGGGGCTGGATGATAAATATGCGGAGCACTTACAACAGCTCCATGCGATGGATGATGTAAGCCGCTACCCGCCACATTGTGCCCTAAGCCTGCAGAACCGCCCCCACCACCACCACCACCTCCGCCACCATGTGTTGCATACTTCTGCGCGCTGTGATGTGGATACTGCGCTTGTTGCTGCTGATGGGGTGGTATATGTTGGTATCGCTGATGATTGCTAGCCGTTGGCGGTTGACCCACACTATCTACTGAGCTGAGGTGGGGATTGAAACGATTACCGGCCGCTATATTTTCACCCGGGGCGGAATTACTGTTTACAAAACATTTATGTGTGGCCAAGCCCAAGATTGTAAATGTGACATAAACGTTAAAAAATTGCATTTTGGTTTCTTCTTATGAATAATTCTAACAAAATCTTGTAAATTTAATTCTGTCGACAGCGCTTAAAGGCACACAAAAACTATTCGTTGGAAAACAAATAATTATTCTAGAGAGTGAGAGCGAGAAGAAATAAAAACTAACTTTGAAAAAGTGGCTGCAAATAAAAGAAAAAAATATTTTTTATAATTTTTTTTTTATAAAATTAAATATCTGCATTTCAGTTATAAATTAGCAAATGCGTTCGATGCTTTCAGATATTAAAAGTGTCTGTCTCAAGGCTTTTTATAAACACTTTTAAGGCTTCTTATAGTGTTAGATTATTTTATTTTGCGGTAATTCAGCATAAACAAACCCAGTCAAAACAATTAAGAGTGCTACATTCAGCTGTGCCGAATCTTATATACCCTTCACCAAAATATTGAGTAAAAAAAGTAATTTGCGGCAAAAGAATTATACTGTATTTAAGTGAGTAAAGTTGTTCGCTTGCTCCTCTGCAAATGTTCATAACAGAAAAAAATCAATTGTGGACCGATTTCGCTGATTTTCATTGAAGAAAACATACATTTATATTTTAAACTGGTGTTCACTAAACAGAACATGTTGGCCACGCCAAAGAAATCCAACTATGCAATTGCGCAAAGTTGCAAGAGTAAAATAAAACTATAGCGGTATTCAGTGTTTGATGCGAATGGTCTTGCATAAGTGCAAATGCAAAATATCGTACCTTTTCTTTGCAATCCAACAGCAAAATATTAGAATTTGCATTTGCCACGTTATTGCAATTTAGCAACAGTGAAAATGGTATAGATTTTTTTTCTATGTGCATTGCGTTGTTATCACTCACTTTTAAAGCTCTGTCATTTGTAAAGAACAAAATTTATTTAGTAAAAAAAATTAAAAGCAATGAATTCGACTGATGCAATAAATGAAACAAAAAGAGAAAAATCGAATAAATGCACTCGCAAAGTTGCTTTCTTCTTCGTTCGTCGTTTACATATAAGGGGTTTTTCAACAGGGACGCTACAAAAGTAGAGCGACAGGGACAGCAAACGACGCCATATTTCTTGCCGCTCTTTTAACATTTCTCTTCATTAAGGTTTGTCATTTCATGATGGAAAGATATACGAGCCAACAACTAGTCGAAATTATTAAAATTTACTACCGAAATTCGGAGTCAGTGGCCTCAACGTTAAGAGCGATATGTCCAATTTATGGTCGTCATAATCGTCCTAGCAGATCAACAATTGAGCGTCTAGTGGAAAAATTTGAATCCACAGGCACAGTACAAAATGTTCCCGTGCCAGTGAGACAAAGAAATGCCCGTAGTGTCGAGAATATTGCTGCCGCTGAGGCTTCAGTTGAAGAAAGCCCAAATGTGTCTCTCAGACGTCGTTCTCAAGCGTTGGGCATCTCCGTGACGTCGTTGTGGCGAATTTTGCGAAAATATCTTGGCCTGCATTCTTACAAGATCAAATTGACGCAAGAACTGAAGCCGCTTGACCACCAGAAGCGTCGTATGACCGTGAATTGGGCTGAGCAACAACTTGAAAATGATTAGGATTTTCATCGAAAAATCATCGTCAGCGATGAGGCTGGCGTTGAGTGGTGGCCATGCAAAAGAAATCGAGTTCCATACATAATGGCATCGAACGTACTTTCACAGGAATAAATAATTTCATTGATATCCAAAACCGTTTTTGTTTTATTTAAAAAAAACTTTTGTAGCGCTGTTATTGAAAAACCCTTTACTTGCATTTGATTTGAAAATTTAAAAGATTTTGTCAAAATACTTTTTGCAATGTTGTTTAAAAATAGCGCTCACAATCAGTGACAAAATAGTTGCACTTGCAAGAAGTTGCAATGCAAAACGCACTAAACACTGAATACCGCTTATCTGTCGCGAATACCTTTACTAATTGTTTGCATTTGTGTGTGTGTGTATGTGTGTTTGTGTGTGTATGTAATATGAAACTTAAATGTCATTGTTTGTTGATTTGTTATCTGGTCCAAATTAATTGTTCAAATGATGAAATATCTTTAAATGCGGATTTTATTTCCAATTGACCTTTTACCCAGCACAGCGCAAGCTTTTACTTGTAGATTGATCATGACGATCATATTGTATAGAAATTTGAGGTTTTAACTTTCTTCTTATTATTTTTATTTTCAATAATCAAATTATTATAAAGTAATTTATTTCTAACTACATTTGTATGTATGTTTGTACTATTCGAATAACGTTTTATAGCTTGCAGCAGTCATTATTGAACTTTGAAATTTATGATCGATGCTGCCATAGTACGTAATAGCACCCCACATCATAACGCCACCCTCTTCAATCGGCTGTGATCACGGTTCAAAAATCGCTTTTCTTTGCACAAATCATGGAAATAATAGTTGTAGCCATCAGGTCCGTCAAAATTAAACTTCTTCTCATCCGTAAATACGAGTACAACGGTTCTCCAGTCATTTACATGACCCCTTTTTGCTGCACATCCCATAACATGTACTCACTTGCGAATTGAAGCCACTTTTCCTTACGAGGAGCATTAAGTGGCTTCTTTTTTCAATTTTAGGTATTTAAGATACTCACAGCTCTTAATTACTCTGCGTACTGATAACTTGCTCGCTTGCACTCCAGCTTGAGCTCTTATTTTTGACAAGGATAAGGCAGAATTAGAAGCAATTCTGATGATTTTTCTTTTCTCATGCGGAGATAAAGACAATGAACCGCTTCCTTTAAAATTGTTTCCGTACCCCTCGTGGTCCTTGATGTAATTGTCGACAACTGTTGTGCTTCGTCCAATTTTTTTTAGCGCTGGCGCGGTAAACATCGATTTTAGTTTTTTCCAATAGATTAAAAATTTTTTGTCTTGACATTTTGACTCGTAAAATGATTAAGATGTAATAAATTGTAATAAACAAATGTCTTGTACAAACAATAATCGTTAACTTTAAAAATAATAAAAAAATAATAAAGTGTCTTTATTCAAGTGAATCAGAAAAATTGCACATTTTTGGATTTTTTTTTTTTATAAATTGCTTAAAAAAAGTTCTTTAGTAAAGAAAACACTATTGTCATGATTTTTTTTTATATCTCAAGATGTCTAGCTTCCATTTATATTTTGAAATTCTGCAATCGGTTAAAAATTGCAAAAGATATAGAAAAAAGTTATCAAGTAAACTTCAAAACGAAAACGAAAAACTAACAAAAGAAAGTCTGTCTGCTTGTCCTTGGAAGATAATGACAATGACATGTGATTTTTATTTTTTGTAAACATGTTTTTGAAAAACAAATTTGATTGAATTGTTTTATGCAAAGTTGGCATTAATTGGAATTAATTTCACACCTACAATTCGGTTCGGTTCCATAAAGATAAAGAAACTGAAAAAAAAGAAACATAAAACTTCACCCATTTTATACGTTTTTATCAATAATATTCAAGGAAAACCGTTTAAAAGCTTTAATAAGCAAGCAATGCTAATCGATAGACAAGAGAACTAATAGAGTTCTAAGTTTTATATTTTAGGGCTCCTTAATCACTTGTTGTTCTCCTTCTTCTGTGAAATGGAAATATTTGCACAACAAATAAAGCCAACATTTGCATACAATGGTTGTGGGTGAAGTATTTGAAAATCAAATTTAACTCATTAAGTCACCAGCCATGCTGTGAAATCATGCTATTATCGCTGCCTTTGGGAATGCCAATAGAGATGGGCACTGCTCACACGATGGCAGTGGATCACGCCAGAATTGTGTGTGTGTGTGTTTTTTTTTGTAAACACAAATTTAAATTATTTTATGATTTACTAAAACCCCTTTTCCATATGCAAAGTTTACTTTGGAAACTCTTAAGTTTGATGGTGAGAAGGGAAAGAAGATTGGGGTTGAGTACAGACTTTGATGTACTCGCAAAGTCACTTTCTTCTTTGTACTTGTATTTGGTTGATGACATGTTCATCCAACAAAAGAACAACAAAATTTGTCAGCGAATACTTTGCGTGTGCAGAAGTGAAAGAAAGTGTAAAAGAATATTAAAAAGACTTTGTCCATGTAAATTTGTTTTCAATTAAAAAAAAAAAAAAAAAAAAAACGCCAGGCCAAGTTCAGGGCCCCCTCCATAACATGGCTTCCCTTAAAGATTTTTTTAAAGAACAAACACAAGCCGCGAAGCCATTTTGGCTTGTCTGCAGAAACACCCAGGGTCCAAGCAGGAATCGAACCTGCGACCCCCAGACTAATAGTCTAGTACGCTATCTACTAGTCTACGGGGGCTGAAACTCCACACCACGCGTTCTACGCGTCTTTTCGTAATAAGCGTCTTTTCGTCCTACGCGTCTCTCAAAAATGTTGAATCAGAGTAATTTCATAAAGCAAGTTACAAAACAAAAATTTGCAACGCTTGTGACGGGTAAAAAATTGAACAACAAATTTATACTTTTACGCGTCGCAATATATCAGTTAGTGCTGCCAAGTTCCGAGTCAGTTATTTATCAGAAAGCTACTTTCGTAAGCAGTTGATGAAAAACGAATTAAGAAAATTTAAAGAACATAAAAAAACTTTAAAAAAGCTAACAAAAAGCCAGCAAACTTGATAAGCAAAATCGTATATAAAGCGTGGTGTGTAACTTGCAGTTTTTAAAGCGTCAAAACGCATGAAACGCCAGGCGTGTAGGCCGAGGCACATAGAACCCATCGTACGTTATACCTCGATTTTATCATCTAACAACTAACGCCTCGGTCAACGCAAAATACTAAAGTTGAGCAGCTTTTATCGTACGTTGCGTAGCTTGACAGCTGCCACGTTTTTTTGCTTTGTTTTTATTTAGCTTTCTGTGATGTGTGGTGACAAAATAAAATTACAATCAAAAGAAACTCCAAAATATCCTCGAATTCCATTGAAAATGTGTACTTTAATCAAATCAATCTGGCTTAATATAGTACGGCAACAAAGTACTCAAACTTGGAACATAAAAGATCTGACTTAAACAAAAAATGTAATCTATATTATTAATAGGCAAACACGTTTTTCAGTTCCCTTTTCGGCTGATGTGGGTGAAGTTAAATTTGCTAAGTTAAATATGTTTCCTTATGACATCGAATATTTCCCAAAAATGTCTTTGCATTTGGGACATTTTTGAGACAAAATTTTACATGATTTAAATTGGGATATTTTATCTCCTAGGAATACCAAACAAGATTACAGAACGAAACATATCTCAAATTGAAGGTGACTCATTCTGCTTCCGTAATCCTCAAAAAAATTTAAGAAAAAATAAAGTTTGTTTAACAAAAAAGCTTAATTACCGAACACTTGATTTTCGAAAGGATTTTTTAAGTTGTGGGCAAACTAAAACAGATTACGGAGTGGAACTTGGTCAAATATTGTGTCCTTGGTCATTCTTCCGTAATCTTCAAGAATTTTTTCAAAAAGTTAAATTTTGTTTAAAAAATTTATAATTTTTGTTAAACAAAAAATCTTAATGATTGAATTCTTGATTCTGGGAAGGATTTTTTAAGTTGTGGGCAAACTAAAATAGATTACGGAGTGGAACTTGGTCAAATCGTGTGTTCTTGGTCATTCTTCCGTAATCTTCAAGAATTTTTTCAAAAAGTTAAATTTTGTTTAACAAATTTATAATTTTTGTTAAACAAAAAAATCTTAATGATTGAATTCTTGATTCTGGGACGGATTTTTTAAGTTGTGGGCAAACTAAAATAGATTACGGAGTGGAACTTGGTCAAATCGTGTGTCCTTGGTCATTCTTCCATAATCTTCAAGAATTTTTTCAAAAAGTTAAATTTTTTTTAACAAATTTATAATTTTTGTTAAACAAAAAATCTTAATGATTGAATTCTTAATTCTGGGAAGGATTTTTTAAGTTGTGGGCAAACTAAAATAGATTACGGAGTGGAACTTGGTCAAATCGTGTGTCCTTGGTCATTCTTCCGTAATCTTCAAGAATTTTTTCAAAAAGTTAAATTTTGTTTAACAAATTTATAATTTTTGTTAAACAAAAAATCTTAATGACTGAATTCTTGATTCTGGGAAGGATTTTTTAAGTTGTGGGCAAACCAAAATAGATTACGGAGTGGAACTTGGTCAAATCGTGTGTCCTTGGTCATTCTTCCGTAATCTTCAAGAATTTTTTTTCAAAAAGTTAAATTTTGTTTAACAAATTTATAATTTTTGTTAAACAAAAAATCAATGATTGAATTCTTGATTCTGGGAAGGATTTTTTAAGTTGTGGGCAAACTAAAATAGATTACGGAGTGGAACTTGGTCAAATCGTGTGTCCTTGGTCATTCTTCCGTAATCTTCAAGAATTTTTTCAAAAAGTTAAATTTTGTTTAACAAATTTATAATTTTTGTTAAACAAAAAAATCTTAATGATTGAATTCTTGATTCTGGGACGGATTTTTTAAGTTGTGGGCAAACTAAAATAGATTACGGAGTGGAACTTGGTCAAATCGTGTGTCCTTGGTCATTCTTCCGTAATCTTCAAGAATTTTTTCAAAAAGTTAAATTTTTTTTAACAAATTTATAATTTTTGTTAAACAAAAAATCTTAATGATTGAATTCTTAATTCTGGGAAGGATTTTTTAAGTTGTGGGCAAACTAAAATAGATTACGGAGTGGAACTTGGTCAAATCGTGTGTCCTTGGTCATTCTTCCGTAATCTTCAAGAATTTTTTCAAAAAGTTAAATTTTGTTTAACAAATTTATAATTTTTGTTAAACAAAAAATCTTAATGACTGAATTCTTGATTCTGGGAAGGATTTTTTAAGTTGTGGGCAAACCAAAATAGATTACGGAGTGGAACTTGGTCAAATCGTGTGTCCTTGGTCATTCTTCCGTAATCTTCAAGAATTTTTTTTCAAAAAGTTAAATTTTGTTTAACAAATTTATAATTTTTGTTAAACAAAAAATCAATTATTGAATTCTTGATTCTGGGAAGGATTTTTTAAGTTGTGGGCAAACTAAAATAGATTACGGAGTGGAACTTGGTCAAATCGTGTGTCCTTGGTCATTCTTCCGTAATCTTCAAGAATTTTTTCAAAAAGTTAAATTTTGTTTAACAAATTTATAATTTTTGTTAAACAAAAAATCTTAATGACTGAATTCTTGATTCTGGGAAGGATTTTTTAAGTTGTGGGCAAACCAAAATAGATTACGGAGTGGAACTTGGTCAAATCGTGTGTCCTTGGTCATTCTTCCGTAATCTTCAAGAATTTTTTTTCAAAAAGTTAAATTTTGTTTAACAAATTTATAATTTTTGTTAAACAAAAAATCAATTATTGAATTCTTGATTCTGGGAAGGATTTTTTAAGTTGTGGGCAAACTAAAATAGATTACGGAGTGGAACTTGGTCAAATCGTGTGTCCTTGGTCATTCTTCCGTAATCTTCAAGAATTTTTTCAAAAAGTTAAATTTTGTTTAACAAACGCGCACGCTCACGTCTCTATCACAAACCTACAATTTAGACTATTTACATTTGAGACAAGTTAAATAAAATAAAATGAAATTATTTGGTACCAATTTACTCGTTTAGATAAGAAATTTTAAAGACGCAAAAGCCAAAGCAAAATTTACGTATTGTTTGAATTGTATTTAAAAATATTTTATTTGTTAATTAAAAGTTCAAAAAAAAATCGTAAACACAACTATGTAAATATGTATGTATGTAGAGTTTTACAAATAAAGAAAAATGTGGAGAAATAATTTAAAAAACAGAGCACACAAATTTCAAAAATCAAATTATACTAAAAGCAAATTAACTGATTCTTGTAAATTTTTTGCAGTGTTTAGGATTTTTTATTAGAACGTTAAGTCCGCTTCACTATATTGTACGATTTACAGCACTCGTATTTGGCAATGATTCGTTTTGCGAAATCGATCGACTGGAAAACGATCGATTTCCATCCAATCAAGTTGAAAGCATTATCTTCAGAACAAAATACACGAAGCAGTTGTCCTTGATGTACAAGCTCAAGCGTTACGATCTCTGAGAAAGCATTAACTGCTGGACATTCAATAACACAGCTGCATGGCATCATGTAGCAGAACATCTGCTTTGCTCAGATCGCTCTGATGTTTCAAGGATGCCAAATAGTGTTTTTATAACAATTTCTAAAGTATTTGCTTGATTAAAACTTCCAATACACTTCCAGTTTCTTCCGTCAAAGCAAGCTGCGAATATTTCAATAAAGTTAGGTTGACCGTTGCTGATGAAATAGGAAGAAGTATAGATACCAGACCACTTGGGTTCAAAATAATTATGGTCCCTTTGTGCTAACCAGGGAAGAAAGGGAGACAGTGAAATTGGAGATGGCAGACAGATCAGAATAGTGTTAATGCGGAGGATATCAAACGAAATTTCCATACAAATTAAATTTCGTTCGATTTCGAATGCCGTAATTTGCCCCCAGATGGATTGTCAAGATTAGTTGCGCTACTCGCCAATCGAACTGGACGAGCTGTTTACCAGTCTTTCTCCTGCTTCTGTCATCTCCTGCAGAAGTCATTGTATGGAAGCTTTAATCTGCCAGCATAACAAAAAGTAAACCAATTAGGACCCAAGTAGGCCAGTTCAATAATGCCCAGCAGCCGGTGCAACTTAGCATGCGCATTTACAAGACTGCTGCAACTATTGAAAGCTGGAGGGTTACTCCCTATTGCAATGCGAAAGCTACTTCGGTGTATCAATAGTTCGATTTCAAGCGATTTTTCTTTCGCATCGCAATAGGGAGTAACTTCCTGTTGTCGGGAAGACTATATCAGGGTCAGATAGACCTAAAAATTATTCAGGTAGCTTCAATGGATCATGTGGTCTGAGCTGCCCGACTGAATACACTACATTTTTCAAGTAACCTGAAATGTATTCTCCATGTATTCTTATAGAAATTATCATATTATCAATTCATGTGTGTGAAGATAAATTTAAATTTAACTAACAGGGACATGAACCAAAATTTTTAGCGTGCTATTTTTGCAGTTTTGAAAAAAAGTCATATTTCTGGAGATTAGTGGCCATTATGGAAAAATTAAGACTTCTGCAGGCATTTGTATATAGTGGGATGTCTGCAGAAGTCTTCATTTTTCCATAATGGCCAATTTTATTTCCGAAAAAATAAATTTTTTTAAATGACCTTTTTATAGTATATTTATTATTTATAGAATTCCCATAATTATATTTATCTTAAGTAATATCGTGGATACAATTTTCCATTAATTGGTTAGTACGGAATTGGCCCCTGTTCCTAGATTTGGCGTCCTAAATGAAGTTAATTTCAATATTGGTGTTAAATGTTTAACAGCGCTCTGTTAAGTGCAAAAATAGCACGCTAAAAATTTTGGTTCATGTCCCTGCTAGTTAAATTTAAATTTATCTTCACACACATTATCAATTCGTATATTTTCCAGAAAGTAACTTTCGAAACACCAAAATCTACTGCATCAACAAATGAAATGGATATTTTCACAAAAAAATAGATACTTAATTTGGACACAGTGCGAATTAATAAGTTCTCTGAATCTTGGAATTCAAGCATTATAATGAAGGCAATAGTTTTTCTTTATAAAAAAAAGACGTGCGGCACTCGGGGACTGCCGCGGCAAAGCTATTCCATAGCATTTTTCATCAACTTATGCAATTAGAATTATTATTTATTTATTTTTTTCTTCTTTGACATTAATTCAAGTTTTTTCTTCGATATTAATTCAAGTTACACTTTTTGAGCGTGTTGACCGATATGGAAACAAATTTTTTCTTTTATTGAATACATGAGAAGTTAATGTCGTTTAAAATATTTTTATAATCTTACAATACATGTCGGTTATTCAGGAATTTTTATCATTGAAACTATATGTTTAAGGTAACGGAAATAAGAAACATAAGTTTGAGACTTGATATTCTCTAAATATCTGGAAAATATCGCTTAAAAACCTTCGAATTGTCTATTTGTGTATATCATTTTTCGTCAACCACGATTGCTCGTAAGTACGCCATTTTGTTATGTTAATGAAATCAATGGCATACTTTAGGGGTTAACATACGCTAGGCGATTCAAATACTTAAAAAAAGACTTAAGAAACAAACTTAGTGTTAGGTTTTATTTTCGTTACGGAATTTCTTGATTCGGTCGCCGCGCTTAAAGCCCGCGATAAAAGCTATGCAATAGCTTAAAAAAATTGTTGACCACAAAAATTGGATGAACTCATTCGGTACTTCATGATGTTGTGCTCATTAAAAGCCTTATATTCTTCCCCACTTATCCAAGATCAACCAAACAGTTTGAAACAAAATTTAATAAGTTTTTTACATAAAGAGTGAAGTATAGTTTGCAAACAAAAATAAAAGATGTATTGATTCGTTAGCACCTACAATGTTTCCCATCACTGTTAATGCGTATGGGTAACGACAATTATTATTATGAGTTTCAGTTGTTTCTGAACATTTATTTTTAACACAGCTGGAATGAATAGAACTGTAAAAAGCACACAAAGTTACTCACATAAAACTTGTTTATTTATTTTTTTGTTTTACTATTTTGAACTCAATATTATAAAAACAAAAATAAAATGTAGAAATATGTATCTGTTTTTGCACAGGTTTTGTTTTCAAACCAAAAACTTGAACTTGAGAGAAGTTTTTTAAAAATAAAAAAAAACAATAACGACAGACACACCATGACACACGATTTGAAAGTGAAGCTGTTGAAAATTTAGAGACAAAAGAATATGAACGAACATACTACGTACATACATATGTAGTCAGATTGTAGAGCAACGCTACAAAATTAAAATTATATAAATACTTATATAAAACAGATCAATAATAAAACATAAATAACTCTCTTTCTCTCTCCCTCTAACTCGACAAAAACCAGAAAAATTATAATAAAATTAATAAAAATAAAAATGATCAATCAGCTTCCTTTTTAATATCGGACACAGTTTTAGTTTATTTACTTAAACATTTTAATCGTTTTATTTCAAAGTTGAAATCTAATTTTCTGCGACGAAATCAATTTTTTTAGTTGGGAGACTCGATCAAAAAATATGTACTTATAACATGAACAAATATTAACTAGACTTGCAATTATTTTTCCTTTTTAATAAAAAATTAAGTAAATACTATTTAAAAATTGAGTAAAAACATAATTATATATTTAACTTAAATCTAACAAAGATCGTCGAATGCATAATGCACTTAAATACAATTTCTCAAATGTATTTTTTATTATCTTTACTGCAAAATAAAAGAAAAACTTCCACAACTTGTGTCAATAATAAAATACAATATCTTTCTAGACAAACAATATATGCTAAATAAAATAAGACTATAAAAAACGAGTAATAAATAGCAACAAGTAATATTAATTTCATAAAATAAACAATAAAAAAAGGATGTTTATTTAATAAATGTTTTCCCTATTTAATGCATAAATAATAAATAAAATCATCGAAGGGGGGTTACCAAATTATTCACAAAATTGTCTACATGTTAACGAAATGTGAACACATCTTATTTTGCCAATTTTATTTACTTCTTTCTACTTACTACCTTAGATATCGCTCCTTTATTGCAACTTAGTCATATCTCAAAAAACGTAATTTTTTAGTTAATCATGCAGAAATAATCGATGTATCGCTCTTTATTTTGTGTAAAAAAATGTATAAAAATATCTTGTTTATTCATTTCTTGAAGGGAGAATACTTTTTAATTTTTCCATTAATGCGTGTGTAAATTAAAAACATTAAACTCGTTTTCTGACGAACGAGTTTTTTTGAGATACGACTACGTTCTAATCAAGGAGCGATATGTGCTAGGGTATTCATTGTGTTAACCGTTAATCGGTTAACCGATTAATTTCTATCCCATTAACGGATCGGTTAATTTAATATTTAACGATTTTGATTAAACCGGTTAATTTCACTCGATTAACCGATGTTGCAAAATTTTTAATCTTTCTATCTTTCTTTTTTTGTGTTTTTTTTTCAACATCGAGACGTCAGGTCAATACAATATCAAAACATTGGGGCTTTTCTACTCGGTCTCGAGAACAATTTTGTACTACTGACAGTCTATTTCTGTTCTCTAAAGTCTAGAAAGTAACATGAGCCTGTCAGTAGTATTCGGCGTTGTTTTCGACAACGGGTAGACAATTCCCAATTTTTTGGTACTGTATTGACGTGAAGTCGATGTTGACAACTTGAATAAGTGGATTATTTTTGACTAAAAATCCAAACTTATGCAAAAGTTTATCCCAATAAAAAAATATATATACATATATGTGTACATATATAATAAATGTATAGACCAGTACCCATGTTCCCTAACTCCCGCGTCGAGAAACTTTTCAATTGAAATGTGTGAAATGAAACAAAAATGTCATAAAATGATACAAACAGCTGTTTTTCTCACAAAACTGTGTCAAGCAAAAGCGTAAGCAAATTACTTTCCAATTTACAGAAAAAAAAGAGTGTCTGTAAATTTTTTGCGAGAAAAGCTGCCGCTTTCAACTGTCAAATATACTCGCAAATAAAAATGCGATGAGATAAAATTGTAAACATACAAAACATATTCAAAATGGAAATTATAATGAATAATAAATGATTTATTCATTGTTAAATTATTTTATAATTTTAGAAAAATATGCATATTTCTAAGAGTATTTTGTAAACAACAAACATTAAAGTTGCACCATACATAATTTCGTACAGCCGACGGTTGTATTTTCGCCGCCGTCGTTGAAACTTTTTCAATGTCAGTAGATTTTGGTCGCCGTCAACGATATTTGTGACTGGCGTTCTCAACGTATAAAATTTCACTTCAGCTTGGATTTGTATATAATGAAATTTCTAACGTAACGACGGAAGGTCTTTTGATAGTTTTCGACATGAGTTACAGACACACTTTTTTCTCACTTTTCGAGAAACGATGAAATTTTTTGTTTCACATCTTTTAGAGGCGAGAAATTCTCGCCAAAGCCACAGAACATGGGTACAGGTATACTTAGTTAAATTTAAACCCAATAAAGCATAATGAAACCCAATAAAAAAAGCCACTGGGTGGGTTTTTATTAAAAATCCCGAATTTTTGCCAACACTGATGCGTATGTAAACATCTCACAACTTAAGAATGATTTAGCAGATCGGAACCAAATTTGGTGCATTCTAAAGACATTGAGCTCGTGAGGCTATGATCCTATTCAATTCGGTAGATTTCGAGAATTTTCGAAAATAACATTTTAACATAAAAGAACAACGCCGATTGCTGCAAATTTAATAAAAATCGGTTGGGTCGTTCGAAAAAAACGTTCTTTTAATAACTTAAAAATTCTTCGTCAAATCGATTTTTAATGTTTATTGATTCTTGTGGACAAAAAAAACCACGTCAGTCGCTTCAAATTAGATCAAAATCGGTACAGCGGTTCAAGAAATGTCGTACTCAAAAAAGTTAAAAAAAATATTTTTATTAGTAACAACAAGAGTTGTCGTTGCAATAGTTTCCGAGGTTTATTGAAAATTTTATAAATTTTGAACCGCTTACAGGTTTTCGAAGCGGGAAGTCTTGCGGATGGTCTGCAAGATTAACCAAATGCTACATTTTTTATTATTGTTTTTGTTGCTTACTTTAACATTTTGCATACATATGTATGTTAGATGCGTCTTTCTAAATTAAGGTAACGCTATTTTTTACATCCACTTTTGAAACCTACTAGTGTGAACGATTTTCAGCCTATAAAAAAAATATATTTATATAGTTTATGGTTTTAAATATGTTTATGTGCAGAGTATTTTAAACTGTTTTTTCAGGATCGATATTGTTAAAATTTTTAAAGAACGGCATCAAATTTTTTACTCTGTTAGCCGGCCTTTTTTTTTAAAAAAAGTCTGTTTTAAAATAAAATTCATAGATAAATTTCACTCACAGATATTTCAAATTGACAATTTTTGGTTATTTTATTTATTTAGTATCCTGATAATACAAAATCTAGTTTTGATCATTGACACTATCAGCCACTTTAACAAGTTATATCGAATACAAGTATAAATTTAAAAAAGGAAAACATTGTTTTGTTAAAAGAAAAAAAAAAGAAAGAATAAAAATAATAAAATTAATTAATTAATAATGAATAAAATAATAATCATAAAAACAAAATTTACTAATAATCAAAGAGAAAAAAAGTTTATAAATTTAAATAACTACCTATAATTAATTAAAATACAGTTGGAGTGATCGTTTAAACTGTATTGTATTGCTCATCAATTGTAGATATGATGGTAAGTTCCATAGACTAATAGCATGTAAGAAAAAATTGTTTTTCAGAAAACGTGGTTTTATGTTTAATTTGAATCATTGCGTTGTTACGTTGTGATTTCGTAAAGGTCAATCTGCGATACAAGCTAAATGGTTGGGAGGTAAATATGTATAATTTTATGCAACATTAAAAAGAGTCCTTAATTGCAAGAGATGACTTAACTTGAGTTTTATATCTTTGAAGACCAAAAACATATCTTGCTACGTTGTTAAAGACTACACTTTGTTAAAAACAATTGATTTATGTTCCCAAAATATACTCTGCCATTTTTAACGTGTTACGTATTATTTTATTGGAACATTATAACAAAAGCTAGAAGTGCGGTTTCGAATTGAGTATATGAATATCAGTGTTATTTGAGTGATTTCCGTAAAAATTTTCTACTCTTCTCTTTTCTACTATGTACTTCATGTGTTGTGGGAACCGCACATTAATTCAAATATGTATTATAAGTATACAATTAAATTTGTTATTTGAATAATTATCGATATTTCTCAGATAAATTTACATTTACATTTTTTTTATAAAGTTTTAAAAGAGAAAAAATTTTAAATATTAAAAAAAGTAAGTGTATTAAAATAAAAATATATTTGTTTAGTTTTAAATATAATTGTTCATGGTATACAGTAGAGCTGACCACCAACACGCATTTAAGTGCTATCACATTTGTGTTTATGTGTGATTCACGGATTAACTGCCCAGTTGACCAAGGCTTTATGACATCTTTAACGATGCGTAAAAGGCAATGGTGATTCTCAGAAGTCATACTGTGGAAAGCTCTAAACAATCTTCGACGAAAGTCTCATACAAATGCCGCGATGTCACACTAGACCGAAAAAGCGATAGCTTGTCGTCAACACTACATGGGCGATAATTTTGTACAGTTTGTCGCCAAAGAAAAGAGAAACATCAAGGTATCATTCTAGAACACATTTGTAAATATTTTGAATTTATATTTTTTTTAAATTTATGTTGAGATTGGGATAAGAGCTTGGAACTAAATTTTTCGTTCTTTTGATTGTAAACAGACCTTACAACTTTGTCGTTCGTCTTGTTGGAAATCGATGCCGTCTTCCATGATTTGGGCAAGAGGATAATCGATTGTGAAGGTCTCCCACAGTGTAAAGGAAATTGAGAACTTCACTTGTCGAAAGCAATTATCATGTTGTACAGTTGAATTTATTTTGTATCATCTCCAGTTTTCGCTCTTCGTTGCATCATATTTGCAGCATATTTACTTTCTTTAAAGTTTGGACCAAAAATTTAATTGATATAAATGATTCAGTCTTTATAAATATATATGTATATTACCAGATAGCTATATAAATGTCGCTTGATTTTTATTTTTATTTTATAGGTATAGAAACTTATTTTAAAATGTTTTTAAATTTTAAAAATTTCTGCTACATTTCTTGCTTATATGTAGGTACGAGTACATAAGTATGTCAATAATATGAGAAGATTCAAAAAAGCCACAAAACAATACAGCAACAGGCATAACAAATTATTAAACGGAAATACTTAAAAACGTAATTTGTGTAGTTAAACCAATAGAAATTAAGTCTATAGTTGAAAATTTATGGTCGATTTAGTTAAAAAGATCGTATTTGTTAATATCACAATTAAAGCTAACAATTAATTAATGATGGAGTTTATGAAGAGCAGAAACAAATATCGAATAAATGTACATTTAATACATGTATGTATGTATATGCACTTACTCATAAAGTGTATGTACATATATAAAATAAAAACAGTTAAAAATTTCAAGTCAATTCAAATTGTTCATATTTTAAAGTACAACACAAATTATTTGGAAGCTGTTTTTTCCAGACATTCATTATCAATGCAAAAACAACACACGAAATGTCAACCTTATAAAGCTACAAGTATAAAAAAACAACAAAAATAACAGCACCACACAATAAGCACTGTGCGACAAACACGAAAAATAACGTACCCCGCAAACAGAGAATGAATTTTACACTGCTCCAACAAACAATCAAATATCAAGAAGAAGCTGTACATTGTTTTTTTCTGTTTTTGCAAAAATATAATTATCTAGGTGAATCTATCTGCAATTAATTTTTTTATGATGCGCACTTTTTCCAACAACAATATACACGGTATCACTTGTTTTATGATGTTTCCGCACTGTAATATTTTTGTATAATTTGTTTAAAATTTACAAATTATTTTTAGCTATTTTTACAATATCACATTTTGTGTAATTTTTATTATTTAGATGTCTTTTATAGCTATTTTGTGTTATACAAGCTAACTATGGCTTAACATTTTTTTTCTTTTCGCGATTTAATTTTTTTTTCATTCTTCGCATAATGACAAATACCTTCATTTTGCATTCGCTAACTTATTTTCGGACATTTCTTTTAGAAATTACTTACAATTTTTACACTTTTTTAATGATACATTATATTTGAAGGTTGTTCAACTCGTTGTTTTTGATTTTTTATAAAATTGCTTGTTTTAGGGGCTTAAAAATGCTCTTAAAAAACCTTAAATCGTTTTAATAAAATGAAATAAGAAAATATATCCGTGCCAACAACTACGATTGAAAGAAAAATACAAATGTCAAATTTAGAAAGAACAATGTTGACAACTGCTGTTTTTATATTTCTTATTTGACACAGAGTCGTACTTCTCATTACTAAAAAAGATAAACAAATACGAAAACTTTCCGGTTTAGGAAATACACATAGAAAAATATTTTGTATAGCTTTTATGTGTAACCATTACCACTCCTAATAAAAAAAAATAGTTTAAACGATTTATATATACATAATACTATTATGTATTATAGACAAATTATATCATGACGTATTACAAATGGATTAATAAGTGAAAAATACATAGAAATTAAACATTTGACTTTCAAGTTTGTTGATGGTTTTTAGCAACAAACAAAACTTTCTTAAATTTTTTGAAATAAGATATCCAGGCATATCTGGAATAATAAATTTACAAAAAAATTTGCTGTTCAACAATGAAATTATCAAATTAAACATAAATTGGTTAAAATTCTATGAGTGGCAGAAGCCACTAGACATGTGTAGTCTACATACCTCCATTTCATTGGTGCTTATGCCAAATCTTCAGTAAGCCTTTGAACATCATGTATAAAAAGATCATATGTTTATATAAAAACTCTCAAATAAGAAATGAATATTACAAAATATAAACATAGTAGGGTATAAAAATATAAAAAATTTGACGAACAACTTTTGTATAGTCGATAAGAATTTTATTATATTTCTTAAACCAAGATTATGCGTTTATGAGGGAAAAAACATTAATTCTAATATGCAAAATAAAATAAGATATATAATATATATTAAGCATACATTTTTTAATTTTATTCTATGGACCGTTGAGATTAAGGGGGTAGAATAAAAAACGAGTAAAAGTAAGACCACTGACTTTTTTTCAGTTAGACCAACGCACGTACTGATGCACTGTTATTGCATACTTTTGAGATATTTACCTTTGTTATATTGCATTGCCAAAAAATAAACCGACAGAATTCTAAGTCGATAAATAAATTATGTTAAAATATTCTATTGAAGAAAAGAGGTAAATTAAATTTCATGGTTATTAAACACATGAAGTATATGTGCCCGCAGGACACCTTTTTTATTCTATTAATGTTTCCATTAGTATGCGTTTTTAACATGTTCTTCATATATTACCACTTATGTATCTACAAACACATTTTAAAAAATATATTCATATTGTTATGTTAAAACAATACAAATCATAGTTTTAATTAGAATTTCCGTTTTATGATGTTTTCAAAGACAATTCCCTTGAGATATATATATACATATGTATGTACAGTTTTCCTCTCTTTATATTTTTTGTCTTGTCTTAAAATCCCAATCACAATTATAACGGTTACAAAAGTAAACCTTCAATATGTGATACAAAAAGTGCTACCAAATTTTTTGTATGTTTTTGCTCTTTTGAGGTCTGGACAGAGAAAAAAACACAACATAAGCATGTGCAATTGTCTCTCTCCCACAATATTTATGATTGTTTACAATATTGACGAGAGGAAAACAAACAAAAATAACGGTAGTAGAAGCAACAAAAGTACACAAATAATGTACAACATGGTGGATGCGTTTTAGCCAATTCTCAATTTCTTAAATTCAACCACTGTTTTAACTCAAAATTCTCTTAGCAAAATAAACAACTTCCTTTTACTTTCTGATTTCTTTTTGCAGACGTTAATTTAGTTTTCGCTACAATACTAATAAACAGTCTAAAACGGAATTTTCAACGTAATGCACACTAAAGTAGTGCTAACGGATGTGGCTAAGTAAGTTATGTTTTAAAGCAAAAGAGGAAACCCCCCAAAAATTCAAATCATAATAGATAGTTTTTTTTGCAAAAAGTAAAATTGAAAGAAATAACATTGTACATTGTATGTACATATGTACCTATTAAACGTGACAAAAGCTCTTGTATTAAAACCTATTCAAAAAAGCCTCTAAAAGTTAATAAATGTAGATTTTTATAAAACAATGTTGATGGCAAATTGACCTGGATAAAATTTGTATTGGATTTTTTATTAAGATATGCCATAGTATGTATGTATGCATATACATATGTACATATGTATGTATGTAATATGTGCAAAGAAAAAATCATATTTGAAAGGAACCCAAGTGATTTTTTTACAATGATGCTTTACAACGAACCAAAAGAGGAAAATATTGATGATGATGTGAATTAAAAGATGTATAAAAAAAGTTGCATATTCAATAAATAGCTTAACAAAAACGGAGGGGCTTGTATAATATTTTTTTACTATGTGACTAAATTGCAGTATGTTTTAACCCCCCCAAAGTGTGTCAAAGTTCTAATAACAGTCAATGCTCTACTTAGTGTTTGTGTGCAAAACTAAATAATGTTTTTTCGTTGTTTCACTATTATTTTTTTTTTTTTAAACTTTCTCATTCAGATAGAACCAACCAACAACTATGTATGTAATGTCCGCCCAACCATACAGTTATTTAAATACATACAATGGATGTATACACTCCATAGGACACTGACACACACCATTGTATGACGTGAGTTTGAATGTGAATGGTTCATAACTACTACAGATTTTCATGTCACCATAATTAACAATAATGTACACTGTTTCCTTCTATTAAGAATATGATCAATAAATTTAGTTGAATTGTTTACAAAAGCGCCATTTTGACATGACGCAGTTGGTGTTTTACCATTAATTTAGTTAATTTGTCAACTGATAGTGGTTTTTGTTATGAATTTACAAGTGCTTTATTGTCTAGATGTTATCTCGGTACTCATTTACTGGTTTATGGCTTATTTATTTAAAAGTTGTTTCCTTTATATTTTGTTCAAATTTATTTAATGAAGGCATTTACTCATGGCGAATTCATAACAGGTGGTCTTGACAGCTCAGGTGATTATTTTTTGCTCCTTGCATATCCTTGCTTTTTGATCTGTTTTGTTTATCAAAATTTGGTTAATTTGATATTTATATACTGTTTGACGCTTGCCTTGCAACTGTTTTTGACAAAGAAAGCAGGTATGTTACAAAGCGAATTGAGGCGAGTCTAACTGTTATGAATTTGCCTTGGCATTTACTGATGTAAATCAAAGTTTAGATTTAGAATTTTACATATATAAATAAAAATTAATCCTTTAAAAAAATAGCTTTTGAAAAAGTACGCTTTAAAAAAATTTTATCATGAAATATATACGCAGCTTTTAAGGACGTACTTTAAATACCTACATGAATTTCAAAAAGTATCCTTGTTAGGATACAAATAAATACCTCGTAAAAATGTATTTTGATGAATGATAATTTCATGAAAGCTTATAATAAATCGTAAACTTAATTTAATTGACTTTTTAATTATAAACTGTGTTTCAAAGTTCAACCGACTGTGATTAGAAAATATGTTCATATTTTGGGAATACATAGTACATACATACGTACATACTCGTATAGTGTATGTACAGTAGTATTCCGATTTAACGAACATTCGATTTAATGAACATCGCATTTAACGAACACCAAAATTTTTATTTCTACGAATAAAAACTTTATTTTGTACTCGGTTTAACGACCAAATGTAATGATGAAGAGATTGATAAAGCTGAAATTCTAGAGCCCAATATAAAACATTAAGCACTTCGAAATTTATATTAAATGGGCTCAGCCAAACAATGTTGTTAGTATCACAAATTTAATGCTTTTGAGAGAGCTTCAAGATGTCTTATTTTTGCTTTACGCTGTTTTTATGAATTTTTCCTTTCCGTACAAATATTTTTAAAGAAATAACTATTTTAAATTACTATAATTTTAATAAAATATTAAAAAAACACTATACATATTTATAGCTATGAATAAAATAGACAGCGCTATTAATTTTTAATTTAGTACTGGATATAACGAACAATTCGCTTTAACGAACAGGCCTGCCAATAATTAGGTTCGTTAAATCGGGAAACTGCTGTATATGTTTTTGTGTGTGCATGCATATGTGTATGTAATTAACCAACCTTTTCCATTTATTTTTCGCAGAATAAGTTTACACATGTATGTACATATGGAGTTATTTGTATATATAAAGGACATAATCGACAAATTTATAAAAATCAATTTATATACATATGTACACACATATACATACATATGTATATATTCATATGGATGTATGTATGTACGTGCATTTGGATATATGTACATATGTACTGTGGGCCGAAATATGTACATATTTATATATGTACATACATACATATCTACATACATTTTGAATAGAATCAACATTTTAGATCAACCATGTGGATTATGTTCTAAAGTATATTAGAAGATAATGTACTCGTATGTGCCCAGACACACTCAATTGAATCCCATTGCAATCCCATAGTTTTCTATAGTTGTTAATACAAAAACAACAGAAATATGTTTCAAGTGTAGAAATGAATGAGATCACATTTCAAATACAATTGGGATCTGTCAGCCATTCAATCTGAATCAACAGACTACATAAATATATACATATTTACCTACATGGTTAAATATGTATGTTTGTAGGTATGTATTTATGTATGTTTTTATGAACTTTTCCATATGCCCAACCAAAATCACATTATTCAATTATTTATTTTCATTTCCATTTGAAATTGGATACGAGAAGAAAGCTACATTGGTTGAGGAAAAACTGAAAAAATAGATACAATTTACCTATAATAACAATACAATTAGGATTGTCATTTAAAATATACAAATATACATATGTACATACGAAGAATTTTTGTTTCCGTTCAAATGGACAAATTTAAATTTGTGCGGAAAAAAATAAAATGCATACTATATGTAATTACATTAAAATTAAATAAAAAAAATTATTCATTTTGAAGGGCATTCGAGTGCATATTCGAATAGTTTTACATTCTAATTTTTTAAGAAAAAAAAATGAAGTTTCTTCCAAAGTTGTAACCAAAGCAATGATAAAATAAATAAATATAAAAAAAACATTTAAAAATTAATAATGTCAAAATTTATTTATTTCTTTTGTTTACATTCAAGTTGAAAATTTTTATAATTAAAAAAAATTAATTGTGATATGAAATTGTTTAATGATGGCTTTTTTATATCAATTTGTAAAAGTGAAACTACTTTCTTTTATCTGTATAAATTAGGGGCAAGAAATAAAGGCTCCATAAAAAATGCTCATTTTATGAAGCTTAATAAACTGAAAAGACAGAATTCATATGTACATATGTATGTACATTTAATAAATGTGTAGTGACAAGATTTATTAACAATAGGTTTCAATTATATGATATTTCTTAAATTAAATTACAGTGCAAAATAAAACTAATTTCCGATTCAGCATTTACAGCACAGGCTATCAAAGCATTAACACTTTGTTCCTCAATGGAATTTCAATGTGTACTTACATCCGTGGAAATTTTTTGGGTGGGTTGTGAAGCAATCACCGATTGACAACGACGTTGAACGGCATTACGGATGGCAGGAGCCAATAATTGATCACCGGAACTTTAAAACATTTCCACACAACAGATTTCTTCAACAAAATAATATTTCTTAAATATTTCAAGGGATTTAAAAAAACAACCCTTAAAAACAAAACTTTTTGATATAATAATTTTCAATATTTTATTTTTTCGCCTCAGTAAAATATTTTTGACAATGTACATCGTGTCGAAGCGTTAGCGGACTTTTTTCTTTTGGGTTCGAGTCTGTCAAAATTTGATTATGTATTACTAACACACACCCACACTGCTAAAAAAGCACACTTTATCACTTGTTTCAAATGCAAATAAGAAAAGGAAAAGAAACAAAATTCTTTATAGAACAGAAAATTCAAAAAAATACTTAATACTTAATTAAAATTTTATTTTCCGTTTTGCCTTATTAAATACTTTTATTGTCACTCAAAGGGCGTCTAATTGTATAAAGGTTGTAAAGAAAATAAAATAGATTCATATCGAATAATATAATTTGTTTGTTGGGATTTTTGAATAAGTTTTAAAGCCAACTATGCTTATTTATACTTTTGTAATTTTTGAAATTCTCATGGGTTTTTTTAAAAGTTTTTGTATAAGATAAGAGGTTTGAAACATTTTAAAAATATGGTTTAAGGTCTACGATGATTTGCCAATGAATGCATGCATATAGACTAGCTAAAAAACCCTCAACAAACAAAAGTTTTTGAAAATCTTTAAAAGGAGATATCGAGGCAATCTCGATTAATAAATTTAAAAAATATATATATTTGACAGATGATGTTTAGCTAAGTCATACATATGTGGGCAACTCCACGACATGCGCTTATTTCAAATTAAATTTCACTTCCCTAATACATCGTAGGTTTGTTTGTCACAGTTCACACTATAAAATTTTTCTTTCTGAAAGTGTTAGTTTGTGGTTGTACGGGGAGAGAAGATTGGGAAGGAGTACACTCTTTCATGTACTTTGAAATCCTCATGTGTATTGTTATTCGTAACTTTTACTCTTTTACTTTTCTTTTCTTTCATGGTGGTGAGATCAAAGATTTGTGTAAAAAAAGGAATGTGAAGATAAACACGCAAAAATCTTGAATTTCATTAAAAATTTCGATGTGTAGACACTAATGAAAGTTCAAAAGAGAATTAGAGAAAATTTCAGAAAGCAAACTTTCATAGTCTGAGGCGGGACTATGTCAAACTCCATATCTATATGAAAAATAAACATAATTTTCTAAATAGGGATTGTTGAATAAATTTAATTTATTTTAAATCATTAGTTCAAGTACTCGTATAATTTTATAACAATAAAAAATAAATTAATATGAAAGTAGCGGAAACTAATCCGTTAATGTATTAATTTTGTAGATTTCCTTTATTGGCACAAACATTTAAAGTATTTATAAAATTTCTTATTCGATATATGCTCCGATATCTATAACAAACACCAATGCATGTACATATATAGACAAGCTCAACCCACAACAAATAACAACTTGTTAACACAAATTTGAATATAACGTTAAACTTTTACTTCTTTACAATTCTTCTTTGCTCATAGGAAAGCATGATAGACATGATTTTCATGCTCCTGCACTGGAAGTACATTAAAAATGGACGAATCATATCTAACACTGACAAGCATTATATTAATAGCAGTTTTTATTGTAATACTTGGCTTAATATTGTATCGTTATTTTGGTAATCGAGAAACATTTTGGTCACGTTCGTATAAGGAGGAAAAAATTGGACTCTCCGCTCATAAGCTTTTTAAATCAAATGGTTATATGGTAAATATTATAATATGGACAAGTTTTACTTTGAGGGTAAGCAATTTTTTCCCTACATTTGTAGATTCATTCTGGCTCCGAACTGTTACTAAGTTCCAGTGGTAGTTTTAAACGTTTTGATACAGTCGATAAAGAGGGTCTTAAAAATACTCAAAACTCACCGAAGCACACGACAACGCCCTTGTGGAACTTATCGCAAAACGAAAGTGAAATACCACCGCAACCCTTAAGACCGGCACCAGCTCCCTGCTCTTCCCAGTCGTCTAACAGTGCAAGTAATACAAAAATAGTCACCTTCTCGGTGAATCTCGAGAGCGAGGGCCCTATTGTTAATCGGCATAACGACAATATGTTTAGAGTCGGTGTTTTGCAATCCAATTTAAAACGACCGGTAGACATACCCATCTTGGAGGCACCGCCCCAAACTAAATCCTCTAATCATGTTGTGGTCTCTCTAGCGGCCACAGCCATACCACGGCCCGTGGTCAAAAAATCACCTCAACCAAATGGCTTTTTTATGGAAGACAATCTCAATATATTACCGGGATCTAGCGATAGTGACCCGGATCAATTGCAACGAGCTAACAACACAAATCCTTTTCTAGAAAATTTACCGAAAGCACAACCAAATAACACTGCCTTAAAACCAAACCAAACAACGACCAATGAGCCTGCTACAACAATGGCGAATCCATTTGTGGAAGCTAATAACTTGCACGAAGCATCTTTGAATGTGGAAGATAATTTTACGGAAAAAATCATCGGTCTGCCCATAACATTTAGAAATCGTTCTTTTTCAGAAACCGAAGCTCCTGATAAGGAGGAATCCGCCACAATTTCTTTGCGTAATCTTACCAATGCCTTTCATACAAATACAAATAATAGCCCCAATCCGGGAAATCCTTTTTCTCATGTGGCCCGCAAAATAAAAGGACCTCATATGCTGCAGAAAACCATTTCTGAAGATTTTCTATTTCGCAAAATTGGCACCGGCGCGTGTGGACAAAATAATATTGCTGCCATGAATGGCAATAATGGTGGTAACACTTGGAGTTTTGGTCGCCTGTTGAAGCATGAGGACTCTTCATTTAATTTGTGGCGTCGCAATAGTTCACAAACCTCTTTGGATTCGGGCAGCATGGCATCGTTGGATGGTGTTAATTTAGAGCGAGCTATTTCCTGTGATTCAGTCGATTCGGATTTATCGACAACCGGCTTCAATAGCGATTTCGATCAGTCGACTTATACGCAGATCACGGGTTATTTGTGTGTGGGCTTGCATTATGATAAGTTAGTGTTTTTTTCGTGTCTTAAATTCTAATCAGTTCGAAAACTCATTCATTTTATTTACATATATATTTTAAGAAACTCCATCACGGAAGAGGGCATGGACCTGCAAGTTAGTGTATTGGAGGCAAAAGGTTTAGTTTTGCCTTTTAAAGTCGACTCTGTGGATACTTTTGTACGCATTTATTTAGTACCAGACCAAGCTGGTGCCTTACAAACTAAGGTGAGTCGAAATTCCATAAAAAATCAAGGTTATTCTCAAGCAGTAGGTAAATATTCTTCAATGTATTTTTGGGTAGACAATTTTCCTGTGAGTTTTTCGTTTCACTGGAGATCAATCGAATATAGTTGTCTAGTACACAACCTATTGCATGAGTTGTATGTTGTATAAGTGTTGTTGTTGGTAATTTCTTTATAAAATTTTGTTGTTTGATGCACTATTCTCCAGTGGACGTTAAAGGAACACATATGTACATAAATATCCGATCGAAAATGGAATAAAGCTCTCATTCTAAAATTTTGTTTTTGTTTTAAATGTAATTGTACGAAAGAACGAATATGTGTGACATCCTGGGACTGGCAGTTTGTCTTTATTGGTGCTAGGTAATGTTCCAGGAGAATAGATATGGAACAGAGAAGAGGGTTATAGAAATCTATCCGCTGTCAGACAGCCAGACAACGCTCAGTAACTTATTTTCATGGTCATGGACTTTATTGCATTTCTGAACGAATTTTATGCCCAGAGCAGAGACACTTCACCAGCACCCAAGCCAACCAGTTGGGCATGCTGTATTCAAATATAATTAACATTTAAATTAGCATTCGATGAAGAGAGAATACGCTTACATACTACATATGTACATCACTTCTTTCATCAACGATTTTGAGCTTCATCTATACATTCTGTCTCTTCCTTTTTTTTATATTATCACATTAAATCATTTGAGTTACCCTGTTTAATCATAAGAAGTTAAAAAAACAATTTTTTTAATAAAAAATTTGGAAATTATTTTCGATGAAAACAACCGGCACCAAAAAACTGGGGGGTAGTTCTGGCAGTCGTATACGAACGTTTTCTTATGCGAACGTGCGAGTTTTTTTAATTTTGGGATTCTCTTATTCGTTATAGAGTAAAATGTATCAAAATTTCTAATGATGGCATTCGATAGCGAGTGATCATTCGAATGCAACCTTGCGAGTTTTTACTCGTAAGCACAAAAGCATTCGAATTAACGTTTTCGATACAAAGAAGAATATAAAAGAAAATGTAAGTTAACAAATTTATGAAAATTTAAGAAAAAGAATTCAGCATTTCATTTTTTAACGCGACTTAACAGATTTTTTAATTTTTCTACAGAACGAATGTTTTTTGTTTACATTTTTTTATTTTTGGTGCTGTAAAGCGATTTTATATGTGCTTTTTGTGCAACACTAAAGAAACAAATCGATTCGTTTAGTATCGACTAACATCATTAGAAAATTGTTCGCTATCGATATTAATTTCTATTCGAATGTTATTTCGATCACGACTGCCAGAATTATACCCCTGACCTGTCGAATTAATCGAGAATAAATATTATTCGAAACCGATTGATTTTTTAAAGATCAAAAACCGATAAAACGAGTTTCATTTCCCATTTTTTAATGCTCTACTTCTGAGATTTTTTTCTGTGAATGTTCAGCAAAGTTCTTAGCAGGAGCCAAAGGAAATACTGATAAATAATCAAACTAACCAGCACAAACATATTTATTTAAGTATTTATGAAACCAAAGAAGTTTGTCTTAAGTTAAAACAAAAGAGTAGAAAGAAGTAAAACCCCACGTGCAACAATGAACTAATTTAACATTAATTTAATGATGTTAAAGTTCAAATATTGATGTTATGTTGGCTTTAAACAATTAATAATGCCCAACACAATACAAATAAGTCTCGTATGCTTTTTCGGGTGGTAATTTGTATAAATAAGATCTGATATTATATTTCATAAAGCCACCTAAAAAGTGGTGAACAGAAGAAACGCACATGAAAATTAACTATGGGTGTGGCAGCGGCCGCCAAAATATAATGATGTATCCGTTCTGTCGTATAGTTTAAAATTAGTTGATGTTAAGTTTTTCCTTTGGAATATTGCCTCATATACAATTCTTTCTGGCTAAAAATGTTACGAACTTTAGCCTAATAATAATCACATTGTATTAACATATTTATTCGCTTTCACAGGTTGTTAAAGATTCTCAAACGCCAACATATAACGAAACCTTAAATTTCTGGTTGACCCGACAACATACGCGACATTCATTATGGTTTCATTTGTATCATAACGGATCAGCTCATACGTTAATCGGTAATTACTCGTATGTTAGTTGAAATGCAAAACCACGTAACTACCAAAAATTCGAAATAGCGATTTTTATTAATTACTGTATACGATAACAAAACGCATGACCCTGCAAATTTTTAAACTTCTATTATAAAAATTATAGTCAAATTGCAGACAAAACTAAAAAGACTTGACTCCAGTCCTTTGAACCATTTTATTTAATTCAAAGCAGATTAATAAACAAGATAAGCCCCAAGGCAGATCAGCAAGTAGCGATAGCACTTAAATGAGTAAATGTCAATTGTGTAAAATTAATAATGTACACGTAACAACATGGCTGATGTCAAACTGCCAAATACCACAGTTTGGTATGATGTTTGACATTTTTTAGAGGTTCAACTGTGCTAACAGTGCCACCCGATAATGTACAAGTTTTGACAGTTGCTCAGGTATTTTTACAACATATTTTGTATTGTTGTAGAATCGCTACTACATTGTAGATCTGCCTTAATAATGCCATATCTGCAACAAAAAAAAAAAACAAATGCGTTTCGTTACTGTTAAACAAGCTGCGTACACAAAAATGCTTATTTATGTTGAGCTTGACAGTTCGGAAACGCAAAATATTTAAATCATCAGCTTCATTTCTCCCATGAAATTTAAAAAAGTCTAGTCACATGATTTTGCACTAAAGCTGACGATAAGAAGCTCTTGTATTTACAAATTATTAAATATTCCACAAAAAAAATTTAGGTGAAGCCGAAATGGAAATTGGTGAAATGCCAAAGTTGATTACCACATGGATACCACTCACCGATTCGCGCAAATGCAACGCCAAATGGGGTGAACTAATGTTTTCTCTTAGTTATTTGCCGACGGCCGAACGTCTAACGATTGTTGTGGTTAAGGCGCGTAATTTACAACTACAAGTGCCAAGCAAAGGAGACTCAAACATATTACAGGCTGTACAAAATGTATTTGTTAAGGTAATACGTTCCCATACAAACTATCTATCATATTAGACTCGCTTATGCACTCATTAATTCGTTTCTCTAGGTCTATTTAATGAATAATGAAAAGAAAGTTCTCAAGAAACGCACTTCATTGAAACGCAAAGATCGTTGTCCGGTCTTCAATGAATCCGTGATATTTAGTTTACCGCCGCATAATCTGACAACGACACAATTACGCCTAACGGTATTCGGTGTAATTGATGAGAGTACGGTTACGCCACTTGGTCATGTTGTAGCAGGTAGTTGTGCTACCGGCAAGGGTTTACGTCATTGGCATCAAATGCTTTCATCTTTGCGCAAGCCGGTTGCAATGTGGCATGTTTTGAGGCGTGTCACAAATCAACCGGTATTTACTGGCGGTGCAGATGCAGTTGTAGCCGCTATGCAAACTACAGCTCAACGTGCCAAGCGGAACAGTGTATTCTAAGAATGCAATACAAAAACCAATACACCCAATATGTCACACACACACATACATACATAGATACTCATAATCCTTAATACATTTAACGAATTATAAATTCCTGCATAACAATCCTTTCTGTTGAAATTACATAAATGAATTGAGTAAGAAATAGGCTAAACATTTGACTTGAGACGAATTTTCGTTGTATACTTATTGTTGAAATGTGGCTTGGAACAACAAAATAGAATAAGGAATTGAGTTGTTTTACTTTCATTTAAAACTTAATTGTACAGTATCTTATAGTATTCTATAAATAAGAGTTAAGGATGTAAAAGAGCCGAATAAACAAGTAAAAACAAAAGGTTATAAACTCCAGTTAGGGAATTTACGTTTTATGTTACAAGTGAATTAATTTTTTTTACGTTTAACCATCACAGTTTTTCGGGCCTTAAAAAATCTTCTATGGGATAATGACGTGGCACTTGTGTCATCTTCTAAGGGTTCAAACTAGTTTGGAGAGAACAGAAGATCTCACCATTACAAGAGGCCATTTAACGCATTAACAATTGACGAAACCTTTCATTTATTTGCCTCCTATCGACAGTAGTTGAACTTGAAAGTGTTTCTGTCATTTACACAAGCGCAGAGGTCCCATCAAACGTTTCGCGGAATCTTTATTGATTGGTCTGTGTTTTAGCTGGTTATATCTGGGACTACCAGTATCCAGTAAGCCACTTCACTATTAACCTGGCACCACAAAGAAGACCTGAGGTGACACGAAACGGCATGTTATTGTTGTTGTTTTGCTGACTCTGTCACACAGAAAGTAGTAAACAAAGAATTTTTCATGTTTTGTTGTGGTTTTGTATTCTTATTAATTTCTGGCTCAATAAAAAAAGTTGTAGAAAAGTATTAATGTAAGCAATAAAAAATGCTAATGGTAATATACATTAAAAATAAAGTAAGAATTATTTCATGATCTATAGAAGAAGTAAATTTCATTACAATTCATCATTTGTTACTTGCAAAATGCTTTAATTTTGTTTTATTTATTTTCCCTCATTCTCACATTATACTGTTATCTCTTTGGATTTGGACCAAAACATAACCTCAAAGTTTCATCTCTGGTCTAACCTGTGCCCGGTACCCTTTTTGTGCGGCATCAGAAACCTTTGCGTTGATTTAGATTTTCTGTATTATGTCAATCGATTTTTTTGCAATGTTAATTTTTCAAATGCCGAATAGCCCGGCGGATTTTCTCAATACAAAACCTTACAGAATAACTCCTCTGTTTGTATACGTTTTTTTAGTGTGGCAACATTTAATGAAACATTCCTCTCAATCATGGCTGCCAGACTTGGAAATTTCAGTGCTTTCATACAGGGCTCCCAGTTTCATTTTATAACTTAAACCCAATTTGTGATTTTTCATTCCCCAGATTCTCGAAAATAGATAATTTCTTATCCCCAAAAACCCCCACAGATCTGTAATAAGAATTTTAAAGCTTAAGGCTCAATTTATAACAGAAAACTTTATCAAATTCTATTTTTCGCAGTCGCAATGATAGATTCTTCTAGAATATTTAACACTTATATATTTGTAACAATTTTTTAACAATAAAATTTTTTTTCTGGCAAAATTTGCAAAATGTTGAAGCTTTTTGTTATTTGTTAATTTATAAATTGGAACTTAAGCTTTTAAGTTCTTATTAAAAATACTAATCAAAAGATCGAAATAATGATAATAATCTCATCCCACATATCCTTAAAAATTAAATAATATGATGTCGAAGGAAATATAATTAAATCCATTTATGTAATATTATTAAAAGTAGTTTGTTCTTTGAGCTCTAAATATCTAAATATATATGTATCAATATACTATATCATTTCAAAAACTTCAGAATCAAAATCTTTTGATTCATCAGCCAATGCAATTATGTTGTACATGTTTTAATGCAAATATTCGAACTATTCTCATTCCGGTTTCTGATGAATATCAAATAATCGATCACCGTGGTACACAAACAAGATTTTCTACTTAAATTAATTATCCACGTAAAAATAGATAAAATTTCGGCAAAAGTTTAAGTATGTAATTGTAGAAAATAGGTGTATGAAATTTTATGTTTTTTTTTCTTCTTTCCTATCCTTATCTTGTATTGGGGTTTGCAACAAAGTCTTCATTATTAATTCTTAATACACTTTATACTACTTAATTTTAAAATATTTCTTAAATTATATTTTAAAAGTAATCTAAAAATAAGTTTAGTATGTACGTAGATTGGTGTGCTCATTATATGACCTGTACTGTAGATAGAGCAAGCAATATTAAATATACATAAATGTAATAGAATCTAGTTAAAACTTTTCACCTAATAAGTATAACAACAAAAGTTTGTCATTTATACTATAATTAAAAGATCCAAGTACAATTTTTAAACCTAAACCGATTTCACCTTAAACAAAACCTAAATAATTAAATTTTCCTGTACATACACCAAACAAAAATAAAATCACATTCATATTTATAGATCAAATCAATAATATTTACAAATTTTATACTTTTTATTATGGAAAATTTATAAAAACGGAAATGAAAACCAAACTATATTTAGCTTAATCGTCGTCCCTTTAGTTATAAACTACTCGTATGTTGGGTTTTGTTTTTTTTATTTTTTTATTTTATTTATATGTATTAATAAAATGAAAAGTAGTCAAATTTTAAATTGATTTTCATATATACATATTTGTAGCAAAATTTTGACCAAACAAAAAAAGAATAACTTTAAATAAATAATAAAAGAAATACCTAAATAAAATTTTATACAAACTATTCGTATAAGAATTTAAACTACCTAAATGTTGTTGACAGTATTTAATACATGTTGTTATATATAAAAATAAAGCCGAAATAGACATTTGATCATAATTAAATTACAACCAAGAAAATATACAAAATATACTTAAATACTACATACATATATCTATTCAATAAAATTGTTTAATCTTTAAAATAAGAAAACTGTGGAAAATAGAAAAGCAATTAAAACAATTTATTTATATACACAGAAGCATGTAACAGTCAAAGCTCGGTATAACGAATAACGCTTTAATGAAATTCTGTTGATAGCTTTTATGTTCTCATATTAAATATCATGTCACTTTCCGTCTTTCAATACACTTGTCTACTCGCTGTCGACAGCAATTGATAACTACGAGTATTAACATCCTCTTGCAAGACAAGTGTAATTTTTTTGAGTCGCGTATGACGTGAAGACAGCAAATATTTACAGTATAAAGCGTATTAATTTATTAGTTTTGAAATTAACATCTGTTTACTACTCTACTACTTAGTAAAATCAACCGTTAGAAGAAAGTGCCAATTGTGGGTTTTATTATGTAAGATTCCAATGTTAAAAAGAAGAGTTTCAAGTTCCCCTCCAAATTTTAGATCCAGTTGATATAATATATTAAAAATTTTTTTTGCTAAGAATTGCATGAAACTCTTATCATTTTTGCCACTCAAATATTTACTACGCTTTTATTTTTTAATCTTTTATTAAATATTTTGTATTCAATATTATTTTGAAATTTTATTTCTACACGGATTGGTGTATAAATTTTTTTGTCATTCAAACATATTCATTATTTTTTATATTACAAGCACACAAAAATATAAAAAATTTGTTAAAACACGGAAAAACACGAAATGTTAAAGAATCCCTAGACCAAACAATTGTACGAACCTTAAAGGTGGATTCAACGATTTTTTTCAGACAAAATAATTAATATCTGTCAGGCAAAAATTTTTTGACCGAGAGGTTTCTGCTACACGATTCACTCATTTGGAATAAAAAGAAAAAATTATAAAAGCTAATGAAATAAATAAAACGAAATTTTGGAAAAAAAAATTAAAAATAAAAAATTGCTGTAAAACCGCTTCTGCAACAATATAATGTAGCAACTCTGATCAACTTTGTCCGGAAAAAAATTAAAATTAAACAAATTCAAATTGAGAAATAAATAATTTTTCACTGAAGAAAACAGACCTCAAACTAAATATGAAAAAAAATTTATCCGAACTAAAATTTTATGGGTGAATTCAGCTATAAGGCACTAATTTAAAAAAGAAATAAACAAAGTTTTAAAAATTCCCTAAATTTTCCTTAAAGTGAAAAATCAGTCCCTCTGCCCTACGCTTAAAACTTTCTTACAGTTCTGCACACGCAAAGTTTACTTTAACAAATTTTGTATTCTTTTGTTAATTTTTCCCTTCTCACCGTTCTCACCTTCAAGGCTTTATAAGTAAAATTGGCATGTGGAAAAGGGGTCTAACCAATCTTTATTAACAATTTTGTTTTAAAAATAAATGCTTGAGTCTTCTCAAAGTTTCTATCTTTCAGGAGGAAACATATATATATATGTATGTATATATATTCCACAGAAATGTTTATATTTATGTTACAAAAAGTCTTGTTATTGAAAAGTAAAAGAACAGAAAAAGGTCCCACTGTATTGCCACTCACGGTATATGATTTCAGTAGTATAAGTGGGGAGCTAATGTCTATTCCATACTCAAATACAACGTTTTTTAGGGAGTTAACACCATTCGAGCATCGGAATCGATACGCTTGCAGGTTGCCTAGGAATGAGATGGTATTGTGCCTATCAAGAACTTGGTCATTATTTTGATCTCAGTACTTTTTACGGCCGAAATTTTTTGATAGGAACTTGGGGCCTGATTTTCACATTTATGTTTTTGTGCGTATCTCATTTCTTTTTTCTAATTTATTTTTGTTTAAATATTTATATTTTTATTTATATATACAGTAGTTTTCCGATTTAACGAACAATCGATTTAATGAACATCGTATTTAACGAACGCCCAAATATTTTCTACTGAGTACCTTATATTACGAGCAAACATTTTATTTTTTTCTCGGTTTAACAAACAAATGTAACCGATGATAAGTGCGATGATAAAAATTTTAAAATAATGAACAGCTGATGAAACAGAAATTTTGGAGCTCAAAATAAAACACGAAGATATCATTAGGTATTTAGAAGATTTTATTAAATCGGCTTAGCAAAACAAAAAAAATACTGTATATATATATTTTTTTTTTAATTTAAAGTCTTATTGCTCACCAGGACCTACCTGTATACCAAATTTCAGCTCTCTAGCTATTGTGAATGTGCCCAATAATATTGATGAAAATATGAGATGAAGCCCTTACGAGTATGTTTCAAGCTTCATTATTTTAAAATGAAATGGAGCAAAGTTATGAGGGGGGTAAAAACAGCTCGAATGGTTTCGTGTAATAATTAATATACACTGTGTGGCCGGAACTTGGCCTGGCGCACTACCGTACGCCTAGATAATGCTTACTGTAAAGCTCCATATAAACCAACATGTTTTTGTTATTGTTGTTTGCCTAGTTTATTTTATTACAAAACTAAATTATATATACTGTGCGAAAAAAACAAAAAATTTCTCAAAACAACAACATTTGTAATGAAAAATACACCCAATCCTGATTTTACACGATTTTTTTAACGATTTTGAAATAACACGTTTTACAAAAATTTTCTTTTCCTGTTTTTACACGGCTTTTTGTTTTGCACGTCTAAAAATATTTTTGGGAATTTTCAGTTTAGATAGGACACACATATGCAAACAAGAGCTGTTATATACTTTTGATAAGTTTCATTAATTGGATTAAACATACTTTAAAAAACTTATTATGTGGTAACATAATTCTGTTTGCTATTAATAACAAATTATTCGATTTTGATTTTCTAATTAATTAACGAGCTTGAGATCACTTTTATATAAAAAAAAAACTTCTAAATTTATTTTCGATATCTCGTTACGCCTTTGATAGTTTTCTAAGGATGAAAAATCGTTTAACAATCAAAATAACACAAAGAGATCTCCAAAGTAGGATATATGTATACGTTCCACAGCTGATTTCGTTATTAAAATAATTAAACCACTGGAATCTGAAAATGCAGACAAGCTAAGCATATCTTTGGACGAAGCTGATATTGAACCAGGGGGACGCAAAAAAACATGCTTACTATTAGACACTAACACCGAATAAAACATTTTGATTTTCCTTATACATTTATGAACTCTTTTTGTATTTGGATGATTTTCATAAAAAAATAGTGACCTCAAGCTTAATTTAAAGAATAATATAAACATTCCAAAAAAGGTCAAAAAATTATTTATTGCATTTTTTTGTTTTTTATTTTAAAATATTATTTATACAGAGTTATTTAGTTCCTTTAATAAAAAAAATATTTTAAGATAACATCAATTATTTCTTTGCTTTAAGGTCTTAAAAATCATAAAATTGAATTAAAGCAACACTGTATGAAGAAAAAGAAGTAAAATTTTAGTGTTTTATAGAAATATTTATCGTTTCGACCACCTTATAATTTTTTTGCACGACTTTTTTTATACACGGTGGTCGCTGGAACGTATGTACCGTGTAAAAATAGGATTAAGTGTATTAATTATTATAATTACATGCATACATGTGTATAACAATAAATTTTGTTTGCCAATCTGCAGATAAACACAAACATACATATAATAATTATTTAATTATATACAAAAAAATACAACTTAATACAAAAATTATATTGTTAATTCCATTTTAAATAAATAAAAAAATACGATTATTGTTGATACCTAATCTATTATTATTATTATTATTATTATCATTATTATAATTTAATTATTATGAAAATAATTATAACTAATAAAAATCTAAACAGAAAACAAAACTAAACTGTTTCGAAAATCTTCATAGATTGTTTCATTTTTCAAGCAATTATAAAAATATAAATATAAAAAAATACGTTGAAAACAAAAGCATACAAGAGTGAGGGAGAAAGAGCATAAATTGTCTTTTACTTCAAAAATCTCGCCAATGCTTAAAAAAAATTCAAACAACCAATCAGAAGCGAAGATAACAAACGCACTTACACCCAACATTACCAGACATCGTGACGACAATAACTTTTGCAGTGGATTGTCTATAGGATTGAAAAAAAAATATTGAAAAAGAAAATTCGGCTGATGTGTAAAGACAGACAACGATACAGACCACTTAAAACAACAGCAGGCGGCAGACAGCAGCATATAAATATAAGAACATACGAGTAATTGTATTTCAAGTCAAGTGTGAAATTTTCCCAAATAAAGTGAAATCACTTTTGTATCCTAAAGAAAATAATGAAATTTGTATAAGAAAACCTACTAGGACACTTGAATGGCCAGTTTTAAAACTGCCATACAACCAACAACAAGCAAAGGAATAATAAGAGAATAAATAAAAGCTAAATATCCTTTGAATTTAGAAAGTGAAAAGTGTTTAAATATATCAAAGTTCTATAAATATGTTGTATAATAAAAATAAAGTATTGAGTACTTTGAATTCCTCATATTCTTCCGATGAAATGCCTTCTAGTTCATGCAGCACTTTTTCATTAAGTTTAAAAGAACGACGCATGCTGCGTACCCCCAAATGCGCCAGATGTCGTAATCATGGTGTTATATCCTGTGTGAAGGGCCACAAGAAGCTTTGCCGTTGGCGCGAATGCACTTGTCCCAATTGTCAACTTGTGGTCGATCGTCAACGTGTTATGGCCGCCCAAGTGGCTTTAAGACGCCAACAGACTCTAGAAGAGCCTTATGAGACAAATTCAGACGATTCATCAGCTGTGCAAACATCTTCGGTATTGAAGCGCACCCAACAGATTTTAATTACACAGAAAAAGATCTACAAACAGCGATTGAGGCATGTACAACAAACGACTTTGTATGCCACAGCAGCCATGGAAAGTAAGTATTTGTCATATGTGGTCTACTTTTATAAATTTCAATGCATAATTTTAATCAGGCACAAGCTCATTGAATTGAAAATGTTTTTTTTATTAAAGCGATAATTTTTAGGTTTGCGTGTGTTCTGTACCGCCACAAGACACCCCTTAAAAATTTAAAGTAAAACGGGCGGGAGATATTTATTTATCTTCCTACTATCGTATATTCTAAAGTAGTATATTTTTCACATTTTTTATATCAAAATCATTATAAATCTTTGTTTTTCGATATTCCTTTGTGTAGCTTTTCCAGGGGGCAAATTACGGCTTTCGATATCGAACGAAATTTCCATAAAATTCAAAAAATTTTGTATGGGATTTCGTACGATATCGAATGCTGTAATTTGCCCCCAGGATATAAATTAATCAGTTAATGGTAGTGAAAACGAACAAAATTTGTAAATATAAAATGCTTCAAATTAAATTTTAATTCCCAATATTTTATGACAATTAAAAGTGAATTGAAAATATATTTATTGTATATTAAATGTCTATAATTCTGCGGCAATTCTGACTTTTAACGTTTTCTTCGAGGTTAAAATGGGCCTCAAGATGATTTTTCGATGAAATCCTGGATCAATTTAATGCATTTTGTGGTCGTTGAAGGTCGGTGGGCGTGAGTTTTTGTGTTAACTGAACTAGAGTTATGCTGTTCCTGATCCACCTAGTTCCATTGATCGATTGAATAATTGGAGTTTTTCAAAGGTTCCTTTTTAATCGTTCACCGTTCCGTAGTTGCAAAACGTCTTGAGAAGTCATTAATTGGTTATGACAAACATATGTACACACAGTATCGTTCATAACTTATTAGACAAAACCTGGTTCAGCTTTTTTTCTAATAACAAGAATAAATAAATATTTTAGGAACTGCAAACCCATCCTTAAATGTGTGTTCACTGGGGATGGGATGTTCATGTAAATACACTCATACCCCGGTTTGCGTCGTTTTGAAGTTGCGACTTCTTAAAATTTCGCGATTTCGATGTTGTGTCTTCGAAGTTCCGTCGTTAAGCAACCCATAGACGTTGCGATCGTTGGTACAACTCGGTTGGTAATCAAGTTGTATGCTTGCATAACATCGTTGGCGTCCGCAAATAATAACATTATTTAATGTTCACTGCAAGATGGCCACAATAATACTAAGCACATATACTACATGAAATAGTGTGCGACAGGTACACAAACGTTGCGACAGTGTTGTACAACTTCTCAAAAAATCAAAAACAGAAAAAGGGATTTCCCGTCGAAGTCTATTGCTTGTCTTCGTTGGTAGTTTCAAATTACATTTGGTAAAGTGAAGTCTTTTATTTTAATAAAAACTTTTATAATACAAATAATAATAAAAACTTGGTATTTTCTTTTTGGAATGAATTTCCGTCATCCCACGTCAAATTTGGTTGATAAACAGACCGGTTTCGGCTATGTGCCATCTTCAGTGTTCTCTCAGTTTTCTGGTATTTTCTATTGAAAAATATAATATATATGGAAAACTGTGATTCGGTTTGGGTCGTTTCAGTTTGCGTCTCGTTTTTAAGGTCCCAATTAGCGACGCTAACCGGGATATGAGTGTACATGTTTTTTGTCGTTGGTCGTAGTTTAACGTAAATAAAATATCTCTGAGAATCAAGAAATTTGCGACAAAATGGCATCGATTTGTTAGTGCATGTTTATGCATATTTTCAAATAAATACATATTTTTGCATATTTCAATATAAATGTATATTTTTAATGCATTATATAACATATCAGCGGAGGCACTATTCGACATAATGAAAAATATACCATATAATCACAATATTTTATTGAAACTTCAGATGGCCTTGGCTCGGATACTAAGGATCACTACTAATTTTATAAAAATTATTTATAAAATTATTATTTTATATGCTCATTTACACTTCTGTAATTTTTGAAATTCTCATTGGTTTTTTAAAAGTTTTTGTATAAGATAAGAGGTTTGAAACATTTCAAAAATATGGTTTAAGGTCTACTGATGATTTGGCATTAGCACCAATGAAATGCATGTATATAGACTAGCTAAAAACCCTCAACAAACAAAAGTTTTTGAAAATCTTGGAAAGAAGATATCGAGGCAATCACGATTAATAAATTAAAAAAAAATACTTAACAGTTAATTCTTACTTCTAATGCTACATTTATTATCTGTAATATTTTTAACATAAAACGACGTTTATAATAATTGATTTATGTGTTTGAAATTAATATATTTACATTGTCTAAATAGTTATTTGAATTGCGGCAATATAATGATCAGGGAAACCGCAAATATGCAATTGCAAGTATTTTCTTGTGGAACCTGCGTAGGCGGAGTTAAAATATTTATCGATTTGTCAATGCTTATTTTTGCTTATTTGACCCTTTACAATATTTTTTGCATATTGCATGCAGCCTTTAGTATACATTTGCAGTATTATTGGCATATTTTCAAAATATAAAAAAGATTTAGATTTCACTTCCAGTATGCATTTAGTTAAACCAAAGCAGTTTTAAAATATTGAGTTAAGGAATTTTTATCCTTTAAATATGCACCGATTACATCAAAAGACGTTGCAAGAACATTTTTAATATCATAAAAGTTCATTTAGATGTAATAGACAAAGGTTTTCATTTAAAAATCTAAGTGAATTCGTGTTGTTTATTGCAATAACAATCACCAATAAAAAGCTTTTCTTATTTTATTCGAAAGTTTTATTTTTGATGTCGAGATGTTGTTAGAAATAGAAGTAGAAGCGCATATTTTAGAGGACATTTCCGGTTTCCTTAATAGTTAATGATAATCCTTTTCTTTGCGATGATGTGCAGCTTCTGTATTTCAGTTTGGATTTATGTCCAGCTGATTTAGTTTTAAGTTTATTTTGTGCTGTACCTACATAAACTTTATTACAAATTTCCTTATCATTTTCCTTACATGTTATTTGATTTTTGTACATAAACATACATTTGACGTATTGTTCTTTTCTTTTGGAAATTTCAAAACTTGTAGCAGCCAACTTCTTAGGGAAAAATTATTATGATATTCATTTTAATCTTTCTTGGATTATGAAAACTTCAAAGAGAAGAAAAGATTCTCATTTTTTTTGTCTTTTTTTAAATATTTTTTCCCCTAAAAGTGTCGCTATTTATGAACCGATTTGAAAATTTGTTGTTTAATTAAGTTTTTATATTTTTTTCATTGTTTTTTTCACAACAAACAAAAAATGAAAACAAAACGTTTTTAAATGTTTAAAATTTTTATGAAAAATACTCGTTCCATTTTACAATAAGAGCCCTAAGTTTGTTTTTACACTCTCTTAATTTTTGTTAATTTTCTTAAAAATGTAAAAGTACGAATTAATGAAATACTAAACATTTTGCAAATTGCTTAAGAATTATTTTTGAAATTCGACCTCTAAGAAAGAATACATGAATATGTGGATATGTTTCCAATATATTATCGCCCACTGTACACATTTTATTTTAGACAAAGAGTTAAATAAAAAAATGTAAAATAATATAACAGCATTAACAAAGATTTTGTATGTATCCCTTATTGTTCAATCAATTTTAATTATATTTTAATGAAAAACATTATATGTAATTGTCAATAAAAAAATAGCTTCGAAAAATATATGTATGTACGTACGTTAATGTATCCATCCATGTACATCAACAAAAAATATACATACATAGATTCATTATATTTTAAAATAACATCTAAAAAATTGATCTTTAAATAAACCACATGTCACGTTTAATATACTGCAAATGTTTTCCAAGTATTTTAGTGAAATTTCCATGAAAACGCCAGTAACAACAACATAATGTGTGTCTTTCTGTCTGTCTGTCTCTGTGTCTTTGGCTATATTGTACGATTCTTTTGCTTAAAAACAACGCAGCCAAAATGTCTACAAAATCTGAATTTAACCAAAAATTTGTATGTATGAAAACGTATGCATTATAATTTTTTGTAACATAATCTTTAAAATGCATAAAATTAGATGAACAAATTTGTTCAAGAGTTACGGCTCGTAATCGCTTCTTCCACTTTAAATTTGAAGCAACATTTCAAAAATATGAATAAATTATATGGCAGATTATTATCATCATTATAATTTGAGCTAGTCCCATTAAAAAATTGTAATAGGAGCAGTGTTGAAAAAGAAAAACAAAAAAAAAGTGAGTTACTAACTAGGCATACACATACTCGTATGTAGATACATCTAAAAATTCTATGCTAGATTTAGTATCCGGTTAAAAAATAACTCTGCATGTGTTGTTATACTTTAAAATGTCAAATATCCATATTGACATTCTTCTACGCACTTTAATAGAATTACATGTGTTTTTGTAAAATGATCTGACTCATATCAATACAAAAAAAAAATATCCTTAATATCTGCCCAGACAATTCGGTGCCATACTGTCTACCCTTTGCAAGCTGCAAACACATGTCTATGCAACTAAGTAGTATGCAAGTATGTATGTGCATACGAGTATGTACATATGTTGTTTATGTTTAGTATAAAACCACAGGATAAAACGGATTAGTAAATGTTGGTGCCATAATAAATTAATTTATTACTTTTGACTTATTTAAATTTTTCCTTTCTATTTCCTTTTTTATTTATGTTGTAGAGTACAATCAGCATTACACTGACTGGAATTCTCCATTGATACAGCGTATACGTAAGCGTAGAGCATTTGCCGATCCCGAGCTAAATCAAGTCAGTGATGTGACTTTGCTAAATGTAGCGGCCGTTAGCCATATAACACAACCGTTATATAACGAATTTGAAACAGTTCCTGCTCACCAAAGTTCCTACCAAATATCATATCCCTGCAATATTGTAAAGAACTATAGTAATGAATCACATTTTCCTGCAAGTAACGTTATCCAAACAAGTACTTTGGGACAAAACGTTACAAAACAGGAAGCACATACATCAGTTAGCAAAAAGCCAAAATTGAGTTTTTCCATAGAAGCCATTATGGGATATAAATAATAAAAAAATATATAAATATTAACCGTTTAAGCTTTTAAGTAGTATATAACAAATACATGTGATCAATTTAGTTTATAAGTTTAATTTACTTAATTTTGAAATTAGTTTTTAAGTTTAATTTACTTAATTATGAAATAAAAGAAATATATGAAAAACAAAAAATATTTAACTTACTTTTTATAGGTAACGGTTGTTTTTAGTACATTACAATATATGCTGCCACCTATAGCAATTCTGCACTGCCGAGTCTGCTTTATTTAAATACTTTTTAATCAACTGTGCTCCAATCCTGTATAAAACACATAAACAATTGCTACCTTAAATAAAAAATGTAAACAAGTTAAATTTGTATAGAATTTTCTTAAACTTTTGTTAATTTGTTGAATTTTTATTTATTTAAAATAACGAAAAATGTCTGCCCAGGACCAGAGAACTGATATTATACAAGAATATATACCTGAATTGGTTAGACAGTTGACAGGATTTGCGGTAAGTTAAACAGATGGCGAAAATGTCAAAGCACCCTAAAATTTGTACGTATGTACGTTTAACAGGATGATGATGTTAATATGGAACATTGCGTCCACTTTGGTTGGAATATTATACGAAATCATCGTAATTTAAGTACAAACAGTCATGATGTTCGCCGTAAAATTGAGGGCATACAAGAACGTTTTCGGGCTGAAAACTGTCCAGAATATGCCGACTATTTGGGCAGGTTATGTGATGAGGTTGTAAAACATCCCCTTTGTGTTGATCACTACGAGGTTGATGTGCACTGGTCATTATTAGATTTTTTATTCACACTCGCTTTCAATCCCACGGGTTTTTTGAGAAAAAATAAACATAATATTGTCATAAAACCGACAATAAATGAAGAAGTAAATGACCAAAACGAGGAGGAAGAATATTTAAAAAATGTACTCAAGGAAGACTTCATTCCTTTTTCGGAAAACTTTAGCAGTGATTCGGAGTTGAGTGTAAGTTGAAAGAATTTTAACAATTATTTTAAGTACATACATACATACTTATATTGTACATTATCATGGTTTACATGGCTGCCTTTGAGGAGCATTGAATTACGATTTCTGTGACTTTCTTATATATAAAGTATATATGTACATATGTACATGCTGCATGGACTTATAGTTGGCTTATTTTCTGTGCTGAAAGTTTTGGTTAATGAATTTAAAATAATGTTTTTAGTATTGGTCAGATGATGAGGCAAGTTTTAGTGCCATGAATAATCTAACAACTGTTACTGAAAATTCTACTTCAGAGGAAGTCAAAAGCTCAACATCATTTAATCAATCCATATTAGGTGAATTCAAACCTCCAGAAAAAGTTATACCTTTTCGTAAATTCGACGACACCAATGCAAAAGAGAAGTTAGAGGAACTCATACAACATTCTTGGTGGAAAAAAGGAAAAGATGAACATTATAATGCCATCATAGAGAGCAAACAAAAGGATGCTCATTTTGCCATAAACTATTCTAGATTTTTGAGTGAAATTTCAAATAATTTAATACGTTTTACTGTGCCCACCACTATAAACGAACAACTTGTAATGCGTGAACTGCTGTGGATGTTTCATGCTCCTCAGAAATGTAGCATTTTTATCGTAAATCAAGATAAATTGAAAATAAATGAAAATGTTACCATACCATCATGTAGTGTGGTAAGTAATTTAGTAAATTTATTTGTTAAATAATAAAACTGAGTAAACTATTTTAGAACGCCTTTGAATCATATATACAAGAAAATTTTCTTCCCTACATAAATATGATGCAAATTTTAAGAAATTTTCATAAGTCAATATATAGCTGTGAAGATAATATGCCACCACATACTCTAGAATGTTATGCAGCCAATTTAAATTTACATTTATCGCCCATTTGGCAGGATATATTAAATTATGAAAAGCGCCTACTAAACCAAAAAGACTTTGATATTAATACACTAATTAATATGCGTTTGACCTTAAGGGAGCCTTTCCGTGATTTAGAATCATTGTTTGAGTGTCATCAGCAGGTGATATTAAATTGGCGTCAATATCCTTCTCATATATCTGCAGCATTTCTATTGGCCAGCTTAAACAATTGTTATAAGTTGGAAAGTAATATAAAAAAAGCAAACTTATTTGCATCCTTACTGCTGGCATCGTTAAAAGTATTTTGTGAAATCATTGATACTTGGTGGACGGAAGGCAGGTTGGATGATTGGCAACAAGAATATATTGTGGAAAGGTAGGACCCGTTTAAATTATTCGTTTTCATTACACTTATATAAATTAAATATTCACAGAGTTAGTAATGAAGATCACACGGTGTGCGTGCGTGAGTATAGCAAAAATAAACGAAAATCGTTTTTCGTGCCAACTTATGTTAGCAAAATGATTGAAGAAAACAGTTTGTTTCATCTCATAAAGAAACATTCTCTAGAGGCTGGTCGCACTCTTAATCTTCTGTATGAAATTAATCGCATTGGTGACTTGCGTAATAATTGCGATGCTATGCACGGTAAACTATACAATGTTTTCATAGAAGATTTCCTTAAGCAAGTTAACACATTACAAACGGAAGTTCAAAATGTATCTGGCACGAGTTCTGCTGCCGAAGAAAATTTCGAAGATAGCGGTTATTACAATGAGGCAGCTACAAGTACTACCAAACCGTGTAAAAATAGTGTGTTAAACAATTTAACTACCCAAGATGAATTCCTTATAATGGCTTTTGCTTTAAACACTAGCCAGGAGGATTTAGCTGATAACAGCGGTTCTGAACCAGCTGTTCTGCTGGAAGATATTGACAAAAGTGAAATAAATGCTCGTACGATTTATGATGTGTTACAAAAATCACAGTACCATTTGCCTTTGGAAGAAGTTGTTATAAATTCCTTAACAAGAATACTAAAAATACGTATTGCCTTTGCAAATTGTTTCGTTATGCGTTTGTATCGTGAGGAGTTTATGATTTTGGAACATTTACACAATATACGAAGAGTTTTGTTGATGGAGGCGAGTGATTTGATGCATCAATTTTACAGCAAACTATTTCAACAGGTAAGATTTTTCCAGTCATTCGTAAACGAGAAGGCTTTCAATGGAAATAGAATACTAAAATTTGAAATTGTCTATTAACAAAGTTTTCTACGACTAAATTAAGTTTTCGATAACACGATTTTGTACAAATGTACAATTTTACGATTTTAGCATGTACAAAAAGTTATGATTTGCAATTTTTTAATAAAATTAATCGATAATTGAAATGGTGGTTGAATACAAAGCAAGTCAACTACAAAGGACAAAAATAAAGTAAACAAAAAATGGAATATTGCTTGGTTTCTTAAAAATTAAGAAGAAATGGGTAAACTAAGATTTGAATTCAAGCCAAAAATTTTCATTTCATTATATTATAAACCTTAAACAGTTCAACAATTACGTATAAATATTAATTATTAATCGATAAATTAATTTTTTACGTAAATAAAGAAATCGATACTTTTTTATTAAATCAAGTGTGATCGATTACGAATTTTTCTATATGAATCAAGCGCTGGATGTTCCCAGGATGTAGATAACTGTATTTTTCATGAAAATCGATCTTTCGAGAACTGAACTTTCTATAAAAATCAAGTAAAATGTAAAATCGATAGTAAAATGTTTGAAAAAAATCACTTATTTCTATTTAAATCTAGAATTTTCGGAGAATTTTAGTCTTTTTCGGACTAAGTTAGATTTTTTATAGTTTTCCATTTCTTTAGTGACATTGTGTGGTTTTAATGGACTAAAATCATTCATAATTTTCAAATGTGTACTAAATTTTGAACTTTCGGAAAATTTTTATAAATGAATTTGAAATTATTTGCTAGTATTCAATATCTTTAGCAAAATTATAAATATGTTGAATAACGAATTTTCGTAAAACTGAACGTATTGTGTTGTAGACCTTTTATAATTCCTTAACTCATTTCGTAAAACTTTAATTATTTTTTGCAGTAACTTGGTGAAACTAAAACTATGTAAATATTTTACGTCGAGCAAATATTTAATTTCGTTTTTCGGCACCCTCAGCCTGATAATTTCAGTGGTTAAGTAGTTAAATTTTTATTTAAAATTTTTGCGACAGTTAAGTAATCGGTAGCCAAATTTTCAATAAAAATTAAGTAACTTGTAAGGAAGTTTACAATGACCAATTTTTTACGAAATTTAGACAACTAAATTTTCATCGATAATCAAATTTTCTGGGATATAATAATATTATTGCTCTAATCAATAAATTAAATTAAACTTATCGATAATCACATATTGTATGAAAATTATGGTATCGATTAACAAATTTTCTTGGAAAATAATATAACTCATAAATTATTATTTTATCGATAACTCGATTAATTATTTATTTTAAATTTCTTGTTTCTAAAGATTGAATCTGGCGAAACATGGGCTAATCCTTCTCTTCTAACAATGCAACTTGACGGTATAATTTGTGCCAAATTTCCCGAAATGTCATCACTGTTTCGCTTGGAAATCAATTCAGTATTCAGATGTCAAACCACCAAAGTAGTCGAAGCGGCCGAAGAGATAATAGCTACTTATAATTTAAGTCGTGAATTGGCCCATATAATAAGTGCCGAAGATATACAAGCGTACAATAAAGTTTTCTGTTTTCTTCTCAAAGTCAAATGGGGCATTACCACCCTGGAAAAACTACAGTTTGCACGCAGTCACAAGCGGCGCATACCGTATGCCAAATTCGAAATGATTGATTTGATAATGCGACGTTTAGAACAGTTACGCTTTTGGATGATGTACGCCATACAAAGTGTACATTTTCATCTAATGACCCATGTGCTACACTCGATGGGCGAACAGTTGAATATAAAAATCGAAAATTGTGTGAATCTCAAAGAAATGGAAATGGTGCATAAGTCCTATCTAAGTACAGTCTTGGAACATTGCTTCTTGGCCGACAGCGTAGCCACAATAAAGACAGGTGTGGAACAACTTTTAAGTTTGGTTTCGATACTACGAGATGAATGGTTAAGTTGCGTAAAATATATTGAAAGTAATAGCCCGTTGGCTATTAATTTGGATGACAGTTCAGATGATTATGCTGATACTGATTTTGTAACCAATTCTCAAATAGATGCCATGGAATTTACTTATATATGCTGCCATCAATATTTGGCCAATATACTCAATGATCAGGTTTATTTGCAAAAGAAAGCATTTTGTAAGTCTTTTCAAGTTGGTTTATTTACCAGATTAAAAATTCTAAAACGCTTCTGATTCTATTTTCAGTATCTGGCTTAAGAGCTGCTTTTAATACCAGTTTGCCTCATTAAGAAATCTGTTGTAGTTTTCCCTTTTCAGAGTTTGAGTAAGTTGCAGATGTTGTATTTATTGATTATGAAAGTATTAAGAAATTCAAATACAGGAATAAAATATTTTGTTATTTATTAAAACACATAAAAGAACAGAGAGCTATTGAAATATATAACATGTGTGAGAAAGTGGGTAAGTTAGGCAATTATGTTTCACAATGAAAATATGGACAAATGCTCTTGCCCAAAATGCAAATTTAAAAACATTTGGACCTGTCGCAATTGTTCAACAATAGTGTATTAACTCGAAAATTTTACTTATTCACTTGTTATGAAAAATTGTCGGATAATATTCATATCTACCCGCTGTAAAAAACTCGTATGTATTGTTTTGTCTTCATTTTAGTAGCAAAATGAAAGATTTGCTGCCAGTTCGCCGATATCGAAAAAAAATTTTCTTTCGTTTAATTATATTTAAAACAAAAACAAAATTATAAAAGTTGTTATTGTTTCAAATGAAATAATTCGAAAGAAATTTTTCTTTCGGTATCGACAAACAGACAGATAAAAATTATTTTTCATATATCTTCAATGTACATTCAAAAAGTATTTTTTTTATATAGAAAATTTTAAAACTTTGAGTTAATACAGTTTTGCGGAGCAAGTGCGATGTAATGAATGATACGATGTGACCGAACGTTCGGGTTCGGTGTCGGAGTCCAGCAGAAACCTACAATCGTTTGTGTTCGTCGTTCGAAAAAAATTTGGCGAACACTGAACTTTTTCATAAATTTGTTGTCCATATTTCTATATCATCAAACATACGCAAAAAAAATTAACTTTGTAAAATATTAATGTACTCGTACAAAACGTTGTCAAAATACAAGTTTTTTAAGAGTGTTAATTTTGGTTTTAAAATGGTTTCCATTCAATAAAAATAATTTGTTTCCCAAAATATTTTTTTTTACTTTCTGCGTTTCAGTCCAAATTTTTCTTTTATTTCTTAATCAACTTTTTTTAATTACATTTTAAAATTCTTTCTGTTTTAACAACTCAACTGTTTTAACAATACAATTTTTTCAATATAATCTAAAGCTCTATTTAAATATAACAAATTTATAAATATCTAAGTTATTTTTAAAGAAGACAACGTTCTTCAAATTTTTCGTTTACTATTTAATAATAAGTTTTGCACTTTCCCATAATCTTATAGCTTATTAAAAAATATATATATAAAATAAGAAAAAAATGTCTCGTTAAAAACCGGAAGCTCGATTTTGATTTTAGATCCATAGTTTCTTGGGCAAAACTTCTTAGAATTAAAAAATTGATCCACTCTAACCGTACATGTTCATTACGTATGGATGTGTTAGCTTCAAGCAAAAACTTAACAAAATAAAAGTGCGTGTTTGTATGAGAATACAAAACGGAATGACAGTACATGCATGTTTGTACTCGTTTCTTTTCCCCTCGTCTCTCTCGCCCATAAATTAGCAATCATGTCAATAAGATATGACGTGTCTAAGCGCAGACTTAAGCCCGGGGCACATACTTTATATACTTATACTTTGCTTTTTTTGAACTGACAACTTAGTTGAAATACAGGTTTTCTTGTGAGCTTTGCCACATTCGGTACGTCTCAAAGTAGCAAAGTACTAAAGTTGGGCAACTTTTAACGTACGTTGAGTACTTTGAAAAATATATTTTTATTTTGCTTTGCTTTTATTATATTATATTAAGCTTTTTGTGTTGTGTGGTGAAAAAAATAAATTAAATAAAAATTAAAATTAAAAAAAAAAACAGAATATCCTCTAATTCTATTGAAAATGTGAAATTTAATCAAATGAAGCTGATTTAATGTCCGTCAACAAAGTATTCATTGTGTCAACCTCCTCCGCCGATACTTTAATGCCAGTTAAAAAAAGCAACGTATAACGTACGACGAATTCTATGTGCCTCGGCCTTTACATTGTAGCTTCTAACGTCAAAAGTTTATGCTTCTGTTTTTAAATAATTTTTGACATAAGAACTAAGCAACAATAAAAACCAAAAAAAAAACTTGCGTTATACTGCCGCGTACCCTGGTTCTTCACGTAGCAATATCCATTGCGGCAACTGTCAAATTTGATTGCGTTCATGAAATTTGCCACGTGTGAAAGGCGATTGCCATAAGTGGCAATCCATTGTGCAATTATTGCCAATCAATCTGCTGTCATTTCTCTTTTCTGTAGTCAGTGCATTTGCGAATTTGAATTTAGAAAACTAAAAACCGCATATTTATTTAAAAAAACACCCAATAAAGTGGAAACCCGAAGAAATATTTTAAATAATAAAATTTTATCAACAATTCCCATCTTTATGTATATAAAATTATAGCATATTTATACAACCTCTCACTATAAAAAAGCAATCAGCAATCGAACTATCTTGCTTGTTCTCAGCAATGAAATTGCTACGTGAAGACCCAGTGTTACGTACATGTTGTGGTTTGGGTTGCCATAAGCAACCGCTGATTTACAATTTGTCACAGGCTTCTTAAATATCGTCAAATTTCAGTTTTTAAAACAATGGATAATGCTATCAGGGGTAAGTAAATAAATTATTAATTTAAAAACATAAAAGTTTCAAGAACATATTTGATTTGCAGATGTACCTTACAAACCTAGTCTGGTTTTACAAATTCTAATGTTTTGTAATGTATATTTATCAATAGCTTGGAATGTGGTCTATGGTTTTTATATACTCTATAATGTAAGTAAAAATTTCTGATATTGAAATTATTAATAATGAACGATTTTTCTAAAATAGCTTTCAAACCTGTATGATTTGCATGGCACTTGTGTTATAGTGGCCTATTTAGTGGGTTCCATAGCGGAATTCTATCGTTTACGTATGGGTTATAAAGGAAATCTACATTCCAGAGTAAGTTTTATTTAATTTTATTTATTAAAAGAATTTAAATAATTTTATCTTTTTTTTACAGCCCGGTGACTTGTGCACTTTCCTTATCTTGTCGCCTTTTGTGCAAATGCCTGTTTTGGGGTTTTTGCTATTATCGGCTCAAAATTTCTCTAGTTTAATAACTCTCATAACTTTTTGCACATTTGTCATTATGACTTTAGAATTTGTTTTCGGTTTAGCTATTATATGGCCTAAGTCGGAAAAACCAATAAGCGTAAATAAATGAAATTTATAAAATAATCGGCAATATTTATTAAATTATGCATTACAATAATATTAAACATAAAAAAATGCAATTATAGTTAAATAATCTAAATACAAATCTTATTAGCTGTTAAACTTGTTAAAACTAAAAGTAGCTGTTTATACTTTTCTTTCTTCATCTAAATTATATGTTTTAAGTAAATTATCTATACGATCGAGTTGGATTTTCATTGCAGGTAGAAACTTTTCAAGAACTTTGATATTTTCATCATGTTGTGGGCCCTGGCCAATCAATTGAGATCTAGTGGGCACCCAGGCATAAATAATCTGTAAAAAATCAACTCAAATAAGTGTTTCTTTTTATTTTGAATAATTTTTTAAATATTAAGTATTTTTTTTTAATTTATTAATCGAGATCGCCTCGTTATCTTCATTCAAAGATTTTCAAAAACCTTTGTTTGTTGATGTATAAAGGTTGTAAAGCAAATAAAAGATTCATTTCGAATAATATAATTTGTTTGTTGGGATTTTTGAATGACTTTCAAAGCCAACTATGCTTATTTATACTTTTGTAATTTTTGAAATTCTCATGGGTTTTTTAAAAGCTTTTGTATAAGATAAGAGGTTTGAAACATTTCAAAAATATGATTTAAGGTCTACTGATGATTTGGCATTAGCACCAATGAAATGCGTGTATGTAGACTAGCTAAAAAACCTTTAACAAACAAAAGTTTTTGAAAATTTTTTAAAGTTAGATTTTGTAAGAAATTTTTTTGTTATCGATAAAGTAAAATTATTTCCTATATTGTTATCGATAAAACGACATTTTCGTAAAAAAATATTGCGGTAATCAATAACAAAATATTTCTATAGAAAATCTGAACGATGTCGATGCGAGAGTATTTGCACAAACAAATCTAATTGCTGTTGAGAACAAAGAATTTTCATAAAATATCTTATATAGTTATCAATAATATGTACATATGTCCATGCAAATAATTACTAATCGATAACAAAACGATTTTTTGCCACCAAACAAGGTGAGTTCATTTACAGGCAACAAGAGAATTTTAAGATATTGCATAGCTTTTATCGCGGCTTTGATCGCGGCGACCGAATCAATAAATTCTGTAACGAAAATAAAACCTAACACTAAGTTTGTTTCTTAAGTCTTTTGTTTTTTTTAAGTATTTGAATCGCCTAGCTTATGTTAACCCCTAAAGTATGCTATTGATTTCATTAACATACAGTATTGCCAGAACAGATTTTTAAATGTAGGGAAACACAAAATGACAATGTGTATGGTTTGGAAAATATTTCTAGCAATGAAGGAGATGTCTCTCGTAAACGATACTCAAGGCAAATTTATAACATGTATACTCGCCTCAATTCGCTTTGAAAAATACCTGCTTTCTTTATCAAAATCAATGCCAAACACTATATGTAAATCAAACATAAACAAATTTTGACAAACAAAACAGATCAAAATGCAAGGAGATGCAAGGAGCAAAAAATACTCAGCAGAAAAAAGCAGAAAAATTTACCAAACCCCACATTTTGACAATGAAAAATTATAAGACGCAATGAGTCAGCTGAGCTGTGGAGTTCACCTGGTATGAAATTGCCTTGCTTTGTGATTATTATTTCTTTTTCTAAATTAACTGTTTTTTATTGTTTTTTGAAATAAAATATGTGAAGTAACATGAATTTTAATTACATATTCATCTTATTTTATCTGATATTTAATATGTTCGTGAGACCAATCCCACCATTTTATATGGATAATCTAACTTTTTTTTCCACGATTTTTTATGCGACTTTTCGAGGAATATTTGTATTGCATATAAACGGAATTAGCTGTATACTGCAATTTTTGAAAAATTCGTAACGAATGGGGTGTGGATGGGTGGCGAAACCACAAACTAATAACACATGTAGAATTTGGTAGTTGAAAATGGTCCAAATCCATCTTTTCGACGGTCGGTGTAGAAAGAGACAACTAACAACATAATTTTGCAGACAAATTGCCTAAATATATTAAAGTAATTTAAGACTATAATTTGAACTAAACTAAGAAGTCATTGATAAATATATAGTGCGATTATGTGTTGGTCTTTTACTTTAATTAACGCAAAATATGCGAAAAAGAAACAATAATTTTTAATTTCTCTTTTGTTGCTTCGGCGTAAAGAGGGAGGCGCAAATACATCATACTATATACAAATAGTCCTCTCTTTGTGTCACATCTCTATACTTTGTGGCTAAAACGCCGAACAAGGATTTTCGTTATAGGTGAACAGCCCCTTATAACCGATAAAAATAATCTTTGTTTAGTTTTTGTACTCACTTTTATTGTACTTTGTACTATGAAACCATGATATGGTTTAAGCGTCTTTTCGTATGCAGCTTGTAAGTGTTTCTTTACAACTTCTGTGTGCTCTTTATCATTTAAGATGTTCTCAAAGAATGTGCAAATTAATTGTAAGCCACGCTTTAACCACAGCAAGGCATTGGCAGCAAAGTTATCTACATTTACGTTAAGTATGATTAAATCTTCTAAATATTTATATTTAATTATGTCCTTTTCATAAGTTTTGTGGATTTTCTGAAAGAAAAATATTATTATTTAATGTGATTATTTTCGAACAATTTTGTTGTTAATGGTTTCTTTAATCCAAAGTGATTATTATTTTTGGATAAAGTTCGTAACATTTTTAGTCAGAAAGAATTGGACATGAGATAACAAAGCAACAAGGGAAAATTTTAACACCAATTAATTTCAACTTACACGGCAGAACAGAAACAACGTTGTTTTTCAGGAGCCGCTACACTCCCATCATCAGTGTTCATGTGTGTTTCCATGTATTAGCGAAAAATATTATTGTTATTATAAAAATAGTTTTGAATGTAGAAATGTGTGCATAATAAATAAATAAATATCTTACGTTTATATTGCCGCTCATGTCACTAATAACGGGAGTGAAGAGGGTACCAAAGGAACCTGCAATTGTTTGGACATAAAAAGTTATTTAAGAAATTACTTACATATTTTAAATACAAATCTTGAGTACATTTTGATTTGTGATAGAAATTTTTAAATTCTTTTTTAAAACCACTTTATAAATTTCTATTACAATTCTTGTTTAAGTTTAGAAACGAAATATATATATGTAATATGAAATTTGTTACAAAACTGATTATCAAAATATCAAAATGATTGTTAAAAAATCACATCCAACATAGTCCATTTGCATACATGTATGCATGTATGTATGTGTGTATGTATATTCGCGAGTATACAAATATTAGAAATCACATTGATCTTTTAATAAAAAATTAATTCCTAATCCCAATCACATTAGTTTAAGTGGTTGTTCGTCATTATAAGTTTTTTTAAATTAAATCTACACCATTTCCGTTTCAAGACAATGATGGACAAAAGTATACTTTCTATAGAATTTTGTTATATTGAGCCTGTTTCTGTTGGAAGACGGCTATTGTTATTAATTTTTTTTTGCATATGGTTTACATTATTTTGTTCTTAAATTTTAAACAATAAACAAAAAATATATAAATAAAAATAATGAAATGAGCTAAAATGCCTTATACTACCCCAACTACAACTACTATACTGATTATGTGAAAATTATTTTATTCACTTTTTTATTAATTTCAATCCGATATATAGGAAGCCTAAAAGGCCAATTATACACATATATATCTATAGAAAATATTTTAATAGTCACTTGAAGCTACAAAATATAAATTATTTATTAATAAGAAGAATAAGTCTAGTATTTTATTTTATTTGGTGTATTTTAATTAATATGTGGCTGTCAGTTGTTAAAAATTCTGTTTCAAATATTTCAACAAATTATTTAATAATAATGAATACAACTTAATAACTTATTTATTCTTCTTATTTATTTTATGGAATTGAGAAATCTCTGTTAGTTCAAAATTCAATGGTTGTTCATTTTTGTTTTATTGGAAATGGTGTTGAATTATTTAACACTTTTTGCAATGAATATTTATTTACTTAAACACAACACAAACAACAACAAATAATAAAATAGGAAGACCTAAACACTTATAAAATTTGCAAAACGAGCAACATATTAAAAAAAATAATAACAAAAAAGAAAACTTACGTATAACATCCACAATTTCACTTGAGGCAGCTAAAAATTCTTCCGTTTCAATTTTATCCAGATCTCCAGCTTGAAAACCTTTTAATTTAACAAATAGTATACGTGCTTCCGTCATTGTTCCTAAACACTTTCTACTTTTAAATAAAGTGACTGTATTAAGTGCGATCTTTTTTGACTGGTTGGCAGCCAACGAATGTGAATTGGGGAGTTAATCAATTCTAGTTCAATTGAAACTTTTTATCGCTCGATATTTTGCTATCTTATCATTATTTCATTTTATTATTTCTAGTTTTGTTGATATTGCGTTTATTTATATTTTGGTCAATTGGAAGTACATTTCGATACGTTTGCGTTTTTACGAAGATAATCTGTTGTCGTTGTTCGTCTTGTTACTTACAAAATACTTTTCGATTAATAAAAAATATATGAATTGACATGTTAAGCACTTACGATCAATTGTGGACATGTTGTTGCTTTTTTCCTGAATCTCTTAGATAAGTAAATTTACACATATAATGAACATTTTGGGAGGAAAACAGAAAGTTGAAAAGGCTTTTCTTTGGCTTCTTTGCAATGAGTGGTATTTTAGTTGAAAAGTTTCTTTGTATGCCATCGTAAAACTCTAGTGTGCTGTTTTGTTTATTTAAGCATTAACAACTGTTTGATTTTCAAGACAACGATGACTAATAATTATCAATTTTAGTTATAAGTGTTGGCGATAACAACTTGTTTAAAATGTATTAATTTATTAGTTGTTGTTTTTTTCATATTCTTTTCACTAAGATGAGACAATTTATTTATAGCCCGCAAAGTGCTTTATGTAATGATGTCTGTTTATTCGTTGGACATACTTTTAGGCTTCGAATGAATCATGGTTTTAGTATTCTAGCATTAAAGGCAGTTCTAACTAATTGAAAACTTAAACTTTTTCTCTTCAAACTTATGAGGGATTTTAAAGGAAAATGTAAATTCTTACATGTTTTTAAGTTCATATGCTCAATTAAATCTCTATTTTTTTTGTGTGGCCATATAAACTCATAACAAACAAATAGTAGTCCGTGGAAAGATAAGTTTTTACGTCCTTCAAATTAAATTCAAATACAGCTGGCTCCTGTAATGTTTTTTGCAAGTCAAACCATTCCTTAACTATACTATTTGCACATTCGCGAACTTCAATAATCTTTAAGGGCACATTCAAACTTTTAACGATGCTCAAAGACTTGTCTAGTTGAACATCAAATATTTTAGTCTGAAAATATTCCAAATCATTTCTTAGCCAAGCATGATGAGATAAAATCAATGCAGAATTTTCAGAAAAATAAAACGAGTCATTTTCTTGCTGTTCCCGATAGCGTTGCAGAAAGCCATTTGCAGGTTCTTTAAGGCGAGTGAAACGGGCTTTTATTTCCAACTCCTTTTGGGGCTTCTGTTCTACAATTCTTTTCGGCAAATGTTCAGTTTTTGCTTGCAGTGTAAATACTCTGTTGATATAATCAAAATTTGAGCCCATAACGCCATGTAAATCATGTCCCAAATCAAAAATATGACCTATTTCATGGCAAACAGCTCCCAAGCTTGAGGCATACACTCCGGCTCTAGTTTTACGGTAGTTGCTATCATCAGGCTCTATTTCCGGATTTAGTTTTTGTTGGTTTAGGAAACAATTCAATATATTTCTAAAATCACTGGGCCAAGTATAGAAATAAGTTGTACTAAATAAAGCCAAACCTCCGGCACCCAAAGCTGCGTGACCTTTAATATGTTTTCTGATATTTTGATAAGAAAAATCCTGAGATTTTAGTAAATTCTCTCCCAGGTATTTACTGCAATTTATAAAAGCTACAAATTTTAACTCATCCCTCTTGCCCCAACTCGATTCCAGCAGTTCTTTAGCAAATTGCAGCCACAAGTCGTGTTCATCTCGCTTAAATATTTCTTCCTTTCTAAGTTTGCTTGTAAATATTTTACATTTGTCATTAAATACAAATGTTAATCTGTCTTCAGTAGATTCCTTAAGCTTTTCCGCATACACCGACTGGATTAATAATAGATTCAAATCAATTATTTGTTGGTTTAAAGTTATTTTTTCACACTGCTCTTCTTCGTCTTTGGCCAGTATTAGCAAGGGTTGGATCTTATTTATGGACTCCTTTCTTTCATATATAATATTTACAATCAACTCCGTTTTACAATAGATAAATTTTAATTCATAATTTTTATTTTCAGGGCCTAAATTTATTAAAAACTTAAATCTTCCAGTATCCTTTGATAAGCCGGCTGTTAATACATCTATATTTTTCACACACAATTCTATATCTTGCAATTTAAAACAGTTGAAATTCTCCACTATACCTTTAATTAACAATATTTGATGTGTTATAACAACGTTATCATGTAAACTATTTAATTTTATCATATGTAAACAATTTCCAGACATCACAGAAAATTGTTCTTTTGTTAAAACACTCATTCCTAGTGCAGGTATTTTGTTGTTTTTCTTTGCTTGCTGAAGAAAGCTTTTCTCCGATAACTTACTCTACTAATTTCGATATTACTTCCGAAGACTCTACTCTCATCATTTTTGTACCAACACATGCCTAACAAAAGTACAATTATTAGCAACTGCTGCCTTAAAAGATCTGACACGTCAATTTTCTTCAAATAAAAATCTTGTGAAAATATCAAACGCTAGATATTTTACAATAAATTTAATAACAATTTACTTAAAATTGCATCACAAATCTCACTTTACAATTGCTATTTATTCATTAAGTGTGATAAACTGAAATAGAAATGGCTTTGTCTACCACTGTGCCCTGTTACACCATTATCAATTCTCCGGACTTGGAGGTGCCCAATGAAATGCAATTGAAACAAGATTTGGAAAAAGGCGACACCAATGTTAAAATTGATACGTTAAAAAAGGTTATACAGTTGCTGTTGAATGGAGAACGTTTGTCGGGCTTAATAATGACCATCATACGTTTTGTGTTGCCCGTACAAAATCATACCATCAAAAAGCTGCTGCTCATCTTTTGGGAAATCGTACCGAAAACATCCCCGGATGGTAAATTGTTGCAGGAAATGATTTTAGTATGCGATGCGTACAGAAAGGTATTTATATAATATTTTAACAATTAAATTTTAAATACAGTAAAAAGAATTCTGTGTTCGTTATATGAGAGCGAATTAACCTATTACAAAAAAAAATAATGTGAATTCCATTTGTGTATTTTGATTTTTTAATAATATCATTCCTACAACAGTTGGTCCATTGTAAGGGAATTAGCTGACACATGTGACTGGTTGGCTTTGTAAATGCAGCAAAGTTGTGCAACCTGTCGACAAACAATTGCAACAGTACATAAATAAAATGTTACCATAGTTGCTGAAATGTGTAAATCGTTGTCGGCTTTTGATAGTAGTAATTCGTAAAGCAATGCAGTATTCTAAATGTATAATTGCTTATTTTTTAACTTCTGATAAATTTGATAAATAGAAATAGAAATCTCCTTTTGAAAATCCTTTCAATTTAAAAAAAATTTGTTGTCCCTTGCGATTATAAATGAACGGGATCGATCCTGATTTATTTCATTTAATTGAACAAAAATTAACCGTTTAACTAATTAAAAGTTAGTCGAGTGAATAACATAATGAAATTTACTGTCATAAATCGACAAAAACTTAAATAAATTAAAATATCATTTATATTTTTCTTTTCCAGGATCTTCAACATCCCAATGAATTTTTACGTGGTTCTACGCTTCGTTTCTTATGCAAACTAAAAGAACCGGAGCTTTTGGAACCTCTAATGCCTTCCATAAGAGCTTGCTTGGAACATCGCCATTCATATGTGCGTCGTAATGCAGTTCTTGCCATCTTTACAATTTACAAAAACTTTGAGTGGCTGGTGCCCGATGGTCCCGAATTGATTGCCAATTTTTTGGATACGCAGCCGGATATGTCTTGTAAACGCAATGCTTTTCTTATGTTATTGCATGCTGATCAAGAAAGGGCCCTAAATTATCTGGCATCTTGTATTGACCAAGTAAATAATTTCAGCGATATTCTGCAATTGGTCATAGTTGAGTTGATCTATAAAGTGTGTCATGCCAGTCCCACAGAACGGTCACGTTTTATACGCTGCATTTATAATCTTCTAAATTCGTCTTCGAACGCAGTACGTTATGAAGCTGCTGGTACTTTGATTACTTTATCAGCAGCTCCAACAGCCATTAAAGCAGCTGCAGGCTGTTATATTGAACTGATAGTCAAAGAGAGTGACAACAATGTTAAACTGATTGTCTTGGATCGTTTGATTGCAATGAAGGAAAATGAAAATATGGAAAAAGTAATGCAAGAATTAGTCATGGATATTTTACGTGTCCTGGCAGCGCCCGATATTGAGGTGCGCCGCAAAACATTAGCATTGGCCATGGACTTGGTTTCATCAAGAAACATTAATGAAATGGTATTGGTTTTAAAGAAAGAAGTATCAAAAACACACAATGTAGAACATGAAGATACTGGCAAATATCGACAACTATTAGTGCGCACTTTACATTCTTGTTCCATTAAATTCCCTGATGTAGCTGCTAGCGTTATACCAGTATTAGTTGAATTTCTTTCGGATACAAACGAATTGGCTGCTGCTGATGTGTTAATTTTCATTAGAGAGGCCATACAAAAGTTCCCCTCTTTGAGAAGTTTAATTATTGGCCATTTAATAGAAGCTTTCTCCCAAATCAAATCATCAAAAATACATCGGGCCGCCGTTTGGATTTTGGGGGAATACGTTGATGATAAAAATCAAATATTAGAGGTAATTGATGTTATCTGTCAAACTTTGGGTGAAATTCCTATGGTTGAAGCTGAGCAACGACGTTTAACTGGAGATCATAATGAAGAAGATGCAAACGCTGTCAACAATTCAGCAGGAGTCACACAAGTATCAAATAACAAAGTTACCTCTGATGGTACCTATGCTACTCAAAGTGCCTTCAGCTTGGCACCGTAAGTTGATTTATTGTTGCGGGGTCTTACAATTTATGTAAAATCTTTTACTCTTTTAGAATTGCTAAAAAAGAGAAACGCCCACCATTGCGTCAATATCTTATGGATGGAGATTTCTTTATTGGTGCGGCTTTGTCGGCAACTTTGGCGAAACTGGCATTGCGTTATGCTGATTTGGAACACGATGTGGTAAGTATTTCTAATATAATTACGCAGCTTTAAATATGTATAAATAGCAAGGCCGGTTAATAAGGTCTATAATTTAAAGCAACTTAATTCCCAACTCTCAATATCTAAAAAAGTGTATGAAAAACAAGGGCGAAAAACGAAATGCAAGTGTATTGACTAGACTTTACTAGAAAGCCTTGATTTAAAATGTATTAAGCTCAAACAAAAACAATGTTAGAAATGAATACACTTTAAAATAATATTTCTTTCCTCACTTTTAGCGTGCCCAAAATCGTTTAACTACTCGAGTTATGCTTATCATGAGTTCTATTCTACATTTGGGCAAATCCGGTTTCCCTACTAAACCTATTACTAATGACGACACTGATCGTATTTTTATATGCTTGCGTACGTTAAGCGAACGGACGGAAGAAGCCGTTGAAGTCTTTAAACGTTATTGCCGTGAAGCTTTGGGCAAAATGTTAGATGCACAATACGAAGAAGATCAACGTGTGCTCAAAGAGAAGCAAAGAGCTGCAGCTAAAGTTCAACCCGACGATCCCGTTCTATTCTCACAGCTCTCGAACGGACGTGAAAATCAATTGGGTGAAAATGTATTTGAATCTAGTTTGAATCAAGCTTTAGCCGGTACCAAGCCTATCAATTTAAGTGACATTACTTCACCAAACAATAAGTTGAATAAGGTAACACAATTGACTGGCTTCTCTGATCCCGTTTATGCTGAGGCTTATGTGAATGTAAATCAATATGATATTGTTTTGGATGTTTTGATTGTCAATCAAACAAGTAAGTAAATATATTGTTTATTAATTATTTTTTTCAATACGAATCGCTTTTTTTCAAAAGATGATACTTTACAAAATTGTACTTTGGAATTGGCTACCTTGGGTGATTTGAAGTTGGTAGAACGTCCTCATCCCGTAGTTTTGGCCCCCCATGATTTCTGCAATATCAAGGCAAACGTTAAGGTTTCCTCTACTGAAAATGGCATCATATTTGGAAATATAGGTTAGAAAAAATATCTTAATTTTTTTTTTAAAGTTAAGTGTTTGAATGAAATCTAATTAATTTTCATTATTTGGAATTTAGTTTACGATACTTCTATTAACACAAATGTCGTGGTCTTAAATACAATTCACATTGACATCATGGACTATATCATACCGGCCAGTTGCACAGATACGGAATTTCGACAAATGTGGCAAGATTTTGAATGGGAAAATAAGGTTGGTGTGAGATATTTCAAATTGAATACATTAATATAGAATTGTCGCTTTTTTAAAGGTAACCGTGAATACAACTTTCACCGATTTACATGAATATCTCAAACATTTGCTTAAGAGCACAAATATGAAGTGTTTAACACCAGAAAAAGCCCTATCCGGGCAATGCGGCTTTATGGCTGCGAATATGTACGCAAAGTAAGTTTGTTTCTTATTTTAAGAATTTGTTTTCCTTTTTGTTTTGTTTTTATTTCGTTGAAATTTTATATATATTTTTAGATCAATTTTTGGCGAAAATGCTTTGGCTAATTTGAGTATTGAAAAACCAGTAGAGGATCCAGATTCCAAAGTCACTGGCCATATTAGAATACGTGCCAAGAGCCAGGTGAGACTTTTTGTCGATTCTCGCAGGTTTTATATTTTCAAGATTTCAAAATTTATAGCTTTCTTTAATACAAAGTTGTAATCGAAATTTCGAACACATTTTATTTATCTATCGCCCATGTTCTGAAAAACGCAGCGTTTTCAAATCGCATACAGTTTTAAAAACGCAAAACGCATTTTGACCTGTTCTGAAATCGCTACGATTTCTAGCGTTTCGCTATTTTTCGAAGCTATGTTCGAATAATAAAAACAGATGTTTTGTCATAAAACAACGTAAAAAAATAAATACATTTCAAATTAAAATGCCGACAGCGTTCTTACTTTCTATATTAGCTTTAAAAAAGCTACAATCTAAAGAAGCTTTAATAAAAAGAAAAACACTAAGGGATTCTTCAAAAGTAAATAAACAATTGAAACAGACAATTGACAAACTCAAAGAGAATTTTTAAATTGCATTTTTTTAATTAAAATCGTGGGAAAATCTTACAAGGTTTAGCTTATATAAAAAGAAAACATTAAATTTAAATTGTGCATCATTTCATTTTGTGTTTAAAGTGCGGTTTTAATAAAATAAGCCGGATCGCTTCAATATACATTAACGGTTTGAAAACGCTAAATTTTTAGCGTTTTCGTTTTTCAGAACACCAGCTTAGCGTTTTCAAATCTAAAACGCCAATTTTAAGCGTTATGCGTTTTTCAGAACATGGGCGTATTTTAGTAAAATGCATACTTTTTTTATTTCATTTTATTTTTTATTATTATTTTTTACTCTAATTTTTGTCTTGATTTCCTTCCTTTCCTTTCAGGGCATGGCTCTCAGTTTGGGCGACAAGATTAGTTCATCTCAAAAAATTTGTGTGCAAGCTTCGTAAAAAGTTATTTCATTCCAGCAATTTTTTTTAAATCGATACAATAATTAATTACTTTGAGGGTATTTTCTCTTTATTATGATATTTTTCTCTCTTTATTTTTGCCGCTTAATTTTAAGTATTTTTACAAATGCAAGAATTATATGTTATAAAAATAATGTGTGTAAACGTACTACGTATGATACTATTAAAATAAAACCATATTTACGAAACGTAATTCTATTATAAATAATTTGTATTTTATATGAAATTATTTAATATGAATATTTAATATGCAGTATGTGCTGCAGCGATCTATATATACACTTCAGACTCTTCAAAGAACGCTCATTCGTGGTGAGGAACAACATCCCACATCTCTTTATATAAACCGAAAATAGTGGATAGATAATTTACAAGTTTTTTTTCTCAAATTTATATAAAGCTGAATTCTCAGCGAGAGGATTCACATAGAACGTCGCTGACTGAACCATCAACCCCACATAAAATGAAAGCCCTCAGTGGTACTTTTTGGGGACGGCTACCGTGGCGCAGAATAAGCCTACTTATGAGAAAATAAAGTTATAAGATTTGTATGTCATACCACCCGACTCGTACAAACGGCAGTCTCGAATCAAATTTCGTTCTTTGTAGACTACTTTCCGGATGAACAACTGACATCTTAAACCTCAAGACTACTGTCACTAAGATAGTAAAATGATGATTCTTCGGTGGGGCTCGGTTGGATTTTAAACGCGTCTGCAAATGTTACATAATTGAAACTACTCGAGCAATTGATCAAAAGCGGTCTGTAAGCACTAATGAAAGAGCCTAAAGAACTATGGTGGCACAAAGGGATCATAATTACCTTGGACCCAAGTGGGCTGGTACTCTTTTTCTTATATTTCTTACTGGCGACCTGTTAACCTAACCATGAGTGGCAACCGAGCCATAGTTGGTTTGCGGTTTCTGAAAACAATACTACCGATGACAACTGGCAACACAATGGAAGTTCAGCGGCTATACGTAATCTAACTATAAAAAATCGATGGATACGGAACAATTCCAGTGAATTATTAATCCTTTAAAGCATACACCATTGCAAATCAGACAATACGTAAGGTAAACATCCTCACAAGGGAGGATATATCCATATCGTGTATTACATCTTCGACGAAAAAGCCTTTTGCAATCCACCACAGGCCATTCAAAGAGTACAGAGCCACTTCGGAGGATGTAGGGCTCGAATCGCGAAAGGAAGATAAATAATATACCCTCCAGCAGGTGTAAACAATAAATAAAGTTAATAGGCAGCTAATGTGGCTCCAAGTGAACTTTTATCATGCCAAGGCAGCTTCAGATGTGCTACGTCGCCTGTTCATTGTTCATCCAATAGTTTGGAATCGATTCCGGGTTAATATGAGGCTTCGAAGCAGCCAAGGTAAGCTAATATATGACCAATCGTGTCGCTTTGTTTCATAGAAAAACAAATTTTTATATATCAAAATTCCTACAGCGGAAAATCCCATCACAGGCAGGAGCGGATGGCGTTGTTTTATCCCCTGCTTATCTGTGCGGCGATGTCGATTCTTAGGTTTCCGACCTGGTAGCCTATTGCCAAAAGAGATACCGTGGAAGGTTAATATACTCGGATGCAAATGTAGACCACATGGGCTGGGATAGTGTTAATATCAATTGAAGCTGTGAGTATTTAATAGAATTCATTTGCAAAAAATATATTTATAGCAAACAAAGGCGATACGTTGGCAGTTAGATCTCATTTTATGTACATAACAGTAACATATGTTGAGGTACGGTCACATCTGACAAACATTTGTCGAAAAAAACGTGACCAACAGAAAAGCTGAATTTGCATTTTCTTTAATTCCAATATTTTCTTAAATATGGCTTCGCATTTATTAAAAATAATATAAAAATAGCATTTTGTGGCATAATTGACTTCATGTTGTGATATAAAAACCAAGTTAAATCACACTAAACCTAAGCAAAAGTAGTGGTTACGTTTTTTTGGCAGATGTTTGTCAAGTGTGACCGTGCCTTTACGCTATGCATAACTGGCACGCGCCCAATGATAAAGTTTTGATGGTAGATTGGTTGTATTCAGGGAAACTGAAACGTATAACGTACGACGAATTCTATGTTCCTCGGCCTTAAAATTTTTAACATTGACTACATTAGGTGTGTTCGAGTACTTTTACAGTAAAATGCAGTAAATGAGTAATTACTGAGTAAATTGAAGATTTTACTCTCAAAAAAAGCTGTAGCAAAAAAGTACGCGAACGGAAATATTGTAAAAATTCGTAAGATTACGCAAACAGCTGCTTGGAAATCAATGTAGTGCTGAAATATATTTACACTTTGGACTATTCAACCCTTTTTTCTTGTTGGTACTCGATGCAATATTTTAATTATAGCACGAATATTTTAAGAAAATATAAACAAATTATTTTCTATAATCGTTTCCATGTGTTTATTTTTATTTTATTTGATTTCCCTAATTTGTGTCTGATTAAATTTATTCAAAAGTATGTGATTATTTGGTTTTGCTATTGACTACCTTATCAGCAAGTGCAGTACTAAGTAATCATATACTTAGCATTTCCACAGCTCCAACGAAATAAAATAACGAAAATGGCCATAAATGGTTTCTACATCATTCCTTTCCTTTTAAAAGGCATATGCATACATGTTCAACGAAGGAATAGTTTAAAAATAATTTATTTAATTTAATTTTTATTATTTTCTCTCAGTTTTTCTTTTTTTTAAATAATTTTTTCACAAATTGTATACTTTTTAATTTCCTACTTTTGTTTGTTTACCTTTGAATCATATGATTTTTTGGTTTTACTAAATTTTACTACAAGAAATTTCTGCAGTAAAAATTAGTAAATTCTCAGCCAAGAACTGTCACTTTACGCTCTCAATTTGTGTTCTCATTTACTGTAACTGGAATAAACGAACGCAATTTCGTAAAATGCAGTAAAATTCAGTAAAAAATTTTAAAAACTTTTGGGTACTCGAACACACTTTTTATATAACGAACATTACAAAAAACCTTATACTCGATATAGCGAACGGTAAGAAAATAATTGCAAATAAAAAGTAAAAAACAAATGATCATCATATAACGAATGATCTGAATAATGAAAGACAAGAAAAAGACAGCAAAGACTGCAAAAACAAGAAAAAGTCGTTGCTGTATCGTTATTTTTTTTATTTGAGAGTTTATTTTACAATAAAATGCTGCGATCCTTTTTATTACTTTTTAAGCTGTGCGAAAGTGTGAAAGTGAAACAAAAATGGGAAACGGAAAAAGAATTTAAAAGAAAAAAATGTAAAATTGTAAAATGGGTAAAAGCCTGCCATGAATACGAGTATGTACACTTAAGAAAATGCAAACAAAAATTGTCTCGAATTCGGAAAAAACCACCAATGCCGCAAAAGTGGAAAATTTCCCAAAAATTTTTTAATTTCATTAGTTTTTTCTTTACTTTAACATTGAGATACATGCGAGTACATAGGTTAGGTTAGGTTCCATTGGCAGCCGTGATCAAGCACAGCTCACGTGGGTCCATCAATTAGTTCCCGTTGTGCTACCATGTTGTCCCGTCTTCCAAGGGTCCTATGTTATCTGGCTGCTGATATTCTCACGCAGCCACCCGGTTGATTCAATGAAGGAGTGGATCTTTTTTGAATCAATATTAGAGAGACAAGTTTTGTCCCCAAGGGTTCTTTGACCGAAAAGTTTAAGTCTTAGATCATCGAATGCCGGACAATGACAGAGAAGATGTTCCGTCGATTCTTCCTCTTCTTCATCGCCGCAACTTCTACATATGTCATTGTAATTGAGCCCCGACCTTTGGGCGTGCCTCCCAATAGGCCAGTGTCCAGTTATTACCGCGATTAGATTTCTGAGATGAGGTCTGGATAGCTGTAGTGCCCGCTTAGTCCTTTTTTCATCTATTATGGGCCAGATTTTTCTAGTTTCCCTACAGGTAGTTTCATCTAACCATTTCTGAATTACAATAAGGTGAAACTTATGTGCAATAAGTTGTTTACTCATTGGGAGAGAGACGCCTATGTCATGTGTTGAATCGTTACGATTTAAAGTGGAGCCTGCACGCGCCAACGCGTCCGCGATACAGTTTCCGTGTAAGTCCCTGTGTTCTGGTACCCACTTAAGGGTAACCGTTGAATGTCTCGCTATCTCGTCCAGAGATATCCGGCATTCCTTGACAATTTTTGATGTGATGAACACATTCTCCAGGGATCTAATGGCCGCCTTACTGTCGGTAATGATCTGAATATCCCTACCAGATATTTCGCCATACCGAATGAGTTTTGCGGCTGTGTAGATGGCCGTTATTTCATCCTGAATGACACTGCAGTGGTCCGGCAGCCTTAGAGGAATGCACCAGTTTAGCTGCTCGGAGTAAATGCCAGAACCGACACCATTCAGTGATTTCGACCCGTCCGTGAAAATTTGAATCACATTCACGGGTGTATGTAGGTCATCAGGGTGGACCGCGTTATCCGAAAAGCTTACAGAGAAGCCAGGATCAAAGATTGGCTCAGGTGTGACATAGTCAACGCTCATGTTCCAATTTATATTATATAGATGCGAGTACATAATATGCTATCAAATACAAAAATGTTAAAAAAAAAATATTCGTATTATGTTTATAATGTTGATGGCCCAGGACTTGAAAATCGCACTCTCTTAAGTTGTGGATCTAAATCGTCATCCGAATCTGACTCTGATTCAGAACTTATGGCATCCACAGGCACGTTGCTTCCAGCTTTTTCTTCTTCAAATACTTCATTAACATCATATAGGGTGGTCTTCTGACCACCAACATACCTGAAATGAATTAGAAAATAAATCAAAAAAGGAATGTAAAACAATGCATCAATAAAATTTATATTACCTCTGCAAGCAATTCGTCGAGTTTTTTACCTTTGACCCATTTTTCCATGGGCATTATGGTTTGGTGAAAGCGTTCCCCTTGCTCATCGGATTCGGTAGGGAGTTGTTTGATAAAATCGTCAAAATGAAAATGAAGATAATTATTTATAGCATGATCAGGACAAAATTCCCCATTGCCTCCCTCCACAATTAAAAGTTAAAAAAGCCATCAAAAACAGCCGATATTAAATTTCTTTTGTTTGAAATCTGCAACTAAGTTTGACATTTTTTCACAGCATTACATACTCGTTTATTTTTCTTATCTTTTTAGAAATCATTTCTATTATGGATTTTTTTACACATTTTTTTACACTATTATTTGAATACTTATCGTTGTTTGATTGAGCACTTTTGTTGATTAAAGCATCTTACAATAGCCATTGTCACACGCACAAGAGTCATTAAATCTAATCTTGTGCAGTGGTCAGCAGCTGCAATAAGTACAATTTCATTTAAGGACAAAATTTGTTTGCACAACTTATAATAAAGGATTGGATTTATTCTTTCACAAAGTCGTCTGTTGGAAAGGTGCGTTGATGGTGAGTTTTTAAATTTATTTTATAGATATTTGTTGTAAAATATGAAGAAAACTTTTTTGTTTTGAAAAAAAATATATATGTATTACATACAACAATATAAGTTTAAACAGGAAACCAAAAAATAAGCAGCAAAATGCCATCGACCGTTCTAAAATGCTTACCCAGTTCATGTGCTATTCGGTATTAAAAAACTTTTTAAATAAATTAAGGAACATTTTAAAACTTTTTTTTTGTTAAAAAAATATAACAAAAATATGAAATTTATATTAATCGAGATTGCCTCGATATCTTTTTTCAAAGATTTAAAAAACTTTTTTTTGTTGAGGGTTTTTAGCTAGTCTATATACATGCATTTCATTGGTGCTTAAGCCAAATCATCAGTAGACCTTAAACCTAATTTTTAAATGTTTCAAACCTCTTTACTTATACTTTATTGTCACCCAAAGGGCGTCTAATTGTAAGAAAGGTTGTAAAGAAAATAAAATAGATTCATATCGAATATAATAATTTGTTTGTTATGATTTTTGAATAAGTTTCAAAAGCATACTATGCTTATACTATTGTAATTTTTATAACTCTTATTGAGTTTTTAAAAGTTTTTGTATAAGTAAAGAGGTTTGAAACATTTAAAAATTAGGTTTAAGGTCTACTGATGATTTGGCTTAAGCACCAATGAAATGCATGTATATAGACTAGCTAAAAACCCTCAACAAACAAAAGTTTTTTAAATCTTTATAACAAAAATAAGTAAACGATACAAATTTGTGTGAATTTCAACTTGTTTTTAAAAACGTAATTTTAAGCTAGTTTTAGACGATATGTTGAATCAGCATATGTATGCTAACACTCATATGCTGAAAATAATAACAAATGCCTCTAACAGCATAATCAATATGTTTGGCGTCTACATGATATGTTGAAAGTTGCAAATTTTTTGATGTCAGCATATGCAAGCAAATGAAATGTCAACATAAGAGTTAGCATAAATTTTTTGTGTTTATACGATGTGTTGAATATTATTTGGTGCTGACATATGCTGAGTCGTATAAACATTTGTTTGTGAAATTAGTGAGTTTGACAACAAGTTTTAATTATTATTCAACTTATGTACTTATACGTATAATTTTTGCAATAAAATTTATTAATATAAATAAAAAGTAAAAATAAACATAAATGATGTCGCCGGAGGAAATATCACCAGCTATTGCATAACTTACCAAATACAAAATCGAGATAAATTAAGATATAAACACATTCACGATAGCAGGGTACACGGGTACATGACTACAAATGTCGCTGGTTTTTTTTCAAAACTTTGCAACTTTTTGCGGAATCTCACGTTTTTTGAAATGTGGCTGACTTTTCGATTTTTTATTGTTTCATGGACTTTAAAATTATATTAAACATTTTAATTTTCCCAATGATTGGGCTTAGGCATGAGGCGTATATGCATACGAATTTTGCATATGCTGAAAAGCTTGCATACGCCTTTCAACAAATAACATATATGTCAGCATACGCAGGAAATTTGTTAAGCACTAATAATATGCAGTTAACACGATATGCTGAAATTACCAACATACGTTTGTTTTATTATAATTAACAAAGTGTTAGCAAATGCTGTTCAACATACGTATGCTGAAAAAAATTTTGCGTTTACATGATATGCAAGCACTTATAACAAAATTTTTCAGCATAAATATGCTGATTCAACATATCGTCTAAACTTAGCTTTATATAAAATGAACCAAAAGAAATTGTTTGAAAGGGGAAAACCATGGTACAATTATTACCGCGTAGGTGCAGCACAAAAAAACATGTAAATTGTTTTCAGGGAGTTTAGTTGAAGACTGTCAAAACTACAATGAAAAAGTTCTTAGTTTGACAGTCAGTAAATAAACTCCCAGCAAATAATGTATGTACAATGTACGAGGGTAGAGCAATAAGTCCGTGACTTTTCGAACTTCCCTCGTAGTTATATGAAATGCAACAGTGTTCCCATCAAGTACCAACTGTTAATAGACTACTGTCAAATTTTAACAGCTTTTCAAAACATACAAACTCGAGTATTTTGCTAAAAATGGAAAAAAGTAAATTTCGAGTGCACATTGAACATTATTTTTTGCGAAAAAAAACCGTCAATCAAACCAAGGAAAAGCTCGATAAATACTATGGGGACTCTGCACCATCGATTTCAATGATAAAAAAGTGGTTTATTGACTTTTGTTGTGGCTGCACAAGTACAAATGACGCTGAACGTTCCGGACGGCCAGGTCAGTACACCCGAAATTATCGAAAAAATCCACGATAGATGTTGGCCGATCGAAGAGTAAAAGTGCGTGAGATTGTTGATGCCAAAGGCATTTCATATGGCGGTGTGATCAGCTGGGCTTAAGAAAGTTGTCTGCAAGATGGATGCCGCGTTTGCTCTCAATTGACCGTAAAAGTGTGACAACTTCAAAGGATTTTTTAGAGTTGCTTAGCAGCAATCCGAATGAGGACCTCATCCGCTATATTCTCCGGATTTAGCGCCTAGTGACTACTTCCTATTTCCAAACCTATAGAAATAGCTCGGCGGAAAGAGATTTAGCTCCAACGATGAAATTATTGACCAAATAAATGCATATTTTAAGGATCTCGACAAATCCAATTTTTTGGAAGGGATACAAAAACTGGAGAAACGTTGGACTAAGTGTATTGAGTTAAAAGGAAATTATGTTGAAAAATAAATTTTTGTTTTGCAGAAAACAACTGTATTTCATTAAAAAAGTCACGGACTTATTGCTCCGCCCTCGTACATACACTTTTTGTTTTCTACTGCACCAATCTGTTAATAATCGGGAAAGATATTTTCTGAAAATACTCGTACATAAATAAAAAAAATTATATTATATAAATAGGCAAAGACAAATTTGAAGATCCCCTTTTCTCCTTTGTTTGCCAGCCGATTTTCGTCATTCTTTTGTTTAAATCGTTTCAGTATTAATGAAATAAAAGGCTGCTAAAGTTGACACCACTACAAATGCTAAAATTACACACGTACATTCAATTATGTAAGTATTGATTCAAGTAAAAAATATGTATATGAGCAGTACGAATTTTTCTCTTCAAATGAGTGTAGTTGAAAAAGAAAAGAAGACCAGAATTGAAAGAGATGAACATTAAATATGGATGTACGAGTATGGATGTGTTTGCTCCAAGCGAATGAGCGTATTTGCATGCAATTTCATTTTGTTTATTGTTGTTTTCCTTGGGGAAAAGAATGAGTAATTAGGTAGTTGATTCCCTTTAAACGAATGCAGCTCATATAGTTATACGTTTAATTAAACTGGCGGTCGAATTTCGACCACTTTAGTACTCTAGTTAGAATTTAAAGACCATCTTATTACAACGTCCGATTTACAGCACATATATTTGACAATGATACGTTTTGTAAAATCGCAAGATTGCAAATCTCGTTCGATTTGCATCACACGCCCGATTATCTTTATTAATCGTTTATGAATAAGGCCCATACATGACAGTCACATCAGCCATGCTGAAAGTAACTGTCTGGCCTACGATATCGAACGATATCGTTCTTTTGAGAAACTACAAAGTTAAATTAAATTAAATTAAAAACAAAATTTTAGAACGAAATCGTTCGACATCGTGGGCCAGGCAGTTAATCTCTTTCTTAAAAACGTTTTTTGTGAACTGAATTTCTTAAATCATGAAACACTATTATGTTATTAAGTCGGACCTTTTGTAGAAAAAAAAAACATCGAGAACATGGAAACCCTAATCAATCTGCGATTTTCTTAACACCCTTAATCACGGCCTTCCAACGCACTTTTTCTCATCCGGAAGTATTTATTTCAATGGACTCCTCCTGTATCCGTGTATCCTTTCTATTTTGAGTAACTTTGACTGTTTTAAATTCTTTTTAATTTTGGGTTTAGTGTTTATTTCGTTTGTTCTTTTGTATATTATTTCCACTTACAAAGCAAAAAACAATAAAAAAATAGAACATGTAGATACGGGTACTCGTACATAAATATTTCCCTTTGGGGCTCTTGTTCTTTAGAAGCCCTTAAAGTGCGTCTTCGTTGAGGGTGTAAATGGTAATTTAAAACAACATAATTTTAAGTATTTGTAGTTCTTATTTTTTTTTCAATTCATTTCTGTTGGTCTGTTTGTTTGTTTGCTTTAAAGCCGGCTTAAAAACAGGGTAACGAGCTGACATGTATGTCTTCATTCTTTCTACATAAGCTTTTTTATTTTCAAAATGACCAACCCATCGATTTTGATTTATTTAAAAAATAGTACATAAAATATTAAATTCAATATTAGATTGTACGTACAACACATACATACATTCGTATATTTGTGTGCACGTCGCATTCGTGTGTGTGTGTGTGCTTATATAACATTTAAGTGCTAAATTTTAAATTCCATACATGCATATTTTTAATTATAATCGCACTTTGTAACTAATAACGAGAATATATTCGTATTGAAGGAATAATAATAATGCCTTATTAATATACAACTCTCACATATGTATATCGCTCCTTTATTGCAACATAGTCATATCTCAAAAAACGTAATTTTTGAGCTAAGAATGAAGAAATATTCGTCGTATCGTTCTTCATGTTGTGTAAAAAACAGGTTGGTCCATAAAATCAACTTGGCTTCGAAGAAGACAACGACTCAAATAATTTCGCTAACATTGATTAAAGCTGGGGTCTAATCGTCGCTTTCGATATCGAGCTGATGCGATCGAGTTTTCTTAGTTTGAGATTATGACATTCGATATCGAACAATATAAACACATTGTTCGATATCGAAAGCCATAATCTCAAACTAAGAAAATTCGATCGAATCAGCTGGATATCGAAAGCGACGGACGATTAGGCCCCTGATTTAGTGTACAGAAAACACTAAAAGCAACCAATGAGACTTTTTCTCAATTAAATAGGGCGATTATTGTAGTTTTGACGATTTTTTTTATTTCTTTTGGGACGCATGATCCAAATGGTACTGAAAGGGTTAATCATATCATTGTTCACGTAATTGGGCTTTCTAACTTTGTTTCATTTTTTGAGGTACATACTCAATGTTGAAAGAAATTTCTTCACATTAAACGGTGTTCATGTAAATATTAAAGTAGTACGAAAGCTCTATATTACGAATCTCCAATAGTACGAAAGGAAAATTGTGTAGCATTAACGTCCGTCACCATTTCAATGCTCCTTGCTCCAATTATTAAAAAGAAAAGTATCTCAGCTGTGTTATCAACATCACCTGCAATATAAATTCGGCTTAATCTTGTTAATTTTCTTTCATCGAGTAGTACATTTATATAATCTCTTTTAATATTTTTACTACAAATAAGTAAACATGCAGCACGAGATGATTACCTTTCAAAAGTAAAACATAAAAATGGTATTGAAATATTATTTATTGAAATATATTGAATTAAAGAAAAATCGTTAAAATGGCGTATCAAGCATTAATTTCGTTACAGTATTAAGTGAAATAGTTCATACAGAAAAATTTAGCGCCTAGACAAACGGACAGATGGACATTGAATCGAAAATTTTAAAAATTCTACAAATCTTTAAAAAAAATATCCTTTGAGGTTAAAAAAATAATTTTTTCCAATATAATTATAAAAAAAATGGAGACACGGAAAGTGTAAAGACAATCACTTGAACTATTTTCTAGAGTTTTCTCCTCGTCCTAAAAAATTTTAAATGTATAGAGTTTGGAACACAAAATTGAAAACAAAAGATTTTTGTTTTTCTATTTATTGTTACTAATAAAGAAATTTATATTAATCGAGATTGCCTCGATATCTTTTTTCAAAGATTTAAAAACTTTTGTTTGTTGAGGGTTTTTAGCTAGTCTATATACATGCATTTCATTGGTGCTTAAGCCAAATCATCAGTAGTATTATTAATTAATAGTAGTATTAATTAATTAATTAGTAGTAGTATTGTAATTTTTATAACTCTTATTGAGTTTTTAAAAGTTTTTGTATAAGTAAAGAGGTTTGAAACATTTAAAAATTAGGTTTAAGGTCTACTGATGATTTGGCTTAAGCACCAATGAAATGCATGTATATAGACTAGCTAAAAACCCTCAACAAACAAAAGTTTTTAAATCTTTGAAAAAAGATATCGAGGCAATCTCGATTAATATAAATTTCATAATTACCTAGTTAACATTTTATTTTCCGTTTTGCCTTATTAAATACTTTTATTGTCACCCAAAGGGCGTCTAATTGTAAAAAAGGTTGTAAAGAAAATAAAATAGATTCATATCGAATATAATAATTTGTTTGTTGGGATTTTTGAATAAGTTTCAAAGCATACTATGCTTATACTATTGTAATTTTTATAACTCTTATTGAGTTTTTAAAAGTTTTTGTATAAGTAAAGAGGTTTGAAACATTTAAAAATTAGGTTTAAGGTCTACTGATGATTTGGCTTAAGCACCAATGAAATGCATGTATATAGACTAGCTAAAAACCCTCAACAAACAAAAGTTTTTAGTTACTAATAAAGGACACTTAATAATGTTTTGGGCGGAATAGAGGGGCGTCTACGCTCAACAACAAGCATAGCAAAGTTAATTATGTACCACAAACTTAAAACTTATCCAAAAAAATTACTATAAAAATTTCGAGATATCACCGACTTATTTTTAAACAAGTCCCGAGACTCGGCGCTTCTTAACCCCAAAAAATCCCGGAACTTTTGCTATCAGGAATGGCATCCTTGCTGTCAATACAACCCTTTGGACTCTAAATGTTTATTATTTATTTAATTTCTTAAAATATATTCACTTATAAAAATCATTAGTGATGTATGATTTGGTGTCAATACAATCCATCAGAATTTACATTTTTATAATAATATCCATTAAAAAAACAAGGGCTGCAGTATTGAAAATTAAGACCGAAAATTCGATAGTATATTAGACGCTATTTGCGTTAAAGTTTTCTTAAAATATATTCACTAATGAACATCACTAGTGATGTATGATTTGCGAGTACACATAGAAAAAAACACAATATAAAACCAGCGAAAACAAGGTTAATTAATTTTTTGTTAATGATTTCTCTTTATAGTCGTTTCGTGTTAGATCAACATGACTTTACGATAACTTGCAAACAACAGGATCCCATTTCAATATAACATGGAAGTCTAATTGAATAAAAATGTACCCGACATTAAAATAATATGACTAATCTTGTTGAATCAAAATTATTTGAGTTTGAAACAACATGAAATTCATTTAATATGTAAGTAATTATAATGTTGAGTTAATACTATTCAATGATTGATCTAACACGAAATTCTTTTAAAATTAAACCGATACTTATATTAAAATAACACTAAATGTTTGTTGGTTCAAAATGATGCCCTTAATTAAATAACCCATAAAAAATTTAATCAACACGATTTCTATTATGTATTTACTTTTGTAATATTTATTTTATTTACATACATTTGGTGCTAATGCGAAATCATCAGCAGATCTATTTTTGCACAGTTTCAAACCTTTTTACCTTACACAAAAACTTTTAAAAAACCAATGAGAATTTCTTATACTTTTGTAATTTTTGAAATTCGTGGAATACTTATTTGCAATGTTGATTTAAAATGTAGAAATGTTGTCTTTACACTACTCAATGTGTATTTTTTCAAATCCAAAGTTAATTTAACGTAATTTTTTTAACTCCGAAACTGAGTTGTGTAAATTTAACATTGCACAATGTTATTTTAATTACGAAAAATGTTCAATCTACTATTTGTTAGTTCAAATTTAAAATTTTAAACATTGAATCAATGTGAATATATGTTAGCTTTCAACAAAGTTCAATTCACAAGCTCGTATTATCATCGTATGTATTGTGTAATCGTCTAATTTTACAGTATTGTATTTTTGTTGTTGGTAATTTTCATAGAAAAATGTGTTGTTATAATTATACGTTTGAATTTTATATGTTTTATAAATGGTTGTATTGAGGACAGGTATAGAAAAATTATATTTTTAAAGCTAAGTTTAGACGATATGTTGAATCAGCATATTTATGCTGAAAAATTTGTTAAAAGTCACCCACATTGCAAAAAAATCAAAATTCCGCCAAAAGTTGCAAAATTTAGAAGAAGTCTTACAATCTTCTAAAACGAGATTGAAATGCAAGGAATGTGAAAAACTCGCAAAAAACTACACAAATGGCGAAAGTTCGCAATAACTTCCAATCATTGAGAAAATGAAAATGTTTAATATAATTTAAAAGTCAATGAAACAATATAAAATAGAAAAAGTCACCCACATTGCAAAAAACGCGAAATCCAGCAAAAAGTTGCAAATTTTTGAAAAAGGCAGAGAAATTTGTAGCCATTTACCCGTGTAGCCTGCTGTCGTGAATGTGTCTATATCTTAATTTATCTCGATTTTGTGCTTGGTAAGTTATGCAATAGCTGGTGATATTTCCTCTGGCGACATCATTATGTTTATTTTTATTTTTTATTTATATTAATAAATTTTATTGCTAAAATTATACGTATAAGTACATAAGTTGAATAATAATTAAAAATTGTTGTCAAACAGACTACATTGAATTGACATTTAAAATACAACAAAATAAGGATACCACAAATTGGTCTGTTCACATAAACAAATATGATATTTTTTTAAACGATAAGTCGTACGACTGAGCTTGTGAATTGAACAAAGATTTTTGCAAAAAAATTACATGACATGAAATCAAAATTGTTTAATTTTGGTTTTACATTGATGTTTTTTTTCTGTGTGTATAATTTAGTTTTAAAACGTTACCAGATTCCGAAAAAGGAAAAATCAATGCATGAGATGGAATGGCTGAATGCTTATATTTTATTCAGTATTTCTGAAAAAATATATGTATGTATATAAAAAAAAAACACTTGGAATTTTGTGATGAAAAGCCTGTCATGTCAGCCTGTTGATTTTAGTATCTCACAATAGCCGCTGTCACACGCACAAGAGTCATCTAATCTAATCTTGTGCAGTGGCCAGCAGCTGCAATAAGAACTACAAGTTCGTATTCTTAGGAAATAAAATCACTTAATTTTGAAAACTCATTTCTAAAGGTACGGTCACACTTAACAAACATTTGCCCAAAAAAAAAAAACGTAACCACTACTTTTGCTTATGTTTTGTGTGATTTAACTTGGTTTTTATATCACAAAATGAAGTCAATTATGCCGCAAAATACTATTTTTATATTATTTTTAATAAATGTGAACACATATTTAAAAAAAAAATATTGGAATTAAAGAAAATACAAATTTAGCTTTTCTGTTGGTCACGTTTTTTTCGCAAATGTTTGTCAGATGTGAACGTACCTTAAGTTTGATAGAAAAAGTTGATTGTAAAAAACAAAATATCAATGTAATTAGAAAGGAATTGTAACTTTGACAACAGCAGATATTGTATGTATGTATATCGTAAACATTTGACGGTTCTGCTCTGCTCTGCTCTGTAATAAGTAGTTCAAGTTTTTTTTGTAGTTGTAGTGAATTAAAGTTATGTTTGAATAAATAATAACGGTAACAGATGTTGAAAATTCCAAACCGCTTATTGATAACCGTTATGATAGCACTGTTTGTGTGCGCCTTGGCTTGTGGGGGTGCGTGTTTGTGTGTGTGCGTGCAAGTTTATTTGTATGATTGTTTTGATTTACTATTAATTTATTTATTCTTCACACAAGACACAATTGCATAAATTTTTGAAACCACATTCAATTCAGTAGTAGCAAAAATAAAATAATAAAATTAAAGTCCTTGGCTGTTATTTTTTTAATACTTTTAAATAATTTGTTTATGAAAATTATTATTTGTGGCAGCTACATTTTACTGGCATCAACGATTTACTTTCATTTCAAAATAAAATGCATCCTTGTTTAAAAAAAAAATTAATATATTTAATGTTATTTTTTTTTTGTAATAATATTTTGAATTATATTATCCTTGATGGTATTTTTCTCACAGACACAAATATTCCTGACAATTTTTGCCGTTTAGTTAGTTTGCTACCGAAGCGTGGTCACGTGTGCCCACGCAGTATTGACAACCATTGACTGAGACTTTAACCACCCGGTTATCTGACTTTTATAGCCAACTAAAATACCTTATTAGTAGTTGTTAGTTTCAATTGTTTCTTTTTTTAATTTTTTCTTTTTTTAATTTTTTTCAAGAATTTCTTCAAAATGAAATGAAGAATGTATGACAAGTTTAACCATCCATCCATCCATCCCTTCCAAAGTATTGAGCACAAGCCAAATGCACATAATCGCATTCACATACATGTAGCTTGTTTTCTTTTTTTTAAATCGTTTGTTAAAGTATGTACTAAATGTGTACATGCATACATATATATAAAATAATATATATGTATGTATATAAATTAAAATTAGGGCGGTTATCACTTCTCTGAAGTTTAAATTATTGAAATGTATTATTTCATTTTTATTTAAATTCCTAAATTTCATAATTGTTTTTGAATTTCAAATGAAAATTCGATGAGAACTTTATCGATAAAGAAAAGAAATTGTAGTAGAAGCTTCTATTGCTGTTTTCAGCGCAGTTATACACCCAGGGCAGATCAACCAGGTGGTAGCGGTTCCACGAAAACACAAAATTTGTTGAGTAAAAAATACCTGACTAAAAATCGGGTGGCACTGCCATCATAGATATATCTTGAAGAAAAACATATGTACATATCGTCATATGAATTCATAAAAGTCCTAAGTTACATTGAAATAATTTTAGAGGACAAGCAAAAAACTCTCTAATATGAAAATTTAAGCAACATTGTTCAAGATTTTTTTAGTTTAAGCTTATTTCTTATTGACGAGTACAATTTTAATAAATAAAATTTTCCAGGGGCATGCATTTTGATATGGTGGATCGAAATCTACCAAGAAGTGGTTTTTGAATTTTTTGTAACTTAGGGCTTTATTGAAATCATATGATGATATATGGTGTTTGATATTTTGAAGCAAAAAGTTTTTTTTATCACGAATAGTATTTTTTACGAAAAATTTTCCCCATTTCCTTTGGTTTTGTTCACTTAATTTTAAGAGTTTCCTTCCAATTTAATATTAAAGTTTATGGGGCCGTATTCATAAACGATTTATAAAGTTAATGCGTCCATGAAGGGGTCATGGGACCACTTCAGGCAATATCATTGCTGACGATCTGGCAAAGTTCGGGACCGCGCTTGCGGATGTTGACATTGACAACTTCTGTGGAATCCCACTGTCTTCTTGCTGGAAAAACATTGACATAGCCCCTATGCAGGTGGCCCAGAATAGATGGCACACTGAGTCCACCTGGATGATTGGATGATTAATTTTGCGCCACCTTGAGCCTTGAAATATATTTAAAAAAGAACATACATCCATACATACATAGTATATCGAAATACGTAAAATCGCTAAATTAAGTCTTTTCTATAAACGCTAGCGAGAGTCCTTGATAAGTACAGGCCTTAAATATTTTCCTGCTGTGGTATTATTGTCCGGTTTATATTGTTTAAGTTTTTCTCGAACATTAGAAATTGAGTTGCTCCTTATTGTTTATATTAGTATTGTATTTTATTCTTTTGTGTTTATTATATTTTAAAGAAGCTCTATTAACGAAAAAATGCCTCGCCCAGTGCCGTTTCTTAATTGAAGACTAACAACATGGTATTGAAGACATTTCTCCTCAACGAAAACACCTTTTTTCTAAAAGAATTTAGCTATCGAAAACTATAAAAAATATGCTAGCGATTACTAAACCGTTTTTGTTTTGAAACATTTGAAATTGGTAACAATATCTTTTGAAATCGATAACATCTTAATTTTTTCATAAGCTTTCGATGGCCACTTCACGATGTTTTACTTAAAAAAAAATATTGAAAACATGATCATTTTTATACACGTAAATAAAGTTATTGAAAGCAAAGAAAATATTTCTAACAAATTATTATCGATAGCAAGTCCTGATATCGATCAAAGCGTTTTTTTTGTATTGGGACGTTATTTAACGATAATTTCATATCAAAAATATTGCCAATGATTAGTTTTTACAGATAATTTTTTCCGCAATAATTTTATATAAAATATTTTGTCATTGATAATTTTCTATAGTTCATTTTGCCATTGACTGTTTTCAATAAAACATTTTGTTATCGATAATATTTTATTCACGATTTTATTATCTTCAAATTTTTCAGGAAAATATTCCACCGAAAATGTTCTACAAAAAATTTGTCCTCGTAGTTTTTTTATTGAAATTTTTCCCACCGAATTCTTTTCAAAGAAATTTTTTTCTAAAAATTTTTCCTCAGAAAATTTCGTTATTAATCAAAATTTGAAATGTAATTTTTTATCGATAATTTTGTAAATTATGTTATAGAGAATTTTTTATATAAAACTTTGCTATCGATAAATTTATATACATAAAATATTTTGTTATCGATAATTTGCCATATAAAAATTTTTTATTGTTTATTTTCTATAGAAAATATGATTTTTATATTTATCTATAGAAAACTTTTTAATCGATAAAAATCTAAAGTAATGCAAGGTTTCTTATAGAATGTTGATTTCGGAATTACGTAGTCACTGCTACAGTCTATTTATATCCCCTATAAAACGGCCGTGACCATATGGTCTGTCTATAAAGAGTCCCGTCGCTTTCAAGCGGATCGCGGATTTCCTTGCAGTACCTTCTGCCACCAAATGAATCGATTGTAGATTCAGGATTTCATCTAGTGCCGCATTTGGTGTGCTACGCAAAGCTCCGGTGATGCTAAGTTCAACGAGTCTTTGAGTACCGATAAAAAAATACGATAAACATAAATATATTTAAAAAACCCCCCAACTTGAATTAATTTAAATAAAAAATCGATAACTAAACACGCTAAAAAAGTATTTTTCCATCGAAATTTGTAGTTTCGGGATCCAAAACCATTTTTGCATATTGTGGGTTCAACAAATTGATATGACAATTGATATGAATAGCAAAATTGAAAAAAATTGTTCATAGAAAATTATTACTGATAAAATTTTTTATACAAATTTATCGAAACAAAATTTTCTAAAAAAAATTAACTTCCCTTGAAAAATTATCGATAAAAAAATGTAGTACGAGTATGTAGAGTTTGTTCTTTATACAAAGTTATCGACAAAAAAAATTATCAATAACAAATTTGTCTATAAGAAATCGTCGATTAAACAACCTTCCATAGAAAACTATCGATAGCATAATTTTCTAAAGAAATTTCTGTATCGATAGTAAACTACCTTATACAAAGTTATCGATCAAATCTACATAAATGATCTATTGAAAATTATTGATAGCAAAATCGTCTATAGCATATTATCGATAGCAGAACTTTTTATAGAAAACTATCGATAACAAAAATTTCTGAAGAAAGTCATAGAAATGTAGTCGATAAAAAATTGTTCCTAATAAAATAATTTATAAAAATCTATCGATTATAAAATTTTCTATAGCAAATTATTTACAGTAATATTTTCTTTAAAATATTGTCGGTAACAAATTGGCCTGGAAAATAAGCCATACAAAATTTTTATAGAAAATTAACGATAACAAAATTCTTTGATAAAACGTTCTACATAGAAAATTATATTAAAAAAATGTATCTGAGCGCGGTTGGTTAGCAGGACTTAACTCTGACCATAGGACTTACAATTTTTATATCGACGGTTCCAAACTGGAAGAGGCAGTTGGAGCTACAGTATACTGCCGGGAGCTGGGTATTCGGGATTCTTATAAGCTTCCCGATTACTGAATCCCTGAACTAGGAACTCACATATTAACTTCTTTATAGATAGTCAGGTGGCAATCAAAGCGATATCCGCTGAATATATTTACTCTTCGACTGTTCAAAGGTGCAAGGACTCATTTGATAGATTATGTACCAACAGAAGAGTATATATCTACTGGGTTCGTGGACACCAGGTAGTAGAAGGTAACGAGGACGCGGAGGAATTTGCGAAACGGGGAGTTCAATTACCGCACAACAGGGTGATATATGTACCTTGCAATTCCAACTCGCAATATTAAGAGAGACATAGACTCTTCTATACAGAGGAAATCTGAGGCGGTTTGGGGAAACACCGAAACGTGCAAAGTATTCAAAGTTATGTGGAGCTCCTATGATCTAAAATCGACTAAACTCCTTCTATCGCTATCGAGAAATTACTGTAGGCTTCTGGTAGGTTTTATAACGCGACACTGGTGGACGGCAGTATACGTCAAAAGGTCTGGGTAACTGACTAGTTACAATTGTAGATTCTGTGGGATACCAGGGGAAAAAGAGACGGTGGAGCCCATATCCTTCTACTGTCCGGCATTCATACACACCAGAGCGAACTGTCTGGGAGATTATTACTAGCAAGATCTTAAGGAAATTTCTGAAACTGGACCAATGAGACTCCTAGCATTCGCCAAGAGAGTGTGGAGTACTCTTGGTATCATGACAACGAACTAACTTCTTCATTTACGCGTTATCGTGTATCATGGTAACGCTAAGGACCAATTCGGTCTATGCGGGGTCCTTATGACCGGCCATCTTAACCCAACCTAATCTATCTGGAATTAAAAAAAGTAGCATGAAGAATTTTAGCATGAAGAAAAGTTTGTGTAAGAATGGTGAAGACATACAAAAATATTCTACGCTCCTGATTCATAACTGTAATGTACGAGTGTGTACTGGTTATTGTAGACGTTAATTGTAACGGATAATGTCACGAATACAAGCTCAATACAACTGCTACTTTAAAAAGGTGAGTGAGTGAGTTTCCCACACACGCATTCGATATGAAATTTTTTTTTAAGAAACTAGTAAAATACACACGTACATATGTACTGACACTCATACATATTTACATACATACATATGCACCAATAGCGGCCACACTGACGGCCATACACATCCGTAAAGAAAAACATCTATTATAAAACATACATGTACATGCATGTGTATATGTTTAGATATATTGTCGTGTTTCTTTTTTTTATAAATAGGCGACGACCACCTCTTTTGCTTAGAAATTAAATAAATAAGTCTACAAAAGTTGTGTTGTTTGAATTTGTATGATTTGCTTGATTTAAGTACATATTTTTTAAAGGTCTTCTTTTTGTTATGTGCAATAATTTCTAAATTGTAACATGAAAATATGTTAAAACTATTCTTCTACCAAACAGATACACAGTAGTCGACAAAGGTCATGAAACCTATAAAATTTTAAATAATAATGTCTGCTAAAACATTCAATTTCTGAAAATATTATCTTGTAACAATTAAAATAGCCTTAAACAACTAATTTTAATGATAATTAGTTATTCTTGCTTGAATGTTTTTAAATTTCTTATAATATTTCCTTCACTGCAACTGGGGAAGCGGGCGATTTTGATAATTTGTATGCGAAAAAAACCCATACAAAATAAAACCAACTGAAATATGACCCAAAATATAAATTGCCTTCACATCCACACATACATACATACATACATATTTAGCTTGTCCGATAATCACATGCATATGCATGCATGTGCTTGTATTTGTATGCCATTGTGTGTGTTAATTTTGAGGTGGGTTTGATAGCATCACCCACTTGCAATGCAAGTGAAAAAAAGGAGAAATGTTTGTTTGTGTTGCGTTTGTTTTCAGACAATTCCCAATCCATTTACAAGTGCAGGTGTGAGTAAAAGTTTTAAGGCTCCGATAATTTTATTTCCGATGATTGATTATAAAAAAAAGAGATTTATAAAATATCAAGACTACACAAATAACCGAAAGTTAGCATTAATAATATGTATTTTCTAAGAAAAAAATAATGAAATTTTATAATTAGTGATGCATCGATACGCACTTTTGACGATGTCGATACGATACTGATACTCCAAAAAAAATTTTTAATTTTTTACTGATGACTCCAAAATGAAAAAGGGAGTTTGAGCTGTAGTACCGTCAAATACTTGATTTTTTCTTTTTATTGATGATACGACATACATTTGGATTTTCGGCGACGATATATTGAAATACTATTTTCAAAATATTAAATTTTATTTACCAGTGTCTAGAAAAATATTGAATATATTAAGGATTTTATATAAAAAAGGACATTAAGCTTAAATTATTTATTAATTACAATATCAATTTGTTAATTTATATTGGGTCGAGCTTGAGGTCCAATTTTATATAAAAATAACAAATTTTCTTAAAATATCAATAGTACATAATTATAATAATAGTAGTAAGTAATAATATAAAAAAATATTTATGAAGCGGTCGTTCTGTTTATAAAATTAAATTTTCATTAAAATTTCTTTTCAGTAATCGATTATAAATTTTTCTAAGAAAAAAATAAATTATCGTTAGAAATTTCTGTTAAAAACTTTATCTAACGATTAGAAGTAATTCAAATAACTTTGATATTAAAATAAAATTCACTTATAGAGAACAAATGTATGTAAAAGTTTATTTGAAGATTAAAATATTTGAAAGGCCCTTCTATTTATCTGCCTGTTCTCTGCTTTTTTTCTATTCCATTCGATTCGTTGTAATATAATCGTTTCATTTGTTTTTTTTTTGCAATCAGGCTTCAACAATGCAAAACGGTGGTTTATCATTCGCTACAACATTCAATATTTTTTGTGGCCCTTTTGTCACTTTTTAAATCTTTGACGTTTGTTTAAATGTGGTGTCGCTCATCAGTGTTGCCAGTTTAGCAATTTTCTAGCTAGATTCAACCAGTTTTCATGCTGTTTAGTTAATTGGCTATTTTTTAAACCAATTTAGGGATTTTCTTGAAATTACAATATTTTTAAATTTTCTTCCTTATAAATATAAATTTAATTTTTAAAAATTAATATAAATAATTTTTATTCTAATTTGTTAAATAATACGGTTAAATAGTTCATATTCCTAGTCACTAGTATCCACCGTGATTAATGGTTGAAAAAAGTTGAAAAAAGAACGCTGATGAGATGGTGTGGCGAACACGAAATCAGTACAGGCCCATTCTGTTAGTCGGATGATTAAAAATGTTCCAATAGTTTGTTAATAAAAAATAATTAATATAATTATATAATTAATATACAAATTGGTTAATTCAGATTTGAGCTAAAACCAAACAATAATTTTTTATTTAAATTGAAATTTATTTAATGTTGATAGCGATGTAGTATCAAAAATACAAGAGTACAGATAGCTTTGCATGTGCTTCCTTGAACACGGCCTCGGTATAACACGGTTCATATTTTGTAACACGCTCTTCGTCAACACGAAGAAAAACGTCAGTTTTACACGGTTTCTGTAAACAGATTTTCATTCTTGTATGCAGATTTTTATTCCTGACCCATCTTTTGAACGGCAAACTACATTTAAAATAGAGCCTAAAAATGTATTTTACAAGACAAAGAACTTTACCCAAATCTTTCGAAAGACAGATTAAAAAAAATAACAACATTTAGTGATGAAGAATACATGAAATTGATGAAATTGTTTTTTCATGGTTTATGGTGTCAACTTTACAACGAATTTATGGCGTGTACAACTTGATCACAAACCGAATGTGGTCAGTTTGAGCACGAATGGTGTAATTTTTTCTCTGGGTGTAGATAAAATTGAACTAAATATGAAATATATGACTGAAATTGGTATTTTATGGAAATCGTAGAACGTAATAACTCGATTTGCACTGGTTTCTTGTATAGCTTAACACGGTTTTGGATAACAAGGTATTTTCGTGAAACGTAAGCCCCGTGTTAAATAAATGAGGTCCACCTATTTTATTTAAAAGTTTCTCTTTTTCCCTCTTCCATGGTATGCTGAAATAAATTGTGTTATATTGCAAGATTAATTAAAGGAAAAAACTATATTTAATAATACAGTATAACCTCGTTAATTCGGACATATGTATATAGTTTCAGCCGTTCTTCGGATTACTGAATCGTCCGAACTAGCAACTGCCCAGATTATAGAAGTTTTTAACAGTACAGTAAAAACTGCTTATAAATTAAATTATTAATAATAACTTACAAAAATTATCTCTAATAAGGAAGAATTGTAACAAAATAAAGTATGAATTATGAATTATATTTTTGTTTAATGATCATGGCTTGCTTTCAATGCGGTTTGGCTATTTTTATTATTTTTAATTTTTTAGACATATTTGTGATGAATATTTAACCAATTTTGGTTGTGAATATCTGGCAACAGAGTTGTTCATAACGGTATCTGAGCGGCTGCATAACGGTATGTGTTTGGCAGTTGCACGAAAACAACAAAATTGTTGGCAAACGAACTACCCCAACAACTAATTTTTATACGTTCGTGAGTGTGCGTGTGTGCAACACAACAACACTATTTTAAATGCACTTTTATTTAGTTTTTACAGAAGCCTATTTAAAGGCGTGTGTCCAAATTAAATAACAGAAGTCTTTAAGACAATAGAAGCAACAAAAACTAAAAATCACTTGTATGGCATCAAAATCGTGTCCATACAGGGACGTCATTGCACACACAAGTTTTTTGTGCATTTCATTTCTATTTGTTAATATTATAAAATTAAGTTATTTAAATTAGAAAAAAATGAAAGGCTTACAGTTTAAAAAAATGATTTCTTTATATAAATATAATTCGTTACTGTTAAATACTCAAGCTTTTGAACTGAGCTACATATCATCCTCAAGCAAAATAAACTCAGATTAATGAAGTTTTCCTAATTGGTCCTTCCAGAAGGCATGAGTTCATCAAAAATAATTTTATATCCCAAATATTCGAACTTGCATTTCAATTCGCGATGTCCGACTTGGGAGCTTTCGTTTTTTAACATAAAACTGCGCCTCGTTCAAAGCATTAAAAATAAGCTAAAATCATGTCTCTTGATTTTAATGCGTCATCCTTAAACTACGATCTTGCTTACATAAAATCGTTAAACCACTAAAAAATCAAAATGGTGTGCATTATGTACTTTGAATCTTTCTCTTCCATTTAATAAGTGAGATATTAAATTATTTTGTGCTCAGTGTTGTGATATTTTTTTTTTGGAAATCTTAAAATTTCTGAGTAAAAAATTTTTTTCGACCTGAAATTTTTTTTCTTAGAAATCATTCAAAAGAAGTATAAATGTGTATTTTTTAGTTTTATTTTATTAATAAACAATACATATGTGTATGTACATGTGTTTTATAAAAAATATTAGTCGTACATTATATTTTATTAAATTTTAAATTCATTTATTTAAATGAAACGAAGTTTGTACAATTGCTATTATTTATTTTGTAAAAAGTCTTTAGTTCTTAGAATGCACATAATGTTGAAATTTTTAATCTATTTCTTATTTGACTTTTATTTAAATTAATTTGCGAAAATATTCGCTTTACGTTGGCAGTGGATATAGGAACCGATAGAACCGCATATACTATTAAACAAAATTAAAAACTTTCTCCCCAAAACTTTTCAATTTTTCGCTCTTTCAACAGCCAAAGTAAAAAAGTTCGAGCCCATTCATTATCTGTTTTTTGAATATTTTGTATATTATTTACATTTGGCAGAGAACCACACAAACATACATTTGTTTTTTTTTTACATTATTTTCATTGACAGGTGCTAAGGCCTCCACACAGTTAAGAAAAAGGTTGTGGAAATCTCAAACCTTTTTAAAATGCCATTGCAGAGCTCAATATAAAATTTTAAGCAGTGTTCTCTGAAATCAATTTCGTTGCCAGCATTAGTGGAAACATTATCTTAAGTAAAGTTTGAACAGTTAAAAAAAAAAAAACAAAAAATAGCGAAGTTTAAAAAATATAAAAATTATTTTAAACAAATACAAATTTTTTTTGTATACAAATTTTCAAAAAACTTTTATTTGAGAAGAAAAACTTAAAAACTTTTAGCATCTCAAAAAACTTGCAAAAAAAGATAAATCTTACAATATGACACAACTGTTTGCGCTTAAAAGTATATCGAGAGACCTTTGTCTAATTTTTGCGCATCCTCAGAAGCGCTCGAAAACAGCGCATTCAGAAAATGTGCAAAATTTCCATTTCCATTTTCTTTAGATGTGTATAAACCCAGCGGGAAAAGGTAATGAATAGTAAACGAGAGGGTAATGTAGAGCATGTATAATTTTTCATTCCAAAATTCATTATTGTTAACACAGAACGTGTCCCAGGAAAGTAATGAATTCGCAATGAACAACAAAACCAATACATTCCTTCTTCTTAAGAAGTGGTAATATACGTGATAAGCAATGTGTAATTTTTGTGTGTGATCAAATTACTTTCTCGTTTCCAAAGGATTGCATTGTTTTGCTTTGGAAAATAATACATTATATCTTCCATTACACATGTAATCAATGACCAGTTTTCCCGCTGGGAAAATGTTCGAACTCATGTGGAACGATTCCTATAATAGTTCTAACAAAACATTAACAAAATAATTCTCAAAAATTATTGCTTTATGAAAATTATTTTAAATTTGCTGGCACATACGTTGTTATTTCGATTTCGAAAAATTTTATACCAATTAAAATAGAAGATTTTTTAACTTTTATGAAAAATTGATTTTGAGCAATAATTGGGTTATTCACAAGGATTCAATTTCTCCAAACCCTAAGAATTTTAATGTTATAGCATCCCCTAAGTGTTTACAAAGGTGCCAATGTAGAACAAAAAAAATTAATTAAAAAGTTTGTGATATCAATTAAAAAAATGTTTAAGTTACACCAGAACCTCATTTGTTATTTATACAAAAATTTATATTCCTTTAAATTAAAATTAAAATCGATTTTTCTAAAGATATCATAGTAAATAGTTAACATTGTAAAGGAAAAAACGGGAATTTTTATAATTGAGGTCAGCACAGCCGAAAATGTCGAAAAATCCACGATATGATGTTGGCCGATCGAAGAGTAAAAGTGCGTGAGATTGTTGATGACAAAGGCATTTCATATGGCAGAGTGATTTCGATTTTAAGTGATCAGCTGGTTTTAAGAAAGCTGTCTGCAGGATGGGTGTTGCGTTTGCTCTCAATTGACCATAAACGTAAACGTGTGACAACTTCAAAGGATTGTTTGGAGTTGTTTAACCGCAATCCGAATGAGGACATCATCCGCCATATTCTCCGGACTAGTGACTACTATTTCCTATTTCCAAACCTTAAGAAATGGATCGGCGGAAAGAGATTTAGCTCCAACGATGAAATTATTGAGCAAACAAATGCCCATTTTAAGGACCTCAACAAATCCTATTTTTTGGAAGGGATACAAAAGCTGGACTAACTGTATTGAGTTAAAAGGAGACTGTGTTGAAAAATACATTTTTGTTTTGCAAAAAAAACTGTGTTTCATTCAAAAAGTCACGGACTTATTGCTCCGCCCTCGTATATAAATGCAAACGTTGAAGCAACAACAATAAGAGAAAACCTTAAAAAAGAATTTTTGAAAGTTTGCGAATTAAAACTCCACATACACGAGAGCGCACAAATTAAAGAGGAATTCAATTTCTTTTCTCTTGTGGTTATTGACATCACTTCTTGTTATTCAATTAAATAAATACTTAAAGCGAATAAATTAAATATTTAATTGAAGAAAAAAAAATGTGCAAGTTTCAAAAATATATATTTTTTCATTAAAGGTTTTAATTTAAGAACAAATTTTACAAATTTTTTTCTGTGAAATATTTTCTTTCATAGAATACTTTTTATTTTAAAATATTTTTGAAAATAAAAATATCCTTTTTGGGAGGAGCAATAAGTTTTGAAGTGAATGTGCTGCTCATACAAGTCGGTAGCAAAGTGTTGATGGGTGTCTTCTGTTTTGTGTCTTCGCTAAGTGGTAGAAGACTTTGATAACTATTGCGTGTCTGTACTGACTTGCACGTGCTTCTGCTGAGGATTAAAATTTTTAGGGCCTTATTCATAAACGATTAATAAAGTTATAGTAGGTTTATTGTTGGATTTTTTATGTGGGAGTAGCAGTTTTATTGAACTCATTAGCTAATAGAGATAATTAATAAAGTCGTTTATGAATTACTACGACGTCATATGATAATTTTTTGCTCTAGAATTGTTTTTCCAATCTTATGCCAGTTTTGTTTATATTAGAGATGGGCACCACTCACGCGATTAATTTTTTTGTTTCAATTACGTGAGAGTGCATGAACGCGAGTACAAAGAAATTGAGCGTGCATAAGTAGATTTTTGACGTGATTGCTTCGTGATTTTTTTTGATATTTTGTTATTTTTTCGTATGCTTTTTTAATTAATATTTCTACGTAATTATTTAAATTGTTTTAAGTTTATGTTGAAAGGAATTGTTTGGCTCAAGTTCAAATCTTACTTTTCTCATTTCTTTATTAATTTTAGAAAATTTTTTGGTAAACTAAAATTATTTTTATTAAGTATTATTGGAACAGTCTACTCATCAGACTAGCAGAATGCATCAGTGATAATAATAATATTTTTTTAATTATTTAAAATCTTTTTTTTGTGAATATTACGTGAGTGTGACTTTTCGTGATTGTGCGTAACTTTTTTTCCTACTCACGTGAGCATGCATAAACGGGACCCAAAAATATAAGGTCGCGCATGAGTAAAATTTTTTATCGCGAGCGTGAGTGAGAAATCCTCAGGATCCCATTTCTAGTTTATATTTACAAGATATCCAAGCTTTTGTTTGTTCAATTTATGTTTATTTTTTTTATTAAAATTTTCAATAATTTCTTATAGGTACTTATACGTTTGTGCTTGTTTTGAGAGTGCCACTACCGACTAAATGGACCGCAATACTTTCAAAGAAATCCACACTTCCTTGTCTTGCTCATTTGTAGCGTCCAAAAACTTCAATAGTTTCTGTTAACTTATTTTGTTTAAATTTTGTTTACAATATTTTTTGACAAAGTGTTATACTTTACACAAACAAAAATTCCTTTTTTTGTTGTATTGTTGTAGTTGTAGCCCTAATAATGCCACCTGTTTATTTCATCTTGGTTATAAATTTTTTTCTAAAAAAATTTTTGCTGTCAGTTTTTAAATTTTCCCAACGATAAGTTTCTGTAAAAAAATTTCTCCTAGAAAAATTTGTCATTGATAATTTTCTACAAAAAACTTTTCTCTGAAATCCATAATTATCAATATAGAATTTAGTTATTGATAGTGTGTTTTGAATTTTGTTAGCGATAAGTTTCTATAGGTTTCTATAAAAAAAAAATGTTCAATTTACAAATTCCAATAAAATTTTGAATTATTTCCTTAAAATGCAAATAACAAATAAGCTGGCAGTTGCATATTATTATTTTTTTTAACATTTCAAAGTCATGTGCAACAGGCGAATGACGAATGTAAAGTTACATTTTTATCCTTCTATTCCATTTACATACATACATTCATACATACATATTTATATATGATGCTCATAAATACATGTAAATATTTTTGTATGTATGTGTAAAAGAAGGTCAAAACAGTTCCGTGCAGGCGACATACTTCTGGTATGTATGTGTATTGGTAAAGTTTTATACACATACATACAGACATAGGTATGTATGTATCTTTATGTATTTTAGCGGATATGCACATTCATGTACTTGTATGTTGTTGTATACATACATACATATATAATATACATACATGAAAACCATGACGCACTTTCATTTCATTCATTATAAATTGAACCTTAAAAGGCTTTGAGTTTTGAGAAAAAAAATAATAATTGTTTCAAAAATGATATTCATTAAATAAAAATCAGACATTTTTATTTACAAATAGGCGGGTCATAAATTTTAATTACATTTTTTTTAGTTTTTCGTTACAAAGAATATTGGAATATTGTCTCATGTCCAATTCTTTCTGACTCAAATGTTCGTAACATTAGCTAAAATAATTAATCACTTTGGATTAAAAACTACTACATATTTTTAAATTTAAGCACGTTTGAGTAAAAAATTCATCATCAATCCCAAAGTCTCGGGAAACAAAATCCGTCAATTTCAGATTTAATTGAAATGACGTAATTAAATTTATAAGCTTTCTTTGATTGTTTACGAGTGTAGAATGCTGTTATTCCGCAAAAAAATCAAGTGTCCTTTGTAAAATTATTTTAATAAACAGAAAAAGGAATCTCTTGAAAATTTAAAAACGAAAATTACCAAATAAATTTTCTATTTAGTTTTATTTTCTGATGCTTCAGGTGCTCCAAACTTTACATATCAAATTTTACAGGATAAGGAAATAACTAAAGCAAATAGTTAAAGTCACTAAGCTATTTTATTTGCAAAGGCTTCAAAAGAAGAGGAATGTATCTTGTGAACCGTAACAGGCATTGGAAATTCTTACAGGCTTTGTATTGCCGATTTAATTATAACAAATATGAATGAACAAAATCAACAAAATATTAAATGGTTTATAAACAAGGGGTGCTATTTTAAATATTCTATCTTATAAATTGTCTGTGTTTTATTTGCCAAAACTATAGCAAAATCCCGTGATCGCGAGAAATCAAGAAAACCCTAAGTCTACGAAATCCATTTTTTTTTGACCGCCGTAATTTAAACTTATTTAAATTTATGAAGAATTTCTGTTTATAATTGGGCTGAAGATAAAATATAAAAACAAAATACATTCTAAATAAACAATTTAAGACTCTGTCTCATTTCTATGCAAAAGCAAATTGGATAAACACATATTCAAACTTTGCTTATTTTTCTAGTTGAAACTGATACATGCATGTGTAATAAGTGTGCATGTGTTAGTAGCAACTTTAAACGCTTATAGCTCCCTAAATATTGAACTGATTTAAATAAAATTAGGATTGTTCACATCTATATAAAAACCCGTTTAAAAACATATAAATCTTTCCAAAATCTGTTTAGTATTGTGGTCGTAAAAGGGATCTAAAACGTATTTGCATATTTATAATATAGTTTTTTTATTCATTTGATTATTCTTAAACGTTGCTAATTCTTCTTTTAATGTGTTTTTAATAAAACAATTAATATTTTACTGAATTTGTAAAATATAAATTTTTGGGAAAAAGTGCGCTTATTAATTAAATAAAAAAAATTAATTAATTTTAGCGATTCCCATTAAAAGCACTAATTCTTAAATTATTTTTTATTGTAATTTAATGTGTTTTATTTTTATATTCCGAAAAAAATTTCGTTCCAACCGCTTGTCGCCACGATA